>JASDDO010000001.1:497604121-498854121 GCA_030015575.1 Agapanthus africanus | reverse complement strand
GATCAGTAGTTTCTCGGTGGGTGATGAGTTTCACACCAACACGAAATATCGCATTATTAGGAGTCTGACTTTATCAACCTCCTAGACCCGATATGCGATACTCTTAGACAAATAGACCGGACTTTATGGAGATTGTCACAAATAGGCCCAGTAGGGGTATGGATGAGTTTACTTGTTGTCCTTACTTTCGCTCAATGCCTGGGTAGCCATTGTGTACAGCTAATGCTGCTGATGTGCTTGTGGTTAAACCCACTGCCAGCGTATTGATGAATCTTTAGAGTCCCACATAGAGGGTTTTTCGGTTCAGGAGATATGATGTAGATGACGTATGTTGGTACATACAGGTGTCCGGTTAAATATGTATACAGGCTACACGGATTTTAATCGAACGGTTAGTAATACTAGCGGTTTAGGATTAAGCCGGATTATTAAATCAAGTTTTGATTTAATAATTTATATATATATATATATATATATATATATATATATATATATATATATTTAATATATGTATTCTAGTATTATTGTTCACTATTCATTTTCTCTTTTGTCTATTCGTATTTTTATACGGATACACGTATATGTATTTCGATACGTATGCTGATTTGTATTCCATATTTATATAGAATTTGTTCTAGAAGATGGACACTTCATTTGTGAATATTCATGAAATGAGGTGGAGGGTGAGATGGCATTGAGTATGGTTGAAGACATGTTTAGAGGAATGGACTTCATTATTTTATTACATATTGTTATGAGTTTTTTTTATTTTGTATGGTTGCAAAAAAAAGAAATATGAAGCCATTCTACTTTCATACTCTCTCATTCCTTCAACACTTGCTCATGGATAATTTTTTCCTTATCTCCTCCTCCTTCTACACTTGCTGTCTTGAGCTTAGATTTGAGAGAGAAAGATAGTGGAAATTCCTACATCCCCACTCTCCATTCCGAGTGAGCTTGGAGCGTCGGTTGCTTCAATAGGTGAAGTTGGAGCTTCGATTGGTTCTCTCGAATGGACCATCTTCGGCGAAGGAGAAAAGGCTTGCAAACGCGACCTGGAGCTCTTGAGAGCATGCTAGAGTCCGACCCAATTGGAGCAAATGAAGATGCTACAAAGGTTGTGATTTCTATCTTATTATGGTTCTAGTTTAGGTGTTTGGTTCGATTCTTGGGTTTTAGTTTCTAGTGCCACGAAAAATTTTGTTTTTGAATTCTGCATTGGCCGCAAGTTAGCGGCGAGGCCACTAGGAACCAATAATGGTATCAGAGCCACCCAAATATCTTAAACTAGATCGTTACGATTTCCAAATCCTGCCGGTTTTTTCCCTGCAAAACCTGCCGGTTTTTTCCCTGCAAAACCTGCCGCAAAATCAGTAACTTTTTTCATACTATCTTAATATTTTGACTCCCCACAGGCTCTCAGTTTGGACCGTGAAGCCGCGGAAAGGTGCGCGGGGACCCCGGGGACGTCCCGGAGGGACCTAAGGAGGGCCCATACCCCCGAGACAACCCAAAGGTGGCCTTGGGAGGGTGGGGACCCGAGAACTGCCTCACAAGGCATTTTCGGGTTTGCCTACGCCTTGGGCCACCTTAGGGTGTCCTAAGGAGGTAGGTACCCCCCTACGTGCCTCCGGGTTGACTCTAATTTTGTGTCGGGGACCTCCGCGAAGTTTTTAATCAATCCGAGCTCATTTCGGACTTCCGGAGTGGGTTTTAGCATGGAATTTTTGTTCAGTTTTTAGCACACTTGATTTTCTGTGTTTTGGAAAATTGAAGTGTTAGCTATTTGTGTGCGGTATTCGATTGTTGTGGGTTTAGTGATAGTTGTGAGTACATAACGTTTGATAAAACGTCATTAATTACTATACGTATCAATTATACGGGGTTACGGAATTGATACTCGCAAGTTTGCATGTTCTGTGATGTTGATTATGGTTATGTTGGATTTGTCGCGATGGATAGCCCGATGTATGTAGTATTAGATGTAATTCTTTGTGATGTAATATATATTCATATTTTGTGACAAGCGTCCGACATGCGGACTGCCGTCATCACGACTTGTATTATTCTTTACGGAGCGTCTAGATTGCAAACGCCGTCACCGTTGTATATTCAGGTTTTCATTACATGCACCAGGATTACCCCGCGGCGGAGTGCTCGAGTAGCTGGGTTCTAGAAGGAAACGGGCCACCATCTCATGGCGTTGAGACCGGGGTGCCTTACTCTAGAATTTATGGCCTATTCACCGCACTCATAGGGGGTATAGGATTGACCCGCTGAGGGGTGCCCAAGTCACCAGATTTTGGAAGTGCTGGGTGGCCCATTCACTTCGTTGATTAGGGTTGCCTCGCTTCTGAGATTGGCAGGAGGTTTGCCATAATCGTAGGGGTCTAGAGTCTGATACTATGGGCTATCCACACGACCGGAAAATTGCATTTCATATTTGGCTCCATTGACATGTACTTTCCTAGATTATCCGTATTTCCATACTGTGTTTGCTTCTATGCTTCTGCTGTGATACTTTTGTGATGTTACTTGATATCATGCGTGGGACGAATGTTGCTATATATTATATATATATCTAGTAGAAGCTATATATGTTGTGCATCCACTCTAGTCCTGTCTGTTAGTAATAGGTATGCCCTAGAGGCCATTACTATACATGAGATATATAATGTAGTGGATGCTTGGACATATATAGGGAGGACTTTCTTACTCGACATGATAGTATGCTATCTGGTTACTCTTTACCTTAACGTGTACACTGATTGTCTCTCTGCTACATGTTGGTAAAGCCTTTAGGATGTGTACTTGACTACCTGGACTATGATGCGGATCATACTAGTGGGGACATGGTAGTCCATAAGTACATCCTTCAAGGTCCCTAGTCGTGGGTGTATCGAGACGGGGCATCGATATACCAGAGTAGACTAGCGTATAGCTTCTCGACCCATATAGATGGGCGATGGATGATCCCATATCCATTAGTGTTTGATATCAGAGAAGGTATACGGGTGCTCAGTGGAGACTGGGTACACTGGACGGACTTGCCGAGAACTCCCAGATGGTATTATACCTCACGTCAGATGGCAGTTCTCTGGTGACACTGGTATAGGTTAGTCTGTAGACCCGAGATCGCCATAGAGTCTTGTGTGATTCCCACTGTGCTTTGATTTCCACCTTACCACATCCAAGAAGGCGTGCAAAACGGTGGTTTTTGGGTACAGTCCCGAGTCACATGGAGGCAATGAGCGATAGGAGGGGTTTCGTCTCTCCCGGTATTGGGGGTTGATGTTGCGCTGTGCTCGATTGGCCAAAACAGGAAGTCCCTAGCCAGGGCTGGTTTAGAGATTTACTGGTAAGCGTTACCCGTAGTTTCTCGACTCGTTATGCGCCTCATATCGGCACGACTTATCGGTTATTGGGGTCTGACGTTTACCACCCCTAGACTTGATATGCGGCATATCAGAAGAGGAGACCGGACTGTACAGTAGTGTCACTGTCATGCTTTTTGCAGGAGTTGGAGCGGGCTTGCTTGCTGATCTTCTAATCGCTCAATACCCGGGTAGCCGTTACGTCCAGCTAGTACCGCTGACGGCTTGTGGGTGCTTGATGTGATCATCACCTACTGCCGGCGTATTGACGAGTCTTTAGAGTCCTACATAGAGGTTTTACTGGCTCAGGCAAAACGAAATAGGAGCGCATATGTGATATGTGCGGGACCGAGAATAATGCGTGTATGTGATACCGTATTCTATTCTCGCGATATTTGTATCGATCGGTTATATGTGATATAACCAGGTTACCGAATCAAGGGTTGATTCGATAAGTCGATACATTGGATGTTAGTCGGTTATATGTGATATAACCGGATTATTAAGTCAAGTGTTGATTTAATAATTTAGTGTATAATTGTATATGTGATATGCTAATTTACATTAACTAACATTGGTTCACTTAAGCATTTGTTTTTCTCACTTGTGCACAACTTAATATATATATGTGATATATATTTATTTGTGTTCATTTTGTATCATGGTTGTTGATACAACTTACATGGGTGTATAAGACTTATACCATACTAATTATAGTGTTAGGTTTTTTATATTTAAAGTAATTCTAAAATTAGTGGATGATAAGCTCAAGTGCATGAAGCTTCATGAAGCTTATGGTTGCATTGACTTAGTCCACTAGTTTTGTTTTACTTGTGATATTAATTAACCTAACCACTATAATTAGCCATGGTTATGACTCTACATGAGTTAGTATATGATACCCACTCACCCATGGTTAGCTCTCTCTCTTGATTTTTAGTTTTCACTCTCATTTTTGAGCTCATCTTCTTCCTCCTTCAAATTCTTGCTAGGGTTTGATAAAGAGAGAGAAATATTGTGAGAAAAGAAATTCTAAAGTGTACCCATTTCCTATTTTACCATCCTCTACTAGACTAGCACTTTAGTTTAGGGTGTTTGCTTCACTAATTCTTTAGTTAGTGAAATAGAAGCTTGAGTTCGTATTCCCTCGACGTAGATCATCTTCGGCATAGAAGACTTCAAGAAAAATCGTTGCCCTCTTCTCATGGAGCCGTCCGAGAGTCCGGGAGTTCGATGATCGCAGCGAAGGGACTACAACAAGGAGCTTTAGAAGTGAAGGACCGATCTACAAAGGTTGTATTTCGTATTCACTTAGTGGTAAATGTGATTTACTTGCGTGTGTAACCCTAATTATCTAGCAATGATCTTGTTTAGGGTTATTCGGCACGGTTAAAAATTTAAACGGGCATGGTTGATGCCTTGTAGAACCTTATTAGAGTGCCTAGTAACCCTACAGTGGTATCAGAGCCTAGCTAGAGTATTAGGCGATGTGTTTACGAAGTTAAAACTCCGATCGAACCCCGATATATCGAACTAGACCCCCTCTCTGGACAAATTTTAAAAACTGTGATTTTTCTGTATTAAAAATGCCTTAAAAAATCAGCAGGGAAATATAAGAATTGTAGTGAAAAACGAGCGCATAATCCGTACAAACCGCCGCGGAAACGCGACCGTACCTCGCTTGGGCCGCGGATCCGCGGCAGTACAGAGGATTTATTCACTCATTTTTGCACTGTAATCTCTATTTCTGTGTGTTATATTTTCTGGGTATTTCTAATCTGACTCAAGTGTTGAGTATTCTGGGGTTTATTTTGTAATCGTTGATTCGATTGGAGAATTTAAATTCGTTATGTTTTCCGGATATTTAGAAACTGTTAAAATGTTCGAACGGATATCATTAACTCATTATTTCCCGGCACGAAAAACTTTCAAGTGTTGAATTTTTCTTGAGTTTAAATCTTTTGGAAAAATGTGCATGTAACGCGATGGACCCTCTAGAAGAACACAAACCTTAACTCGATTATGTGACCGTCTGAACCGCCTCTAAACCTTAGGGTTTGGGGCAGTACGGCGTGCCACATGTGAGGCATTGGCTTGACCCTTCTACGGCTGGACCGCTGCTAATGTGACGTATTCTGGAATTTTGGAACTCCGCTTAAGTGTTAAGCTATTAAGGAAATCTTGGGTATTTGATTATTCGATCGGAAAGTTTAATACTGTCTATTTATCTGGAATGTGATACAATATGTGGAATTCATATAGTTAGGATGAAATGCGAAATATGTGATATTTCGGATTTACGATGTCTAAAGAGATTATGGATTCCAAATGTTGTAGTTTTACACTTTCTTTTCTGCGACCGAAAGTGTAATATATGATATCGCCGGTTTCGTTGCTATATGTCAACGATAATTGGGATGCGCATATTTACTTACGTTGATGACATGTGATGTTATGTGTTGCTGGATATGTTATATTGAATCGTCGCGTTTTGAATAGCCGGGGTTTTTATGTGAGATGAGAGTTTTTATTTTCATTCATGTAAAATTAAATGTATGTAATATTCTTTTATTGGGGCACTTCCGGGATGAGGTTATGTCACCATTTGTATATTATTTACTTTTCCGCACTAGGATAGACCCAAGGAGGAGAGCACAAGTAACCGGGTTCTAGAGTCCAGTGGGAGACCAACTCGAGGAGTCGAGTCCGGGTCTCCTAACTCTAGAATTGGACGGATTGCTTGCCGCTCTCGTAGGGGTCTAGGGGTGTGGGTTTGCCTATTCATCGCGACCGTGGAATCCGTGTTTTATAGAGGCTCAAAATAAAACACAGACCTCCTAATATATCCATTATTTCATATGTTTATTCTGCTGCGATATCTATGATGTGACCATTTGATATGTTGTGATAAATACTGTATATAGTATATATGATATATTATATAGACGTTACTTATGTTTTATACTCGCACTAGCCCTGCCCCGCTCTGCCGTTAGTTACCTAACCTAACGGTGCACGATGGGACATCGAGGCGAATGCGAATGGCATAACTGTACGTCGTATTTATCTGTGATGTTTAGGTGATTTAAATGATGGGACTTCATTAATGTGATTAATGAAAGAAAAGAAATCTAAAAGATGTTGTAGAATCAAATTTTTCAAAAAGGATAGCTACAGTTTTTGCTTTGCATAGCGATATATATGATATATCCTGCACCTTATTCGATGAGGAAAGAGCCGAGATCCCTTCACCGGGAGTAACCTCTTTAGCAAAACTGGCAGATGCTACAACACTCGGTTTGTCTTTTGATTGCTTTTGGAGTTTTTGCTTTGCATAGTGATATATATGATATGTCCTGCACCTTATTCGATGAGGAAAGAGCCGAGATCCCTTCACCGGGAGTGACCTCTTTAGCAAAACTAATGAAAGCCTCAAAATCACTCCATTTCAAAATTCACTAGATTCTACAACGATATCAAGTTCATTACACAATAGGTTTTCAGAAAAACCTGTCATAGCCCTCCGTCATTTCAGATAAGTCCTACTTAGTATTCGTGCTACGTTTGTTGGCCTGCGTCAAGGCGTAGTGTGCGGTAGCTAACTAGTATTTATCTGTTTATGCATATGATGCAGATTGGATTAAGGTAGTCGTGCGACTTTGTTGGCCTGCGTCAAGGGTCGTACGGGTGGGTTTAATTCAATCAAGAAATGACGGGTTGAACTTGACTAGCGCACTATGGTTTGTTGGCCTGCGTCAAGGTCATGGGACGCTAGGGGCAAAATATTATCGGGAATTTCAAGTGTTAAAATTTGCAATGAGATTGCATACCTTCTATGAGATAGTTGGATCCCGATACCCACTGCGAGTAATTGTTACTCCTGGGAGAGTTTTACACAGGACAATTAGCCGATCAAGTAGGTGTCTAGAAAGGTGTCAACGGGGTTACGCCTCTGGGAAAACGAGGTTTACTTTAATTAGGTCCGTGCAAAAGCACGGGGAACCTCCCTCAAAGTACCGACACTGGCCTGGCTGAAAGATTGGCGAAGTTGTAGGGTGTAATTAATCCCGGCTAGTCTTTCCTTTTAGGGTTTGAAGGAAGATTTGATAAAAATAGTGGGAACCATCCTAATTAGATAAAATAATAACCAATCTAATCTTGCAAGAGCATACGCTGAGTGTTTTCTTCTCTCTCTCTCCAGGTAGCGACCATATCACGCCTTAATCAAGAAAATAATACGGATGTATTGACCGGACCCGCTTGTTATACTGAGCTGGAGAACGTTGGTCCCGCTCCAACTTATAATTGTTATAAGACAGAGCAGGAAATTGGGGATTACCAGAATTCCCGTGCCGCCCAAACGAAGAATGTGCATGCTGATGCATATTCTTCGGGTGTTTCATTATACAGAACTGTTTCTCAATGTCCTTTACATCCTGGGTATTTGATACCGGATCAGGATCCCATATATGTAATTTGTTACATGGGCTGCAGATAGGTAGAGAACTGAGAACGGGTGATAAGTTTCATGAGATAGAAACGGTGCAAGTGTTGCAGCCAAATCTGTTGGTCACTATCACCCTGTATTACCAGAATACATTGAATCTGAACGAATGTTATTAGATACCGAACCTGATATACAACATCATATCAGTCTCTTTATTAGTAAAGAAAGGATATAATTTTGTATTGTTGGATAATGTTTTGAACATTTCCTATATCAAGAGTTGATCGGTTCAGGCACGTTATCTAAAAGCATTGACGTTCTAAATCAAACTACAGTTCTTTGTATATAAAACACACACAAGAGGAAGAGTTCAGAAATGAACGAATCCTTCTTGAGGCATTGTAAACTAGGTCATATCAATGCGACCTGACTAGCTGAAGTTACATTTAGATGCATATTTAAATCTGTTTGAATTTACATCTTGTGAAACTTCCCGGTCATGTTACAAAGATAAGATGACCA
Organism: Agapanthus africanus; assembly: GCA_030015575.1. Lineage (NCBI taxonomy): Eukaryota > Viridiplantae > Streptophyta > Magnoliopsida > Asparagales > Amaryllidaceae > Agapanthus > Agapanthus africanus. The sequence continues at coordinate 498,845,778 of JASDDO010000001.1, read as the reverse complement.
CAGCTTTGTTTATTGGAAACAGAGAAAGAGTTGGTGAACTTTTTGGATTGATACATGCTGATGTATGAAGGTCCCCAGTCTATATATGCCAGGATCGGTTCTTTGTACTTCATTACATTCACTGATGATCTCTCAAGATTCAGACATATGTTCCTGTTGAAACACAAGTCCGAAACTTTTGAGATAATCAAAGAATATAAGTTAGAAGTAGAGAACCACAAACGGGTATAAGTATTATGTCCTTTGATGTGATCAGGGAGGAGAATACTTGAACACGGGATTCCTGGACTATTCTAAAGGAGAATGAGATTCTCTCTCAGCATTACTCCTCCGTATACACCATAGCACGATGGTATATCGGGGCGGAGCAATAGCACCCTATATGATATGGTGTGCTCTATGATGAGTACTACTGAGTTTCCTATTTCCTTTTGGGAGTTGTGCACTTGAGAAGATGCATACCTATTGAATAGGGTTCAAATCAAATCAGTTGCCTACCACTTCATATGTGATATGGAATGGGAAGAGCCCATATCTTAAGTAGTTAAGATTTGGGATTGTCCGGCCTATGTCTAAAAGCATAATCCGGACAAGCTCGAGGCAAAGTCAGATCTGTGGAAGTTTGTTGGATATCCCAAGCATATGCAAGGGAATATCTTCTACCTAACCGAGGGACAAAAGATGTTTTGTTTTTTAACATGCCGCCTTTGTGAAAGGGAATTTCTTGTGAAGAAATTTGTGGTCATGAGATAGAACTGGAAAGAGTTCCAGCTATACAAACTACAACAGATGATTTGGTAGAACCGAAGGATTCAATAGTAACCAACGAACCTCAGCCTCTCCGCCGATCTAATAGGGTTCCTCATCCACCTGAGAGATACTTCGGTTTCTCTATGACAGTGGGAGAGAGGATTGCATCATGAAATGATGACCCAACTATTTTCGAGCTGGCCATCAAGAGTGGGACTCTGTAAGAATGGCTGGATGCTTAGCGATCTGAGATGGAATCCTTATACACCAACAAAGTATGGACTTTGGTTGCTTTATCTGAAGGGTTAATTTCCCATTAGGAGCAAGTATATCTTGAGAAGATTACTTGGTGTACATGGAAAAGTTGAGACTTTCAAAGCTAGACTTGTTAAAGGTTTGCATCATGGACCAGTTGTGGCTAATGATGAAACCTTTTCTGGGGCCTATGCTTAAGTCCATTCAGACCTACTTACCGTTGCTACATACCATGACTACGATATCTGGCGGTTGGGTGTCATGACTGCTTTTCTAAATGATGTTTTAGAAGAGAGCGTCTATAAGTACACAGCCAGAGAGCTTCGTAGACAGTGGGAGCAGCGGAAACGTGTGCAAGATGTTTTATGTGATAAAGCAGGCATCGCGGAGTTGGAACGTCTGTTTTGATGTGGTAGTCAAAGAGTTTGACTCCATCAAAATGGTAGATGAACCTTGTATATACAAAAAGGTAGTAGAGAGTATGGTGGTGATCCTCGTAGAGTACGTGGATGGCATACTCTTGATAGGGAAGTAGTTTCCTATGCTACGCTCGGTCAATCTCCGCTTATCACAAGGATTCTCCATATAGGATCAAAGTGATACCTCCTAAATCCTGGGTTTTGGATCTATGAGATAGATCTAATTGGATATTAGGATACTCACTAGTTGTAGTGAGATGGTATCAATCGATCCTGGGGAGAATCACTGGAAAGGTTCCAGGGTGATAAAGACGACTGAATGTCAGTCACAGGCATTGTCTTTACCCTCAGTGGAGGGACGGTATGTTGGAAGAGTTCCAAGCTAGATACCGTGACTTACTAGACGATTAAAGGCAAGATACATCGTTACCAAGGATGCTACCAAAGAGGCAGTCTGGATAGATATAAGTTCATGAGATGAACTTCGTTCCTACCATTGTGTGACAATGGAGTTGTGGCTTATGCCTAGGAACGACCGTCCCATCAGCAATCCAGACATATTCTAAGGCAGTGTCACCTGATCATGGAGATGGTTGATCTCCAGGGGATCGAGGTCAGGAGAGTAGACTCAGAGGACAACACGGCGGATCCACTCACAAAGGCCTTTTCCTAGAGAGAGACTATTATGGGATGGTTGAGTATGAGATACTACAAGCGCTGTTATCAGATGGCCCTAGTGCAAGTGGGAGATTGTTAGTAATATGTATGCCCTAGAGGCCATTACTATACATGAGATGTATAATGTAGTGGATGCTTGGACATATATAGGGAGGACTTTCTTGCTCGACATGATAGTATGCTATCTGGTTACTCTTTACCTTAACGTGTACACTGATTGTCTCTCTGCTACATGTTGGTAAAGCCCTTAGGATGTGTACTTGACTACCTGGACTATGATGCGGATCATACTAGTGGGGACATGGTAGTCCATAAGTACATCCTTCAAGGTCCCTAGTCGTAGGTGTATCGAGACGGGGCATCGATATACCAAAGTAGACTAGCGTATAGCTTCTCGACCCATATAGATGGGCGATGGATGATCCCATATCCATTGGTGTTTGACAACAGAGAAGGTATACGGGTGCTCAGTGGAGACTGGGTACACTGGACGGACTCACCGAGAACTCCCAGGTGGTAATATACCTCACGTCAGATGGCAGTTCTTTGGTGACACTGGTATAAGTTAGTCTGTAGACCCGAGATTGCCATAGAGTCTTGTGTGATTCCCACTGTGCTTTGATTTCCACCTTACCACGTCCAAGAAGGCGTGCAAAACGGTGGTTTTTGGGTACAGTCCCGAGTCACATGGAGGCAATGAGCGATAGGAGGGGTTTCGTCTCTCTCGGTATTGGGGGTTGATGTTGCGCTGTGCTCGATTGGCCATAACAAGGAAGTCCCTGGCCAGGGCTGGTTTAGAAATTTACTGGTAAGCGTTACCCATAGTTTCTCGACTCGTTATGCGCCTCATATCGGTACGACTTATCGGTTATTGGGGTCTGACGTTTACCATCCCTAGACTTGATATGTGACATATCAAACAAGGAGACCGGACTGTACGGTAGTGTCACTGTCAGGCTTTTTGCAGGAGTTGGAACGGGCTTGCTTGCTGATCTTCTGATCGCTCAATATCCGGGTAGCTGTTACGTCCAGCTAGTACCGCTGACGGCTTGTGGGTGCTTGATGTGATCATCACCTACTGTCGGCGTATTGACGAGTCTTAGAGTCCTACATAGAGGTTTTACTGGCTCAGGCAAAACGAAATAGGAGCGCATATGTGATATGTGAGGGACCGAGAATAATGCGTGTATGTGATACCGTATTCTATTCTCGCGATGTTTGTATCGATCGGTTATATGTGATATAACTAGGTTACCGAATCAAGGGTTGATTCGATAAGTCGATACATTGGATGTTAGTCGGTTATATGTGATATAACCGGATTATTAAGTCAAGTGTTGATTTAATAATTTAGTGTATAATTGTATATGTGATATGCTAATTTACATTAACTAATATTGGTTCACTTAAGCATTTATTTTTCTCACTTGTGCACAACTTAATATATATATGTGATATATATTTATTTATGTTCATTTTGTATCATGGTTGTTGATACAACTTACATGGGTGTATAAGACTTATACCATACTAATTATAGTGTTAGGTTTTTTATATTTAAAGTAATTCTAAAATTAGTGGATGATAAGCTCAAGTGCATTAAGCTTCATGAAGCTTATGGTTGTATTGACTTAGTCCACTAGTTTTGTTTTACTTGTGATATTAATTGACCTAACCACTATAATTAGCCATGGTTATGTCTCTACATGAGTTAGTATATGATACTCACTCACCCATGGTTAGCTCTCTCTCTTGATTTTTAGTTTTCACTCTCATTTTTGAGCTCATCTTCTTCCTCCTTCAAATTCTTGCTAGGGTTTGATAAAGAGAGAGAAATATTGTGGGAAAAGAAATTCTAAAGTGTACCCATTTCCTATTTCACCATACTCTACTAGACTAGCACTTTAGTTTAGGGTGTTTGCTTCACTAATTCTTTAGTTAATGAAGTAGAAGCTTGAGTTCGTATTCCCTCGGCGTAGATCATCTTCGGCCTCGAAGACTTCAAGCAAAATCTTTGCCCTCTTCTCATGGAGTCATCCGAGAGTCCAGGAGTTCGATGATCGCAGCGAAGGGACTACAACAAGGAGCTTTAGAAGTGAAGGACCGATCTACAAAGGTTGTATTTCGTATTCACTTAGTGGTAAATATGATTTACTTACATGTGTAACCCTAATTATCTAGCAATGATCTTATTTAGGGTTATTCGGCACGGCTAAAAATTTAAACGGGCATGGTTGATGCCTTGTAGAACCTTATTAGAGTGCCTAGTAACCCTACAGTGTCCTCGTCCTGCCGTAAGTTAAGTAACCTTAAGGTGAAGACCCGGGACCTTGTGGCGAATACGGATAGCATATATGTGCATGCCTATTTTCGTTTCTTTCTGGAATATTATGTTTAATTTATGGGACCGCATTAATTCTAATTAATGCAAGGAAAAACAAACCTATATGATGTTGTTGGAACCAATTTTTGAAACTATATGCGTTTCCTTTTGCTTTGCGTCGAGGTATTCAGTTAGAAATATCCTTCACCTCATTCGATGAGGAAAGAGCCTAGATCCCTTCATAAGGAGTGACCTCTTTGGCAAAAGTTTACATGACTATAAACTACTTGGGTTTTTTCAAAACCATCGGTTTTCTACAAAACCACTTGTTTAAAAAATACGGAGCCTAAACCACTCCATTTCAAAACTGCTCGAGTTCTTTCAACGATATCAAGTTCATTACGTTAAAGGTTTTTCACCAAAAACCAGCCGTAGACCTTCGTCATTTCAGATTAGTATTACTTAGTATTCGTGCTACGTTTGTCATTGCTATTCACCGAGACGTAGTGTGCTGTAGCTCTGTAATACTTTTCTGTCGCATGGATATGTGAATTGGTTAGGGCAATCATACGACTTTGTTGATCATTCGTCAAGGGTCGTGCGGGTGGGTTTAACGCAATTAAGACAGTGACGGGTTGAACTTGACTAGGACCCTTGATTTGTTGATCATTCGTTAAGTTTCTTGGGTCCTAAGGGTAAAAATCTTTATCGGGAGTTTCAAATATAAAGGAAACTTGCCAAGTATGCACATACCTTCTGGAGTATGGTGACTTGAGTGGCTTCCATCAAGTTATCACGTGATGATAGTTGGATCCCGATTCCCACTGATGAGTAGGTGTTACTCCTCGGGTGATTTTGAGATGATACCGACTAATTCTCCTTTTAGGGTTTGAAAGAGAATTCGAGGAAACAATGGGAGCCATCCTGATTAGATAAAGTGATTAACCAATCTAATTTAGGTTAGAGTGCACGCTGAATATTTCTTTTCTCTCTCTCTTTTGCAGCGACCATGACCTGACCTTAAACTAAAACTCACGAACCAAGTTAACCGAATCTTCTTACACACTTTGGTTTTGAATTGTCATGATTCATGACAAAGCCGCATATATCCCTACCACTCCTACTTCCCCTTTGTATTTCTCCAGAATACTCCATATCACTACGAAAATCCATATTTCTTGGGCTTTCCATCGTATAGTTACATACGAACTCGAAAAAACTTGTTTCCGTTCGAGGATGGATTCCGGTTCTGGAGAAATTGAATAGGATTATTCAGTTGTCTTTTCCCTTTACCTTCTCTCAGGTTGCGAGGACTCCTAGTATTAGGAGAGTACACCTATTACACTTATTGGATAGCACACCTATTACACTTATTGGATAGCGTTCTTCCAAATTTTGAGGCAGGTGCCAAAAGGTAGAGAAGGAAGAAAACCAATTAGCCTAAGTATAGCGTACAGAAAGTAAGATGTAAAGACATATAAAGGGATTAGAGTGAGGGTAAGGAAAATTGCGACTACTGTTATGAATCTGGATAGTAGAACTGACATTACTAGGAATACCCGACAACCCCCTCGAAACATTTTCATGTTTCAGTTTTACTGTGTGGTGTTAATTGAAAACTGCTTTCCCAATTAGATTCTGACTACAGGGTATGTATTTACTAGACTTGATTCTCACTTCTGTATGGCATTATAGATGCTGAGTGGCTGTAAATTATTGGGAATTGGGTGATTAGATTCTCAATATCAAAATTCTTTGTAATTGGTGATATTTGAGGAAATCGCCTGGATTTTGCTTAACGACAAATATTTGGTTTTGAATATCCATTGTTATGCACCAATTTCAAAATGATATATCTGTACGTTTATTTTATAAAGTGAGATATAAAATTTTGAAATTATGTTTATAATATTTACCTTTATCAGTTGATGATTATGTAAGGTGTATTCAATAACGGTATAATTCTTCTTAACCATAATACAGTTTTCAACTTACGACGCACAGGGTTTGTATTATTTAACTCAGAGGATTTATACAAAGTATTGTATGTTGTCTAATGTCTAGTAGGATAAGGGGATGGTACTCGCACTATATTCCGTATACTTATGACTTCTCTGGTTTTAGACACGCATTTCGTTAAAATACAAGGTCCAAATTTTGAGAAGTTATAGGTATAAGAATAAAGTAGAGAACCATGCGTTTGAAATATCGGGATTCTTCGAGATGATCGAAGATATATATACTTATGCTAGGTATTCTGTCGTAAGTAATATATTTGAGAACTTGCTTCTCTTTCAGATTACTCATCCGTGGGTACACATTTTGATGAGTAATACTGCATGGCCTTCTTCCATTTAGTCGATATGCACTGGAAACAGCTGCATGATTTTTGAATCTGGTTCAAATTAAATTAGTGCCTTTGTTTCTATATTGGATATAGAATGGATTCATATCTTAACGGTGTTAAGGTATATGGAGTAGTCCGGCTTATGCTTAAAACCAAAATCCGAATAAACTCAAGGCACGTTTCCACAATGGCAGTTTGTGGGTTATCCCGGGCTTTGACGAGGGTTAACATTCTACCATTTGAAGAATCAATAGTTATATTGTTCTTGACTCGCCACCTTTTTAATAAAATGAATTCTTTTCAAAATATATTAGTGGGAGTATGGTAGAACTGGAAGTGCTTCCAGAACCACAAACGATTACTAAAAATTTAGTAGAACTTAAGAATTCAATTGGATTTGACAATTCATTAGCTACTCCACAGATTTGGTGGGTAACCTTAGCCACCCGAGAGGTACTTCGGTCTCCTCAAAGACGGTGACAGGGAGGTTTTGATGACCCAAGCTTGCCACTACTGCTGTCCTAGACTATGAGATCTAGCAGGTGTATGACTATAACGTCGTTCTAAATTAGCTTTAGAAGTGCACGTGTATATGACTCTGCCAGAGGGTTGTTGTAGTCAATGGGAGCAGTGGAAGCGTGGTGGGCCAGTAGCTTATGTCTATTTATAGACTAAAGTAAGTATAGCGGAGATGGATTATCTATTTTTGATGCGACAGTCATATAGTTTGACTTCATCAGAATAACAGATGGACCTGGTAAGAAGGTAATAGGGAGTGATGTCCTGATATTTGGATGACGTACTCCTGATAGGAAGTGATGCTCTTATACTACGATCGGTTATACTGTGGTTGTCACAAGGTGATTCTCTACATAAGATCTGGACAAAATATCAAGGATTCTGGTGACTAGATCTATGGTTTTAGATCTAGATTTGGGAAGTGTCCCAATTTGGGTACTTTGACACTATTTTAAAGTGTTTTAGAATGGACGATTCTTTGCGTGGTGGTGTACCCACAGATGAAGGAGTCACCCTCTCTAAAGAGATGTCTTCTAGACTGATGAGGAGAGGGATTTGCATGATTGACATATCACTTGCTTAGGCAATTGAGTCAATTATGAGGTGTCAAGTACTACACCAGATATTGCTTTTGCACTAGCTGCAATAAACAGATATTAATCCAATTCTGGAGAAACATTGGGAAGCAGTTCTGAACATAAGAGAATGTTCGTGGTATATGGTAACGGCAGCCTCCTTGGCGGTTATTATTTCAGGCTTCCAAAGTGACATGGATGACAGAGTGACCGTCAGAGTTAAAGTTTACCCTCTTCTGAGGAGTAGTATGTTGGACAGGGGGTCCTAGCAGATACTGAGAAAGGCATGGCGCAAGATACTGATTAAATTCAGTGGAAGATACAGTCTAAGAAGTTTTGTTGGATTTGGAGTTCATTTATGAACTTGGTCCTATCAGATATCCAAGCAAATTCTAAGACAGGTATCGCTCATTTTGGGAAATAGTCTTTCTCCGCGAACTTGAGATATACAGAGACATTGGAGTGGATCCACTCATTGAGGCTATCTCTCGAACGCGAATATCTCGCAAACATGATTTGCGAAACTGATTAGCAGAGAAGTTGTGTGTTCGGTAGTACACGAGCTATGAGTATGCGACACCGCAATAATTAGCCTTAAGTGCAAGTGGGAGATAGTTGGATATAGTGCCCTCAAGTCAATTATTGTAATCGCAGGCAGACGATTATGATGATTGAGGGAGGACCTATACAGGTAGAACAGTCTTACTCGAGATGATAGTATGCTATCTGGTTTGACTTTATCATCATGTACATATATTATGTGGTATTACAGATCGCTATTACATGTTGATAAAGCCCATAGGATTTTTTCTTGACTACCAGCATTATGATGGTGATCATATACGTGGGAGCTGGGTGGTCCATAAGCACATCCTTAAATGTCCCTAGTCGAGAGTATCGAGATTGGGCATCGATACTCCGGAGTAGACTAGTGTATACTTTTCGAGACCCTGACGAGAGGCAGTGGCCGTTCTCACAAGCCATTGGTGTAAGTTGGTCACCTAAGATAGTATACAGGTGCTCAGTGGAGGTGAGTACACTAGACGGACTCGCCGTGAACATACTAGATGGTATTATACCTATTGTCAGATAGCATTTCTCAGGTGACATGAGTACATGTTAGTCTGTCGACCTGAGATTGTCATTTGTCTCGTGTGAGTTCCTATTGTGCTTTGATTACAACCCTACTACGGCTCAAAGGAGTCGTGCAAACAGGCTTTAGTTGGGTACAGTCCCAAGCCACATGGAGGTAGTGAGCGGATCGTCGGGGATTCATCTCTCCCGGTATTGGGGGTAGATGTCGCGCTGTGCACGGGTGGCCATCATCGGAAATCCTTAGCCAAGGTGGACGATAATTACTGATTTGGATTAGTAGTTTCTCAGTGGTGATGGGCTTCACACCGACACGAAATATCGTGTTATTAGAGGTCTTACCTTATCCACCCCTAGACCCGATATGCGATACTCTTAGACGAATAGATCGGACTGTATGGAGATTGTCATAGACAGGCCCAGTAAGGGTACGGATGAGTTTGCTCACTGGCCTTCCTTTCGTTCAATACCTGGGCAGCCGTTACGTACAGCTAGTGCCGCTGACGTGCTTATAGTTAAACCCACTGCTAGCGTATTGACAAGACTTTAGAGTGCTATACAGAGGGTTTTCCCGGTTCAGGCGGTATGATGTAGATGACGTATATTGGTACATACAGGTATCCGGTTAAATATGTGTACAGGCTACACGGATTTTAATCGAACGGTTGATAATACTAGCGGCTTAGGATTAATCCGGAATATTAAATTAAGTTTTGATTTAATAATTTATATATATATATATATATATATTTTAATATATGTATTCTAGTATTATTGTTCACTATTCATTTTCTCTCTTGGCTATTCGTATTTTTATATGGATACGCGTGTATGTATTTCAATACGTATACCGGATTGTATTCCGTATTTATACGAAATTTGTTCTAGAAGATGGATACCTCATTTGTGAATATTCATTTATGAATATTCATGAAATTAGGTGGAGGGTGAGGCGGCATTGAGCATGGTTGAAGACATGTAGAGAGGAATGGGTTTCATTATTTTATTACATATTGTTATGAGTTTTTTATTTTGTATGGTTGCAAAAAAAAAAAAAAGAATATGAAGCCATTCTACATTCATACTCTCTCATTCCTTCAATACTTGTTCATGGCTATTCCCCCCCCCCCTTCTTCTACACTTGTTCTCTTGAGCTTAGATTTGAGAGAAAAAGATAGTGGAAAATTCCTACATCCACACTCTCCATTCCTAGGGAGCATGGAGCGTCGGTTGCTTCAATAGGTGAAGACGGGGCTTGGATCGGTTCCCTCAGGCGGATCATCTTCGGCGAAGGAGGACCGACTTGCAAATATGACCTGGAGCTCTTGAGAGCATGCTAGAGTCCAACCCAATTGGAGCAAATGAAGACGCTACAAAAGTTGTGATTTCTATCTTGTTATGCTTCTAGTTTAGATGTTTGGTTCGATTCTTGGGTTTTAGTATCTAGTGCCACGAAAATTTTTGTTTTTGAATTCCGCATTGGCCACGGTTACCGGCGAGGGCACTAGGAACCAACATGATAAAATATGTGTTTTTGTACACGTGCTTTTAATCGGACATTTTGTTAATACTAGCCGGTTTGAAAGATAGCCAGATTATCACATTTGGGTAAAATGTGAGCTAGTATTATATATATCACTTTTTGGAATCTCTTTTTTCGGTATTTGTATTTTGACAGAATACTGTATTTATATGAATATGGCTATTTGTATAAATACGGGTATTTATGTCTTGATATAAATATGGGTATTTGTATTTTATACGAATACGGGTATTTGTATTTTATATGAATACGGGTATATGTATTTTATACGAATACGGATGTATGTATTTTGATACGAATACGAGTATACATATTTGTAGCATATACTTGTATTAGTGTACACACACACACATATATATGTACACATGACATGGCTACTCTTTTTCTTCTCATCTCTTCAGAATCTCTTTAGAATGTTGTGGGCTTGTGACTCACAATAGTAAGTCACAATACCACTCAAAAATTCTAAAGAGATATGAAGAGAAGAGAGAAAAATAATAAAAAAGCTTTTCATTGTTTTTGAGAGCCATGCTTGCTTGCTTCTTCTTCCTCTTCTCTTGATAATTTCTAAGTTGAGAAAAAAGAAAGAAAAAGATAGAAAAGTTAGAGATTAACCACTACTACAACTCTAGTGATAAATTCTTAGCAAGTTTTGTTCACTAGTTGCTTCACTTCGCTTTTTATTGTGAAGTTAAAGTTTTAGCTAGGATTCCTTCGGGTGGATCATCTTCGACGAGAAAGACCGACTCCCAAGCTTGTTCCCGGTGAACCTAGGAGCTTAAGAAGTGAAAAGAAGATGAAGGACACAACTATAAAGGTAGCTAACACTAATTGAGTAGTTAAACTCCTTCTAGTTTGCTATTTAGTGTTTGGAATCGATTCTAGGTCGTAATAGTTCGTGCTCTTGTCTTGAAAATTTTTGTTTTGTATTCCGCCTTGGCTGCAAGTTAGCGGCACGAGCACGGGCACCTACTTACATTGCGGAGTTGGAATATCTGTTTTGATGAAACAGTCAAGAAATTTGACTTCATTAAAAACATTGACGAACCTAGTATATATAAAAATATTGTAGGGAGAGATGTCATATTCCTTGTTTTGTACGTTGATGATATTCTCCTAATAGGAAATGAATTTCCTATGATGCAGTCGGTCAAGCCGTTCTTGTCACAAAAGTTCTCCATGAAAGACCTGGGTGATGTCTCCTACATTCTGGGGATAAAGATCTACAGAGATAGATCCAAAAGAATGTTGGGACTTTCATGGTTCAAGTACATAGACACCATACTAAAGAGATTTAATATGGAAGATTCCAAACGTAATAATTTACCTGCTTGTCACGGAATCACCATCTCCAAAGAGATATCTCCTGAGACTGATGAGGGGAGGGCTCGCATGAGCATTATGCCCTACACTTCGGCGGTAAGATCTATAATGTATGCAATGTTGTGTAACAAACCAGATGTAACTTACACACTTAGCGTGGTAAGCAGGTAACTGTCAAACCCAGGGGAGAAACTTTGGACAGCTGTAAAGAACATTCTGAAGTACTTGAGAAGAACTAAGGAGATGCTCTTAGTGTAAGGTAATGGAGACCGCCAGATGGAGTCCTTTACCGATTCAAGTTTCCAAAGTGATAAGGATGACAACAAGTCTATCTCAGGTTATGTGCTTACCTTCAACGAAGGGGCAGTATGTTGGAAGAGTTCCAAATAGGATATCGTAGCAAACTCGTCGATGGAGGCTGAATACATTGCTGTAAACGATGCCGCAAAAGAAGCGGTCTGGATGAGAAAGTTCATTATTAAACTTGAGCTGGTTCCATCTATTGTTGATCCAATACTTTTGTATTATGATAACAATGGGGATATGGCTTTAGCGAAGGAACCACGGTCCCATCAGCGATCCAAACACATCTTGAGGCGGTATCACCTGCTCAGGGAGATCATAGATCGCTGGAAGATCGAGATTCGGAGAGTAGATACAAAAGAAAACACGGTGGATCCATTCACAAAGACCCTCCCTCAAACACAGTTCGAGCAACTTTTTGAGATGTTAGGTATGTGATACGCCAACAACTCACCCTAGAGCAGACGCTGGGTACTCGATACACCAATAACAGGCCTTAGTGCAAGTGGGTAATTGTTGGATATGTATGCCCTAGAGGCCTTTATTGTATAGGATACTGGGGATATATATGTACATGACAATTTTTCTCAATATGATAGTATGCTATTTGGTTTGTCTTTATCTCAACATGTATACTAGACATTACATTTCGTTATTACATATTGACAAAGCCCATAGGATCTTTGCTTGACTACCAGCGTTATGATAGCGATCATACTTGTGGGGCTAGGTAGTCTATAAGCATGTCCTTAAATATCCCTAGTCGTGGGAGTATCGAGACATGGCTTCGATATTTCAGAGTAGACTAGTGTATATGTATCTTGATCCCGACGAGAGGTGATGGTTGATCCCACAACTATTGGTGTATGGCACCAAAGATTGTATACAGGTGCTCATTAGGTTATAAGTTACACTGGACGGACTTGCCGAGAGCTTCTAGATGGTAATATACCTATCATCAGATAGCAGTTCCCATATGACATAGGTACAAGGAAGTCTTTAGACCTGACACCGTCATTTGTCTCGAGTGTGTTCCCACTGTACATAGATTTATACCCTACCACGGTTTTAAAGAGTCGTGCAAACAAGTTTTAGTTCGGTACAGTCCCGAAGCATTTGGGGGCAGTGAGCGATAGAAGGGATTCGTCTCTCCCGATATAGGGAGTCGATGTCGCGCTGTTTTCGATTGGTCATCACCATAAGACCTTGGTCAAGGCATATGAGATTTACTGATAGTGAGATCAATAGTTTCTCGGGATGGTTTTGAGCCACATCGACATCACTTATCGGGTTATTAGAGGTCTGAAGTTTTCCAACCCCCTAGACCCGATATGAAATACTCTCAGATGAAGAGACCGGACTGTATGGTGATTGTCACTTTCAGGCTCAGTATGGATACGGGCGAGTTTGCTTGTCGACCTTTTTTTTGTGCAATACCTGGGTAGCCGTTACGTACAGCTAGTGCCGCTGACGTGCTTGTGGTTAAACCCACCGCTGGCGTATTGTCGAATCTTTAGAGTCCCACACGGAGCGTTTCCCAGCTCAGGCGAAACGATGTAGTGTACGTATTTTGATATGTACAGAGGTTCGATTAAATACGTGTTTTTAGTACACGTACTTTTATCGGACGTTTTTGTTAATACTAACTGGTTTGAAAGATAGCCAGATTATCACATTTAGATAAAATGTGAGCTAGTATTATATCTCTTTTGGTATCTCTCTTTTGGTATTTGTATTTTGACATGAATACGGTATTTATACGAATACGGATGTATGTATTTTGATACGAATACAGGTGTATGTATTTGTAGCATATACTTGTATTAGTGTATGTATGTATGTGTGTGTACAAATGATGTGGCTTCATTTCTCTTCTCATTTCTTCTTGTTTAAAGTGGAAGTGTGTGGACTTGTGACTCACACATGTGAGTCACAATTCCTCCCGCTTCACACTTCAAAGAAAATAGAAAAGAAAAGAGAATGGTTAAGTTTTGTCGTCATCATCATCCTTAGCTTCTTCTTCCTCTTCTCTTGATTTTTCCAAGTTAAGAAAGGAAAAAGAAAAAGAGAGAAAAACCTAGAGATTAACCACTACTACATCCTTGTGATCAATTCCTAGCAAATTTTGTTTACAAGTTCTTTCACTTTGTGTTCTTGAGTGAAGCTATAGCTTGAGCTAAGGTTCTTTCGTGTGGATCATCTTCGACGCGGAGGATCGACTTCCAAGCATGTTCCCGAAGGACCTAAGAGCTAAAGAAGTGGAAAAGAGAACGGTGGACACGACTACAAAGGTTGTGCTCTCGTCTACAATTTTCGTTTTGCATTCCGCCTAGGCTGCAAGTTTGCGGCACGAGAACGAGCAGCTACTTACATCACCCATACCAATCATACACCTCACCCCTCCACTTCATTTCTCTCATTTTCTAAAATGAAAATAGATAATGAGGTGTCCTTCTTCTAAAAGTATTTTGTATAAATACAAAATACAACTCCCGATATATATATCGTATACATATACGCGTATCTGTATAAAAATACGAATAGCCAAGAGAGAGAAATAGAAAATGAATATAATACGAGAATATATATCAAAAAATATATATGTAAATTATTAAATCAAATATTGATTTAATAATCTGGCTTAAATATAAGTCGGCCAGTATTATCAAACGTCCGATTAAAAATTCATGTATCATATACACATATTTAATCGGACCCCTGCACATATCAATATACGGCATCTACATCGTTTCGCCTAAACCAAGAAAACCCTCTATATGGGACTCTAAAGACTCGATAATACGCTGGCAGTGAGCTGCTGGATAAAATCCATAACCACAAGCAAGTCAGTGGCACTAGCTGTGCGTAACGGCTACCCAGGTATTTTTCGAAAGGAAGGTCGACAAGTATGCTCATCTGTACCCTTACTAAACTTATAAGTGACAATCTCTGTACAGTCTGGTTTCTTCTTCTGAGAGTGTCAAATACCGAGTCTAGGGGTTGGATAACGTTAGAGCCCTTATAACCCGATAAATTGTGCCGATGTGGCTCAAGACCATCCTAAGAAACTACTGATCTCACTATCAGTAAATCTCATATGCATTGGCCAAGGTCTTATAGTGTAGGCCAACCGTACACAGCGCGACATCAAGTATCTATACCGGAAGATACGAAGCTCTTCTATCGCTCGCTGCCTCCAAGCGCTTTAGGACTGTACCCAACTAAAACCTATTTGCACGACTTTTTAAAGCCGTGGTAGGGTAGTAATATAAGTACAGTATAATACTATCTATGAGTGCTATTTAACGATAGGTATAATACTATCTAGGAGTTCATGACGATTTCAGGTTTAAAGATTTCCCTGTACTCATGTCACCAGAGAACTGCTATTTAACGATAGGTATAATACTATATAGGAGTTCTTGATGAGTACGTCCAGTGTAACTCATTCTCCAATGAGCACCTATATACAATCTTTAGTACCGTACACCAATGGCTGCAGGACCGGCCATCGCCCCTTTCGGGGACAAGAAACGTATACACCAGTCTACTCTGGAATATCGATACCATGTCTCGATACTCCTATGACTAGGGACATTTAAGGATGTGCTTATGGACTATCCAGCCCCCATAAGTATGATCACCATCATAACACTGGTAGTCAAGTAAGAATCATATGGGTTTTATCAACATGTATTAGCGATATGTAATAACAAGTAAAACATATACACATGTTAAGATAAAGACAAACCAAATAGCATACTATCATATCGAGTAAGACTGTCATGTACATACATACCTCCAACATCCAATACAATAATAGCCTATAGGGCATACATATCAAACATACTGCGTATTGCGTGGTTGGCCGTTTAGCATAGTTCCGTGTACTTCTTCTCTCTCTCTCTCTCCCCAACAAGTAGTATCAGAGCATAGGGAACCATAGGGTTTTCGATTCTATGATCTAATTTTATGGTGGGTGACGACGCTTGTGTCCTCTCTCCGTCTTCTTAAATTGTAATTTCAAAGGTATTGGTTCAAAAATCCGAGGAAGAAGGTTAAGTTTTTTTGCGGCGGTAAATGAAAGATGGCTGAGAATAAGATCAGAATCGAAAAGTTTAATGGTCATAACTATGATTGGTGGCGTATGCAGATGGAGGACTATCTATATCAGAAAAATTTGTATCTTCCGTTATTGGGCGACAAGCCCGAGAAGATGTCTGATAAGGCATGAAATCTACTGTATAGGAAAGCTCTGGTAACGATTAGGTTATCGTTGACTCCGCAAATAGCCTTTAATTTTTCAAAGGAGAAAACAACCATTGGGCTAATGACGACATTAACAAAGTTGTATGAGAAGCCTTCAACGTCGAATAAGATATTTCTAATGAAGAAACTTTTCAATGTGAAGATAGCAGAAAACGGTTCAGTGACAGAGCATCTGAACGAGTTCAATAGTATGACAAGCCAACTCGAATCAGTCTTAATCACATTTGAAGATGAGATTCGAGCCCATTGTTTCTATACTCGTTGTCGGAGAGTTGGGGAAAACCTGGTTATGGCAGTCAGCAACTTGATCTCAGAGACTCTCACATTTAATTATGCAGTAAGTTGCATATTAAATGATAAGATGAAGAGAAAGGCTGTGAGTGGAACTTCTGCACTCTCAGTAGAGAATTATGGCAAGACAATGGAAAGGGGATAAGGGAAGAAGGGCCGGTCAAAGAGCCAAGAAAAGTCAAAAGGAAACATTCAAGGTGACTGTTGGAACTGCAGAAAGAAGGGTCACTTGAAAACTCACTGCAGACTCTTGAAGAAAGAGAAAGGATCATATAGAAAGTTAGATGAAAAGGAAGCCAATGTGGTGTCTACACATGAACAAGGGGAACATGGACTTTATCTTTCGGCGAGCGAAAGTACAAAAGGAGATACCTGGTTTCTAAATTTGGGGGCATCCTTTCACTGCACTTCATGTCAGCATCATTTTAGCGATTGTGTTCAAGGGGATCTTGGGCATGTGACGGTGGGAACGGTTAGCCGTGCAAAATCTTTGGTAAAGGGATGATTATATTGCATCCGTCAAGAGGAGATTAGACAAAGCTGAAGAACACCATATGCATACCAGATCTGAAGAAGGGTTTAATATCTACAAACCAGCGGGACAATGAAGGATATGTTACGGTATTTGGGAATTCTTAGTGGAAGATTTCCAAAGGATCATTAGTAGTCACAAGGGGTAAATTGATTGGTACGTGTATTCCTTTAGTGGGAGCAGTGGCGATTGTTCCCCTCCGAAAGACGGCGACGACGTGAAGACGTCTTGCCTGAAGTTCGGGGCAGATGCTATTTGGTTTTATCCGTCTATCTCTCCGAAGATGCCGAGTTGATTTACGGCACCGTATATCGGAGGTTTAGACGGATGCGGCCGATGTAGCAGACTTCGTCAGATTCCCCCTCAGGGTGAGGGGTCTTTGATTGTGGGGACGCTCTTCCCTGCAGGCGCAAGCCCCTGCAGTTAATTACGCTACCGCATCGCGGTAACAACTTTCTCCTTCTCCAGAATTTCACTTCGTGTCGTGTGTATTTGTTTTATTTGTGGTTGCCCGTGGATTGTATACGGAGACTGAGTAATATCGTCGCCCGTAGGACGTGGATTAGTCCAAATCCGTATTTTGCTTAGATTTGGGTTCGGTGTTTTTAGTTTAAGGATGCATTAGTCGCGTTGCGACTAAGATCAACTTAAACGTTCGTCAAGAATACATTAGTCCTGTTTTGGGCTAAGATCGACTTGACGTAGTGATTGATTTAATTATCCGGCCGTCGGGACTCGTCACCTCTCTGACGTCGTTGAAGGATTACAACGACAGGTGTCTGAGGAGTTCAGAGATGTACCCTTGAACCAAAGTTGGTTTGGGATTTTATTACTTATTTGAATATCTAAGGACACATTAACCGTATTTGGGGCTAAGATCAACTTAGACGGGACCGTTTAGATCCGACAAAAGAGCGTTTGGGCCCTATTGTGTCAGTTTAGGGACGTGGCGGTCCATATTCCAGTTTAGGGACGTGGTGGTCCATTATTAGTTTAGGGACGTTTCGGTCCGTCGCCAGTTTAAGGACGTAGTGGTCCATCATTAGTTTAGGGACGTCTCGGTCCGATATTAGTTTAGGGACGTTTCGGTCCGATATTAGTTTAAGGACGTTTCGGTCCGACGTTAGTTTAAGGACGTTTTGATCCGATGTTAGTTTAAGGACGTTTCGGTCCGATGTTAGTTTAAGGACGTTTCGGTCCGATATTAGATGAGTGGTCGTTGGGACCCGTCACCTCTTTGACGTCGTTGAGGAATTACAACGACAGATGTCAAAGGAGTTCGGAGATGTACCCTCGAACCGGTCGTGAATTGGTTTATGAGAGGCATTTAATTTAAGGACTTACAGCCAGGATTGGGTGAAGTCCAAATTTTTTTATTTTAGGCTCTGCCCGATTAAAAGAATCAATCTAAACAGGGCTCTGCCCCTTTATTATTTTGCAATCTGATTTGGGCCAGGCCCTTTTAAATAATGAGTTACAGAAACTCAAGAATTTTCCAAACAGGGCTTTGCCCTCTTATTAATTTGATTTGGGCCAGGCCCTTTTAAATAATGAGTTGCAGAAACTCAGGAATTTTCCATACAGGGCTTTGCCCTTTTATTATTTTGCAATTTGATTTGGGCCAGGCCCTCAAGAATTTTCCAAATAGGGCTCTGCCCTTTTATTATTTTTGTGATCTGATTTGGGCCAGGCCCTTTTAAGTAATGAGTTGCAGAAACTCAAGAATTTTCAGATTGAAGAACAAAAGTGCATGGCACTTTTGATCTAAATTTAGATCAAAAGAAAACAAGTTTTTCTTCTTGTTTTCTTTTCACAGAACCAAGGGTTCATATCAAGTGCAAGGCACTATTTATATATTTTTTATTATTATTCCCTTTTTTAATCTTCTGTTCTTCAGAAATTTTACCTTTCTTTTCCTTTCTTCTTGATTAATCTTCAAGAGTTCTTTCTCTTTTTTTTTTTTTTAGAAGTTTATCCTTCTCTTGATGATTCTCTCTTCATGATTTGAATGAGGTCTGGGCTCTTATTTATAGTGCTCACAAATTTGTTAAATTTGTTATCAAGATCTTTCCTGAATAATTTTGGGAATTTTCCCACCATTGGATCTCTGATCCAAGGGTCTCTGTTTTACAGAAGAACAGAAAAGATTTACTTAAATTTTCATTCTGTTGCTGCGCAACTCACCAGCGCGTGACACGTGTCGCGCTGTCGCGCGCTTGCGCAGTTGCAATTGCGCAACTGCACAGACACGTGTCGCGCATCCGTGCGCTTGCGCAGTTGCGATTGCGCAACTGCGCAGACACGTATCGCGCATCCGTGCGCTTGCGCAGTTGCGACTGCGCAACTCACCAGCGCGTGACTGCCATGCATTTGCGCAGTTAAGTCTTAATTATGTTTTCTGAAGAGCCTTGCTCTGATGGGACGCACTGTCTCGGGCGTTACGCCGCCGAATCAGCTTCTGCCATGTGGCAAATTGCGCGCTGCGCACGGGGACTGAAGCGTTGCTTCGAATTTTGAATTTTCAAAATTAAGTAGAGCCTTGCTCTGATTGAGGGAAACAGATGCCCCCCCACCGTTGCGCTCACGTGGCGCGCGCGTGAGTGCAGCGGTGGCAAGATCCTGACCGTCGGATCTAGGGGTCAAGTGAACAGGCGCAGGCGCCTATAAATAGGACCCTTGGTCCTTGGTAATTTTTTACCATTTTCAAGAAATTGAATTTCAGAGCCTTGCTCTTACTTGAGAACTTCCAGAGCCTTGCTCTTGTGATTTCCTTAAGAACTTCCAAGTTCTAACTTCAGAACCATTATAGGTAAAATTAAATTAATTTAATTTAAATTAAACTTAATTAACAGAGCCTTGCTCTTATAGATCTTTGATCTAAAGGAAACCCCTTTGGGGTTTCTTCAACAGAGCCTTGCTCTTATAGATCTTTGATCTAAAGGAAACCCCTTTGGGGTTTTTATTCACAGAGCCTTGCTCTTATAGATCTTTGATCTAAAGGAAACCCCTTTGGGGTTTTTATTCACAGAGCCTTGCTCTCAAAAATTTGCAGAGACTCTGTTCTTAGGTTTTAACCCATGAACAGAGCCCTGCTTCATAAATCAACTAGAAAACTTTTTTTTTTTTAAAAGTTTCCATGGATCTTTAAGATCCCAAAATTTTAATTCTTAGGAGTTATAAATTTTTATTACTACTGCAGAGCTAAGCTCTTTTTTAAGAAGTTTTATTCCTTTGAAACAGGAGTTTGACAAATGTCACTCTGTGGCAGAGCTTTGCTCTGAAAAGAGGAGATCTTCTCCTTGTCTCTAGGGGTCCCCCCTAATGAGGATATTCTCTTGGGGGTCTTTTTTATTGACTGATAGTCTCATCCAATGGTGGGATTGTCTCATCAAATGATGCGCCGTCATCTTGATTTTGTGGGTCCCCCTTTGGTCCCCTACCCGCTGCATCACAGTGTGGAGCAAGATTTTTATTTATTATTATTTTATTTATTTTTTATCATTATTTTTTTTTTAAGGTTTAAACGTCAGGCCACTAATGATATATATATTTTTATGCAGGAAAGATGTCTGACGACTTGTCTTTTCCCTTCGTCCGCTCAGAAGGAGGGTTCCCACATGCACCAGTGGACCGGGTAGTGTTCGCCTTGATTAAAGATCACGATCCTGAGTGCAAGAGACTTCACCTATGGGGAAGGTGGTACAGCCAGATTATCCAAGGCCGCCGCAGTTTTAGTTCCGCCTCGCCTTCCGAACCCATAGTTACGATCCCCTATGCGGACAAACCCCCGGTGGAGTATGCCGTGGAGGTAAAAAATTGGAATTCAGACGACCTTCTCCAGCCTGCAATTGGCGCTATTCCGGTACAGCCGCCGCCGGCCATAGATATCTTGGGAAGGCGAATCTGTCAGGGTGAAGCACGCCCTTGGGGACAGGCTTACAATATTGGATTGAATCCGCGACCGCTTGCTGGATACCTGCCATGGGCCCGGTACATTTTAGCGGCGAAAAGAGCTCACCTGACGAAGATTGGTTTATACTCCGCCGTCTACGTCTCGCTTTTCGAGTATCCTACTCCTCCAACGTGGTGGACAAAGGCCTTCATTGAACAATGGAATATCCCCACACATACTTTCCTGGCAGCGGATAGGGAAGTTTCCATTTCTCTAGAGGAATTCGTTGAGCTTTCAGGTTTACCGGCGAGGGGGGAGCACTACGAAGAGCTGCTTCCTCCTGATGAGTACGTCTTTGCCACCAAGCAGGTGGTATTCGACTTGACTCCGGAAAATGCCATCCAGCATCAGCATCCGGGCCTGGTGAAGGTGTTGGAGATTTACGAGGAGCTTCATTTGGAATTGGGCGACCGAGGCGTTAGTTTCGCGGACTTCATTGCTCGTTTTATTCGCCCGGAATTTTTATCAGAGCAAGGTGAGAAGTTCGCCCAACTTGCTGATCCTTTTGGTTTCGGCCTGGACCGCCGACCTTCATCGGAAATTGATCAGCGAAGTTTTTACCTTCCCGACACTGCTAGCGTCCCTTTCTCAGAGATCGCCGTTCCTGGCATGGATGAGGAGACCTTCTTCATCGGGTTCTTAGGTCTGTGGCTGTGCAGCTTCGCGCTTCCCATGCACCCACGCCTCATGCGGTCTTCTATCTTTTACCCGGCGCATCGAATGGTGGCCGGTCTGCAGTTATCAGTGGGGATCGCCGGGTTGGCTTACCTCTACAATGGACTTAGCGTAGCGGCGGACGCTAATGAACCTGGGGTACAGCCTGCTAACTTCCCGATGCATTACTTCACTTCTTGGATGGAGCTGCATGTTCGAGGAGTGTTTGGTGCCCACAAAACTCCTCCATTCTTTGAGAGATTCATATTTCCAAGAATCATACGATTGGTCGGGGCTTCCATCGTGTTTGCACCTCCGCGGGAGTCTAGGGGACTGCTTCTGCGTTCGCATCTAGTCGGGGCGAAGACCTCTTTTGTGGATAAGGTCATCACCACGGGTTCCGAGACCACTAAGTCGGTGGTGCCGTTGCGTGATGACTTTAAGGGCGGTGTCTCAGTGTTGAAGGCTCGGGAAATCCTCCACCTTTATTCCATTCGGCCGGGCTACTTGGTATTTAGGCAGAATGAAACGGCCCTCTTCATGAGGTATAACCCGCATCGATTTGCCCGGCAATCGAGTTATAACCAAGGAGTCCCGTTGGAAGCCTTCTTGGGAACACCTGCAGTCGGTCCAGAGGGAGTACGGAATGCGATGCATCACTTCATCCGGCTCAATACAGGCTCCTACTTTTTTATCAGTGAGCCCAGCTGTACCCCCAAGATACTCAATTCGTATGTGGCTTGGTATGCGCACGCGATGGGCCCAATCATCTTGATGGAGAAACGCCTACTGGTCGATCGTAGGGCTGCGCCTCCCGGCGGCGATCGCAAGGCTCCATTGCAGCCCAGGGTTCAGGTTATCCCTCCGACGAAAGAGGCCGGATCTGATCGACCACGCGTGTTGGCCCCTCCGCGTGGACTGCCATTGCCCGCTACGGTGGATGCGCCATCGGCGCCTCGTGCTCCCACGAAGGCGGCTAAAGTAGTATCGCCAGAGTCAGGCGTAGGGGCAGATATTGGGACCCGCCGCCCTAAAGTGGCTTCCAAGCGCAAATCCGCTCCAGGTGGATCTAAAGCTGGTGGACAGCAGAAAAAGAAAAAGTCCGCCCTTTCCCTCGATGCGATTCTCGGGTTAAAGCCTGCGGCTTCTCCTGCCAAGACCATATGCGAGTACGGCAACAATGAGGGCTTTGTGGTGGACCCTGCGGACACCAATTTGGCTGCCGCCATTGCAGCTTCAGAGCGATCGGCGAGGCTTGAAGCGATGTTGAGCAAACTCGCTGAGTCCGGTAATTATCAAACGCCTTATTTGTCATTCTATTGCATTTTATATTGTTATCCTTAACTAATATTCGCTCCATTTTCAACAGGTGTCTCCACTGAAGAGGCTATTGCTGCCTCCCTGAAAACCTTTCAGGAGGAGGAGGAGAAGCGTGCCCTAGCAGGCGTTGGTATGTTTCACCCCTTTCTCTTTTACAAGGAAAGTTTGTTGTCCCTTTTTTTTTATAGTCAACCTGACCTTCTTTTGTTTCTTTGCAGGCGCTGTATCAATTGACGCAGGGGTCCCTCCCAAGTCCGTTATCGAAGTCCCGGCTTCGTCAAAATTGCCACAAGAGCCTCGGCTTGACAAGACGATGAGGGATGCCTTGAAGAATTTAGAGGCATCCCTATATACGGACGAGGGAGCCTCACTCAAGGAAGCCCTAGTGGCATCCGTCTCAACGGCTCGAGAGGAGCGGAAGCGGTTGAGACGCGAAGCAAGGGCACGCCGAGCTGCTTTGGCCGCGGGAGCGGGCCCTAGCACTCTTCCTGGTGCCGACACTCCTTCTGAAGCAGAGGCGAGCAGAGCTGCTTTGGCCACGGGAGCGGGCCCTAGCACCATTCCTCGTGCTGACACTCCTTCTGAAGAGGCCCCTGTCGCCCTATCTACTGCTTATAGGCGAGCGGCGCGCGCGGCCCGGAGTGCAAATGATAAATCTTCTTCAGGTAGTACTTCTTTCAGAGCTTTGTTGTAAGAATTATAAAGCCATTGGCTCACATGCGTTTCATCTGGCAGGACCTAGTCCGACTGAGGGGGAGGCGGAGACCGTTGGACCCCAGGAAACGGCGGAAGCGGCGCCTGCCGAACCTGAGCCGACGGTGGGCACTGTCGTCGGGGCCACGGTGCCTGAAACCGAGATTGAGGAACCTGCCGCGGAGAGGGTCATTGATGCCGCGCCTGAAGTGGCGGCAGATGAGATGATTGTCTCAACCGAGCCGAAGGCGGTAGAGGGTGAAGTGCTTGAGGCTGGGGACCTCGTGGTACCGATGGACGAGGCAGCTGTAATCGCCGATCCTGAGGGAGCAGCGGGTGAGGCGGCCATGATTCCTGAAGATGAGTTGGGCGCTCCTTCTCAGGAATCTGGCAATGTTCCTATCTTGGACCTCCCTGTCTATGGTTCCCCGCCGCCTGTAGAGCTTGAGAGCATAACAACGGTTCCCCTTGAGTCGGATGATGAAGCTACAGGCGGTGGTCTTCCGTCAGTGGAGGAAGGGACTGCCTCAGTTTCTGCTGGTAGCTCGTCAGGTAAACTTTTGAGTCACCAGCGTTTCCCCTTTTTTTTTGTATATATCTTGTGATCTCTTCTAACAAGCTTGTTCTTGCAGGTGCGGCCAGTATCGATGCTCCATTGCTCGAGGGGGCACCGTCAACTACTGCTTTGGCAGTAGTCACCTCCCCGTCTTCCCTTGTACCGTCACGGATGTTGGAAGGTATGGATTCACGACTCATGCATTAATCTTTCAAAAATGCGGCTTTTGTACTAACGTTACACTATTGTGCTTTTGCAGGAGTGCTTTTTGATCACTTATATCAAGTGTTGCTCCCGCACTTCTCTTTCCCATCCGAACTCGCTTCTCCCTCTAGTGGCGCCGGTAATGTCTTTATTTACCCTTTTTTCTAGCAATGGGATAATTTCTGACTTTTCCTTTTCTTTGTTGCAGTGCCACAAATCGAAGGAGGGGATGCAAGACCTGCCGCGCTACCGGCCCTTCCGGCTTTGCCGTCCGCTGTACCTGGTATAGTAAATTTCCTTTTGGTAACCCTTCAACATCTTTTGAACCATCGTTTAACTCTGTTTTGTTTTGCAGCTATTGTTCCGGCTCCGGTCCCCTTCGAGGCTCGCGTTCTTTCACCGGAAGGCCCCTTTTTGAGACGTCCGTCTTCAAAGGGTGCTGTGATGAGTCTAGGCATGCTGAGCGGGTATATCGAAGAGCTCAGCATGGATGCTCTTCCTTCTGCTGCAGATTTCGCTGTGGATGTTAACCCCATGTTAGCGGCGCTCATAACTTTTCACGACAAAGGCGTCGTTGAATCTTGGGTTAACCACTGCAGGGAGATCGAGGCCTGTCTGTACCGGCTGGAGCTGATGCGCCCTTCTCCCGAAGTTTTAGCTCTGAGCACCCAACGCACAACTTGGCTCGAGCAAAGTACTTCGCACTCCCGCCACTTGGAGCAAGAAGCAGCTCAAAGACTAAGGGAATGCCAAAAGACCTCAAACGAAACGGCCCATCTGCGCGCTGAGGTTGAGGCAAATGCTGCCCAAGTGAAGACTATCTTTGAGGGTCTCTTGGAGCGCATCTCCCATGGGCTAAACTTAAAGAAGAAGCTTGACGTGGCTGAGCGCAATATCCCAAGTCGGGAGGCTGCTTATCAAGCCGTGAGGGAGCAGCTTGCATTGGTCTTGCGGCAGCGAGCCCAAGTGGAGGCAGAGTTGACGGTGGTGGCCGAGCAGGAGAAGGCGCGGAAGGAGATATGCGAGCGATTGCTAGATTTGTGCAAGACGCTCCCTTCCGAGTAGCTGCCCTTGTATCAATATACTTGTAATTTTCTTTTTTTTTTTGAATAAGATGTATGCATTCTTTATTCTTTTATACGATTCGCCATGTACTTGATTGAATTGATAAATAAAGATACACATTTTTTTTTTGCAATGTCTTGTATCATTTCTTTGCTTTCTCCCTTCTCTTATTATCAGCATGCTGTTTTGATAAACATGATTGACAGGTAACAGAGTAAGCATTCTGGTTTCTTCAAGATATAACGATGGCTTAGGCCGCAGGTTCGGATCTGCTGCCTAAGACTTTTCAACTCTATGAGCCGTGAGGGTCTCATAGAGACTTTTCTCCCTACGGATCGAGAGGATCTCGTAAGTGGATTTTCTCCTTAGGAATCGTGAGGATTCCCAAGTGTAGTTTTCTCTCATAGGTCGAAAGGATCTTATGAGAGAATTTCTCCCTCTTACGAGTCGAGAGGGCTCGTGAGCGGTTGTTTCCCTCTTTGTCGAGAATCGACTTCAGAGAGTGAGACCCGTGAATAGTATGCAAAAGACCATTTAGGATTGACTTGCAGGATCCCATTGCCCTTCTTACGAGTCGAGAGGGCTCGTAAGCGGTTGTTTCCCTCTTTGTCGAGAATCGACTTCAGAGAGTGAGACCCGTGAATAGTATGCAAGAGACCATTTAGGATTGACTTGCAGGATCCCATTGCCCTTCTTACGAGTCGAGAGGGCTCGTAAGCGGTTGTTTCCCTCTTTGTCGAGAATCGACTTCAGAGAGTGAGACCCGTGAATAGTATGCAAGAGACCATTTAGGATTGACTTGCAGGGTCCCATTGTTCAGGAAGCAAGTTTTTGAATCCTTACTGCCCGAGATGTGAGTCAGAGAAGCTCTCGTCACGGAGTGTTTGTATCCGTGAGTTGAGAAGTTTTGCGAGGGATTATTTGTTTCCCAAGCGCCAAGGATTATTTGTGTCCTTGGGGTTTGAAACGAGTCGATGGTTCCCACGGAGGCGCTGGTGGCTCTGCGAGTCGACGCGTATCAAAAGGCTCTCGTCAAGGAGTGTTTGTATCCGTGAGTTGAGAAGTTTTGCGAGGGATTATTTGTTTCCCAAGCGCCAAGGATTATTTGTGTCCTTGGGGTTTAAAACGAGTCGATGGTTCCCATGGAGGCGCTGGTGGCTCTGCGAGTCGACGCGGATCAGAAGGCTCTCGTCAAGGAGTGTTTGTATCCGTGAGTTGAGAAGTTTTGCAAGGGATTATTTGTTTCCCAAGCGCCAAGGATTATTTGTGTCCTTGGGGTTTGAAACGAGTCGATGGTTCCCACGGAGGCGCTGGTGGCTCTGCGAGTCGACGCGGATCAGAAGGCTCTCGTCAAGGAGTGTTTGTATCCGTGAGTTGAGAAGTTTTGCAAGGGATTATTTGTTTCCCAAGCGCCAAGGATTATTTGTGTCCTCGGGGTTTGAAACGAGTCGATGGTTCCCACGGAGGCGCTGGTGGCTCTGCGAGTCGACGCGGATCAGAAGGCTCTCGTCAAGGAGTGTTTGTATCCGTGAGTTGAGAAGTTTTGCAAGGGATTATTTGTTTCCCAAGCGCCAAGGATTATTTGTGTCCTTGGGGTTTGAAACGAGTCGAGGGTTCCTACGGAGGCACTGGTGGCTCTGCGGGTCGACGCGGATCAGGAGGCTCTCGTCAAGGAGTGTTTGTATCCGTGAGTTGAGAAGTTTTGCAAAGGATTATTTGTTTCCCAAGCGCCAAGGATTATTTGTGTCCTTGGGGTTTGAAACGAGTCGAGGGTTCCTACGGAGGCACTGGTGGCTCTGCGGGTCGACGCGGATCAGGAGGCTCTCGTCAAGGAGTGTTTGTATCCGTGAGTTGAGAAGTTTTGCAAGGGATTATTTGTTTCCCAAGCGCCAAGGATTATTTGTGTCCTTGGGGTTTGAAACGAGTCGATGGTTCCCACGGAGGCGCTGGTGGCTCTGCGAGTCGACGCGGATCAGAAGGCTCTCGTCAAGGAGTGTTTGTATCCGTGAGTTGAGAAGTTTTGCAAGGGATTATTTGTTTCCCAAGCGCCAAGGATTATTTGTGTCCTTGGGGTTTGAAACGAGTCGAGGGTTCCTACGGAGGCACTGGTGGCTCTGCGGGTCGACGCGGATCAGGAGGCTCTCGTCAAGGAGTGTTTGTATCCGTGAGTCGAGGAATTTGCTGGCTTCTTCGGTTGAAATGAACCGTTGAGGTTTGGCTTCGTCGTTCGACGGAATCCGCTGGGGAAGTATGGTTTCTTCTTTGTTTACGCCCTTGGATTGTATACAGGGATCGATGTGACCTCGACTGTAGGGCCAAAGTTTTATCATTCCTTCTTTTATTTTATTTTATTTCCGCGATGCTCTATCATTTCAGCTTTTATATCGCGAAGGTCGTGATTGCCCAAACATTTCGGCAATTTTTCGCGGTGCCCAATCATTTCGGCTATTTTTTGTTTTTACTCGCTGCTTTTTATTGCGAGTTGCCCAATCATTTCGGCTATTTTGCATGCATACATTTTACTTGCTGCTTTTTATTGCAAGTTGCCCTATCATTTCGGCTATTTCGTATGCATGAGCGGCCTGCTGGCTTTTGCCGTAAACCCGAAATTAGACACCGATTTCGGCATCAGCACCGCTACAACTGTGATATTACCAGGAGCGAATCATCATTTGCCTCTGTCGTTGTCGAACAAAGGAGGCTTAGCGACCAGGGTTAGGGTCCTGTCGGCTAAGGCTTTTGACTTCATGAGCCGTAAGGGTCTCGTGAAGGTATTTCTCCCTACAAGTCGTGGGGATCTTGTAGGTGTATTTTTTCCTTAGGAATCGTAAGGGTTCCAAAGTGTTTTGTTCCTCTGTAAGTCGTAAGGATCCTACAGGGGGGTTTTCTTCTTGTAAATCGAGAGGACTTACAAGGGTTATGCGAACATATCCCCGATCACGGATGGACCTTGGTTAGGAAAATGTTTATTCGCGCCCGTGGATTGTATACAAGGGTCAATATTGAGCCACTTGTAGGGCAACATTGGAAGTTTGTGGGGGTTTGCTTAAGCACAGGTTTAGGTCTCTGTGACTTAAGACTTTCAAATCCTATGAGCCGTGAGGGTCCCATAAGAGAGTTCTCCTTACGAGTCGTGAGGATCTCGCAAGCGTATTTTCTCCTTAGGAATCGTGGGGATTCCTAAGTGTGTTGTTCCCTTGTGAGTCGTAAGGATCTCACGCGGGTGGTTTCTCCTTACAGGGTCGAGAGGACTCTGTAAGGGTTCTTTAACGAAGTTGCGCCCTTTCGGGTTTTCACAAACATTCGCCGGTAGTCGTGCTGTTTTTACTCACGGAGCCCTATCGGGTTTTCATCCGTGCCCATCTTGCTTATGGACATACAGTTTTTTTTTTTTTTTATCCTTTTTGTTTTCTTTTTTCTTTTATGAGGTCGCGCCCTTTCGGGTTTTCACGAACTCTCGCCGGTAGCCCTGCTGTTTTTACTCACGGAGCCCTTTCGGGTTTTCATCCGTGCCCTTCTTGCTCATGGACATACCGTTTTTTTTTTGTTTTTTTTTTATACCGTTTTTTTTTATTTATTTTTATATGTTTTTTTTTATATCTCGTCAGCCTAAAGATGCTGCGGTAGTAGTTTAAAGACGTTTCGGTCTGATATTAGTTTAAGGACATTTCGGTCCACCGTTGAGAGGGCTGGCTACTGCTTATAAAGCCTGAGCTTAGGAAGATAGCGAGCGGACATAGTCGTCGTCATCTATCATTGACCTAAACTAAGGCTCGTTAAGCGTAGTATTTCTTTAGGAAGCGACCGTTTATTGGCCTGAAAGGCCTTTCACCGTGCATGTCCATGAGTAGATAGGCCCCGCCCTGGTAGACCTTATCAATGATGTACGGTCCTTCATAGTTTGGCTCAAACTTTCCCCGCTTGGCGCGATTGGGGATCATGGGCCTTTTGACGACTAGCACGAGTTCGCCTTGGCGGAATGTCCTCGGGCGGCTCAATCTTTCATATGAGCGCGTCATCTTTGCTTTATAAGCCTCCAGATTTTGTTGCGCTAAGAGCCGTGTTTCTTCAAGGGCATCAAGCTCCTCAAGCCGGAGGTGAGCATTTTCTTCATTTGTCAGCTCGTAGTGAACTGCTACTCGTAAAGAGGGTAATTCTATTTCGAGAGGGGGTACTGCTTCTGTCCCAAACACCAATGCGTATGGCGTTGTGTTTGTGGCTGTCTTGAACGTAGTTCGATACGCCCAAAGAGCTTCTTGCAATCTTTCGTGCTAATCTCTCTTATTTCGTGACACCGTTTTCTTCATGATCTTCGTCAAGGTCTTGTTGAAGGCCTCAGCTAGACCGTTAGCTCGGGGGTTATAAACTGAGGAAAATCTTCAGTCTATATTGTGCTGCTGTGCGAAGTGGCTAATCTTATGACTTCGGTAGGCTGGCCCATTATCAGAGATGATTCTTCTCGGGGTTCCAAACCGGTATATGACATGCGTTCTGAAGAAATGGAGGATGTTCTCCGTTTTTACTTCCCTCAACGGTACCGCCTCTGCCCATTTGAAGAAGTAATCAGTCGTCGCCAATATGAAACGATGTCCCTTTGACGATGCTGGTTCGATGGGGTCGACTATATCAGTCCCCCACATTTCGAACGGCCAACTAGCCACTGTTGGATGCAGTGGATTGGGATGCTGATGGATGAAGTCCCCATGAATTTGACATGAATGACATTGCCTCGCGTATTCCAGGCAATCCTGCATCATCATGGGCCAGTAGTAGCCCATCCGTTTTATCTTCAGCTTCATCTTAGGACCTGCTTGGTGAGAACCGCAGAGTCCGTCGTGAACTTCCTGAACGACTCTTTTCGCTTCGTCAGGTCCTAGGCATCTCAGCCACAGAGAATCGAATGACCTTTTGTATAGAGTATCATTGACGAAGGCGAAAGACAGAGCTCGCTTCACGAGCTGATGTCTTATGGACGCTTCTTCAGGC
This sequence comes from Agapanthus africanus, assembly GCA_030015575.1. Taxonomy (NCBI): domain Eukaryota; kingdom Viridiplantae; phylum Streptophyta; class Magnoliopsida; order Asparagales; family Amaryllidaceae; genus Agapanthus; species Agapanthus africanus. The sequence continues at coordinate 498,815,129 of JASDDO010000001.1, read as the reverse complement.
ATTCGGTGGAACTTGAAGTAATCTATGAAGACTTCTCTCCAGTCTTCGGCCTTCTCATGATCTTTTATTTGTAGGGTCGCCTGCTCAGTTGCTCCCTTTTCTTTATATGATTCTGGGGGTATTTCTGCTGGGGCAAGCACTCGACGTCTTTGTACCACGATTCTAACGTCGTCGAGGTTCTCGTCAGCCAGTTCTTTAGCAAGTTTGGCTAGTGCGTCCGCTTTGCTGTTTTCCGCTCGCGGTATACTCTCCAAAGTGTAGGAGGGAATTTGGGTTAGCAGTTGTTGCACTTTCTCACCGTATTTCACCAACTCCGGTTTGCACGTTTGGTAGTCGCCGTTCACTTGACTGACGACCAGTTGGGAATCCCCATATATGAGTAGGTCTTCAATTCCCATGTCAATGGCGATCTCGAGGCCTGCTATCAAAGCCTCATATTCAGCTTCATTATTCGTTCTCGGCTCTGTCAAGGAGAAGGCGAATCGCATTATTCCTCCTTGTGGGGTTACGAAGATAAGACCTACCCCTGATTTGATCATGGGCGTATTTTGTTTATGCTTTTTCATGGAAGATGCTCCATCGAAATAAAGCTCCCACCGGGTATCACCACTGTCGATTGCACCAAACGCATGTCTGTCTGGCAAATCGCAATTTAAAGGAGAATCGGCAGGGATGGGATGCTCAGCAAGGAAGTCGGCGATGGCCTGGCCTTTTACTGCCCTGAGAGGTTGATATGTTATCGAAAATTCCATCAATAGCAGAGCCCATTTAGCGAGTCGTCCCGTCAATATGGCCTTTGACATTAGGTATTTAAGGGGGTCCACCCTTGAAATGAGACGGACCTCATGCGCCAATGCGTAATGTCTAAGCTTTGTTATTGCGAAGATCAACGCCAGGCAGTGTTTTTCGATGGGAGAGTAGTTGCTTTCTGCCCCCAGCAGAACCCGACTTAAGTAATAGAGTGCTCTTTCTTTCCCTTGATCGTTCTCTTGCGCCCATAATGCGCCTAGGGAACCTTCGAGGGCGGTCGTATAAAGAATGAGAGGCTTCCCCTTAACCGGGGCAGCCAACACCGGCGGGTTCTGCAGGTATTGCTTGATCTCATCCAGTGCGCCTTGGCATCTTTGATCCCAAACAAACGGGGTTCCTTTCTTCATCAGGTGACTATATGGCCGGCATTTTCCTGAGAGGTTGGCTATAAATCGCCGTATGTATGCGAGTTTCCCTTGGAGAGACCGCGGCTGTTTGAGAGTCCTCGGCGAAGGCATTTCCATGATTGCTTTAATCTTTGACGGATCTATTTCAATACCTCGGTGTCGAACAACGAATCCCAGGAATTTGCCCGAGGAAACCCCGAACGCACATTTAAGAGGATTCATCTTCAGGTTGTACTGCCGAAGGCGTTGAAATACAGTCTTCAGATGCTCGAGATGTTCCTCGTATGATTTGCTTTTAACCACGAGATCGTCGATATAGCATTCAACGATTTCGTGTATAAGGTCGTCGAAGATTTTTGTCATGGCCCTCTGATAAGTAGCACCGGCGTTCTTTAAACCGAAGGGCATCACCTTGTAACAGAATATTCCCAAAGGAGTCCGGAAAGCCGTGTGCTTCTGGTCTTCGGGATGCATTTTTATCTGGTTATACCCCGACGAGCCGTCCATGAAGGAGAAAACCTCATGAGTGGATGTATTGTCTATCATAAGTTCAGTGACTGGCACTGGGAAATCATCTTTTGGGCAGGCTTTATTAAGATCCCGAAAGTCTACGCATATGCGCACTGTCCCATTTTTCTTCATCACTGGGACGATGTTGGCGATCCATTCAGGGTACTGAACTTCCTGAATGAAGCCAGAGTCGATTAACTTTTTGACTTCGGTGTTTATGCTCATCTCAAGCTCGAGTCGCATTCTTCTCGGCGCCTGTTTGATCGGCTTGACGTCTGGGGATATTGCTAGTCTATGTACAGCAACTTCTGGATCTAGCCCCGGCATCTCGGAATAGTTCCATGCGAAGCAATCTTTATGCTGCACAAGGACATCTTTTAACGCAGCCACCCTCTCTTCCGACAGCAGCTCGCTGACGAATGTCGGTCGCGGATCATTTATTGTCCCTAACTCGATTTTCTTGAGGTTATCTGCAGTAGTATGGATTCCATCCTCCAGTTCTTTCGGAGCTGGGGGAAATTCTGAGATTACCTCATCGCTGCCGCTTTCAAAGCACCAAGGGAGGTTGTTCATGTCCTCGGACCCTTCTTTTAATATTGTTATCACATGGCAGGTGCGAATTTTCTGCCAATCCCAATGCGGAGTGGGTTTTCTCTTTGTGTTTTCGGGTTCGTGCTTTTGCGGCGGCGATACCCTCCAACTGTCAGACAACGCGAATTTGCCAAGCTGATATTGGTCCTCAACCCAATTCTTAAAGGTGAAGCAATCTTCAAGCGGATGCCCTACTACTCGATGGTAAGAGAAATAATTTGGGTTGGAGACTTCGCCCGCTTGCTCAGGGTGTTTAGACTCTGGCAGAGTAAGCATTTGATGTTTTAGAGCAAGATCAAGTATTTTCCTTGTTTTGTTCCGAGGAAACGAGTATGCTCGACCCATTTTCTTCATAAGGGCTAGGTCAATAACGCTCGACTCTCGTATGCGTGGCTTCTTAGCTCTGTCTTGTGGTTGTCGAGCACCTTTTCGGCCCCTCGACTTGTTTTTGCTTTCGCATCGAACCCTTTTTGTAGCAGGCTGACGTGGGGTAACATCTTCGTTCTTTACTGCCTGTCGAAGGAGACGCTGTGTCTTGGCTTTCTCATAGATTGCCATTTCACGATCGTGATCATCTCGGGCTTTTTGACTCGCATCCTTTATAAGTTTGCTCATCTGGTCTTTAGACGATGGACTGGGAGGTCTTGCATCAGGAACTCTTGCTGATTCAGGATTAGCGTCTTCCCATTGAGCGTCCGCTTCTTCATCAAAGTCATACATGGCATAACAGCTGTTTATTAACTCCCGTTTCTTTGGCCGGATGTACCCGAGCCCTTTTGTTTCCGTTCTCCCGTTAGGCAGTTTGCATTGAGTCCCGGGAACGTTCCAGACCTTGTCATAGAATTTAGCTTTTCTAGCGGTCTGTGTGAAGGACATCCCTTGGCGTTTCAGCAGTTTCTTCAAACCTTCGGTATAATATCTGGGAAGACGGATAGGCTGAAGCCTGTCGAGCGTGGGATCCGCGCCATGCCAAATTTCTTTTTCCACCTTGTTTTCTTCAGAACGGTAGAACAGGATTGCCTTCTCGCCTTTTCTTCCGGGAGGGATATAGAATGTCTGCAATTCTTCTACGCTGTTGGTGTCGAATGCATCCAGTTCTTTGTAATGTTCAAGCGGCACCATGGTTACCTGCAGACTTCGCTCTTCATCAGTGGAAATCTGTATTGAGGGCCGAGCGGGGAATACAGCATGAACTTCATCCTCTGAATCACTACCGAAGATCAATGAAGGAACAGATGGTCCTGGCCTGGTGGACTGGGATGGACCTGAATAAATTATATCCTCCTCCTCCTCGGTGTCACTGCCGAAGACAGGGATGGTTGCGTTAGTTTTGTTCTCCGGTTTGTGACACCTTTCCGTGTCTTCGAAATTCGGTAAGAAGTACTTGGCATCTTCGTACTTGCGAACTTCGTTCACGGAAAACGGATTCAACTCTCCTGCCACTGTGTACTCGAGGCCGTCCCTAGAATACTTCATGCACTGATGCTGTGTAGAAGGGATGATATTGTATTCGTGTAGCCATGGTCGGCCGAGCAGAGCATTGTAGCACGTCTTGGCGTCTATAACATGGAATTTGATGTCTGTGACGAGCACCCCGAAGCGTAGCGTCAATATCACAGATCCAAGAGTCTTTGAGGATTGAGAGTCGAAACCGGAGATGGTGATTTTGTCCCGGGCGAGGTGTTGGACACTCATGCAAATCTCCTTTAACACTCGCACATTGAGTAAATTGACAGACGATCCGTTATCGACCAAGATTTTTCCTATCTTTATATCATGGCAGTATCCCGAGACATAAAGGGGGCGATTGTGTTCACACGTCCCGAGGAGAAGGTCTTCATCACCAAAAGCAACGTCGGCTGTGTGCACCTCTTCCAATTCATCCTTCATCTTTTGTTCGGCTAAGAAGGCTTGGAACTGGTCCGGATCTTGTAGGGCCTTAATCAAAGAATCCCTCGCTTCTTTCGATAGCAATAGGGCATCGAGAATGCTGAGTTGTGAGGGTAGCTTTCTCAGATGCGCCAAGACATTGTAATCTACTTTATTCCTTTTTGGGGGATTCTTGGCGGTTAACTCTTCCGCAACTTGGTCATCCAAAGCGATGTCTTCAGAGACCTTCTCTTTCCCTTTGTTTTTCTTATTCAAGGGTCCGAGGTTCTTTTCGGGTAATGTTCGATTGCGCAGCTGTATATTCTCGCAGGCCTTCAGTTCTTTTTCTTTCCCCGAAGTGGATTCTTCGAAGAGGGGGCCAAGCTCTAGCTCTTCATCGGAGTCGCTCCCAAATGTAGGCACTTGTGACCCGGTAGTGTTAACCATGTGACAATTGCCGGCAGTTCTTTCAAGTTCTTTAGTCGTATTTCTTTGCTCTCGGCGAATTTTACGTTTTTCCCGTTTAAATCGTTGTCGATTAGCGACGTATCCTTGCCACCATCCATTGAAAGTTTTGCAATCTTGGGTGGAATGCGAGACCTTCTGATGGTATAAGCAATAAGAGGGGTGCATTTCTACCGCGCCAGTAACTCTTTCTTCAGAGGGTGGTAGCTTCATGCCCATCGATATGGCCTTAGCAAATTTCTTTTTTATCTTGAATTGGCTTTTGTCAGTGGTGGAGGCATTTTGCTCCAACGGGATCATTTCAGCTCCTTCCTCAAGTCGCTGACGCTTAGCCCTTTCGAATATAGCCGTCTCGCGTTCTCGATCAGCCTTGCTTTTCAACCGAGCTTCATTAAGAAATGCGCTAATCATTTCAACCGGTAACCCTGGGGTTCCTGATTCGGCATTTGCCCCCAGCGTTTCAGTGCCAGAAGTTCCTTCATCGTTCGTGGTCGAATGGGAGATCATATGACAGCTTGCCACATATTCGTCAGATTCATCCGATGAACTTTCTCCTTCATCTTCTTTTTGGAAGACGTGATCAAGGAAATCTTGGAGCGTAATGGGAGTTCGCGCCTTTTGGTTATATTCATCCAGCGCATCGATTTGCTTTTGTAAGTCCGTGCGCTTGTCACCAGGCTTAACGGGCTTCTTAGATTTCTTCTTCTTCTTTTTCGAAGATTTTGACGGCTGGCTATGAACGCTTGAACTACCACCATCGGTCTTCGGAGTCGGTCGTGGCTTCAACATCCCCTCAATAACCTGCGGTTCCAAGGGGTTCTTCCACTTGACCGCTGGGCAGGTTTGAAGATCATTTAGCATTTTCCTTGTTTTGGCTGATAATACAACCTCCCAGGGAGCCTCTTCAATGACGGAGCATGTTGCCCCCGGCGTATTCGTCCCCTTATAGGTGTGGGGCTGCGGAGGGTTCACCTTCCATTTGTCAGACAGCGCAAATTTGCCCTGACGGTACTGGTTCTCAAGCCAATTCTTGAAAACGTAGCAATCCTCAATTGGATGGCCTAGCACTCGATGATAAGGGCAGTAATTGGGCTCGTTGACGTCACTCGGTTGTGACGGACGTTTTGGATCTGACAGATTTATGAGCCTGTTGCGCAATGCCAGCTCGAATAGCCTTCTTGTTTTATCACGGGGGAAGGAGTAAGCACGTCCCATCCTGTCCTCAAGGGGTACGTATGGGCGTGTATTGTTTGGACGAGCAGCCGGCTTCGAGTCGCTCGGTTGTTGTTGGGCATTAGCGACGATGATCGCTTTTCCCTTTCCTTTATCGTTTCGGGGGTCCGGCTTCGGGAGAGGGGGTTTATGGCCCATCTGGTCCATCTGCGCTAATTTGTCGATCAAAGCCTGGAAGGAAGTCGGCTTGAAGAACATCATGAACTGTGAGATGGTTGCTTGTGGATCGAGTGTTCCAACAAACATTCCCACCGCTGGAGCTTCTTCTATGCGCTGTTCGCACTTAGACCATAGATTACGCCACCGTATAGCGTACTGAACCCACGTCTCGCCGGGTTTTACCCTGGCGTTAATCAGTGCCGTCATTGGGGTACGCTCGCTGGCACTTGCAAAACGTTGGGTGAAGAGCAGCTCCATCTCCGCAAAGGTTTTAATAGAGTCGTTGGGGAGCTCGGAATACCACTCGAAAGCCGTATCTGATAAGCTTCCAACAAATTGGCGCAGTAACAACTTGTCGTCGCCGCCTGTATTACCACAAAGCGCCCTGAACTGGGCAACATGTTGATGGGGATTGCCGGTCCCTTTGTAAACATGAAACTTGGGAATCGTGTAACCCGGCGGGTACTTGATTTGGTCATACCAGCCCGGATATGGCCGCCACGTTTTCACGATCTGACCGGCTGCTTCAGTCGCCTGATGCACCCGTATTTGTTGGGCAATATATTCATCCAAATTAGCTTTTGATATGGTATCCTCTTTAGCTGCGGATAGAGCCGGTGGAGGATTCGATGTCTCTCCCCTATCATCTTCAAGAATGATCGGGGGATCTCCAGCAGGTGGATCTGGTTGAATCATCATACCCACCATATCCTGGAACAGGAGGGCCATTTTCTTTATGTTGGCTGCCTGTTCCGCAGCCTCTTTATCTTTCTTCTCTAGCACGCGCCGAAGGAATTCGGCGTCCGTCTCTTGTTCGTGACGTTCTTCTGAGGATGTTTCCGGGGTTTCTTTCGGCCCAGTGAGTGCAGCCATTGTGGTCATCATCTCCTGGAGCTTTTGTTGCTGCTCCTGAGCCTTGGTCACTGATCGGGTGAGCGGTCGGTAACCCGTAGAAGTACGGCTTTCTTCCTTTCCAGAAGCTATGTAAACCGTATGAACAATTATGCCCCCTGACTTGGGGCGTTTAAGTTCACCATTGTTAACTCTTGCTGCTGATGTGGGAGCTTTCTCTGGCCTCCTTCTTTTGTGGGCCATCGAGGTTAAAGGAGCCGTTGGAGTGGACATCCTAGCAACCGTCGCCCCCTGCTGTTTAATGGGGCAGTTTTTGTTATTTTCCACCTTCGCCCTTTTCTGGTGACGCAAGTGGTCTGGATCGATCACAGAGTCGTGAACCCTACGCCATACTTTATAGACTTTTGAGGATAGCCGTTGAGGGGGCTGTTCCTGCTTCGTCTCCGAAGCTTTTTCCATGGGCGGAGGAGACCTTTTCAATGTAGCAACCGGAGAGTTCTTTCTCACCTTCCTCAGCAATTCGAAGCTGTTCCCAGTTGGAACAGCAGCATTGACCTCCACCGCTGGAGCAGGTGGGGTTAGCCCTGAGGGGGAGTTGCCCCCTGCTTTCCTTACTCGCTGCCAATGGCGGCGTCGCGCACGACGAGCCATTGGGACTGGCTCGGAACTCGGGATAGTTTCTTGTTGCCCCCTCTTTGGATGTGGGGTAACTGCTGATGTCAGCCTATCAAAGACTGATGCTTTTTGGCCAGCTGGAGGAGTAGGAGCCGTCAATCTTGTAAAGACCGACTTTCTGATAGGAGAAGCCGCTTCAACGACTTCCAAAGCAGTGGCCGTTGCCCTCTTTGGGACGGCCACTTTATAGTTCTGACCTAGCCTGGTGAAAACGGAGGCTGTCGGTTTAGTAGCAGGCGACCCGTTGACAGGGGTCGTGGTAGCAGTGTGCCGGTCAAATACCGACTTCTTGTTCGCTTCTGGTGCGGATATCGGCATAGAGAAGCTTGCAGGGGGGACCATGGTCCCGAAAAATAGGCCGGTGGTGACATGGGTCACCTGCTCTACCGGCAGAGTGAGGAAAGAGACCGCTTGGGGCCCATATGTTACACCTCTCGGTGAGGTGGAGCATCCGTTGCAGTGGTGCTTCGCGCATTTGGTGCAGTGGGAATCCATGGATGCTTGAGTTCTGCGCCAGATAAAAGACCAAATCTTAGCAACTTGAAATCCGAAGACAACCATTAAACAAACCGCGATTGATTCGCGAAGACGACACACGAAGTGTGGAGTGGAAAGAGGAAAAGGTCCCACCGGGCGTGCCAGAATCTGTTCCCCTCCGAAAGACGGCGACGACGTGAAGACGTCTTGCCTGAAGTTGTTGGAGATAGTGCCCTCAGAGTCAATTATTAGGTCACAGGTACGTGATTGTAATGATTGAGGGAGGACCTATCCCGGTAGGACAGTCTTACTCGAGATGATAGTATGCTATCTGGTTTACCTTTATCATCGTGTACTGTTTTAGGTGACCTGACACGTCGCTATTACACGTTGATAGAGACCCTAGGATTCTTGCTTGACCACCAGCAGTATGAGGGCGATCATATAAGTGGGAGCTGGGGGTCTACAAGCATATCCTTAAAAGGTCCCTAGTCGTGGGAGTTTCGAGACCGGGCATCGATACTCCATTAGTAGACTAGTGTATACAGTCGAGACCCCGACGAGGGGCGGTGGCCGGTCTCACAAGCCACTGGTGTCAGTTGGATCACCTAAGATGTATACAGGTGCTCATTGGGTTATGAGTACACCGGACAGGACTCGCCGGGAACATGCTAGTTGGTCATATACCAGACGTCAGATGGCAGTTCCCTGGTGACATGTGTGCAGGTTAGTTCATCGACCTGGGGATCGTCATTTGTCTCGTGTGAGTTCCCACTGTACTTTGATTACTACCCTACCACGGCTCAAAGGAGTCGTGCAAACAGGTTTTAGTTGGGTACAGTCCCGAGCCACATGGAGGCAGTGAGCGTATCTTCAGGGGTTCGTCTCTCCCGGTATTGGGGGTGAGGTCGTGCTGTGTCTAGGAGAGCCATTACACAAAGTCCTTGGCCAAGGCAAGGAGATTTACTGGTAGGTATTCCAGTAGTATCTCAGGGTGTTCTGGGCTACACTCCGACACGACTTGTACCGCTTTTGGGGGTCTGACTTTTACCAACCCCCTAGGCCCGCCATGCGATGCTCATAGACGAACGGACCGGACTGCACGGATATTGTCACTGACAGGCTCAGTAGGGTGTCAGGATGAGTTCGCTCATCGACGTCCCTTTTAGTCAATAGCTGGTGGCCCGTTACGTATTGGCTTATACCTCTGACGGGCTAGTGGTTAAATCCACAGCCATAGTATTGACGAGTCTTTAGAGTCTACCACACTTTCAGTTACTCAAGTTTCGGGCGAAACGCTGTAGAGGCCGTATGGAGATATGGCAGGGTCCGATCAGATACGTGCGGTATTGTACGGATCAGGATCGGACGGTTTGTACTAGTGGCCGTATGGTTATATGGCAGGGTTCGATCAGATACGTGCGGTATTGCACGGATCAGGATCGAACGGATATTACTAGCCGGCTTTGGTTTAAGCCGGTCCTAGTTTAGTACAGTGTAGTTTTGTCTCTTTGCATTTGTATCCGGACGGAATACAGATGCGGGTGTGTATGCACAGTATCGGGGTTTTCCTGTAATTTATTACGGGACCAGTTTTCTGGAGTTGCCAGTTTGCATTCCGTTCCGGCCGGTTTTCCTTTGTTCTTTCCCGGCCGGACTTTTCCGATGGAGGGGGTAATTTGCAGTTTTGCAAATTACATTTGTGGAGGGGTTTTCTTGCAAAAGGATTGATTATGATAGGATTGTTATCTTTTCCACCATGCTTTTGCATTTATTGTGATAAAGTGAGGGTATGGGTTCAAATAGTTTGAAGCATGGTGTATGTTTCTTTGACTTTAGATGTGGTCACCTTTTCCATTCTCCTACACTCACCTCCCTCTTGATTTATCCCTCCACCATTCTCACTTTGCATAGGCCGGCCACATCTTGGAGTGAGAGAGAGAGGAGTTCATTTTTTTTTGATGAGGGATTAATTCACATATCATTTTCATGCTTGCAAAATTCCTCACTTCATTCCAAAGTCCATTCATGTTTCCTCCATCCAAAGGCAACCAACCCCAAAGAGACATACTCTACACTACTTCCTACAGCAAATCTTGGACGCGTCGATTCTCCAGCTTCGCGCCCGAGTTGCCTCGGTATTGAGGTGGGAGCCCGTAAAAGCTACAGGCGATGTGGTGCCCTTTCCGACGAGGAGGAGACGGACGGAGATCCCGCAAGGAGATCGGAGTGGAGATGAAGACCGGAGGACTCGGATCAGTCGGTACATCTCTTCCCTTACTTGTTACTAGCTTAAACTTGTTAATGGTTACGATCCGGAGTTTAGTGCGCGGTGGTGCCGGTTTGCAAAGTCCGCAAAATTAAAGTTTATCACCGCTTCCGCATTCCGGCGTCGGATTGACGGCCGGGGCGCCGCCGTGCACTTACAGTGGTATCAGAGCCTCGCCCTTAACTTAGTCTAGCTTTGTGTAATGTGTTTGCATTTCCGATCGATCAAAAAGTCCAAAAACCCGTATTTTGTCGCATCAGTTTTCTGTTGGAAATTTTTAGTGTCAAAAATTGTTTCAGGTTGTAAAATATTGATGTACTAAAAATTATAAGACCACTGTTCAAATTCGATGCACTGATCTTCTGACCAGACCGCGGAAGGGCGGCCAAAACCCACTTTTCGCCGCGCTTCCGCGGCAGCATTAAGGAATCAGTGGGTTGGGTTTCTACAGTGGGCTTCTGGGGAGATTTTAGGGTTTCTGGAATATTAAAATTGGGCCCAGGTTTTCTGTGGTTGCTACAGTTTTGTTTGGGGGCCCACTTGTTAATGTTTAATCAATCGGAAAATTTTAAACACATTTTTCACAGTATTTACATTATATCTGCGACCGTGAATGTCACTCGATCGGTAAATCCGGTCTAACTGCTATAGCCCGGTTAGACGGATTTGCGAACGTGACTTTCATGTTGATGTTCTATGTATTTGCTGTGTTGTTGCGGAGAGGTCGTGGGGGATAGCCTGGATGCAATGCTAGTACAGTTTTGTTGTATTATGTACATTTGATATTGCGGGCCGAGCGTCCGACATGTGGACTGCCGTCACTGCCAGTTTGTATTATTATTTTGGGGCACGACCTGGTTGCGGTCGATGTACCCGTTGTATGTATATTTTACTTTCTGTACTAGGATTGCCCCGCGGAGGGGTGCACGGATAGCCGGGTTCTAGAAGGCAACAAGCCCGCATCTCATGGCATTGGGATGGAGGGGGCTTCACTCCAGGATTGACGGGCTATTCGCCGCACTCGTAGGGGGTACAGGTTGACCCAGGAGGGGTGCCCAAGTTGCCGGATTCCGTGAAGTGCTGGGTGGTCCATTCACGGCGCTGAAGGGGGCTGCCTCGCTTCAGGTTTTGGCGGGTAACTTGCCGCGCCCGTAGGGGTCTAGGATTTCATTGCACAGGCTATCCACACGACCAGGGGAACGTCGGGTTTCAGTAGTGGCTCTGTGAAACCCGGGGATCCCAGATATCTGTATTGTTTCTGTGATGCTGTTCATTCTCTGTGATGTTGCATTTCTATCACGCCTTGAGCGAATATAATATATTGGTATATATATTAGTAGATGTTGTATATGTTTTACATCCGCGCTAGTCCAGTCCCCGCTCTGTCGTTAGTTAGCTAACCTAACGGGTAATGACGGGACCCAGTGGCGAATGCGGATGGCATATACGTACGTCAGTATATTTTCGTTCTTTGTGGTGTGATCAATTGATGGGACTGCGTTGATTCGGATCAATGCAAGTTAAACAAACCTATTCTGATGTTGTTGGAACACTTTTCAAAAGGCTGTTATTGCAAGGACGTTCACTTTTGTTTTGCATCGTGGTATTCATTTGGAATATCCTGCTCCTCAGTCGACGAGGCAAGGGCCGAGATCCCTTCACCGGGAGTGACCCCTTGGACAGAATTTTGCGTCAGGGCATTAACTTCACTATAGCCGATTACTTTTGCTTTGCATCGTGGTATTCATTTGGAATATCCTGCACCCCATTCTACGGGGAAAGAGCCGAGATCCCTTCACCGGGAGTGACCTCTTTAGTAAAGGTTTTCGTTACTATATTTTCTAAAAAGCTATCCGTTCCTTCAACGATATCAAGTTCATTACGTTAAAGGTTTTCGCCAGAAACCATTCGTAGCCCTCCGTCGTTTCATATGGGTAGTCAATAGTATTCAAGCTGTGTATGTTGGCCAAAGTCAAGGCACAGTGTTTGGTAGCTGTTGGTTATTCATATGCAGCATAGATAGATGCGTTGGTTTGGGACAGTCGTGCTGCCATTTTGGCCAAAGTCAAGGGTATGTACGGGTGGACTCAAATTAACCTGGAGAATGACGGGTTGAACTTGACATGTGACTTATGATATGTTGGCCAAAGTCAAGGTCATAAGAGCATGGGGCAGAAATCACATCGGGAGTTTCAAAAGTACTGAAACTTGCCAGATATGCGCATACCTTCTGGAGTGTGATACCGTGAGCGGATTCCGTCACGTTATCATGCGATGAGAGTTGGATCCCGATTCCCACTGATGAGTTAGTTTACTCCTCGGGTGACCCCGACTAATTCTTCTTTCAGGTTTGGAGGAGAATTTGAGGTACAGTGGGAGGATTCCAGATTAGATAAATTGGTAACCATTCTGATCTAGGATAGAGTGCACGCTGAGTGTTTCTTTTCTCTCTCTCTCTGGCAGCGACTATTGACCCGACCCTATGAGTATGACTCAGTGACCAAGTTGACCGAACCTTCTTTACACTGGCTTTTGGATTGTCAGAGTTGCAGACCTCATTGCCACTCCTACTTTTACCCTTTTCTCCAGGACACCCCGTATTACTACGAACGTCCACTTCCATTAGACAAAACCATCGTATGGTTAGATACGAACTCGAAAGAATTTATTCGAGGATGGTTTCCGGTTCTGGAGGAAACGGATAGGATTATTCAGTTGTCTTTTCCTTTTACCCTCTCTCAGGTTGCGAGTACTCCTTGGTTTAGGAGTAGTACACCTATTACGCAAATTGGATAGTCTTCATCCAAACCATAGGCTGGTGCCGACCGGTAGGGAATGAAGAAAACCAGTTAGCCTAAACGGTGTACAGAAGGTATTAAGTTCAGACAAAACAAGGGATTAGTAAGAGGGCAAAGTAAATTGCAACAAATATTCACGACCAAACCAAATATTTCGTTACCACTCCCACATCACCTTTGTATTTCTCCAGGACACTCCGTATCACTACGAAGATCCACAGTTTATTGGATATTCCATCGTATGGTTATATACGAACTCGAAAGGAACTTGTTCCAGTTCGGGGATGGATGCTGGTTCAGGAGAAATAGGAATAAAGTACATTCAGGTGTCTTTTATCTTCATCTTCTCTCGTGTTGCGAGTGTTCCTAGGATTGGGACAGTACACCCATTATGCTTATTGGATAGTCTTCTTCCAAACCATAGGCTGGTGCCGAACGGTAGGGAAGGAAGAAAACCATTTGGCTTAAGGGGTGTACAGAAGGTAAAGACTAAAGACATATGAAGGGATTTGGAGAGGTGGCAAAGAATTATACGGTTACAGTTGTGAATCTGGATAATGGAAGAGGCATTACTAGGAATACCAGGATACCCCATCGAAACATTTCAATGTTTCAGTTCAACTGTGTACTGTTAAAAGAAAACTGATTTCCCGATTAGATACTTACTCCAGGGTATGTATTTACCAGATACGATTCTCACATCTGTATGGTTTTACAGATGATGAGTGGGAGTAAGTTATTGGGAATTGGGTGATTATCCTCATTATATCGGGATTCGTTGTAATCGGTGATATTTTGAGGAAATCACCTGGGCTGTTTGCCGGTTGGCAAATATTTGGTTTTGAATATCCGCAGTTATGCACCAATTTCAAATTGATATATCTGTACGTCTATTTTCATAGAGTGAGATATACCTTTCTGAAATTATGTCTACGACATTTACCTATATCAGTGGATGGTTAGGTAAGGAGCATTAAACAGCGGTGTAATTCTTCTTAACCATAAGTACAGTTTTCAACCTACGACACACAGTGAATGAGTTATCAGACTCAAGGGACTTGTACAGAGTATTGTATGTTGTCCAGGGTCCATCAGGACTGAGGGGATGGTCCTCGTACTATATTCGGTTTACTTATGACTTCTCTAGTTTTTAGACAGGTGTTTCGTGGAAACACAGGGTCCGAATTTTGAGAAGTTATAGGTATTTGAATAGAGTAGAGAACCAGGTATAGCAAGTATCGGGATTCTTCAAAGAGATCGAAGATGTAGATACTTGTGTATGGTATTCAGTTGATAGTAATGATAAAGAGATCTTGCTTCTCTTTCAGGTTACTCATAATTGGAAGTATTCCTAAGTTGAGTAACGCTGATCGGCCTCCTTCCATTTAGTTGACATGCGCTGGGGACAGCTGCATGATTTGAATCTGGTTCAATTAAATCAGTGCCTCTGTTTCTATATTGGATATAGAACAGTTCATATCTTAACGATGTTAAGGTACGGGGAGTTGTCCGGTTTATGATTAAAACCAGACACTGGACAACTCAAGGCACGTTTCTGTAATGGCTGTTTGTGGGTTGACCCAGGCTATGACGCGGGTTGACTTTCTACCATCTGGAAGATCAATAGCAATATTGTTCATGACTCGCCACAGTTTTAAATTAAAAATGGATTTTTCAGGAAAACAGTAGTGGGAGTATGGTAGAACTGGAAGTGATTCCGGAACCACAAACGATTACTGAAGATTTGATAAGGAACCTAAAGATTCAATCTGGATTGACATTCCATTGGCCACTCCGCAGATAAGGTGGGTAACTTCAGGCACCCGAGAGGTACTACGGTAGCCTCAAGGACGGTGACAGGGAAGTTCTTGTTTTCCCACAATTGCCATTGCTGTTGTTCCAGGTTACGAGACCCGGCGGGAGGATGAGTATAGCGTCGTTCTAAACCAGTTTTAGAAGTGTGCGTCTATATGACTCTGCCAGAGGGTTGTCGTAGTCAGTGGGAGCAGCGGAAGCATTGGTGGACAGGTTGCTTATGTCTATTTATAGACTAGAGCAGATGTAGCGGAGATAGATCATCTATTTCTGACGTGACAGTCATGGGTTTGACTTCATCAGAATAGGGGATGGATCTGTTGAGAAGGTAGTAGGGTGTGATATCCTGGTATTTGGATGATATACACAGAGTAGGAAAGGAAACTCCTATACTACAATCGGTTATACTTTGGTCGTCACACAGTTGTTTCTCCACAAAGGAAATGGATTTTATATCAGGCATACTGGTTACTAGATCTATGGTTTTAGATCTAGATTTGGGTGGTTTCCCAATCAGGGTACTTGACAGCATTCTAAGAGTATTTAGGATGGACGACTCCTGGCACGGTAGTGTACCTGCAGGTAATGGAGTCACCCTCTCCAAAGGTGTCTTACAGACTAAAGGGGAGAGGGACGGGCATGATTGGCAGATCACTTGCTCAGGCAATTGAGTCAATCGTGAGATGTCAAGTACCACACCAGATGTTGTACTTGCACTAGATGCAATAAGTTGACATTAATCCAATCCTGGAGAAACAGTCGGAAGCAGTTTTAGAACATAAGTGGATGTTCTAGGGAGATGATAACGACAGCCTCATTCAGGAGACAGTTATCATTCTAGGCTTCCAAGGTGACATGGACGACAAGGAGGTTGTCAGAGTTATAGTTTTCCTTCTGATGAGGGGCAGTATTTTGGACAGGTGGTCCAAGGCAATACTGAGGGAGGCATGGCGCGCAGGACACTGATTAAGTTCAGTTGTCAATACAGTCTAAGAAGTTTGGATTTGGAGTTCATTATGAGCTAGGTCCCATCAGACATCCAGACATATTCTGAGACAGGTATTGCTCTTTTCGGGAGATGGCTTTCTCCGCGAACTTGAGATATAGAGAGACATAGAAAGAAACAACTAAGCGGATCCACTCACTGAGGCTGTTCCTCGAACGCAATAGTTCCGCAAACGAGCTTTGTGAGACTGACTAGTAGAGGAGTTGGATGTTCGGTATCACACGGGCTGTGAGTATGCGACATCGCAATAATTAGCCTTGAGTGCAAGTGGGGGATTGTTGGAGATAGTGCCCTCAGAGTCAATTATTAGGTCACAGGTACGTGATTGTAATGATTGAGGGAGGACCTATCCCGGTAGGACAGTCTTACTCGAGATGATAGTATGCTATCTGGTTTACCTTTATCATCGTGTACTGTTTTAGGTGACCTGACACGTCGCTATTACACGTTGATAGAGACCCTAGGATTCTTGCTTGACCACCAGCAGTATGAGGGCGATCATATAAGTGGGAGCTGGGGGTCTACAAGCATATCCTTAAAAGGTCCCTAGTCGTGGGAGTTTCGAGACCGGGCATCGATACTCCATTAGTAGACTAGTGTATACAGTCGAGACCCCGACGAGGGGCGGTGGCCGGTCTCACAAGCCACTGGTGTCAGTTGGATCACCTAAGATGTATACAGGTGCTCATTGGGTTATGAGTACACCGGACAGGACTCGCCGGGAACATGCTAGTTGGTCATATACCAGACGTCAGATGGCAGTTCCCTGGTGACATGTGTGCAGGTTAGTTCATCGACCTGGGGATCGTCATTTGTCTCGTGTGAGTTCCCACTGTACTTTGATTACTACCCTACCACGGCTCAAAGGAGTCGTGCAAACAGGTTTTAGTTGGGTACAGTCCCGAGCCACATGGAGGCAGTGAGCGTATCTTCAGGGGTTCGTCTCTCCCGGTATTGGGGGTGAGGTCGTGCTGTGTCTAGGAGAGCCATTACACAAAGTCCTTGGCCAAGGCAAGGAGATTTACTGGTAGATATTCCAGTAGTATCTCAGGGTGTTCTGGGCTACACTCCGACACGACTTGTACCGCTTTTGGGGGTCTGACTTTTACCAACCCCCTAGGCCCGCCATGCGATGCTCATAGACGAACGGACCGGACTGCACGGATATTGTCACTGACAGGCTCAGTAGGGTGTCAGGATGAGTTCGCTCATCGACGTCCCTTTTAGTCAATAGCTGGTGGCCCGTTACGTATTGGCTTATACCTCTGACGGGCTAGTGGTTAAATCCACAGCCATAGTATTGACGAGTCTTTAGAGTCTACCACACTTTCAGTTACTCAAGTTTCGGGCGAAACGCTGTAGAGGCCGTATGGAGATATGGCAGGGTCCGATCAGATACGTGCGGTATTGCACGGATCAGGATCGGACGGTTTGTACTAGTGGCCGTATGGTTATATGGCAGGGTTCGATCAGATACGTGCGGTATTGCACGGATCAGGATCGAACGGATATTACTAGCCGGCTTTGGTTTAAGCCGGTCCTAGTTTAGTACAGTGTAGTTTTGTCTCTTTGCATTTGTATCCGGACAGAATACAGATGCGGGTGTGTATGCACAGTATCGGGGTTTTCCTGTAATTTATTACGGGACCAGTTTTCTGGAGTTGCCAGTTTGCATTCCGTTCCGGCCGATTTTCCTTTGTTCTTTCCCGGCCGGACTTTTCCGATGGAGGGGGTAATTTGCAGTTTTGCAAATTACATTTGTGGAGGGGTTTTCTTGCAAAAGGATTGATTATGATAGGATTGTTATCTTTTCCACCATGCTTTTGCATTTATTGTGATAAAGTGAGGGTATGGGTTCAAATAGTTTGAAGCATGGTGTATGTTTCTTTGACTTTAGATGTGGTCACCTCTTCCATTCTCCTACACTCACCTCCCTCTTGATTTATCCCTCCACCATTCTCACTTTGCATAGGCCGGCCACATCTTGGAGTGAGAGAGAGAGGAGTTCATTTTTTTTTGATGAGGGATTAATTCACATATCATTTTCATGCTTGCAAAATTCCTCACTTCATTCCAAAGTCCATTCATGTTTCCTCCATCCAAAGGCAACCAACCCCAAAGAGACATACTCTACACTACTTCCTACAGCAAATCTTGGACGCGTCGATTCGCCAGCTTCACGCCCGAGTTGCCTCGGTATTGAGGTGGGAGCCCGTAAAAGCTACAGGCGATGTGGTGCCCTTTCCGACGAGGAGGAGACGGACGGAGATCCCGCAAGGAGATCGGAGTGGAGATGAAGACCGGAGGACTCGGATCAGTCGGTACATCTCTTCCCTTACTTGTTAGTAGCTTAGACTTGTTAATGGTTACGATCCGGAGTTTAGTGCGCGGTGGTGCCGGTTTGCAAAGTCCGCAAAATTAAAGTTTATCACCGCTTCCGCATTCCGGCGTCGGATTGATGGCCGGGGCGCCGCCGTGCACTTACAGAAGTTCGGGGCAGATGCTATTTGGTTTTATCCGTCTATCTCTCCGAAGATGCCGAGTTGATTTACGGCACCGTATATCGGAGGTTTAGACGGATGCGGCCGATGTAGCAGACTTCGTCAGATTCCCCCTCAGGGTGAGGGGTTTTTGATTGTGGGGACGCTCTTCCCTGCAGGCGCAAGCCCCTGCAGTTAATTACGCTACCGCATCGCGGTAACAACTTTCTCCTTCTCCAGAATTTCACTTCGTGTCGTGTGTATTTGTTTTATTTGTGGTTGCCCGTGGATTGTATACGGAGACTGAGTAATATCGTCGCCCGTAGGACGTGGATTAGTCTAAATCCGTATTTTGCTTAGATTTGGGTTCGGTGTTTTTAGTTTAAGGATGCATTAGTCGCGTTGCGACTAAGATCAACTTAAACGTTCGTCAAGGATACATTAGTCCTGTTTTGGGCTAAGATCGACTTGACGTAGTGATTGATTTAATTATCCGGCCGTCGGGACTCGTCACCTCTCTGACGTCGTTGAGGGATTACAACGACAGGTGTCTGAGGAGTTCAGAGATGTACCCTTGAACCAAAGTTGGTTTGGGATTTTATTACTTATTTGAATATCTAAGGACACATTAACCGTATTTGGGGCTAAGATCAACTTAGACGGGACCGTTTAGATCCGACAAAAGAGCGTTTGGGCCCTATTGTGTCAGTTTAGGGACGTGGCGGTCCATATTCCAGTTTAGGGACGTGGTGGTCCATTATTAGTTTAGGGACGTTTCGGTCCGTCGCCAGTTTAAGGACGTAGTGGTCCATCATTAGTTTAGGTACGTCTCGGTCCGATATTAGTTTAGGGACGTTTCGGTCCGACATTAGTTTAAGGACGTTTCGGTCCGATGTTAGTTTAAGGACGTTTCGGTCCGATATTAGTTTAAGGACGTTTCGGTCCGATGTTAGTTTAAGGACGTTTCGGTCCGATATTAGATGAGTGGTCGTTGGGACCCGTCACCTCTTTGACGTTGTTGAGGAATTACAACGACAGATGTCAAAGGAGTTCGGAGATGTACCCTCGAACCGGTCGTGAATTGGTTTATGAGAGGCATTTAATTTAAGGACTTACAGCCAGGATTGGGTTAAGTCCAAATTTTTTTTATTTTAGGCTCTGCCCGATTAAAAGAATCAATCTAAACAGGGCTCTGCCCCTTTATTATTTTGCAATCTGATTTGGGCCAGGCCCTTTTAAATAATGAGTTACAGAAACTCAAGAATTTTCCAAACAGGGCTTTGCCCTCTTATTAATTTGATTTGGGCCAGGCCCTTTTAAATAATGAGTTGCAGAAACTCAGGAATTTTCCATACAGGGCTTTGCCCTTTTATTATTTTGCAATTTGATTTGGGCCAGGCCCTCAAGAATTTTCCAAATAGGGCTCTGCCCTTTTATTATTTTTGTGATCTGATTTGGGCCAGGCCCTTTTAAGTAATGAGTTGCAGGAACTCAAGAATTTTCAGATTGAAGAACAAAAGTGCATGGCACTTTTGATCTAAATTTAGATCAAAAGAAAACAAGTTTTTCTTCTTGTTTTCTTTTCACAGAACCAAGGGTTCATATCAAGTGCAAGACACTATTTATATATTTTTTTTTATTATTCCCTTTTTTAATCTTCTGTTCTTCAGAAATTTTACCTTTCTTTTCTTTTCTTCTTGATTAATCTTCAAGAGTTCTTTCTCTTTTTTTTTTTTTTAGAAGTTTATCCTTCTCTTGATGATTCTCTCTTCATGATTTGAATGAGGTCTGGGCTCTTATTTATAGTGCTCACAAATTTGTTAAATTTGTTATCAAGATCTTTCCTGAATAATTTTGGGAATTTTCCCACCATTGGATCTCTGATCCAAGGGTCTCTGTTTTACAGAAGAACAGAAAAGATTTACTTAAATTTTCATTCTGTTGCTGCGCAACTCACCAGCGCGTGACACGTGTCGCGCTGTCGCGCGCTTGCGCAGTTGCAATTGCGCAACTGCGCAGACACGTGTCGCGCATCCGTGCGCTTGCGCAGTTGCGACTGCGCAACTCACCAGCGCGTGACACGTGTCGCGCATCCGTGCGCTTGCGCAGTTGCGATTGCGCAACTGCGCAGACACGTGTCGCGCGTCCGTGCGCTTGCGCAGTTGCGATTGCGCAACTGCGCAGACACGTGTCAATCGCAACTGCGCAGACACGTGTCGCGCTGCCATGCATTTGCGCAGTTAAGTCTTAATTATGTTTTCTGAAGAGCCTTGCTCTGATGGGACGCACTGTCTCGGGCGTTACGCCGCCGAATCAGCTTCTGCCATGTGGCAAATTGCGCGCTACGCACGGGGACTGAAGCGTTGCTTCGAATTTTGAATTTTCAAAATTAAGTAGAGCCTTGCTCTGATTGGGGGAAACAGCGATTTGATTGCATTAACGACAGGTTCAGATGCGGATTCTGAGATTTCGTTGCAGCATAAGAGCTTGAGGCACCTTAGCTAGAAGAATATGAAGATTCTTCAGGGTAAGGAGCTTTTATCTGAGCTGAAAAAAGGTAGAGTTAGGACTTTGTGAGAGTTGTGTTTGTGGAAAGCAAAGTGTACTCAGGTTTCAGATTGGCGATGTAGCAAAGAAGACTAATAAGCTAGAGTTGGTGCATACGGATGTATAGAGACCGGCATCGGTAGAGTCATATGGTGGAAATCGGTACTTCGTTACTTTCATTGATGATGCAAGCAGGAAGACCTGGGTTTATGCAATGAAGAAGAATTCCGATGTGTTTGGTCACTTCAACACTGAATTACACAGGTGGAGAACCAAACAGAGATGAAGGTTAAGTGCCTAAAGTTTGACAATGGCGGGGAATATTGCACATATGAGTTCGAGAGGGTTTTCTCACAGAAAGGTATACGTTGGTTAAAAACGGTACCGGGGACACCGCAACAGAACGACATCGCTGAAATGATGAACATGACGATTCTAGAGTGGATAAGGAACATGACCTTGGATGCATATGTGCCAAAATTTCTATAGGTAGCAGCTGTCGATGCTGTTGTGTATCTGATCAATCGAAGCCCGACAAGTGCACTAGATTGTTCGTGTCTATGTGTGTTCAATTAAATCCTCCTTAGCGCAATCAAAACTGTGTCGCTCTGTAGCTAGCCACGATGAGTATGGGTCATCCATGGAGAGAAGTTATGTTTTTCGTTCTTATTTTAGACGAGTTAAGTCCAAAAGGTCCAAGATGTTCAAAGCTATCCCAAGTCTTATGTATTATGTTAAAGAAAGTGCTTGTTAGGGTTAGGATTAGGTTAGCTGAGTTAAGATTATCCTTAGTCTTTCCTTTGTGCCTCTCTTGATATTGATACTAGGATAATTGGAAACAACGTGAATTTGGATTCTTAAGTAGAGTATTTGCGAGGCTAGGCTAGGCCTTCCATACGCTAAATCCCTTCTTACTGATCCTTGTCCTTCCGGTCTTAGCTCTTATCCCTAGCCTTCGGCGAAGTAAAACACAACGGATATCGTTTTAGAATCGCCGCAATCATTAAAGATAGGGTGCCTAAAGGAGAGGGTTGTGATTCCTTGGTCGAAGTTCAACTTCCAAGGTGTTGGACAAAGAAAAGAGTAAGGAATTTTTCCATCCCATAAACTTCCCCTTTCCTTACCCTAATAAGTGAGAAAATTACCCACTCATAATTAAAAGAAAATAAAAAAAAGAGAAGAAGAAGAAAGAGATGGAAAGAAGCAAACAAAAAAGCAAGCTAGCTACTTGGGTCCTTACCTAGACAAGGAGCTCCCTTGAGCATCATAGCTTGAAAACATTAAGGATAAAGAAAATAGAAGAAGAAGTTGAAGAAAGAAAACCACAATTACAACTAACTACCCTTCTACAATTTATCAAAGGAAAGTAAAGGCAATGCAAATAAATACTACTACAACTACAATAAGAAAAGATACAAGACAATATAAAAATAAGCTCTCATCTTCATTCATATCCACTCAAAAACTCACACAACTCTCTGATGGCATACAATATGAAGAAGGAGGTTGCCTACTCCTATTCTAACCCTAAAACTATGATACAAATGAACTGCTGAATTGTGCTATTTATAGAGTCTGGATTGCAAAACCTTAGGTTTATACTGGCCACATTTGAAAATATGAAACTGCCCATGAAAAATCATCAAGTGCGGAGCCAGGACTGCGGTTATTCCGCTGCGAATTGTACTAGCCTTGCGGCTATTCCGCCGCAATATTGCTGAGTTGGCAATCCAGAATTTTTGTGTGTTTTCTTTAAAATTAATGGGGTTCTTCTAGAGCTTCATAACTTGGATTTTGACAATTTTGGAATTTTCAGGTCTTGACTTGTTGACTGTTGACTTTGACTTGGTCAAAATTGATCCGTTTAAGCTTGAAAGTCCGTCAACTGTTCCAGTACCTATTTTCCGATACTTATTGAGCAAACACAGATCAAAAACACCTATTTACATGTAATGCGATTAAGAATGTGCGGTATAAAGATGCAAAATTCTAATGTGAACAACACCCGATGGAGGAATTCCGGAAGAACTCACACCTTAAATTTTATTGTTGCATTGCTTATTCGCTGATAGATAAAACGGAAAGGATTAAGCTTGACTCCAAGTCTGGAAGTGTGCATTCATTGGTTATGGAGGAGCTGAGTTCAGATATCGTCCATAGGATTATTCAAGAAAGAAGATAATACGAAGCCGGAACGTTGTGTTTGATGAGCAACACTTGTACAAGAAAGCAAAGCAAGCCAATGTTAACAATGGTACAATATTTGAGTTTGTTGAGTTAGATGAAACTCAGGAGAATAGTCAGGTGCCTACAGGTGTAGATTAGAATATGGAAGAGAAAAACACTGCAGTGCAGGATCAGGTTCAGGAACCGGTTGAAGATCAGGTTCAGCAACCAAATATCCTAATTCTAAGGAGATCTACACGAGAGAGGAGACAACCTGAAAGATTATTTACCGACTTGATATTGTACACTGATTCGGGAAAGCCCGAATCCCTCACAGAGAGCGACGCGGGACAATGGGAGCAAGCCATGGATGAAGAGATGGATTCTTTAAAAAAGAATCGTACATGAGATCTAGTGAAACTACCTAAGGGTCGAAAGATATTGCTGAACAGGTGGGTGCACAAAATCAAGGATGAGGCCGATGGTATGAAACAGTAAAAAGCTCGCTTGGTAGTCAAGAGATATGCGCAACAGCATGGAATAGACTATCATGAGATATTTTTCCCAGTGATGAAAATGACTTCAATTCGGGTTATATTTTGTATGGTGGCAGTGGAAGATTTGCATTTAGAACAGCTAGATGTGAAAACAGCGTTCCTTCATGGAGATTTGAGGAGGAAATTTATATGATGCAGCCACCAGGATACAATAGTAAGGGGAAGGAAAATATGGTTTGTAAACTACGAAAAATTTTGTATGGCCTTAAGCAAGCTCCAAAGCAATAGTATCTCAAGTTTGATCGATTCATGTTGGAGTAACGATTTGTGAAATATGATTCAGATCACTATGTTTATGTTCTGACATTTAAGAATGGTGACTGTATTATTTTATCACTCTATATGGATGATATGTTGGTAGCGGGTTCGAATTTCAAGAAAATTCAAAGTCTAAAGAAGCTTATGGCCGAACAATTATCCATGAAGGATTTGGGAGCAGCCAAGCAAATTTTGGGCATGAAAACCATTAGAGATAGACATCAACGAAAGCTGTGGTTGTCGCAGAAGAACTATGTGGAGAAGGTTTTGAAGCGGTTTAATATGGACAAAACAAAATCGATAAGTATGTTTTTAGCGAAGCATTTCAAACTCAGCAAAGAGTAATGCCCGACAACTCAAGAGCAGAAGGATGACATGGCACGAGTGCCATATACATCGGTGGTTGGGAGTTTAATGTATGCAATGGTGAGTATACGACCAGATATTGCACAAGCAGTGGGAGTTATAACCAGGTACATGCAAAACCCGGGGAAGAAGCATTGGGATACAGTGAAGTGGATATTGAGATATCTCAGGGGAACATCCACTCATTGCTTATGTTTCGGGGGTGATAAACATAATGTGCAAGGTTATGTTGATGCAGAATACTCAGGTGATCGAGATAGTGGGAAAAGCACAACAGGGTATGTATTCACGGTTGGGGGAACGACAGTCAGTTAGATTTCTCGGTTGCAAAAGATTGTTGAGTTGTTAATGACAGATGCCGAACATATGGCCATCACCGAAGCCGGCAAAGAGATGATATAGTTACAAGGATTACTCGAAGAATTGAGTAAGAAACAGGAGTTCAATAGCTTATGGAGTGATAGTCAAAGTGCAATACATTTGGCCAAGAACGTTGCATATCACTCTAAGGCAAAACACATCAAGGTGCGGTATCATTTCATACGCATAACGTTGGAAGATGGTGAGTTGACATTGCAGAAGATCGTGGGAGAGAAGAATCCTGCAGATATGTTAACTAAAGTTGTAGTCAGAGATAAACTGGATTTTTGTTGCAGCTCTCCGAGAAGATTTGATCAGAAGAGAGCAGATAGCGGAATCGTGTGAAGTCTACTAGTTTTTTTAGGAGTCAAGGCGGAAGAATCTCCAAGTGGGCGAATGTTGACATTTTGGAGTTTCTTCCTCAGACGTTTGAACAATAAAGGTTTAGACGTCTGACAAGCATCGAGCAAAAGTCCAGAGCGTCGGCAGACGTTTGATGAAGGGTTTGAGCCGTTTCCAGAGCGTCGGCAGACGTCTATCCAAAAAGCTGAAGCCAACGCAAAGCGTCGGCAGACATCCGACGAACTCTTCATCAGGCGTTGACGCACGGGTTTTTTGTGTGAACAGAATATTTACCATATTCTGTTGAATCCAAATTTAAATGGGATTAGGGTTAGGTTATAAATAGAGTCTCTCATATGAAAAAATATAAAGCTATTAAATTGTAAAGAGAGAGGGTGACGGCCAACAGAGATTTTAATGAAATCTCCTAGGGTTTGCTCTTGGTGTATTCTTGACTAAAAATCTAATAGAAGTTTTGCAGATTCTGCTCTGCCGGAAACTAGTCATACGGTAGGTGAACCTCATAAACAAATATTGTGTCTCTGTGATTTGATTCTTTTATTCTTGCGTTTTATCTTTTGTTGTTTATTGCGTATTGCGTGGTTAGCCGTTTAGCATAATTCCGTGAACTTCTCTCTCTCTCCCCGCAACATCAACTACTCCTAATCTCTGCTTTGAAACCTAGTAAAGTAAATTATACTATAAAA
This sequence comes from Agapanthus africanus, assembly GCA_030015575.1. NCBI lineage: Eukaryota > Viridiplantae > Streptophyta > Magnoliopsida > Asparagales > Amaryllidaceae > Agapanthus > Agapanthus africanus. The sequence goes on along the minus strand of JASDDO010000001.1, from coordinate 498,789,470 downwards.
ATTGAGACTTTCTAGAGCTTATGATGTCTAAAATTAGAGATGTTCATGTTGCAGAGACGGCCGAAATGGTCCTCTTACTGTCATGCGTTACTTGGTTGTTAAAGGACATTTGAATCTACTATGAAATTTGACGTCCATAGTGGGCAATCCAAGCCACTGAGTGCTCGCGCGGCTGCAAGTGATTCTTAAGCCATCAAATAAGAGCACAAGATAAGCAAAAGGTGTTAAATGTCCATTCCACTTTACCAACAGCCAAAAGTTGGAATGAAGGCTTTGATACAGTAAAGAATATGTTCAAATGGTATCAGAAAAGGCTAGGTTAAATTACAGCTTGATGCGCTATTTTATTAGGGATTAAAAAATACCGCTGAATAAAGTGTTGATCCAAATGGCCGACTTAGAATATTAAGTATATATAATTTCAACTTTTATCACAGCTTCGGAGTTCTGCTATCGTGGAAGGAAATTTTAAAATGACATTAGAAGTATCGCATCGCATCACACGTTCACGGTTTGATAACATTTATCGATCTTCCATGTTTAAATTAGAGCTTGGCAGCATGCTAGGATTGCCCTGATTGCCCTAGATTGCTAGGTTTGTACTTTGTGCTTCATTTCCCAAAAACGATTCATCAAGTTTAATTTTTGTATATATTTGGTGTCATGTAAGATCTAAGCTTGTTGTAATGATCGCATGTCTCTATATTAGTAAAGTTGTGAATTTTTTCTCACTTTTCGTTAGATCCGTTCTGTGAGGCCTTGGCCACAAGAAGAACAGTTGGGCTATCTGGTCATCTCAATTTGTCTTTTTGAGGTTTGGAGACCTAACATGGGCTTTCCCATTACTGCCGATTTGGATTGATTTATTTTAGATTGCCTTGTGGGCTTTTTGTTCACAAGTAGGTTAGGCCATTTATCGGCCATTGGTTTAGCATGATAATTTTCTTTAGCCCGGACTAAAATATAAGGTAAATCATGTAACTGCTATATGCAAGTAGGCTGTTAACGTGCCAAACGATCTGAGATCTAAGTTTTAGGTTGTTCGGCTTGTTCAATTGTATAAACGAGCTTACAAACTTGTCTAAGCTCGGCATATTTGTTTGTTGAACTAGTTCGAACATGTTTTCACCGAGCCCGGGCCGATCCTCAAGTTTTATCAAGCCTATTTAAAATCTAGATTAATAGCTCCAAATAATTACAAGAATATATATAAATATAGATGTTAGATATTATTTTTGACAAATTGGCTGTAAAAAATATTGTTGTTGTTGAGTTTGTCTCAAATTAAGGCCCAACTTAATTAACCCATTAATTAATTAATTGTGCTCTTGGTTTAAGTTGGTTGTTCCGTAACAAAAAAATATATATTGTTTAGATTGAGTGCTTATATTGTTTAGATTGAGTGCTTATATTATTCCACCAGTTGAGAGAGAGTTTTGTGTGAGAGGAATTTATTCTTCCGTTCATCCCTATTCCAGATTAATTTGGGGATTTTTTGTACTCTCAATTTTTCATAGTGGAATTTTGTCTCCTCGTCGTCCGTGGTTTTTTCCCGCAAGGGTTTCCACGTAAAATCTTTGTGTCATCGTTTCTTGTTTGTTTTTAATCTTTGATTGATTTATTGCTTCCGCGCTCTTAACCCCAACAAACTAGTATCAGAGCTTTGTTCAATCAATCAAGATTTAATCTTTCTCCATCATGTCGCCTTCTACAAAGTTCGACATTGACAAGTTCGATGGCAAAATTAGTTTTGCAATTTGGAAGGTTCAGATGAGGGCCGTCCTTACCCAACACGGGTTGAAGAAGGCGTTATCCGGTCGACCCAAGTCCGACGACAGGGAAAAATCATCTACCTCTTCCAGTACCATGACAGATGCTGAGTGGGAAGAATTAGATGAGAAAGCACTCTCAGCGATCCAACTTTGTTTGACTCGTGAAGTTCTCCGTGAAGTCATCCATGAGACTACAGCCGCAGGATTGTGGTCTAAACTCGAGTCACTTTATGCGGCCAAGAGTCTTGCGAACAAGATTCGTCTCAAGGATCGCCTCTACACATGCCATATGGCTGAAGGTACACCAATCCAATCTCACTTGGATGAATTTAATTCGATTCTTATCGATTTAGAAAATCTTGATGTTAAAATTGAGGATGAAGATAAAGCTGTTCTACTTGTTGTTTCACTACCTCCCTCATATGGCCAATTTAAAGAAATCATGCTTTATGGTAATCGGGAGTCCCTCTCTTTTGAAGATGTGAAATCCAATTTGTTGTCTAAAGAGAAATATGATGGTGAGAAACCTAGTAATCATGCTGAGGGTTTATTGGTGAGGGGTAGAACACAAGAAAGGGGTCAAAACAGTAAGAACAGAAATAAGTCTCGGTTGAAGTCTAGAGGCAAACACTCTAATAAAACCTGCAATTATTGTAAGAAACTTGGGCATATTGTTGCCGACTGTTATAAGTTGAAAAATAAGCTTGAACGGGAAGATAAAAGACAGGGTAAGAAACCCGAAAAAACCGCTGAAGCTGCTATTGTTGAGACCGATTCTGATGGGGATGTTTTCCTAGCTGTTGATAGTTCAAAAAGGTCTAGGAGTGAATGGGTTCTTGATTCTGCCTGTTCGTTTCATATGTGTCCTCATAGGGACTATTTTGCCACTTATGAATTGGTTGATGGTAGTTTAGTTTTTATGGGAAACGATGTACCTTGTAAGGTTATTGGTATAGGTTCAGTTAAAATCAAAACCCATGATGGTTCTATTAGAACTGTGACAGGTGTTAGACATATCCCTGACCTGAAGAGAAATCTTATCTCCTTAGGCACTCTTGAATCACTCGGTTATAAGTACAGTGCTGAGAATGGAGTTCTCAAGGTGTCCAAGGGTATTCTTGTGTACTTTAAAGGTATTCGACAGGGGACCTTATATATCTTGCAGGGTTCTACAATTACAGGTTCAGCTGCAGTTGCTTCGTCCTCACATTCGGATGACTCCAAACTTTGGCATATGCGTTTGGGTCATATAGGTGAGAAAGGCATGAATGTTCTCACCAAAAGAAATTTGCTTGGTACTTTAAGTTCTTGTGATCTTGAATTTTGTGAACATTGTGTTTTTGGCAAGCAGAAAAGAATTAGTTTCTCAGCAGGTGTTCACAGGACCAAAGGTACCTTGGATTATGTTCATTCAGATCTTTGGGGTCCATCCCGCAAGCCTTCAATCGGAGGTCACAGGTATTTCATGACTATTATTGATGATTATTCACGGAAGGTCTGGATCTATTTTCTGAAACATAAGAATGAAGCCTTCGCTAAGTTCAAAGAGTGGAAGGTGTTGATTGAGAACCAGACTGGTAAAAAATTGAAGAGGCTCAGAACTGATAATGGTCTTGAATTCTGTGAAGAAAAATTTGATACTTTCTGCAAACAGGAAGGCATTGCTAGGCATAATACTCTGGTTGGTAAGCCCCAGCAGAATGGCGTCGCAGAGAGGATGAATAGAACCATCCTTGAAAAGGTTCGTTGCATGTTTTCTAGTGCTGGGTTATGGAGTCGTCGTAATTTATGGGCTCAAGCGGTAGAGACTGCTTGCTACTTGATCAACCGCTCGCCCCACAGGTCTCTCGACGGCAAGATTCCAGAAGAAGTCTGGTCAGGTAACCCAGTTAATTATTCTAACCTTCGTGTTTTTGGGTGTCCTGTTTATATTCATGTCAACGAGGGGAAATTGGCTCCTCGTGCGAGAAAATGCATTTTCATGGGTTATGGATCGGGTGTTAAAGGGTACCGTGTTTTTGATCCTGATTCTAATAAGATTATTCATAGTAGAGACCTTACTTTTCATGAAGATGCTCTTCTTTCTGGAAAAGATACTGCTATTCCTTCTTCTGGTGCAGATGACAATGACAATGATGGTGCCAGTGAGAAGGTGGAGTTTGAGGTGGAGGGCACACAAGCCCAAGTAAATATTCCTACCTCCACCACTAGTCCTAGCATTGTGACTGGTGATACTCAAGTGCAAAGAAGTCCACAGCGGCAAATTGAGCCATCTATAGCTCGTGATCGTGGAAGGAGGCAACCACAAAAGCCTGCAAAATTTAAAGATTTTGATTTGGCTGCTTATGCTTTTGTTGCTGCGACGGAGATTGAAGATATTGGTGAGGTTGTCGTTGAGAAAATTGACACCGCTCACAATCCTGCGGATATGCTCACTAAGCCGCTTTCGATTACTAAGTTCAAGCATTGCTTGGACTTAGCTGGTATTTTATCTCATTGAGTACCTTTCAGGGCTTATGCGACGACGTGGAGTATTTTGGAGCATTACGGAATTTGAGCCAAGGTGGAGATTTGTTGAGTTTGTCTCAAATTAAGGCCCAACTTAATTAACCCATTAATTAATTAATTGTGCTCTTGGTTTAAGTTGGTTGTTCCGTAACAAAAAAATATATATTGTTTAGATTGAGTGCTTATATTGTTTAGATTGAGTGCTTATATTATTCCACCAGTTGAGAGAGAGTTTTGTGTGAGAGGAATTTATTCTTCCGTTCATCCCTATTCCAGATTAATTTGGGGATTTTTTGTACTCTCAATTTTTCATAGTGGAATTTTGTCTTCTCGTCGTCCGTGGTTTTTTCCTGCAAGGGTTTCCACGTAAAATCTTTGTGTCATCGTTTCTTGTTTGTTTTTAATCTTTGATTGATTTATTGCTTCCGCGCTCTTAACCCCAACAGTTGTTATAAATAGATGAAAGAGCTAGTGTTTTTATATTAAACCTTGCCGATATCTAATTCTTCAATATTTTAGTAGAACAACATTCAATGAAATGTTTATTATGATGAGTTCCGAGTGAATATTGATGAGTTAATAAACAGCCGGTAAGCCCTAATCTATACATACAACACACACAACATACCCATACACACACCACATTCAAGCACATACACATACATATCCAGGGACCCACGAATTTGCTCTGAATGCGTTAAATTGTGGTCACTTCCCTACACTGGGGAACCTCCGCACTTTAATTGTGGCCACTTCCCCACACCGACGATAGAACCCCTGCACTCCCCCGGAGAGGGAAGTGTCATACCAACCAATCTATCGCTCATTAGTAATACTAATAAAATACTAAATAAGCCATAAACTATCTAATCCACAGTAGCTCTAAAAGAGCCAAGCTTAAACATGCTGTGTTCATGTTTGTTAGTTTATTTTATTGAGTTTCAATTTACGTTCAAGCTCGGTTTGTTTAACTTTCAACGAGTTCGAACGACTATTAATCGATCCGATCCGATCCATACTTTAAGCCTTTTTAACAGCTCTGTGCATAAGTTATCTAGTCTGTCCAAAAGTCTTGACTCTACTAATTTTTACAATTTGATCAAACATCTCTAGGATTATAATGCAAACTCATAAATATTTACAATTTTTATTTCATTTTGAATTGACTAAATACCGAGGGAGTTGCCATCTATTTTAGAGACCCGAAAAATTCCTAAAAGTGAATAAAAACTTATACCATGCCATCACTCACCACTCTATCTATCAATCTATCTATATATTATTATTACGGAATGGAACAACATACAGTGTTGGATAAATTGATTTATCCAATAAATCTAAACCGTTAATTTTAACCGCTACTTTAACTAGCGGTTAAAATTGAACGGTTTACATTTAATCGCTACTTAAAATAGCGGTTCCTATTTAATAAAAAGAGCCACCACCCGAACAGCTTCAGCACAATTACAACGGTTTAAGGGATAGATATCGAAATTGATACAGTGTTGGATAAATTGATTTATCCAATAGATCTGAACCGTTAATTTTAACCGCTACTTTAACTAGCGGTTAAAATTGAACGGTTCACATTTAATCGCTACTTAAAATAGCGGTTCCTATTTAATAAAAAGAGCCACCACCCAAACAGCTTCAGCACAATTACAATGGTTTAAGGGATATACACTACTACAATAGGGGATTGCCCCTACGGATAGTGAAATCCGTAGGGGCAGATTTATTTTGGCCCTACGGATTAATCCGTAGGGCTAGACGGTTGCCCCTACGGTCCTTACGTATTTATATAAAAATTATTAAATCTTAAATTGTTGTTTGCCCCTACGGAGCCGCAAACCAAGAACCTACGGACTTATCCGTAGGGGCATCTAAATAGGGATTTAAGTTAAAAGCTCAGATCGGTCCCTATGCTCATTATTCCCAATTCTCGCGCGAACAAAAAATTCCCAAACCCTCGTTCCCGCCGATCGATCGTCGTTCTCGTCGTTCTCGTCATCGCCAGCGCCGCCGATTCATCGTAACCACCGCCTGCTTTCGTCGTAGCCACCACCTGCTCATCGTCGCCAGCGCCGGCTCATCGGAGTTCTCGTCGTCGCCTCTGCACAGGTAAGGAATTCTTCAATTACTCAAATTTTTTATTGGGGCTGGGGCTGGGGCTGGGGCTAGGGCTAGGGTTGGGGCTGGGGCTGGGGCTGCGGCTAGGGCTGTGGTTGGGGTTGGGGCTCAGGCTCGGGCTGCGGCTAGGGCTGTGGTTGGGGTTGGGGCTCGGGTTCGGGCTGCAGCTAGGGCTGTGGTTGGGGTTGGGGTTGGGGTTGGGGCTCGGGCTGCGGTTAGCGTTAGGATTGGGGCTGCGATTGGGGTTAGGGTTCAGCAGCGGGTTGCTGTTGGGGTTGGGGTTAGGGTTAGGGTTAGGGTTGGGGTTGGGGTTTTGGATTTCAGGGTCTAAGTTAATTTCCATTCTAATTAGCATTAAGCTCGTTAATTGAAATGTTGATGATAATCATAAGAGTAAAATTTGTCTAGTTTGAGAAGGTGTTGGAAACTGGACTAATAATGTGGGTAAAGCCCAGTTTAATTAATAATTTTATTAGTCATTCTCAAATTTTCTTGGAAACGGAGACTGTTTTGTGGAACTTTTAGCCGTTGGGCATGTTGGGGTTTTGTTTTTGGAGTCATCGGACATGGCATTTGGTAGGTATCCAAAGACCCTGTGTCTGATTTTGGATATTTTTGATTGATTTAAACTGTGGGTCTGAGTAGTCCCTTAATTTGATCTGGTTAGGGTTTGAGTATGCAAATGATTTGTAGTCTGGTGGAAATTTTGTGGGTGTTTTCGGTTGAATATGTTTGCTAATTGCATAAGATACTCATAAGATTCTGGATTTTGAGGATGGGCCGTTGTAATTGGAAATGCTTAGAATTGTAGGACCTTCTTTATTTTAGCTATATATAATTGCAAAAAAAAAGACACATTTCTGATTTGAAGAAAAGGAAGGGCAAAGTAGGGATTTAGTTATGGATTTTACTTGGGCGTCTCCCCTTTTAATACATGTCTATCTTTACAAGAATATCGTGTCACATATTTGGTTTTAGCATCTGTACGCAACTGCTTTGATTATCATCGTGTTATTAACATCTTGAACTTCTATCCTTTTTCTAATATGTTTCATAGTTGGGGTTGCGGTTGGGGTTGGGGTTCGGCAGGGGGTTGCGGTTGGGGTTGGGGTTAGGGTTAGGGTTAGGGTTAGGGCAGGGGGTTGCGGCAGGGGGTGAGAATTTTTCTAGGTTTCTTTTAAAGCTTGTGAAGGAAATTTTGAGCCCCCTAAAAATGAACATTTCTAATGATTTTGATAAGAGACAAGGGAGCAATAAAGTTTTGTTTTCTATTTGTCTAGATTCAAATGTCTACTTATATATATATATATATATATATATATATATATATATATATATATATATATATATATATTTACAATCTCAATATTCGTGGCATGTTGGTTATAAATTTCTCTCTCTGTAGAGATATATAGCCTACTTCAGCACATAGCTAGGTATGCGATAAAATTATTTTTGATAAAACAATGCATGATATAATATGGAAATATATTTGTTTCTTAGCTTCAATCATACAAACGTGTTCCAAATTAACATAATTCAAATAGCAATTCCTTGGAATTTTTTAGTCCAGAGAATCTTGATCGAGTCTCAGGATCATATTGATTCAAGAATTTTGTGTGACACCAAAGACTGGACGTTAGACGAATAGCCGGTGGTAAAACTTCTTACAGTATATTAATTTTGAATCTTCTTCTAAACTCAATGATTCTACATTGATAAAGAAAAGCTTAGATATCGATGATAAATGGCCACATATTACAAGTTACAAAGATGATGTTCAACACCTTCCCAAATTTTTCATTGCTTGTGATATTTTCTCTCCTCTCTCTCCTTTTCTCCTGGTCTCTGTCTATCATGAAACTTTGGGCATGCAAATTAAGACTCTCTCCTCTTTTTGGTCATTATTTTTCCCTTTGTCGGCTTAATTATTGAGATGGAGATTTGAATAGAGTTTTGGTGTTCATAATTTCATAATATGAGCAAGGCAATTGACAAATTATCATGATGTTGTTATGATCATAGCAAGATGTAGGTGCTTGTGTATTGGTACTAAAGCATGATACAATCTCTTTTATTTCTAGTGGATGCGTTTTGTTCAAAGAGTCATTTCCTTTTAGTAATTTTCCTCTTTAGGGAGTTTTCGACATTGAAATCTCACTAGTTGATAATGTTAAATGAGTTCTAGTCCTAGTTTGCTACATTTTTTGATATATAGTAGATGGTGATACTTCTTTAAGTAAAAACAACCCTACATTTAAGCGAAATCATAAATCGAAACACACATATATAGAATACAACTCATATATGGGTATCCTCAAATCTAACTTTAATTATCGATAATTTATTCTTTTCAACGACAAACGCACACACAAAGCATATACACGGATTTTCTCCTTTGTCAGTAACCATCCCGTTCTTAGATTTCTCAATATAGTCATCATAACCTACAATTTATATGATACAGTCTAACATGGCCCATGAGTATGTCAGGGTTAAGGACTGGATGTATGTGAATTGGCAACAACGTATGCAACCTAAGTTTGTCACTGGAGTTTCTGCTTTCATTGAATTTGCACGCGCACATAATAAGAAGGAGAAGACAGTAATGTGGCAGAAGAAGAAGAAGAAGACAATAATGTGGCAGAAGAAGAAAAAAATGACATTCCTTGTTCTCTGTTTCAGCATCAATCTTCTGATATGAACTAATGATGGCTTTCACATTGGCTTTTCCTTTTAGAGACTTCTTAGTGTCCAATGGAAAGTATACATCAGATTTGTGCAGGTCAGGTTCTTCTATGACTTTCAAGAGTTTCAACTGATTCTGTAAATTACACCCTAGTTGGGTAATACTTTTACCACTTCTCACTGCAGGTGCGCTCTCTAATATCCATTTTGAATGTAATATTATAGATATTCATACCTGTTTATGTCAAAATTACTTATATTGTCAATGTTTGATTGTCTAGTTGTTGGTGATGCGTCCATATCAGTGATAGAGGCCACTCCCGCTCCTCCAGGTATGTTTATATATCATATAGTGCATGTATATTGATTTAGAATGCTATATCATAAATATACACACATTCCTTTTGCTCTTACTTAGTAATTTTTATTATTGTCTAGCTGTAGGTGGTGACAGTAGTTGACAATAAAATTTGTCATCCGAGAAACTATGATCCCTTTGAAGAAATATTATCAAAAAGGATCATGGATGATGATGATGAGCAATGCTATGGACTCCATTTCTTCAGGGTCCTGCTACCTGATTTCTCTACCAAACTGGTATTCTCTGTGTGTGTGTGTGTGTGTGTGTGTGTGTGTGAGATATATTAGATTAGAAAAATACATATGCATATGTATAATAGCTTAAATTTAGTCCTCATGATATGATTGCATCAACTAAGAAAATATCTACCCAAGGTGTTTAAAAGCTCTAATTACTTTATACTAATAATACTTTCCATGTTCTCAAATATTTGTCCATGATGCCTGACGCATTCGCACGCGCACCACGTGTGTAGAAATAAATATCTCTGGGTTGTCATCTCAACTTTGAAGTTTCGATGTATCGGTATGCTATATATCTGTATTTTAGCTTCCTTTCTTATGCATGTCTTTTAATGATTCGCAGCCGGTTCCGAATAAATTTACCAAGCAGATTAGTAAGATGGTCAATAGAAGAGAAAATACTAACCTAGTGAGCCACAATGGATAATTTGTCATTGTTAATCCATCTTCCTGAAAACGGTTTATACGGAGGAAGTATATTTCATGGTACTTGAGAAAAATATATGTTGAAGTCAAAAGTTATCAAGATTTAAATGCTCGCTTATAGTCTTTCAAGATATTTTATATTCCAAGGCAATGTGACAATAATTGCATGCTTATGCATGATTTGGTATGTAGATTCAAGGTTATGCATGGCTACGACCCTTTCTTATGGTTTCTTATCATAATTTTCTGCACACTTGTAGTTTATAAAGGCAGTTATATCATATCACTATAAGGGAAAACTTAAAATTACAACCTTTATACTAAAAAAATTATATATGCTATTTCTTAGTAGTTTATGGTTTTTAGATGCAAAAGCCATTTGAGAAATACTTTTCCTACCCACTATTAATCCATATTCTCAATATAGTCATTGAATTTGCACACGCACATAATAAGAAGGAGAAGACAGTAATATGGCAGAAGAAGAAGGAGAAGATAGTAATGTGGTAGAAGAAGAAGAAAATGACATTCATTGTTCTCTGTTTCAGCATCAATCTTCTGATATGAACTAATGATGGCTTTCACATTGGCTTTTCCCTTTAGAGACTTCTTAGTGTCCAATGGAAATCATACATCAGATTTGTGCAGGTCAGGTTCTTCTATGATTTTCAAGAGTTTCAACTGATTCTGTAAATTACACCCTTGTTGGGTGATACTTTTATCACTTCTCACTACAGGTGCGCTCTCTAATATCCATTTTGAATATAATATTATAGATATTCATGCCTGTTTATGTCAAAATTACTTATATTGTCAATGTTTGATTGTCTAGTTGTTGGTGATGTGTCCATATCAGGGACAGAGGCCACTCCCGTTCCTACAGGTATGTTTATATATCATATAGGGCATGTATATTGATTTAGAATTCTATATCATAAATATACATGCATTCCTCTTGCTCTTACTTAGTAATTTTTATTATTGTCTAGCTGTAGGTGGTGACAGTAGTTGACAATAAAATTTGTCATCCTAGAAACTATGATTTTTATATGTGCTCGCATGCGGGAATGATTGTAAGTCGTGGACCTTGTTTAGTCGTCCAACTCATTATCATGGGCTGCTTGATGAGATTAGATTTGCGCCTGATGATCTACAAGAGCTTGTTCACTCCCTGTTTTATGTGTAAGCAGCGCTATATGCTAGTTTACCTTGTTAATATGTATGTACTGAAATTAATTAATATTATTCAAATTTTGATACATGTAGATACCAGAGGAGCACATCTTCTATCTCTATAGGTAAGGCTTTGAATTTGTTGATTTTGGTATTTCTTGTCAATTTTATAGACCAGTATGTGCTAAATATAATGTTCTGACAGTTGCTAGGGGGAAGGCAACATTCGAGGCTGCTGACCCTAGTCCTGGACGCCGCACACGGACTGCACCATGGAGGTTGGGAGAGAGGCGAGGACTGGGCTCTAGCAGGGCCCATATGAGGTTGGACTCCACCCCGGCGGTTACTTCCTCCATCTCCAGTGAGCGACGTATCCAGCAGGAACTGGAGAGCTTGAAGGCCACCGTTCAGGAGTTGAAGAAGATGTTGGTATGTATACTACTTAATAGTAAAATATCATGTCATATTATAGATATCAACATATCCAATATCAGTACGTAGCCTGAGCTTATTTGGTTGTAGACTTAGATTTGATTAATCATACATGTACATATCTAATTAAAATAAACTACGGTTTTCCAAACTAGATATCCAAATGGGGTTTCGAAATAACTCGATAATGATAAGAATTCGAATAATACACAGTTCTTACACGCTTATTGCACACGTCAGGTCCAGACGCGATGGGGTAGGCGCAAGATTCTAGCGTTTATCAGAGGTGGAGCTGGACCGAGCTAGGCTAGCTTTTTGATTCTTATTTTTTGAAACATGTATTTGTTTATATGATACATATTGTACTACATTTTGAAACATTTTGGACGATATTGATTTTGGTTTTATATTTATATCATATTCAGTTTTTTGGTTTCTTTTGTATATTATATGCGTGAGATGTGATTATGAATACTGCGATATATGTTGTGTGATGATTAATTTTATATTTGATTGATGTATATATTATTGTGTACAGGGCAGGAAAAAAATCAAGCAGCCCATTTTTAAAAAAAAATACAGATAATGTGTACCTACGGATTTATCCGTAGGTACACATATTGCCCCTACGGGTATAGCCGTAGGGGAACAATATCAGCAGTAACTGATATTTCCCCCCTGATCTCAGTACCAGGGGTTGGGAGTGCCCCTACGGACATATCAGCTTAGCCCCTACGGCGTTATCCGTAGGGGCCAAATATCAAGAATCCTGATATTTGGCCCCTACGGATAGGTACCTACGCAGATCTCCGTAGGGGTTAGATCATGGCCCTACGGTTATGTTCGTAGGTACATTCAATATATTAAAAAAAACCGTAAATAATATAACTTTTTTTACGATACGGATTACTCCGTAGGGGAATCAGGACCTACACAGAAATCCGTAGGGGCAAGAATTAGCCCGTAGGGGCAAGTTCAGGGCTTCAACTTGCACCTGCGGCCTTTGCACCTACGGGGTATTTTTTCGCCCCTACGCATATATCCGTAGGGGCAGTGGGTTGCCCCTACGGATTTATCCGTAGGGGCAACCCTTATTTGTAGTAGTGAGATATCGAAATTGGGCGATTTTTGCTGTGATTTGAACTGCAATTCTTGCTAGAATTCTCTTGATTCGTGGATCGATCTCATAAGGTAAATTAATTACTTTAACTAGTATAGAGTTTGTTATTTTTCAGGATTTTTATTAGAGTTTTCAGATGTAAATTGAGGCTTTTTTCATATGATTTGAATTGCGATTGTTACTGGGTATTCTCATATTCCTTGGATCGATTAAATAACATAAATCAATGATTTTATTAGTTTAAGGTTTCGTGTTATTGTAGGGTTTTTTTGTTAATATATTTGGGATTTTGAGCGTTTATTATGTGGTTAGAATGGTCGGTAAACGCAAATATGCACCGAAGATGACTACACCAAAGAGGGCCGCCAAAAAATATTCATAAAAAAGAACTCTTAGAACATAGCAAAATAAGGAAAATATAATCAAAGGTGAATGTAGTCAATTCTATCCAGCCATCAGCATCTTAGACATCATCTATTCAATACAACCCTGACCCCATAAAGAATTTTGTATTGTATAATCAAGCAAATCACATTTCCGAAACTATTTGGAACGGTAAAAAAATGGAAAATCTTATTGCGCTCGAATCTACGAGCATGTCTGCGCAATGGCCTTTGACAGATCAGCAGATTGAATTATTAGACGAATAAGGTCTTGATGAGTATCGTAAAGTTGACCATTAACAACATGACATACCATTGATATCCGCATTAGTTAAGAGATAGCCAACCGAGGCGAACACTTTTCATTTACCCATTGAAGAGGCGTCGATCACTCTTCAAGACGTATCATGGATTCTCAGTCTTCCGGTCACAGCTTCTCCAATTGTTTATGAAGAATGTATGAGTTCCTTCATATATTTTTATGGCGTATTAGGAGTTGATCCCTCGAAGGAGAAAAGGAAAGATGGTGTCGTACTTGCGACATGGGTGTATGAAACTTTTAGTAGTCTCTGGACTAATGCCGATCGGGAGAAAATAGTTCAATGTATAAAAGTTTATGTTTTGCACACCATTTGCATGACATTATTCCCTATACGCTCTAAGAACCTAGTTCATCCAAAATGGATTCGATTATTACGCGACGAGAAACTCATCTCTACATATGCTTGGGGGCAGGGTTTTTGTTGTATTTGATAAATGAAGTGAACGAAACGGCACTGTTAAATGTGAGAGTGATAAAGGGTTGTCTTACAGTTTTGCAGGTATCATATTAGTTGTATAATTATTTTCTTTTATTGTAAAAATAATTGTAGCGGATCTAACAATTAATTTTTATTCAGTGTTGGGCATATACTAGGATTTCAGTCATTCCACATATCTCCGATACTAGTATTAAGAAGAGTAGACCCCTTGCTAGAAAATGGTTTGTACGCACACATCGATTTCCTTATCATCATAAAACTTTCTACCGAGGTATGCTTGATAATTTGAATGAATTATAGTTAATTACTATTTCATTACTTAATTTAATGACATATGTTTAATTCTTTATGAATAATGATAAATATTTTCAACCGTTTCTTTAATGGCAGTTCACATGGGATCCATACATTGATTATGTTGGTGAATCTGAAGACTTTTTTCCTTCTCAGTAAATACTCCGGACTGTTACGAGTTCTTCTCATTTGTTTCGATATTGCCTAGTGGTAATATCCCAAAAGGGTAATCCAACAGTTTGGTGATATTCAGAGTGTGCCCATTAGTGTTCAACCTAGACAAACTGAGAAGGAGAAACCAACCAAGAAGAAACCAATATAAGATGTGATTTTGGAGTATATCAATTTGTGGGACGAAGCCCAAATTGATATCGAAGCAAAAGGAGTTGAATTTGATGCTAGTACAGGAGAAGGCTAGGATGTGACTAGCGATTACTTTGCTTTGTACAGTACTGCAATTACCAGGAAGGCAATACACCCCTACAGTTAACCAACTACGATATACGAGCCTAATATCGATATTAGTCAGTTACTTCTCGATTATATAAGTATTGTTTATGTTTGTTTTGTTTTATATCACATTTAACATATTAGATCCAATTATTAATATTTATTACTTATTTTGTAGGTGAACTCGGTTGGACTTAATAAATTTTTATTGAATGACGACAATCTCAAGAGATTACACGAAGAGATCAAACTAGTTCTAAAGGAAGAGATTGATGAGAAGCAAGATGAAGCCTCAAAAAGTGATGAAATTGTCGGGACTGAAAATCTCGAAGTTGAAAATATTGAGGAGGCCGCTGAAACAAATGTAGGGGAGGAGACTATCAGAAAAAGGGTGGGGGATGAAAATCTCGGGGCTGAAATTCTCGGGACAAATGCAGATCTAGATTACTTGATTGGGTCAAATGGAAAAAATCTTCCAAAAGTCTGTACAAGAGTGTGACACGGTAAGTCTGTACTTTGTTCTTCCCATTTTCATTTTATTTGCAATAAATATGATTTATAATGATGAATTAAAATTTTAATCCCAGATTTATATTCTCATGCATCACGAATATCATTGGATTTTGTTTGTCTAGTACATTACAAAGGAAATTTTTGTGCTGAATGATCCAATGTTCAAAGATTTCCTTTATAATGTACCAGACACATAAAATAGTGGTCACACTAGCCCAGAGTTTGTTTAATATAAAGTACCGAGTTGTAGTTACTCGAGTTAAAGACCTCGCTAATTGAAAACGCATATAAAAGACGAGGCGAGTGAGTGTAACGAACGGAATGATAGTTGATGTAAACGAATGATACTTGATATTTATCTATTAGCTGTTGATATTGGTTGTATCAATTAATAATGTTGTTAAACATGTTGATATTGGTTGTGTCAATCAATATTGTTGTTAAATTTGTTGGTACAAAAAAAATAATCGCTATTTAAAATATCGGTTACATAGTGTGTTCTCTGTTTCTGAAGTGAGCTCAAAATATAACCAACTCAAAATATAACCGCTGCTTAAAGCAGCGGTTATATACATATCTGTCCGTTAAGAATGCCAGTTTTTCTTTACCGAAGCTCCTATTTTTTATCTGGGCAAGGGTTTGAGGGCAGCTGTTGGAGATGATGCGGGTACTGAAGATGGAGATGCGGATTCAGCTGCGGATGGAGATTCAGGATCTGAAGGATCGGGAACAAAAAAATTAAAAAATATCTTATAGTTTACATCAAACACCATTCATTTACAACAAACTATTCTGATCAACCGGACAGTTGATTCAAATCTTATGACGGTTCAAGACACATGAGATTCGGTTGATCGGGATATATATCTTCTATATGTTGTGTTTGTCTCATCGGACAAGTTCTTTTGTTATGGAATATTAATTGATTGCATTCTGTGCAGAAGCTCTTTTTCTTTTTCTCATCACTATTTTTTATCGATCCAAAATTTAATCCGATTCTTTTTACAACCCCTAGGGTTAGATTGTAAAGAATTTTGTGTTTTTAAAATATCATCTTTCATGGATTTTAAATCATCGTTTTCTTTATCTACCATGTATTCTTTCACATTCGGTAGTTCAACTGAAAGTCCATATATTCATATCGCAAGTTTGGACAATTCTCCAAGCATAATTTTGTATCCATTCTCTGACACAGCGCCTTTCATGACAATTAGATTGAATTCATTGCATAAATGATTATACCGCGATGTTTCAGTCATCTGTACCGAAGGTGGTACAATACTCGTCATCATAATATTTTGATTAACATTTCTCGTCCATCTTGGCAAAATATATTGAGACAGTATACTATTCACACTTTTAGATACCAAAACTCTGAATATATGCCTAAATAATAGTCCGGTTGATTCAAAATGATTGCAAATGCACTTGGAAAATTGCCCTTTTGTTGTAAATTGGACATAAAATACTCTTCGCTTGTCTTTCTTCGGACCGAGTACGTTGTGAACTTTATATCTGGTTGTCCCATTGACTTTTGAAACTTTTTGGATATTAAATGATTTAGACTTCTGGATCTCTACTTGAATTTTTTCAAAAATGCTTTTGGTGTAAATTTTGGAAGCGTCTAATTCAAGTGATATACTTGTTGCACACATACGAATTTTGCATAGAGTATCAAAATCCATTCTTTTCTCACGCATGTAACGCATTGGTAGTGCACTTCTCATTTTCATAACAAACTCTTTAATTATAGTGTTCCAAGTAAGATAAATATCAAAAAGAGCATTCATGCTCTCACTACGTCCCGTTGTTCGTATTCCTGCAGAAAAGTTTCTTATTGTATAAGCTGGTATCCATTTCTCCATTATACCGTACATTATTGATCGCCATTTATGCCTACTAACTTGGTACTTTTCAAGTTCAGACTACCTATCTTTAAATTTCTCAACTGTCAAAATTTTATCTACAAAACATTTGAAGTCGTTTTGAAAACCGGTATACTGATGATATAAACTTTGCAATTTCTCAGGATATTTCTGACTAATGTGCCATATGCAATAATAATGTCTTGTATCTGGAAATACCTTGACAATATCATTTGTCATAACTTGCTCTTGATTAGTGGTTATAGATAGCGGTGCCTTATTATTCATTATAATTAACCACTGTTGAAACAACCAGGTGAAAGACTCTTTAGACTCATTTCGCAGTAATGCCAAATCAAATGTTTATGATTTATAACGATGATCAACAACGGTGAAAGAGGTAAAAAGCATTTGATATTTATTAGTTCAATACGTGGTATTAAAAGTAATTGTATCACCGAAAGTTTTATAGGAAGTTTTAGAGTGCGCATTCACGAATAAGAGGGTATCGATATGATTTTCTTCATCTTATTTTATTATGTAAGTAAAATTAGATTTCTCAACTTGAATGGATTGTAAATAAGCTAAAATAACTTGGGCGTCCGATACGTCCATAGATTGATGACATATTTTTCTTAATACACTCTTTACATCGTTTAGTCCGGAACCAAGAATCTCTACTCTGTCATGATCTTGTCCTAATATCGTATATATTATGATTGGACCAACCTCACTATCTTTCAAGTTATGAATTTGATTTCTGTCGAGTTTGAAAATTCTTTTGTGACAAGATAGATATTGCACCATTGATTGCGGTACAAGTGGATGGTTGTGCTCTCTCTTGTAAGAAGTTACTATCTATCAATCTTTCCTTTTAATAACAAACATACGAGCCCCGAAGTTGGATCCAATATAATTATATCTCTGTAACGCCGAAAAAGATACTTTACGTTTTACATCGAGTTTCAATTGTTTAGGTTTTGCGGCCTTGTTATATTCAAATAGTCTAGAGATTACAGAATTACTGCGAACTGCACGACGAGCAGAACGAACTCTGATAGCAAATCCAATGTTTCGAGCATAAGCCAAATAAAACCTATGAGCATGATTGCCAATTTCAGGTTCTACCAAACCACATGCAGTATTCTCAAAATTTTCATATTTTGAATCACATGTTACACCTCCTTCGTTATTCTCATCAGGACTGATTTTGAGAGACGGAACATTTTTACATTTGATTCCACTAGTTGACGATATAAACTCAACATTTTTTCTTTCAGGAGTTGCTAAATCGATATGAATAATAGGTTTTTCCAAGCATTGATCTTCATCTGTTTTCACTGCTATTCCTTCTTTTTCTTCTAATTCACGAATAGTCCACTCATAGGTTAGAATAATCGACATGCTAGCATATGTAAACATAGAAGTAAAAAATTTACCGTAACCATTTTGAAAAACTTTGTTGAGGAAGACATGCGTGCTCTGGCGGAGCCTAGAGTTCTAAAATCAAGAGACTGTTTCGAAAAACTTCGTTGAGGAAGATGCAAAGTGCTCTGGAAGAAGCTAGGGTTCCAAAATCGATGGGTGATATATTTCTGAACCGCTAGAAAAAAAATTACTTCAGCAGTGGTTTGATATTTATTTTTAACCGCTAGTTTAAGTGGTGGTTAAATAAGACCCGTTAGATTTTAATCGCTTCTTAAATTAGCGATTGAGTTTGTCCGGTCCAGATTTATTGGATAAATTAACTTTTGAATTTAACCGCTACTTTAAGTAGCGGTTAAATAACGATCGTTAGATTTTAACCGCTTCTTAAATAAGCGGTTAATTCCGAACGGTCCTGATTTGTTAGATAATTTTTTTTATCCAATGTTGTACCTTGTGCATGACACTTATTATTATTACATTATAAGGCTATATGGGAAATCCCTCTCCAAGCTTTTTTTTTTTGTCTTCTTGTGCTTTTTTTGTTTTCTTGTCTCTGCACAAGGGGGTGCAACTATTTTTCCTATTTGTTTATTGATTTCTTGGTAAAATGTTTGAGGGCGAGATTAATTACCAATAATATATTTATTTTTGGTTGTGCACATTAGTGATAGGGATGGGAAACTAATTTTCAAATTTTTTATTGTTTAAAGCATGTGGCTATGGTCGCTCAAAACTAAAAGTCTTTTCAATGACTAAAATTTCTCCAATCTTGCATAATCCTCCCCCCCCCCCCCCCCGCACCCCACACCCAATATTTTTTTTTGGAATAAATAATATTTTCTAGTTTGGACTTAAAATACTTTAAATTCTAATTAATAGCCAATTCACGGTAAACGGGTTGACTCTGATGGTGATAATAACTGCTCATTATGATTTATCGCATTATATATCATCCATTCCTATCCCATATGTATATAAATAAATGCTATTAATCTTTGACTGCTGCTTAAGTACAGAAAACACTTCTTAAGCTAAAAAGACGAATTCTGGGCTAAAATACGTATCTGAAAAAAATACAATATACAGGATATGGTCTCGGTGCAACATTACTAATGATGCGGTCAGGGAACAAAAAGAGCATCTACCGGATAGCAGAAGATAGTGACCCAAATTCGAGACCTACTGGTTGAGACCCGACCGCGGAAACACAGTCCAGACAATACAACTTGACCGCGGATCCACGGTCCAACCACAACCGACTGGCCTCAAATTCGGCCCGCTATCTTGTCACAAAGCGAAAATTCCTCTAAAGCTTCTTGAAGATCTTAGAAAAACTTACATGAGTAGCGGATCTGAAGAAAATGGGGTAGCTTAGAGTTTTCTTTTATTTTTGAACTTCAATTTGTGTAATTTTTCAATTTGAATTTACCCAAAACCCGAGGCCATACTACCAAGTTCTAACCGCCCCAGTTGGCTCTTGGCCTGCTTCAGGCAGCCAAACAAGATTATTACGGTTCGGGGTTTGGCCAGAGACTTGTACATTTGAAAACTAAGCCATTTTCATATACCAAAGTTTCCCAGATTTCATGTTATGTTATCCAAAAGTGTTTTTAAACATTGGGAAAGATCATTTTTGAAAGTTATTGTATCATTATGTATTCGCATATGTTGATATGTGATGATTAACGTCGACGAATTGATATTTGATCAGTTCGACGGGGTTCCACATAGCGAGTCTGCTATGTTGGTGTGTTTGGTTCGGTTCGGATTGTCGCAACGAATAGCCTCGCATGTGAATTATTTGTAATACATGTTGCATTTCAATTCTTGCATATGCTAAATATATTTTCTTTTTCGGAATGAGCAGCCGGATTATGGCCGTTGTTTCCGTTATTTGTATTATTATTTGTCGAGACACAACCGTGACGAGATCATTGTTGTCGTTGTATATAATACAGGTTTTACCCTAAGGAGAAGTGCTCGAGCCATCGGATTCTAGAATGCGGTAGGTGGCCATCTCAAGGAGTTGAGACCCAGACCGCCTCATTCTTGAATTGAAGGGTTGCTCACCGCGCTTGTAGGGGTATAGGATAGACCCGTGATGGAGTGCTCGAGCCGCCGGATTTTAGAAAGCGTATAGTGGCCCCCCTCATGGCATTGAGACCAAGTTGCCTCATTTCTACAATTAGCGGATGACTTGCCACGCTCGTAGGGGTCTAGGTTTGGCTGCGTATGGGCTACTCACCCGAACGGGAAATGTTGCATTTCGTTTGCGGCTCAAACGAAACGCGGGATTTCTAGGAAATCTAACTATTCCATTTCTGTGATGTTTACCACATGCCTGTAATGTTGATTATCTGCCTGTGATGATGTTTACCGCATGTCTGTAATGTGATTATCTTCACGTGGTGATGTATGTATATATATGCTGATATATATGATATATAAATAAATACTTTTATATTTTTTTGCTTCAGCGCTAGCCCTGCGTCCGCCCTGCCGTAAGTTAAGTAACCGTACGGTGAATACCCGATGTCCCATGGCGAATGTGGATGGCAAATAAATCCATTTTATTTTTCTTTTCATATTATGTTTTTCTGGTGTGAGAAGATGCTAGATAATATATATTATTATCTAAATGATGGGACCGCATTAATTTGATTAATGCAAAGAAAACAAATCTAAAATACGTTGTAGAAACCAATTTTTTCAAAAGAAACTATAGTCATTTTCTTTTGCTTTACATAGAGGTATTAAATTAGGAATATCCTGCATCTCAATCGATAAGGAAAGAGCCATGATCCCTTCATAGAGAGTACTCTCTTGAGAAAAAGTTTATATTGCTATAAATTTGCAAAACCACTCGGTTCCTTTAATGATATCAAGTTCATTACATTAAAAGTTTTCTTTAAAACCAGCCGTAACCCTCTGTCATTTCAGGAAGTACTACTTAGTATTCGTGCTGCGTTTGTTGACCTCCGTCAAAACGTAGTGTACGGTATCTATGTGACACTTCCTGCTTGCATATGATGCGATTAGCCATGACAGTCGCATGGTTTTATTGATCTCCATCAAGGGCTTGTGAGGGTGGATTCGATTTAATCACGAAATGACGGGTAGAACTTAAATAACGGCCTATGGTTTGTTGACCTCCGTCAAGGTCATAGGTCGTTAGGGATAAAAACCAATATCAGGAGTTTCAAGTGTTGAAACTTGAAATATGATTGCTTACCATTCTATATGATAGTTTAAGTACCGATTCTCACTGTGAGAAATAATTACTCTCGGATGATTTTCACTTTACAATTAGCTAACCCATTAGGTGTTTAGAAAGATATTTACGACGCTACGCCTCTAAGGAAACGATGTTATTAAATTGGGTCCGTGCGAGAGCACAGGGGACCTCCCTCGAAGTACTATCATTGGCCTGGCCGACCGGTTAGCGAACTTGTGGGTGTACTAATCCCAGCGAGTTCTCCTTTTAGGATTTGAAGGAGGATTCGAAGAAACAGTGGGAGCCATCTTGATTAGATAAATTAATAAACCAATATAATCTTGATATAGTGCACACTGAGTGTTTCTTTTCTCTCTCTTTGACATCGACCATGACTTACCTTAAACTAAAACTCATAAACCAAATTAACCGAACCTTTTTACATCATTGGCTTTGGATTGTCATAATTGCCCTGATTCACGACAAAGTCGTATATGTCCTTACCCCTCCTACTTCCATTTTGTTTTTCTAGAGCCCTCTATATCACATACAGGAATCCATATTGTTTGGAAATGCCATATCATATAGTTAGATATAAACTCGAAGAAATTATTTTAGTCCGAGAATGACCACTGGTTCTGGAGAAAGTGAATTGTATATGATATAATTCATCTGTCTCTCCTCTCCACCTTATCTCAAGTTTGAGAGCTCCCTAAATAAGGAGAATATAACAGTTGCATTTGTTGGATAGTCTTCTTCTAATCCCAAGGCTGGAGCTGAAAGGAAGGGTAAGAAGAAAACCAACCAGTAAGTTCAGTATATATAAGGTAAGACGGAGAGACATGATAAGGGGTTGCAGCTGAAGGGAAAGGAAATTACAACTACTTTCATGAGCCTGGGCCGTGAAAGAGGCCTTACTGGGAATACCTGGACATCCCTTTGAAGCATATTGATGCTTTATCCTCTATGTGTTTGTAATTGAAATTGTTTCTCAATTAACCCTGCTGTCTGGGTATGTGATACCGAAGCAGAAACTCACATCTGTAAGTTGTTACAGATACCGAGAAAGAGCAGAGTATTGGGAAAATGGTGATTTGATCCTGAAACTCGGAATTCGGAGTAATTGTTGCTATTGGGGAAAATCAGCGGCAAACTTTTGGTTTTGAATAACCGTTGTTATGCCCCAATTTTTAAAAAACTGATATATTTGTCTCTTTATTTTATAAAGTGGGATATAATATTTGAAAAATATGTTCTGAACATTTACCTTTATCATTTGATGATTGGGTAAGGTGCATAGAATAACGGTATAGACATTCTAAACAAAATACAGTTTTCAATTTACAACACATGGAGTATGAGTTAGTGAACTCATAGAATTTATACATAGTGATTTATGTTGTCTGATGTCCACACGGACAAGGGATGGTACTCTTAATTCATTCTGATTACCTATGAGTTCTCTGGTTTTGGACATGAGTTCTTGTTGAAACGCAAAGTCCAAAACTATTGAGGAGTTCATATAGTATAATAATGAAATAGAGAACCAGAGATGTCGAAAGTATCATAATTCCTTGATGTGATCGAGGAGATGAAAACTTATGCTCAGTATTCCATAGTTCTCCTTTTCATTGTGGGTTATGCACTAGAAACAGGTGCATATTAATTGAATAATGTTCCGTCTAAATTAGTGCCTATGATTCTATATGTGATATAGAATGGAGACCATGTTTTAAGCTTGTTAAGATATGGCATTGTCCAGCCTATGCTGAAAACAGAATCCGGATAAACTCTAGGCATGTTTCAATAATGAGCAGTTTATGGGTTATCCCAAGCATAAGCAAGGGTTTAGCTTCTACCTTTTTCGGGATCAAAAGTTGTTTTGTTCTCGATACCCCGCCTTCTTAGAAAATGAATTTCTTGCAAAAGAAATTAATGGGAGTATGGTAAAACTGGAAAAGATTCCAGAACCGCAAACAATTATTGAAAATTTAGTAGAACCTGGGAATTTAATTGACCCTGATAAACCTTAGCTACTACGCAGATTTAGTATGTGATCTCAGCCACATGAGAAATACTACGGTTTGCTCGTAGACGGTCACAAGGAGGCTTGCGTCATGTGATGATGATCTTACTATTTATTAGCAGGCCATGGAAAGTGGTGAATTCCGACTAATGTCTGGATGCTTTATATTCAAGTTGGATTCCACCCACTCCAGTAAATTATGGACTTTGCTGGATGCTCCTGAAGAGGTAAAACCTATTAGGAGTAAGTAGATCCTTCGAGATCTGTGCAGATGGAAAGGTGGTAATCTAATAAGGCTAGACTTACAGTAAAAGGTTTTCATCAAATACCCGGTGTGGATCGATTGTAATGAAACTTTCACTTCAGTGTCTGTGCTGAAGTCCATACAGATATAACTTGCCACTGTTGTTTTTTATGACATGATATCTGACAGGTGGATGAATATAATGTCTTTCTAAATAGAAATATAGAAGTGTACATGTATATGAATCTGTCAGAGGGTTATCGTAGTCAGTGGGAGCAGCGGAAGGTGTGCAAGTTGCTTAAGTCTATTTATAGACTATTGTAGACATAGCAGAGATGGATCATCTGTTTTGATATTACCAGAAAAGTGTTTGACTTTATCAAGATGATAGATGAACCTGGTATTTGTAAGAAGGTATTATGGTGTATGTAGGGTGTTTTTCGTCACCCCATTGAGATGGAAATACGCGCGCGCTTGTCAGGCGCATTACAGATTCCCCCTACCTAGGGTAGGCAGGGGTTTATTGATTGTGGGGATCCGAATCTCCGACAGCCGCGGACTAAGCTGCCGTTAATTACCCTTCGCCTTTGGAGCGAGGGAACCTCCGATTAACGGGTTAAACTGGTCATGCGAATTCAATATGCAGTGTACGTGTGTTTTGTTTTGGAGGGGGCTTGGGTATATCGGGAGCCACGCAGAGTTTTTACAGGGGTCCCGCTACCCGGATAGCGGGCTGGGGGTCAAGGGGGCTAGCAGCCCCCTTGCGGGATGCGGGGCAGCGCCCCGGCCCAAATTTTTTTTAGAGGGATAGTGTTGTAGAGTATGTGTGTGTGTGTGTGTGTGTATACATGTATATATAAAATAAAAAAAGGAAAGGGGCATCCAAAGGATGCGTGGGAAAAGCGCCAGCGCTTTGGGTGCTAGCGCTTTGAGCGCAAGAGCGCTAGCGCACCACGTGTCAGCAGGTGGGCGCTCGAGCGCTAGCACTTTTGGGTGCTAGCGCTTTAAGCGCAAGGGCGCTAGCGCTTTGAACGCTAACGCCCCACGTGGGCGCTCAGGCGCTAGCGCTTTGGGCGCTAGCGCTCTGAGCGCTAGCGCACTACATGTCAGCACGTAGGCGCCCGGGCGCTAGCGCTCTGAGCTCAAAAGTGCTAGCACACCACGTGTCAGCATGTGGGCGCTCGGGCATTAGCGCTTTGGGCACTAGCGCTCTGAGCGCAAGAACACTAGCGCTTTGAGCGCTAGCGTCTCACGTGTCAGCACGTGGGCGCTTGAGCGGCAAAAGGGACTTGGTCCCTGCAATGAGAGTTGTACTCCCAGAAAGGAGCACTTATTATTCTCTGTATATATATATATATATATATATATATATATATATATATATATATATATATATATATATATGAGGAGTTAAACTCCTAGGATGTTTTGAAGTTGATGAAGGGCTTCTCCTCTTAAGCCCTAGTTCTTCCCCAAAGCGGGGTTTCTTGAGATGGGTCTCCTTCTTCTTCCTTTGTTGGCCAGATCTTGAAGATCAAGAAGTATGAGATTTTAAAAATCTCTCCTTTCTGAGATCTGATGGCAGATCTGAGTTCCCCTTTGTGGATTTTGTGGTGAAATACTATTTTGTTTTATGAAAGGAAGAGTAAAACTCTTGATTTAATTCAAAAGAAAAAAAAAGGTTTTAGAACCTTGAGGAAGAAGATCACAGATCTGGATTTTTTTTGAGAGAGAAAAAGTTGTTTTTTTATTCATCATTATGTTGTCTTATATAGTCTTACATATTTACATATAGCCCCTTGGGTTTTACAAAATGGCATTTTGCCCATCCCATGGCTCATGTGCCATTTCTTTTTGCATATACGCCATGAGCTTTACAAAAATTTGGCTTTATGCCCATTTTGCATACATTCATGCATAAAAAATTACATAAAAATTATTTATTACATGATCTATATTTTGGCATGGAAGAGGCTGGCCGCGGGCTCGACTTGGGCATGGGCACGCTTTATCTGGGCTTGGGCCCACCTGGCTTGGGGTTGACCTTGACTTTGACTCGGTCAACCGGGGTGCAAATTTTGACCCAACAGTGTAATTTCATAGACTACATATTGTATGTGGATGAAATTCTCCTGATAAGAAATGATGTTCTTATGCTACAATTCGGTCAAACTATGGTTGTCACTGATGTTTCTCCATATAAGATATGGATAACAGTCCTATCCTGGAGAAACACAAAGATAGCAGTAAACAACATATGAAAATGTTCTAGGTGTATGGTAATAGCAGTCTCCATTTGGAGGCGGTTATTGATTCCTCCTTCCAATGTGACATGAATGATAAAGTGTCTGCCAAGAGTTATGAGTTTACCCTCTTCGGATGAGCAGTATATTGAAAAGGGTTCCAAGCAGGATAATGAGGTAGACATGGCGCTGGATGCTGATTATGACTGTAACAACCCTAATTTTCTTATACACTTTTATACAAATTTTTCAAATATTTTTTCAAAAATCCATAAAGGGGTATTTATTGTCTGAGCACAAGACTTAAGTAATTAATTAGCAATTTAATTACAAGAAGGAGCTTGTAGCTCATTGGTAATACCTTGCATTGCTGAACCAAGCCACTAGAGTTCAAATCCCCTGCCCCACATTATTTTTAATATTTATTTTGCTTAAATTTTTATAGAAGCCCAACAGTCCATACACAATAACTCCCAAACTTTGAACCGAACCTGAAAAACTAAAAGTACCAGTGCCTACCCCATGAGATCCCCCACCTCCCTGACCCCTGACTTGGCCCGATTCGGCCGGCGGACCGGCTGACTCGGGCCGGCGCCGCCGGCCGGACTCGGCCCGACGACCGAGTCCCCAACTGGAAAGTTGGGACTCTTGGCCTCCCTTACCCCCCTGTATACTCTGTTTATTTAGATCGGTTTCAGAGACCTTTGAAATCCCTATTTACTCCATATTTTAATGAATTTCCTACATTTTTACAATTTTTTTTATTAAGAACCCTTCATCTACCCTAACCCTAGCCTAACCCTATAAATACCACCCCTACCCTCTACCCTCTCAGCCCAAAATTCTGAGCCAACTCTCTAAAAATTTCCAAGAATCTTGTGTACTTTGAAAACAAGCTCGAGGCGAAACTCCGACGAATTCCCGGCGGAACTTCCGGCGATCGTTTTAAGAACTACCGGCGATGACGCAACACATCGGCGATCCCTCTAGTTTCCTCTCACTCTCTTGAGTAATCTAAAACCCGTAAGTCCCTTTTCTATCTCTCTTTTCCATTCTCAAAATACGAAATTACAAAACTCGATGGAATCGGAACAAATCCGATTTCCGATCCGGTTTCCTATAAAATTCCACTTTTCACTAATACAATCATACTTAAACTTCCTCATGTTGACTATTAAACACTAATCAAATAATTTGATCAAGTTTCATCACATGAAATGATGGCTATTTCAATTTATCGTATTTTTCACTTAAATACCATATTATTTCAATTCTACATTTAACTCCTTTAAACTTGCTATACCTTTAAAGTAGAGCACGAGGTAACGACCTACCTCCTCACACACTCATATACAACCTAACACGATACCATCGAAAACTTAGAATACGAGAAAACAAACATTTTCATTTAAATACCCTTTACTAAATAAAGCCATTTCTAAAAGATTTAGTATTGATACACTTTTTAAATAAATACCACTTATTATAAAAATAGGATAAGTTGTGGACATCAGTCGTTTATCTAAACCTGACTTTGTGGTGTCTAGGCTAGGCAAGTGAGAAAGGTAACTTTAAAAGGCCCGTCTCACGGTGATTCGTGAGCGGATCCCTCCTTTCTTCACTTGTACTTACCTGGCCATAATTGGCGGTGAAGAGGCGATTTGAGGCATCTCACAACTTGTCGTTTAGACCAGTTAGGAATAGTTAAATTGACTTAGGAGACCATAGAACATAGAATACGGAAAAATTGACATCATTACAAATAAATACCACTTATTTCATAAAACCGTTTTCTAAAAGATTAGTATTTATACAATCTTTGCAAAGCGCCGCTACAACCCATTTTGGGGAACCCGTTCGGGATGGTGCGGATTATCGCACATCCTCGGGCTTAGTAGTGCGAGATTCAGACCTCCTTAAGGAGCATTCGGTCTCGAAAGATTTAAAATACGACATCTTAAGAAAATGAGATTTTTAGAATATAAAAAATATATTAAAATTATTTTTGTATAAATATATGTATATTTATCATTAAAATACCTATTTTGTTATGATATAAATATTCCACCTTTTCTAAAAATCACAAGAATCAAGTTTACACTAAAATACCATGAATCTCACACAAATCAATATTACAAATAAATACCTTTATTTCTGAAATTAGGATATTTTCACTAGCAATATCACAATACAAAATCCACATTCATTACAGCTCTAAAGACGAATAATAAGTACTTGAGGTGTATTTTGAAAGGTATATAAAAGTATTTTTACATAAAGCCCCCTCAAGTTCTATAAATTACCCTAAGGACCCAAGTAAACATAGGTTTAAGCGGAACCAATCTCTTGAGCCTCAGGGAGCCGGAGAAGTGGGTGCTTGCCTATCTAAGGTAGACAAACTAATAAAAAACAACCAGGACTTCAATTTACTTTGCTAATTTGTCTGACTCAGTTTGAATCTCAGTATAATCTGACTTGAATATAATTCAAGTACAATCTACAATCTACAATCTTCAATATTACAATTCAACCTGAATCCATGAATCCAATTATCAATCTATACAACTTGACCGAACCGAACCATGGATATACATCCTATTTACATGGTTCTCCAGTTATTCCATTTACATGATTCTACGGTTACACCCATTTACTGATATCATGGTTTCGGCCAGTCAACCAATTATACAATCAATACAATTTACAAGACAAACAATACAATCAAAACACTACGGGGTTTAAGGGGTAGATTGGTACGAAAGGTGTTAAAAGTGACACGAGACGGTAAGATTAAGACACCTAACATGAATCCAATTGCTGTTGTACCGTGGCATAAACGGTTCCTTGAGTTCCTGATACCTTAGTCTCCGGGGCAAGTGAGACTCCTCTCGTATACACTGGAATCCTTCTGTACCAAGCTACAAACAACAGCGTTAACACTAAATACAACAATATAACAATATAATACAACTGTAAAAGCTACTCTCTCTCTCTCTTACTCTCTGTCTATTCTATTTCTCCTCTTATCTTTGGGACTTACCGAGCGACCTGTTCGCTGACGACATTCTATTTCTTTCTTCTTTGAATGTCGTCAGGTGATTTGGATCCGTCAGAGATCGAGCCCACTGCTGAAGACTTGGACCAGTTCAGTGAAGACCTCGAACTCTAGACATTGTACACTTCCATTCAGTACTTTACATTCCTGTTATGCCATTGTTTAGGCATCGCTTTTATTTCAGTTGTATTTCCTTTCATGCATTGTACAAAAGAATGTTAATAAATAAAAGTTTCTGTTTTTATTATATCTTGTCTCTTATGTATTTACTTTTTATATTGCTTAGTCACGCTTAGCGTATTTGCTTCTGAGTAAATACGTAGCGGACCAGTCGCGTCCCCTTCGCCGTATATTGGGAAGCGGGGGATGACAATGACTCGGCAGAGGATACGGCCTAAGAAGTTGTTGGATAAAAATTTTCATTTATGAACTTGGTCCCATCGTCTATCCAGACAAATTCTAAAGCAGGTATCGCTCAATTCGGGAGATAGTTGAACTTCGCAAGATTGAGATATAAAGAGATACAGTTAAAATATTGTAGCGGATCTACTCACTGAGACTGTTTCTCGAACACAGTTTGTGAAACTGTTAATAGAGAAGTTGGATATATGATAGCATACGAGATATGGGTATGCGATACAACAATAATTGATCTTAAGTGCAAGTGGGAGATTGTTGGATATAGGTGCTCTCAAGGCAATTATTGTAATTACAAGATGACAATTACTAATTGAAGGATGATCTATACGGAGAACGGTCTTGCTCGAGATGATAGTATACTATCTGGTTTGTCTTTATCTTTCATATGTATACGTTTTACTCGTTATCATGTATCGCTAATACATGAGATAAAGCCTATTGGATCATTGCTTGAATACCATGATTGATGAAAAGGATCATACCAGTGTGGCCTGGGTAGTCCATAAGCACATCCTTAAATGTCCCTAGTCATAGGAGTATCGAGACTGGGTATCGATATTCCATTTTAAACTAGTGTATACGTTTCCTGGCCCGATTGGAAGGCGATAGCTGACCCCACAGCTATTGGTGTTTAAAACCAAGGATTGTATAAATGTGCTCATTGGAATATGAGTCACACTGGACAGACTCACCGAGAACTCCTAAATGGTATTATACCAATTGTAAGATAGCAGTTCTTTGGTGACGATAGTACAGGATAGTCCCTAACCTGAGAGCGCCATGGTGTCTTATGTATGTTCCCACTATACTTTGATTACTATCCTACCATGGTTCTACTGAGTCGTGCAAACATATTTTAGTTAGGTATAGTCCTGAAGCACATGGAGGCAATGAGCGGTCGAAGGGATTCGTCTCTCCCGGTATAGGGAGTCGATATCGCGCTGTGCAGGACATGGCTATAACCAAAAGTTCTTGGCCAAGGTGGTTGAGATAAACTGATAAGTGTTATCAATTGTATCTCCGATGGTTATGAGTCTAATACCGCACAACTTATCGAGTTATTGAGGGTCTGACAGTTTTCATTCCCCAGACCCGGTATGCGATACTCTTTGACGAAGAGACCGAACTGTATGGTATTCGTCTCTTATAGAATTTTTCGAGTCCGGATGAGCTTACCCGTCGACCTTCCTTTATCTTGATCATACCATGGTAGTCATTACGTGCAGTTAGTACCGCTGACGAGCTTGTGGGTTAATCAGTGAGGGGGTTGAATATGAAAGTGTTTCAGATTCAATCGGATATGATCCTGTTTAACCTATCGCCAGCATATTGATAGGTCTTTAGAGTCCTGCAACGAAATTGCCTGCCCAGGCGAAATGATGATGTGGCGTGCGTATATGGATATGTACGGGAGTCAGATTAAATACGTGTATATGATATGCGTGTTTTAATCGGACAGATGATATATTAGCCGGTTTATTTATAAGCCGGAATATTAAGTCAAGTGTTAACTTAATAACCGTATATGTGATATGGTTTCCAGTATAGTGTATATGATACAAACTCTCTCACTCTCACATTGGTATATGATACTAATATATTGTTATGTATACGATACATAATATGGATATGTATATGATACATATATTTCTTTCTCTTTATAATTATATTATTATTATGTATATGGATACATAATAAGTATATGTATATGGATACATATACACTTTCTCATTTATATGTATAAGATACATATAATACATGTTATGTATTTGATACATTCTATATTTATCTTTTTTTGATACAAATACACTCTCTTTTTCAAGTAAAGAAAAAGAGAGCGTGTCTTTTTTTAGATAAGGTTAAAAAGAAAAAGAGAGGGAAGTGAGAAGATTTTTCTTCTCTCTTTAAATAATATAATAATAAAAGAGAAAAAGAGAAGAGAATAGATGAGAAGGAAAAAAGCTTCTTTAGTTTTAAATAAGCTTCTTTTCTTCTTCTTCAAACAAAAAGGCTTCTTCTTCTTTCTTCTCCTTTATTTCACTTGAAGTTTGGTGATGGAGTTTGTAAAAGGGAAAATGAGAAAGAGAGGGTTTTTATTACAACATCATCCTATCTCCACTCAATAGCAAAGAGATGGAGCTAGTTTCTTCATCAATGAAGTTTTCTAGATGAAGATGAAGGTTTGGGTGGGTTTCTTTCACCGCGGACCATCTACGGTGGTGGTTGGTGTAAATCCTCA
The DNA here is from genome assembly GCA_030015575.1 of Agapanthus africanus. NCBI lineage: Eukaryota > Viridiplantae > Streptophyta > Magnoliopsida > Asparagales > Amaryllidaceae > Agapanthus > Agapanthus africanus. Next base: position 498,757,483 of record JASDDO010000001.1, on the reverse strand, counting down.
GTTCCCATATATTTTTTCGTATTTTTTCCAGATTTTCCCTACTTTTTAAAATATTTTTTATTACATTTTTTTAATAATTATTTCCTAACCTAAACTCTAAAACAAATCCTAATCTAAACCCAATCCTAACCTACCCGACCTGACTCATCCCTACCCCAACCCGACCAAAACTCATTCCTACCCAACTCCCCACGCCCTCGAGACTCGACCCGCTTCTTCTTCTCCCTCGCTCCATTTCTTTTCTCGCTCGATTCTGTTCCCTAATGTCTCCTCCTACCTCGTGCCCACCTCCACGAGACCCACGCCCGCTCGCCAACTCCCCCGCGCCCCGTCGCCAACGAACTCCCGCAATTCCCTCCACCGAATATCTTCTCCCTCCAACGGCTCCTCTCTCTCGTCGTCGCCGCGAGACTCATGTTGGCTATAGTGCCCTCAAGGCAATTATCATAGTTGCGGACTTGTGATTATGATGATTGAGTGAGGACCTATACCGATAAAACAGTCTTACTCAAGATGATAGTATGCTATCTGGTTTGTCTTTATCATCATGTACATGTTGATAGAGCCCATAGGATTATTGCTTGACTGCCAGCATTATGATGGCGATCATATATGTGGGAGCTGGGGTCTATAAGCACATCCTTAAATGTCCCTAATCGTAGGAGTATCGAGACCGAGCATCGATACTCCAGTGTAGACTAGTGTATACTGATCGAGACCCCGATGAGGGGCGGTGGCCAGGTCTCACAAGCCATTGGTGTTAGTTTGTTCACCTAAGATAGTATACAGGTGCTCATTGGGTTATGAGTACACTAGACGGACCCGCCGGGAACCTGCTAGTTGGTATTATACCTATTGTCAGATAGCAGTTCCCAGGTGACATGTGTGCAGGTTAGTCTGCCGACCTGAGATCGTCATTTGTCTCGTGTGAGTTCCCACTGTGCTTCGATTACTACCCTACCACAGCTCAAAGGAGTCGTGCAAACAGGTTTTAGTTGGGTACAGTCCCGAGCCACATGGAGGCAGTGATCGGATCGTTGGGGATTCGTCTCTCCCGGTATTGGGGGTTGATGTCGCATTGTGTACTGGTGGCCATCACCACAAATCCATGGCCATGGTAGACGAGGATTACCGATCCAGGATCGATAGTTTCTCAGGAGGTGATGGGTTACATGCCGACACTAAATATCGCGTTGTTAGGAGTCTGACTTTATCCACCCCCCTAGACTCGATATGCGATACTCTTAGACGTACATACCGGACTGTACGGATATTGTCACTGTCAGGCTCTGTAGGGGTTCAAGATGAGTTTGCTCGTCGGCCTCCCTTTCGCTCAATACCTGGGTAGCCGTTACGTACAGCTAGTGCCGCTGACGTGCTTATGGTTAAACCCACTGCCAGCGTATTGACGAGTCTTTAGAGTCCCACATAGAGGGTTTTCACGGTTCAGGCGATATGGTGTACATGAGGTATGTTGATACATACAGGTGTCCGATTAAATATGTGCAAGTGCTGCGCAAACTTTAATTGGACGGTTGATAATACTAGCGGCTTAGGATTAAGCCAGTTTATTAAATCAGGTTTTGATTTAATAATTGATATATGTATTTGTATATACGTATTCTAGTATTATTGTTCACTATATGTTTTCTCTCTCGGCTATTCGTATTTTGGTACTAATACGCGTATATGTATTTCGGTACATGTACCGGGAAGTATTCCGTATTTGTACGGAATAGCTTCTAGAAGAAGTTGCCACCTCATTTATATGATTTACCTTTTTGGAAAATCATTTGTTTTATAAATGAGATGGAATTTGTGAGGTGGCATGAGGCATGGTTCATAGCATGGTGCAAAGTATGGTTGTGAATATTTTATTTGATTAAATGGATATGATATTTTCTTTTGGTGAATGAGAGAGGGGGGGGGGGGGTGGGCCGGCCACTCAATCAAGGGGTGGGGGCTTCATTTCATTTGGAAAAACATCACATTATTACACTCTCTACACCCACTCTCTCATGCTCCAAAAAAAAAAACTTAATCATTTTTCCTTTGTTCATGCAAAAGCCTCATTACCTCCTTCATCTTCTTCTATGGTTGCTCCCATTAGCACATGGATGAGAGAAAAATTGTAGTGATACTTCAATACACCCCCACACTCCATAGCTAGAGACTTTGGAGCGTAGGTTATCTCGTTTGTCGAGGTTGGAGCTTGCGCCGTTTCCCTCGGTGGATCATCGGAGACGAAGGAAGACCGGCAACCAAACCATATCAACGAACCGCTAGGAGCATGGAATGAAGACCGAAGGATACGGATCAACTCGGTATAACGATTCTAACTCTTAGTTAGTTTGCTAGTTTAGGGTTTAAGGTCGATCCATAAATCGGGTCGCGGTAGTGCCGGTTTCAGAAATTTTCGTTCCGCATTTTGGCCACGTTTCGACGGTCGGGGCGCTGCCGGGACCCTTCATGGTATCAGAGCCACCCTTTAAACTCCTCACTAGCTTGTTTAACCGTGCTCAAAAGATCGATCGACGGAATTTACCGAAATCACGATTCCATTTTCATAGTTGCTGTCGATTTTCAAAAGTGGTCAAAAAATTATTTCAAGTATCTTAAAAATCCGTGCAGGCAATTTTAAGGGTACTGTAAACATTTGGGCTCGTGATTCCATAAAAGCGCCGAGGATCCGCCGCACTAAGCCCCTATTGGCGGCGGTTCCGCGGCGGTTTAGTGGCAACGGGCGACCAAATTTTTTCTGTAGCCCATTTACTTGGAAATGTGATTTTTGTGATATTCTGTTTTGGCCCAGGTTTCAGTGAAGTGTTGTTTTGCTATTGGGGCCAATTTGGAACTTAGTCGATCGATAATTTAAGTGGGCGTTTAACAGTACATACATTATATTCTGCGACCGTGAATGTCATTTGATCGGTAAACCCGTCTAACTGCTATTTGTCTTTTAGACGGGTTTGCGAACGTGACATTCACGTTGATGTTCTGTGTTGTGCTGTGATGTTGGTTGGATCGTCATGGTGGATAGTTATGGTGCAATGTTAGTACAGTTTATTTCATTTGTACATTTGATATTGCGGGGCGAGCGTCCGACATGTGGACTGCCGTCACTGCCAGTTTGTATATTATTCTTTTGGGGCACGACCGGGTTTATTTTCTGTACTAGGATTACCCCGAGGTGGAGTGCACGAATAGACGGATTCTAGAGGGCAACAGGTCCGCATCTTAAGGCATTCAGACGGAGGGGACCTTACTCTAGAATTGGCGGGCTATTCGCCGCACTCGTAGGGGGTATAGGATGACCCAGGAGGGGTGCTCAAGTTACCGGATTCCGTGAAGTGCTGGGTGGTCCATTCACGTTGCTGAAAGGGGTTGCCTCGCTTCTGGTTTTGCGGGTAACTTGCCGCACTCGTAGGGGTCTAGGTTTTCATTGCACAGGCTATCCACACGACAGGGAACGTCGGGTCTCACTTGCGGCTCAAGTGAAACCCGGGGCTCCAGATTATCCACCATTCTGTGTTGCTTCTGTGATGTTGCTTTATATCATGCCTGGGATGAATGTTATATATATATTTATATATACTAGTAGATGTTGTATATGTTTTGCACCCGCGCTAGCCCAGTCCCCGCTCTGTTGTTAGTTAAGTAACCTAACGGGTGATGACGGGACTCAGTGGCGAATGCGGATGGCATATACGTACATTTTATTTTCGTTCTTTTCTGGTGTGATTAATTGATGGGACTGCATAGATTCTTATCAATGCAAGGATAAAAACAAACCTATATATGATGTTGTTGGAACCAAGTTTTTAAAAAACTGACATTACAGACGTACACTTTTGCTTTGCATCGTGGTATTCATTTGGAATATCCTGCACCTCATTCGACGAGGCAAGGGCCGAGATCCCTTCATCGGGAGTGACCCCTTGAGTAAAAGTTTGCGTCAACGTAATAACTTCACTATAGTCGATTACTTTTGCTTTGCATCGTGGTATTCAGTTTGGGATATCTTGCACCCCATTCGACGGGGAAAGAGCCCAGATCCCTTCACCGGGAGTGACCTCTTTAGAAAGAGTTTTCGCCATTATATATTTATAAAACAGCTTGGATTCCTTCAATGAGATCAAGTTCATTACGTTAAAGGTTTTTCGCCAAAAACCAGCCGTAGCCCTCCGTCATTTCAGATTAGTATTGCTTTGTATTCGTGCTACGTTTGTTGTTGCTATTCGCCGAGGCGTAGTGTGCGGTAGCTCTGTAATACTTTTTTGTCGCATGGATATATGGATTGGTTAGGACAATCGTACGACTTTGTTGATTATTCATCAAGGGTCGTGCGGGTGGGTTTAATGCAATCAAGATAATGACGGGTTGAACTTGACTAGGACCTTTTGATTTGTTGATTATTCGTCAAGGTCACTTGGGTCCTAGGGGTAAAAATACATATCGGGAGTTTCAAACATACAGGAAACTTGTCAGGTTTGCGCATACCTTCTGGAGTGTTACTTGAGTGGCTTCCATCAAGTTATCATGCGATGATAGTTGGATCCCGATTCCCACTGATGAGTAGGAATACTCCTCGGGTGATTCCGACTAATTCTCCTTTTAGGTTTGGAGGAGAATTCGAGGAAACAGTGGGAGCCATCCAGATTAGATAAAATGATTAACCATTCTGATCTAGGTTAGAGTGCACGCTGAGTGTTTCTTCTCTCTCTCGCTGGCTGCGACTATGACCCGACTTTTGACTAAAACTCATGAAACCAAGTTGACCGAACCTTCTTAAAACACTTTGGCTTTTGGAATGTCACGGTATCGCATACATCATTGCCATTTCTATATCACCTTTTGCATTTCTCTAGAACACCCCATATTATTACGAACATCCACTTCCATTGGATAAATCCATCGTATGGTTATATACGAACTCGAAGGAAATTTTTCGAGGATGGATTCTGGTTCTGGAGAGATTGAATAGGATTATGCGGTTGTCTTTTCCCTTTACCTTCTCTCAGGTTGTGAGGGCTCCTAGGATTAGGAGAGGGTACACCTATTGAGCTTATTGGATAGTTTTCTTCCAAACCATAGGCATGTGTCGAACGGTAGGGAAGGAAGAAAACCAACAAGCTTAACTATGGTGTACCGAAGGTAATGAGTAAAGATATATAAAGGGATTAGAATAATGGCAAAGGAAATTGCGATCACCATCCTTCACGACAAAGACCATGTATACCCCTGCCACTCCTACATCCACTTTGCTTTTCTCCGGGACACTCTATATCACTACGGATATCCACTTCCATTGGATAAATCCATCGTATGGTTATATACGAACTCGAAGGAACTTTTTCGAGGATGGATTCTGGTTCTGGAGAAATTGAATAGGATTATTCAGATGTCTTTTTCCATTACCTTCTCTCAGGTTGCGAGGGCTCCTAGGATTAGGAGAGTACACCTATTACGCTTATTGGATAGTCTTCTTCTAAACCTTAGGCTGGTGCCGAAGGGCAGGGAAAGAAGAAAACCAATTAGCCTAAAGAAGATGTACAGAAGGTAATAAGTAAAGACATAATAAATAGATTGTAGTGAGGGCAGGCAAGTATATGGTTACTGTCATGATTCAGGATAATGGAAGAGGCGTTACTAGGAATACCAGTTAACCCTTTTGAAATATTTTCATGTTTCAGTTTTACTGTGCGATATTAATTGAAAACTGTTTTCCCAATAAGAATCTAACTCCAGGGTATGTATTTACCAGATCAGTTTCTCACATCTGCATATTATTACAGATGGTGAGTGGGAGTAAGATATTGGGAATTGGGTGATTAGATCCTCATTATATCGGAATTCATTGTAATTGGTGATATTTGAGGAAATCATCTGGACTTTGCCGGATGGCAAATATATGGATTTGAATATCCATTGTTATGCACCAATTTCAAACTGATATATTTGTATGTTTATTTTTATAAAGTAAGATATGTCTTTTTGATATTATGTCTGTGACATTTACCTATATCGGTTAGTGATTAGGTAAGGTGCATTCAACAGCAATGTAATTCTTCTTAACCATACTACAGTTTTTTCAACCTACGACGCACAGGGTTTGAGTTGTTGAACTCAGGGGACTTATACAAAGTATTGTATGTTGTCCAGTGTCCATTAGGACAATAGGGTTGGTGCTCATACTATTTTCTTTTTACTTGTGACTTCTCCAGTTCTGGACAAGTATTTCGTAGAAATGCAAAGTCCAGATATTGAGAAGTTATAAGTATAAGAATAAAGTAGAGAACCATTTGTTGGAAGTATCGGGATTCTTCGAGGAAGTCGAAGATGTAGATACTTGTATTTGGTATTCCGTTGATAGTAATGGTTTTGAGAACTTGCTTCTCTTTCGGGTTACTCATATACGGATGCACTCCTAGATGAGTAATGATGATTGACCTCCTTCCATTTTGTTGATATGCACTGGAGACAGCTGCATGATTTTGAATCTGGTTCAAATTAAATTAGTGCTTTTGTTTCTATATTAGATTTATATAGAGTCAATTTATATCTTAACGATGTTAAGCTATAGGGAGTTGTCCGGCTGATGCTTAAAACCAGAATCCGGATAAACTCGAGGCGCGTTTCAGTAATGGCTGTTTGTGGGTTATCCCGGGCTTTGACGAGGGTTAACTTTCTACCATCAGGAATATCAATATTTATATTGTTCTTGACTCGCCACAGTTTTAATAAAATGGATTTTTTCAGAAAACAGAAGTGGGAGTATGGTAGAACTGGAAGTTATTCCAGAACCACAAACGATTCTTGGAAATTTAATAAAACCTAAGGATTCAGTTGGATTTGATGTTCTAGTAGCCACTCCGCAGATTTGGTGGGTAACCTCAGCCACCCGAGAGGTACTTCGGTCTTCTTAGAGACGGTGACAGAGAGGTTCTTGTTTACCCAGACTTGCCATTGCTGCTGTTCTAGACTATAAGACCCGGCAGGAGGATGAGTATAGCGTCGTTCTAAACTAGCTTTAGAAGTGTACGTATATATGACTCTGCCAGAGGGTTGTTGTAGTCAGTGGGAGCAGTGGAAGCATAGTGGGCAAGTAGCTTATGTATATTTATAGACTAAAGTAGGTATAGCGGAAATAGATCATCTATTTTTGATGTGACAGTCATAGGTTTTGACTTCATCAGAATAGGAGATGGATCTGGTAAGAAGGTTGTCACAAAATTGTTTCTCCACACAGGATATGGATGTAATATCAGGGTTTCTGGTTACTAGATCTATGGTTTTAGATCTAGATTTGGGAAGTATCCTAATCTGGGTACTTTGACATTAAATGGATGACTCCTGGCATGGTGGTGTACCTGCAAGTGATGGAGTCAACCTCTCTAAAGGTGTCTTACAGACTAAAGTGGAGAGGGATCTACTTGATTAACATATCACTTGCTTAGGCAATTGAGTTAATCATGAAATGTCAAGTACCATACCAGATGTTGTTTTTGCACTAGCTGCAATAAGCAGATATATTAATCCAATCCTGGAGAAATATTGGGAAGCAGTTATTGAACATAAGTGAATGTTTTAGGGAAATGATTACGGCGGCCACCTTTAGGAGATGGTTATCATTTCAGGCTTCCAAGGTGACCTGGATGACAGAGTGACTGTCAGAGTTATAGTTTTCCCTCTTTTGAGGGACAGTATGTTAGACAGGTGGTCCAAGCGGATACTGAGGAAAGGCATGGTGCAGGATACTGATTAAATTCAGTGGACGATACAATATAAGTAGTTTGCTGGATTTGGAGTTCATTTGTGAACTGGGTCCCATCAGATATCCAGACAAATTCTAAGACAAGTATTGCTCATTTCGGGAGGTAGCTTTTCTCCGCGAAGTTGAGATATAGAGAGATACAGAAAGAAACATTGGAGCGGATCCACTCACTGAGGCTATTTCTCGAACGCAATCATTTTCGCAAACGGGCTTTGCGAAACTGATTAGTAGAGAAGTTGGGTGTTCGGTATCACATAGGCTATGAGTATTCGACATCGCAATAATTGGCCTTAAGTGCAAGTGAGAGATTGTTGGCTATAGTGCCCTCAATGCAATTATCATTGTCGCGGACTTGTGATTATGATGATTGAGTGAGGACCTATACCGATAAAACAGTCTTACTCAAGATGATAGTATGCTATCTGGTTTGTCTTTATCATCATGTACATGTTGATAGAGCTCATAGGATTCTTGCTTGACTGCCAACATTATGATGGTGATCATATATGTGGGAGCTGGGGTCTATAAGCACATCCTTAAATGTCCCTAGTCGTAGGAGTATCGAGACCGGGCATCGATACTCCAGTGTAGACTAGTGTATACTGATCGAGACCCCGACGAGGGACGGTGGCCAGGTCTCACAAGCCATTGGTGTTAGTTTGTTCACCTAAGATAGTATACAGGTGCTCATTGGGTTATGAGTACACTAGACGGACCCGCCGGGAACCTGCTAGTTGGTATTATACCTATTGTCAGATAGCAGTTCCCAGGTGATATGTGTGCAGGTTAGTCTGCCGACCTGAGATCGTCATTTGTCTCGTGTGAGTTCCCACTGTGCTTTGATTACTACCCTACCATGGCTCAAAGGAGTCGTGCAAATAGGTTTTAGTTGGGTACAGTCCCGAGCCATATGGAGGCAGTGATCGGATCGTCGGGGATTCGTCTCTCCCGGTATTGGGGGTTGATGTCACATTGTGTACGGGTGGCCATCACCACAAATCCATGGCCATGGTAGACGAGGATTACCGATCCAGGATCGATAGTTTCTCAGGAGGTGATGGGTTACATGCCGACACTAAATATCGCGTTGTTAGGGGTCTGACTTTATCCACCCCCCTAGACTCGATATGCGATACTCTTAGACGTACAGACCGGACTGTACGGATATTGTCACTGTCAGGCTCTGTAGGGGTTCAGGATGAGTTTGCTCGTCGGCCTCCTTTTCGCTCAATACCTGGGTAGCCGTTACGTACAGCTAGTGCCGCTGACGTGCTTGTGGTTAAACCCACTGCCAGCGTATTGACGAGTCTTTAGAGTCCCACATAGAGAGTTTTCACGGTTCAGGCGATATGGTGTACATGAGGTATGTTGATACATACAGGTGTCCGATTAAATATGTGCAAGTGCTGCGCAGACTTTAATTGGACGGTTGATAATAATAGCGGTTTAGGATTAAGCCAGTTTATTAAATCAGGTTTTGATTTAATAATTGATATATGTATTTGTATATACGTATTCTAGTATTATTGTTCACTATATGTTTTCTCTCTCGGCTATTCGTATTTTTGTACGAATACGCGTATATGTATTTCGGTACATATACCGGGAAGTATTCCGTATTTGTACGGAATAGCTTCTAGAAGAAGTTGCCACCTCATTTATATGATTTACCATTTTGGAAAATCATTTGGTTTATAAATGAGGTGGAATTTGTTAGGTGGCTTGAGGCATGGTTCATAGCATGGTGCAAAGTATGGTTGTGAATATTTTATTTGATTAAATGGATATGATATTTTCTTTTGGTGAATCAGAGAGGGGGGGTGGGCCGGCCACTCAATCAAGGGATGGGGGCTTCATTTCATTTGGAAAATCATCACATTATTACACTCTCCACACTCACTCTCTCATGCTCAAAAAAAAAACTTAACCATTTTTCCTTTGTTCATGCAAAAGCCTCATTACCTCCTTCATCTTCTTCTATGGTTGCTCCCATTAGCACATGGATGAGAGAAAAATTGTAGTGATACTTCCATACACCCACACACTCCATAGTTAGCGACTTTGGAGCGTAGGTTATCTCGTTTGTCGAGGTTGGAGCTTGCGCCGTTTCCCTCGGGTGGATCATCGGAGACGAAGGAAGACCGGCAACCAAACCACATCAACGAACCGCTAGGAGCTTGGAATGAAGACCGAAGGACATAGATCAACTAAGTATAACGATTCGAACTCTTAGTTAGTTTGCTAGTTTAGGGTTTAAGGTCGATCCGTAAATCGGGTCGCGGTAGCGCCGGTTTCAGAAATTTTCGTTCCGCATTTTGGCCGCGTTTCAACGGCCGGGGCGCTGCTGGGACCCTTCAACTCACTCCTCCACGTTCTCGCCTCACCCACTACTCGACTGAGCCTTCCCCTTCTTTTTCCATCTTGCTCACTCCTCTCGACCCCACTCCTCATCATCGACAACACCCAGCTCCTCCTCCTTCAACTCGAGCTCCCCACCACCACGACCCATTACCTAACCTACCCGACGAGTCTCCTCCTCCTCCCTAACCCCATCTCCCTCACCGCAGTCACCTCCTCACCATCATCGCCTCGATGCCGACGCGTTCCTATAAACAACCAAGCTCCTCCCACTCCTCCCCTACACATCAAGGATCCAAGTCCTGAGCTCTCTACAACTCGCCGCCACGAGAGCCGGTCCCTACTGTCGTCGTCGGTCGCGTCGACCCTCGAGCCCCACCTCCTACTACCCTTTCGACACCCCGACGAGCCTCAATTCTCCCCTTCGTTGACGACCGAGCTCCTTCCTTCGCGAACGGCACCTGCAGCGACCCTCATCGCTCACTTCGACACCACAGCCGCTGCCCCATCACCGAGACCATTGTCGCCATGACCTCATCGTTTTCGACCCGTCACCAGCAACTTCCTCGACCCCACATCTCCAAGCCAAGCTCTGCAATGTGTTGCCGAGCTCAAGCTGTTGCCGTGCCGTGCGTGCATCGAGCCCGTGCCTTCTGTTGTCATTCACTTCCGTGTTGTCATCTATCTCTAAGCAAGTGGAACCCTCTTCCCTTGCTTACTTATGCTAATATTCATATTAGTAATTGAAATAACAATGCTACATCATACGTGTTTATGTATATTGCGATATCAATGTTTATTAATCAATTAGTTTTGTAGAAAACCACTTCGTTCGTTTGCATTGAGAGTTACCATCCCATGTCAATGTCTTTATAGCATTCAAATGAATAACCTTAGTTGGATCGATTAATGAGCGGATGTTTCTTTCGATGCCTATACATAACCTGTGTGTTTGACACGAAACCCTGGATAAAAACAATATATAAAATGGCGGCACTAATGGCCCATGAATCCCTTTAATGATAGTAGATAACTTGTAAGAATTCGATGGAAAAATATTGACTTCATCGCTATGAATGATACCTCCGTATAGTTACGTCAAATCTAAATTTTACCGCGTATGTTACCTCGTTAAAATCATTGTAAATTTAATACAGTTTGGAATGTAATGTTGTACGGCTCATATCGAATTCGACTCGATAATATAAAACCATCTGTTGTTAATTTTTCGATATTGATAGATTACTGTAACGATATTTGGCTGCGAATGCGGCACTGGACTGCAGTCTGGGGCAGCATTTCATGTGGATACCTGACTTTAGATACCTGTACATCCCTGCTTTAAACTGAAAATGCGCGGAGCCCCATATGGTCACGTATATAATTAGTTAGCTAACATATGAATCTGGTCCTGTGCAGTTTCACCGTCGTTTGATATTTAGTTTGTATTTTTGAGTATCGATGTGTTCTGCAGTTTCTGCAGTAACATTTCTTACTTTGTCACATTAAACAGGGCGTAACTCCTAATACAGGAAGGCTATTGATAATCTGTTTGATGTGTTGGAAACCTAACAGATAGAACTAGATTTTATTCAACTGGAGAAACACCTGAATCTAAGCATAATTACTAGTAAACAGCGCGCGAAGTTGGACTTCCAGTTCTGAAATTGGAATTCCAGCAACCGATCACTAATTTAAAATGATGATAATTTCCATAACCTGAATTCCGTTTGACATGAAACTAATTTTACTACTTAGATAATCAAGTGTGCTTCGTATGCCTTTTATATTATTTTGGTCGATTCTATACGTGTGAATTATGGTAAATTTTGCAAGTCATATGGCGTTGGGTATTGTAATTTAGTAAATATCTGTTCAGTGCACTTTTACCTATTTTATGTTTGTTTTATACCTTCTACATAGTGATTATTGCATTGAGACCTAGCGACTGTTATGCATTGTCGATATAAGTGTTAGTGATTGGGTTGTGGCAAATACAAAAGTGATATTGATAAGTGGAAACGTGATTAGAAGTGAAAACGATAGATATTTGTTCACAACTTATCGAATACCTAAATTCATATTATAGCCTAAGGAATAGGGAAATCAAGGTGGAATTGAACTCGTATTTAGCGAGGTACAGTGATTTAGAGGATGATCATTCGCTACACACACACACACATACATACATTAGGTTGTAGGCCTAGCGTCACGGCTGCAGGGTTATGTCCCGGGCAACAGTGAACCGTAGTCTCGGGCATGCACGAGACTCTTGTTAAACACGAGCACCTTTTCCACCAATTGATTTCATTGACTTAGTGACTGATAAGCAATGACATACACATTGCCTGGTTTACTGACATGATATTTGTATCACACTGTTCATATGCAAATGATGTTCATTATTTTCATATTCTGCGTTCTGTTGCACTTTTTATGTTTAATAACATTGCACACCCATCATATATATTTATTGCTATATGTGTCGCCTTGACGACCCGAGTGTGCATGCTCAGAGGAAGAAGTAGATCCAGCCTAGGAGTAGGACCTGCCATTCAAGATCGCGGAGGTCTAGACTGCATCATCAGCGCCGTTTCTTTTGCTTTAAGCACCCTGTATTTCATTGGTTAGTTTTTATCTTGTGCAAAATAAATGTATTTAGAACTCTTTTATCGCAATATAATAAAGTTTTGAACTGTGATTTTCCTTTACTCTAGTACTGTTTACTGACTACCATGTAATGCTAGAAGCCGAAGTATGATTACGGCGGGATTATTCCCTGACCGTAGGAGCATGGCTGGCTTAGTCACCCCTCGTATTCTGTATTTTGGGAAGCGGGGCGTGACAGTTGGCCATCATGTTCATCCGGGAGCTCACGAAGTCTAGTTAGGGTCTTCCGATGAGATCGAACACGCTACAAAGGTTGTAACACCCTTTAGCTCTCTTGAGTTTCTCTTGTTTGCAATTGATTAGTAAATGGTGATCTTGAGTCGGAATCGGTTGCTATTGTTTTGAAAATTTTCATTGTACGCTTCCGCCGTGTTCATGATTGTCGTTACCCTAGCACTGATCCCTACATAGGCGATTCGGATTCGGCCATATTGGGTAGTCGGGTTTGGAGGTATTTCGTAAGAGGCAGCTACTTGGAGATGGAGATTTTGGCAGTTTTGATTTCTGTGAGGAGTGTGTCCTAGGAAAGAAGACAAAGGTGAAGTTCGAGACAGCAATTCATGATATGAAGGGTATTCTTGATGATGTCCACACTGATATTTGGGGTACAGCACCGGTTCTTTTGCGAGGTGGAGCCAGATACTTCGTTTGCTTCATCTATGAATTTTCAAGAAAAGTCGGGGTGTAAGTTTTTAAGTCTAAAGCCGAGACTTTTGAGAATTTCAAGACGTGGATGGCCAGGGTGCATAAGCAGACTGGTAGGCACGTAAAGGTTTTTCGGTCCGATAATGGCGGAGAGTTTCGCATGCGTTTGTTGAGTTCTGCAACTCAGAGGGGATTGTGCGCCTGTACACCACTCCAACAGACCCACAGTCTAATGGCGTTGTAGAACGGATGAATCAGACATTACTAAAGAAGACCGAATGTTTGCGGTTTACAGCTAGGCTTCCTAAGGAGTTTTGGGCTGAAACCCTATCTACCGCTGTGTACCTCATCAACATATCACCATCGATGGCGATAAATAAGAAAATTCCTGAGGAAGTGTGGATCGAGAAGGCTGTAGATTACAGACGACTTTTTATATTTGGGTGCCCAACTTGTGTTCAGTTGAGGAGCGATAGCTAGAGCCGAGAGTTAGGAAGTGTGTTATACTCGGTTACGGAAGTGAAGCTAAAGGGTACAAGCTGTGGTGTCCTGAGACCTAGAAGATAGTAATCAACCGGCATGTTACATTCGACGAGTCTGCGATGGTTCATAAAAAACAGACTAAATCAGAGGCTGAAAAGAGAACGGTTGAGCTGCCAAGCAGTGTGGAGATCGACATGCCGCTTCAAGATAGTAAGAGAGATGAGCTAATTGATACTCAGATTCAGGTGGAGGGTCTGACAGAGCCAAATGGTCAGTACAGACAGAAGGGCAGAAATCTACGCCAGTTAGGCGTCCTCCGGTCAGACTTGGTTTTGAGAACATGACCGTAGTTGGTTTTGATGCCGTAGCATCATATGCGTTGACCAATGAGTATGAGGAACCGTCCAGTTACAGAGAAGCTGTGCAGTCTACCGATTTTCCTAGTTGGAGAGTTGCAATGGAGGAGGAGATGGAGTCTCTTCCTCAGAACAATACGTGAGATTTAGTTGCTCTACCAGAGGGCAAGCATGCGATTGGCTGCAAGTGAGTCTTTAAAGTTAAGGAGGGTTCGTTAGAGGAAGATGACATTAAATACAAGACGAGATTGGTGGCTAAAGGTTTTGCACAGAGAAAGGGTGAAGACTACAACGAGATCTTTTCTCTGGTTGTTCGACATACTTTCGTGTTTTGTTAGCAATGGTTGCAATTTATGATATGGAGTTAGAGCATTTTGATGTTACGAATTCTTGAACGATGATCTAGAGGAGGATATTTATATGCATCGGCTAGAAGGGTTTGTAGTAGATGGCAAGAATGGATATATTTGCAAATTGAAGAATTCGTTTTATGGTTTGAAACATTTTTCGATACAGTGGTAAAAACGATTTGATCAATTTATGTTGGCGATTGGGTACATAAGGAATATTAAGGATCAGTGCGCTTATGTGTGGCTATTAGACGATGGGTCCCATATTTATCTTTTATTGTACGTGAAAGATATGTTGGTGGCATCACGCAACATGTCAAAGGTCAACAGGTTGAAACATCAGTTGAGTCAGGAGTTCAAGATGAAAAATTTAGGGGCTGCGAAGAAAATACTTGGTATGGAGATTTTCAAGGAGAGAAAGCATGGTGAGTTGTGTCTGCGACAGAAACAGTATATCGAGAAAATTCTCGCTCGATATGGGGTGGAGAAGGCAAAGCCAATATATACTCCTTTAGGGGCGCACTTCATACTTTCGGCGAAGTTATCACCAGGGTTGGATACAGACAGAGAGTATATGTTCAGAGTGTCATATGCGAGTGCAGTAGGAAGTTTGATTTGTGTGATGGTTTGCACGTGTACAGACATTGCACATGTAGTAGGGATGTGCAGCCGATACATGGCTAATCCGGGCAAGGAGCATTGGCAGGCTGTAAAGTGGATTTTGAGGTACCTGAGGGGTGCGACGGGATTCGGCTTGTTATTTAGTAGAGGCGATACAACTGATCGTATCATGACAGAGTATTGTGACTTAGATTTTGCTGGTGATAGGGACAGATGAAGATATACGACGGGTTACGTATTCACGTTGGGCACTGGCGCAGTGTTATAGAAATCTACGTTACAATCCATTGTCGCATTATCGACGACAGGGGTATAGTTGATAGCTGCTACGGAGGCTGTCAAGGAGGCTGTATATTTGCATGGATTGATGGATGGTATGGGTGTTCCGCAGGATTTTACGGAGGTGTTTTGCGACAGTCAGAGCGCGATTCACTTGGCGAAGCATCAGGCTTATAGTTCGAGAACTAAGCATTTCGAGATGAAAATTTTCTTTTTGGAGAACGAGAATAAAGTTATTTCTCTTACGAAAATTGGAACCATGAAAATCTAGCGGACGCATTTATAAAGGTGGTCCCAGTTTTCAAATTCAAGTTTTGCTTGGACTTAATTTGGCAAGTTGCTTGATAAAAGTCTAGAGACGACGAATTACAGAATTTCAAGTATTTTCATGAAAGTGTAGAGATCTTGCAAATTTGAATTAAAATGGAGATTATTGAAATTGATTGCAAATTTAGAGCCAGAGATTAAGAGCGTAAAAGTCCAAGCCTTGGAGGCGCATGCATTGTGCGTGCAAGTGCAATATGAACAGAACGCGATACGTGCGGTTAGGCATACGTAAGAGGCAGCTATACGGTTTTCAGCAGTAATATGTTTGGAGAAGATTTAATTAATCTAATTAATTAAAATTCTGAAAGTTATCTCTATTTTAAATTAATCTCTAATTTAAAATACAACCTTATCTTTAATTATCTCTTAGCCGCCTGTATATTATTTAATTAAAAGCCTATATCATGGATTGATTCACAGAGCCTCAGAAAATAGGGGCGGCTGCGGCCAGGGGATAAAGCCAGAGCCTTTGTTTTCTTTTTGAAGTCAGCCCATGAATTAATTAGCCGAGAGTAAAAGAGATGGAGAGAGAGATTTGTATAAAGAAAGATTGTTCTTTGTGTTTGGGTGAGATCGAGAGAAAATAAATTATCTCTTATAATTCTTCGTTGAATAGTGGAAGCAATTCATCGTCGATTTGCAGAATTAGGTGCAAGTGCGAACCGAAACTATCTTATGTCTTTTGATTGGTGTGGTTTTTCTTTTATTACTTATTGTTTTTGCGTAGTTGCTGCGTTTGATATTTTTCTTTAGTTCTGATTCACACGTATTGATCATCCGCTACGTACTTTGGTGCTATTTTTCAAAACAAATCGATCTTACTCTCCTTAAACTCTCTTTTCAGCATAAACAATTACTAATCTAATTCGTACGAATCTTATCATTGCACTTAAGAAACTGAAAACCTATATACCCAACAGACTATATGAAAGATATAAAATAATATTCTGAGCTTTAGCAGCTTTTAGATTCAACTATCTTGATTTTAGAGTTTCTTAGCAGTAGGCAGCTACTTGGACTTTGGACCACCAAGTTTTGTTAGCTTCATCCTTCATCTTCAAGTTTGAAGTTGTTAGGAAAACATTTGCCCAATTAGTTATTTAACGACGTTTATTCAAATTACAATACTATAATATTTTTCTAAATTAAGGCATCCAATGTTCATTTGACCTGTCTCTTGGTCCTGGTTGTTCCATTAACTATGAATTCGTCACTTCACCACTGATGCAGTTATAACTTAAGAAGATAGAACCATAGAATAGGGAAAACATAAGGGGGAAAATAATTATAGCAGTGTAAGAGTAGGGAGAAGACAAAAACTAAAATAAATGTCCTAAGCTTTTATGGCACTTCAGTGAAGTAATTAACAGCAGCAAAGATTTTATCAAGTGAGCTCACGAATCAGACTAATTCCTGTGCTAGTTACCAAAGAAAATAGCTAAATGAAAGATTAAACTAATTAATATTGATATGATAAATTATTGTGAGAGCTCATCTATCTTGCATGCTACTTCTCCCTTGACTCAGAATTTAAATTCCGTGTCTCCCTAGAGTTGTGATAATATTGGATACTCTTCTCAACCTGAAATTGTAATGTTTCCCCTGTCATGGATCCTGTTGAGAGCAGTTCCATACCACAGCACACTTCACATATTTGTCCCTCTCCCCAAAAGAAGGTGGTTGGCTTACCTGGAGAACATACATGTACCTCCTGTGTTCACTTCTCCACAAATGGAGGTTCTTGTTTGTAATGATGGCCTGGTTTGCTTCAGGACAAGAATTTCATGACAGAAGTTGTATTCTTGAAAACCCTGAAACCTCAAGAACCAACACTTTGAAAGGTAAAAGATATTTTGTATTGTGAAGGGTGTCTCGTATTTGAGCAAGACTGTGTACCAGAGAAGGGGCCAAATGTCTGCAGCGATCGAGCGCAGACATCTGTCCAAATAAAGACTCCAGACTCCAGAGTATGCCCAAATATTTGCCCAGATGATCATCAAACGTGTAGCCGAGCTCTGGCTAGGCGTGGCCAAAGTGTCAGACGTCTTCCCCTATAGGGGCGGACGTCTGGCAGCGCTCTGGCTTTCTGCCAGAGTGAACGCAGACGTCTGTCCCTCATAGGGTCAGACGTCTGAAGACAATCGTGAATTTCAGTATGAGATTTATATTGAAAAATCAGTTCTGAATGGTAGTTTTGTAAATTTTATGATCTTATTATAATTTAGATTGTATGGGCTATATATAGGATCTTTGGGTTATTAATTAGGATTGATAGTTTTTTATCATAAAGTTCTAGGGAGTCGTCGGCTTCATAAGGGATCTAGGCTATTGAAGAAGGTGAACTTTTGAGAGAGAGAGAGCAAGGTGATCTCATTGGAGATTAAGGAGAAGGTTAATTGTAATCTTCTTGTAAGGTTGGTTTCTCTTTATAGTTCTAATAAAGGTTCTTCCCATCTCTTCCCGTTAATCTTTTGTGTTATTTAATGTTGCGGTTTGCATTTAGTGTTTTTTTGTTATTCATATTAAAAGGATCTAGGTTTATACATCCGTAAAGTTTTTCGCCGCGCCGATTGACAAAGGGTTTCAACAATTTGTATCAGAGCTACGTTTTGTAGTTTTGCAATTTAAGTTTACGGTATATAACGACGCTTGTGTCCGCTCCTTATATTCTTAAATTGTGATTTTATTAATAGTAGGTTTGTAAGAATCCGAAGGAAATGTATTTTCTTTGGAATTAAGGATGACACATAACAAAGTAAATAGAACAAAGTTTGAGGTGGAGAAATTTAACGGGAAACAGAACTTCTCGATATGACAGAGAAGGGTGAAGGCACTTCTGGTGAAGGAAAGGCTGTTTAAGGTGCTTGGTGGTAGTAAACCTACCGACATGACAGATGCTGCGTGGGCAGAATTAGATCAGAAGGAATAATGCATGATAGAACTTTGTTTGGCAGATAACGTTATGAATGAGACTTCTACAGCAAGTTTGTGGTTGAAACTAGAGTGCCTATACATGACAAAGTCGTTGTCAAATAAGCTGTACCTAAAAAATCAATTTTATGGATTACGCATGAAGAAAGGAACTCTTATTCACGACCACCTAAATAGCTTCAATAAGATGGTAAGTGATCTTCTATTCCTTGAAGTCAAGTTAGAGGAGGAGGACTAAGTGTTATTGCTCCCATCTTCACTTCCGAATTCGTATGAACACTTGGTGACAAAGATCCTTTATAGAAAGGATACTCTTAAGATGGAGGAGGTTACAATGACGCTTCTCAACAATGAGATCTTGAAGAAATCAAATCTATCGGAGGAGTCATCGGGCTTGTTTGCAGGTGAAAGGGGAAGGTCGAAGAATATAGACGGAGACAAGATCATAAGGAGGAAATCCAAATCATCCGGGCAAAAGAGCCGACCGTGTTTCTTTTGCAAACAGTCAGGGCATTTGAAGAAGCAGTGTCATAAATATAAACAGTGGTAGGAAAAGAAGGGAAAAGATGCTCGTTCAAAGGGTTCGGATCAAGCCAATGTTACATCCGAAGAAGAAGATCCATATGACGTACTAGTTGTACATATTGGTGAGGCAAATTCTGATGTTTGGATCCTTGATTCCGGATGTTCATACCATATGCGCCCGAAGAAGGAGCTGTTCGACACCTATAAAGAGTATAATGGCGGAAGTGTTCTCATGGGGAACAATGTAGCGTGCAAGGCTTTTGGCATAGGAACATCAAAGTTTGCATGTTTGATGGGGTGGTTCGAACACTAGTGAATGTGCGATATGTTCCGGAACTAAAGAAAAACCTGATTTCTCTTGGAACATTGGATGCGGCAGGATGCAAGTTCGTAGGTCAAGATAGAGTGTTAAAGGTTGTCAAGGGTGCCCTAGTGGTCATGAAGAGACAACGACTGAAGAATTTGTATCATTTGGACGGCAGCACGGTGACTAGTGGTGCGGCCGTAGCTACAGAAAAACAGGTGGAGGATACCGCAAAGCTGTGGCATATGCATCTAGGCCATATAAGTGAGAGAAGGCTTCATGAGTTGCACAGAAAGGAGTTGCTGAAAGGTGTTACCTGGTGCAAGTTAGATTTCTACAAATTTTATACGATGGGGAAGCAATATAAGGTCGGCTTCAAGCAAGCCGTGTACAAGACCGAAAGACTTCTCGATTATATTCATTTAGATGTATGTGGGATATCACCGGTTGCATCAAAGGGATGTACCATGTATTATGTTACCTTCATTGACGATTTCTCACGGAAGGTATGGGTCTACTTCTGGGCAGAGGCAATGACTGTTTCAGGACATCAAGAGCAGAATGGGGTCGCAGAGTACATGAACATGACACTATTAGAGAGAGCCAGAAGTATACGGTTGCAATCCGGTATTTTGGAGGATTTCTGGGCAGATGAAACAAGTCATGCGTGCTATTTTGTCAACATGTCTCCATCAACGACCATAAATCTTCAAATCCCAGAAAAAGTATGGAGAGGAGATCCAATCAGTTACAATTCATTGCGAGTGTTTAGGTGCCCTACCTACTCGCTCGTGAATCAAAAAGATAGGACCAAGCTAGAATCAAATCAAAGAGGTGCGTTTTCTTGAGATTCAAACTTGGAGTTAAAGGTTACAAGTTATGAAACTTCGAAAACAAAAGAGCATCCACTAGCCAAGATCTAATCTTTGATAAGGATTCCATATTGAAAGATGTGGCTGGAGATAATAAGGAGGCATGCAGAGCTTTAAGGGAAAATGATTCGGTGGAGGTGGAGTTATCTGGCGCTTATAAGGTTATGGATACTAAAGCACAATTACAGCCTATTGATGTGGAAGAGGACGTGCAGATTACGAAGATAGAAGATGAGGACCAATCCCAATAGGACCCACATGCAATAGCAGTAAGGAAATCAATACGTACTCATAAAGCATCAGACAAATATGATTTCGAAGACATGCTCGCATACGATTTAGTCATTGAAAGTGGAGATCCCAGCTTTTGTCAGGAGACCATTGGGCAAGAAAATAGGGATCGTTGGATTGTGGCGATGACAGAGACGATGGAGTCAATTCGAAAGAATACTACGTAGAATTTGAAAAAGCTACCGATTGGAAAAAGGGCTATTGGCTGCAACTGGGTATTCAGAAAAAAAGGAAACGAGCAATACAAGGCACGTTTAGTTGCGAAGGATTTTGCTCAGAAGGAAGGGGTTGACTACAATGATATTTTCTCGCCGGTAGTCAAGCATACGTCTATTCGAGTGTTGTTAGCAAAGGTATCTACCCAAGATTTAGAGTTAGAGCAAATGGACGTGAAAATGACATTTCTGCATGGGAAGTTGGAAGAGAAGATTTTCATGAAGCAACATGAAGGATTTATATAGCCTGGTAAGGAGGATCATGTATATGATCTCAAGCGGTCTTATACGTTCCAGACAGTGGTATAAGTGTAAGTATGTCTTAGCATCTCTACTAGGGTTTTAACAAAAGCAAGTAAGTAATTTTAAAATTCTAGAGGGCTAAGTCTAGTAAACAAGAATCGAACTAGAGATTAGGGTTTCTTAGCATAGCAAACTAGAGATTATAATTAAGTGACTAGAAACTACAACCTTCGTGGTCTAGTCCTTTACTTCAATTGCTCCGAATAGTAGTTCTAGAACTCTTCTTTGAATCCACTTGAAGGATGGAACGGGCTTGTTTGATGTCTTCGTCGTCGAAGAAGATCTACCTCGAAACTTCTCACACTCAAACCTACACTTCACTAATCTCTGAATTAGTGAAGAGAACAACTTATACTAATTTGCTGGAGTAGTGTAGGTTGATAAAGTAGGGATTTTTCTCATAAAAATTCTTTCTTTTCTTTTCTCTTTTTCAACCTAGAAAAAACTAGAGAGGAAAATGAAGAAGATAAACTTGGAGATGAGAATCATTCTTGAGGATAAGATGAGCTTAAGAAAAATGATAAATTTGGATGAATAAAATAAAGGAAAACAATGAGTCATGGTTCTTAGCACCTTGGAGAACATTTTAGAAGCCATGACTCATTTCTTCCTTTAGTTTATTCATACAAGTAAATCATTTTCTTTTATCTTTTCCTCCAATACACTACTACAATAGGGGGTTGCCCCTACGGATAATGAAATCCATAGGGGCAGATTTAATTTGGCCCTACGGACTAATCCGTAGGGTCCGACGGTTGTCCCTACGGTGCCCGACGTTTTAATTTAAAAATATTAAATCGTAATTTGTTATTTGCCCCTACGGAGCCGCAAACCAATGACCTACGGACTAATCCGTAGGGGCATCTAAATGGGAATTTAATTAATAAAAAGGCACAGAAATGCCCTACGCCTCATCTCTCTCGCACGTTAACTCCCAAAATTCCCCAAATCCCCAAATTTCTCGTTCCCGCCGCGCGCGTCGCAGTTTTCTCGTCGTCGCCACCGCCCTCCATTTAGTCGTCGCCACCGCTCTCGTTCTTCCTCGTCGCCGATTGCACGCGTTGTTGACCACCGATCGAGCGTCTTCGTCGTCTCCTCCACCGCCTACAGGTTAGTAAATCTCCAATTAAACATAATTTTGATGATTTTAGGGCTAGGGTTCAGGGTTTGGGTACCGGTTAAGGTTAGGGTTAGGCATCGATTGGGGTTAGGGTTAAGGTTCGGTTGGGGTTTGGTGTTGGGGTTGGGGTTCGGCTGGGGTTGTAGTTGCGGTTGGGGTTGGGGTTCGGCTGGGGCTAGGGTTGGGGATAATGAAAATTTTGTATAGAAAATTACAAAGGTTTATAGGCCTATAATCGATGATGGAGAGACAGTTTGCCTTTTTGGGAATAAGACAAACGAGAGTAGAATTAACAGTCTTGGGCACCTCTTTATGTTTGAAAAAATATTTCCCAACTTTAGGAAAAAGCTTTGCATAATGCATGTTGACCCTGTACATATCAATCCCTTTGTAAGTCTATATAGAGCATCATTTCTCTGTGCCCCCACTTTGTTTGTGGGCGTGGGCCATGGATTGATGTATGACAGGAATATTGGCCATGGAGCGAGGAGCGAGATGCTATCGGAAAACTCTAACTAGAGCGAATGTCCACGTGCTGGCTGCTAACTTATTATTAGGTTGAAAAAAGGTGTGCCTATAGATGTGAGAGTGGAAGAGTCAAAATGGTGAGTGTGTAGTGCAAGTCTTGATTCAACAATTTTGCTTGGTTCTGCAATAAACTGGAGTGGATACTGGACTCTAACCCTAAACCTAAACATTTACCCAGGGACAAGATTTCATGATATATGAAAATTACAATTTGAGAGGGAAATAAAAATATTACATGCACCCTCAAGATGGCCAGCATACATGAAAACACGTGTGTGAAGATTATACAAACTTAATCATTCATATAGGCAGAATGCGCTGTTTCAAGTAAACTTACCCAAATTAACCTAATTAACCCTAAGCAACACCCTAACCCTTTCAAATTATCAATAATTAACCAAAATTAACCCTAGCTTCTAATTAACCCAAATTAACCCTAGGCTCTAACCCTAAACCTGATATGTCTGAAATCATATTAGAAATGGTATGTCTGCAATCAAATTCTGCATTTATACTTTGTGAAGTAAAAGCTTTTCAAAATGAGAAGCTGTCATATGAACAATCTGTTTATGCTCCTAAAAAAAATGCCTTCTACATTTTGCAACTTTGTAATACTGTTTTGACATCTTCTGACATTAACCCAACAATGAAAGAATTTGGTATTTTTATCACCATCTAAAATCTATTTTTTCCTTGATTTATGTCTCCAAAAAAATGGAGAAAGGTTGTGTTTGTTATATCAAAAATCTTTTTGTTGAACCCAACAGGTGAAAGTTTAGAGTTGTTATAGGTAGCTCTTACATGTTGTTTAATGCATGTACCATTGTTAAGAGAGTGTAAGGTGGAGAACAATAATTTGTTTCAACGGCACGTTTTCTAAGTTAAAACCAATATATGATATTCGATGATAATATGAAATTTTCATATTCTCATCGATACTCATATATGAAACTCAAAGCGCCACTTAATACCCGTCTATCGGTTAACATACGTTCGATGTTCGTCGTGACATAGAACTATACCAAAGTTGTTAAATATCAGACGGTATAGCTCGATACTAACAACCGTCGTATAGTCTATGTGACGAGAAGATTCAATCGTATGATAACCGATAGATTTGTCCCGTGTGGACAAGTTAGGAATGTATAAAGCAAACACCTTCATTCACTTGTGTTTTCATCCGTTTCGAGATATTTCGTCGGTACCTTTCCGCTGGTTCTCCGTGTACAAAGATAGATTAGATGTTCATTTCAACGTTGTTTCACAGCTTTGAAATAATTATCTATTCTATTACAGTGTACTCGGAGAACAGCGGGGAGGTGCTGCCGAAATTTACTCGAAACGGTTGAAAGCACAAGCGAATGGGTGTTTCGCTCTATACATTCTTAATGGGATAAAAGCTTTACCCCGACAGCCGAAACACACACATACAACAAGAATACACAACAAACGCATCATTAGAGAATGATTCAAGATGTTCAAGTTAAAACCAATATATGATACTCGATGATAATATGAAACTTTCATATTCTCATCGATACTCATATATGAAACTCAAAGCGCCACTTAGTCCCCGTCTATCGGTTAACATACGTTCGATATTCGTCGTGACATAGAACTATACGAAGGTTTTTAAATATCGGACGGTATAGCTCGATACTAACAACCGTCGTGTAGTCTATGTGATGAGAAGATTCAATCGTATGATAACCGATAGATTTGTCCCGTGTGGACAAGTTAGGAATATATAAAGCAAACACCTTCATTCACTTGTGTTTTCATCCGTTTCGAGATATTTCGTCGATACCTTTCCGCTGGTTCTCCGTGTACAAAGATAGATTAGATGTTCATTTCAATATTGTTTCATAGCTTTGAAATGATTATCTATTCTATTACAGTGTACTCGGAGAACAGCGGTGAGGTGTTGCCGAAATTTACGATGTCAATACTTGTAATGATTGTCTAATGCGTCCACGAACCGTTTATATATATTTGATGACGATGATGGGAGCAGCGAGGGGCGGCAGGAGCTCCAGCCGCGGCACCGGCAGAGGCAGAGGCAGAGGCAGAGCGGTTCTGCCGCCCGGAGAGCTGCGTAGGGAGCTTCAGAGGACTGGTCTTGCACCCCGATCGAAGACCCCTTCAGATGCCTCCTTCCATGTGGACTTTTCCACACCTCCAGGTATATTGCACGCATATTGATTTTGAATGTAATATTATAGATATGCATGCATGTTCATGTCAAAATTACTTATATTGTCAATATTTGATTGTCTAGCTGTTGGTGATGTGTCCATATCAGGGACAGAGGCCACTCCCGCACCTCCAGGTATGTTTATATATCATATAGTGCATGTATATTGATTTAGAATGCTATATCATAAATATACATACATTCTTTTTGCTCTTACGTACTTACATCAGGGACAGAGGCCACTCCCGCACCTCCAGGTATGTTTATATATCATATACCTGTGGGTATATTTATATATCCTATAGTGTATACATGTTGATTTAGAATGTTATATTATTGATATACGCATTATTTTTGCAATTACTTATATAGCTGATACTTGATTGTCTAATTATAGGTGGTGCGTCCTCGTCTGGTGCAGGGGCCACTCCCGTCACTTCCATTCCTTCCGCTCAGTCTGCAGATTTGTATGAATAAATATAAAATATTTATTCATTTTACATATCCTTTGAGAATAAACATGAACCCCATGTAATTTTATTGATGTTTATTTTCTAGTTGTAGATGCGTCCACGTCCGGGTCACCGGCTGTTCCTCACCGGAGGAACTGTCGTCCCGCTCGTGCTGCTGCCCGGGCCCAGGCTCGTGCTTTAGTCACCGGAGGTATATATCACACTTCAATTTTCATTAAACCTTGATTTCTTAATACAAATTTGTCTTAATATTGATTGTCTTGATATTTCTTGCAGACACAGGGCCTCCCCATCCCGAGAGGGGGACTCGAAGCCCAAATCAGTCCCACAGGCTGAGGCTCAACAGAGCTAGGGGGAGGCATCATTCCCCCTCTTTTTTACCCCTAATTATCGCTATACCGATGATCATGCTGAGAGGTTCGGCCGGTATATGGGGGATGAGAGCCGGCTCGTGAAGAACTATCCACTTCACGTTGAGTGGGGCGGCCAGCACCGGCGCTCATTCGCCCTCATCTGGGATCAGGCTCGGGTATTAATATATATTTTCATTTGATTTATCCAATAAATTTATTATTAACATTTGCAATCTAATAACAATGTTTTTTTTGTATTTTCAGTTGGATTACGATTTTTAGCCTGTACCCGACCCTGATCACCCTGGGAGGGTGCTCGATCTTCACGCTCTGTACAATGGGCTGATGAAGAACATGCAGACGAAGGTCCGATACAACAGGAATAAGCTGAAGACCGACTGCTATTCCCTGTGGATGGCGACCCCTGAGACAGAGAGAGCGGCCCTCCTATCTACTTTGGCCTTTATGAGAGTCGACGTAGATACATGGCCTCTATTGTGCGAATATTTCGACTCTCATCGCAAACAGGTATGTATTTTAAATGTAATTCATTATTTAGTATATAATTTATTTTTTTGTGTTGCTTAATTAGAAAACTAAATGTGAATGTGTTGTGCAGAAACAGGCCGATCAAAATAAAGAGAATAGGATGTCGACGAAGAGGGGTCGCCTCACTTATACAGGTGGCTCGAGGAATATTACTCGTGCCATGGAGTTATCGGTAAATTACAATAGACCGGCCTTTTTGATATAATGTAATATTAAGAGTTATTTTCTAATATATCTAATATTAAGAGTTATTTTCTAATATTGCAGAGAGCTCAGACCCTGGCGCAGGGTGGTACACCGAGCGTGCTGTCCGCGTATCTTGTCGTCCACGGCACCTCGACAGATCCCGCTACAGGCGAGCTTCGATACCCGACGCCGCTACCCAGGAGTATTGCGTAAGTGTTAATATTTATTCAACCCCTATTTGAAATTTTTGTTTTGAAAGGTTCAAATTTAAATGATATACTTATATTTTACTGGTTAATGTGGATGTAGGAGCGGGTGGTTGAGCAGGCCGAGGCATCGGGGATCAATTTTACCGGACAGAACGATCCGATGCTGCTGACCCCAGTCCTGGACGCCGCACACGGAGGGCACCACGGAGGTTGGGAGAGAGGCCAGGGACTGGGTCCTAGCAGGGACCATATGAGGTTGGACTCCACTGCGGCGGTTACTTCCTCCGTCTCCAGTGCGCGACGTTTCCAGCAAGAACTGGACAGCTTGAAGGCCACCGTTCAGGAGTTGAAAGAGATGTTGGTATGTATACTACTTAATAGTAAAATATTATGTCATAATATAGATAGCAACATATCCAATATTAGTATATAGCCTGAGCTTATTTGGTTGTAGACTTAGCTTTGATTAATCATACATACATATCTAATTAAAATAAACTACGGTTTTCTAAACTAGATATCCAAACGAGACCTAAATCACTAAGTATACATAGATTGGGGTTTCGCAATAACTTGATAATGATACGAATTCGACTAATACACAATTCTTACTCGTTTATTACACACGTAGGTCCAAACGCGATAGGGTACATCGGTCGAGCCTCCACATGCATCTCCTTCGGCTGCAGCTCCGCAAGCAACTACCTCGGCTGCGGTTCCGCAGACAGCTCCTATAGCTCCACTGCCCGCTCAGACTCTCGCAGCTGTGGCTCCGCAAGCCACTACCTCGGCGGCGGTTGCGCAGACCACTCCTACAACTCCACAGCCCGTTCAGACTCCCGCACACTCCACATTGCATGATTTATTGACTCAGGGTATATCCGAGGAGCAGGCGCGCCAGATTATGGCGTTTATCAGAGGTGGAGCTGGACCGAGCTAGGGTAGCTTTTTGATTCTTATATTTTAAACATGTATTTATTTATATGATACATATTGTACTATATTTTGGACGATATTGATATTGGTGGTGTTTGCATGTTTATATTGATATCATTTTCTGTTTGTTGATTTCTTTTGTATATTATGCGTGAGATGTGATTATGAATACTGCGATATATATTCTGCGTGTTGATTAATTTTATATATGATGTATATATTATTGTGCACAGGGCGAGAAAAAAATAGACAGCCCTTTTTTTTAAAAAAACCCTGATAATATGTACCTACGGATTAATCTGTAGGGCCCCACATTGCCCCTACGGATTAATCCGTAGGGATCTTCTTTGCCCCTACTGATTTATCCGTAGGGGCAAAATATCAGAATACCTGATATTTTGCCCCTATGATCTCAGTAATAGGGGTTATACTTGTCCCTACGGATAAATCCGTAGGGGCAAACAAATGCCCCTACACAGGTATCCGTAGGGACAAAATATCAGGATACCTGATATTTTGTCCTTACACATCCGGACCTACGCACGTATCCGTAGGGGCAACTATTTGGCCCTACGGATATATCCGTAGGGGCAACTATTTGGCCCTACGGATAAGTCCGTAGGGACACCTAATTTATTTTATAAACCGATAAATTAAATAAGTTTTTTGTCCCTACAGCCTAATCCGTAGGGACAACTGGACCTACACATTACGCCTTAGGGGCAAGTTTTTGACCGTAGGGGCATGTTCAAGGCTAAGACTTACACCTACGGCGTTTGCACCTACAGGGTAATTTATTGCCCCTACGGATATATCCGTAGGGGCAGTGGTTTGCTCCTACGGATAAATCCGTAGGGGCAACCCCTATTTGTAGTAGTGATATGATTCTCACATAGCCATGTTCTATGTATCATCAACCATGATACAATTTGTATATATCAAATATATAATGAGAATAAAAGAATTAACATGAGCATTATATTAGTTAATATATATATATATATATATATATATATATATTATTAAATCAACACTTGATTCAATAATCCGGTTATATCATATATAACCCGGCTAATATTAAAAATGTTAGATTAGAATACGGTATCATATACTCGTATTTAATCAAGCTCCCGCATATATCTCCATACGTGCCCTACTTAGTTTCGCTTGAGTTAGGAAATCTCTATGTAGGACTCTAAAGGCTCGTCAATACGCCAGCAGTAGGTAATGATCATATCAGATACCTACAAGTCGTCGGCAGTATTAACTGGACGTAACGACTATCCAGGTATTGAACAAATAGAAGATTAACAAGAAAACTTGTCTAAACTCCTGTAGAGCCTATAAGCAACACTTATCGTACAGTCCGGTCTCTTCGTCTGATATATCGTATATCGAGTCTAGGGGGTGGAATCGTCAAACCCCAATAACTCGATAAGTCATGTCGATGTGTGGCCTATAACGAATCGAGAAACTACTGATAACACTTATCGGTAAATCTCATTATCCCTGGCCAGGGAATTACAGTTATAGCTAATCGTGCACAGCACAACATCAACTCCCATCCGGAGAGACGAAACCCCTCCATCGCTCACTGCCTCCATGTGACTCGGGACTGTACCCAAAAAACACCTGTTTGCATGATTCAGTAAAGCCGTGGTAGAGTGGAAATCAAAGCATAGTTGGAACCATACAAGACACTATGACGATCTCGAGTCTACAGACTAACCTGTATAAGTGTCACCAGAGAACTGCCATTTGATGATAGGTATGATACCATCTAAGAGTTCTCGGTGAGTCCGTTCAGTGTACTCAGTCTCTAATGAGCACTAGTATACAATCTTTGATGTCAAACACCAATGGATATGTGATCATCCATCTCCCCAAAACAGGGTTAAGAAACGTATACACTAGTCTACTCTGGGACATCGATGCCCTGTCTCGATATCCCCTCGACTAGGAACATTTTAGTATATGATTATAGACTACTTGGGGCCCACTAGTATGATCTGCATCACAATCCTGGCAGTCAAGCAAAGATCGTAGGGGTTTTATCAATATGTATTAGCGGCAGTAATAACAAGTAGAACCATATACATGAATGATAAAATCAAACCAAATAGCACACTATCATACTGAGAATGATTATTCTGTAGATATATACATGTACAACAATTACAATAATTGCCTCTAGGGCATACATATCTAAAAATCTTCCATTTGCACTGTTCATATTATTATATCACCCATTCTTAATCATATTACATATAAATAGGTGTTTTTGATCCATGTCTGCAAATAGTTGCCGGTTACAGGTTCTCAGATCGTTATAGTGAAATCCGTGAAAGGTCGCTACAAATGTAAGACTACGACCAACAATAGATGAATCCGTATGATGCCGCCTACTAGTTAAAGGAACAAATGAAAATCATTAGACAGTTCAATGCACAAAGTACAAGGGCAGCACAAGATTCAAGACTTCAATGCGAAGCTCAAGGCAAAAGTCTACATCATTCGGCACTGTTGGAAATCTGAAAGAAAATAGAAAAGATTCTGAGGAACCAAGTGAAGAAAACAGAAGATAAAAGCAACATGAAGCAACCCTGAGAAATTGAACCCATGATCCCACCAATTTGCCGCGGAACCGCGGCCAAACAGGCCTTTTTGCTGCGGTTCCGCGGCCGTATAGTGCACGTGTCGGCGCATGTGTCGGTGGGTGTCGGTGCTTTGACCCGGCTTTCTTAGGGTAGTCTTGTAAATTCAAGTGTGGATTAGGTTACAACCCAGGGCTTTTTTCTTACTATAAATAGGAGAGCTCAAAGCCAAATAAAGTATGCCTCTTTTAAGGTGCCTCTTTTGGGTGCCTCTTTTGAGATGCCTCATTTTCATTTCTAGATTAAATTTTAAATTCCTTGTAATCGTCAAGAGGTCATTAATAAAGGTATTTTTTTTATCGTGCATTCTTTTATCTGAATTTAATTCTTGAATTTTTATCTGTCTTTTATTATCTGCAACTTAGATATTCTTTTAAAATTATAAAAATGAATCTTATCATAACTTTTCTAATGAGTGAGTAATTCCTCACTTGTTAGGGTTAGGATGGGGAAGGTTAGAGAGAAGTAAATCTCTCTCTCTCCTTTCTTTGCCTATATAATTTTTATAATAGGAATCTATTTAAATTAACCACACACCGCTCACTACGGCACCCTATCCTACAAGATAGCGGTGATTCCCTAGTTAGACCGGTTGTGGTTGATTTAAATAGAGGTTAGGGCTAAGAGTTAAGAAAGGACGGACAAGGACCAAAAGAAAGAAACTAAGTTTCTTCCTAGTCGTGCTAATCCCCTTTGTTGGCTATTACACTAACACCTATATTCTTCACTAGGGCATTGAAAGCAGTGGGTAGAATCCCTTTTCCAAACTAACCTAATCCTAACTCTAGAAAGACTTTTAATCAATTTAATCTCATTCTTAGATCGTAAAACAAAACCCGACTTGATCGGATTAACTCGTTAGAAGATAAAGAAAAGGAATCTATCTCCCTGTGGACCGACCCGTACTCAACCGGCTAGCTACCAAGCGACACCGTTATTGATTGCGGTATTCTTAACTTTGATTTTAAAACGCACGTACACAACACTAAGGTCAATTATTAGCGTATCTCATACCCAACATCTCAAAAATTCGCTCAAATTGCGCCAGTAGAAAGGCCTTCATGAGTGGATCCGTAGTGCTGTTCTTCGTGTTTACTCTCCGAACTTCGATCTCGCGGTGATCAACTATCTTCCGGATCAGGTGATATCGCCTCAGGATATGTCTGGAATGCTGACGGGACCTGGGTTCCTTGTCTAATGCCATAGCCCCATTATTATCACAATACAAAGGTATTGGATCAATAATGGTTGGAACCACTCCAACCTCTAAGATGAAATCCGCATCCAGACTGCTTTCTTGGCAGCATCATTTGCAGCAATGTACTTAGCTTCCATCGTTGAGTCTGCAACGGTGTCCTGTTTGGAAATTTTCTAACAGACCGACCCTCCATTGAGGGTAAATACAAAACCCGAAATAGACTTGTTGTCATCCTTGTCGCTCTAGAAACTGGAATTGGTAAAGACCTCCATTTCGAGATCCCCGTTACCATACACCAAGAACATTTCTTTAGTCCTTCGCAAGTACTTAAGAATGTTCTTCACAGCTGTCCAGTGTTTCTCCCATGAATTGGATTGATACCTGCTTACTACACTCAGTGCGTAAGCTACATCTGGGCGAGTACATAACATCACATACATAATAGACCCTACAACAGAAGCATAGGGTATAACACTCATACGGGCCTTCTCTTCATCAGACTTTGGACAGAAGTCTTTGGAGAGGGTGATTCCGTGACAAGCGGGTAAATTAACTCGCATGGAATCTTCCATACTAAACCTCTTTAGTATGGTGTCTATGTACCTAGATTGGGAAAGTCCTAACATTCTTTTAGATCCATCTTTATAGATTTTAATGCCTAGAATGCACGAGGCATCACCCAGGTCCTTCATGGAGATCCTTTGTGATAGGAATAGTTTGACCGATTGTAGTATAGGAACGTTATTTCCTATCAAGAGAATGTCATCCACGTATAATACGAGGAATGTGACTGTACTCCCTACAATCTTCTTATAAATGCAAGGATCATCTATGTTTTTGATAAAATCAAACTCTTTGATCGTATCATCAAAACAGATGCTCTAACTCCGTGATGCCTGTTTTAATCCATAAATGGATTTAAGCAACCTGCATGCCTTTTCGTTACTCCTACTATCAATGACGCCCTCTGGCTGATCCATAAAAATGCATTCTTCTAAATCACCATTTAGAAATGCAGTTTTAACGTCCATCTGCCAGATTTCATAGTTGTAGTAAGCAGTAATAGCAAATAGGATTTGAATGGATTTAAGCATAGCTACTGGAGAAAAGGTCTTATCATAGTCCAATCCTTGTCTTTGACGAAAACCTTTCGCTACAAGTCTAGCTTTATAGTCTCTACCTATCCATCCACACTAATCTTTTTCTTAAATATCCATTCGCACCCTACGAGTTTTACTTCAGAATGTGCAACTTCCAAAGTCCATATTTTGTTGGTGTGCATGGATTCCATTTCGGATCGCATAACATCCAGTCATTTCACTGAGTCACTACTCGTGATAGCCTGCTGAAAATTAGTAGGGTCATCATCTTCCATGATGCAATCTTCTCTATCACCATCAATGAGAAAACCGTAGTATCTCTCTGGTAGGTGAGAAGACCTACTAGATTTATGGAGTGACTGAGGCTCGTTGGGTTCTATCGAAGTTTCAGGTTCAATCAAATCATTAGTAGTTATTTGTGGCTCTGGAATTTCTTCTAGTTCACCCGTATTGGCAATAGTATCATTTGTAATAAAACTCATTTTATAAAAATGTGGCATATTGAGAAACAAACACTCTTTGTTCCTCATTATGGTAGAATAGATATCCATATGAATGTTTAGGATATCCTACAAACTTGCACAAAAACGATCGTGTCTCGAGTTTGTCTGGATTCTGCTTTTTAACAAAAGCAGGACAACCCCATATCCTAACTCGTTTAAGAGACGGTCTCTTCCCACACCATATCTCATATGGAGTGGTAGGCACAGATTTTGTCGGAATCCTGTTTAATAGATTTACTGCAGTCTCTAATGCATACCCTAAAAGGAAAGTGGCAACTCAGCTTCACTCATTATGGAGCGTACCATATCTAATAGGGTACGATTCCTCCGCTCTGACACACCGTTGTGCTGTGGTGTATATGGAGGAGTGAGCTGAGAGAGAATCCCGTTCTCTTTTAGGAAATTAAGGAACTCTGTACTTAGGTACTCTCCTCCTCGATCTGATCGAAGTTTCTTGATGCTCAACCAGTTTTTTTCTACTTCAATTTTATTGTTCACCGCTGGAAGACGGACCGGGATGTTAGGACGTCTGGCCTGAATTCTGGAGGCAGATGCTATTTGGATTTATTTGTCCACTTCTCTAAAGATGCCAAGTTGATTTATGGCACTGTATATCGAAGGTTTGGACGGATGCGACCGTTGTAGCGTGACTTCATCAGATTCCCCCTCATTTTATGAGAGGTTTTTGATTGTGGGGACGCTCTTCCCTGCTGGCGCAAGCCCCTGCAGTTAATTACGTTACCGTATTGCGATAACCACTTTCTCCTGCTCCAGAAGTTCACTTCGTGTCATGTGTTTTGTTTTGGTTTTGGTTGCCCATGGATTGTATACGGAGACTAATTTATGTCGTCCCCCGTAGGGCATGGATTAGTCCAAATTCTTATATTTTTAGATTTGGATTTGGGTTGATTTAAGGATCGTTAATCTGGTTTGAGATTAAGATCAGCTTAAATATATGAGTATTTGGGCTCGATTATTTTAGTTTAAGGACATCACGGTCCATTATCGCCATGTTTGAGGTGAAATGTTAATTTAAGGACGTTTCGGTCCTTTATCGCCATTTTGGAGGCGAATATTAATTTAAGGACATTTCGGTCCATTATCCATCTTGCGCGAACGTGTATTTGTTACGTGATGAAGTGAACAATGGTGATATGGAATATGCCCAATTTGGGGCACGATCCGATTTGAGGCATGCACGTCAGTTTGGAAGTGTATCAACGAAAGAAGTTGTTGGTCGTCGGGACCCGCCACCTCTCTGAAGACGTTGAGGAATTACAACGACATATATCAGAGGTGTGGAGAGATGTACCCTTGAATCAAATCCCGTATTTGAGGAAACAGATCATGGTGGATCATCTAAGAATCATTAGCCTTATTTGAGACTAAAATTATCTTAGGAGATATATGATGAATATCATTTTGGATATCATCAATGAAAGATCATTAGTCATGTTTGAGACTAAGATCGGTTGGATATCATGAATATAAGCTTAGCCAATTTGGGCTACGATTGGGTTTCTGTAACACCCAGCAGTGCTAAGCACTCAGCTGCATATAGCGCTCACGTGTATATCACGTGAGGCGCTCCAATAGTGATAAGCACTAACTTTTGTGGCGCTCACGTGTATTTCACGTGAGGCGCTCCAATAGTGCTAAGCACTAAATTTTCCCGGTGCTCACGTGTGTTTCACGTGAGGCGTTATGTTTTTGGAGATTTAATCTCTGTTGATGTTTTTAGAGAACTTAAATCTCTGTTAATGGTATTTTAATCATTAACGATCACCAAAATCATTATTTTGAGGATCTGGGATCATGTTCTTTAATAACTAAGTTCTTGATTTGAAGGAACTAAGTTCCTGGAGTATTATGAACTCCATATTTTCCATGTTCATGTTTTTAGAGAGGTTAAACATCTTTTAATGGGGTTTTGACCATTAAGGATCACCAAGATCACTATTTTGAGAATCTGGGATCGGATTCTTTTAAAAACTAAGTTCTTGATTTGAAGGAACTAAGTTCCCCGAGTATTATGAGCTCCATCTTCTTCATGTTCTTGTATCTATGTTCTTTCCTGAATTTTTGATTCTCAAGAACAAGATCTTCCCGATGAGAATTAAATTCACAACTTGTGGGAGACTTGTCTTGTGGATCTCAGATCCAGAGAAAAAACTAAGTTCTTTGAGAAGGGTTAAACCCTTTTAATAGGTAAAGGAGATGTTTTTTGATCTCTTCTTTTTTCTTTAGCTAAGGTTTTTAGGAGGGAAATCTTCTTCTTTGAAAGAATTAAATTCTCTATTGTTTTGAGAGCCTTCTGTATTTTTACAGAAGCTTATGGGGGTTTCCTCTTTTCTTTTCTTCCCCTTTTTTCATCTCTTTGTTTCTATTTATAGGAGAAAGAAATGAATCAATTTGTTGAGAAAATCTCTCATTGAGAGATCATGATTGATTTTATAATCAATCATAATGATCTTTTAGATCAATCGGTGAATTTTATTCACCGTTAGATTTTTAATCCAAAGACTCTCTGTTTAACAGAGAAGATTTCTTGTTTGTTTTACAAGATTAAGAAATATTTTCCTAAGATAGAATTTTATTCTATCTTATAAATATCTTGTTAGTTTAACAAGATTAGAATTTTATTTTATTTTATTAATATCTTGTTATTTTAATAAGATTAGAATTTTATTCATTCATATTAATATCTTGTTATTTTAACAAGATTAGGAATATATTTTCCTAACATAGAATTTTATTTTATAATATGAATATCTTGTTAGAATTTTATTTTATCATTTGAATATTTTTTAGTTTAAAAAAATCAGAATTTTATTCTATTATATGAATATCTTGTTAGTTTAACAAGATTAGGAATATAATTTCCTAAGATAGAATTTTATTCTATCAAATGATCGATGGGTGATTTATAATCACCATTGGATTTTTGATCCAAGGGTCCTCTGTTTAACAGAGAACATCTTTTTAGTTTGAGAAAGATCAGAAAAATATTTTCCACATAGAATTTAATTCTATCAGATGGTTTAATTGGTGATATTTTATCACCATTGGATTTTAAATCCAAGATTCTCTGTTAGAAAAAGATCTCTCCGTATTAGAAAGATCAGGAAAAATATTTCCCAAATAGAATTTAATTCTATCACATAGAATTTAATTCTATCAGATGAGATCATTTTAAATTGGGGCGCTCACATGCTTTGCATGTTAGCGCTGCCAAAAAATGCGGCAAGAGAACTCACGTGTTTAACACGTGACCTCTAGTGTGGGTTTTAGCCTGTTTATTTTTAGTGCTCCTATGCTATGCATATGAGTGCTCACGTGTTTAACACGTGAGGCATGTTTGGCCATTGGTTATTTATGTTCAGCACTCATATGCTTTGCATATGAGCGCTCACGTGTACAGTTTGACCCTTAGTTATTTGTTTTCAGCATTTATATGCTTTGCATACGAGCGCTCACGTGAGGCCAGTTTGGCCTTTAAGTTTATTTTATTCAGCGCTCATATGCTTTGCATATGAGTGCTCACGTGTTTAACACATGAGGTCAAACTATGATGATTCTTTTCCTCTTCCCCTTTTTTTTATAAAGGAACAAATAGCTCTTTGCCAAAAATTTTGGCGGGAACATTTATACTCCTTGAATTTTTCGAAAGCTTTAGACTTATGTTTCAGAAAGAACACATGTCCAAACCTCGAGAAATCATCAGTAAAGGTTATGAAGTATGAATAACCGCTTCTTGTATGCGTAGACATCGGTCCACATACATCACTATGTATGAGACCTAAGAGTTTAGTAGCCCTCTCTCAGTGTCCAGTAAACGGAGTTTTGGCCATTTTACCCTTGATGCAAGACTGACAAGTTGCATAATTTATATTCAATGTAGCTTGGTTAGTCTTGTTTCGTTAATATGACTAAATCTATAATGCCATAAGAATGCTTCATTTATTTCTGAAGTCTTTCTTTTGTTTGTGTGTTGGATGTTGAAAACTGTGTGTTGATTCAGGACGTAGATTTTGTTATTTGGTGTACCATACCCAATCAACTGTTGATTTAAGTTAATGTTCATAACATTACTTTGCAATACAAAATTATATTCTTCATTGTCTAACAAAGATACAGATATAATATTACATAACATAGTCGGTACAAAATAACAGGGATTCAAAATCAATATACACCCTGAAGGCAACCCTGGGTGATACTCTCCCACTGACGCAGCATCAACATTTGAACCATTCCCAACGCGGAGTGTATGATCACCTTTATTCAAAACCTTGCTATTTCGCAACCCCTGCACACAATTACAGATGTGAGAATCTGAACTGGTATCTAATACCCAGGATGCAGAGTTTATTAAAAAAAGTTTTCGGTGATAAATACACCTGAAGCGGAAGCATTAACATGCTTCTTATTCTTGAGATTGGCGAGATACTTAGTGCAATTCCTTTTCCAATGTCCCGTCTTGTGACAATAGAAGTATTCACCCTTTCCTGATCCCGCAGCCCCGGATTTATCTTTTCCCTTCGTCTTTTTAACTCCACCTCTCGGGTTGGTGGGTTTCTTCTTCTTCTTTCCCTTAGCTTTTACTTTTGGGGCGGAGGAGGAAAATTGCCCAATAAGTAGAGTGGGAGTTTTCACCATCTTGAGCATGTTCTCTGCACTCTTCAACATATTGAGAAGTTCAGGAATTGATTTCTCCAAGTTGTGCATGTTAAAGTTCACTGCAAATTGAGTACAGGCCGGGGGGGAGAGACTGTAGAACGATATCAATATATTGTTCATTCTCCATGGTCCATCCCAGGTCTTCAAGCTCTTCAATAATGCCTATCATCTTTAGGACATGATCTCCTACAGATGTACCAACAGTCATGCTCATTTGAAACAATTTTCGTGAGGTCTCATAACGAAGAGCACGAGATTGCTCCCCATACAACCCCTTTGTATGGAGAAAGATAGATTGCTCATCCATCTTCTCGTGTTACTTTTGATATTCATTGTCCATTGAAGCTAACGCGATGCACTTTGCTGTGGCGCAGTCGATATACCATGTTTTGCGGATCTCCTTATTCGCAATAGAGGAATCGAGGCCTGGGACGGAAGGGGCTTTGGTAGTGAGGACGTATACAATCTTATCATAGGTAAGGGCAATGTTCATGTTCCTCAG
Organism: Agapanthus africanus; assembly: GCA_030015575.1. Classification (NCBI taxonomy): domain Eukaryota; kingdom Viridiplantae; phylum Streptophyta; class Magnoliopsida; order Asparagales; family Amaryllidaceae; genus Agapanthus; species Agapanthus africanus. The sequence continues at coordinate 498,718,994 of JASDDO010000001.1, read as the reverse complement.
TCAGTCTTTATAATTTCATCGTCATTTTGTTTTTCTCTAATAGAAGCTTAAGTCCCATCATTGGTATATGCCATTAGGAGAGAGAAAAGAAAACACTCAGTGTAACCTCTTGCATGATTAGATTGGTTATTATCTTATCTAATCGATATCTCCCACTTTTTTAATCAAATTTTCTTTCAAACCCTAAAACGAAAATTAGCCAGGATTAGTTACACTCTATAAATTCGCTGATCGATCAGCCAGGCCAGTGTTGGTACTCCGAGAGAGGTTCCCCGTGCTTTCGCACGGACCTAATTAAAATAAACCCCGTTTCCACAAAGGCATAACCCCGTTAACACCTTTCTAGACACCTACTATATTAGCTAATTGTAAAGTGTAAAATTCTCCCGGGAGTAACTATTACTCACAGTGGGATCGGGATCCAACTATCAAATAGAAAGTATGCAATCTCATTATAAATTTCAACACTTGAAATTCCCGATATAGTTTTTACCCCTAGCGTCCTGTGAACTTAATTATGGTCAACAAACCTAAAGATATTGTAGAACCAAATTTGAAAGATACTCGGTTTTTTCGTGAAAAAGAAATTATTTCAAATGCGGAGCTTAAGCCACTCCTTTACAAATCACTCGGTTCTACAACGATATCAAGTTCAATACGTTAAAGGTTTTCATCAAAACCATTCGTAGCCCTCCGCCATTTTAGGAAGTAGAGTACTTAGTATTCGTGCTACGTTTGTTGACTATAGTTAATGCATAGTGATTCTCATATAGCCATGTTCTATGTATCATCAACCATGATACAATTTGTATATATCAAATATATAATGAGAAGAAAAGAATTAAGATGAGCATTATACTAATATATATATATATATATATATATCCAATTATTAAATCAAAACTTGATTCAATAATCCGGTTATATCATATATAACCCGGCTAATATTAAAAACACTACATTAGAATACGATATCATATACTCGTATTTAATCAATCTCCCGCACATATCTCCATACATGCCCTACTTCGTTTTACTTGAGCTAGGAAACCTCTATGTAGGACTCTAAAGACTCGTCAATACGCTAGCAGTAGGTAATGATCACATCAGATACCCACAAGACTTCAGTGGTACTAGTTGGATGTAACGGCTACCCAGGTATTGAACAAATAGAAGATCAACAAGCAAACTTGTCCAAACTCCCGTAGAGCTACAAGCAACACTTACCGTACAGTCTAGTCTCTTCATCTGATATGCCGTATATCGAGTCTGGGGGTTAGAATCGTCAGACCCCAATAACTCGATAAGTCATACCGATGTGTGGCCTATAACCATTGAGAAACTACTGATAACACTTATCAGTAAATCTCATCAGTCCCGGCCAGGGACTTGCGGTTATAGTCAATCGCATATAGCACAACATCAACTCCCAATATCGGGAGAGACGGAACTCCTTCTATCGCTCACTACCTCCATGTGACTCGGGACTGTACCCATAAAACACCTGTTTGCATGACTCAGTAGAGCCGTGGTAGGGTGGAAATCAAAGCACAGTGGGAACCATACAAGGCACTATGACGATCTCGGGTTTACAGACCAACCTGTACAAGTGTCACCAAAGAATTGCTATTTGACGATAGGTATGATACCATCTAGGAGTTCTCGGCGAGTCCGTTCAGTGTACTCAGTCTCTAATGAGCACCTATATACAATCTTTGATGTCAAACACCAATAGATATGGGATCATCCATCGCCCCAAAACAGGGTCAAGAAACATATACACAAGTCTACTCTGGGACATCGATGTCCTATCTTGATATCTCCTTGACTAAGAACATTTAAGGATATGCTTATAGACTACCTAAGGCCCACTAGTATGATCTGCATCATAATCCCAGCAGTTAAGCAAAGATCCTAGGGGCTTTATCAACATGTATTAGCGACAGTAATAACAAGTAGAACCATACACATGAATGATAAAATAAAACCAAATAGCATACTATCATATTGAGAAAGATTATACTGTAGATATATACATGTCCAACAATTACAATAATTGCCTCTAGGGCATACCTATCTAACAATAAGCGCTTCGATTCTTTCATGAGAAAGACCAACTACTCGAGATGTGAGTATGACAGCTGCATGAGTGGCTTAAGTTTGGGTCTTCGTTATATCTACTCCTATATGTCGATGACATGTTGATCGCGGTTACGAGTAAAGCAGAAATAAATGTGCTTAAAGCTTCATTAAGGGAAGAATTTGACATGAAGGACTCAGGTGAAGCGAAGAAGGTTCTTGAGATGGAAATTATTCGAGACATGAAGCCTGGAAAGCTGTGGCTATTCCAAGTCAGATATATTGAGAAAGTGTTAGAGAGATTCAACATGAAGGACTCAAGACAGGTGAGCACCCCTTATCGCCGGTCATTTCAAGTTATCCTCTAAGGAGTGTCCAAAATCAGCGGAGGATAAGAAAAAGATGTCTCAAGTACCATATGCAAGTGCGATGGGATCGCTGATGTACGCTTGGTATGCACACGTCCAGACATATCATATGCAGTAATTCTGGTTAGCCGGTACATGTCAAATCCAGGGAAGTTTTATTGGAAAGTTGTAAAGTGGATATTTCGGTATCTAAAAGGAATTAAAGATCTCGATTTATTCTTTCATAAGTCAGAAAATAAATCAAGCCAGTTGCAAAGATACATAGATGCGGATTATGTTGGGGATTTGGATAAGAGAATATCTCTTACATGCTATGTATATCTAGTTGCAGAATCTCCAATCAGTTGGAAGTCGACACTTCAGGATATCGTACCGCTCTCAACAATGGAGGCAGAATACATGGCAGCAGTGGAAGCATCTAAGAATGCCTTGTGCTTAAAGGGCCTAGTTGAAGAGTTCGGGTTCGAAAAGGGGATGGTTCCTTAGTTTTGCGATAGTCAAAACGCCATTCACTTAGCAAAAAATAAAATATACCACAGACGAACTAAGCATATCGACATGTGGTATCATAAGATAAGGGAGTGGGTCGAAAAGAAAATCGACTTGATAAAGATCGATACTTAGGTGAACCAGCGGACATGATAACAAAGGTTATACCTGCGGAGAATTTAATTCTACATTGACTTCTATTCAAGTACTCAAGTGTGAAGAAAGGCGACCTCAGTAGGAGGGTCGCACCAGTTTCTTAGTTCTGGTTAAAAACTGTGACAATATCAGTTTCTCAATTCTGAAGAAAGATTGTTCCAGCAGGGGAAACCGGGAGAAATAATAAAGCAACCCTAGAGGATACAAGACGAGGGGAAACAAGTTTTCAAGGTGGCTATAAGGATATACGAGTCAAGGTGGAGATTGTTGTGAAGGGTGTCTTGTATTTGAGCAAGACTGCGAACCAGAGAAGGGGCTAGATGTCTGCAGCGATCAAGCGTAGACGTCTGTCCAAATAAAGACTCAAGAATCCAAAGCATGCCTAGACTTCTGCCTAGATGATCATCATACGTTTGGTCGAGCTCTGGCCAGACGCGGCCAAAGGGTCAGACGTCTTCCCTAATAGGGACAGACGTCTGGCAGGGCTTTGGCTTTCTGCCAGAGTGCAAGCAGACGACTGTTCGTCATATGGTCAGTCGTCTGCCCAAAGATAACCGTGAATTTCAGTACAAGATTTATCTCGAAAAATTAGTTTCTGAGTGGCGGTTTTATAAATTTCAGGATCTTATTATAATTCATATTTTATGTGCTATATATAGGATCTTAGAATTATTATTTAAGGTTGATAGTTTTTTATCATAAATTTCTAGGGAGTCGTCGGCTTCATAAAAGATCTAGTCTATCAAAGAAGGAGAACTTTCGAGAGAGAGCAAGGTGATCTCGTTAGAGATCAAGGAGATGATTAGTTGTAATTTTCTTGTAAGGTTAGCTTCTCTTTAAAGTTCTATTAAAGGTTCTCCTCGTTTCCCCTATTAATCTCTTGTGTTATTTAATATTACAGTTTGCATCTAGTGTTTTTTTTTATTTGTATTAAAAGGATCTAGGTTTATAAATCCGTAAGGTTTTACGCTGCGCCGATTGATAAAGGGTTTCCAACATTTTGCTGGCTGAGGATTTTTCTTGTCTTGTCTCACCCCTTTCCCCTGTTGATCTTTCTTCTTTCTCCGTTTCCCATCCTCCTAATTTTTCACCTATATCACCTGTGTTGCTTAAGAAAAGTAAAAGATTAACCCTAACTAGCCTGCATTCTGTTAAGACTACTCCTTTTATTTTAAAAGATCTTTCCAACTTCTCAAATAAAGATATGATTGAATTTGGTGAAGCAATGGGTGCTATTTTGAATGAGATGGGAGATGCACGTCGATTGTCAGGCGTATACAGATTCCCCCTGTCTAGGATAGGCTGGGGTTTATTGATTGTGGGGATCCGAATCTCTGGAGGCCGTAGACTAAGCTGCCGTTAATTACCTCTCGCCTTCTAAGTGAGGGAATCTCCGATTGACGGGTAAAACTGCTCATGCGAACTCAATGTGCGGTGTGCGTGTGTTGTGTTTTGAGGGGTTTTGGATATATTGGGGGCCTTGCAGAGTTTACGGGGGTCCCGCTACCTAGATAGAGGGTTGGGGGTTAAGGGGGCTAGCAGTCCCCTTGCGGGGTCCGGGACAGCGCCCCGTTAGAAATTTTTTCTAACAGGGGAAAGTGTTGTGGAGTGTTTATATATAAAAAAAATGGAAAATAGCATCCAAAGGACGCATGGGAGCCAGTGCCTCACGTGCCCAGCACGCGGGAGCTGGGCGCCAGCGCCTCACGTGTTTAGCATGTGCGCGCCGGGCGCCAGCGCCTCACTGCTTGGTACGCGGGCGCTGGACGCCAGCGGGAAAAAGGGGCTTAGCCCCTATACTGGGAGTTGTACTCCAAATTGACTTTTGGAGTTAAAGTGTTAAAAAAGGACAAAGGGGCTAAGCTCCTGCACCGGGAGTTGTACTCCCGATTGACTTTTGGAGTTGAACTCCTAAAATGAAAGATTTATTATTATTATATGTGTGTGTGTGTGTGTGTGGAGTTAAACTCCCAAGAGATTTTCGGAGATGATGAAAGAGGACCCCTTTCTTCTCCCTTAAGCCCTAGATCTTCTCTTAAGTCTTGGATCTTCTCAAAGTGGGATTTTTGGAGATGGGTCTCCTTGTTCCTCCTTTCTATTGGCTGGATCTTGGAGAAAAGGGGGATGAGACTTAAAAATCTCCCATTTTATAGAATTGATTGAAGATTTGAGTTCCCCTTCAAGGGTTTTATGGTGAAAAACTATTTCTTTTTAGAAAAAGAAGAGTTAAACTCTTGATTTAATTCAAAAAAGGAGAAGAAGATTTAGAACCTTGAGGAAGGAGAAGGAGACACAGAAACCCTAGACTTTGAGGGGAATGGATTGTCATGCTTCATTTCATCATCATGTTGCCTTTTATAGGCTTACAAATTTACACATAGCCTCTTGGGCTTTACAAAATGGCATTTTCCCCATCCCATGTCTTATGTGTTCATTTCTTTTGCACATGAGTTATGGGCTTTACAAAAATTTGGCTTTATGCCTATTGTTTTTACATTTATGCATGAAAGTTATATCAAACTTATTTATTACATAATTTTCTTCTTGGTATGGAGAGGCCAGTCGCTTCATGTTCGGGCTTGACTTGGGCATGGGCCCACTTGGGCTGGGCTTGGGTCCGTTTGGCTTGGGTGGACTTTGATTTTGAATTGGTCAACCGGGATGTAAATTTTAGCCCCAACAAAGTGCCCCCCATTAATAAATGCACACCGCGTATATGGGTCGTGTGCATAAAATTGATGAATCTTCTTTCGCATGGGGGTGACTTGATTTGGTTCCCGCTTTTGGGGAGGCTGGCACTGCCCTTTTTACGACATGGACGGTCGATGCTTGACGTGTCTCCGAGAAGGAGTGTCGCTGGTTGACGTGTCCCCAAGGCCGAGTGTCTGTGTTGGACGTTTTCTCGAGACAGAGTGTCTGTATGTGACGTTTCCCCGGCATGAGTGTCGCCGGTCGACGTTTCCCTGGCATGGAGTGTCTGCGCTCGACGTTTCCCCTGAACGGAGTGTCGCTGGTCGACTTATCCCCAAGGCGGAGTGTCGCTTGTTGAATTATCCCCGAGGCGGAGTGTCTGTTTGATGTTTCCCCAGCACGGAGTGTCGCTGGTCGACGTATCCTCGGCACAGAGTGTCGCTGGTCGACGTATCCCTGAGGCGGAGTGTCTGTTTAACGTTTCCCCGGCACGGAGTGTCGCTGGTTGACATGTCCCCGGCACGGAGTGTCGCTGGTCGACGTATCCCCGGCACGGAGTGTCTGTTTGACGTTTCCCCGGCATGGAGTGTCGCTGGTTGACGTGTCCCCGACACGGAGTGTCGCTGGTCGATGTTTCCCCGGCACGGAGTGTCTTTTTGACGTTTCCCCGGCACGGAGTGTCGCTGGTTGACGTATACCCAGCACGGAGTGTCGCTGGTCGACGTTTCCCTTGCATGGAGTGTCGCTGGTCGACTTATCCCCGAGGCGGAGTGTCTGTTTAACGTTTTCCTGGCATGGAGTGTCTGTGGTCGACGTTTCCCCAGCACGGAGTGTCGCTGTTCGACTTATCCCCGAGGCAGAGTGTCACTTGTCGACTTATCCCTGAGGCGGAGTGTCTGTTTGACATTTCCCCAGCACAGAGTGTCGCTGGTTGACGTGTCCCCGGCACGGAGTGTCGCTGGTCGACGTATCCCCGAGGCGGAGTGTTTGTTTGACGTTTTCCCGGTACGAAGTGTCACTGGTTGACGTATCCCCGAGACGGAGTGTCTGTTTGTTTTTGACGTAGTAGTCCTTGTTGGGGTTAGTTGGTCTGATTTGTTTTGGAAGTTCCAATCTGTCCGGTGGGACTTTTGAGCTTGGAAGCGCTTCCGGATGGGAATTTAATTTGAATTGTTCGATTCCTGCCTTGTTTGGCGGGACCCTTGAATTCGAGGCATTGCAGCGTGGGATTTGGAATTTAGAATTTGGATTTATATTTAGCATCAACATCGCTACACTGGAATGTGGTATCGGGAGTGAATCATCATTTGCCGTGAGAGAATTTAGGGACTTTGGTTTTGGTTTAGCATCAGCATCGTTACACTGGAATATGGTACCAGGAGTGAATCATCATTTGCCATGAGGGGATTTCCCTCGTTCCCAGTTTAACGACTCAGGGGTCATCTGTTCCTAGTTTAACGACTTAGAGGTCATCTGTTCCCAGTTTAAAGACTTAGGGGTCTACTGGATCGAAAGTTTAGAATTTTGGGGTTGGGGTCGGTATCAACGTTGATAACACTGGAGCATAAGTGCCAGGAGCAATTCATCATTTGCATTTTCCCTTGGGGAGCGATGGCTTAGAAGATAGGTTTAGGTCCCTATCACCTAAGGATTTTCAATTTTATGAGCCGTTAGGGTCCTATAAAAGCATTTTCTCCCTATGAGTTGAAAGGATCTTGTAGGTATATTTTCTTCTTAGAAGTCGTGAGGACCCCCAAGTGTGTTTTTCCTTCATGAGTTGTAAGGATCCCATGAAGGTGTTCTCTTATGAGTTGAGAGGATCTCGCAAGTTTTGTTCTCCTCATATATCGTGAGGACACATGAGTGGGACTTTCCTAAATAGAGCTTAAATCCATGGGCGAAGACCGGCCGTGGGGTTTGTGATTGCGGTGAGGTATGGGTGTGATGAGGATTATTTGAGCCCGTGGATTGTATACGGTAGTCAATTTGGGGACTGGCCGTAGGACTGGTGAATTTGGGGGATTTGGATTTTGGTTGGCGTCTGCATCGCTGCACTGGAATATGATACTAGGAGCAACTCATTATTCACCATTTGTAGGTTTGGGGATTTGAATTTTGGTTGGTGTCTGCATTGCTGCACTGGAATATAGTATCAAGAGCGACTCATCATTCGCCGTTTGAAGGTTTAGGGATATTTTTTACCGCGATTGCTCCACCATTTCAGCTTTCCTTATCTCCTGAGCTTGATTCCTTAAGAACCATGGGCTCTTTTTTCTTAGCAGCTTGAGCAGGGCCCTCATCATTATCTGAACCGAGCCAATATTGGGCAGCGTCAACCATATCATCACCATGGCTGTAAAACATAGGAGGGTTCGTTTCTCCAGGTCCGACCATGTAGACCGTATGGATCGTGCATCTGTTTGTTACCTCCTCATCATCAACGTTAATTGCTGGACCTTTGGATTGTCGCCATGGTTTGCCCCTTTCATGGGAGGGTGAACAATTAAGAGCGGTCAGTTTCCCAAATATCTCGGTCTCTGTTTGTATAAAATTGGCGGTCGTGACTCGATCGTTTGTCAACACGCCAGGCGACAATGATATTTCTCTCGCCTTGTATTATTTCTTGACCCAATCCTTAAAGATGCAACAATCTTCAATAGTGTGTCCCGGCACTCGGTGGTATGGGCAAAAGTTGGGATGATCAGTCCTGTTCGCTTCACTTAGCTTTTTTGGTTCTAATAGCCACAGGCCATTCTTCAGAGCATCTTTGAATATTTTGGGAACCTTGTCTCTTCTAAAAGAGTAGATCTTATTTCTCCTTTCCTCCAAAGTTGGCTCTCGAGATTTGTTAATCTTTGCTCCGCCTGCTCTCTGCTTATTTAGAGAATCGATGCTATTGGAACTTTCTCTTTTCCGGTCGTCGTCCTTCCGATGTCTCGGTCTGCTTTTGAATTGGAGATCTTGAGTGGACTCGGGCTTTGAGCATTTCAACATTTAAACCTTCTTGGTCAGCTCTTGGAATGTTTTGAGGCCTATGGTACATAGAAAAGGTTTTATCCAGCTGTTCAGATTTTCTATAAGAAAACTGACGGATTGGTCTTGCTCCAACGGCGGTTCACATTAGAAAGAGAGATTGCGCCATCGGACTATAAAATCCATGTTGCATTCGTTGTTCTTTGGCTCAGTCCATATGAGGTCGGCAATGGTGATTTTATCGCTGACGCTCATAAACCTTTGCTTGAACATGGATTCTATTTGAGCGAACGTCATGATCGAGTCATCCGGTATGATTTCATACCAATCGAAAGCAACATCGGTCAAGCTATTGACAAACCGACGGAGAAGGAGTGCATCATTGCCCCCAGTATTCACACATGATGCTTTAAATTGGGCAATGTGCCGGTTTGCATTTCTCGTCCCATCGAACCTTTCAAATTTGGGGACGCATAGCCAGTGGGAAACTCCACAAGATCGTACTGAGCAGGATATGGTCTCCCGCTACTGCTGGCGTCTTTTTGCTCTCTGGGTTCGGCTACCAATGTTTTGGCTTTATTGGCGACCAAATCCATAATTTGATTTTACGTTAGCGGGTTGCTATCATCGGTAGTCAAGATATTTCCCGAGATAGGCTGCGGCCGACTTTCATGCGGCTCGCCCACCTTTGGATTTGAGAGAATGGGCGTCGTCTACATCGGAACACCGTTTCCCAGTTCATGAGCAGAGCTCTGTGCTTGATTAGGCGGTTGAGAGGCAACTTGGGCTTTGAGCTGTAAGACGAAGTTTGTTAAGTCGTCAATTTTGGAGTAAAGCTTGGCCATCTCATTGTTTTTGTTTCTGAGCTTCTTTTTGAGCTCTTGGAGAAGTTGCTGCTCTGCGGTCTTGGGATGGAAGATTGGCTCTTTTTCACTTTCCGAGCCCGACTCCTCATGAACTGAGGGATCTCTCTGCTTATCAGCTTCACTGGAAGGGTCTTCATTACCTTCTAGAGGAGGCTGGTCTTGGGAAGTAGCAGCCACATTCACAGCAGATTGGATTTGAGATGTGGTGGCCGCATTCTTGCTCTTGCTGCATGTGCCCACCATGTAGACAGTGTGGACCACATATCCAGCCATCTCTTTATCTTTGGCGGCTGACTTTTTGGACCATCGTCATGGCCCTTCTTCTTCTGGAAAGGACAGGCGACTGAAGACGGTTGGTGATTGATCTACTTATTTGGATTGTGGAGTTGTATGAATGAAAAGTTTATCACAACCAAAGAATTTATAACCGCAATCAATTAACAGTGTCGATGTAGCTCGTTAATGAATACGGATCGTCCACTGAGATTTGTGAATTCGTTCGATCTTGCCTTAGATGAGTCGAAATGAAAATATAAAAGAAAATTCAAGAAAGTAATTCGAGATTTGATTGAGTTGTCATTTCAAGAAAATCAAGAATATATTCAAGAATTAGAAATCAAGAAAGTATCCAATATCAATTTGAATTATCAAGAATATGAAGAATAGCTTGTAGGATTCGATTAAATTAGTAGCAATAATGAATCTAATAATGACGAATCTTATCTATTGATGAATTGTAGTTAGGACGATGGTGATGAATGAAGATTAGGGATCTATTGAAGAAACTAGGGTTCCTCCTTCTCTATCCCTTGTCTTTTCATTGATCATCATTCGGATCTATCCTTTAGCAAAGAGAGTCATCAATTATTTAATCCCTAATTTGCAACGAAATTAGCAAGAATGTGATCTCGATCCAAATTAGGTCATTGATGATTCTTTTTCCTAAAGTTCACAAATCTCATAAGACTTAAGATTAGTATTAGGATTTTATCATCACTTGATCTACCTATTCTCTCGAATCCTTTACAAGCGGAGATTTCACTCACATATTATGAAAATAATAGGATCAAGAACGAAGAATTTCATAATGCAAGAATGTAAAGAAAGCAAGACTAATAGTAATTATCATCTTTATTAAATCTTCTTCAAATTTACATAATTCCTCAATTCGAGGTACAAGACTAAGCTCTCGATCGCTCCGTTGAAGAGGTGAATTTGTCGTCGATCTTTGCATGGCTCAATCGCCGTGAGATGTGGATCGTCACGGATCTCTTGCTCTTGATGACGATCGGCGTTGCGATAAAGGATCTTTGAAGTCGATGCTTGATAATGCTCTCAATTGACTCTTGATATTGATTTGGAATTTGAATTGATTTGGATTTGTGCTAGAATTTTACCACCATCAACCAACAACCTTTTACATTAGATCTAGTTTCCTTTTATAGATCTCAAATTAAGCTTCCCTCATAAGCTAGGTTGTTAGAGAGAGCTTTCTAGAATAAGATTGTTACAAGGGGCCTTCTAGAATAAGGTTGTTACAGAGAAATTTCCAAAAGAAGTCTGTTATAATGGATCGTATTAAGTAAGCAATGTTGTTAGAATGAAGCTTCTGGAGAGAACACACCATCGAAGCCCCCAAGTAGGCCGTGGATCCGCGGCAACTAGGCCAACTCGGCCGCGGTTCCTCGGCCAAGTAGTGAAATCTCTGCATGATATTTTAGGGCTGTTCTGATGTTGGCATTTTTGTCATCTTCTGATATCTGGAATCTTTTTATCTCTTCTAAATCTCTGCCAGATTTGAATTCTTTGACTTGCTGCATTTTGTCGGCAAATTTGTGATTCCGGTTTTTTGACCTGAATAATTTTCTGCACAACATCTCGATGAAATATTTTGAGATATACAATATCATGCGTGAAGTAATAAACACACAAGTTCCTTTAAAGAATGTTGAATATATATATTTAACACGGGGTATTTGGAATTTTGCAAATAAATTTGTAATCCGTGTTATATTTACAGTAAACACCCTTAGATGATTAGAATAATGAGGAAATTGATGTGTTACAGATTGCAATATTTTCGACTGAACAAATTCCCCCAAACTTAATTTTGATCGCCTCGAGCAAACATCTTTTATTCAGGTGAAGAAGAAAAAATAAGAAAAAGAAAAACTAACTAGCACACTTTCGTAGGCAACACGATTGCACTGAGCACGTGCAACAAGCCTTTAAACCTCTAGGTGTCCCTAGTAGGTGGAGTGTTGTCTCCTGAGGGTTTTCAGCGGACTGCACCCACAAAATCGTATAATAAAAGGAAGACTGTGAAAGTTACATGTAAAGATAAGAATTGTAAAAGAAAGACTTTGAAAATTAGAGTTTCCAACTATACTAGATTTTTGGTTGTCATGAGCCCTATCTTAATAGTCTTGAAAAAATGTTAGAAATCACATCATCCCTCAATAAAACATCGCCTTTATTTTTCATCCCTACCTTTCTTCCAAACACCGATCATATAACTCTACGTGTGTGTAAAGAACATCCCTACACTCGGAGAACTCAATTCAAGCTATCATACTCTTGTCCATCTATCTCAGTACTTTTTAATTGGTGAATATTTAGATGGAATTGCTCACATATTTTTCATGCGACCGTTAATATTTCTTGAGGTACTAACCGACCGATTACTAAATGTGCTCACATGTTAGTTGTAATGAGCAATTTCCTCGTTTTGCAACACCTAAGTCTTAGCAGTGACTCCCAAACCAGTTGGTCTAAGGCACTAGGTGATGAAGCACCCGCGCTATATTTTTTTTATGCTGCCTTGGTGATTACAAAACCAGTGTTCATTTTTCTACACCATTTTATCTTTTATGCTTCATTTATTATTTTCTTCATATTTTGGCTTTTAGATAAGAGCATTTCAAGGTATCCTCTACTATCCCGAATTTCAAGACGTGTGTAAGTGCGTATAGTAGGGTATCAACGTTCAAATTTTTGGCTTCCAGAATAGGAACTATTTTTCAGACTTATTTTTATCCTCAGATTAATGACTTCTTTCATTTTACTAACCCTTGGGACAACGGCTCATAACTATTTATTACTAGTTTCATTTAAGAAAACTTCTAATTTTCTTGATTTTCTTAAATTTTTCCAATCTTATAAATGTAATTTTTCACTTTCTAATATTTTATTATCTTATTTATGTACACAAAATTTTTTTATTATATGTTTTGTGCTTATGCAAAGTATGATGCAAAGTGATGCGTAAATAAGCACAAACCTCCCCCAAACTTGTTTACAACAGTGTCCTCACGGTTGCCATTCGTTAAATCTCAGAAATCTGTAAACTTGGGAGGAAAATTTATTAGCGGGGACATGAACTATGATCGTGAAAATCTCCCCCAACTTATTCTTTATTTATGTACAATTTTTTTATTTATTATTTTTATATTTTTATTTATTATTATTATTATTTTTATATGTATGTACAAGTTGACTCACCTCCATTCTAAAAGACAAGACAATATTACCAAGACATGGAGGTGAGGTGGAGGAAAATTAGTCATTATAAAGCGGCTCCTGTAAAAACAGGAGCTCCTCCAAGGGGTCAGTGAAAAAATACAGTTTTAATCTATACCCATTTACTTTGAAAATTGAACCGTTTTTAACATTTTCAACCTCAACTGTCCCGTGCGGGTATACATACCGCACAACAAATGGTCCTTTCCACCGAGATCGTAGCTTACCCGCATGAAGACGGAGACGCGAATCATAAAGAAGGACTTGTTGATCTGGGGAAAAAGTTTTTCTCAAAATGTTTTTATCGTGAAATACCTTAGTCCGATTCTTTACTATCACAGCATTATCGTAAGCTTCATCGCGGAGTTCACTTAGCTCGTTTAATTGCAGCTTCCGAAAGTTGCAGGCTTGATTTAAGTCAAAGTTCAATTCTTTAATGGCCCATATTGCTTTGTGTTCAATCTCGACTGGAAGGTGGAAAGCCTTACCAAACACTAGACGATAAGGAGACATACCTATATCAGTTTTATATGCAGTACGAAATTCCCAAAGAGCATCCGTCAATTTGGTTGACCAATCTTTTCGATTTTTAGAAACTGTTTTCTCCAAAATTTGTTTCATTTGTCTGTTGGAAACCTCAACTTGCTCGCTCGTTTGGGGATGATAGGGTGTCGAAAGTTTGTGGTTGATTGCATATTTCCGCATCAAAGTCTTGAAAGCCTATTACAAAAATGCGTCCCGTTATCGCTAATGATAGCGCGAGGGTGTCCAAATCGTGAAAAGATATTTTCTTTAAGGAACTTAATGACAACCTTGTTGTCATTAGTGCGACAAGGAATAGCTTCCACCCATTTCGAGACGTAATCAACCGCAAGCAATATGTACAAATTCCCAAAAGAGTTGGGAAAATGACCCATAAAATCCATACCTCAAACATCGAAAATTTCAACCACCAAGATCGGTTGAAGTGGCATCTCATTTCTCCGAGAAATCGTACCCGTGTGTTGACACTGTGGACAGATTTTGCAATGATCAAATGCATCTTTGAATAATGTCGGCCAGTAAAACCGCATTGCAAAACCTTCTCCGCTGTCTTTCGAGGACCAAAGTGACCTCCACATGCCTGATCATGACAAAAAGATAGAATGCTCTTGAATTCATCATTGGGGACACATCTGCGAATGATCTGATCAGGACAATACTTAAACAAATAGGGTTCATCCCAGTAAAAGTGTTTTACTTGGGATAGAAATCGATGTTTGTCCTGTTTCGACCATTCGCGAGGAATAAGTCATGTTTCAAGATAATTCACTATATCCCCGAACCAAGGTTCAGTGGATACATTCAAGAGTTGTTCGTCCAGAAAAGAGTCATTAATTGGCAGGGTCACATGTGAAGAAGAGATGCGCGAAAGATGGTCGGCTACTACGTTTTCACATCCTTTCTTATCTTGAATGATGAGATCAAATTCTTGTAATAGAAGGATCCAACGTATTAACCTACCTTTAGCATCTTTCTTCGATAAAAGATGTTTTAAGGCGGAGTGGTCAGTGTACACAACAATTGGTGAGCCAATCAAGTAAGGCCTGAATTTTTCTAATGCAAATACAACTGCCAAAAGTTCTTTTTCGGTGGTTGTAGAATTAATTTGAGCATCATTCAAGGTCTTACTTGCATAATAAATCACATGTGGCATCTTATCAATGTGCTGTCCTAAGACTGCACCAATAGCAAAATCTAACGCATCACACATTAGCTCAAACGGATGGTTCCAATCAGTAGATGATAGAACGGGGGCTGTAGTGAGGGAATTCTTAAGTGAGTCAAATGCAATCTCACAGTCCGAGTCAAAGTGAAAGGTTATGTTCTTGGCCAAGAGAAGAGTCAAGGGTCTAGCAATTTTGCTAAAATCCTCAATGAATCTCCGATAAAAGCCTGCATGGCCAAGAAAAGATCGTATATCTTTGACGCATTTGGGATGAGAAATATTATGAATGACATCTATTTTAGCTCTGTCAACCTCAATGCCTTTCCGTGAAATGATATGTCCAAGTACAATTCCCTCTTGGACCATGAAATGGCATTTTTCCCAATTCAAGGTTAAGTTCTTCTCTTTACAACGAGTAAGAACTGCGTCAAGATGTGATAGGCAGTCATCAAAAGAATCTCCGAATATCGAGAAATCTTCCATGAAAATCTCCAGAAAATTCTCGACCATGTCCGAGAATATCCCCATCATACACCGCTGAAATGTAGCGGGAGCATTGCATAGCCCAAAGGGCATGCGTCTATAAGTAAAAGTACCAAAAGGACAAGTAAATGTGGTTTTATCTTGATCCTTTTCGGAAATAGGGACCTAGTTATAGCCAGAGTATCCGTCCATGAAACAATAATATTTACGTCCAGCTAAGCGTTCTAACATCTGGTCAATGAAAGGTAGAGGAAAGTGGTCCTTCCTCGTTGCGGCATTGAGTTTTCTATAATCAATACATACACGCCACCCAGTTTGAGCGCGTGTCTAGATCAACTCATTAGCCTCATTTGTTATGACCATGATGCCAGATTTCTTAGGGACTACATGAATTGGACTTACCCATTGGCTATCAGAGATTGGATAAATGATACCACTGTCAAGGCATTTGACGATTTCTTTCTTTACCGTCTCCTTCATGACGGGGTTTAACCGTCTCTGTGGTTCTCGGGTTGGCTTGGCTTCATCCATCAGATGTATATGATGTTCAACAATCAAGGGACTAATCCCTTTGATGTCAGCCATTGTCCAACCAAAAGCCTGCCTATTAGATCTCAAGACCATCAAAAGAGCATTCTCTTGCTCTAAGGCAAGAGAAGCTGATATGATCACGGGTAAAAACTCATTCTCACCTAAATATGCATATTTAAGATGAGAAGGTGGCAATTTGAGATCTAATGTCGGTAGAGAAACAATAGAAGGTAGGCTAAGAGAATGACATTCAGATTCACGAAGAAGCTCGTAGCCTGCAAAGGATACAGACTCGAAAAGTGATGAGTCAAAAGTTTCAGACTCAGGAGTGGACTCATCAAAAGTGTCCTCACTATTGTGTGCAAGATCAAACATTGATGTGCTAATATCGTCGAGATCTTCAAAGCAAAGTTCATCAACCTCGCAGCTGTCGTGGACAGAACAGACATCAAGAATGTGAGCAGAGGGTTCAGACGTCTGACTTTCAATCTTGTAAATGTTCAGCTCAATTGACATCTTCCCGAAAGATAGGGTCATAGAACCATTTCGACAATTTATAACAGCATTGGAAGTGGCTAGGAAAGGTCGACCAAGAATCACCGGAATTTGGTTTCTTGGGTTCGCTACAGGTTGTGTATCGAGAACAATAAAGCCCATAGGGAATATAAATTCCCCGACTTTAATCAACACATCCTCGAGTTCACCCCTAGGTTTGGTGATTGATCGGTCTGCCATTTGGAGAGTGCAATGAGCTGGTTTCAACTCTCCAATCCCTAACTGCTCATAAACAGAATATGGAAGCAGGTTAACACTTGCGTCTAGGTCAAGTAAAGCACGATTAATGTTTTTACCCCCAAGAGATTGTAGGACATCCAGGGTCCTTACGCTTCTTTGGTAACTGTGGGGTAAAAGCAGTGCTAACATTATTTGTCATGAATACCTTTTTGGGCACTTGAGTCTTCCTCTTCCTAGTGCACAAGTCCTTTAAAATTTTCGCATAATCCGGGACTTGTTGTATAGTATCTAGGAGAGGGATGTTGATGTTAACCTGTTTAAACATTTCCATAATCTTCTCCATATGTGGACTCGATTTGTTTCCCCTTAACCAATTCGGATAAGGAGTTTTAGCAATAATAGTTGGGTCCAACATTGGAGAAGGTGGTGTGTGTGGAACAGATCCCAGAATAGGAGTGAGGATCGTCTTTGGTGGACTAGAAGGAATATGCTGAGGGTTCGAGCCTTGAGGAAAACGAAGAATAGGCTCGCAAGAAGGTGGTGGGGTAGACGAACTGGGTCAGAAGTGGAAATAGAAGTGGAAGGAAAAGTGGAAGTGAAAGCCGGGATGTTATTGATTAATTCATCATGATTATCAATCTCTTCACCGACTCGGTTATTCAGCACTCTTCCAGATCTCAACGTTGTAATAGCATTCACATTGTAGTGTTGTGAATTCCAGGATTCGGTAGGGGTTGAGACGGAAGTTTCCCTTTCTCTCTAGCACTCATTTCGGCATTCAATCGTGCAATTTGTGCTTCCATCGATTTAATACTCTCACCTTGGAAGGCGGTATCTTTCTTAATATTATCGACAGAAGACTTTATCTCAGCCGAAACTTGCATGAATTTTTTCAGAATCAAATTCATGGTTTGTTCGAGTGAAGAGGAATTATCAGTACCAGTCAATTGGAATGAATTATACGGTGCAGAAGTGTTGACCGGATTTTGAAAGTTTTTTGATTGATAGGGGTGCTGAGTCAGTTGTAGTGGTTGCTATTATTGGGGAGGGACCCTTTGAAAGTTGTTTTGGTTTGGAACCGTGTTTTGAGTTTGGTGTTGGTTCCAAGCAAAGCTAGGATGATTCCTCCAACCCTGATTATATGTGGAAGAATACGGATCGTTTCTAGGTCTTTGCTGAAAAGCAGCATTAGTATACTCTTGACTTTGAAACGGGGAATTCAATAGACATTCTTTCGTCAGATGTGATGGATCAGAACAACATCCACAGACAGTTTTGGGGAGTGTCATTTAGTTTAAGGAGGCTAATAAAAATTTGTGTTCTATAGCTTCAAGCTTCTTTTGCATGGCTGCCATTTCAGCTTTAACTCCTATGGAAACATCCAGTTGATGGATACCACCCCTAGACGATGGTTGACTTACATTATCCCACTGTAAAGTTTTTTCAGCGAAATCTTCTAAAAATCTCCAAGCTTCACTATCGTCTTTAGACATGAAGTTGCCTTGACACATGGATTCAAGTATCTGTTTTGTTGTAGGATTAATGCCCTCATATATGATTCTGCACAGATCCCATCGATGGATTCCGTAATGAGGATATTGAACTAACAGATCCTTGAAGCGTTCAAAACACTTCGAAAATGGTTCATTGGGAAGCTGGGTAAATTGATTTATTTCGCTATGGACTCGGGCTGTCTTATGATGGGGGTAGAATTTCTTAAGGAAAGCTATGACGAATTCATCCCGGTTTGAAATAGAATGTGCAGCTGTGTTATAAAGCCACTTCTCGGCTAAATCACACAAACTGAACGGGAGAAGACGTAGACGCATAGCATCCACAGAAAGCTGTGAAGTACCCATCATAGCGCATACGTTTTCAAATTTGGTAATAAAAACGTATGCGTCTTCAGACTCGAGACCGTGAAATTTGGGTAAAAGATTGATGTATTGAGGTTTGATTTCAAAATTGTCCCCATTGGCTGGTGGAATGGAAAGACAGGTAGAAAGAGGACCTCGAATAGGGTAGCATCTCTCTTGGAGAGATATGCGGGGTGGATTCTGCGCACCTGTGGGCGGTGGAAGAGTGGTGTTAAAGAAGTTCGATGGAGATCCGTCCATCGAAGTGGATGTGGTGTGTGGTGAGGAAAAAGAAGATGTAGAAATACCGACTTCGGAGTCGATAGGAGAAACGCGGACAAGACGGGCACTAGAATCCCGTATCCAGCTGAGCATGCACTAAATGGTTTAACACAAGTGGCAGCATTGTGATAATTAGAGAAAATGTTGATTGGTGTTTGGTTTTTTTAAAAAGACGGATTTTGAAAAATCACACAACAATGCACAAGCAACCCTAGATCTAATGGTCACCTAGGTCAAGTCACTAGACCGCTTCTAGACTTCCAGAAGACAAATCGCAGGATAGATTCTCTACTGCCTCTTATCCCTTCTGTGGCCAGGTAAGTGCCAGGTAAGTGGGAGGTTCTCCACTACGTAAGTAGTGGGCCTAATTAAGTAACCACTTGCCTTAGACACACTTGCCTTAGACACCACAAAAGAAACGCGGATAAGCAATAGATTACCCATGACCTCCTTCTGTCCTAAATGAACGCGACAGTCCTTAGAGTCTTGTCTAGATATTTTTTAGTAAATGAGGGTGATGCGGATGCAAGTTTTGTGATTTTTTGGGGCTTAGGAAGGGTAATGAAATCCCTACCTAATCTGAATTTTGTCTTTGTCCCTTAATTTCCGTATTAAAATATACAAACAACCGATATCAAAACATGCAACAAATTTTTCTTTTAGCGGCGCTGCGAATTTTTGCAAAGAATCCTGCAGAAAATGGTTATTGGACAGAGCATGGAAGAGATAAGAAAGTATAGAAGTTACCAAGGAGAAATGGAGCTCTGATTCCTCAAGATCACTGTGGATCCGCCGCGAAAACCTGCATAATGCCGCGGTTCCGCGGTTGAATTAACGGTTCTTTGAATGAGATTTTGTACTGCTGCTCCTATTGCTCCTCTGTCCTAACTGGAATGATCTGAATATTTTTCCCCGTGCTGCAAAGATTCCAGATTTCCTTGCAAAATTCACAACTAATCGTTAAGCACTTGATGCGATTTTGATTCAAATTTTTGATGGAATAATAATATTTCAACTCAAATAATAAAAACGAACAAATTAGCACGCAATCTCCGGCAACGGCGCCATTTCATTGATCTACTTATTTGGATTGTGGAGTTGTATGAATGAAAATTTTATCACAACCAAAGAATTTATAACCGCAATCAATTAACGGTGTCGATGTAGCTCGTTAATGAATACAGATTGTCCACTGAGATTCGTGAATTCGTTCGATCTTGCCTTAGATGAGTCGAAATGAAAATATAAAAGAAAATTCAAGAAAGTAATTCGAGATATGATTGAGTTGTCATTTCAAGAAAATCAAGAATATATTCAAGAATTAGAAATCAAGAAAGTATCCAATATCAATTTGAATTATCAAGAATATGAAGAATAGCTTGTAGGATTCGATTGAATTAGTAGCAATGATGAATCTAACAATGACGAATCTTATCTATTGATGAATTGTAGTTAGGACGATGGTGATGAATGAAGATTAGGGACCTATTGAAGAAAATAGGGTTCCTCCTTCTCTATCCATTGTCTTTTCATTGATCATCATTCGGATCTAGCCTTTAGCAAAGAGAGTCATCAATTATTTAATCCTTAATTTGCAACGAAATTAGCAAGAATGTGATCTTGATCCAAATTAAGTCATTGATGATTCTTTTTCCTAAAGTTCATAAATCTCATAAGACTTAAGATTGGTATTAGGATTTTATCATCACTTAATCTACCTATTCTCTCGAATCCTTTACAAGCGGAGATTTCACTCACACATTATGAAAATAATAGAATCAAGAACAAAGAATTTCATAATGCAAGAATGTAAAGAAAGAAAGACTAATAGTAATTATCACCTTTATTAAATTTTCTTCAAATTTACACAATTCATCAATTCGAGGTACAAGACTAAGCTCTCGATCGCTCCGTTGAAGAGGTGAATTTGTCGTCGATCTTTGCGTGGCTCGATCGCCGTGAGACGTGGATCGTCGTGGATCTCTTACTCTTGATGACGATCGGCGTTGCGATAAAGGATCTTTGAAGTCGATGCTTGATAATGCTCTCAATTGACTCTTGATTTTGATTTGGAATTTGAATTGATTTGGATTTGTGCTAGAATTTTACCACCATCAACCAACAACCTTTTACATTAGATCTAGATCCCCTTTTATAGATCTCAAATTAAGCTTCCCTAATAAGCTAGGTTGTTAGAGAGAGCCTTCTAGAATAAGCTAGGTTGTTAGAGAAAGCCTTCGATAATAAGGTTGTTACAAGGGGCCTTCTAAAATATGGTTGTTACAGAGAAGTTTCCAGAAGAAGTATGTTATAATGGATCGTCTCTAGTAAGCAAGGTTGTTAGAATGAAGCTTCTGGAGAGAACACGTCATCGGAGCCCCTAAGTAGGCCGCGGATCCGCGGCAAGTAGGCCAACTCGGCCGCAGTTCCGCGGCCCAGTAGTGAAATTTCTGCATGATATTTTAGGGCTGTTCTGATGTTGGCATTTTTGTCATCTTCTGATATCTAGAATCTTTTTATCTCTTCTAAATCTCTACCAGATTTGCATTCTTTGACTTGCTGCATTTTGTCGGCAAATTTATGATTCCGGTTCTTTGACCTGAATAATTTTTTGCACAACATCTCGATGAAATATTTTGAGATATACAATATCATGTGTGAAGTAATAAACACACAATTTCCTTTAAAGAATGTTGAATATATATATATATATATATATATAACATGGGGTATTTGGTATTTTGCAGATGAATTTGTAATTCGTGTTATATTTACAGTAAACACCCTTAGATGATTAGAATAATGAGGAAATTGATGTGTTACAGATTGCAATATTTTCGACTGAACAGTTGGCCTGACTAGGTCCTTGGGTGTATGCTAAGTGTAACTAAGCAATATAAAGTAAAGCACACAAGAGACATGAACTTAAATGAACAACAATTTTATTTATTAAACATTTTTTTACAAGTACAACTGAAATGAAAGTACATGAATAGAAAGTGATGCCTAAACAATGGCATAACTGAAATGAAATAAATATGTACAAGTGTCTAAAGCTCTGGATCAAACGCAAACTGCTCCAAATCCACAGTGCTAGGCTCGGTCTCTAAAGCGTCCGAATCACCTGACAACATTCCAAAGAAAGAAGAAATCAATGTCATCAGCGAACAATCGCTCGGTAAGTCCTAAAGGTGAGTAGAGATAGAATAGACAGAAAAAGAACATAATTTATAATGTTTGAATATATTTTAAACGCTGTTGTTTGTAGCTTGGTACAGAAAATGCCAGTGTATACGAGAGGAGTCCCACTATTCCGGAGACTAAGGTATATGGAGCACAAGTGTTAGTTATATATATGCCCTAGAGGCCATTGTTGTACATATGATGTATATTATAGTGGATGCTTGGATATATATAGAGAGGACTTTCTTGCTCGTCATGATAGTATGCTATTTGGTTCTACTTTGTCTTAACATGTTGACTTGTATTAGTTTACTGTCTTGCTCTCACATGTTGATAAAGCCCTTAGGATATGTACTCGACTACTGGGACTATGATGAGATCATACTAGTGGGGCCACGGTAGTCGACGAGTACATCCTATAACTGTTCCTAGTCGAGGGTGTATCGAGACAGGGCATCGATACACCAGAGTAGACTAGCGTATACGCATCTTGACCCATATGATGGGCGATGGATGATCCCATATCCATCGGTGTTTGACATCAAAGATGGTGTACGGGTGCTCAGTGGAGACTGGGTACACTGGACAGACTCGCCGAGAACTCCCAGATGGTATTATACCTCACGTCAGATGGCAGTTCTCTGGTGACACTAGTACAGGTTAATCTGTAGACCCGAGATCGTCATAGAGTCTTGTGTGATTCCCACTGTGCTTTGATTTCCATCATACCACGTCCAAGACGGCGTGCAAAACGGTGGGTTTTGGGTACAGTCCCGAATCACATGGAGGCAATGAGCGATAGGAGGGGTTTCGTCTCTCCCGGTATAGGGAGTTGATGTTGTGCTGTGTTCGATTAGCTATAACTGGAAGTCCCTGGCCAGGACGGATATAGAGTACTACTGGTAAGTGTTATCAGTAGGTTCTTGACCTGTTATGAGCCTCATATCGACATGACTTATCGGTTACTGGGGTCTGACGTATACCACCCCTAGACCAGATATGCGACATATCAGACGAAGAGACCGGACTGTACGGTAGTGTTACTGATTGGATTCACAGGAGAATGTACATGCTTGCTTGTTGATCTTCTGATCGTTCAATACCTGGGTGGCTGTTACGTTTAGCTGACCGCTTGCAGCTTGTGGGTGTTTGATATGATCATCATCTACTGCCGGTGTATTGACGATTCTTTAGAGTCCTACACAGAGGTTTCTTGACTCAGGCAAAACGGAGTAGGAGCACATATGTGATATGTGCAGAACCGAGGATAATACGATATGAGATACCGTATTCTATTCTCGCGATATTAGATATCAGCCGGGTATATGTGATATAGCCGGATCATCGGATCAAGTGTTGATTCGATGAACTGATACAGTTTATATTAGTCGGTTATTTGAGAAATAGCCGGATTGTCGGATCAAGTGTTGATTCGATAATTTAATGTATAATTATATATGTGATATATTATATTGCATTATCTAATATTGGCTCGCTTTATTGATTCATTTTCTCACCGGGTAATACATTGATATATATGCAATATATGTTAATTGTATTATTTTCTTTTGTTACAAAAATATATTATGTATGTGATATATAATATTGTAACAAGTTATGTTTACAAATGCAACATGATTAGTGGAGATTAAACATGGTTAGGGTTTGATTTGAGTTAGTATTTTCTTGAAGCTTTTAGAAGCTTTTTGTTTTGTTTTAAGCTAAGATATTATGTGTTGATATTTTGAAGATATTATTTAACCCAACCCAAACTCTTAACCCTAGTCAACTCTCTACATGAGTTAATGCTTCATATTATTAACTCAAGGTTCATTTGTAAGCATAGTAACTTTTCATTATTCATCACAAAAGAAATCATCTTCTTCTTCCTTCATGAAAGCTTTCTAGCTTTTTGATTTTATGATGAATTAGTGTGAGATCTTGAAAATAAAAGAGAGCATAATTCCTACTTCATCATCCTCATCTAATCTAGCCAATTAGATTAGGGTGTTCACTTCATTAATACTTGATTAGAAAAGTGAGAGCTTGAGTTAAAGAAATTTCAAGGTAGATCATTTTCGAAAAGGAAGACTTCAAGCAAGCATGGATCATTCGGGTTGTGGAGCCTCTCTTGAGTCCGGGAGATCATGGATCGCGGCGAAGGGACTACTACTCGGAGCCTATGAAGCGAAGGAGCGGACTACAAAGGTTGTAATCCCTCTCTCTTAGTTGTAAAGATATTTACTTGCATGTTTAACCCTAATTATCTAGCAAAGATCCTCGGTTTAGGTTGTTCGGCATGTCTAAATTTTAAATCGGGCATGGTTAATACCTTATAGACCCTTGTGACAGTGCCTAGTAACCCTACAGTAGTATCAGAGCCAGGCTAGAGCATTAGGCGACGTGTATACGAAGTTAAAAGTCCGATCGAACCCCGAAACGTCGGTTTTGAACCCCTCTCTGGAAATTTTTTAAAATGATGATTTTTTCTGTATTAAAAATACTCAGAAAATTAAGCAAGGAATTCTAAGGATTACTGTGAAAAATGACATCCTAATTCCCTTAAAGCGCCGCGGAACCGCGGCAATACCATTCTTTGCACGGCGGTTCCGCGGCCGTACAGGGGTATTGGGGTTAGCTTTTTTCACAGTAACATCCTGTTTCCCCAATTAGAGCAAAGCTCTGTTCAGAATTCAAAATTTGAATTAAAGCTGCGCTTTTATAAAAGCGCTTCGCTACAACTAGTGCACCCCGTGCAAAGCACATAGGCGCTAGCTCTAGGTGCGCTGCGCTCCAAGTAGCGCACCACGTGCAAAGCACGTGTGCGCTAGCTCTAGGAGCGCTGCGCTCCAATTAGCGCACCATGGGCAAAGCGCACCATGGGCAGAGCGCATAAGCGCTAGCGCTGGAACTAAATGTTCCTCACCGTTGGATCAAATATCCAACGGATATGATTAAATCATCAGTTAACAAGAATAAAATTCTATTGAATCTTTCCAAACGGAAAAGATTGTGCCCTGAATTTGGAATACCGTTGGATCAATGATCCAATGGTGATTAAAAATCACTAAAATACAGAACAAATTCTGTAAAGAAGGAAAGATTTCTCAATCTTGTTAAAACAAGAAGATTATCTTCTGTAAATCAGAAGCCCTTGGATGAAGGATCCAACGGTGGGGAAATTCCCAAATCAATTGGAGAATAAATCTCTTTAACTGATTCAACAAATCAGCTTCCCCTGTATAAAGGAACCAAGACTTCAAGTCTAAAAAAGGAGGAACCCCCCATAAACTTTGAAAAAATTAAAGAAGATTTTTCTTAAAGGTAAAAAGAATGGTGATGAATAAAGAGATGAAACCATCTTATAATTAAAGAGAAGAATTCTCTTCTTAAAAGATCATAGATCTACAAAGACCAAGGTCTTTTATAAAGAGATCAAAAAGATCTTATCATAAAACAAAGAAGTACTTACTTCACAGATCATAGATCTATAAGACAAATTGTCTTTCTGAGATCATGAACATCTCATTATAAAGGGGGGGGAGAATTATTCAATTCTCTTGGGATCACAGATCCATAAAGGCAAAGCCTTTCATCAAAAAGAGATTGAAGTATCTCCTATAAGTTAAGAACTTTGTTCTTGGAATCTTGAGACAAAGTCTCTTATCAAAGAAGATAATCTTCAGAGCGCAAAGTTAACCTAAGAAGAGCCTTAGCGCTCCTAATTTAAAAATGCCTTAGTGCTCTTCATCTAGCGCAAAGCGCTGCAGTGCCATAGCACTTCAAACAATAGCGCACTGCGCTCATTGGTTAGCGCTCAGCGCTGAGCGCACCACGTGCTCCTCACGTGTGCGCTGCATTACTAAAAGCGCTTCGCGCTCATTATATGGCATCAGCACCAAGCACCTCAACGCTTCAATTATAGCGCATCAGCACTCTTCATTTAGCGCAAAGCTCTAAGCGCATCTGCGTTCTTCACTCAGCGCAAAGCGCTAAACGCATCAGCGCTTAAAAACTGGCGCAAAGCGCCAAGCGCATTAGCGATTTAACCATGGTGCACTGTGCTCATCGACTGGCGCTAGTGCCAAGCGCGCTATACACTTTTATGTACGCTTTGGCAGAATATAAATTGTTCTTTGGATAAGCCCCAGAGCTATGATGAATGCTTAGCACTCAATAGAAGACAAACATTGTCAGAATTTAAATCAATGCTCCGCATTGTTAAAAGGGCCAAGCCCAAACGAATGCTTAACAGCCTAAAACGAATGTTAAACATTTTAACTTGATTGAACTTAGCCCAAATTGGCCATAAGTCCTCTATTCAGACTTAACTGAGCTATTGTGCTCATAATATAATTAATTGGTCTTAGTTCCAAACTGGGCTACAGATCATTTAATTCACCTTGGTTCAAGGGTACATCTCTTCACTCCTTTGATATTTTTCGTTGTAATTCCTCAACGTCTTCAAAGAGGTGACGGGTCCCGACAACCACACATTTCACAGACTATGATGTCTTTAAACTGGACTATGATGTCCTTAACCTCGACCGTGATGTCTTAAAACTAATAATGGACTGTGGAGTCCTTAAACCCACGAACTATGATGTCCTTAACCTCGACCGTGATGTCTTTAAACTAACATCGGACTGTGAGGTCCTTAAACTCACGAACTATGATGTCCTTAACCTCGACCGTGATGTCTTTAAACTAACATCGGACTGTGGGGTCCTTAAACTCACGGACTATGATGTCCTTAACCTCGACCGTGATGTTTTAAAACTAACAACGGACTGTGGGGTCCTTAAACCCATGGACTATGATGTCCTTAACCTCGACCGTGATGTCTTAAAGCTAACAACGGATTGTGGGGTCCTTAAACCCATGGACTATGATGTCCTTAACCTCGACCGTGATGTCTTTAAACTAACATCAGACTGTGAGGTCCTTAAACCCATGGACTATGATGTCCTTAACCTCGACCGCGATGCCTTTAAACTAACGATGGACCGAGATGTCCTTAAACTACCAATGGACCGTAATGTCCTTAAACTAATTATCGACCGCAATGTCACTAAACTAAACAATAGAGCCCAATTGCTCTCTTGTCGGATCTAAACGATCCCGTTAAGTTGATCTTAGTCTAAAATGAGACTAACATATTCTTAACGAACGTTTAAGTTGATCTTAGTCTCAAATGAGGCTAACGTATTCTTAAACCCAAACCCCCAAACCCAAATCTAAGAAAGATACGGATTTAGACTAGTCCACGCCCTACGGGCGACAACATAACTTAGTCTCTGTATACAATCTACGGGAAACCAAACACAAAAACAAACACCCATGACACGAAGTGACCACATGGAGAAGGAGAAAGTTGTTACCGCAATGCGGTAGCGTAATTAACTGCAGGGGCTTGCGCCTGCAGGGAAGAGCGTCCCTACAATCAAAAACCTCTCACCGTGAGGGGGAATCTGACGAAGTCTGCTACATCGGCCGCATCCGTTTAAACCTTCGATACATGGTGCCATAAATCAACTTGGCATCTTCGGAGAGGTGGACGAATAGCACCAATTAGCATCTGCCCCGAAATTCAGGCAAGACGTCCGTCGCGTCTCGTCCGCATCTTTCGGAGGGGAACACATCCGTAGGTACTTTTGCATGCTTCTGGGAATTTTTAATTCTACTCAAGTGTTGAGTTTTCTGGAGATCTTTTGCATTTTTTGATTCGATCGGAAAGTTTAACTTCGTTAAGTTTTTCGGATAATTTAGAACGTGTTAAAATGTTCGAACGGATATCTATAACTTATTTTTTCCCGACACAAAAAACTTTCAAGTGTTGAATTTTTTTCGAGTTTAAAACTTTCGGAAAAACATGCAAGCATATCTGTGGACTCTCTAGAAGAACGTAATCTTAACTCGATTATGTGACCGTCAAAACTGCCACTGAACCCTAAGGTTTGTGGTAGTTTGGCGTTGCCACATGTGAGGCGTTGGTTTGACCCTTCTACAGCTGGTTCACTGGGGCGGTGACATGTTCTGGGATTTTTTGAACTCCGCTCAAGTGTTGAGCTATTTAAGAAATCTTGGGTATTTGATTATTCGATCGAAAAGTTTAATATTGTCTATTTATCTGGAATGTGATACAATATGTGGAATTCATATAGTTAGGCATGAAATGCGAAGTATGTGATATTTCAGATTTAAGATGTCTAAAGTGATTGTGGATTCCAAATGTTGTAGTTTTACACTTTCTTTTTGTGACCGTAAGCGTAGTATGTGGTGTATCGCCGTCTTCGTTGCTATACATCAACGACAATCGGGAAACGTATACTTGCTTACGTTGATGATATGAGATATTATGTGTTGCTGTGATATGTTATATTGGATCGTCATGTTTTGAATAGCCGGGGGTTTTATGTGAGATGAGGGTTTTTATTTTCATTCATGTAAAATTCATTGTATGTAATATTCTTTTATTGGGGCACTTCCGGGATGAGGTTTATGTCACCATTGTATATTATTTACTTTTCCGTATTAGGTAGACCCAAGGAGGGGAGCACAAGTAACCGGGTTCTAGGGTACAGTGGGAGGCCATCTCGAGGAGTCGATACCGGGTCTCCTAACCCTAGAATTGGCAATGTTGCTTGTCGCTCTCGTAGGGGTCTAGGGATGTGGGTTTGGCTATTCATCGCGACCGTGGAATCCGTGTTTTATACAGGCTCGATGTAAAACACGGACGTCCTAGTATATCCAATATTTCATATGTTATCTTCTGCTGCAATGTTCTGTGATGAGATGCCTGAGACGAATGCTTATACTATATATATACATTGATATATAAATATTGCTGCTTTCGTTTCTTCTGTGATGCTTAGAAAGCATAACTGATGGGATTTATTAATGAGATTAATAAAAGAAAAGAAACCTAAAAGTTGTTGTAGAATCAAAACTTTATAAAAAGGGTAGCTACAGTCTTGCTTTGCACAGCGGTATATATGATATATCCTGCACCTTATTCGATGAGGAAAGAGCCGAGATCCCTTCACCGGGAGTGACCTCTTTAGCAAAACTGGCAGATGCTACAAACTCGTGGTTTAGTTTTTCATTGCTTCTATAGTTCTTGCTTTGCACAGTGGTATATATGATATACCCTGCACCTTATTCGATGGGGAAAGAGCTGAGATCCCTTCACCGGGAGTGACCTCTTTAGAGAAACTAGAAAAGCCTCAAAAACACTCCTTTTCAAAATCACTTGTTTCTACAACGATATCAAGTTCATTACGCAATAGATTTTCTGAAAAACCTGCCGTGGCCCTCCGTCATTTCAGATAAATCTTGCTTAGTATTCGTGCTGCGTTTGTTGACCTTGTCAAGGCACAGTGTACGGTAGCTAATTAATGTTTATCTGCTAAAACATGAGATGTGATTGGATTAGGGTATTCGTACGGCCTTGTTGACCGTGTCAAGGGTCATGCAGGTGGGTTTAATTCAATCGGGAAATGACGGGTTGAACTTGACTTGCGATTTATGGTTTGTTGACCTATCAAGGTCATAGATCGCTAGGGGCAGAATATTATCGGGGATTTCAAGTGTTGAAATTTGCAATGAGATTGCATACCTCCTATGAGATAGTTGGATCCCGGTACCCACTGCAAGTAAGAGTTACTCCTGGGAGAGTTTTACACAGGACAATTAGCCGATTAAGCAGGTGTCTAGAAAGGTGTTAACGGGGTTATGCCTCTGGGAAAACGAGGTTTATTTTAATTAGGTCCGTACGAAAGCAC
This sequence comes from Agapanthus africanus, assembly GCA_030015575.1. Taxonomy (NCBI): domain Eukaryota; kingdom Viridiplantae; phylum Streptophyta; class Magnoliopsida; order Asparagales; family Amaryllidaceae; genus Agapanthus; species Agapanthus africanus. The sequence goes on along the minus strand of JASDDO010000001.1, from coordinate 498,689,291 downwards.
GGGGAACCTCCCTCAAAGTACCAACACTGATCTGGCTGAAAGATTGACGAAATTGTAGGGTGTAATTAATCCCAGCTAATCTTGCCTTTTAGGGTTTGGTTGATAAAAACAGTGGGAGACATCCTGATTAGATAAGATAATAACCAATCTAAATCTTGCAAGAGCATACACTAAAGTGTTTCCTTCTCTCTCTCTCCAGGTAGCGACCAAGTCAGGCCTTAATCAAGATAATAACATGGATGTATTGACTGAACTCGCTTATTATACTGAGCAGGGGAACGTTGGTCCCGTTCTTTCTTATAAGTGTTATAAGACTGAGCAGAAAATAGGAGAGTATCTGGATTCTCACACCGCCCAAACGACGAACAAGCATGTTGATGCATCTTCTTCGGGTGTGTTAGTTATTGAGAACTGTTTCTCAGTTCACCCTACGTCCTGGGTATTAGATACCGGATCAGGATCCCACATATGTAATTTATTACGTGGGCTACGTAAAGGTAGAGAACTGGGAAAGGGTGATCATTCCGTACAAGTAGGGAATGGAGCAAATATTGCAGCCAAAGCTGTTGGCGAATATCATCTTGTATTACCAAGTAGTAATACATTGCTTCTGAACGAGTGCTATTATATACCGAACATGATGTGCAACATTATATCAGTTTCTTTATTAAGTAAAGAAGGATATAATTTTGTAATACAGGATAATGTTATGAACATCATCCTAGATCAAAAGTTGATTGGATCAGGCTCGTTACATAATGGCATATACGTTCTCAATCAAACTACGGTCCTTAATATACAAAACACACACAAGAGGAAGAGCTCAGAAATGAATGAATCCTACTTATGGCATTGTAGACTTGGTCATATCAATGCGACACGGCTAGCTAAGTTACATAAGGATGGATATTTGAATCCGTTCGAATTATCATCTTATGAAACTTGCCATTCATGTCTCAAAGGCAAAATGACCAAAACTCCGTTTAGTGGACACGGAGAAAGAGTTGAAGAACTCTTAGGACTGGTACATAGTGATGTATGCGGTCCCATGTCTACACATGCCAGGAACGGTTCTTCCTACTTCATTACATTCACCGATGATCTCTCAAGATACGAACATGTATTCCTGATGAAACGCAAGTCTGAAGCTTTTGAGAAATTCAGAGAAAATAAGCATGAAGTAGAGAACCAAACGGGCAAAAGTATTAAAATCCTTCGATCTGATCGAGGAGGAGAATACTTAAGCAATGAGTTCTTGGACTATCTAAAAGAGAATGGGATTCTCTCTCAGCTTACTCCTCCTTATACACCACAGCGCAACGGTGTATCGGAACGGAGGAATCGCACCCTATTAGATATGGTGCGCTCTATGATGAGCAATGCTGAGTTGCCTATTTTCTTCTGGGGTTATGCGCTTGAGACATCGGCATACCTGTTGAATCAAGTTCCGTCTAAATCTGTACCTACCACACCATATGAGATATGGAGTGGGAAGGGACCGTATCTTAAACGAGTTAAGATATGGGGTTGTCCGGCCTATGTCAAAAGGCAAAATCCAGACAAACTCGAGGCACGATCAGTTCTTTGCAAGTTTGTGGGATATCCGAAGAATTCTTATGGATATTTTTTCTACCAGAGTGAGGAGAAAAAGGTGTTTGTTGCTCAACATGCCACCTTTTTAGAAAAGGAATTTCTTGCAAAAGAAATTAGTGGCAAAGAGGTAGAGCTGGAAGAAGTTCCAGCGACACAAACTGCAACTGAAGATTTAGTGGAACCAGAGGATTCAGTAGTTCCCGACGAACCCCAGCCTCTCCGCCGATCTAGTAGGGTTTCTCATCCACCTGAGAGATACTACGGTTTTCTCATTGATGGTGGGAGTGAGGATTGCATCATGGAAGATGATGACCCGACTAGTTTCGAGCAGGCCACCACGAGTGGTGACTCTGTGAAATGGCTGGATGCAATGCGATCTGAGATGGAATCCATGTACACCAACAAAGTATGGACTTTGGAAGTTGCTCCTGAAGGGGTAAAACCCATTGGGAGCAAGTGGATCTTTAAGAAGAAACTTGGTGTAGATGGAAAAGTTGAGACTTTCAAAGCTAGACTTGCTGCAAAGGGTTTTCGTCAACAACCAGGTGTGGATTATGATGAAACCTTTTCTCCAGTGACTATGCTTAAGTTCATCCGGATCTTACTTGCCATTGCTGCATACCATGACTACGAAATCTGGCAGATGGATGTTAAGACCGCCTTTCTAAATGGTGATTTAGAAGAGTGTGTGTACATGACTCAGCCAGAGGGCTTCGTAGATAGTCGGAGAAGCGGAAAGGTGTGCAAGCTGCTTAAATCCATTTATGAGTTAAAGCAAGCATCGCGGAGTTGGAACATCTGCTTTGATGTTGTAGTCAAAGAGTTTGACTTCATCAAAAACGTAGATGAACCTTATATATATAAAAAGGTTACAGAGAGTAAGGTTGTCTTCCTCATATTGTACGTCGATGACATACTCTTGATAGGAAATGATGTTCCTATGCTGCAATCGGTCAAGCTCTTCTTATCACAAAGATTCTTAATGAAAGATCTAAGTGATGTCTCCTGCATACTGGGAATTATGATCTATAGAGATAGATCTAAACGGATACTGGGATTGTCCCAATCCAGGTACGTTGACACCATACTAAAGAGGTTTAGTATGGAAGAATCCAAGCGTGGGAACCTACCCACGATCTCTGGGCTCACTCTCTCCAAAGAGATATCTCCCAAGACTGATTTGGAGAGAGCTCGAATGCAAGGGATACCCTATACTTCGGCAGTAGGCTCTATCATGTACGCGATGCTATGTACCAGACCCGATGTAGCATACCCACTAAGTATAGTGAGTAGGTATCAAGCAGATCCTAGAGAGAGTCACTGGATAGCTGTGAAGAACATTCTCAAGTTCTTGAGAAGAACTAAGGAGATGTTCTTGGTGTATGGTAACGGAGAACTCCAGGTGGAGTCCTTTACCGATTCAAGCTTCCAAAGTGATAAGGACGACTCTAAGTCGCACTCGGGATTTGTCTTTACCCTCAATGGAGGGGCGGTGTGTTGGAAGAGTTCCAAACAGGAAACCGTTGCAGACTCGACGATGGAGGCTAAATACATCGCTGCCAACGATGCTGCTAAAGAGGCTGTCTGGATGAAGAAGTTCATTACTGAACTTGGTGTGGTTCCGTCCATTGAGCATCCAATACCTTTGTATTGCGATAACAATGGAGCTGTGGTTTTGTCCAAGGAACCCAGGTCCCATCAGAAGTCCAGACATATTCTGAGGCGGTATCACCTGATCCGGGAGATAGTTGATCGCCGGGAGATCGAGGTCAGGAGTGTTGATACGAAGGACAACACTGCGGATCCACTCACGAAGGCCATTCCCCAGATACAGTTTGAGAGACTCTTCGGGATGCTGGGTATGAGATACTACAACAGCTGGCCTTAGTGCAAGTGGGAGATTGTTAGTTATATATATGCCCTAGAGGCCATTGTTGTACATATGATGTATATTATAGTGGATGCTTGGATATATATAGAGAGGACTTTCTTGCTCGTCATGATAGTATGCTATTTGGTTCTACTTTGTCTTAACATGTTGACTTGTATTAGTTTACTGTCTTACTCTCACATGTTGATAAAACCCTTAGAATATGTACTCGACTACTGGGACTATGATGAGATCATACTGGTGGGGCCACGGTAGTCGACGAGTACATCCTATAACTGTTCCTAGTCGAGTGTGTATCGAGACAGGGCATCGATACACCAGAGTAGACTAGCGTATACGCATCTTGACCCATATGATGGGCGATGGATGATCCCATATCCATCGGTGTTTGACATCAAAGATGGTGTACGGGTGCTCAGTGGAGACTGGGTACACTGGACGGACTCGCCGAGAACTTCCAGATGGTATTATACCTCACGTCAAATGGCAGTTCTCTGGTGACACTGGTACAGGTTAGTCTGTAGACCCGAGATTGTCATAGAGTCTTGTGTGATTCCCACCGTGCTTTGATTTCCATCATACCACGTCCAAGAGGGCGTGCAAAATGGTGGCTTTTGGGTACAGTCCCGAATCACATGGAGGCAATGAGCGAAAGGAGGGGTTTCGTCTCTCCCGTTATAGGGAGTTGATGTTGTGCTGTGTTCGATTGGCTATAACTGGAAGTCCCTGTCCAGGGCGGATATAGAGTACTACTGCTAAGTGTTATCAGTAGATTCTCGACCTGTTATGAGCCTCATATCGACACGACTTATCGGTTACTGGGGTCTGACATATACCACCCCTAGACCAGATATACGACATATTAGACGAAGAGACCGAACTGTACGGTAGTGTTACTGATTGGATTCACAGGAGAATGTACAGGCTTGCTTGTTGATCTTCTGATCGTTCAATATCTGGGTGGCTATTACGTTTAGCTGACCGCTTGCAACTTGTGGGTGTTTGATATGATCATCATCTACTGCCGGCGTATTGACGATTCTTTAGAGTCCTACACAGAGGTTTCTTGACTCAGGCAAAACGGAGTAGGAGCACATATGTGATATGTGCAGAACCGAGGATAATACGATATGAGATACCGTATTCTATTCTCGCGATATTAGATATCAGCCGGGTATATGTGATATAGCCGGATCATCGGATCAAGTGTTGATTCGATGAACTGATACAGTTTATATTAGTCGGTTATTTGAGAAATAGCCGGATTGTCGGATCAAGTGTTGATTCGATAATTTAATGTATAATTATATATGTGATATATTATATTGCATTATCTAATATTGGCTCGCTTTATTGATTCATTTTCTCACCGGGTAATACATTGATATATATGCAATATATGTTAATTGTATTATTTTCTTTTGTTACAAAAATATATTATGTATGTGATATATAATATTGTAACAAGTTATGTTTACAAATGCAATATGATTAGTGGAGATTAAACATGGTTAGGGTTTGATTTGGGTTAGTATTTTCTTGAAGCTTCTAGAAGCTTTTTGTTTTGTTTTAAGCTAAGATATTATGTGTTGATATTTTGAAGATATTATTTAACCCAACCCAAACCCTTAACCCTAGTAAACTCTTTACATAAGTTAATGCTTCATATTATTAACTCAAGGTTCATTTGTAAGCATAGTAACTTTTCATTATTCATCACAAAAGAAATCATCTTCTTCTTCCTTCATGAAAGCTTTCTAGCTTTTTGAAAGCTTTTTGATTTTGTGATGAATTGGTGTGAGATCTTGAAAATAAATGAGTGCATAATTCCTAATTCATCATCCTCATCTAATCTAGCCAATTAGATTAGGGTGTTCACTTCATTAATACTTGATTAGAAAAGTGAGAGCTTGAGTTAAAGAAACTTCAAGGTAGATCATCTTCGAAATGGAAGACTTCAAGCAAGTATGGATCATTCGGGTTGTGGAGTCTCTCTTGAGTCCGGGAGATCATGGATCGCTGAGAAGGGACTACTACTTGGAGCTTATGAAGCGAAGGAGCGGACTACAAAGGTTGTAATCCCTCTCTCTTAGTTGTAAAGATATTTACTTACATGTTTAACCCTAATTATCTAGTAAAGATCCTCGCTTTAGGTTGTTCAGCACGTCTAAATTTTAAATCAGTCATGGTTGATGCCTTATAGACCCTTGTGACAGTGTCTAGTAACCCTATAACAAGGAACGTTCAGCCACGGTACAACGGCAATGGATATTCAGGTTAGGTGTATTATGGTTACAGTCTTGTGCCACTTTTAACACCTTCCGTACCAATCTATCCCTTATAAACCCCGCGATGTCTTTTGTATGTATTATTTTGTTAGATAGATGGATGACTTGCCGAAACCATGATCTCAGTAAATGGAATGGATATAAATAGAGAGTCATGTAGACAGAGTATATCCATGGTTCGGTTCGGTCAATATAAATTGATATAGATTGAATAGACGGATTCATGGATTCATGTTGTATTATAGTTTGTACTTGAATCACATTCAAGTCATATTGATTAAATTGATACTCAGTCTGAGTCAGACACTTTAAAAAGAACTTGAAATCCTGAATTAGTTTTGATGTTATCGGTAACTGATGCACATAGACGGCAGGATTTGTGTCTTTTTCCAAGACAATTACCGTGTTGATAACACCGTTTATTAGATTGTCTACCTTAAATATGCAAGCACCTATATCTCTGACTCCGTGGGGCTCAAGAGATTGGTCCCGCTTAAACTTATGTTTACTAGGGTCTTTATTGTAATTTAGTATAACTTGAGGGGTTTTTATGTAAAAATAGTTTCATATAATTTTCAAAATACACCTCAAGTATTTAATTATCGTCTTTAGGGTTTTCATAGATATATATTTTGTAATTGTGAAATTTCTAATGAGTAGAACCTAGTTTTCATAGTATATGGTATTTTCTTGAAATATTGGATTTTTTTTTATTTGGATGATAGTGATTCTTTTGATTTGGAAAACTTGGAATATTTATATAATATAATTAAAATAGATATTTTGATAATATATATATATATATATATATATATATATTTAAAAATAAATTTTATTTATTTTCTTGTAGAAATCTTATTTTCTAAAGAAAAATGTATAAAAATTCCATCGAGATCGAATGCTCCTTTCGGAGGTCTGCATCTCGCTTTACTAGGCCCGAGGACGGCGATAATCCGCACCATCCCGAACGGGGTCCCCAAAAGTGGGTTGTAGTGGCGCAATTGCAAGGAATTGTTTAATACATCTTTTTAAAGAAATGGTTTTATAAGTTGATGGTATTTATTTGTAATGTCGTGTTATCCATAACTATGTTCCCACATTTCCATCGTGCTATGTCAAAGATGTATGTTTTGATGAGGTAGGTCATTATCTCGTAAATTATCTAAAGTTAATACATGTATTATGATGATTTATGTCGAAACTAAAGTATATGGTATTTTACTGTAAAACTATGATAAAAGTTGTATAAAAGTTTATTTTGGGAAGATTCTTGTTTTAAAGTGTTTGTTAATGTTTGTTAAACATGATATGAGAGTATGGTTTTTTCTTGATTAAGAAAAGTTGAGTTTTGAAGAAAAACCGAATCGGAAGTCGGATTGACTCTGCTTCCGTCGGGTTTTATAATTTAAAGTTTTTTGAATAGAGAAAGATAGGGGGAGGGGACTTACTGGCTTAGGATTAAGAGAAGAGGGAGAGGAAGCTACGGAATGCTTCGGGGGCATCGTTTCATCGCCGGAATCTCCTTGGATCGTCGCTGGAACTTCACCCTTTTGTTAACTCCACTTGTACACTAAAAGACTTGAGAATTTGGTAGAGTTTTCATAATGAAATTCTGACGAGGAGGGGTGAAATATGGTGTGGTACTTATAGGGAAAATTAGGGTTTTAGAGGATTAAAGAATGCATTGAAATTTGCATTAAAAATAGGATTAAATGGGGTTTTATTGTTCTCTGGATGAATTCAGAGAAAACAAACAGTATGAGGGAAGTGGGGTAGACGAAGGGTTGCATTGGAGAAAAAATTGTACCATTAGCTACGGTTCCAACCGGCGGTACCGGTCGAAAATCCAATCTCGCCGGTCGAGTTGGGTGCTATGGGGATCGGATTCTCGCCACGTGTCTCTGTCGCCCCATATACCCTAGTACACGTGTTTGTTTATTCTGTACCTCTTCAGTTTACGTGTAGTGCACGTGTAAACCCTTGGGTTTCTAAAAACTTAAAAGAAATAAAAAGATAATGTGGCTGGGGGGATTCGATTACAGGGGCTACGTCACAGCAGTGCAAAACTTTACCAATGAGCTACAAATACTTTCTTGCTGTTCTAAATTAAAACAAATACTTATTGTATACACAGGATTGCAAATACCCCAATTGTACATTAGCTTTTAAACAATTTTCTGTACATTGAAATTTGAGTTGTTACAGTCTTCCTTTCTTACAAAAATTTCGTTCTTGAAATTTACAATTTATTTTAAGAACTAGTTTACAAATAAATGAGGGTATCTTGCACGCATCTCATCTTCCCTTTCCCATGTTGATTCTCCCGGTTTGTCTTTTCTCCACATCACTCGGACCAAATTGACTTCCTTATTTTGAAGTGACTTCACCTTTCTATCCAGGATCTCAATAGGTTGTTGGTCACAGGATAAATCTGGCTGTACAGTGAGCTCGGAGTGATCAAGAATGTTGTTGGGGTCACTCACATACCTTCTGAGATGGGATATGTAGAATACGTTGTGCACTCTTTCCAATAAAGGTGGAAGTGCCAAGCGATAAACCATTTTACCGACTCGTTCGAGTATGTCGAACAGTCCAATATACCTCGGACTAAACTTACCCCGTCTTCCAAAACGAATCACTCCACAGTTCGGAGATATCTTCAGAAATACATATTCTCCCGGTTGAAACTCCAAGTGACGGCGCTTTGCATCAGCCCAGTGTTTTTGTCGATCTTGGGCCATGCGCATTCTTTTCCTGATAGTACGAACCACGTCGACAGTTGCTACTATCATCTCAGGTCCAAGGAGTTCTCTATCTCCAATGTCGTCCCAACTTAATGGCGATCGACACTTCCTTCCATAAAGTGCTGCAAAAGATGTCATTCCTATACTTGCTTGGTAGTTGTTGTTGTATGAAAACTCCACAAGATGTAGGTGATCTTCCCACGATCTTCTGAAGTCTAACATACACGCTCTTAACATATCTTCTAAGATCTGAATAGTTCACTCAGACTGACCATCGGTTTGTGGATGATAAACCGTGCTGAAGTTCAGACTTGTTCCTAGGCTAGCTTGCAGACTTTGCCAAAATTGTGATCGGAACCTGGTGTCACGATCGGAGACAATGCAGACCGGTACTCCATAAAGTCTCACGATTTCCTATATGAGTTCATGGGCAACAGAGATAGTACATATCTGAAGATTTTAAATCTTACTTAGATTTTTACCTCCATGTACTTCTTTGTTAGTGTCTCAGTAGATTGACCAACTCGAAATAGAATAAAGTGAGACGACTTTGTGAGTCGATTCACAATAACCCAAACCGCATCATTACCCTTCGTGCTGCGAGGAAGTGCAATCACGAAATCCATTGTGATGTGTTGCCACTTCCATTCTGGAATAGGTAACGGTTGAAGTAATCCAGCAGTCCTGTGATGTTCAGCCTTTACTTGCTGACACACCAAGTATTTAGCGACGCTTCTAGCTACTTCATGCTTCATTCCATGCCACCAGTAATTTTGACACAGATCTTTGTATATCTTTGTACCTCCAGGGTGTACTGAATAAGGAGAGCTATGAGCTTTTTTCATCAACTCTTTTCGCACAGAACCTTTTGGTACACACAATCTACTGATGTATCTCAAAGATCCGTCTTCATGTATGATGAAGTCTGTTCGAAGTCCATTTTCCACTTGTTCTCTGATCTTTTGCAACATAGCATCACTTGCTTAAGCTGCTTTGATATGATTAACAATGGTAGATTAAACTTGTAAGTTCATTAAACTTGAAGTGTTACCTGGCATGACCACTTCAATCTCCATTTGATGCAAGTCTTGTTGAAGCTTTCACTGTGCGGTTAGATTTAATGCTAATGGTTGGCGACTAAGGGCATCAGGTACTATATTCACCTTTCCTGGGTGATATTGCAGGTTGATGCCAAAGTCCGCCATGAGTTCTAACCATCTTCTCTGCCGCATATTCAACTCTTTCCGAGTAAATACATATTTCAGACTCTTGTGATTTGTGAATATGTATACTCGTTCACCAAGAAGATAATGGTGCCATATCTTAAGAGCAAAGATTACGGCTGCCAACTCCAAATCATGCGTCGGATAATTGCGCTCATGAATCTTCAGCTGTCTTGAAGCATAAGCCACAACCTTACCGTGCTAATGTAGAACACATCCTAATCCCTTACCGGATGCATCGCAATGCACTTCAAAACATCCAGATTGGATCGGTATGACGAGAATAGGCGCTGATGTCAATCTTGACTTGAGTTCTACGAAAGCTTGCTCATATGCTTCTGACCACACGAATTCTTCATTTTTATATGTGAGCTTGGCCAGGGGTGATGCATGTAAGTCCATGCTACCTTTCCCGGTACTTTCGGGCAAGCGGAATTTGATAAAAAAACGATTTTTATAGAGGTGGTAACATGGACTTAAAACCCGGATCTTTGTTAAACATCTAACTAACAACCTAAGTAGGAGTCGTTAACTATTCGGTTAGGGGGTTTATACCTTACTTGTCTTGAACTCCTTCGTCTTCAAACTCCGATGGTGGTCCGGATCGTCTTCTTCCCGTCGTCTCCTTACGCCGAAGATAGATCCACCTGAAAGCTCCAACCTTTGGCTCCTTCTTCGAACTTTGAAGAAACTAGTTCACTCGGTTTGCTAAACCTTGTGAACTAGAGTGAGTAGAGAAGAGTTTGTATGGGATTTTATCTATGGTTCTTGGTTCTCAACTCATGAGACAAGTAAACCATAGAGTCAAGAGAGGGAGCAAGAGGAAGAGGGTGAGAGCAAGAGTATGAGAGCTCAAGAACAAGAGAGAGAATGAGCAAATGAGAATGAGCCTCTCTTTTGTCTTTTACCCTCTCATAATCCAAAACAATGATAACATATCATATCAATCAAGTGTTATGTGATGGTTTAAGCAACCATAGCCATATCATTTCATGCACTCATTTTGCACAAAAGGGCAAGCAAGCAAAAGTCTTTGCTATGAAATGATAGCTATGGTTATCATGATGGTCAACTAGTCAAGCCTAGTCAACCGGTCAACAAAGACAACAAGTCAACAAAAGTCAACAAGTCAACAAAGTCAACAAGTCAACAACCATGTCACCATAATACTTAATTAATACAATTGTTAATCACATATCATATTCTCATTAGGGTTGAGCAAAAAGTCAATAGTCAACGGTCAACTGTCAACAACCCTAATGAGAATCCTCTGCCTCTATCTCTCCGTCAACTGTGCATACACACCCGCATCCGCGTTCCGAGGAACACGAATACATACTGGATAAATCCAATCCCAAAAGGTACACTAGGATCTGGCTTAAACCAAAGCCCGCTAGTGTAAACTGTCCGGACACTGTACGTGCACAAGTGCACGGATGTGACCGAACCCTGTCGCAAAACCATGCGACCTGTCGCAAAACCATGCGACCTCTACTCTTTTGCCTAAAGGCGAAAAGCTTTCTGTGTGGGGCTCTAAAGACTCGACACTACGCTGGCAGTGGGTTTAACTACAGACCGCAAGCGGCACTAGCTGTGCGTAACGGTCCCCAGGTAGTGCCGACAAGAAGACCGACGAGGCGAAACCCATCTGAACTCCTACTGAGCCTGAATGTGACATTCTCCGTACAGTCCGGTCTGTTCGTCTGATACATCGCATGGCGGGCCTAGGGGGCGGTAAACGTCAGTCCCCCAATAGCGGTACAAGTCGTGTCGGAGTGAAGCCCAAAACACCATGAGATAACACTGGAAGCCTACCAGTATATCTCGTTTGCCCTGGCCAGGGACTACTCGTGTAATGGCTCTCCTAGACACAGCGCGATGTCAACCCCCAATACCGGAAGAGACGAATCCTGTCTAACCGTCACTGCCTCCAAGTGCTTCGGGACTGCACCCAACTACCACCTGTTTGCACGACTCCTTTGAGCCGTGGTAGGGTAGTAATCAAAGTACAGTGGGAACACACTCGAGGCGAAGTGACAGTGTCAAGTCAGCGGACTAAGCTGTACTCATGTCACCTGGGAACTGATAACTGACGATAGGCATAATACCAACTAGTCAGTTCCCGACGAGTCCTGTCCAGTGTACTCGTAACCCAACGAGCACCCGCATACTATCTCAAGTACGACGTACCGACGGCTGTGGGACAGACCGTCTCCCACACTGGGATGAGAAGTGCATGCGCTAGTCTACTCCGGAGTATCGATGCCCTGTCTCGATAGTCCTGCGACCAGGGACCTGCATAAGGATGTGCTTATAGATTACCCAGCCCCACTAGTGTGACTGCCATCACAACGCTGGTAATCAAGCAAAGATCCTAAGGGCTCCACTAATGTGTATAGGCGATATACTAAAATAAACACATGTACACATTGAAGTAGAAACAAACCAAGTAGCATACTACTATTTTGAGCAAGATTGTATATACAAGGTGAATATCCCAAGCTTCCATTAAGTAATATACAAACTAGTATGATACAGTAATGGCCTCTAGGGCATATACACTAACAATCTCCCACTTGCACTAAGGCCATGTACTGGCGTATCGAAGACCTATCATCTCGATCAGCCGCTCGAATTGAGTCTGGGGCAAGGCCTTGGTGAATGGATCTGCAGTGTTATCTTCTGAAGCGACTCTCCGAACCTCGATCTCCTGGCGATCCACGATCTCCCTGATCAGGTGATACCGCCTCAAGATGTGTCTGGATCTCTGATGGGACCTGGGTTCCTTCGCTAAAGCTATAGCCCCGTTGTTGTCGCAATACAGAGGTATTGGATCAACAATGGACGGAACCACCTGAAGCTCTTTCAAGAACTTCCTCATCCAGACAGCTTCTTTTGCGGCATCAGATGCAGCGATGTATTCCGCTTCCATCGTCGAGTCTGCAACGGTTTCCTGTTTGGAACTCTTCCAACACACCGCCCCTCCATTGAGGGTAAAGACAAACCCCGACATGGACTTGGAATCATCCTTGTCACTCTGAAAGCTGGAGTCAGCAAAGGCCTCGATCTGGAGGTCTTTTCCGCCATACACCAAGAACATCTCCTTAGTCCTTCTCAGGTACTTGAGAATGTTCTTTACCGCTATCCAGTGTTTCTCCCCAGGGTTTGACTGATACCGGCTTACCACACTCAGTGCATAAGCTACATCCGGTCTGGTACACAACATCGCATACATTATAGAGCCTACCGCAGAAGCGTAGGGTATAATAGACATGCGATCCCTCTCTAAATCTTTCTTAGGAGACATCTCTTTAGAGAGGGTGATCCCGTGACAAGCCGGCAGGTTACCGCGCTTGGAATCTTCCATACTGAACCTCTTCAATATGGTGTCGATGTACCTGGACTGTGAAAGTCCTAATATCCTCTTGGATCTATCACGATGGATCCGGATCCCCAGGATGTATGAGGCATCACCCAGGTCTTTCATGGAGAACCTGTGTGACAAGAACCCCTTGACAGATTGTAGCATAGGAATGTCATTTCCTATTAAGAGAATGTCATCCACGTACAAAACGAGGAATACTACAGTTCTCGCTACAAATCTACAATAGATGCATGGTTCATCTGGATTTTTGATAAAGCCAAATTCCTTGACCGTCTCATCAAAACAGATGTTCCAACTCCGCGATGCCTGCTTTAGTCCATAGATGGACTTAAGCAACTTGCACACCTTTCCGCTGCTCCCACTCTGAATGAAACCCTCTGGTTGGTCCATATAGACACACTCCTCTAAATTTCAATTTAGAAAAGCGGTCTTTACGTCCATTTTCCAGATCTCATAATCGTGGAAGGCAGCAATGGCAAGAAGGATCCGAATGGATTTCAGCATAGCTACTGGAGAAAAGGTTTCGTCATAGTCCAAGACAGGTCTTTGACGGAAACCCTTTGCAACAAGTCTAGCTTTATAGGTCTCAACCTGTCCATCTACACCAATCTTCCTTTTGAAGATCCACTTGCATCCTACGGGTTTTACCCCGTCTGGAGCAATGTCCAACGTCCATACTTTGTTGGTGTACATGGACCCCATTTCGGTCCGCATTGCATCCAGCCATTTTACTGAGTCAACGCTCTGAACGGCCTGCTGGAAGCTGGTAGGCTCATCATAATCTATGATGCAATCTTCTCTATCCCCGTCTATGAGAAAACCGTAGTATCTCTCGGGCGGATGAGACTGCCTACTACTCCTGCGGAGCGGCGTAGGAATGTCCTGTTCTTTTGAACCCTCTGGTTCCACTAAACTTTCAGTAATAGTCTGTGGTTCTGGAATTTTTTCCAGTTCTACTGCGCTCCCACTAATTTCCTTTTCTAAGAACTAGTGTTCTAGAAAGTGGGCATTACGAGAAACAAGGACTTTTTGTTCCTCTGCGTGGTAGAAAAGATACCCCCTGGTGTTCTTTGGGTATCCCACAAACTTGCACAGTACTGAGCGTGCCTCGAGTTTGTCCGCATGCTGCTTTTTGACAAAAGCTGGACATCCCCAGATCTTCAGATATTGAAGATAGGGTTTCTTCCCACTCCATAACTCATAAGGTGTGGTAGGCACAGTCTTAGTGGGAACTCGGTTCAAAAGGTATGCAGCTGATTCTAGCGCATACCCCCAGAATGATCGCGGTAACTCAGTGTTACACATCATGGACCGTACCATATCCAATAGGGTTCGGTTCCGTCTCTCCGATACACCGTTATGTTGCGGAGTGTATGGAGGAGTAAGCTGAGAGAGAATTCCATTCTCTTTTAAGTAATTCAGGAATTCGGCACTTAAGTATTCTCCACCTCGATCCCATCTTAGAATCTTGATACTTTTGCCGGTCTGTTTTTCTACTTCATTCTTATATTCCTGGAACTTTCCAAAGGCTTCGGATTTATGTTTCATTAAGAACGCTGTGTACGAGTCCCAAGAGCTCGCTCGCCCTTACTCCGTGTCCAGTAAACGGAGTCTTTGTCATCTTTCCTTTGAGACAGGATTGACAAGTGGCATACGATTGATATTCGAACGGATTCAAATATCCTTCTGTATGTAACTTCGTCAACCTTCTTTCATTGATGTGACCCAGTCTACAATGCCACAAGAAAGTCTGATTTATTTCCGGAGACTTTCTTTTGTGTGTATTCTGGACGTTGAAAATCTGTGGTTGGTTTAATACGTATATACCATTACTCAATGTACCTGACCCAATCAAAACTTGATTAAGGTGAATGTTTACAACATTACTTACAAACGCAAATTCATAACCTTCTTTAGAAACTAAAGATACAGAAATGATATTACAAGTTGCGTTGTGTACAAAAAAGCAATTACGCAAAACCAAAACATGTCCATCTGACATTCCCAGGTGATAGTCCCCCACTGCTTTAGCATCCATGCTAGCTCCGTTCGCAACTCTGAGGGTCATGTCACCTGCCTTCAAAACCCTACGGTTTCTCAACGCCTGTAATGAATTACAGATATGAGATCCTGATCCGGTATCCAGTACCCAGGAAGTAGAGTTTATTGAAAGACAGTTTTCAATAACATACACACCTGAAGCTGAAGCTGCAACCTGCTTCAATTCCTGTGTCCTGGCTTTCCATGCCCTGCAATCATTCTTCCAGTGTCCTTTCTTATGACAATAGAAGCATTCTTCCTTATCCACAAGCTTCCCCGCTTTCTTTGTTGCTTTTGCTTTTCCCTTCGTATCCACTTTACTAACACCGCCTCTTGGTTTGGCGGGGGCTTTCTTCTTCTTTCCCTTGGCTTTCGCCTTGGACCTAGAAGAAGATGATCCTCCTACAAACAAAGTGGATGTTTCCCTACCTTTCTGTAGGGTGCCCTCTGTGCTCCTCAGCATGTTGAGGAGCTCTGAAAGTTCAACTTCTTTTTCTTGTAAGTTGAAGTTCAGTATAAACTGGGCGTAAGTGGAAGGAAGGGACTGGAGAACTAAGTCCGTATAGAGCTCACTCTCCAATGTGGTCCCTAGGTCCGCGAGCTCCTCAGTGTAGCTGATCATCTTAAGCACGTGCTCTGCTACTGATGATCCGACGGCCATCCTTGCCGAAAATAACTTTTTCGACGCTTCGTATCTTGCGATACGAGATTGCTCTCCATACAGTTCTTTTGTATGAAGAAATATGGATTCCAAGTCCATATTCTCGTGCCTCCTCTGATGTTCATTGTCCATAGAGGCAAGTACAAGGCATTTGGCCTTCGCGCTATCAATCTCCCAAGTCTTACAGATTTCCTTATCCGCGACGCTGGAAGTTGGACCAGGGACAGGGGGAGCTTTGGTGGTAAGAAGATACCCCAGCTTGTCGTAAGTGATTGCCATCTTGACACTCCTGAGCCAATCTTTGTAGTTTGGCCCTGTCAGTATGTTTTTATCTAGAAGTAACTTAAGTCCAGTCATGTTGATTGGTCGCTGCAATTAGGAGAGAGAAGAAACACTCAGCTTGATGCTCTTGCAAGTTTAGAATGGTTTTTAGTTTGTCTAAACAGGATGGCTCCCACTGTTTCTCGAATCCCTCCTCAAACCAAAAAGGAAGAATTAGTCGGGATCAATCCCACCGCACAATACTTGCTTAACCGTTCAGCCAGGCCAGTGTCGGTACTTCGAGGGAGGTTTTCCAACGCTTTCGCGAAGTTCCTTAATTAAATAACCTCTTTTCCCTGAGGGCGTAGCCCCGCTAACACCTTTCTAGGCACCTACTAGGTTTATAGCATTGATCGTTTAGTGAGAAATTTCCCGAGGAGTAGCATATACTCACAGTAGGATCGGGATCCAAATATCATCGCGTGACGAAACTGAAGGAATCCTACCAGAATCATCACACTCCAAATGGTATGCAACACTAGCAAGTTTCAGTTCTTTTGAAACTCCCGATGTGGATTTTTGTCCCATGCTCTTATGACCTTGGCGTGAGGTCAAAATGTCATAAGTCACATGTCAAGTTCTTCCCATCATTATCCAGGTTAATTTGAATCCACCCGTACCTACCCTTGACGTAGGCCAAAATGGTAGTGCGGCTGTCCCAAACCAACGCATTCTATCTATGCAACAGATAAATATCCGGCAGCTACCAATCACTATGCCTTGGTGTGAGGTCAAAATACATAGCTTGAATACTACCGAATATTTAACTGAAATGATGGAGGGCTACGAATGGTTTTGGCAAAACCGTGAACGTAGTGAACTTGATATAATCGATGGAACGAGATAGCTTTTAAAAGGAGTGGCTCAAGCTCCGCATTTAAAAGTTAGTTTTGAAAAGAACCGAGTGGTTTTCCGAAAGTGTTCCAACGATTTTAACTTGGTTTATTTTCTTGCATTAGTTCTTTTAATGCGTGATATTCTTGCATTAGTTCTTTTAATGCGTCCCATCATTTAATCCTACCATTGCAGAAAACAACCAAAATATGACGTACGCTTATGCCATTCGCATTCGCCACGGGGCCCCGTCATTACCCGTTAGGTTACTTAACTAACGACAGAGCGGGGGCTGGGCTAGCGCGGCTGTAAAACATAAGCAACGCCTAAATAATATCATATATAGATATATTGCAATGATAGCCATTTCAGATCACAGATGAATACATTGGATATACTAGGAATCCGCAATTCGTACGAGCCTGTAACGAAAAGCAGATTACACGGTTGCAGTGAATAGCCAATACCCCACCCAAGACCCCTACGGTGCGGCAAACTACCCGCCAAATACCCGAAGCGAAGCAACCTCTCTCAACTCCGTGAGTAGGCCACTCGGCACTTCGGCATACCCGGTAGTTTGTGCACCCCCTCCATGGGTCTATCCTAGGAGCAAAAACAGTAAAAAGAAATTATACAATGACGGCTACAACCCTGACCCGGTTGTGCGGCCATACAAATAATTATTACATCAATTTACAAATTTACATGAATTGAAAGAAAAGAAAAACTCTCGTCTCACAACCCCCGGCTATTCACCCGCGACAATCCAACATATTCATATCCACATTCCAGCAACATTACAGATCACAGATTTGTATAACCCCTACTAATCGACATATAGCAATTAGTAGACGTTCAATACAAATATCACATCACAGAAAAACCCGTCAGCTTAAGTCTTTTAGAAGTTCGATCAAAAATACGGATTTTCGGGACCCCAAAAATAAAATTTTCGTTCTGGAAAATCTGGGTAGAAAACACATATTCCAAAAATCCCAAAACAACCCCAGAAACACACTGCACCAAAGATGGACCTCGGCCGAGTCAACTCGGCCGCGGAACCGCGGCGGAAGCGTGCTCCCTCCGCGTTTCCGCGGCTCTTTGACTCGATCGTTGGACCAAATTTGGTGGGTGTTCACACAAAAGCCTGAGCCGATTTTTAAGATGAAAATTATCAACTTTTGAACAGAATAAAAATCGACAGAAACTTGAAATCCTCGGGTTCGTTTTCGTGACTTTTTCTTTGATCGATCTTCTAGTTACTTGCTAACATGTTAGATAGAGTTTAACTAGGCTCTGATACCACTGTAAGTCCATGCTACCTTTCCCGGTACTTTCGGGCAAGCGGAATTTGATAAAAAAACGATTTTTATAGAGGTGGTAACATGGACTTAAAACCCGGATCTTTGTTAAACATCTAACTAACAACCTAACTAGGAGTCGTTAACTACTCGGTTAGGGGGTTTATACCTTGCTTGTCTTGAACTCCTTCGTCTTCAAACTCCGATGGTGGTCCGGATCGGCTTCTTCCCGTCGTCTCCTTACGCCGAAGATAGATCCACCTGAAAGCTCCAACCTTTGGCTCCTTCTTCGAACTTTGAAGAAACTAGTTCACTCGGTTTGCTAAACCTTGTGAACTAGAGTGAGTAGAGAAGAGTTTGTATGGGATTTTATCTATGGTTCTTGGTTCTCAACTCATGAGACAAGTGAACCATAGAGTCAAGAGAGGGAGCAAGAGGATGAGGGTGAGAGCAAGAGTATGAGAGCTCAAGAACAAGAGAGAGAATGAGCAAGTGAGAATGAGCCTCTCTTTTGTCTTTTACCCTCTCATAATCCAAAATAATGATAACATATCATATCAATCAAGTGTTATGTGATGGTTTAAGCAACCATAGCCATATCATTTCATGCACTCATTTTGCACAAAAGAGCAAGCAAGCAAAAGTCTTTGCCATGAAATGATAGCTATGGTTATCATGATGGTCAACTAGTCAAGCCTAGTCAACCGGTCAACAAAGACAACAAGTCAACAAAAGTCAACAAGTCAACAACCATGTCACCATAATACTTAATTAATACAATTGTTAATCACATATCATATTCTCATTAGGGTTGAGCAAAAAGTCAATAGTCAACGGTCAACTGTCAACAACCCTAATGAGAATCCTCTGCCTCTATCTCTCCGTCAACTGTGCATACACACCCGCATCCGCGTTCCGAGGAACACGAATACATACTGGATAAATCCAATCCCAAAAGGTACACTAGGATCTGGCTTAAACCAAAGCCCGCTAGTGTAAACTGTCCGGACACTGTACGTGCACAAGTGCACGGATGTGATCGAACCCTGTCGCAAAACCATACGACCTCTACTCTTTTGCCTAAAGGCGAAAAGCTTTCTGTGTGGGACTCTAAAGACTCGACACTACGCTGGCAGTGGGTTTAACCACAGACCGCAAGCGGCACTAGCTGTGCGTAACGGTCCCCAGGTAGTGACGATAAGAAGACCGACGAGGCGAAACCCATCTGAACTCCTACTGAGCCTGAATGTGACATTCTCCGTACAGTCCGGTCTGTTCGTCTGATACATCGCATGGCGGGCCTAGGGGGCGGTAAACGTCAGTCCCCCAATAGCGGTACAAGTCGTGTCGGAGTGAAGCCCAAAACACCCTGAGATAACACTGGAAGCCTACCAGTATATCTCGTTTGCCCTGGCCAGGGACTACTGGTGTAATGGCTCTCCTAGACACAGCGCGATGTCAACCCCCAATACCGGGAGAGACGAATCCTGTCTAACCGTCACTGCCTCCAAGTGCTTCGGGACTGCACCCAACTACCACCTGTTTGCACGACTCCTTTGAGCCGTGGTAGGGTAGTAATCAAAGTACAGTGGGAACACACTCGAGGCGAAGTGACAGTGTCAAGTCAACGGACTAAGCTGTACTCATGTCACCTGGGAACTGATAACTGACGATAGGCATAATACCAACTAGTCAGTTCCCGACGAGTCCTGTCCAGTGTACTCGTAACCCAACGAGCACCCGCATACTATCTCAAGTACGACGTACCGACGGCTGTGGGACAGACCGTCTCCCACACTGGGATGAGAAGCGCATGCGCTAGTCTACTCCGGAGTATCGATGCCCTGTCTCGATAGTCCTGCGACCAGGGACCTGCATAAGGATGTGCTTATAGATTACCCAGCCCCACTAGTGTGACTGCCATCACAACGCTGGTAATCAAGCAAAGATCCTAAGGGCTCCACTAATGTGTATAGGCGATATACTAAAATAAACACATGTACACATTGAAGTAGAAACAAACCAAGTAGCATACTACTATTTTGAGCAAGATTGTATATACAAGGTGAATATCCCAAGCTTCCATTAAGTAATATACAAACTAGTATGATACAGTAATGGCCTCTAGGGCATATACACTAACAATGCAATCTTCAAAAATCCTTCAATGAACCTTCTGTAATATCCAGCTAGACCCAAGAAACTTCGAATATCCTTTACTGACTTCGGTGTCAGCCATTCGCTTACTGCTGAAACTTTAGCTGGATCCACAAAGATTCAATCGCCTGATACAATATGTCCGAGAAAACCAACTTGATCTATCCAAAACTCGCATTTACTGTACTTATCATAGAGTTGATGTTGTCGTAGGGTTTCCAGGACAATTCATAGGTGCTCGGCATGTTCCTTCCGACTCTTAGAATACACCAGGATGTCATCGATGAAGATGACAACAAACCTGTCTAGGTACTCCCGGAAAACTTGATTCATTAGGTTCATGAATATTGCTGGTGCGTTGGTCACTCCAAATAGCCTTATAAGAAATTCGTAAAGACCATAATGAGTTTTGAATGCCGTTTTATGGATATCAGATTTTTTGACCTTCACCTGATGATAACCCGAACGAAGATCTAACTTGGAGAAAATGAAGATCCACTTAGCTGATTGAACAGATCGTCGATGTGCGGGAGTTGATACTTTATTTTTATAGTTACATCGTTCAGAGCTCTATAATCAGTATAAATTCAATATGAACCTTCCTTCTTCTTTACAAGCAGAATTGGTGATCCCTAACTTGAAGTGCTGGGATGAATCCATCCTTTCGCTAATAATTCGTCCAACTGAGTTCGGACTTCCTTCAAACCTTCTGAACTTAACCGATATGGTGCTTTGATTACTGGTTGTGATCCTGGTACTAAATCAATGCTGAATTCAAGAACTCGATCGGGAGGCAAACCCGATATGTCTTCAGGAAACACATCGTCGAACTCTCGAACTATTTCCGGCTTTGTTCCTACCTCCGCTTGAATTGCTGCAATCATTGCCTTCTTTGGTTTCACCTTGTATGTACTTGGCTCTAGGGTACGGTCTCCACTTTTGAAATAAATGACCGGATGATCTGGAATCTCGAATACTACCCTCCTTTGACGACAGTCAATGGTAGCATAGAATGTTTCGAGCTAATCTATACCCAAGACGACATTGAAATTTGGTATGTCCAGTACCTTGAGGTCAGCATAGAATTCTCTACTGCAAACGGCCACTGGACACAGATCGTATCCCATTACTGCCTTTAGAACGCCGTTCCCTGAACTGACATTCCAGTTGGATACGGGGGGTTTGACTGGAATCGTATGAGTTCGGACAAACCGTTGGGACATAAAGCAATGAGATGCTCCAGTATCGAAGAGTGCTAATGCAGGGAGTGGGGTTACTAAGATTGTACCTAAGTTATGTGGGATAGGTTTTAGGTATAAGGAAAATGTATGAACATGTATATATAGATGGGAAAGTAATGCTTGAAGGAAAAGTGGTACCAGTGATGACTTGGCCTGTGGCTTCAGCCTCTTCCACAGTCATTGTGAAAGCTGGTCGGCTCGGCACATTCCTCTTTACTGGAGGAGCATTTCTCTGTCCGTTCCTTGGTCCTTGAGGTACGTTCCGTTGAGCTTGATGGAACTGACGAGGAGGAGGTGCAGTCAGTCTATGAGGAGGTGGGGCAGGTAGTACGAGTCGTGGAGCAGGTGCCTGGATGGCTGGGCGCTGCTGGTAAGTTATTGCTGGCATGGGTGCAGCATGTGGGTTGTCTACGAGGAAAAGGCCCAATATCATGAGTAGCTGAGCCGTAGACTAAGCAAAGGCAATTTGCACGTCGGCAGTCTTTCGCCAAATGTCCATCTCTCCTGCAGTAGGTACAAAAGGCTAGGGGGCTGGTTGTTCGGTACTCCCGGTCTCCTGGGAAAAATGGTGGCCTTGAAGAGGCTCCTCCTGCCATCTGAGTGGCAGGGCGCTTCATCCCGGCAGATTGAGGTCTGCCCCTTTTCACCACTGCCTCATATCAGCGGGCAGCTTTCAGGGCCAATTCGTGGGTCGGGAAATCCCCTGTAGCTAACGCAGCTTGGATCTCCGAATCTAACCCTTGCTGGAATCGATGGGCTCTGATCTCATCCGTCGGTATCAAGTATGCCGTGAATCTGTTAAGGTATTGTGTTAGCTGTATAGTATGTGATATTTGAAAATCGAATATGGAGACATATCTTACCTACTGAGCATGGTGAACTCAGCGTCATATTCATCTACTGACTTGGTCTACATCGAACCCTGTTGTAGATGAATAAACTGCTGCTCCATGTCGAATCGGGCAGTCTCTGGGAAGTATTTCGCAGATAACATATTGCGAAACGTCCTCCATTCGATAGGTTGGTCAAGACGGCTTTCTTCCGCCTTCCACCAAACCCGTGCATTGTCAGTGAGCTGCAGCTTTGCAACTCGAACCCAAGCTATCTCTGGCACTTGTGCTGCCGCCAGATTATCTTTAATGCTCTAAGCCTACTCCTCAGCTTCTAGAGGGCTCTCTTTTTCTGAGAATTGTTTGGGATGCAAATCCCGGAATTGCTTTACCCTAGGTGCTTTTGCCTTTGGACGGTTCATCAAAATAGCAGTCTGCTGCTGCTGCTGTCTCTCTAGGAGGCTGCGGCTTGCCTCAAGCAGTACCGTCTGCTTATTGATCGGAGCAGTGACGGTAGGTGTAAGCGGTAAAGGTGGTGGAGTGTTGTTGAAATTGGTGCTAGTGTTGTTTGGGCAATCCATAACCTTGAAAGAAAATTTTTGGGTTAGGACAGATTCAAAATATATGAAATTGGAAGATTCAAGGAATATGTAAAGAATGTTTTTAGTTGCTAGTTCTTGTGTTATATTGTTTAGGAATTCATGCATAATTAACCCGCATGTCCATGCAAAACTTACCTGCATGTCCATACAGAGCTGTCCTGCATGGCCACCAACAAAATCTGTCACGCCCCACTTCCCGGTGTACGGCAAGATGACGCGGCGAGGCCCGCTACATATTTACTTAGAAGTAAATACGCTAAGCGTAACTAAGCAATATAAAGTAAAGTACACAAGAGACATGAATGTAAATGAACAACAACTTTATTTATTAAACATTCTTTTACAAGTACCACTGAAATGAAAGTACATGAATAGAAAGCGATACCTAAACAATGGCATACCTGAAATGAAATAAATATGTACAAGTGTCTAAAGCTTCGGATCAAACGCAAACTTCTCCAAATCCTCAGTGCCGGGCTCGGTCTCTAAAGCGTCCGGATCACCTAACAACATTCCAAAGAAAGAAGAAAGGAATGTCGTCAGCAAACAATCGCTTGGTAAGTCCTAAAGGTGAGTAGAGATAAAATAGACATAAAAAGAATATAACTTATAATGTTTGATTATATTGTTAACGCTGTTGTTTGTAGCTTGGTACAGAAAATGCCAGTGTATACGAGAGGAGTCCCACTATTCCGGAGACTAAGGTATACGGAGCACAAGGAACCGTTCAGCCACGGTACAACGGCAATGGATGTTCAGGTTAGGTGTATTATGGTTACAGTCTCGTGCCACTTTTAACACCTTTCGTACTAATCTACCCCTTATAAACCCCGCGATGTCTTTTGTATGTATTTTTTTGTTAGATAGATGGATGACTTGCCGAAACCATGATATCGGTAAATATAATGGATATAAATGGAGAGTTATGTAGACGGAGTATATCCATGGTTCGGTTCAGTCAATATAGATTGATATAGATTGAATAGACGGATTCATGGATTCATGTTGTATTGTAGTTTGTACTTGAATCACATTCAAGTCAGATTGATTAAATTGAGACTCAGTTTGAGTCAGACACTTTGAAAAGAATATGAAATCCTAAATTAGTTTTGATGTTATCGGTAACTGCTGCACATGGACGGCAGGATTTGTGTCTTTTTCCAAGTCAATTACCGTGTTGATAACACCGTTTGTTAGATTATCTAGCTTAAATAGTCAAGCACCCATATCTCTGGCTCCCTGAGGCTTAAGAGACTGGTCCCGCTTAAACCTATGTTTACTAGGGTCCTTATTGTAATTTAGTATAACTTGAGGGGGTTTTATGTAAAAATAGTTTGATATAATTTTCAAAATACACCTCAAGTATTTAATTATCGTATTTAGGATTTTCATAGATGTATATTTTATAATTGTGAAATTTCTAGTGAGTAGAACCTAGTTTTCATAGTATATGGTATTTTCTTGAAATATTTGTTTTGTATTTGGATGGTATTTTCATGTAATGGTGATTCTTTTGATTTGGAAAACTTGGAATATTTATATAATATAATTAAAATAGATATTTTGATGATATATATATATATATATATTTAAAAATAAATTTTATTTATTTTCTTGTAGAAATATCATTTTCTAAAGAAAAATGCTTAAAAATTCCATCAAGATCGAATGCTCCTTTCGGAGGTCTGCATCTCGCTCTACTAGGCTCGAGGACGTGCGATAATCTGCACCATCCCTAACGGGATCCCCAAAAGTGGGTTGTAGAGGCGCAATTGCAAGGAATTATTTAATACATCTTTTTAAAGAAATGGTTTTATAAGTTGATGATATTTATTTGTAAAGTCATGTTATCCATAACCATGTTCCCAAATTTCTATCGTGCCATGTCAAAGATGTGTGTTGTGATGAGGTAGGTCATTACCTCGTAAATTATCTAAAGGTAATACAGGTATTATGATGATTTATATCGAAACTAAAGTATATGGTATTTTACTGTAAAACTATGATAAAAGTTGTATAAAAGATTATTTTGAGATGATTATTATTTTAAAGTGTTTGTTAATGTTTGTTAAACAAGGTATGAG
This sequence comes from Agapanthus africanus, assembly GCA_030015575.1. Classification (NCBI taxonomy): domain Eukaryota; kingdom Viridiplantae; phylum Streptophyta; class Magnoliopsida; order Asparagales; family Amaryllidaceae; genus Agapanthus; species Agapanthus africanus. The sequence goes on along the minus strand of JASDDO010000001.1, from coordinate 498,664,096 downwards.
AGTATAGTATTTTCTTTATTAATAAATGTTGAGTTTTGAAGAAAAACTGAATCGGAAGTCAGATTAACTCTGCTTCCGTCGGGTTTTATAATTTAAAGTTTTTAGAATAGAGAAAGAGAGGGGTAGAGGGGACTTACTAGCTTGGAATCAAGAGAAGAGGGAGAGGCAGCTACGGAATGCTTTGGGGTATCGTGTCGTCGCCGAAATCTCCATGGACCATCGCCGGATCTTCACCTTTTTGTTAACTCCACTTGTACACTAAAGGACTTGAGAATTTGGTAGAGTTTTGATAATGAAATTCTGATGAGGAGGGGTGAGATATGATGCGGTATTTATAAGGAAAATTAGGGTTTTAGAGGATTAAAGAATGCACTGAAATTTGCATTAAAAATGAGATTAAATGGGGTTTTATTGTTCTCTGGATGAATTCTGAGAAAACAAACAGTACGAGGGAAGTGGGGTAGATGAAGGGTTGCATTGGAGAAAAATTGTAGCATTAGCTACGGTTCCAACCGGCGGTACCGGTCGAAAATCCAATCTCGCCGGTCGAGTTAGGTGCTATGGGACTCGAATTCTCGCCAAGTGTCTCTGTCGCCTCATATACCCCAGTGCATGTGTTTGTTTAGTCTATGTCTCTTCAGTTTACGTGTAAACCCTTGAGCTTCTAAAATATTCAAAGAAATAAAAAGATAATGTAGCTGGGAGGATTCGATCACAGGGGCTACGTCACAGCAGTGCAAGGTTTTACCAATGAGCTACAAGTGCTTTCTTGCTGTTCTAAATTAAAACAAATACTTATAGTATACACATGATTGCAAATACCCCAATTGTACATTAACTTTTAAACAATTTTCTGTACATTGAAATTGGAGTTGTTACAGTTTTCTTGACTCTAGAAGTCATGGCATTCTTTTGGACCAATTTCAATGCTTCAAAAGAGTTAGCGAGCTTTACAGCCGATTCAACTATTGTTGCGGGATAACCCTGTTCTTGGAACCTCATGAAGTTCAGCCTAGCAAGAGCCCTAGCCCTTTTGTTGGCTTTGTATCTGAGTCTTTTCTGTCTTAGCTTCTCAATTTTGAAGGCTTAACGGGCATCTGTCATTTAGGAAGCCATCGTAAGTCGATTGACAGGGAGGTTAGAAAAGATACCCGGTTGAGTAGTTGTCAGAGACACCGCCGGAGCTTGCTCGAGATGCCTTTTTGCTTTTTTGGTATTGATGGCCTTGCCCCCAGCTGGGGTAAAGGAAATTCGTTCAAACACCGACTTACGTTTGGATAGTGGTGCCCTCGAGATTACCACATTTGGCCTCTTGCTTTTCGAGGCCGGTCTGTCTATTACTGGAGCTTGAGAAGTTGGGATGGCGTTAGCTGGCACGAACAGAATAGAGCCAAATGGTAGCGGCGGCTCCTCCCACTGTCGCCCGAGACTAGCCGGGAGGATCGTCTTGGCGTCCATCTTCATTGTGTAGAAGATGAGAGCTGTGTCGAGAGCTGAGCTTGTCCTTGGAGACATTGTTGAGGCTTGATCGCTTGAAATCCTGGATGAAAGAGCATTATTTTAGTATAAATATCGATATGTATATTGATTGAATTCGCATGAACGTTTAACCCAAAATATGGGAGGAGAGAAAAGGTCCCACCGGGCGTGCCAGAATCTGTAAGGTGTTTTTCGTCACCCCATTGAGATAGGAGATACGCGTCGCTTGTCAGGCATATACAGATTCCCCCTGCCTAGGGTAGGCTGGGGTTTATTGATTATGGGGATCCGAATCTCCGGCGGCCGTGGACTAAGCTGCCGTTAATTACCCCTCGCCTTCAAAGTGAGGGAATCTCCGATTGACGGGTAAAACTGCTCATGCAAACTCAATGTGCGGTGTGCGTGTGTTGTGTTTTGTAGGGTTCGGATATATCGGGGGCCTCGCAGAGTTTACGGGGGCCCCTCTACCCGGATAATGGGCTAGGGTTCAATTGGGTTAGCAGCTCCCTTGCGGGGTGCGGGACAACACCCCGTTAGAAATTTTTTCTAGCGGAAGAAAGTGTTGTGGAGTGTGTATATATAAAAAAGGGAAAATAGCGTCCAAAGGACGCGTGGGTACCAGCGCCTCATGTGCCCAGCACGTGGGCGCTGGGCATCGACGCCTCACGTGTTTGGCATGTGGATGCTGAACGCCGGCGCCTCATGTGCTTGGCACGCGGGCGCTGGACGCCAGCGCCTCATGTGCTTGGCACGCGAGAAAAAATAAGCTTAGCCCATATACTGGGAGTTGTACTCCCAATTGACTTTTGGAGTTAAACTCCTAAAAAAAGGGCAAAGGGGCTTAGCCCTTGCACTGGGACTTGTACTCCTGATTGACTTTAGGAGTTGAACTCCTAAAAAGAAAGATTTATTATTTTATATATATATATTTTGTGGAGTTAAACACTCAAGAGATTTTCGGAGATGATGAAAGGGGACCCCTTTCTTCTCCCTTAAACCCTAGATCTTCTCTGAAGTCTTGGATCTTCTCAAAGGATTTTTGGAAATGGGTCTCCTTCTTCCTCCTTTCTATTGGCTGGATCTTGGAGAAAAGGGGGGTGATACTTAAAATCTTCCCTTTTAGATATTTGATGAAAGATTTGAGTTCCCCTTCAAGGTTGTATGGTGAAAAACTGTTTCTTTTTGGAAAAAGAAGAGTTAAACTCTTGATTTAATTCAAAAATTAGGAAGAAGGTTTGGAACCTTGAGGAAGGAGAAGGAGACACATAAACCCTAGATTTTGAGGAGAATGAATTATTATGCTTCATTTCATCATCATGTTTCCTTTTATTGGCTTAAAAATTTACATATAGTCCGTTGGGCTTTACAAAATGGCATTTTGCCCATCCTATGACTCATGTGTTCATTTCTTTTGCACATGAGCCCTGAGCTTTACAAAAATTTGGCTTTATGCCTATTTTTTTTACATTTATGTATGAAAATTATATCAAACTTATTTATTACATAATTTTCTTCTTAGCATGGGGAAGGCCAGCCGCTTCATGTTTGGGCTTGACTTGGTGTCACGCCCCGCTTCCCAAAATACGGAATACGAGGGGTAGACAAGGCCAGCCATGCTCCTACGGTCAAGGAAATGTCCCGCCGTAGTCACACTTCGGCTTCCAGTTTATCATGGTAAACAGTAAATGATGCGCAGGTAATGAGAAATGCAGTAACTGAAAGAAATATTGTAAAGAACTGATCTGAAGTGGAACAAACGAATGTAACTCTGAAAAGCAAGTCAGGGTGTCTGTGATACACGCCTAATTTTGGTCCAGGCTAAATCTCCTCCTTACACTGAGCATGCATACTCAGGTCGTCAGAGCGACACAATAACAATATAATATATATAAAATCATGTGACAATTCTAACAGTGGTAATAAATATGTGAAACAGTAAATCAATGACAAGATGAATATGAATGTGCAGTAATCAATGCAGCGGAACAGTAAAACAGTAGAACGATATGTCACGTATGTCAACACAGTATATAAGGTATATAAATGCCAGTATCCCTATCAGTCTCTAAGTCTCACTGTACAGGTCACTAAGCCTATCGTCAGTCCAAGTGTGAGAGTCAACCACTCGTGAGTGTCCTCCACCCAAGGGTAGAACCCAAGGGCAAGGGACCACGGGCCCAACATGTAACATGTATATCACGGTAAATATCACATACCCTGTAAATCTCCATACATCTCCCTAATTATATAAGTCGGCATGGGACTCCCGAGATTCTGTTGAACTCACACTTAAACTACCCCACACCCCGTGGTCTACATCAAAAGGCTAACCATAACCCTAAATACTAATCGATCCGTGACAAGTCTGCGCGAGAATTGGAGGCAGGACCTTCATCAAGCACGTCCCGACTAATATCTAAGATAAATGGCAGTGTCTGATGCCTTATCCGTGACACCCGTGCAAGCGCTTCCATAAGTGTCCCATACCACTTATAGTCACACGTACATGCATCCCACAGACGTCGACAATGCAATAGAATAATAGGGTCACTGATTGTGCACAAGTACGTATCACTTTCACTTATTCACGGATACACGAACACTGATGTACTTGCCACAATCATCACTAAAATCTAACATTGGGTAAATGCACGCTATCACTAGGTTATCACTGCAATGATATGGGTATGATATGATGCGTGAACAGTATATAAGCATGATTAGGATGTTATGAAACAGTATTTTATCACTTGCACGATTTATCATGAAACGTACGTATATAATTTAGCGAAACGATAAACAGGTAATATTTAGTATGTTCAGTTGTCCATCCATCAAATTTAGTTTCAAGCCAATCGGGTTCCAGGATCATTAATTATAACCATTTCATTTTAAGCGTTCACGGCTGGAAATCCGGTTTCAGAATCGGAAGTCCGTTTCGCAACGCAATTTAATCCCGGTTGGGATCAGAATTTAGCGACGCTACAGTTGAATGAAATCTATGGTTCTCAGTAAGGTTTTCAACGCAACAGACGGATCTTCAATCGCGTCTGTACGTCAGGGGATATACACCATTCAATACCAATATGTCAGTTTCTGGTTCTGTTGGGACTGTTATGCGTCCCGATCTTTTAAATTGCAGATTAAATAACAAATGATAACGAAACAGAATGAAACTACTTGTGTTGTCTAGCTAACAGATTTACCTATAATAACCAGTGGAGTTCCGCAATCTACGAGTTAAGGAGTTCTTGTGGTACCCAATACGGGACAGCAAGCAACGACTGGAGTCGCTCTGGACTGCAGTCCAGAGTCGCACTTCGATCCAAATATCATCACAATTTAAGTACAGGAATACCAGGAAACCAGTATAGGGTTAAATTTTGTCGAGTCGGCTTCGATTTGAGCCCTCGAACGCACCATTCCAGTAGGTATATGATTTATGGTGAATTAAACGGTTTTCAGGTACAATAAAATTACAGTTTTACGATTAAACTTGGGGGTAGTTGTTTTAGTCGTTAGCAGTCATATTATCCAACGAAATTTGCACAAGATATTCATCACACCAAGGGCCAACAAGAACAATCTAGTTCCGTCAAATTAGACAAGTAATTTCATTGGGATCACACATCAAACGGTTGCAACGTGTAATTTATCGAGGATGTTTAGTATAAAAATTATAAGATTATAGTTCGTAACAAATACTAATTAGCATGTAGCAAGTATAAAACTTGCCTGAAGACGTTATGGTGATGCACGGCAGCGGCAACGACGATCTCTGTAGGTGCTCGACGGAATGCTGGGGCTCGATCTTGGCTCGGCCTCGGAGCTTGGGCTAGGCTAGGAGCTTGAGTATGGCAGCGATTGCTTGGTTACTGGGGTCTTGACGGCGAGGGTGTGGTCGATGGAGAGAGTGTTAGAGAGAGAGAGAAATGAGAGAGAGAGAGTGAGTGAGAGAGAGAGAGAGAAAACTGAGAGAGTGAGAGAACTGAGAGAGAGAGAGAGAGAGAGAGAGAGAAAACTGAGAGAGAGAGAGAGTGAGAAAACTGAGAGAGAGAGATGTAGGCAGAGAGAGAGAGAAATGAGAGAGAACAGAGGAAAGTGAGAAAGAGAGAGAGAGATGCAGGGATGATGGCGAGGGTGATGGTGATGGTGGTGCTCGGGTCGACGAGGCGACGCGGGACAGCAGAGGAGTTCGTCGGCGTGCAGTAGGTGGGGATCGAGATGAGTGCAGGGAACTCGTGTGTGCAGGGGCTCTGTGGAGGTGCCGGCGGCGATGGGTGCGAGGGTGGTCGGCTGCGGGTGACCGAAGGTGGAGGATGGAGGGTAGCGACGGTGGTGGAAGAATGTCGTAGCGGTGGTGATGGAGGGAGGTGGCCGGCAGTGGTGGCGGGGCATGGGCGACCGTGGGCGTGGGTTCGAGAGGGGAGCGGAAGAAGAGAGAGGGAGAGAAGAGTTTGAGAAAGTGATGGGGGCGCCGAGGTTAGAGAGGGGAGTGCGAGGGGTCGCGCGTCGTGGAGTAACGGTGATGCGACGTAGGCACGGGCGAGGGCGGAGGAGGCGGATCGTGGGGAGCAGGGAGCGGGAAATGCGGGGGTAGCCGTTAGGAAGATGGTTGGGTAGTGGGCCGGGTCGGGTAGGAGGCACGGGCTGCAAGGGAGTGGGCTGAGGAAATTTAAAAGAAAATCAATGGAAAATATAGGAAGTGGGCCGGGGACTGCTCGGCTGAAGAGCTGGGCTAAAAAAATATAAAAAGAATTAAAGGGGGAGTGGGAATGGCTCGGTGGGCTGGGGGTTTAAAGAATTAATGAATTTGAGAAGAAAAGAATGGGTGGGCTCGGGGTTTTGGGAAATAAAATATAAGAATACGGAAACTATAAAAGAGATAGGTAATCGGGTTTTAGATAAACAGGGTTAGGGAAATTATAATGCCAAAATAATTATAAAATAAAATAAATAAATTTTGGGAGTGACAAAAATACGGATATTGGTATTCAAAAGGACTGGGTATTACACTTGGGCATGGGCCCACTAGGCCTCGGCTTGGGCTCATTTAGTTTCGAGATGACTTTGATTTTGACTTGGTCAACCAGGGTGTAAATTTTGGCCCAACAATAATATCAGGAAAATGGAGTAGGGGAGGGAATCGTCATGGTTTTCTTTCCCTCTTATGTTTCCACTTGTTGTTTTTTCTTTTATTCATGATTATATTTACTTGGAATGTTAGGGGCTTAGGTTCTGCCGTCAAAAGAAGGCTAGTTAGGGATACTCTTTACTTTTCCAAGTATGGTTTGGTGTCTTTACAGGAATCCAAACTCTTTTCTTCTTCTTCTAAGGTGTTTAAGTCCCTAGGGGGTGATGATGCTCGATATCGGTGATCCCCCAGATCATGACACGTGGCAGACGACGTATCCCAGGACGTGCAAGAAAGGACCTATAGTGGCCGACCAGACCACTCCTGTGCCCATCCTACAAGCAATCCCTGGCTCGCCTCCGAGCCCCCAGCACAATTGGCCTCCTCGGCCTTACAGCTCGTCTCCGGGCTACCGCAGAACCAAGATAGCTCGGCTCTCCCGCTTGTCCGCGAGCTCTCCCGCCGAGGTCATCTTCCTCGGTCTCATTGACTGATCAACATCATCGCTTACAGGCGCAACCGCCATACCGCGAATCTCGCCATGCACGAGATTTCCGCCGGCCACATCCCACGTTCCACGCCATCACGATCCTACATTAACAAGCCTGTCTCGCCATTAATGGGAGATCCCGCTCAACACGCGGGCGTGACGTCGGGAGCGTAACGCCCGGCGTGGTTCTCGCGCCTGCCCTGCTTGCTGCCGCCGCTATATAAACCCCTTCTTCAGACGGTCCAAGTATGCCATTTTTACTCCACTAAGTCGTTACTCTGCTCGGATCTCTAGACTAACTTGACCGTCAGAGGGTCTTCGATGGTACAACCACCTCGGGACTTCCTTGCAGGTAGCTCAGCACAGAAAACATCAAACCCATTGAGATCCAAACGCTTCAGGAGCGACAGTCTCCAGATCCAATCTCAGCCACCCATCACCGCCATCAGCAGATCAACCGAAGGTAACATCTTGGCGCGATCCACATCGCGTCAGCTGGCGCCGTCTGTGGGAAACCTTGATTCCACAAAAACAAAAGTTCATCTTCCAATCTTACTCTAATGGCGAGCAATCATCACGATGATCCCAACACCAGCCGCCGCCTCCCCCTCAACGGAGGCGCGGAAGAACCTCCTCCGCCGAATTCCATCAACGCCCTTGCCGGCCGGATAGACCGACTCGCGTCTGTCATGGAGGCGCTCATCCGTGTCCAAACGGCAGGGCAAGTTCCCCAGGTCTCCGCTTCTCCGCCTCGAGACCGGGACCCCTACAGGGGGAGAGAAGACTCCGCATGAGTCGGCACTGCCGACCACCGCCTCGCTACATCCCATGGCCGCAGATCTCTCGGGCCAGTACCTTCTGCGACTCGCTGGGCACCCTACAGTTCAACACCGAGGTCCGTCGCCAGAGCTCCTCGCCCCGAGATCCTCCACGCACCTGTCCCTCCCGAGGAGATGTCGGTCAGCTCGCCTGTTACCAGGCATGACCGACACCCCCTCCCTCGATAGGGTCGCGTGGATGGGACTCGCCACGGCGGCTCGAAGACTACCTCGCCGGGGGATCTAAGGAACCTCATTGAGAGGAACCGGGGCCACGGCCAGACACAGGCCAGGGATCAGAATGTGCCAAGTCGTTGGGGTACCACGTTCGACTTGACGCCCTCGAGAAGAAAATCGAGGGTATGCATCGGGAAGGCCACCGATCGAGCGACGGGGCTAAGTACGCCGCCGACTCGCTCACCAAACCATTCACCGAGGAGCTGCTCGCCGTCCACATCTCCTCTCGCAACAAGCCCCCGAAGGTTTCCCTCTTCGACGGTAAATCTAACCCGAAGGACCATTTGGACGCGTTCACCGCAGGAATGAACTTCCAAGATAACTCTGACGCTGCCCAAATGATCCTCGATCTGGCCTATCACCAACTGCACCGTGTCATCAGTACAATACTGATTGTAGAGGTACACATCCTCAAGGTTAATGATATCTTAGATGGTGAAAGGGAAGTCCTCCATTCTTGCGTTTCGGGTGTGAAGAAAGGAGCGATTGACGCTCTCTCCGTTTTATAGCCTACAATGCTCCCGGAGTTCAACGACCGCCCATTTCACCCGCAACTGTGCCTCCACGCGGCGGACATCACGCCGCTCGATGCGAAATTGAAACGACACGGCTCTGGCGCTTCGCCTCCTCCACACGTTCCTGGCACGTGTCACTCGTGACTGTCCATCTTCCCAAAGTCCTCACGAAGAGGCAGCCGAGCGGCTACCCTGCTCGGTTATCCCTGGCCGGTAGCTCCCTACCACGCAACGCCAGGGATCTAAGCCCTCACGAAAAGGCAGCCGAGTAGCTACCCTGCTCGGCTATCCCTGGACGATAGCTCCCTATCACGCAACGCCAGGGATCGAAGCCTTCACTAAGAGGCATCCGTGCGGCTACCCTGCTCGGCTATCCCTGACTGGTAGCTCCCCTACCCCACAACGCCAAGGATCAAAGCCTTCACTAAGAGGCAGCCGAGCGGCTACTCCGCTCGGCTATCCCTGGCTGGTAGCTCCCCAAACCCACAACGCCAGGGATCAAAGCCCTCACTAAGAGGCAGCTGAGCGGCTACCCTGCTCGGCTATCCCTGGCTGGTAGCTCCCCTACCCCACAACGCCAAGGATCAAAGCCCTCACTAAGAGGCAGCCGAGCGGCTACTCTGCTCGGCTATCCCTGGCTGGTAGCTTCCCTACCCCACAATACCAGGGATCAAAGCCCTCACTAAAAGACAGCCGAGCGGCTACCCTACTCGACTATCCCTAGCTCGTAGCTCCCCTACCCCATAACGCTAGGGATCAAAGCCCTCACTAAGAGGCAGCCGAGCGGCTAATCCGCTCGGCTATCCCTGGCTGGTAGATGCCCTACCCTACAACGTCAGGGATCAAAGCCCTCAATAAGAGGCAGCCGAGCGGCTACCCCGCTCGGCTATCCCTGGCTGGTAACTCTCCTACCCCACAATGCCAGGGATCAAAACACTCACTAAGAGGTAGCCGAGCTGATACCCTGCTCGTCTATCCCTGGCTGGTAGCCCCCCTACCCCACAACGCCAGGGATCAAAGCCCTCACTAAGAGGCAGCCGAGCGGCTAATCCGCTCGGCTATCCCTGGCTGGTAGCTCCCCTACCCCACAACATCAGGGATCAAAGCCCTCACTAAGAGGCAGCCGAGCGGCTACCCTGCTCGGCTATCCCTGGCAGGTAGCTCCCTTACCCTACAACGCCAAGGATCGAAGCCCTCACCAAGAGGCAGTCGAGCAGATACCCTGCTCGGCTATCCCTGGTTGGTAGCTCCCCTACCCCGAACGCCAAGGATCGAACCCCTCACCAAGAGGCAGCCAAGCGGCTACCCTGCTCGGCTATCCTTGGCTGGTAGCTCCCCTACCCCCACAACGCCAGGGATCAAAGCCCTCGCCAAGAGGTATCGGGCAGCAACCCTGCTCGGCCATCCTTAAGAATCAAAACCATCGCCAAGAGGCACCGGGCAGAAACCCTGCTCGGCCATCCTTAGTCGGCCTCTTACGGTCCCTCCAGTGCTAAGGATAAAAAGCCCTCGCAAGAGGCAACCGGGCCCACCCTTGCTCGGTTATCCCTGGCTGGTAGCTCCCTACCCCAACACACCAGTGATCAAAGCCTTCGCCAAGAGGCACCGGGCAGCAACCCTGCCTGGACCATCCTTAAGGATCAAAGCCCTCGCCAAGAGGCACCGGGAAGCAACTGGAACACCCTAGTTCATTTATACCAGTTCTACTTCAAGTATTTCTTTATTTATGGTATTTTCTTGATTTATTATGTTTTGGGTGTGAATAGTGTATTTGACATCTGCATTTGCATCCTACCCGACCCGCTTGCTAGAAACCCGTCTTGATTCCTGTTCATGATTTATTCTGGCTTGTTATGAGGATCCATGCACTTTTATGTTGTTTATTTTACATACTGCATATTGGCATTATATCTGGCATCTGCATATTTTTTACATAACATTTTAAGTCACATAAAATATTTTAAAAATATCTTGCATTGCCTGCATGATACCCCTAGCCCCGTCGTAGCATCCGCGCACCTTGTTCTCGTCCCGTTCAGTGAAACGGACTTGTATGGATGGCTACGCGCACGTACGTGCATCCGTTCTTGGGGGTATGCATTTTCGTTACCCGGACATTCATTTTTTATTTTGGTCGACATGTATATTTTTTCGTATTTTAAAATTGAATTTTATACCCGACCCTGGCATGTTTTGGACTATGTTTGTATTTACCAGAATATCAAATTTTATTTATATAATATTAATTTTATAAACTGATACAAATTAAAATTTAGTTAACTAATAAAAGATTTTTTAAATTTAAATCTATAACTAATTTCCTAACAAACTAACAACCCCTTTCTCTCCCTCTCTCTCCTCTGCATATATATATATATATATATAGAATTTTTTTTTCTTTCCTTATTTAATACACAGCCTCTTCTTCTTACTTCTTCTTCTTTTTCTTTCTTCTTTCTTTTTCTTGATCTTGTTTCTTGATTCCGGTGATCACCGCCGGAGCCGTGCTCGTCGCTGACGATCCGAGTGATCCAGTGAACGTACCTTGCCTGTATGATCACCCTCTTTCCTTGCCTGGACCCGTCCCGCGTGCCGCGTGTGCGTTGCGACGATTTACCGACGTCGGGCTGCCGTGCGTATCCGTCGCGTGATTCAATCGAGGCAAGTTAATCTTGCTACATGCTATACTACTATATTCTATATTCATTTGAATAATAACAACACATAATGATTAGTTATGCATCTCACATTATCATTTTGCATGTTTCACCGTTTTCGGATATCCGTGTGCATCCGTACAAGTTATTTCACATCTAGTGCATGCAAACCTATCTTGTTACATACTATATTACAATATAATGCACCAAATGGAATATTTACATCTCATATTTTTTAGTTGTACATCCCGCATTTACCAGTTTATCATTTTACTGTTATATGACATCCGTATGCATCCGTATCATTATTTACATGTCTAGTCGCATGCTAAATCATCTTGCTACAAGCTAGGTTTAGTATTATACATCCATATTGAAGTTTTAACGTTTTCGGATACCCGTTTGCATCTATATTATTTAAAATATATATCGTCGTAATATTTCTTATTATAATATTTAATTAGTTTATAATCTGCATTTTATATTGTTATACAAAATATATTTTGAAAATATTATAGTTTACACATGAAACGTCGATGCAAAGCGGATACGACAAATCTGAAATTTTACTGTACATCTTATCTAATAAAATTCATTATAAATCATAGAAAAATTATTAGTATATGTTCTTTAGTTCGTTACGAAGATAACTCATAATACTATAACTCTATGAAATATTTACTTACAAAATAAATTGTTTAAATAACGTAAAATGCAAATGAAAATATCTCTAAACTGCTGTCCAGGGAAATTCCAGCAGCAATCTTTCAATTTCGAATGTTCATAACTTTTTGTAGGAACAACCTGAGATATTTCAACTTATAAAAATAAAAACCTTATTGAATTATCTTTGTTTTGGTATAATACACGTCCGTTTTGGAGAACGTTTGTTATTTTAAAGCTATTTTACAAATCAGGGTGACGCTGAATTTCTGAACGGAACTTTCTTATGCATGATTAATCAATACCACTTTTATAGTTATTAATCGGTTTGAATATGTTATCCATGTTAATATTATTATATCAATATCTATGTAATAAATAATAGTGCTTGTGTTTTAATATTCAGCAAATTTTACCGATTTACAATTTTATAGTATCCGTCTGTATCCGTACGGTTTATTACATATCTAGTTGCACGCCGAGACCATATTATTTCATGTTACTGTTGTATTAGTGCACCATACTTGATAATGTGCATCCTACATAGTCATGATGTAACCCCTAATCGATATTTGTGCATCCATACTTTTATTGTACATCCGTACTTTCACCCTGATTCAATACTTGCTATAGTTTGATTATAAGCACCCGTTGATACCTGTGCACTACTTGACATGACCTGATACACCACTACTTGACATGACTTCATACATATACATTACCTAACATGACGTGATATATCACTACTTGACATGTTACCTGATTCTGTTTCTATTGTCGACAATCCTGACATGTTGTCCCGATGGAAATATCCTGTTGTCTGTATAGACAAACATGTTCCTGCTTGATCCTGTGTTGGCATTAGTCTCAGATTTATCAATACCTGACTTGAACACATAACTTGGGGGTATGGGAAAATCAATGATGAAACCTGACTTGTAACTCGACAGTTCGATACTTATACTGATCAGTCTTACGGGCTAGGCCAGCCCCGGGATGATGCTGCTGACATCATTCGTCTGTAAATGTTACCTGTTTACTGCCTAGCGGCTCGTCTCGGATTCAGCCCGAGAATCTTGATCGTGGTCCCGGGCATGCACGGGATACTATTGAGTTACATCGATGATTCATCAAATTGATTTCACAGACTTGAGAGTAGTTAACCCAGTAGCGCAATTTAGTTTCACCGCTGCACTTCACATATACTGTTACACTTCATTATTCTATATCCCTGTTCACTTATTACATTCATGTACCATTTTATAATTCATGCCTGCATGACTTGCTACCCCCTGATTTTATTATTATTGATGTTATGACGCACTGACGTCTGGGTTTTGCATGGCCCAGATTCTCTACCTTTGTCATAGGCTGATCATAAGTATTTTCGCCGTCAGGCCGAGCAGTGAAGATCCTGTTAGTATCCAGTTAGTTTAGTTATTTCCATACTTTCCAGATGTTATTGTTTATTGGATCTATTGCTTCCGCATATTATTTCTTGACTCGTTTATTCTGGCATATGGAAATGTACTAGTTAGTTTATTTTACTTTTCTGTTCTTGATATCTCTACAGCCGTAATGTGACTGTGGAAGGATATTTCCTATACACAGGTAGCATGGTTGGCTCTGTCACATGCCGATCTTAGCACACTCTGGGAAGCGGGGCATGACATGGTTTGTTTGGTATCAAAGCCATAGGATTTAGATTAATCGGGTTTGATTCTTTTGTAGTTGGGTATTGGACCCAATACATGAATCAGAAAATCCGTGATTATGAACATGTCCTGCCACATTGTTATCGTGATTCTTGAATCATATCTTCCTCTTGAACCTTTTCCTTGACGATATGCAAACCACTTTGCATCTCGACTTGAAACTTTTGGTTCCCTATTGTTTATCTCTAGGATTTGGGCGACTTGAGTGGAGTTATGTGATTGTAACTATGAACTGCAGCATGGTTACAATGCGGTACTCTATTTAAGTAACTTGGAGTCTTAGTCTTGATTCATCCTCTTATTTTATGATCGTTATATTACTTTGCTTCTCTTGCTTTCCAGTTCATGTTTTATCGTCAGCTTGAATCCTGTTTACCGTGCTTAATCTTCTTCAGTGTTTGGCTTCAGGTGAAGTCATTTCGGATATCCTACGTGTTCATGTTTTCCCCGCATTAGAATTATTCGATTCTGGTGCATCCCATTGTTTGTTGTTGTCTTGGAAATGGAATTTCTCGGCACTTTCCACGCTCACATTGATTGTAGGGCAAAGAAAGTGATTTTCTCGATTCCCGGACATCCGGAGTTTGTTTTTGCTGGAAGAAGCAGTTCTGTCGGGCCAGTCGAGTTTAGGGCTAGGCCAACATACAGTGTTCTTTCGTCGATGGATGTTGATAAGGAGGAAGAGCCATCTGTAGTTCGAGAGTTCATGGACGTGTTCGAGGACGCCTCGGGTGTACCGCCAAAACGAGATGTGGAGTTCGCGATCGATCTTGTTCCTGGGCAGGGCCAATCTCAAAGGCGTACTATCCGATAGTACCAGTGGAGTTTGAAGAAGTCAAGAAGCAGGTTACCGAATTACTTGAGAAGGGTTGGATTCGCAGCAGTAATTCACCTTGGAGAGCTCCAGTTCTTCTAGTCAAGAAGAAAGATGGCACAAGGAGGATGTGCATCGACTATCGAGAATTAAACCGGGTGACTATTAAGAACAAGTACCCAATCTTTCGCATTAGCGAATTATTCAAGCAACTCAGTGGCGCGAAGGTATTCTCGAAGCTGGATTTGCGATTCGGATATCATCAGGTCCGAGTTAAATCAGAGGATATTTGCAAGACTGCGTTCCGAACTCGGTATGGACATTACGAGTATTTAGTGATACCATTCGGAGTCACGAATGCACCGGCGATATTTATGGACTTGATGAACAGAATCTTTTCACCATTCTTGGACCAGTTTATAGTGGTGTTCATCGATGATATTCTGGTCTACTCGAGGAGCCTAGAGGAGCATGCACAACACTTGAAGATCGCACTGCAGACATTGAGGCAAGAAAGATTGTATGCAAAGATGAGCAAGTGCGAGTTTTGGCTTGAAGAAGTGAAGTTTTTGGGGCATGTCATATCTGAAGATGGAATCGCCGTTGATCCCGAAAAGATTGCAGCAGTTCGAGATTGGCCGATTCCGAAGAACGTAGTAGAGATCAGAAGCTTTCTTGGACTTGCCGGGTACTACAGAAGGTCCGTGGAAAATTTTGCTCGTTTGGCTGAGCCTCTAACCAGGCTTACGCGCAAGGAAGTACCATTTGTATGGACGGATAAGTGTGCGTCAGCTTTTGAGGCATTGAAGCAGAGATTGATAACCGCTCCTATTTTAACCGTACCAGACAGTTCCGGAGGATTGGTGATTCACAACGACGCATCTGGGAAGGGATTGGGATGTGTTTTGATGCAGCATGGGAAGGTTATAGCTTACGCATCGAGACAGTTGAAGACCCATGAGAAGAATTACCCAACTCATGATTTGGAGCTAGCAGCTATGATTTTTGCTTTGAAAATTTGGAGACACTACTTATTGGGCGAAAGAGTCGAAGTATTCACCGATCATAAAAGCCTGAAGTATGTGTTCACACAGAAGGAGCTTAATATGAGGCAGCGTAGATGGTTGGAGCTGATGGCTTACTATGATCTTGATCTCAAGTACCATCCGGAGAAAGTTAATGTTGTGCCAGACGCGCTTAGTCGGTTGCCAGCAATTCAGACGTTGACTGCACAAAAGAAACTTATCGAAGACTTTCGGAGATTCGAGTTGGAGATCGTGCTACCGCATTTTTCGGGACAGTTGATGCAGCTGCAAGTACAGTCGTCGTTGATCGAGAGTATTAAAGCAGTACAGTCACAGGACCCAAAATTGCAGAAGTTTCAAGAACAGGTTGAAGCTGGACTTCGAACGGACTTGTTGATTCATGAAGATGGTTCGTTGCGATATGGTAGCCATTTGTGTGTGCCAAAAGGAGATATTCGCGAAGAAGTTATGAAGGAGGCGCACAGTTCCGCATATTCCGTACATCCAGAAGGCACGAAGATGTACCGCGATCTACGACAGCATTTCTGGTGGGAAGGCATGAAAAGGGAGATTGCTCGCTTTGTAGCGAAGTGCTTGGTATGTCAGCAAGTTAAGGCTGAACATCAAAGGGTTGCTGGTTTATTGCAACCACTTCCGATTCCTTAATGGAAGTGGGAACATATAACCATAGATTTTGTGACAGCTTTATCATGGAGTCCAAAGGGCAACAATGCAGTTTGGGTGATTGTTGATCGATTGACCAAGGCAGCTCACTTCATACCATTTCGAGTTGGTCAGTCAACGGAAGCGTTAGTAGAACGGTACATGCAGGAGATTATGAGATTGCATGGAGTACCTGTGAGAATCGTTTCCGACCGTGACACCCGATTCTTATCGCACTTCTGGAGGAGTTTACAGGAAAGTTTGGGGACGCGATTGAAGTTTAGCATAGCTTATCATCCTCAGACAGATGGCCAGTTGGAGAGAACAATCCAAACTCTTGAAGATATGTTGAGAGCTTGCATGTTGGACTTCAAGGGTTCGTGGGAGGATCATCTACACTTGGTGGAGTTTTCGTACAACAACAGCTTTCAGGCGACTATTCAGATGGCTCCATTCGAAGCATTGTATGGTCGCAAGGGTCGTTCACATGTTTGTTGGGTCGATATTGGAGAACGAAAATTGTTGAGACCGGATTTGATCGTGCAAACAATGGAGAAAGTTAATACTATTCGGAATTATATGAAGGCAGCACAAGATCGGCAGAAGAGTTGAGCCGACACATCGAGAAGACCTCTAGAGTTCGCTGTTGGTGATCTGGTATTCTTGAGGATATCACCGACTAGAGGAGTGATTCGTTTTGGGAGTTGAGCAAGCTTAGTCCTCGATTCATGGGGCCTTTCGAGATTATGGAGCGTGTTGGAGAAATGGCTTATCGATTGGCTTTACCACAATGTTTGGCGAATGTTCATGACGTGTTTCATGTATCTCAACTCCGTAAGTATGTTCGAGATGAAACACACGTGCTGGATCATTCGGAGCTGACTGTAAGAGAGGATTTGACCTTTGAGGAACGACCGATGTCGATTGTTGATCGAAGAGAAAAGGTCCTTAAGAACAAGATTATCCCTCTCGTACTTGTTTCTTGGGGGAATCGCTCGCATGGAGAATCGACTTGGGAACGAGAAGACGAGATTCGACAGAAATTTCCACACCTATTCTTGTAGATTCTTGATTTTTTATCTTTTCATGTTCCTGGAATTTCGAGGACGAAATTCTTTTGTAGTTGGGTATAATGTAACACCCTAGTTCGTTTATACCAGTTCTAGTTCAAGTATTTCTTTATTTATGGTTTTTTCCTGATTTATTGTGTTTTGGGTGCGAATAGTGTATTTGACATCTGCATTTGCATCCTACCCGACCCGCTTGCTAGAAACCCGTCTTGATTCCTGTTCATGATTTATCCTGGCTTGTTATGAGGATCCATGCACTTTCATGTTGTTTATTTTACATACTGAATATTAGCATTATATCTGGCATCTGCATATTTTTTACATAACATTTTAA
Source organism: Agapanthus africanus (assembly GCA_030015575.1). Lineage (NCBI taxonomy): Eukaryota > Viridiplantae > Streptophyta > Magnoliopsida > Asparagales > Amaryllidaceae > Agapanthus > Agapanthus africanus. The sequence goes on along the minus strand of JASDDO010000001.1, from coordinate 498,646,482 downwards.
GTCACATAAAATATTTTAAAAATATCTTGCATTGCCTGCATGATACCCCTGGCCCCGTCGTAGCATCCACGCACCTTGTTCTCGTCCCGTTCAATGAAACGGAATTGTTTGAATGGCTACGCACACGTACGTGCATCCGTTCTTGGGGGTATGCATTTTCATTACCCGGACATTCATTTTTTATTTTGGTCGACATGTATATTTTTTCGTATTTTTAAACTGAATTTTAGACCCCCGACCGGGCATGTTTTGGACTATGTTTGTATTTACCAGAATATCAAATTTTATTTATATAATATTAATTTATAAACTGATACAAATTAAAATTTAGTTAACTAATAAAAGATTTTTTTAATTTAAATCTATAACTAATTTCCTAACAAACTAACAACCCCTTTCTCTCTCTCTCTCCTCTGCATATATATATTTATATATATTTTATTTATTTATTTTTTTCTTTCCTTATTTAATACACAGCCTCTTCTTCTTACTTCTTCTTCTTCTTTCTTCTTTCTTTTTCTTGATCTTGTTTCTTGATTCCGGTGATCACCGCCGGAGCCGTGCTCGTCGCTGACGATCCGAGTGATCCAGTGAACGTACCTTGCCTGTATGATTACCCTCTTTCCTTGCCTGGACCCATCCCGCGTGCCGCGTGTGCGTTGCGACGATTTACCGACGTCGGGCTGCCGTTTGTATCCGTCGCGTGATTCAATCGAGGCAAGTTAATCTTGCTACATGCTATACTACTATATTCTATATTCATTTGAATAATAACAACACATAATGATTAGTTATGCATCTCACATTATCATTTTGCATGTTTCACCGTTTTCGGATATCCGTGTGCATCCGTACAAGTTATTTCACATCTAGTGCATGCAAACCTATCTTGTTACATACTATATTACAATATAATGCACCAAATGGAATATTTACATCTCATATTGTTTAGTTGTACATCCTGCATTTACCAGTTTATCATTTTACTGTTATATGACATCCGTATGCATCCGTATCATTATTTACATGTCTAGTCGCATGCTAAATCATCTTGCTACAAGCTAGGTTTAGTATTATACATCCATATTGAAGTTTTAACGTTTTCGGATACCCGTTTGCATCCATATTATTTAAAATATATATCGTCGTAATATTTTTTATTATAATATTTAATTAGTTTATAATCTGCATTTTATAATGTTATACAAAATATAGTTTGAAAATATTATAGTTTACACATGAAACGTCGTTGCAAAGCGGATACGACAAATCTGAAATTTTACTGTACACCTTATCTTATAAAATTCATTATAAATCATAGAAAAATTATTAGAATATGTTCTTTAGTTCGTTACGAAGCTAACTCATAATACTATAACTCTATGAAATATTTACTTGCAAAATAAATTGTTTAGATAACGTAAAATGCAAATGAAAATATCTCTAAACTGCTGTATAGGGAAATTCCAGCAGCAATCTTTCAACTTCGAATGTTCATAACTTTTTATAGGAACAACCTGAGATATTTCAACTTATAAAAATAAAAACCTTATTGAATTATCTTTGTTTTGGTATAATACACGTCCCTTTTGGAGAACGTTTGTTATTTTTAAGCTATTTTACAAATCAGGGAGACGCTGAATTTCTGAACGGAACTTTCTTGTGCATGATTAATCAATACCACTTTTATAGTTATTAATCGGTTTGAATATGTTATCCATGTTAATATTATTATATCAATATCTATTTAATAAATAATAGTGCTTGTGTTTTAATATTCGGCAAATTTTACCGATTTACAGTTTTATAATATTCGTCTGTATCCGTATGGTTTATTACATATCTAGTTGCACGCCAAGACCATATTATTTCATGTTACTGTTGTATTAGTGCACCATACTTGATAATGTGCATCCTAGATAGTCATGATGTAACCCCTAATCGATATTTGTGCATCCATACTTTTATTGTACATCCGTACTTTCACCCTGATTCAATACTTGCTATAGTTTGATTATAAGCACCCGTTGATACCTGTGCACTACTTGACATGACCTGATACACCACTACTTGACATGACTTCATACATATACATTACCTAACATGACCTGATATATCACTACTTGACATGTTACCTGATTCTGTTTCTATTGTCGACAATCCTGACATGTTGTCCCGATGGAAATATCCTGTTGTCTGTATAGACAAACATGTTCCTGCTTGATCCTGTGTTGGCATTAGTCTCAGATTTATCAATACCTGACTTGAACACATAACTTGGGGGTATGGGGAAATCAATGATGAAACCTGACTTGTAACTCGACAGTTCGATACTTATACTGATCAGTCTTACGGGCTAGGCCAGCCCCGGGATGCTGCTGCTGACATCATTCGTCTGTAAATGTTACCTGTTTACTGCCTAGCGGCTCGTCTCGGATTCAGCCCGAGAGTCTTGATCGTGGTCCCGGGCATGCACGGGATACTATTGAGTTACATCGATGATTCATCAAATTGATTTCACAGACTTGAGAGTAGTTAACCCAGTAGCGCAATTTAGTTTCACCGCTGCAATTCACATATACTGTTACACTTCATTATTCTATATCCCTGTTCACTTATTACATTCATGTACCATCTAACCTGGCAAGTTTGTACTTCCCAATACCGCTTATCATATGTCACAACCGGAGAAGAAAAGATTCCTGCAGGTGTTGCATGATTTGAAAGTTCCCACAGGTTTCTCAGGATCATTCAGCAAGAAAATAAAAATTGTGAAGGGCAAGATCGATGGGCTAAAAAGTCATGATCACCATGTTATCGTGAAGCACCTTCTTCCATTAGCCCTCAGGACTTCTCTTCCCGAATCGGTTGGTCTAGTAATCAACGACCTATGTTGTTTTTCATGGAGTTGTGTGCTAAAACACTGGAGGTTGTGACGCTGGATAAACTAGAAAATTCTATTGCGTTGATACTTTGCAAGTTTGAGCGTATTTTCCCACCGTCATTCTTCGATATCATAATACACTTGACGGTTCATCTTGCAACTGAGGCGAAGTTAGCCGGACCGGTACAATATCGATGGATGTATCCCGTCGAGAGGTACGTGTAATTTTTCGTTTCGCGCAATTTATAAATTTATTGTTGTCCTGTATGCCCGTATTTATTTATTCAACATATTTTCATTAGGTACCTCTACACTCTTAAGAAGTATATACGCAATAAGTATCGACCAGAGGGTTCTATCATGCAAGGTTATCTTCTTGATGAAGCAACCACATTTTGTTCCCGCTATCTGGACGAGAACATTGAGACAAGGCTTAACCGGCCACGAAGAATTCAAGACGGGGAATATGGTAAAGCCGAGTATAAGAGGGTAGACACTATGTTTATCAACAAGATATACCGGTTTATCTTGCTTGATTGCGCATGTCTTGAACAAATTAGAGAGTAAGTTTTTTTGGATTAATTGTTATATCTGTGTTTGTGTGTGTATGAAATGATATAATATTAATGTCACCATTATTTGTCGAAAACAGAATTCATTTTAACGAGGTACGTGAGGGGCATCCTGATTGGAACGAAGAACGATTGGAAAAATATCATCAAAATAATTTTTGTGATTGGGTCACAAATCATGTAAGTTATTCGAATAACATTTTATTGCTATCAGTTTTAATCTAAACTTGTATCGTTATGTATTTGTCGTAAAATTTGTTTTGTTAGATCCACGATCCGAACTTGTCTGCATCATTTGAGAGTGATTCAAGATGTTTAGCTCAATTTCCTAGTATGGAGGTTGCATATTACAAAGGATTTGGTGTCCTTGGATACAAATTCGAAGTTAAGGACATAGAAACATCTAGAACCACTCAGAATAGTGGGATTGCGACGGTAGGATCGGACGGTGTGATTTTTTATGGGTACTTAAATTGTATACTCGGCATCCACTATCCCGGACGATCAGAACCCTTTTATATATTCCAGTATACTTGGTACGATACGTGAACCGATACGGACAAGTGGAGAAGCAATTTTAGGACTTGGAAAGATGAATATGGATTGACCAGTGTGAACACACTTCGATTTTACGGTCAAGAAGATCCTTTTATCTTTCCGAACCAAGCATTCCAAGTATACTACTCACAGTGTTTGAAGCATCCGGGATGGAGTGTTGTATGCCGATGGAAACCCAGAGATGTTTACGATGTCCCAGAATTTGAGGACAGCGATGAGGACGAAGAAGAGAGAAGGCTTAAAGTGCTCCGACCGTCTGTTTCGAAGGACGGGTTGTTTTCGACCGATCATGAAGTTACGTGGGTTAGAAATGACATCGACGATGAAATCCAAGTAGATATGTATAATGCGCCCACGAAACGAAAAAGGTTATCAGTAATGTTATATTATTACTTCACATTTTACGCTCTATACATATATAGTCAATACTTTTAATGATTGTCTAATGCGTCCACGAACCGTTTATCTAGATTTGATGACGATGTCGGGAGCAGCGAGGGGCGGCAGGAGCTCCAGCCGCGGCAGAGGCAGAGCGGTTCTGTCGTCCGGAGAGTTGCGTAGGGAGCTTCAGAGGGCCGGTCTTGCACCCAGATCGGAGACCCTTTCGGATGCCTCATTCCGTGTGGATTTTGCCACACCTCCAAGTATATTGCACGCATATCCATTTTGAATGTAATATTACAGATATTCATGCCTGTTTATGTCAAAATTACTTATATTGTCAATGTTTGATTGTCTAGTTGTTGGTGATGCGTCCACATCTGGGACAGAGGCCACTCCCGCTCCTCCAGGTATGTTTATATATCATATAGTGCATGTATATTGATTTAGAATGCTATATCATAAATATACACACATTCTTTTTGCTCTTACTTAGCAATTTTTATTATTGTCTAGCTGTAGGTGGTGACACCACCACACCTGCGGGTATGTTTATATATCCTATAGTGCATGCATATTGATTTAGAACGTTATATTATTGATCTACACATTCTTTTTGCCATTACTTATATAATCTATTTTTAATTGTCTAATTATAGGTGGTGCGTCCACATCTTCCGCAGGGGCCACTCCTGCCGCTTCCATACCATCCGCATCGTCTGCAGGTTAGTATGAATAAATATAAAATATTTATTCATTTTATATATGCTCTATAGAATAAATATGAACTTCATGGAAATTTAGCGTCAATGTTTATTCTCTAGTTGGAGGGGATGCGTCCGCATCCGGGACCCCGGTTGTTCCTCACCGGAGGAACTATCGTCCCGCTTGTGCTGCTGCCCGGGCCCAGGCTCGTGCGATAGTCACCGGAGGTATATATCACACTTCAATTTTTGTTTAAGCTTGATTTCTTAATACAACTTTGTCTTAATATTGATTGTCTTGATATTTCGTGCAGACGCAGGGCCTCCCCATCCCCAGAGGGGGACTCGAGGCCCGAATCAGTCCTATAGGCTGAGGCCTGACAGAGCTAGGGGGGAGGCAGTATTCCCCCTCTTTTTTACCCTTGACTATCGCTATACCGGTCCTCATGCCGAGAGGTTCGGCCGGTATATGGGGGACGAGAGCAGGCTTGTGAAGAACTATCCACTTCACGTTGAGTGGGGCGAGCAGCACCGACGCTCATTCGCCCTCTTCTTTGATCAGGCTCGGGTACGTATTAATATATATTTTCATTTGATTTATCCAATATATTTATTATTAACACTTGCAATCTAATAACAATGTTTTTTTTTGTATTTTCAGTCGGATTACGATTTTCAGCCTGTACCCGACCCTGATCACCCTGGGAGGGTGCTCGACCTTCATGCTCTGTACAATGGCCTGATGAAGAACATGCAGACCAAGGTCCGATACAACAGGAATGAGCTGAAGGCCGACTGCTATTCCCTGTGGATGGCGACCCCCGAGGCAGAGAGAGCGGCCCTCCTATTTACTCCGGCGTTTGCGAGAGTCGACGTAGAGACATGGCCTCTATTGTACGAATATTTCGACTCCCAACGCAAACAGGTATGTATTTTAAATGTAATTCATTGTTTAGGATATAATTTATTTTTTTGTGTTCCTTAATTAGAAAACTAAATGTTAATGTATTGTGCAGAAACAGGCCGCTCAGAATACAGAGAACAGGAAGTCGGCGAAGAGGGGTCGCCCCATTTACACAGGTGGCTCGAGGAATATTACTCGAGCCATGGAGTTATCGGTAAATTACAATAGACCGACCTTTGTGATATTCTGCAATATTAAGAGTTATTTTCTAATATTTCTAATATTAAGAGTTATTTTCTAATATTGCAGACAGCTCAGACCGTGGCGCAAGGTGGTACACTGAGCGTGCTGTCCGCATATCTTGCCGTCCACGGCACCTCGACAGATCCCGCCATGGGCGAGCTTCGATATCCCGACGTCGCTACCCAGGAGTATTGCGTAAGTGTTAATATTTATTCTACCCATATTTGAAATTTTAGTTTTGGAAGGTTCAAGTTTAAATTTTATACTTATACTTTACTGCTTAATGTGGGTGTAGGAGCGGGTGGTTGAGCAGGCCGAGGCCTCGGGGATCGATTTTACTGGACAGAGCGATCCAAGGCCGCTGACCCCAGTTCTGGACGCCGCACACGGAGGGCACCACAGAGGTTTGGAGAGAGGCCGGGGACTGGGCCCTAGCAGGGCCCATATGAGGTTGGACTCCACCCCGGCGGTTACTTCCTCCGTCTCCAGTGAGCGACCTGTCCAGCAGGAACTGGAGAGCTTGAGGGCCACCGTTCAGGAGTTGAAGGAGATGCTGGTATGTATACTACTTTATAGTAAAATATCATGTCATATTATAGATATCAACATATCCATAATTAGTACGTAGCTTGAGCTTATTTGGTTTTAGACTTAGGTTTGATTAATCTTACATACATATGTAATTAAAATAAACAACGGTTTTCCAAACTAGATATCTAAATGGGGTTTCGAAATAACTTGATAATGATACAAATTCGAATAATACACAGTTCTTACACTCTTCTTACACACGTTAGGTCCAGACGCGACAGGGTACATCGGCCGAGCCTCCACATGCATCTCCTTCGGCTGCGGCTGCGCAACCCACTACATCGGCTGCGGTTTCGCAGACAGCTCTTATAGCTCCACCGCCCGCTCAGACTCCCGCAGCCGCGGCTCCGCAAGCTTCTATATCGACGGCGGCTGCGCAGACTACATCGCCAGCTCCACAGGCCGCTCAGACTCCCGCACGCGCCAAATTGCATGGTTTATTGACCGAGGAGCAGGCGCGCCAGATTCTATCGTTTATTAGAGGTGGAGCTGGACCGAGCTAGGGTAGCTTTTTGATTCTTATTTTTTGAAACATGTATTTATTTATATCATACATATTGTATTACATTTTGAAACGATATTGATATTGATATTGGTTTATATTTATATCATATTCAGTTTTTGGGTTTCTTTTGTATATTATATGCGTGAGATGTGATTATGAATACTGCGATATATGTTGTGTGATGATTAATTTTATATTTTATTGATATATATATTATTGTGCACAAGGCGAGAAAAAATCAGGCAGCCCTTTTTGAAAAAAAAAACAGATAATGTGTACCTACGGATTAATCCGTAGGTACACATGTTGCCCCTACGGTTTAAACTGTAGGGGCAAAATTTTAGCATTAACTGATATTTCCCCCTTGATCTCAGTATCAGGGGATTGGGATTTCCCCTACGGATATATCCGTAGGGGAAAACAAAGACCCCTACGGAGTTATCCATAGGGGCAAAATATCAGGATTTCTGATATTTTGCCCCTACGGATATGTACCTACGCATGTATCCGTAGGGGATAGTACTTGGCCATATGGATACCTCCGTCGGTACAGTTAATATATTTAAAATAACCGTAAATAAAATAACTCTTTTTCCCCTACGGCCTACTCCGTAGGTGCAAATGGACCAACACAGAACTCCGTAGGGGCAAGTTTTTTCCCGTAGGGGCAAGTTCAGGGCTTCAACTTGCACCTACGGCGTTTGCACCTACAGGTTATTTTTTCGTCTCTACGGAAATATCCGTAGGGGCAGTGGTTTGCCCCTACGGATAAATCCGTAGGGGCAACCCTTATTTGTAGTAGTGTCTATATCTAAATCTTCAAAAGAAACCGCCTAATAACGAAATCATGTCATCACTAACAATACCATGCTCTTGCCATGTCATTTAAATTGCCATGCCAACTAAAATTAAAATAAGATACCAAACACACCCCTTGTCTTTTATCCTCCATGTTTTTCTTCTCTAACCCTAACCTAACTTTCTTCCATCCATTTTGTTAGAATTGATTATATAAAATCCTAATCCTATTTGTTTTTGAATTTGTTAATTAGAAATAAATCCAAATTGGTTATTTAGAGATAAGACTGAGTTTTGTTATTTGATTTAAATTGGATATTTGATTAAATTCAAGTCTAAAACTGTACTTATATCTAAGGATTAATGGTAGGTTATAAATATGAAACTAATAGTTTAGGGTTTGCGATGAGAGAGAAAAAAGAGAGAAAATTGAGAGAGAAAAGAGAGATGGGTTGTGTTTTGCCGTCGTCTCATAATTCGGTAATTCTCCACAAATAGGGAAACGTTCTCTACTGTTGCCCGTGGGTTTTACCATTTGGTTATCCACGTAAAATTTCACTGTCCCTTTTGTGTTGATCTTTTTTTTCTTCCTATTTTCTGTAATTTGTTTGATCTTTGTTTCCGCGTTTATTTCGATCATCCGTAACAAACCGGTATTAGAGCTTACGTTGATTCTACTGATCGAGTACAGAAATGGCATTGCATAATAATAAGATTGACAAGTTCTTCGGAAAGAACAGTTTCAGTTTTTGGCGTATTAAGATGCGCGCTCTGTTGAAGCAACAGAATCTGGGGACATCGCTTTCTGGGAAAAGGCCGACGTCGATGACTAATGAAGACTATAAGAAGGTGGAGGAGAATGCACATGCGACGATTCAACTATATTTAGAAAACGAAGTCTTATATGAAGTTGCAAACGAGGAGATCGCGGCGGATCTCTGGCTGAAATTGGAGAATCTGTACATGACGAAATCTCTCACAAATAAGTTGTATCTGAAATAATGAATATTTTCTCTCCGTATGAAAGAAGATACGCCTCTAAAAAAATATCTTGATCTGCTGATTACGATTCTCATGGATTTAAAGAACGTGGATGTTAATAGAGGATGAAGATTCTACACTACTTCTATTATGCTCCTTATCACCGTCTTTCAAGAATTTCATAAACTCTTTTATTGTTGGTAAGGACACTTTATCTCTAGATGATGTCAGATCAACACTTCATTCTTATGAACTTCAACATAAGGTGTTAGGAAGCATTAGAGAGAGTCAGGTGGATGGGTTAATGGCGAAAAGTTCGGATCAAAGAGAATGTTCTAATCAAAGAGAGCATTCTAATAGGGACAAAAGCAAACAGAAATGGCGAGGCAGATCCAATAGAAGAACTCGTGATGGAAATATTATTTGCTATTACTATAAAAAAAAAGGGAAATATATGTTACGATGCTCGTACCCGCTCCGCAACACTTGCGGCCAAGGTGGAATGCATAACGAAAAAATTTACAAGCAAGCAAGAGCAACCATAACCCAAAATTCATCTAAACACTAAAATTTGCAACCAACAAGAGAACTAGAAAAGAGTTTAGCTTGCTACAATCTTTGTAGTGTATCCGTCCAATTGCGAAAGACCCCATCTAGACTTCAAATTCTCCGGAAACGAGCTTGCTCGGCGATCAACTTCCCAAAGATGATCCATGCGAGGAAACCCATGCCCAAGCTCCAACTCCACTTCAAGTGCAAACTTAATGAAGTAACTAGCTACTAAATCTTGGTAGGACTTAAAAACTAGCGATGTAGAGAGATATCTCTCATTCTTTATCTCTCCTTTTCTTTCTTTTATTTTCTTTTGGAGAAGGTAGAAAGAAAACATTGAGTGAGAAGCGGAGAACACAAAAATAAACTAAAAAACTTAGGAAATGAGAGTGGATCTCACTTTCATATCCCTTTTCCTCCTCTCTCCTCCACTTGTCCACTCTATTCAGGTGGGTATGCACCCACCCCCACATGCCATTGCATGGCCCAAAAGGAAAAGGAAAACAATAATGAAAATAAAAATATGTAAACATATTTTTATTTTCCATTTGCATCAATATGCAAAGAGTAAAGAGAGGAAATAATAAAGAGAAATAATATATATATATATATATATATATATATAATCAATATATGATTTAATATCCTTCTTTCTAAAAGATCGGCTAGTATTAACAAACGTCCGATTAAAGTTTGTGTATCCAATACAAGCTATTTAATCGAACTCCTACACGTAGAAACATACGGCCTCTACATTGTTTTGCCTGAGCTGGAAAAATCTCTGTGTGGGACTCTAAAAGCTTGACAATACGCAGGCAGTAGGTTAGGATCATATCCGATTGATCTGAAATACTTTCAGATCAATCCTCCACTGAGTTAACCTACAAGCATGTCAGCGGTACTAGCTGCACGTAACGGCTACCTAAGTATTGAACAAAAGTAAGGTCGACAAGAAAGCTCATCTGTAACCTGCAGAGCCTATCAGTGACAGTCACCATACAGTTTGGTCTCTTCGTCTAAGAGTATCGCATACCGGATCTGGGAGGTGGAAACCTTCAGACTCCCAATAACCCGATAAGTTATGCCAATGTCGAGCTCATAACCAACCGAGAAACTATCGATAACATTTATCGATAAATCTCATCTACCCTGGCCAGGAACTTATGGTTATAGCCAATCGTACACTGCGCGACATCAACTCCTTATACCGGAAGAGACGAATCCCTTCCGATCTGTCACGACCCGAAAGTACGGAACATGACTGGCACTTAGATTACGAGACGTCTAAAAGCGTAACGTAACCTAAGTCAGCAAAAGCCCAGAAAAATATAAACCAAAATCAAAAGAGTGGAGGAAACCTTCCATGAAAACGATTTTGAAATCAAATAAGTTGCATTGAACCCCTTTTTAAAAACATCAAAAATTTCCGAAAATTTCGGCAGAGTCTCCTCTGTAAATTCTATCCCCCAAAATGGGTACAACAAGATATATAAACCTGTAATCATAAAATGGCATCCCCAAGCGGGAGCTAGCTCTTCGCCCAAGGCGGATCACAACCACACGCAATATATATATGTAATCTCAAGAAAAAGAGCATAAAAAAATGCGAAATGTAAGGAAACACAACGTCGGCTCAAGTGAGCTCGACCCAAAAGAACCCACATATACACAAATCTCTCAGTCTCATCACTAGGTCGAATATACAAATAAGAAGTGGTAGATGGAGAATACTAGATACAAAAAATAGTTCAAAAAGAGATAATAGGGCTCTCGCAACCCACCTACGAGCAATGTCGCGAGTCTGAGCAAAAGAAGTCACTAACAAGATAAGCCGCCACTACTAGGCTGATGAGTCCGACCTGCAAGACACTGTGGCACAACGGGGGTGAGTTGCGAGCTCGTGAGTAGAATATAACATGTAGTAAGACTATCGTAAGAATGCACGCAAATGCGTCACAACATGTATGTCCAGATGTGATGTAATACCTCTAGTATGCATGCACATGTATGCAATGTCAATACTAAATCTTTAAGTGTTTTAAATGCTATAAGTTCCGCATTCTTGACTTTAGAAAAAAGAATATCTGTATAATAGCTAAATACCATCAAGAAATCATCTGAAACCCGTGTCAAGCATCAACACCAAATATGAAAAACACATCAGTCTCAATGTCTCACTATGTCAATGTCTCAATACATCGGGCTCCGTCAGTCCGGATCGGCCCATATCATCAAATCTCACGACAACGGTCGGTATCCTCCGGATATCCGCCGCGCCAGACATCACCGGTAGGTAGTCTTCCCCTGCCAGGCTCATCGTCTACAACTCGATCTTCTTGCCCCGGGGTACCATACCGGGCCCACCATGTACCCAAGACGGTTCATCCACTCCTCGAACCGGGTCTCGAAATCCAACAGAAAACATGAATACTCATGGTGGACGACACATACATCACGAGAAAACCGCAACTTTGTTTTAAAAATGATAGATATAAGCTTTTGTTAAATTCTTGCGGTTTTCCCCCAAAATCCAGAAATCACAGCAATACTGAAATCCTCAATAAAATCATAATACTCAACATGTTGTATATGATAAATGTCTATGATATCAAGGTATGCGATGTGAATTGTGGCTAGAATCTATGTAAGCATGAAGATGATGCGAGGTATATACATACTATGCGATTTCATATATCGTGTATAATGCAAATGGTGATACTAAACTAAACAGGTCCTACAGTGCTCGTGGCATGGCAATTACCAAAGGCGTGTGTGTCACATGAATAGTGCGCGTGCAACAGAAGCCAATGGTAATGGTGTTCGTGTCCTACGAAGTGATATCACACATGTGTATATGGATATCCTATGCAAATCTTGAAGACGAATAGCTATAAAAGTATGAAATGTGCATGGGGGGGGTTAGCTAACTAACAATGCAAATCTTGCAAGAAATAAAGTAATCCTAACTAGGGGGCACCTCCCTCCATCCAGACGATTCCCCATAGATGAATACATCTACTCACCTGAAAGCCCCGCTAATCCGATCCGACCACCGCCTTGCCTTTGCGCGCCACGTCCGATGTTTCCGCGACCGATCCTAGAATTGCATAACACACAATATAAGATTACAGATTTCTGAAATGACGCAACTCACACTATGAAAAGATCGACGCTCTCGAATTAATCACAACGTGCACTCGGTACGCGGAAAATACACGAAAATCGCTAAAACCTTAACTAAAATCGCCGTTTCGGGGCAATTGTCAAAACTAAAATCCGACTAGACAAAACTCCGCATTCACACACCCTAATAGTCGTATAAGATGCTAATTATATCGCCTAAATAACATAATTAGATCACCTCCTAAAATTTTAGAAAAACTAGTAAGCAATTAGCATGCCGATTTCAAAGCAAACATCGCGAATTAACGATATCGCGATCGCAACATCGCACAAATATCCGACCTAATACACTAGATGGCCACAATACTAACCTAAACACACTTATTCAACTTCAAACCCTAACTACAACATCACCTCTTAAAAATATAGAAAAACTAGTAAGCATTGACGTAGAAATATCGATGCAATTGTCGCGGTTTAACGGTGTAGCGATCGCTACATCGCACAAACAACCATTCTAACCAACTAGATAACCACTACCCTAACTTAAACCCACTTATCCTACAACAAACCCTAATTAGGGAATCAACACCTCTTTTGAATTTTCAAAAACCAACCATTACAATGAAATTAACACTTTAAAATACTAATTTAGCTTATTTAAACTACAAATTTAACAACTAGTTTAGGATTTATACCTTACAAGGGAACCCTGACATGCACTTGACCTTGAAAGATGGCTCCTTTCACCTTGTTTTAAAGCAAATTAGGGTTGGAAAGAGGTGGAATAGGATTATGGTTTGAATTTGTGAAGAAATGTGTTGATTTCGGTGGATTTTGTTGATTTTTTCATGATTTTTTGAAGCAAGAAAGAGAGAGGGAAATGGGGTTTGCTCAGGTTGAGCTCGACCTGGTGTTGGGGAGGGTGTGTGTGTGTGAATGGTGTAGAAAATTCTACACAAAAAGTCTTTCCCAAGCTCAATTAATGACTATCACATCAACTTTTCACAAAAAAAAACCCCTTTTAAGTCATTTTTGAATAAAATTTTAAACCATAGAAGAAAAACTTTGAAAACTCTTGATAAAATTTTATCAACACTAAATTTTAGATTATAAAGTTTCCTAAGTGTGTAATTTACCTAATTAAATTTGTATTTATCACTAATTTATTGTATTTTTAAAAGCTTAAAATAATATTAAAAATAATTAATTAAGGAATTTTTTTTAATTAACTAGAAAATTTTAAGTGACATTTTAGTGACCAATTTATAGTAATATCTTATCTAATTTTTGTATAATTAGGTCTATAATGAAAAATACATATTTTGACTTTTTACGGAAAAAGCTGCTAATTTAGCCGATTACCGAAAAAACTGCCTAAACGATTTTCGAAGCGTTACAATCTTCCCCCCTTAAAGAAATTTGGTCCCCGAATTTAAAATTCTAACTACGCGTACCTTCAAAAATATGGGGATATCTCTTCCTCATCTCGACCTCGGTCTCCCAGGTGACCTCCTCGCTGTTCGGGCCACGCCAAAGGACCTTGACGGACGGTATAACCTTCGACCTCAATTTCTTCACCTGCCGATCCAAAATTACCACTGGCTGCTCGGTGAATGAAAGATCACGCTCTAGCTGGATCGTCTGGTGTTGAATCGCATGGGAAGGATCATGAAAGTACTTGCGGAGCATCGAAACATGGAACACGGGGTGAACATCGGGGAAGCTGGGCGGAAGAGCTAACTGATAAGCGACTGGACCAACATGCTCTAGGATCTTGAAAGGACCAACATATCTAGGACTCAGCTTCCCTTTCCGCCCAAATCTCATCACACCCTTCATCGGAGAGACCTTCAGGAAAACATGATCGCCAACAGCGAACTCGAGTCGGCGACGGCGCCTGTCAGCATATGATTTCTGCCTACACTGTGCCGCTCTCATCCTGTCCCGAATCAACTGTATCTTCTCGGTCGTCTCCTGTACGATTTGCGGCCCCAAAATACTGATCTCCCTGAGCTCTGTCCAACACACAGGCGATCGACATCTCCTCCCGTATAAAGCCTCGAAAGGTGCCATCTGAATCGTCTCCTGGAAGCTATTATTGTAGGAGAACTCGATCAAAGGCAAATGACGATCCCAGCTACCACCGAAATCTAAAACACAAGCTCTGAGCATGTCCTCAAGAGTCTGAATAGTACGCTCCGACTGACCGTCAGTCTGCGGGTGAAAGGCTGTGCTAAAACTCAATCGGGTGCCCAAAGCTTCCTGAAGTTTCTGCCATAATCGGCTGGTAAACTGGGTGCCCCGGTCGGACACGATGCAAGTCGGAACACCATGCAGTCGCACGATCTCATCAATATAAATCTGGGCGTACTGAGAAAATCCAAAAGTGGTCTTCACTGGCAGGAAGTGAGCCGCTTTCGTCAGTCGATCCACAATCACCCAAATAGAGTCATACCCTTGACTGGTCCTGGGTAGACCCATAATGAAGTCCATGGAGACATGCTCCCACTTCCACTCAGGGATGGGCAAAGGCTGTAACTCGCCGACTGGCCTCTGGTGCCCAGCCTTGACTTGCTGACAAGTCAGGCATCTCGACACGAAGTTTGTAACATCCTTCTTCATCCCGTCCCACCAGTAAACCTCTCTCAAATCATGGTACATCTTGGTGGAACCTGGATGCACACTGTATACTGATCTATGTGCCTCCTCGAGGATATCGCGCCTCAGTCCCTCAGAATCTGGTACGCACAGTCGAGTCCCAAATTGAAGTATCCCCTGATCATCAATCATGAACTCAGAAACTCTGCCCTGCCGAATCTGCTCAATAATCTCTAAAATACGGGTATCGCCGGACTGTGCCTCGCGGATACGGTCAAGTAACTGTGGGTGTGCTCTGAAATGGGCTAGCTGTCCCCCGGTAGGAGTAAACTCGAACTGCACTCTGCTATCACATAAAACCTGCCAATCCTCCGTCGACTGCATCTGTACTGCACTCAAACAAGATAAGCTACCTCCGAGCCTCCTACTCAAAGCATCTGCCACAACATTCGCCTTGCCCGGATGGTATAGAATCTCGCAGTCATAATCTTTCACCAACTCCATCCAACGGCGCTGTCTCAGATTCAGATCTCGCTGCTGAAAGATATACTTCAAACTCTTGTGGTCAGTGAATATCTGTCACGACTCACCGTATAGGTTATGTCTCCAAATCTTAAGTGCAAATACCACTGCAGCCTTCTCTAAATCACGAGTGGGGTAGTTCTGTTCGTGTTTCCTCAGCTGCCGAGAAGCATACGCGATAACTCTGTCGTGCTGCATCAATACACAGCCTAGCCCCACTCGAGAAGCATCACAATATACCACGAACCCGCCTGATCCTGAAGGCAATGCTAACACTGGTGCAGTAGTCAGACGAGTCTTCAACTGCTGGAAACTATCCTCACATGCCTGGGTCCAATCAAAAGGAGCCCCCTTCCGGGTTAACCCGGTCAACGGTGCAGCAATGTGGGAGAAATCCTGGACAAAACGTCGATAATAGCCGGCCAGACCTAGAAAGCTGCGAACCTCTGTAACTGATACCGGTCTAGGCCAACGCTGAACTGCCTCGATTTTCTTCGGGTCCACACAAATACCATCTCTCGTCACCACATGACCCAAGAAGTCGACACTGTCTAGCCATAATGCGCACTTGGAAAATTTGGCGAACAACTGATGCTCCCTCAAAGTCTGCAATGTGATACGTAAGTGCTGCTCATGCTCCTCCCGGCTCCGAGAATAAACCAAGATGTCGTCAATGAACACAATGATGAACTGATCGAGATACGGCCTGAATACATGGTTCATCAAGTCCATAAATGCTGCCAGGGCATTGGTGAGCCCGAACGACATTACCAAGAACTCATAATGACCATATCGAGTACGAACAGCGGTCTTCGGAATATCCTCCTTCCGAACCCGCAACTGGTGATAACCTGACCGTAAATCAACCTTCGAGAAAAACCCTGCACCCTGGAGCTGATCGAATAAGTCATCAATGCGGGGTAGGGGATATCTGTTCCGCACAGTAACCCGGTTCAGCTGACGATAATCAATGCATAAGCGCATACTTCCGTCCTTCTTCTTAACAAACAGGACGGGAGCACCCCAAGGTGACACACTCGGTCGGATAAGCCCTTTGTCCAGCAAGTCCTGTAACTGATCCTTCAGCTCTCTCAGCTCCGCCGGGGCCATCCGATAAGGCGGTATAGATATAGGCCCCGTGCCGGGGATCAGGTCGATGCAGAACTCAATCTCGCGCTCTAGTGGCAGACCAGGCAGCTCGTCGGGAAATACATCAGGGAACTCTCTCACAACAGGAACCTGGTCCAACGGAACCTCTGTGGAACTAGTATCACAAACATAGGCTAAGAATCCTTGACACCCTTTCCTAAAGAACTGACCGGCGCGAAGAGAAGAAATCAAGCTGGGAAGGGTAGCGCCATGATCTCCCTGAATAACAAGAACCGGCTCACCAGGAAAACTGAATCTGACCGCTTTCTCACGACAGTCCATGGATGCATAACAGGTGGCTAGCTAGTCCATACCAAGAAGGACGTCGAAGTCTAGCATATCTAGGAGAATCAAATCAACTGAAGAATCTCTCTCCCCGATACGAACGGAACATGATCGGTACACAAAACGAGCAACAAACGACTCACCTACCGGTGTAATAATGATAACCGGATGATCTAACGGAAAAGACTCTCGGCCCAACCTCGGTGCAAAGTACGTGGATACATAGGAATGTGTGGAGCCTGGATCAAATAATACCCGTGCATCAAAAGAACATACTGGCAGAGTACCTGTCACGACGACATTGGATGCCTGTGCATCCTGAGGAGTCAACGCGAACACTCGGGCTTGTCCACCACTAATAGCTGGCTGTCCTCTACCTCTACCTCGGCCTCTGCTTCTGTCACCTCGCCCTCTCTGAACCGGACCGCCATGCCCATGACCTCTAGAAGCATCTGGCTGGCGTGGAACATCATCAGGGGTAGGAAGTAGAGCTCTCTGAGAAGGTGGTGAGGGTGGTAAGGTCACATGCGGGACTTTCGCCGCGCCCTGGCGTCCCATGGTACCGTCTCTGACACGGTGGTACTGACTTCCACACCGAAAACATCCTGGCGACGACTGCTGGGTCTGTGGATAAGAACCAAATAACTGACTTCGTCTCAATCCTCTGCCTCCACCATCCCCCGGAAATAATCTATCACGGTGTCTACCCATCTGCCGCTAAGCTGGCGTATCAGTACGAATCCTCTTCGGCCCAGAAATGACCGGAGTCTCAGAAATACGCTCCTCCAAAAGTAAGGCTGCGTCCATCGCGGCTGCGTATGTATCAAAGTGCTGGGTGCCGATGGAAAGGAATAGCTGTTTATCAAGCCCTCGCACAAACCTCTTTATTCTCTTCTCTTCTGTGTCTACTAGGTACGGAGCATATCGAGACAACTGGGTAAACTGTATATCATACTCCGACACCGTCATCCCAGGAGTCTTACGCAGAGACTCAAAACTATGGGCTCGAGCATCTTGGACACTCTCTGGAAGAAAACGGGCAAGAAATGCAGCTGTAAACTCGTCCCAGGTCATAGAAGGTAGACCTGCAGCTCGGCCTCTCTCTACTGAATCGTACCATGTCTGGGCAAGACCCTCCAGACGAAAACTCACGAACTCCACCAATCTATCATCAGAACACCTCAACGAACGGCAAATCCGAGCCATCCTATCAAGAAATTCCTGTGGGTCCTCTGTCGCATCCGTACCGGTAAAAGCTGGAGGTCTCAATCTCATGAACTCCTGTAGTGAAACATGGATAGTTGCGGTAGCAGCAGGAGTGACCATCTGTGCAGCAGGTACTATCGTGGTCTGTGCGGTGGAAGGAACGTCCTCGGATCTCTGTGCCCGACTGGACTCAGCTAAAGATCCCATCATCTGTCGCAACTCCTGCATGCCGGCCTCTAATCTGGCAATACGGTCTGGATAAGGCGGATCAATATGACCCTGAGGGGTAGGCGTATCATCCCGCTCGATCCTCGCCTCAGACGAGCCCGCTCGAATCTCATCCCTAGCGGCAGCCCGCTGAGCTCTCGTAGTCTTTGGCGGCATCGAAGCTGGAATAAGAAACAGGACCGATAAGAACATTGCAATTGAATCAAGGAATGAAAGGAATCAAGAAAGGAAATACAAGCAATTATGTCCTAAGGTCACTTAGGCGGAGTACCGTATCGTAAGTATGCCGCGGATCATACCCACACTACGCCACTCTGCTTAAGTCACCTACTCTATCTACCAAGGTCGTCCTACACTCAGAAAGGTAAAACCTATGCTCTGATACCAACTTTGTCACGACCCGAAAGTACGGAACGTGACTGGCACTTAGATTACGAGACGTCTAAAGGCGTAATGTAACCTAAGTCAGCCAAAGCCCAGAAAAATATAAACCAAAATCAAAAGAGTGGAGGAAACCTTCCATGAAAATGATTTTGAAATCAAATAAGTTGCATTGAACCCCTTTTTAAAAACATCAAAAATTTCCGAAAATTTCGGCAGAGTCTCCTCTGTAAATTCTATCCCCCAAAATGGGTACAACAAGATATATAAACCTGTAATCACAAAATGGCATCCCCAAGCGGGAGCTAGCTCTTCGCCCAAGGCGGATCACAACCACACGCAATATATATATGTAATCTCAAGAAAAAGAGCATAAAGAAATGCGAAATGTAAGGAAACACAACGCCGGCTCAAGTGAGCTCGACCTAAAAGAACCCACATATACACAAATCTCTCAGTCTCATCACTAGGTCGAATATACAAATAAGAAGTGGTAGATGGAGAATACTAGATACAAAAAATAGTTCAAAAAGAGATAATAGGGCTCTCGCAACCCACCTACGAGCAATGTCGCGAGTCTGAGCAAAAGAAGTCACTAACAAGATAAGCCGCCACTACTAGGCTGATGAGTCCGACCTGCAAGACACTGTGGCACAACGGGGGTGAGTTGCTAGCTCGTGAGTAGAATATAACATCTAGTAAGGCTATCGTAAGAATGCACGCAAATGCGTCACAACATGTATGTCCAGATGTGATGTAATACCTCTAGTATGCATGCACATGTATGCAATGTCAATACTAAATCTTTAAGTGTTTTAAATGCTATAAGTTCCGCATTCTTGACTTTAGAAAAAAGAATATCTGTATAATAGCTAAATACCATCAAGAAATCATCTGAAACCCGTGTCAAGCATCAACACCAAATATGAAAAACACATCAGTCTCAATGTCTCACTATGTCAATGTCTCAATACATCGGGCTCCGTCAGTCCGGATCGGCCCATATCATCAAATCTCACGACAACGGTCGGTATCCTCCGGATATCCGCCGCGCCAGACATCACCGGTAGGTAGTCTTTCCCTGCCAGGCTCATCGTCTACAACTCGATCTTCTTGCCCCGGGGTTCCATACCGGGCCCACCATGTACCCAAGACGGTTCATCCACTCCTCGAACCGGGTCTCGAAATCCAACAGAAAACATGAATACTCATGGTGGACGACACATACATCACGAGAAAACCGCAACTTTGTTTTAAAAATGATAGATATAAGCTTTTGTTAAATTCTTGCGGTTTTCCCCCAAAATCCAGAAATCACAGCAATACTGAAATCCTCAATAAAATCATAATACTCAACATGTTGTATATGATAAATGTCTATGATATCAAGGTATGCGATGTGAATTGTGGCTAGAATCTATGTAAGCATGAAGATGATGCGAGGTATATACATACTATGCGATTTCATATATCGTGTATAATGCAAATGGTGATACTAAACTAAACAGGTCCTACAGTGCTCGTGGCATGGCAATTACCAAAGGCGTGTGTGTCACATGAATAGTGCGCGTGCAACAGAAGTCAATGGTAATGGTGTTCGTGTCCTACGAAGTGATATCGCACATGTGTATATGGATATCCTATGCAAATCTTGAAGACGAATAGCTATAAAAGTATGAAATGTGCATGGGGGGGGGGGTTAGCTAACTAACAATGCAAATCTTGCAAGAAATAAAGTAATCCTAACTAGGGGGCACCTCCCTCCATCCAGACGATTCCCCATAGATGAATACATCTACTCACCTGAAAGCCCCGCTAATCCGATCCGACCACCGCCTTGCCTTTGCGCGCCGCGTCCGATGTTTCCGCGACCGATCCTAGAATTACATAACACACAATATAAGGTTACATATTTCTGAAATGACGCAACTCACACTATGAAAAGATTGACGCTCTCGAATTAATCACAACGTGCACTCGGTACGCGGAAAATACACGAAAATCGCTAAAACCTTAACTAAAATCGCCGTTTCGGGGCAATTGTCAAAACTAAAACCCGACTAGACAAAACTCTGCATTCACACACCCTAATAGTCGTATAAGATGCTAATTATATCGCCTAAATAACACAATTAGATCACCTCCTAAAATTTTAGAAAAACTAGTAAGCAATTAGCATGCCGATTTCAAAGCAAACATCGCGAATTAACGATATCGCGATCGCAACATCGCACAAATATCCGATCTAATACACTAGATGGCCACAATACTAACCTAAACACACTTATTCAACTTCAAACCCTAACTACAACATCACCTCTTAAAAATATAGAAAAACTAGTAAGCATTGACGTAGAAATATCGATGCAATTGTCGCGGTTTAACGGTGTAGCGATCGCTACATCGCACAAACAACCATTCTAACCAACTAGATAACCACTACCCTAACTTAAACCCACTTATCCTACAACAAACCCTAATTAGGGCATCAACACCTCTCTTGAATTTTCAAAAACCAACCATTACAATGAAATTAACACTTTAAAAAACTAATTTAGCTTATTTAAACTACAAATATAACAACTAGTTTAGGATTTATACCTTACAAGGGAACCCTAACTTGCACTTGACCTTGAAAGATGGCTCCTTTCACCTTGTTTTAAAGCAAATTAGGGTTGGAAAGAGGTGGAATAGGATTATGGTTTGAATTTGTGAACAAATGTGTTGATTTCGGTGGATTTTGTTGATTTTTTCATGATTTTTTGAAGCAAGAAAGAGAGAGGGAAATGGGGTTTGCTCAGGTTGAGCTCGACCTGGTGTTCGGGAGGGTGTGTGTGTGTGTGAATGGTGTAGAAAATTCTACACAAAAAGCCCTTCCCAAGCTCAATTAATGACTATCACATCAACTTTTCACAAAAAAAACCCTTTTTAAGTCATTTTTGAATAAAATTTTAAACCATAGAACAAAAACTTTGAAAAGTCTTGATAAAATTTTATCAACACTAAATTTTAGTTTATAAAGTTTCCTAAGTGTGTAATTTACCTAATTAAATTTGTATTTATCACTAATTTGATGTATTTTTAAAAGCTTAAAATAATATTAAAAATAATTAATTAAGGAATTTTTTTTAATTAACTAGAAAATTTTAAGTGACATTTTAGTGACCAATTTATAGTAATATCTTATCTAATTTTTGTATAATTAGGTCTATAATGAAAAATACATATTTTGACTTTTTACGGAAAAAGCTGCTAATTTAGCCGATTACTGAAAAAACTGCCTAAACGATTTTCGAAGCGTTACACGATCGCTCACTGCCTCCATATGGCTCGGGACTGTATCCAACTAAAATCTATTTACATGGCTCTTTAAAGCTAAGGTAGGGTAGTAATCAAAGCACAGTAGGAACCAAACAAGACACTATGGTGATTTCAGGTCTACAGACTACCATGTACGCATGTCACCAGAAAACTGCTATCTGACGATAGTATAATACCATCTAGGAATTCTTGGTGAGTCCGTTCAGTGCAACTCATAACCTAATGAGAACCTATATACAATTTTCGGTGTAAAACACCAATGGCGATGGGATCAGCCATCGCCCCATACGGAGTGAAGAAACATATACACTAGTCTAAACTGGAGTACCGATACCCAGTCTCAATACTCATATGACTATGAACATTTAAGGATGTGCTTATGAACTATCCAAGCCCCTCTAATATGATCCCTATTATAATCCTGGCAGTCAAGCAAAAAATCCTATGAGCTTTATCATTATGTATTAGCGATACATGATAACGAGTAAAACGTATATACATATATGATAAAGACAAACCAAATAGTATACTATCATCTCGAGCAAGATTATCCTATTCGTATAGGTCCTCCTTCAATTATAGTAATTACCATCCTGCAATTATAATATTTACCTTGAGGTCGCTATATCCAACAATCTCATACTTACACTTAAGTCTAATTAGTGCGGTATCGCATACCTATATCTCATATGCTATCGCATACCCAACTTCTCTACTAACAGTTTCATAAATCGTGTTCGAGAAACAGCCTCAGTGAGTGGATCCGCTATAATATTTCTAACTTTATCTCTCTAAATCTCAATCTCACAGTGATCAACTATCTTCCGAATTAAGTGATACCTGTCTTAGAATTTTTTTCGATAGATAATAGGACCAAGTTCATAAATGAACAATTTTATCCAACAACTTCTTAGGCCGTATCCTCTGCTGAGTTATAATCAGCATCCAGCGCTATGTCTATCTTAGTATCCTTCTTGAAACACTTTCCAATATACCGCTTCTTAGAAGAGGGTAAATTTATAGCTCGCGACATACACTCTGTCATCCATATCACCTTGAAAGCTGAAATCGATAACCTCCTCCTTAAGAAGGCTGCCATTACCATACACCAGAAACATCCTGATATGTTCTTCACTGCTTTTGTAACACCCTAGCACCCTTATACTATATTTTATTTGGGGTATTTCAAATTTTGCGGCAGATTTCTCTATTATTTTTGCTTTTGGGTGCGGATAGTGCATTTGGTAACTGTGGTTAGTATTCGACCCGACCCGCATGTTTAAAACCCATCATGGTTCAAGATTACGTCATTTATTTGCTAGTGCAGAGGATCCATGCACATATAGATTATATACACAAACATGATATATTTTTGTATCCGCATATATTTTAAATAATACAAATAATAACAAAATAATATTTTTTATATCTAGCATGTCATATTATCGTACCCCATATTATATGGTTCCATCCACACATCATGTTTATGTCCAAATTGCTAAAACAGACTCGTTTGGATCACTACATATATTTACGTAGATTCGTACTTGGGGTATGCATTTTTATTGACCGGAGATCGTATTATGGTTTTAACTTTTACGTATATTCTCCATATTTTAAAACTAGATTTTTAGATGAAACCCGGGTAATTTTCGGAATAATTTGATATTAGCTGTTTAAACCTAATATATATATTATAATAATATTTTAAACCAACTATATATATATATATATAATATTTATATTTAACTAATATAATTATCCTATTTTCTTTCGCTCTCCCAGTATCTCTCTCTTTCCAGCCCCTTTCTCTCTCCTTGTCTCTCTCTCCCTCCCCTATATATATATATATATATATATTATTAACCTAATAATTAAACATCCTCACCAACTCTCTCTTTCTTCCTTTCTTTTCTTCTTTCTGTTCATCGCCATGAAGAAACCTGAAATCAAACCCTAGCCCACGTCTGCACCGCCACCGCCGATCACCTCACTTTGTCGCCACCCTCATCACCACCTTCAACACTTCCGCTTCCACCTCCTCTCTCCATCCCCGAGCACCCCCGACGACGCTAACCTGCAGCAACCCAAGAACCCCGACCTAAGAACCTCAACCTCTCGTCGAAGACTCTCCATCGCTATCACCCTCACCCCACCATCACCTCCTCACCTCCCTCTCCGCTCCCTAACACCACAAATCACCACCACCACCCTCGTCAACCCCCGACTACCCAACAGCAACCCAAGAAACCCCACTGCCCTCGTCGTTGACGGCAACCCACCATCGTCGCTGTCACCTCGCCGCTGTTCTCGCCACCCGAAAACCGAGCAACCACCCCCATTCTTCTTCTTCTTACTTTTCTTTCTTTCTTTCTTTCTTTTCTTGGTATTCCGGCCATCTCGCCGGAGTCGCATACGTCGCCGACGATCTGGACGACCCAGTCATCGTCATCGTCCAGCTTAGTCACCACGTCATGTCACTGCTCAGCTAGGTCCAGTTCTGTGAGTGTAAGTTTACATCGCAACGTGATTTCCGACGTCAGACGTAGCATCCGTATCTCGATGTGATATTCGATCATGCAAGTTTTAAACTTGCAACATGCTATATTACTATATCAATATCTATTTAATAAATAATAGTACATGTGTTTTATTATGCAGCAAATATTACAGATTTACAGTTTTACGGTATCTGTTCGTATCCGTACTGATGATCGTTTATCTAGTTGCATGCCGAAACATCATGATATCATTATACTACTATATTAGTACAACATGCTATCTAGTTTGCATCATACTTGGTAGTGAACATATAATGGTTATTACAGATAGATACATATGCATCCTGGCATCAGTTTTGTTTACCGTGTTCTGATATTGATTACAATTTCACTTAGGATATCTATTTGGTTAATATACATCACATGACATGTTCACAACACACTACCAGACTTGTTACTTGGATCTTTTACTAATACCGACAATCCTGACTTGTTATCCTGACGGATGTAACTTGTTGTCTACATAGACAAAAGTTGTACCTGCTTGATCTTGTGTTGGCATTAGATTCATATCATAAATACCCGACTTGAACATAAAGCCTTGAAGGTAAGGGGAAATCAATAATGAAACCTGACTTGTAACTCAATAGTTCGATACTTATACTGATCAGTCTTTACGGGCTTAGCCAGCCCCGGAATGATGCTGCTGACATCATTCGTCTGTATATGTTACCTGTTTACTGCTTAGCGGCACGTATCAGATTCAGCCCGAGAGTCTTGACCATGGTTCCGGGTATGCACGGGATACTATTGAGTTATATTGACGATTCTATTAAATTGATTTCAAAGACTTTTAGAATAGATAACCTAGAAGCACAGTTTTAGAATACACATGACACACCCATACATACACATAGCTCACTGTTTATATCCATGTTTATTATTTACATTCTTGTTTAATCATATCATCTTATCCTGACTATTACTGTTATTTTTAATATTATGACGCACCGACGTCTAGGTTTTGCATGGCCCAGTCTCTGTACCTTTATCGCAGTCAGATCAAGAGTGCTTTAGCAATCAAGCCGAGCGGTGAGGAGCTAGATATTTAGTTTAGAGACTCTTAGATTATTTATTCCAGCAGTTTTATTTCTATTGATGTGAGCCTATATTGGGACGTGATTCAGATGTTATTGTTTTTATTTAGATCTTGATTCGTTTCCACTTTATACCTTTTCTTGATTCTATTTACTGTGGCAGATGGACATGTGATAGATAGATTTTATTTTGCTGTTCTTAATATCCTAAAGACAGCCGTAATGTGACTGTGGAGGG
The DNA here is from genome assembly GCA_030015575.1 of Agapanthus africanus. Taxonomy (NCBI): domain Eukaryota; kingdom Viridiplantae; phylum Streptophyta; class Magnoliopsida; order Asparagales; family Amaryllidaceae; genus Agapanthus; species Agapanthus africanus. The sequence continues at coordinate 498,620,157 of JASDDO010000001.1, read as the reverse complement.
ATGATTCCTGGCCACAGGCAGCATGGTTGGTTTTGTCACGTGCCGTAGTTACGTATCCTGGGAAGCAGGGCATGACAGCTTTCATATGATTCTCTAGAATTGGACTAATATTGTTAGGAATATGTATTCCCTAGAGGCCATTATTTTATGATATAGTGGATGTTTGGACATATATATAGAGGACTTTCTTGCTCGACATGATAGTATGCTATCTGGTTGCTCTTTATCTTAGCATGTACACTTGTTTTAGTATATTGTCTCTCTGATATATGTTGATAAAGCCCTTAGGATGTAGGCTTAACTACCAGGACTATGATACAGATCATACTAGTGGGGCTTGTGTAGTCCGCAACCACATCCTTTAATGGTTCCTAATCTAGAGAGTATCGAGACAGGTCATCGATATTCCAGAGTAGACTAGTGTGCATGTTTCTTGACCCTGTATGGGACGATGGTTGATTCCACAACCATTGGTGTTTGACATCAAAGATTGTACACAGGTGCTCATTGGAGAATGCGTACATTGAACAAGACTCGCCGAGAATTCCTAGATGGTACCATACCTATCGTCAGATAGCAGTTCTCTGGTGACACTTGTACAGGTTAGTCTGTAGACCCGAGATCTTCATAGAGTCTTGTGTGGTTCCCACTGTGCTTTGATTTCCTCCCTACCACGGCACAAAGGAGTTGTGCAAACAGGTGGATTTTGGATACAGTCACGAGTCACATGGAGGCAATGAGCGATAGGAGGGGTCCCGTCTCTCCCGGTATTGGGAGTTGATGTTGCGCTATGCTCTATAACAGCAAGTTTCTGGCCAGGGTTGATGAGATTTACTGGTAAGTGTTATCATTAGTTTCTCGAAAGGTTATAGGCCATACATCGGCATGACTTATCAAGTTATTGGGGTCTGACGATTCCAACCCCATACTTGATATGTGACATATCAGACGAAAAGACCGGACTGTACGGTAAGTGTTGTTTATAGGCTTTACAGGAGTTTGGATAAGTTTGCTTGTTGATCTTCTATTCGTTCAATACCTAGGTAACCGTTACGTCCAGCTAATACCGCTGACGACTTGTGGGTATCTGAGACCTACTGCTGGCGTATTGACGAGTCTTTAGTGCCCCACAAAGAGGTTTCCTAGCTCAAGCGAAACGAAGTAGGGCACATATGAAGATATGTGTGGGAGCTTGATTAAATACGAGTATGTGATACCGTATTCTAATCTAGTGATATTTTATATCAGTTAGGTTATATGTGATATAGCCGGATTATTGAATCAAGTGTTGATTTAATGATTTTATTTATGTATATATATTTGATATTGGCCGGTTGTATATGATATGACCGGATTATTGAATCAAGTGTTGATCTAATATCTAATATTGAATATTAGCTGGTTATATGTGATATAACCGGATAATTGAATCAAGTGTTGATTTAATGTTTTGACACACACACACACACATACATATACATACATACATACATACATACATATATATATATGATATTAGTCGGCTATATATGATATAACTGGATTATTGAATCAAGTGTTGATTTAATAATTATATATATATATATTTGATATATACATATATATTAACTAATATTAAGCTTACTTAAGATTTTCTTCTCTTTATATATATGTGTGATATATATATATATATATATATATATATATATATATATATATATATAATTGTATCATGGTTGATGATACATAAAACTAGAATGTATAAGAATCACACATGAAGTGAGATGAGTAGATAATGATTTAAATTAATGAATTAAAAGAAAAGGAAATGAGTCATTTTCTTTAGTAGCTTGTAGAAGCCTTGAGAAGCCATGACTCACCTCTTCTCTTTTTGGATTATTCATTGATATTTATCACTATCAACATCTCATCTTATCACTACACCCCATGGTTCATTCTCTCATCCAAGTTCATCCTTATCTTCTTCTTCATCTCCTCACTAGTTTTTTCTAAAGTGGGAAAAGAAAAGAGAAAGAAGAAAAACTTATGAGCAAAATTCCTACTTCATCAATTTACACTAATCTAGCCCATTAGTTTAGGTTGTTTGCTTCACTAATACCTTGATTAATGAAGAGTGGGCTTAAGTGAAAGAGATTTCAAGGTGGATCATCTTCGGCATCGAAGACAACAAGTAAGCTCGATCCTTTCTTCAAGTGGAGCCTAAAGAAGAGTTCTAGGGACTACTACTTGGAGCTTTAAAAGTGAAGGACCGGTCTACAAAGGTTGTATTCTCTTTTCACTCAGTGTAGAACTTGTTTGCTTACTACAAAACCCTAATTCTCTAGTTCAATTCTAGGTTAGTATAACTTAGCACTCTAGATTTTTTAAAATTGCATACTTGATGCTTGTATAAACCTAGTAGAGGTGCTAAGATATACTTTCATGGGATCACAGCCAAGCTAGAGACTTAGGCGAAGTCTTGACGACCGTAAAGTGTTCGATCGAAGTTTTAAAACTATGTTTTTGACAAGTTTCTGTCCATTTTTCAAAAGTTGAGATTTTCACAGTTAAAAAAATTCAGAAAATTATGCAGGTAAAACTATGGAGGAAAAAGAAAAAACGAGCACATAATTCGTCTAAGTGGCCACGGAACCGCCGCCTAGACCTTGTCTTGGCCGCGGATCCGCCGCCGACTTGATGAGTTAGGGGCTCGTTTTTCCTCTGCAGCTTCATTTTGTCGTTTTTGACTTTTTGGAAATTTTTAATAAGACTCAAGTGGTTGAGTTCTTTGTGAATTGGGGGTGTTTGAAATATTGATCAAAATGTTTAACATCGTCTAGATAACTTAGGTTATGTGATACAATTTTTGGAATACACATTGATTAGTTTTGTGAAAACCAGTTAAAGATATGTAAATCTCGCGTTTTAGTCTTAAATGATGAATTGCCACGGAGTTTCGATTTGGATCAAAACTCCGTTGCAATCTCGTATCGTACATGAATAGTCGCCGGGAGACACTAGTAGACAGCCACGCCCTATAGCCCTGACCAAGTGACTATAAGAGAACTCCATGGCCAAAAGCATCCACATGGGTGCTCGCGGCCGTGGTGTTCCACCCAAGTGTTAGTTATGTATATGCCCTAGAGGCCATTATTGTACATATGATGTATATTATAGTGGATGCTTGGATATATATAGAGAGAACTTTCTTGCTCGACATGATAGTATGCTATCTGGTTGCACTTTGTTTTAACATGTGGACTTGTATTGTGATACTGTCTTGCTCTCACATGTTGATAAAGCCCTTAGGACGTGTACTTGACTACTAAGACTATGATGGAAATCATACTAGTGGGGACAGGGTAATCTACAAGTACATCCTTTAATTGTTCTTAGTTGAGGGTGTATCAAGACAGGGCATCGATATTCCAGAGTAGACTAGCGTATACGCTTCTTGACCCATATGATGGATGATGGATGATCCCACATCCATTGGTGTTTGACATCAAAGATGGTATACGGGTGCTCAGTGGAGACTGGGTACACTGAACGGACTCACCAAGAACTCCTAGTTGGTATTATACCTATCGTCAGATAGCAGTTCTCTGGTGACACTGGTACAGGTTAGTCTGTAAACCCGAGATCGTCATAGAGTTTTTTGTGATTCCCACTGTGCTTTGATTTCCACCTTACCATGTTCAAGAGAACGTGCAAAATGGTGGCTTTTGGGTACAGTCCCGAATCACATGGAGGCAATGAGCAATAGGAGCGATTTCGTCTCTCCCAGTATTGGGGGTTGATATTGCGCTGTGCTCGATTGGCTATAATAGGAAGTCCCTGGCCAGGGCTGATACGGATATCTACTGGTAAGTGTTATCAGTAGTTTCTCGACCCGTTATGAGCCTCACATCGGCACGACTTATCGGTTACTGGGGTCTGACGTTTACCACCCCTAAACTGGATATGCGACATATCAGACGAAGAGACCATACTGTACGGTAGTGTTACTGACATGCTTTACAGGAGTTAGAGTGGGCTTGCTTGTTGATCTTCTGATCGCTCAATACCCGGGTAGCCGTTACGTCCAGATAGTACCGCTGGCGGCTTATGGGTGATTGATATGATTATCACCTACTGCCGGCATATTGACGAGTCTTTAGAGTCCTACATAGAGGTTTACTGGCTCAGGGAAAATGAAGTAGGAGCACATATGTGATATGTACGGGACCGAGATTAATACGTGTATGTGATACCGTATTCTATTCTCGCGATATGTGATATCGGCCGGTTATATGTGATATAGCCGGGTTATCGGATCAAGTGTTGATTCGATAAAATGATATATATGATATTAGTCGGTTATATGTGATATAGCCGGATTATTAAATCAAGTGTTGATTTAATAATTTAATGTATAATTATATATTTGATATATTAAATTACATTAACTAATATTTGCTCACTTAAGTATTTCCTTTTTCTCACTTATGATACATTTAATATATATATGTGATATATGTTAATTGTATTGTTTTCTTTTGTGCACAAATAATATATATGTGATATATATTATTGTGGCATGCTAGGTTATACATGCAACATGGGTGTATGAGACTTACACCATGCTATTGATAATGTATGGGTTTTTATTTATATAAGTAATTCAAAATTATTTGGAAATTATTCATGGTTGAGCTTGGATGAAAGCTTGTAGAACCATTGACTTAGTCCACTAATTTTGTTTTACCTAAGATATTTATTAATCTAACCATTATCACTTAGCCATGGTTTATTCTCTACATGGATTAGTATATGATATGAACTCACCCTTGCATTTCTAACCTCACTCTTATTCATTCATCACTTCATCTTCTTCTTCATCTCCTTCTAGCTCTCTTGCTTTTGATGAAGTAAAGAAAAATAGTGAGAAAATAAATTCTAAAGTGAGCAAAATTCCTACTTCATCATCCTCTACTGAACTAGCCATTTAGTTTAGGGTGTTTGCTTCACTAATTCCATATCAGTGAAGAGATAGCTTGAGTCGATGTCTCCTCGACATAGATCATCTTCGGCTTTGAAGACTTCAAGCAAGTTTGCATCTTTTTATCTTGTGAAGCCTCTCAAGAGTTCAGGAGATCATTACTCACAGCGAAGGGACCACTACTTGGAGCTATTGAAGTGAAGGACCGATCTACAAAGGTTGTATTCCTTGTTCACTTACTTGTAAAGTTGTTTACATATGCTATTGTCTAATTCTCAAGTTAAGATTCTAGGGTTAGGGTTAAGTAGCATGGCAATTTTTGAAAATGGCATGGACGATACCTCCCGAAACCTTGCTGTCGTGCTAGCTTAACCTACACCAAGTGCACTTCGTTGACGACCTCAGGGGTGCGGCCATCTACTAAAGTTCCCGACGAGCATTCGATCTTTTAATCGGGAATCTTGTTGAATCACTTGACTTGTTTTTTGAAAAGTGTTTTCAAATTCGAGACTTAAATGCAAGGTTTATGGAGTTAGGCGTGAAATTCGGAATATGTGATAATCTGGGTTTATGATGTCTAAAGATTATGTGGATTCTAATTATTGTAGTTTTCATTTCTTTTTTAGGACCGTAAGTGTAATATGTGGCAGTATCCCCGATCTCGTTGCTATACGTCAATGACATTAGGGATACACATATTTACTTATATTGATGACATATGATGTTATTGTGTTGCTGATGATATGTTATATTGGATCGTCGTGTTTGAATAGCCGGGGGATTTACGTGAAATGAGAGTTTTTTTATTTTTCATTCATGTAAATATTTGTATGTAATATTCTTTTATTGGGACACTTTTGGGTTGAGGTTGTTGTCTCCATTCGATATATATTATTTACTTTTTTGCATTAGGATAGACCCAAGGCGGGGAGCATAAGTAACCGGGTTCTAGAGTCTAGTAGGAGGCCATTTCGAGGAGCCAAGACTGGTCGCCTAACTATAGAACTGGCAGGGTTGCTTTCCACTCTCGTAGGGGGTCTAGAGATGTAGGCTTGGCTATTCAACACGACCGTGGAATCCGTGTTTTTCATTACTGGCTTAATCTGAAACACAGATCTCTTAGTATATCCTATATTTCATATATTTACTTCAGTTGATTCTGTGATGTGATCATATAACTGCGTGAGACGAATGCTACTTATATATATGATATACTAGTAGACACTATATATATTATGCATCCGCGCTAGTCCTGACCCCGCCCTGCCGTAAGTTAAGTAACCTTACAGTGAAGACCCGGGTCCCTGTGGCGAATGCGGATGGCATATATGTGTGTTTTATTTTCGTTTCTTCTGTGATGTTTAGGAAACTTAAATGATGGGACGTCATTATTAAGATTAATGCAAAGAAAAGAAACCTAAAAGATGTTGTAGGATCAAAATTTTCAAAAAAATTAGCTCTAGTTCTTGCTTTGCATAGCGGCATTCCATTATGAATATCCAGCACTTCATTCGATGAGGAAAGAGCCTAGATACCTTCACCGGGAATGACCTCTTTAGAAAAACTAGCATATGCTACAACCCATTCGGTTTGTTTAGAAAACTATTCGATTTTAAAGCGGAGCTTAAACCACTGCTTTTCAAATCACTAGATTCTACAACGATATCAAGTTCATTATGTTAAAGGTTTTCTTCAAAACCAGTCGTAGCCCTCCGTCATTTCAGATACGTAGTATTTAGTATTTGTGCTGTGTTTGTTGACCTCCGTCAAGACACAGTGTACGGTAGCTAGGTAATATTTATCTGCAGTATGTTGATGCGATCGGTAGGGGCAGTCATATAGCCTTGTTGACCTCCGTCAAGGGTTTGTATGGGTGGGTTCGAATCGATCAAGAAATGACGGGTTGAACTTGACTAGCGGCCTATGGTTTGTTGACCTCCGTCAAGGTCATTGGTCGTTAGGGGTAAAAACAGATATCGGAATTTCAAGTGTTGAAATTTGCAATGAGATTGCATACATTCTATATGATAGTTGGATCGCGATACCCACTGCGAGTAAGTGTTACTCCTGGGAGAGTTTTCCGGTTTACAATTAGCTAATCCAGTAGGTGTCTGAGAAAGGTGTTAACGGGGTTATGCCCCTGCGGAAACGAGATTATTTAATTAGTTCCATGCGAAAGCACGGGGAGACTCCCTCGGAGTACCAAACCTGCCTGGCTGACCGATTGGCGAACTTGTTGGGTGTAATTAATCCCGGCTAATCTTACCTTTTAGGGTTTGAAGGAAGATTAGATAAAAACAGTGGGAGCCATCCTGATTAAATATGATAATAACCAATCTAATCTTACAAGAGTGCACACAAAAGTATTTTCTTCTCTCTCTCTCTCCAGGTAGCGACCATGTCACGCCTTAATAAAGATAATAATATGGATGTATTGACCGAACCCGCTTATTATACTGGGCTGGGGAACGTTGGTTCCGCTCTATCTTATGAAAACTGTCATAAGTATGGGCAAGGGATAGGAGAATGTAAGGATTCCCACGCAACCCGAGTGAAGAAAGATCATTCTGATGCATCTTTTTCGGGTGTGTTAGTTATTGAGAACTGTTTCTCAATTTGCTCTACGTCCTGGGTATTGGATACCAGATCAGGATCCCATATTTGTAATATGTTACTAGGGTTAAAGAGAATGTTCCCCTCCGAATGGCGGTCAAGACAGGGACGTCTTAACTGAGATTCGGGACAGATGCTATTTGGTTTTATCCGTCCACCTCTCCGAAGATGCCAAGTTGATTTATGGCACCGTGTATCGGAGGTTTAGACGGATGCGACCGATGTAGCAGACTTCGTCAGATTCCCCCTCGTTCGAGGGTTTTTTGATTGTGGGGACGCTCTTCCTTGCAGGCGCAAGCTCCTGCAGTTAATTACGCTACCGCATTGCGGTAACAACTTTCTCCTTCTCCAGAATTTCACTTCGTATCGTGGGTGTTTGTTTTGTTTGTGGTTGCCCGTGGATTGTATACGGAGACTAATTTATGTCGTCGCCCGTAGGAGGTGGATTAGTCCAAATCTGTATTTTCTTAGATTTGGGTTTGGGATTTTGGTTTAAGGATACGTTAGCCATATTTGGGGCTAAGATCAACTTAAACGTTTGTTAAGGATACGTTAGTCCAATTTGAGACTAAGATCAACTTAACGGGATCGTTTGGATCCGATAAAAGAGCATTTGGGGGGGGACTCTGTTGTTCCAGTTTAGGGACATAGTGGTCTATTGCCAGTTTAGGGACATGGTGGTCCATTGTTCCCATTTTGGGGACGAATGTTGGTTTAAGGACGCATTAGTCCATGAGTTTAAGGACCCCACAGTACGTATTGCCAGTTTAGGGACATGGTGGTCTATTGTTCCCATTTTGGGGGACGGATATTGGTTTAAGGACGCATAAGTCCATGAGTTTAAGGACCCCACAGTCCGTATTACCAGTTTAGGGACATGGTGGTCCATCATTCCCATTTTGGGGATGGATATTGGTTTAAGGACGCATAAGTCCATGAGTTTAAGGACCCCACAGTCCGTATTACCAGTTCAAGGACATGGTGGTCCATCATTCCCGTTTTGGGGACGAATGTTGGTTTAAGGACGCATTAGTCCATGAGTTTAAGGACCCCACAGTCCGTATTGCCAGTTTAGGGACATGGTAGTCCATTGTTCCCATTTTGGGGGACGGATATTAGTTTAAGGACGCATAAGTACATGAGTTTAAGGACCCCACAGTCCGTATTATGTGTGGTTGTCGGGACCCGTCACCTCTATGACGACGTTGAAGGATTACAACGACAAATATTAGAGGAGTTCAGAGATGTACCCTTGAACCGGGTGTAAATTGATTTGAGAGAGCAGTCATGCTCAGTTCAATTTAATTTGAGGACTTATGGCCAGTATTGGGTTAAGTCCAGTTGAAAATGTTCAACATTTTATTTGTATCTGGCCTGTTAGGCCTTTGTTTGGGCTCTGCCCTTTTAGACAATGCATAGCATTGGGCCTTTTATTTAAATGCATGGCATTTATTTTGGTCTGTTAGGCCTTTTAATTGGGGTCTGTCCCTTTTCTTTAATAATGCAGAGCATTAAATGTTCTGACAGTGCCCCATGTGGCTTGTCAGGCGCTTTGCGCCAATTGAGGAGCGCAAGGCGCAAATTGATGTGGAGGTGACATGTGTCGCGCTCTGGTGAGTGCAAGCGCAGTGCGCTGCGCCAGTGCGCTGCTGACACGTGGCGCGCTCTGGTGACTTGCGCCAAACCAAGAGAGCAGTGCTCTGTTTTTTAGAAGCGCAAGGCGCAGCTGTTCTGTGATTGACACGTGGCGCTCCTTGGTGGCTTGCGCCAATCCAAGGAGCGCAACAGTGCAAACTTCAAAAGTGCAAGGCACTGTTTAATATTTGGATCAAAGAAAACAAGTTTTTCTTGTTTCCAGAGAGGTTTTACCTCAAATTTCAAGAACCAGTGGTTCATCAAAAGGCAATGCCTTTATATAGATCAAAAGATCTAGTAAAGAAGTAAATTACTTCTTTATTATTATTATTATTATTATTATTATTATTATTTTTTATCCAAGATCTTTGATCTTGTTCTTAGATCATTGATCTTTTTAGAAGAAATTCTTCTTTTATTCAAAATGTTTTACCTTTTTTCCTTCTCTTTGAATTCTTCTCAAAGTTTTAGAGGAGTTCTCTATCTCTTTCTCTGTGTGTGTTTTAGACTTGGAGTCTAGGGGCCATTATATAGTGCCAATTGATTTGTAAAATCAGTTAAAGAGATCTTCCTCTGAGTGATTTAGGAATTTTTCCCCACCGTTGGATCTTTGATCCTAGGGCTTCTGTTTTACAGAAGATAATCTTCTTGTTTTTAACAAGATTGGAAAGATTTTTCTGGAATTTTAATTCTGTTTTAGTGCTGGCATAGTTGGCGCAAGCGCACCTGTGCTTGACACGTGTCGCGCAGCGCAGAGCGCAGCGCAACTGCGCTGACACGTGTCGCGCAGCGCAACTGTGCTGACACGTGTCGCGCAGCGCAACTGCGCTAGCGCAAATGCGCTGACACGTGTCGCGCAGCGCAGAGCGCAGCGCAGGTCAGCTGAAGCGTTGCTTCCTTTATTAAAATTTGAATTTTAAAACAGAGCCTTGCTCTGATTGGGGGAAACAGAAGCGTTGCTTCATTTCCCGCCTTGGAATTTGAACAGAGCCTTACTCTGATTGGGGGAAACAGAGAAGTAGAGAACTGGGAAAGGGTGATATGTCTTTTAGAGTTGGAAATGGTGCAATTGTTGCTGTCGAAACTGTCGGCGAATATCACCTTGTATTGCCAAATGGTAATACATTGATTTTGAACGACTGTTATTTCATACCGTCTGTTAGTTATATGTATGCCCTAGAGGCCATTACTATACATAGGATGTATATTGTAGTGGATGCTTGGACATATATAGGGAGGACTTTCTTGCTCGACATGATAGTATGCTATCTGGTTGATCTTTACCTTAACGTGTACACTGATTGTCTCTCTGTTACATGTTGGTAAAGCCCTTAGGATGTGTACTTGACTACCTGGACTATGATGCGGATCATACTAGTGGGGACATGGTAGTCCATAAGTACATCCTTGAAAGTCCCTAGTCGTGGGTGTATCGAGACGGGGCATCGATATACCAGAGTAGACTAGCGTGTACCTTCTCGACCCATATAGATAGGCAATGGATGATCCCATATCCATCGGTGTTTGACATCAGAGATGATATACGGGTGCTCAGTAGAGACTGGGTACACTGGACGGACTCGCCGAGAACTCCCAGATGGTATTATACCTCACGTCAGATGGCAGTTCTCTGGTGACACTGGTACAGAGTAGTCTGTTGACCCGAGATCGTCATAGAGTCTTGTGTGGTTCCCACTGTGCTTTGATTTCCATCTTACCACGTCCAAGAGGGCGTGCAAAACGGTGGTTTTTGGGTACAGTCCCGAGTCACATGGAGGCAATGAGCGATAGGAGGGGATTCGTCTCTCCCGGTATAGGGAGTTGATGTTGCGCTGTGTTCGATTGGCTATAACAGGAAATCCCTGGCCAGGGTTGCTGAGATTTACTGGTAAGTGTTACCAGTAGTTTCTCGAATTGTTATAGACCTCATATCGACACGACTTATCGAGCTATTGGGGTCTGACGTTTACCACCCCTAGGCGAGATATGCGACATATCAGACGATCAGACCGGACTGTACGGTAGTGTTACTGGTTGGATTCACTGGAGTGTGAGCGGGCTTGCTCGTCGATCTTCAGATCGCTCAATACCCGGGTGGCCGTTACGTTTAGCAGACCGCTTGCGGCTTGTGGGTGTTTGATATGATCATCATCTGCTGCCGGCGTATTGACGAGTCTTTAGAGTCCTACACAGAGGTTTCCTGGCTCAAGAGAAATGAAATAGGAGAGCATATGAGATATGTGAGGGACCGAGAATAATGCGTGTATGTGATACCGTATTTCATTCTCGCGATCAATGTGTCGGGTGGTTGTATGCGATATAACCTAGTTGTCGATTCAAGCGTTGAATCGATAAGCCGATACATTGAATACTAGTCGGTTGTGTGCGACATGACCGGATCATTGAATCAAGTGTTGATTTAATGATTTAATGCATAATTATATATTTGATATATTACTTTGCATTAACTAGTATTGGTTCACTTTAAATGGATTTTCTCACTTGGATTGTGCACATTGTATATGTGATATACATTTGTACATTTGGTTGTATCATGTTTGATGATACATGATAGTTTGGTGTATGGATTAAACCATGGTTGGTCAATGGTTAGGGTTTCTTTTGCTTCATTTATTCATTTATTTATCCATTTTGTTTATTTTAGCAAAAGAAAATAATGAAGAGATAATGGTGGCTTTCTTTGTTTGTTTATGAACCTTCATGAAGGTTTGACCTAAGTGACCATTTTGTCTTCATATCTTAACCCAACCATTCACTAACCCTTGTTAATTCTCTACACCTAACTATGGTTCAATTTATGATAAGTATTGATTTACTTTTGATTTTAAAAATAACTTATGATAACACTTTCTTCTTCTTCTTCATCTTCTTCCTTGAAGAAAACCTTACTTCATCAATGGTGGATTGATGAAACAAGTGAGAAATCCAATTCTAAAGTCTACCCACTTCCTATTTCTTCATCCTCTACCTCTTGCCAAGTAGTAGAGTGTGTTTCCTTCACAAGTTTCTTGACTTGGTGAAGTCGGAGCTTGATTTAGCGATGCCTCGACGTAGATCATCTTCGGCATGGACATCGACGACCTAGCTCGCCATTTCTCCGACGAAGCCGACGCTAGAGCCCGGGAATTCTTTTGGACAGCGAGGGGACTTCGTTGCGGAGCTATGGAGGTGGAGCACCGGATCTACAAAGGTTGTATTTCCGTTAAACTTTTTAGTTAAGTGTTAACTAGTTTGTTTTTCGCCTAGACATCTAGCCAACGATCCGTAGTTTAGGGTTTCCCGGCACCGTTAAATTTGAAATTGGCATGATCGATGCCTTGTGAGACCTCCTTAGGGTACCTAGGAACCCTACAGTGGTATCAGAGCCTAGCTAGAGCCTTAGGCGAAGTCTAGACGGAATTTGAAGTCCGAACGAACCGAAAACCCAACCCGGAAAATGCTCTCTGTCCTTTTTCTAAAATCTGGGATTTTTCGAAATTAAAAATATGCAGAAAAATCAGCAGGCTTTTCTATGAATTACTGTGAAATTCGAGAACGTGATTCCACCAATACGCGGCGGAACCGCGGCACAAGCATGGCTTGTGCGGCGGTTCCGCGGTCTCCTTGTCACATCAGCACTTGAATTTTGCACAGTAATTCGTATTTTTCTGTGTTGGTTTTCCTGGGATATTTTAAATCTGACTACAGAGTTGAATTTTCTGGGTTGATTTGGGGATTCGGTGTTTCGATCGGAGTATCAGATTTTGTCTATGTGGCTTTCCGGATAAATTTTAGAATATGTTAAAAAGTTCGACCGGATATAAATACCCAATTTTTCCCCTGTCGGGAAATTTCCAAGTGTTGGATTTTCCGTAGTTTAACGACGTTCTAAGTAGTGCAAGTAACGCGATGGTCCCTCTAGAAGACAACAAACCTTAACTCGATTATGTGACCGTCTTGAACTGCCCTTTGAACCTTCGGGTTTGGGGCAGTACGGCGTGCCACATGTGAGGCGTTGGCTTGACCCTTCTACGGCTGGACCGTTGGTACTGAGGCACGAACTGAATGTTGTTAGACTTATTTCATGTGTTGATCTGTATTAGGAAAACTTGGGTGTTCGATTGTTCGATCGGAAAGTTTAACATTTTCTATTTATCTGGAATGGGATACAATAATTGGAATTCACAATAAAGTTATGAGATAACTGAATGAATGTTATAAACATAGCAGTTTAGTCTCACTTGATCGGTTGCCACGGAATTTTGATGTGATCAAAAGTCCGTCGCAATCACGTAGCGTACGCGGATACTCGCCGGGTAAACTTAATAGACAGCCTCACTCCATAGCCCCGACTAAGTGACTGTAGGAGAACCCCGTCGCCGAAAGCATCCGTTCGGGTGCTCGTGGTAGCGGTGTTCCGCCTTGGTGCACTTCGTCGACGGTATCGGGGGTGAAGCCGCCTACTAAAGTTTGCGACGAGCATTCGATCAGGATGTCGGGAATCTTGTTGAATTGCCCGACTTGATATTGAAAAGTGTTTTCGATAATGAGACTAAAATGCGGGGTTTATAATTGTTAGGCATGCGATGTCTAAGGAATTCATTTGGTCAGGCATGCGATGTCTGAGGTGGTTGCGGATTCCAACTGTTGTAGTTTTACACTTTCCTTTCTGTGACCGTAAGTGTAATATGTGATATCGCCGGTTTCGTTGCTATATGTCAACGACAATTGGGATGCGCATATTTACTTATGTTGATGACATGTGATGTTATGTGTTGCTGGATATGTTATATTGGATCGTCGTGTTTGAATAGCCGGGGGTTTTTATGTGAGATGAGTGTTTTTCATTTTCATTCATGTAAAAACTTGTATGTAATATTCTTTTATTGGGGCGCTTTCAGGTTGCGGAAGTTGTCACTGTTTGTATATTATTTACTTTTCCGCACTAGGATAGACCCAAGGAGGGGAGCACAAGTAACCGGGTTCTGGAGTCCAGTGGGAGACCAACTCGAGAAGTCGAGTCCGGGTCTCCAAACTCTAGAATTGGTAGGGTTGCTTGCCGCTCTCGTAGGGGTCTTGGGGTGTGGGTTTGGCTATTCATCGCGACCGTGGAATCCGTGTTTATACTAGCTCGTATTAAAAACACGGACGTCCTAGTATATACAATATTTCATATGATTCTTCTGCTGCGATATCTGTGATGTGATCATGTGATGTTCTGTGATAGATACAGTATATAGTATATATGATATATTATATAGACGTTACTTATGTTTTACACCCGCGCTAGCCCTGCCCTGCTCTGCCGTTAGTTACCTAACCTAACGGTGCACGAGGGGACATCGAGGCGAATGCGGATGGCATAAGTGTACGTCGTATTTATCTGTGATGTTAAGGTACTTAAATGATGGGACTTCATTAATGTGATTAATGAAAATAAAAAGAAACCTAAGATGTTGTAGAATCGAATTTCAAAATAAAACAGGTAGCTACAGTTCTTGCTTTGCACAGCGGTATATATGATATATCCTGCACCTTATTCGATGAGGAAAGGACCGAGTTCCCTTCACCGGGAGTGACTCCTTTAGCAATAACTGGCAGATGCTACACACTCGGTTTGTCTTTTGATTGCTTTTAAGAGTTTTTGCTTTGCACAGTGGTATATATGATATATCCTGCACCTCATTCGACGAGGAAAGGACCGACGATCCCTTCACCGGGAGTGACTCCTTTAGCAAAACTAGAAAAGCCTCAAAAGCACTCCATTTTAAAATCATTTGATTCTACAACGATATCAAGTTCATTACGCAATAGGTTTTCAGAAAAACCTGTCGTAGCCTTCCGTCATTTCAGATAAGTACTAGTTAGTATTCGTGCTGCGGTAGTTTGGCATTCGTCAAGGCGTAGTGTACGGTAGCTAACTAGTATTTATCTGCTTGAGCATATGATGCGATTGGATTAGGGTATTCGTACGGCGTTGTTTGGCATTCGTCAAGGGTCGTGCGGGTGGGTTTAATTCAATCAAGAAATGTACGGGTTGAACTTGACTAGTGGACTATGGGTTGTTTGGCATTTGTCAAGGTCATAGCGAGCTAGGGGCAAAATATTATCGGGAATTTCAAGTGTTGAAATTTGCAATGAGATTGCATACCTTCTATGAGATAGTTGGATCCCGATACCCGCTGCGAGTAAGAGTTACTCCTGGGAGAGTTTTACACATTACAATTAGCCGATCAAGTAGGTGTCTAGAAAGGTGTTAACGAGGTTACGCCTCTGGGAAAACGAGGTTTACATTAATTAGGTTCGTGCGAAAGCACGGGGGACCTCCCTCAAAGTACCGACACTGGCCTGGCTGAAAGATTGGCGAACTTGTAGTGTGTAATTAATCCCGGATAGTCTTTCCTTTTAGGGTTTGAAGGAAGATTTGATAAAAAGCAGTGGGAGCCATCCTGATTAGATAAAATAATAACCAATCTATTCTTGCAAGAGCGCACGCTGAGTGTTTCTTCTCTCTCTCTCCAGGTAGCGACCATATCACGCCTTAATCAAGATAATAATACAGAATATTGACCGAACCCGCTTGTTATACTGAGCTGGGGAACGTTGGTCCCGCTCCAACTTATAATCATTATAAGACAGAGCAGGAAATTGGGAATTACCAGAATTTCCGTGCCGCCCAAACGAAGAGAGTGCATGCTGATGCATCATCTTCAGGTGTGTTCATTATACAGAACTGTTTCTCAGTATCCTTTACGTCCTGGGTATGCGATACCAGATCAGGATCCCAGATATGTAATCTGTTACATAGGGCTACAGAAAGGTAGAGAACTGAGAACGGGTGATAAGTTTCATGAGGCAGAAAACGGTGCAAGTGTTGCAGCCAAGTCTGTTGGTCACTGTCACCCTGTATTACCAATACATTGATTCTGAACGAATGTTATTAGATACCGAACCTGATATACAAAATCATATCCATCTCTTTATTAGTAAAGAAATGATAAAATTTTGTATAGTTGGATAATGTTTTGAACATTTCCTATATCAAAAGTTGATCGGTTCAGGCACGTTATCTAAAAGCATTAATGTTCTAAATCAAACCACAGTTCTTAGTATACGGAACACACAAAAGAGGAAGAGTTCAGAAATGAACGAATCCTTCTTGAGGCATTGTAGACTAGGTCATATCAATGCGACCCGACTGGCTGAAGTTACATTTAGATGCATATTTAAATTAGTTTGAATTTACATCTTGTGAAACTCGCCAGTCATGTCACAAAGATAAGATGACCACAGCTCTGTTTATTGGAAACAGAGAAAGAATTAGTAAACTCTTGGGATGATACATGTTGATGTATGTAAGGTCCTTTGTCTACACATGCCAGGACAGGTTCTTTGTACTTCATTACATTCTCTGATAATCTCTCAAGATTCAGACATATGTTCCTGTTGAAACATGAGTCCGAGCCTTTTGAGATATTCACAGAATATAAGCGAGAAGTAGAGAACCAAAATACGGGTATAAGTATTATGTCCTTTGATGAGATCAAGGAGGAGAATACTTGAGCACGGAATTCCAGGACTATTCTAAAGGAGAATGAGATTCTCTCTCAGCATTACTCCTCCGTATACACTATAGCACGATGGTATATCGGGGCGGAGCAGATACACCCTATTTGATATGGTGTGCTCTATGATGAGTAATACTGAGTTACCTTTTTCCTTTTGGGAGTTATGCACTTATGAAGTTGCATACGTATTGAATAGGGTTCCAATCAAATCAGTTGCCTACCACTTCATATGTGATATGGAAAAGGAAGAGCCCATTTCTTAAGTTAGTTAACATTTGGGGTTGTCCGGCCTATGTTTAAAAGCAAAATCCGGACAAGCTCGAGGCAAGGTCTGTAATGTAGAACTGGAAAGGTTCCAGCTATACAAACTACAGCAGATGATTTGATAGAGCCAAAGGATTCAGTAGATTCCAATGAACCTCAGCCTCTCCGCCGATCTAGTAGGGTTCCTCACCCACCTGAGAGATACTTCGGTTTCTCTATGACAGTGGGAGCGAGGATTGCATCATGAGATGATGACCCAACTAGTTTCGAGCTGGCCATCAGGAGTAAGACTCTGTAAGAATGGCTGGATGCTTATCGATCTGAGATGGAATCCATATACACCAGCAAAGTATGGACTTTGGTTGCTATATCTGAAGGGTTAAATCCCCATCAGGAGCAAGTATATCTTGAGAAGATTACTTGGTGTAGATGGAAAAGTTGAGACTTTCAAAGCTAGACTTGTTAAAGTTTGCATCATTGACCAGGCGTGGATGATGATGAAACCTTTTCTAAGTAGCTATGCTTAAGTCCATCCAGATCCTAGTTGCCACGGCTACATACCATGACTACGATATCTGGTGGATGGGTGTCATGACAGCTTTTCTAAATGATGTTTAGAAGAGAGTGTCTATAAGTACACAGCCAGAGGGCTTCGTAGACAGTGGGAGCAGCGGAAACGTGTGCAAGATGCTTTATAGGATAAAGCAGGCATCGCGGAGCTGGAACATTTGTTTTGATGAAGCGGTCAAAGAAGTTGACATCATCAAAATGGTAGATGAACCTTGTATAAACAAGAAGGTAGTAGGGAGTATGGTGACGATCCTCGTAGAGTACGTGGATGGCATACTCTTGATGGGGAAGGAGTTTCCTATGCTACGCTCGGTCAATCTCCGCTTATCACCATAATTCTCCATATAGGATCAAAATGATACCTCCTAAATCCTGGATTTTGGATCTATGAGATAGATCTAAATGGATGTTAGGATACTCACTAGCTGTAGTGAGATGGTATCAATCGACCCTGGGGAGAATCACTGGAATGGTTCTAGAGTGATAAAGACGACTGAATGTCAGTCACAGGCATTGTCTTTACCCTCAGTGGAGGGACGGTATGTTGGAAGAGTTCCAAGCTAGATACCGTGACATACTAGACGATAAAGGCAGGATACATCGCTACTTAAGATGCTACCTAAGAGGCTGTTTGGGTGTATATTGGTTCATAAGATGAACCATGTTCCTCCCATTGTGTGACAATGGAGTTGTGGCTTATGCCAAGGAACGCCGGTCCCATCAGTGATCCAGACATATTCTAAGGCAGTATCACTTGATCATGGAGATGGTTGATCTCCAGGAAGATCGAGGTTAGGAGAGTAGACTCAGAGGACAACACAGCGGATCCACTCACAAAGGCCTGTTCCCAGAGAGAGACTTTTATGGGATGGTTGAGTATGAGATACTACAACCACTGCTATCAGATGGCCCTAGTGCAAGTGGGAGATTGTTAGTTATATGTATGCCCTAGAGGCCATTACTATACATAGGATGTATATTGTAGTGGATGCTGGGACATATATAGGGAGGACTTTCTTGCTCGACATGATAGTATGCTATCTGGTTGATCTTTACCTTAACGTGTACACTGATTGTCTCTCTGTTACATGTTGGTAAAGCCCTTAGGATGTGTACTTGACTACCTGGACTATGATGCGGATCATATTAGTGGGGACATGGTAGTCCATAAGTACATCCTTGAAAGTCCCTAGTCGTGGATGTATCGAGACGGGGCATCGATATACCAGAGTAGACTAGCGTGTACCTTCTCGACCCATATAGATGGGCGATGGATGATCCCATATCCATCGGTGTTTGACATCAGAGATGATATACGGGTGCTCAGTAGAGACTGGGTACACTGGACGGACTCGCCGAGAACTCCCAGATGGTATTATACCTCACGTCAGATGGCAGTTCTCTGGTGACACTGGTACAGAGTAGTCTGTTGACCCGAGATCGTCATAGAGTCTTGTGTGGTTCCCACTGTGCTTTGATTTCCATCTTACCACGTCCAAGAGGGCGTGCAAAACGGTGGTTTTTGGGTACAGTCCCGAGTCACATGGAGGCAATGAGCTATAGGAGGGGATTCGTCTCTCCCGGTATAGGGAGTTGATGTTGCGCTGTGTTCGATTGGCTATAACAGGAAATCCCTGGCCAGGGTTGCTGAGATTTACTGGTAAGTGTTACCATTAGTTTCTCGAATTGTTATAGACCTCATATCGACACGACTTATCGAGCTATTGGGGTCTGACTTTTACCACCCCTAGGCGAGATATGCGACATATCAGACGATCAGACCGGACTGTACGGTAGTGTTATTGGTTGGATTCACTGGAGTGTGAGCGGGCTTGCTCGTCGATCTTCAGATCGCTCAATACCCGGGTGGCCGTTACGTTTAGCAGACCGCTTGCGGCTTGTGGGTGTTTGATATGATCATCATCTGCTGCCGGCGTATTGACGAGTCTTTAGAGTCCTACACAGAGGTTTCCTGGCTCAAGCGAAACGAAATAGGAGCGCATATGAGATATGTGCGGGACCGAGAATAATGCGTGTATGTGATACCGTATTTCATTCTCGCGATCAATGTGTCGGGTGGTTGTATGCGATATAACCTAGTTGTCGATTCAAGCGTTGAATCGATAAGCCGATACATTGAATACTAGTCGGTTGTGTGCGACATGACCGGATCATTGAATCAAGTGTTGATTTAATGATTTAATGCATAATTATATATTTGATATATTACTTTGCATTAACTAGTATTGGTTCACTTTAAATGGATTTTCTCACTTGGATTGTGCACATTGTATATGTGATATACATTTGTACATTTGGTTGTATCATGTTTGATGATACATGATAGTTTGGTGTATGGATTAAACCATGGTTGGTCAATGGTTAGGGTTTCTTTTGCTTCATTTATTTATCCATTTTGTTTATTTTAGCAAAATAAAATAATGAAGAGATAATGGTGGCTTTCTTTGTTTGTTTATGAACCTTCATGAAGGTTTGACCTAAGTGACCATTTTGTCTTCATATCTTAACCCAACCATTCACTAACCCTTGTTAATTCTCTACACCTAACTATGGTTCAATTTATGATAAGTATTGATTTACTTTTGATTTTAAAAATAACTTATGATAACACTTTCTTCTTCTTCTTCATCTTCTTCCTTGAAGAAAACCTTACTTCATCAATGGTGGATTGATGAAACAAGTGAGAAATCCAATTCTAAAGTCTACCCACTTCCTATTTCTTCATCCTCTACCTCTTGCCAAGTAGTAGAGTGTGTTTCCTTCACAAGTTTCTTGACTTGGTGAAGTCGGAGCTTGATTTAGCGATGCCTCGACGTAGATCATCTTCGGCATGGACATCGACGACCTAGCTCGCCATTTCTCCGACGAAGCCGACGCTAGAGCCCGGGAATTCTTTTGGACAGCGAGGGGACTTCGTTGCGGAGCTATGGAGGTGGAGCACCGGATCTACAAAGGTTGTATTTCCGTTAAACTTTTAGTTAAGTGTTAACTAGTTTGTTTTTCGCCTAGACATCTAGCCAACGATCCGTAGTTTAGGGTTTCCCGGCACCGTTAAATTTGAAATTGGCATGATCGATGCCTTGTGAGACCTCCTTAGGGTGCCTAGGAACCCTACACCGTCGATGATGTGCAATATAATATCTGTTTCTTTATTAGATAAAGAAGGATATAACTTTGCATTAGAGAAAATGTTATGAACATTTTCCTAAATCAAGTCTTGATTGGGTTTGGTACGTTGTGTAACGGTATATACGTTCTAAATCAAAATACAGATCTAAATATACAAAACACACACAAGAGGAAAAGTTCAGAAATGAACGAAGCCTTCTTGTGGTATTGTAGACTTGGTCATATCAATGCGACCAGACTAGCTAAGCTGTATAAAGATGGATATTTGAATCCGTTCGAATTTATATCTTATGAAACTTGTCAGTCATGTCTCAAAGGAAAGATGACCAAAACTCCGTTTATTGGACACGGAGAAAGAGCTACTGAACTCGTGGGACTGATACATAGTGATGTATGTGGTCCTGTGTCTACACATGCCAGGAATGGTTTCTCATACTTCATTATATTTACCAATGATCTCTCAAGATTCGGACATGTGTTCCTGTTGAAAAACAAATCGAAAGCTTTTGAGAAATTCAAGGAATATAAGAGCGAAGTGGAGAACCAGATGGGTAAAAGTATTAAAATCCTTCGATCTGATCGAGGAGGTGAATACTTAAGCACGGAATTCCGAGATTATCTAAAAGAGAATGTGATTCTCTCTCAGCTTACTCCTCCGTATACACCACAACACAATAGAGTATCCGAGCGGAGGAATCGTACTCTATTAGATATGGTGCGCTCTATGATGAGTGTTGCCGAGTTACCTATTTCTTTTTGGAGTTATGCACTTGAGACAGCTGCATACCTATTGAATATGGTTCCTACCAAATCAGTACCTACCATTCCATATAAGATATGTGAGGGGAAGAGACCATGTCTTAATTTCATTATGATATGGGGTTGTCCGGCTTATGTTAAGAAGCAAAATTCGGATAAGCTCAAGATAAGGTTTGTTTTACGCAAGTTTGTTGGATATCCCAAATATTCGCGAGGGTATATCTTCTACCACACTAAGGAACAAAAAGTGTTTGTTGCTCAACATGCCACCTTTCTAGAAAATGAATTTCTTGTAAAAGAAATTAGTGGTAATAAGGTAGAGCTGGAAGAAGTTCCAGAAACACAAACTACAATAGAAGATTTGGTAGAACCGGAGGATTCAATAGTTCTCCAACAAACCTCGGCCACTCTGTAGATCTAGTAGGGTTTCTCATCCACCTGGGAGATACTACAGATTTCTAATAGACGGTGGGAGCAAGGATTGTATCATGGAAGATGATGACCTAACTAGTTTTGAGCAGGCCATCACAAGTGGGGACTCTGTGAAATGGCTGGATGCTATGCGATCTGAGATGGAATCCATGTACACCAACAAAGTTTGGACTTTGGAAGTAGCTCCTGAAGGGGTAAAACCTATTGGGAGCAAGTGGATCTTTAAGAAGAAAATTGGTGTAGATGGAAAAATTTAGACCTTTAAAGCTAGACCTGTAGCGAAAGGTTTTCGTCAACGACCAGGTGTCAACTATGATGAGACCTTTTCTCCAGTGGCTATGCTTAAATCCATCAGGATCCTACTTGGTATTGCTGCATACCATGACTATGAAATCTGGCAGATGGACGTCAAGACCGCTTTTCTAAATAGTGATGTAGAAGAAAGTGTGTATATGACACAACCAGAGGGCTTCGTAGACAGTGGGAGCAGCGGAAAGGTGTGCAAGCTGTTTAAATCAATTTACGGATTAAAGCAGGCGTCGCGGAGCTGGAACATCTATTTTGATGAAGCAGTCAAAGAGTTTGACTTCATAAAAAATGTAGATGAACCATGTATATATATAAAATGATTGTAGAGAGTAAGGTTGTCTTAATCGTATTGTACGTGAATGACATACTCTTGATAGGAAATGATGTTTCTATACTGCACTCGGTCAAACTCTTCCTATCACAAAATTTCTCTATGAAAGATCTAGGTGATGCCTCTTACATCTTGGGATAAAGATCTATGGAGATAGATCTAAAAGGATATTGGGATTGTCCCAATTCAGGTACATAGACACCATACTAAAGAGGTTTAGTATGAAAGATTCTAAGCGTGATAATTTACCTGCTTGTTCAGGAATCACTCTCTCGAAAGAGATGTCTCCCAAGACTGATTTAGAGAGGGCTCGCATGAACGTGATACCCTATGCTTCTGCAGTTGGGTCTATCTGTTAGTTATATGTATGCCCTAGAGGCCATTACTGTACATTGGATGTATATTGTAGTGGATGCTGGGACATATATAGGGAGGACTTTCTTGCTCGACATGATAGTATGCTATCTGGTTGCTCTTTACCTTAACGTGTACACAGATTGTCTCTCTATTACATGTTGGTAAAGCCCTTAGTATGTGTACTTGACTACCTGGACTATGATGCGGATCATACTAGTGGGGACATGGTAGTCCATAAGTACATCCTTGAAAGTCCCTAGTCGTGGGTGTATCGAGATGGGGCATCGATATACCAGAGTAGACTAGCGTGTACCTTCTCGACCCATACAGATGGGCGATGGATGATCCCATATCCATTGGTGTTTGACATCAGAGATGATATACGGGTGCTCAGTAGAGACTGGGTACACTGGAAGGACTCGCCGAGAACTCCCAGATGGTATTATACCTTACGTCAGATGGCAGTTCTCTGGTGACACTGGTACAGAGTAGTCTGTTGACCCGAGATCGTCATAGACTCTTGTGTGGTTCCCACTGTGCTTTGATTTCCATCTTACCACGTCCAAGAGGACGTGCAAAACGGTGGTTTTTGGGTACAGTCCCGAGTCACATGGAGGCAATGAGCGATAGGAGGGGATTCGTCTCTCCCGGTATAGGGGGTTGATGTTGCGCTGTGTTCGATTGGCTATAACAGGAAATCCCTGGCCAGGGTTGCTGAGATTTACTGGTAAGTGTTACCAGTAGTTTCTCGAATTGTTATAGACCTCATATCGACACGACTTATCGAGCTATTGGGGTCTGACGTTTACCACCCCTAGGCAAGATATGCGACATATCAGACGACGAGACCGGACTGTACGGTAGTGTTACTGGTTGGATTCACTGGAGTGTGAGCGGGCTTGCTCGTCGATCTTCTGATCGCTCAATACCCGGGTGGCCATTACGTTTAGCAGACCGCTTGCGGCTTGTGGGTGTTTGATATGATCATCACCTGCTGCCGGCGTATTGACGAGTCTTTAGAGTCCTACACAGAGGTTCCTGGCTCAAGCAAAACGAAATAGGAGCGCATATGAGATATGTGCGGGACCGAGAATAATACCAGTATGTGATACTGTATTCGATTCTCGCGATTTGTAACATTGATCGGTTATATGCGTTATAGCCGGGTTATCGGATCAAGTGTTGATTCGATAAGTTGTTACTATTGATATTAGTCGGTTATATGCGATATGACCAGGTCGTTAAATCAAGTGTTGATTTAGTGATTTAATGTATAATTATATATTTGATATATCACTTTACATTAACTAATATAGGTTCACTTAAATGGATTTTCTCACTTGAAGTTCACAAGTTGTATATGTGATATACTTTTGTGCACTTGATTGTATCATGTTTGATGATACATGTTAACTTGGTTAAGTGTAAAGATTAAACCATGGTTAAGTTAATGATTAGGGTTTTGATTATCTTATTTATTTATTTATTTATTTGTTTTGGAAAAGATAAAGAAAGAATGGTGGCTTTGTTTGTTTGTTTGTTGAAGATTCATGAAGCTTTGACTTAGTCACCATTCTTGTCTTCATACTTAACCCTAACCATTTAAACAAACCATGGTCTATTCTCTACACTTAACTAAGGTTAGTATTATGATAAGTATTCATTTTCCTTTTCATTTTAATAACTTATCATAATATTATCATCTTCTTCTTCTTCATCTTCAAAGAAGAAAAGCTTGCCTCATCAATGGCAAGTGATGAAATCATGTGAGAAATCCAATTCTAAAGTGAACCCACTTCCTATTTCTTCATCCTCTACCTCTTGCCAAGTAGTATAGAGTGTTTCCTTCACAAGTTTTCAAGGCTTGGTGAAGGTGGAGCTTGATCTAGTGATGCCTCGACGTAGATCATCTTCGGCATCGTCGTCGATGACCTAGCCCGCTTTTTCTCCGATGAAGCCGATGCAAGAGTCATGGTTCGATTTGGACAGCGGAGAGGAAATCATCATGGAGCTATGGAGGTGGAGAAACGGATCAACAAAGGTTGTATTTCCGTTCTTTTAGTTTAGTTGTAAACTAGTTTCTTTTTCGCCTAAAAATCTAGTCAACGATCTAGTCTAGGGTTTCTCGGCACCGCAATTTTTCAAATTGGCATGGTTGATGCCTTGTGAGACCTCCTTGGTGTGCCTAGGAACCTTTCATTAGTATCAGAGCCTAGCTAGAGCCTTAGGCGAAGTCTAGACGGAGTTTGAAGTCCGATCGAACCGAAACCCCAATATTTCCATGCTCTCTGGACTTTTTCTGAAAAAGCGGTTTTTTCCAAATTAAAAATTCTTAAAAAATTCAGCAGGAAATTCTAAGAATTACGGTGCAAAAATTACCTAATGATCTTTCTAAAGCGCGGCGGAACCGCGGCATTAGCCGCCTATTGCGGCGGTTCCGCGCTCATTTAGTCTCTTCATGCATTGAATTTTGCACAGTAACTCCTACTTTTCAGTGCTGGTTTTCCTGGGAATTTTTAATATTTATTCAAGAGTTGAAATTTCTGGGTTGTATTAGGGAATTCGTGGATTCGATCGGAGTATCAGATTTTGTCTATGTGGCTTTCCGGATATTTTAGAATATGTTAAAAAGTTCGACCGGATGTAAATACTCAATCTTTCCCCTGCCGGGAAATTTCCAAGTGTTGGATTTTTCCGTGGTTTAAAGACGTTCTAAGTAGTGCAAGTAACGCGATGGACCCTCTAGAAGACAACAAACCTTAACTCGATTATGTGACCGTCTTGAACTGCCCTTTGAACCTTCGGGTTTGGGGCAGTACGGCGTGCCACATGTGAGGCGTTGGCTTGACCCTTCTACGGCTGGACCGTTGGTACTGAGGCACGAACTGAATGTTTTTAGACTTGTTTCATGTGTTGATCTGTATCGGGAAAACTTGGGTGTTTGAATGTTCGATCGGAAAGTTTAACATTTTCTAATTATCTGGAATGGGATACAATAATTGGAATTCACAATAAGTTATGAGATAACTAAATGAATGTTATAAACATAGCAGTTTAGTCTCACTTGATCGGTTGCCACGGAATTTTGATGTGATCAAAAGTCCGTCGCAATCACGTAGCGTACGCGGATACTCGCCGGGTAAACTTAATAGACAGTCTCGCCCCATAGCCCCGACCAAGTGACTGTAGGAGAACCCCATCGCCGAAAGCATCCGTTCGGGTGCTCGCGGTAGCGGTGTTCCGCCTTGGTGCACTTCGTCGACGGCGTCGGGGGTGCGGCCGCCTACTGAAGTTTGCGACGAGCATTCGATCAGGATGTCGGGAATCTTGTTGAATTTCCCGACTTGATATTGAAAAGAGTTTTCGATTTTGAGACTAAAATGCGGGGTTTATAATTGTTAGGCATGCGATGTCTAAAGAATTCATTTGGTCAGGCATGCGATGTCTGAGGTGATTGCGGCTTCCAACTGTTGTAGTTTTACACTTTCTTTTCTGTGACCGTAAGTGTAATATGTGATATCGCCGGTTTCGTTGCTATATGTCAACGACAATTGGGATGCGCTTATTTACTTACGTTGATGACATGTGATGTTATGTGTTGCTGGATATGTTATATTGGATCGTCGTGTTTGAATAGCCGGGGTTTTTTTTATGTGAGATGAGTGTTTTTCATTATCATTCATGTAAAAACTGTTGGAGATAGTGCCCTCAGAGTCAATTATTAGGTCACAGGTACGTGATTGTAATGATTGAGGGAGGACCTATCCCGGTAGGACAGTCTTACTCGAGATGATAGTATGCTATCTGGTTTACCTTTATCATCGTGTACTGTTTTAAGTGACATGACACGTCGCTATTACACGTTGATAGAGCCCCTAGGATTCTTGCTTGACCACCAGCAGTATGAGGGCGATCATATAAGTGGGAGCTGGAGGTCTATAAGCTTATCCTTAAAAGGTCCCTAGTCGTGGGAGTTTCGAGACTGGGCATCGATACTCCATTAGTAGACTAGTGTATACAGTCGAGACCCCGACGAGGGGCGGTGGCCGGTCTCACAAGCCACTGGTGTCAGTTGGATCACCTAAGATGTATACAGGTGCTCATTGGGTTATGAGTACACCGGACAGGACTCGCCGGGAACATGCTAGTTGGTCATATACCAGACGTCAGATGGCAGTTCCCTGGTGACATGTGTGCAGGTTAGTTCATCGACCTGGGGATCGTCATTTGTCTCGTGTGAGTTCCCACTGTACTTTGATTACTACCCTACCACGGCTCAAAGGAGTCGTGCAAACAGGTTTTAGTTGGGTACAGTCCCGAGCCACATGGAGGCAGTGAGCGTATCTTCAGGGGGTTCGTCTCTCCCGGTATTGGGGGTGAGGTCGTGCTGTGTCTAGGAGAGCCATTACACAAAGTCCTTGGCCAAGGCAAGGAGATTTACTGGTAGGTATTCCAGTAGTATCTCAGGGTGTTCTGGGCTACACTCCGACACGACTTGTACCGCTTTTGGGGGTCTGACTTTTACCAACCCCCTAGGCCCGCCATGCGATGCTCATAGACGAACGGACCGGACTGCACGGATATTGTCACTGACAGGCTCAGTTGGGTGTCGGGGTGAGCTTCCTCATCGACGTCCCATTTGGTCAGTACCTGGTAGCCCGTCACGTATTGGCTTATACCTCTGACGTGCTAGTGGTTAAATCCACAACCAAGGTGTTGACGAGTCTTTAGAGTCCCCCACATTCAGTTACTCAGCTTTCGGACGAAAGGTTGTAGAGGCCGTATGGAGATATGGCAAGGTCCGATCAGATACGTGCGGTATTGCACGGATCAGGATCGGACAGTTTGTACTATAGGCCGTATGGTTATATGGCAGGGTTCGATCAGATACGTGCGGTATTGCACGGATCAGGATCGAACAGATATTACTAGCCGGTTTTGGTATAAGCCGGATCCTAGTATAGTACAGTGTAGATTTTGTCTCATTGCATTTGTATTTCGGTCGGAATACAAATGCGGGTGTGTATGCACAGTATCGGGGTTTTCCTGTAATTTATTACGGGACCAGTTTTTGGAGTTGCCAGTTTGCTTTCCGTTTCGGCCGATTTCCATTGTTCCGTTCATTGGCCGAAGATTGGTGGAGGAGGGTTTATTTGCATTGTTGCAAATAGGCATTTGTGGAGGGGGTCTTTGCATATTTCCTTGTGTCATGATGGCTCACCATACCTTGACCTTGCTTGACCTTTTTGACTTCATCATGGTTGCACCTTACCTTGACTTCTTGTCTTTGGTTGTGATGATGGGAGAAGAGATGGTTGTTGAGTGTTGGACTTTTCAAGCCATCATTTTTTCTTTGCATTATTGTTCAAGCCATTCTCTCTCTCTCTCTCCAATCACACCAATATGGGGGGGCCGGCCATTCCTTGTGAGTGAGGGGATTTTTCATTTTCATGGAGTGGAGAAAAATATGATACATTCATTCTTTAGTATGCTACATTTTCCCCACCTCTCTCCAAGCTCTCTTTTCCTTCACCAATGGCAATTCCACAATCCCCAAAAATGAGACATGGTTCTTCACACATTCTACAGCGAATCTTGGGCACGTCGAGTAGCCGGCTTCGTGCCCGAGTTGCCTCGGCATTGAGGTGGGAGCCCGTAAACAAAGTAGGCGATGTGGTGCACTTCCGGCGACGAGGAGGAGACGGGACTTTTCCGCAGGAGATCGGGACCATGATGAGAAGACCGGAGGACTTGGATCGTCGGTATATCTCTAACCCATCTTCTAGTTAGCTTAGACTAGTTAATGGTTCGATCCGGGTTTAGTGCGCGGTGGTGCCGGTTTGCTAAGTCCGCAAAATTTAAGTTATTCACCGCTTCCGCATTCCGGCGTCGGATTGACGGCCGGGGCGCCGCCGTGCACTTACAGTGGTATCAGAGCCTCCCCATTAACTTAGTCTAGCTTTGTGTAATGTGTTTTTCAGTTCCGATCGATCGAAATGTCCGAAAACCCAAATACACCCACGACAGTTTCTGTTGAAATTTTTCAGTCTCCAAAAATTTTTCAGGTTGTAAAATATTGATGTACGAGAAAATATAAGAGTTCTGTAAAAATTCGACGATGTAACGCTACAGTGTGAGCGCGGAACCGCCGCGTAAACACCATACTTGCCGCCCTTCCGCGGTGCACTGTGCACGTCACATCACCAAATTTTTACAGATGCCTTCTGGGTTTATTAAAGGGGTTTTGGAACATTAAAATTGGGCCCATATTTTCTGTAACTGCTACAGTTTTGTTTTGGGGCCCACTTGTTAATATTCGATCGGTCGGATATTTTAAACACATTTTTCACAGTATTTACATTATATCTGCGTCCGTGAATGTCACTCGATCGGTAAATCCGGTCTAACTGCTATAGCCCGGTTAGACGGATTTGCGAACGTGACTTTCACGTTGATGTTCTATGTATTTGCTGTGATGTTGCGGATCGGTCGTGGGGGATAGCCTGGATGCAATGCTAGTACTGTGCTGTTGTATTATGTACATTTGATATTGCGGGGCGAGCGTCCGACATGTGGACTGCCGTCACTGCCTGATTGTATTATTATTTTGGGGCACGACCTGGTTGCGGTCGATGTACCCGGTGTATGTATATTTTACTTTCTGTACTAGGATTGCCCCGCGGAGGGGTGCACGGATAGCCGGGTTCTGGAGGGCAACAAGCCCGCATCTCATGGCATTGAGACGGAGGGGGCTTCACTCTAGGATTGGCGGGCTATTCGCCGCACTCGTAGGGGGTACAGGTTGACCCAGGAGGGGTGCCCAAGTTGCCGGATTCCGTGAAGTGCTGGGTGGTCCATTCACGGCGCTGAAGGGGGCTGCCTCGCTTCAGGTTTTGGCGGGTGACTTGCCGCGCCCGTAGGGGTCTAGGATTTCATTGCACAGGCTATCCACACGACCAGGGGAACGTCGGGTTTCAGCGGCTCTGTGAAACCCGGGGATCCCAGATATCTGTATTGTTTCTGTGATGCTGTACATTTTCTGTGATGTTGCATTTTATTCACGCCTTGAGCGAATACTATATATTGGTATATATATTAGTAGATGTTGTATATGTTTTACATCCGCGCTAGTCCAGTCCCCGCTCTGTCGTTAGTTAGCTAACCTAACGGGTAATGACGGGACCCAGTGGCGAATGCGGATGGCATATACGTACATCAGTATATTTTCGTTCTTTGTGGTGTGATCAATTGATGGGACTGCATTGATTCGGATCAATGCAAGTTAAAAACAAACCTAATCTGATGTTGTTGGAACACTTTTTCAAAAAGCTGTTATTGCAAGGACGTTTACTTTTGTTTTGCATCGTGGTATTCATTAGAATATCCTGCTCCTCAGTCGACGAGGCAAGGGCCGAGATCCCTTCACCGGGAGTGACCCCTTGGACAAAAAGTTTGCGTCAGGGCATTAACTTCACTATAGCCGATTACTTTTGCTTTGCACCGTGGTATTCATTTGGAATATCCTGCACCCCATTCTACGGGGAAAGAGCCGAGATCCCTTCACCGGGAGTGACCTCTTTAGCAACGGTTTTCGTCACTATATTTTCAAAAAGCTATCCGTTCCTTCAACGATATCAAGTTCATTACGTTAAAGGTTTTCGCCAGAAACCATTCGTAGCCCTCCGTCGTTTCATATGGGTGGTCAATAGTATTCAAGCTGTGTTTGTTGGCCTTAGTCAAGGCACAGTGTTTGGTAGCTGTTGGGTATTCATATGCTGCATAGATAGATGCGTTGGTTTGGGACAGTCGTATAGCCTTGTTGGCCCTAGTCAAGGGCTTGTACGGGTGGATTCAAATCAACCTGGATAATGACGGGTAGAACTTGACATGTGACTTATGATTTGTTGGCCTTAGTCAAGGTCATAAGAGCATGGGGTAAAAATCACATCGGGAGTTTCAAAAGAACTGAAACTTGCCAGATATGCGCATACCTTCTGGAGTGTGATAGCGTGAGCGGATTCCGTCACGTTATCATGCAATGATAGTTGGATCCCGATTCCCACTGATGAGTTAGTTTACTCCTCGGGTAACCCCGACTAATTCTTCTTTCAGGTTTGGAGGAGAATTTGAGGTACAGTGGGAGGTTTCCAGATTAGATAAATTGGTGACCATTCTGATCTAGGTTAGAGTGCACGCTGAGTGTTTCTTTTCTCTCTCTCTTTGGCAGCGACCATTGGCCCGACCCTAAGACTATGACTCAGTGACCAAGTTGACCGAACCTTCTTAACACCGGCTTTTGGATTGTCAGAGTTGCAAACCTCATTGCCACTCCTACTTTTACCCTTTTCTCCAGGACACCCC
The DNA here is from genome assembly GCA_030015575.1 of Agapanthus africanus. Taxonomy (NCBI): domain Eukaryota; kingdom Viridiplantae; phylum Streptophyta; class Magnoliopsida; order Asparagales; family Amaryllidaceae; genus Agapanthus; species Agapanthus africanus. Next base: position 498,588,848 of record JASDDO010000001.1, on the reverse strand, counting down.
GTATTACTACGAACGTCCACTTCCATTGGACAAAACCATCGTATGGTTAGATACGAACTCGAAAGAATTTATTCGAGGATGGTTTCCGGTTCTGGAGAAAACGGATAGGATTATTCAGTTGTCTTTTCTTTTCACCCTCTCTCAGGTTGCGAGTACTCCTTGGTTTAGGAGTAGTACACCTATTACGCAAATTGGATAGTCTTCTTCCAAACCATAGGCTGGTGCCGACCGGTAGGGAAGGAAGAAAACCAGTTAGCCTAAACGGTGTACAGAAGGTATTAAGTTCAGACAAAGCAAGGGATTAGTAAGAGGGCAAAGTAAATTGCGACAGATATTCACGACCAAACCAAATATTTCATTACCACTCCCACATCACCTTTGTATTTCTCCAGGACACTCCGTATCACTACGAAGATCCACAGTTTATTTGGATACTCCATCGTATGGTTATATACGAACTCGAATGGAACTTGTTCTAGTTCGGGGATGGATTCTGGTTCAGGAGAAATAGGAATAAGGTTTATTCGGGTGTCTTTTATCTTCACCTTCTCTCACATTGCGAGTGTTCCTAGGATTAGGACAGTACACCCATTATGCTTATTGGATAGTCTTCTTCCAAACCATAGGCTGGTGCCGAACGGTAGGGAAGGAAGAAAACCATTTGGCCTAAAGGGGTGTGCAGAAGGTAATGACTAAAGACACATGAAGGGATGTGGAGAGATGGCAATGAATTATACGGTTGTAGTTGTGAATCTGAATAATGGAAGAGGCATTACTATGAATACCGGGATACCCCACGAAACATTTCAATGTTTCAGTTTCACTGTGCACAGTTAAAAGGAAAACTGATTTCCCGATTAGATACTTACTCCAGGGTATGTATTTACCAGGTACGATTCTCACATCTGTATGGTTTTACAGATGATGAGTGGGAGTAAGTTATTGGGAATTGGGTGATCATCCTCATTATATCGGGATTCGTTGTAATCGGTGATATTTGAGGAAATCGCCTGGGCTGTTTGCCAGTCGGCAAATATTTGGTTTTGAATATCCGCAGTTATGCACCAATTTCAAATTGATATATCTGTACGTCTATCTTCATAGAGTGAGATATACCTTTTTGAAATTATGTCTGCGACATTTACCTATATCAGTGGATGGTTAGGTAAGGAGCATTAAACAGCGGTGTAATTCTTCTTAACCATAAGTACAGTTTTCAACCTACGACACACAGTGAATGAGTTATCAGACTCAAGGGACTTGTACAGAGTATTGTATGTTGTCCAGGGTCCATCAGGACAGAGGGGTTGGTCCTCATACTATATTCTGTTTACTTTTAACTTCTCTAGTTCTTAGACATGTGTTTCGTTGAAACACAGGGTCTAAGTTTTGAGGAGTTATAGGTATTTGAATAGAGTAGAGAACCAGGTGTAGCAAGTATCGGGATTCTTCAAAGAGATCGAAGATGTAGATACTTGTGTATGGTATTCAGTTGATAGTAATGACAAAGAGATCTTGCTTCTCTTTCAGGTTACTCATAATTGGAAGTATTCCTATGTTGAGTAACGCTGATCGGCCTCCTTCCATTTAGTTGACATGCGCTGGGGACAGCTGCATGATTTGAATCTGGTTCAATTAAATCAGTGCCTCTGTTTCTATATTGGATATAGAACAGTTCATATCTTAACGATGTTAAGGTACGGGGAGTTGTCCGGTTTATGATTAAAACCAGACACTGGACAACTCAAGGCACGTTTCTGTAATGGCTGTTTGTGGGTTGACCCAGGCTATGATGCGGGTTGACTTTCTACCATCTGGAAGATCAATAGCAATATTGTTCTTGACTCGCCACAGTTTTAAATTAAAAATGGATTTTTTTTCAGGAAAACAGTAGTGGGAGTATGGTAGAACTGGAAGTGATTCCAGAACCACAAATGATTACTGAAGATTTGATAAGGAACCTAAAGATTCAATCTGAATTGACATTCCATTGGCCACTCCGCAGATAAGGTGGGTAACTTCAGGCACCCGAGAGGCACTACGGTAGCCTCAAGGACGGTGACAGGGAAGTTCTTGTTTACCCACAATTGCCATTGTTGTTGTTCCAGGTTACGAGACCCGGCGGGAGGATGAGTATAGCGTCGTTCTAAACCAGTTTTAGAAGTGTACGTCTATATGACTCTGCCAGAGGGTTGTCGTAGTCAGTGGGAGCAGCGGAAGCATTGGTGGACAGGTAGCTTATGTCTATTTATAGACTAGAGCAGATGTAGCGGAGATAGATCATCTATTTCTGACGTGACAGTCATGGGTTTGACTTCATCAGAATAGGGGATGGATCTGTTGAGAAGGTAGTAGGGTGTGATATCCTGGTATTTGGATGATATACACAGAGTAGGAAAAGAAACTCCTACACTACGATCGGTTATACTTTGGTCGTCACACAGTTGTTTCTCCACAAAGGAAATGGATTTTATATCAGACATACTGATTACTAGATCTATGTTTTCAGATCTAGATTTGGGTGGTTTCCCAATCAGGGTACTTGACAGCATTCTAAGAGTATTTAGGATGGACGACTCCTGGCACGGTAGTGTACCTGCAAGTAATGGAGTCACCCTCTCCAAAGGTATCTTACAGACTAAAGGGGAGAGGGATGTGCATGATTGGCAGATCACTTGCTTAGGCAATTGAGTCAATCATGAGATGTCAAGTACCACACCAGATATTGTTCTTGCACTAGATGCAATAAGTTGACATTAATCCAATCCTGGAGAAACAGTCGGAAGCAGTTTTAGAACATAAATGGATGTTCTAGGGATATGATAACGACAGCCTCATTCAGGAGACAGTTATCATTCCAGGCTTCCAAGGTGACATGGACGACAAGGAGGTTGTCAGAGTTATAGTTTTTCCTTCTGATGAGGGGCAGTATTTTGGACAGGTGGTCCAAGCCAATACTGAGGGAGGCATGGCGCGCAGGATACTGATTAAGTTCAGTTGTCGATACAGTCTAAGAAGTTTGGATTTGGAGTTCATTTATGAGCTAGGTCCCATCAGACATCCAGACACGTTCTAAGACATGTATTGTTCATTTCGGGAGATGGCTTTCTCCGCGAACTTGAGATATAGAGAGACATAGAAAGAAACAACTAAGCGGATCCACTCACTGAGGCTATTCCTCGAACGCAATAGTTCCGCAAACGAGCTTTGTGAGACTGACTAGTAGAGGAGTTGGATGTTCGGTATCACACGGGCTGTGAGTATGCGACATCGCAATAATTAGCCTTGAGTGCAAGTGGGAGATTGTTGGAGATAGTGCCCTCAGAGTCAATTATTAGGTCACAGGTACGTGATTGTAATGATTGAGGGAGGACCTATCCCGGTAGGACAGTCTTACTCGAGATGATAGTATGCTATCTGGTTTACCTTTATCATCGTGTACTGTTTTAAGTGACATGACACGTCGCTATTACACGTTGATAGAGCCCCTAGGATTCTTGCTTGACCACCAGCAGTATGAGGGCGATCATATAAGTGGGAGCTGGAGGTCTATAAGCTTATCCTTAAAAGGTCCCTAGTCGTGGGAGTTTCGAGACTGGGCATCGATACTCCATTAGTAGACTAGTGTATACAGTCGAGACCCCGACGAGGGGCGGTGGCCGGTCTCACAAGCCACTGGTGTCAGTTGGATCACCTAAGATGTATACAGGTGCTCATTGGGTTATGAGTACACCGGACAGGACTCGCCGGGAACATGCTAGTTGGTCATATACCAGACGTCAGATGGCAGTTCCCTGGTGACATGTGTGCAGGTTAGTTCATCGACCTGGGGATCGTCATTTGTCTCGTGTGAGTTCCCACTGTACTTTGATTACTACCCTACCACGGCTCAAAGGAGTCGTGCAAACAGGTTTTAGTTGGGTACAGTCCCGAGCCACATGGAGGCAGTGAGCGTATCTTCAGGGGGTTCGTCTCTCCCGGTATTGGGGGTGAGGTCGTGCTGTGTCTAGGAGAGCCATTACACAAAGTCCTTGGCCAAGGCAAGGAGATTTACTGGTAGGTATTCCAGTAGTATCTCAGGGTGTTCTGGGCTACACTCCGACACGACTTGTACCGCTTTTGGGGGTCTGACTTTTACCAACCCCCTAGGCCCGCCATGCGATGCTCATAGACGAACGGACCGGACTGCACGGATATTGTCACTGACAGGCTCAGTTGGGTGTCGGGGTGAGCTTCCTCATCGACGTCCCATTTGGTCAGTACCTGGTAGCCCGTCACGTATTGGCTTATACCTCTGACGTGCTAGTGGTTAAATCCACAACCAAGGTGTTGACGAGTCTTTAGAGTCCCCCACATTCAGTTACTCAGCTTTCGGACGAAAGGTTGTAGAGGCCGTATGGAGATATGGCAAGGTCCGATCAGATACGTGCGGTATTGCACGGATCAGGATCGGACAGTTTGTACTATAGGCCGTATGGTTATATGGCAGGGTTCGATCAGATACGTGCGGTATTGCACGGATCAGGATCGAACAGATATTACTAGCCGGTTTTGGTATAAGCCGGATCCTAGTATAGTACAGTGTAGATTTTGTCTCATTGCATTTGTATTTCGGTCGGAATACAAATGCGGGTGTGTATGCACAGTATCGGGGTTTTCCTGTAATTTATTACGGGACCAGTTTTTGGAGTTGCCAGTTTGCTTTCCGTTTCGGCCGATTTCCATTGTTCCGTTCATTGGCCGAAGATTGGTGGAGGAGGGTTTATTTGCATTGTTGCAAATAGGCATTTGTGGAGGGGGTCTTTGCATATTTCCTTGTGTCATGATGGCTCACCATACCTTGACCTTGCTTGACCTTTTTGACTTCATCATGGTTGCACCTTACCTTGACTTCTTGTCTTTGGTTGTGATGATGGGAGAAGAGATGGTTGTTGAGTGTTGGACTTTTCAAGCCATCATTTTTTCTTTGCATTATTGTTCAAGCCATTCTCTCTCTCTCTCTCCAATCACACCAATATGGGGGGGCCGGCCATTCCTTGTGAGTGAGGGGATTTTTCATTTTCATGGAGTGGAGAAAAATATGATACATTCATTCTTTAGTATGCTACATTTTCCCCACCTCTCTCCAAGCTCTCTTTTCCTTCACCAATGGCAATTCCACAATCCCCAAAAATGAGACATGGTTCTTCACACATTCTACAGCGAATCTTGGGCACGTCGAGTAGCCGGCTTCGTGCCCGAGTTGCCTCGGCATTGAGGTGGGAGCCCGTAAACAAAGTAGGCGATGTGGTGCACTTCCGGCGACGAGGAGGAGACGGGACTTTTCCGCAGGAGATCGGGACCATGATGAGAAGACCGGAGGACTTGGATCGTCGGTATATCTCTAACCCATCTTCTAGTTAGCTTAGACTAGTTAATGGTTCGATCCGGGTTTAGTGCGCGGTGGTGCCGGTTTGCTAAGTCCGCAAAATTTAAGTTATTCACCGCTTCCGCATTCCGGCGTCGGATTGACGGCCGGGGCGCCGCCGTGCACTTACAAAAACTTGTATGTAATATTCTTTTATTGGGGCGCTTCCAGGTTGCGGAAGTTGTCACCGTTGTTGTATATTATTTACTTTTTCGCACTAGGATAGACCCAAGGAGGAGAGCACAAGTAACCGGGTTCTAGAGTCCAGTGGGAGACCAACTTGAGGAGTCAAGTCCGGGTCTCCTAACTCTAGAATTGGTAGGGTTGCTTGCCGCTCTCGTAGGGGTCTTGGGGTGTGGGTTTGGCTATTCATCGCGACCGTGGAATCCGTGTTTTATACTGGCTCGTATTGAAAACATGGACGTCCTAGTAATCCAATATTTCATATGTTTCTTCTGCTGCGATATCTGTGATGTGATCATGTGATGTTCTGTGATGGATACTTTATATAGTATATATGATATATTATATAGGCGTTACTTATGTTTTACACCCGCGCTAGCCCTGCCCCGCTCTGCCGTTAGTTACCTAACCTAACGGTGCACGAGGGGACATCGAGGCGAATGCGGATGGCATAAGTGTACGTCGTATTTATCTGTGATGTTTAGGTACTTAAATGATGGGACTTCATTAATGTGATTAATGAAATAAAAGAAACCTCAGATGTTGTAGAATTGAATTTCAAAAATAAAACAGGTAGCTACAGTTCTTGCTTTGCACAGCGGTATATACGATATATCCTGCACCTTATTCGATGAGGAAAGGACCGAGATCCCTTCACCGGGAGTGACTCCTTTAGCACTAACTGGCAGATGCTACAACCTTCGGTTTGTCTTTTGATTGCTTTTAAGTGTTTTTGCTTTGCACAGTGATATATGTGATATATCCCGCACCTCATTCGACGAGGAAAGGACCGACGATCCCTTCACCGGGAGTGACTCCTTTAGCAAAACTAGAAAAGCCTCAAAAGCACTCCATTTCAAAATTCATTCGATCCTACAACGATATCAAGTTCATTACGCAATAGGTTTTCATAAAAACCTGTCGTAGCCCTCCGTCATTTTAGATAAGTAGTAGTTAGTATTCGTGCTGCATTTGTTGGCCTTTGTCAAGGCGCAGTGTGCGGTAGCTAACTGGTGCTTATCTGCTTATGCATATGATGCAGATTGAGTTAGGGTAGTCGTGCGACCTTGTTGGCCTTTGTCAATGGCCGTGCGGGTGGGTTTAATTCAATCAGGAAATGACGGGTTGAACTTGACTAGCATCCTATGGTTTGTTGGCCTTTGTCAAGGTCATAGGAGGTTAGGGGCAAAATATTATCGGGAATTTCAAGTGTTGAAATTTGCAATGAGATTGCATACCTCCTATGAGATAGTTGGATCCCGATACCCGCTGCGAGTAAGAGTTACTCCTGGGAGATTTTTACACATTACAATTAGCCGATCAAGTAGGTGTCTAGAAAGGTGTCAACGAGGTTACGCCTCTGGGAAAATGAGGTTTACATTAATTAGGTTCGTGCGAAAGCACGGGGGACCTCCCTCAAAGTACCGACACTGGCCTGGCTGAAAGATTGGCGAACTTGTAGTGTGTAATTAATCCCGGCTAGTCTTTCCTTTTAGGGTTTGAAAGAAGATTTGATAAAAAGCAGTGGGAGCCATCCTGATTAGATAAAATAATAACCAATCTATTCTTGCAAGAGCGCACGCTGAGTGTTTTCTTCTCTCTCTCTCCTGGTAGCGACCATATCACGCCTTAATCAAGATAATAATACGGATATTTGACCGAACCCGCTTGTTATACTGAGCTGGGGAACGTTGGTCCCGCTCCAACTTATAATTGTTATAAGACCGAGCAGGAAATTGGGGATTACCAGAATTCTCGTGCCGCCCAAACGAAGAGAGTGCATGCTGATGCATCATCTTTGGGTGTGTTCATTACAAAGAACTGTTTCTCTGTATCCTCTACGTCCTGGGTATGTGATACCAGATCAGGATCCCAGATATGTAATCTGTTACATAGGGCTACAGATAGGTAGAGAACTGAGAACGGATGATAAGTTTCATGAGGCAGAAAACGGGGCAAGTGTTGCAGCTAAGTCTGTTGGTCACTGTCACCCTGTATTACCAATACATTGATTCTGAACGAATGTTATTAGATTGATTGACAGATCACTTGCTTAGGCAACTGAGTTAATCATGAGATGTCAAGTACCACACCAGATGTTGTTCTTGCAGTAGGTGCAATAAGTTGATATTAATCCAATCTTGGAGAAACAGTCGGAAGCAGTTTTAGAACATAAGTTGATGTTCTAGGGAATTGATAACGGCAGCCTCCTTTACGAGACGGTTATCATTCCAGACTTCCAAGGTGACCTGGATGGCAGAGTGGCTGTCAGAGTTATAGTTTTTCCTCTGACGAGGGGCAGTATTTTGGACAGGTGATCCAGGTGGATACTGAGGGAAGGCATGGCGCAGGATACTGATTAAGTTCAGTTGACGATACAGTCTAAGAAGTTTGGATTTAGAGTTCATTTATGAGCTAGGTCCCATCAGAAATCCAGACATTCTAGGACAGGTATTGCTCATTTCGGGAGATAGTTTTCTCTGCGAACATGAGATATAGAGAGACATAGAAAGAAACATCAAAGCGGATCCACTCACTGAGGCTATTTCTCGAACGCAATAGTTTCGCAAACGAGCTTTGTGAGACTGACTAGTAGAGGAGTTGGGTGTTCGGTATCACACGGGCTGTGAGTATGCGACATCGCAATAATTAGCCTTGAGTGCAAGTGGGAGATTGTTGGAGATAGTGCCCTCAGAGTCAATTATTGAGTCACAGGCACGTGATTGCAATGATTGAGGGGAGGACCTATCCCGGTAGGACAGTCTTACTCGAGATGATAGTATGCTATCTGGTTTATCTTTATCATCGTGTACTGCTTTAGGTGACCTTTCGAGTCGCTATTACACGTTGATAAAGCCCCTAGGATTCTTGCTTGACCACCAGCAGTATGAGGGCGATCATATAAGTGGGAGCTGGGGGTCTATAAGCACATCCTTAAAAGGTCCCTAGTCGTGGGAGATTCGAGACAGGGCATCGTTTCTCCAGAGTAGACTAGTGTATACAGTCGAGACCCCGACGAGGGGCGGTGGCCGGTCTCACAAGCCACTGGTGTCAGTTGGTTCACCTAAGATGTATACAGGTGCTCATTGGGTTATGAGTACACCGGACAGGACTCGCCGGGAACCTGCTAGTTGGGATATACCAGACGTCAGATAGCAGTTCCCAGGTGACATGTGTACAGGTTAGTTCATCGACCTGGGATCGTCATTTGTCTCGTGTGAGTTCCCACTGTACTTTGATTACTACCCTACCACGGCTCAAAGGAGTCGTGCAAACAGGTTTTAGTTGGGTACAGTCCCGAGCCACATGGAGGCAGTGAGCGGATCTGCAGGGGTTCGTCTCTCCTGGTATTGGGGGTGAGGTCGTGCTGTGTCTAGGAGAGCCAGAACATGAAAAGTCCTTGGCCAAGGCAGGAGATTTGCTGGTAGGTATTCCAGTAGTATCTCAGGGTGTTCTGGGCTGCACTCCGACACGACTTGTACCGCTTTTGGGGGTCTGACTTTTACCAACCCCCTAGGCCCGCCATGCGATGCTCATAGACGAACGGACCGGACTGTACGGATATTGTCACTGACAGGCTCAGTAGGGTGTCAGGATGAGTTCGCTCATCGACGTCCCTTTTGGTCAATACCTGGTGGCCCGTCACGTATTGGCTTATACCTCTGACGTGCTAGTGGTTAAATCCACAGCCACAGTATTGACGAGTCTTTAGAGTCCACCACACAGACAGTTACTCAAGTTTCGGGCGAAACGCTGTAGAGGCCGTATGGAGATATGGTAGGGTTCGATCAGACACGTGCGGTATTGCACGGATTGTGATCGGACGGGTTTTTTCTAGCCGGCTTTGGCTTAAGCCGGATCCTAGTATTTGATAGTGTAGTTTTGTCTCTTTGCATTTGTGTTCAGTGGGAATACAAATGCGGGCATGTATTTGCAGTAGCGGGGTTTTCCTGTAATTTATTACGGGGTCGGTTCTCTGGGGTTGCCAGTTTGCATTCCGTTCCGGCCGGTTTTCTCTTTTTCCTTCCCGGTCGGACTTTTCGTTGGAGGGTGTTAATTGCAAGTAACATTTTTGTGAGGGGTTTCTTTGCATGAGTGTGACCTCTTCATCATGATATTCCATTCTTGTCCATCTCTTTGCATTTATTTGATGGTTGTTTGATTTGAGTTGAAAAGGAAATTGTTGTGACCATTATTCTTTTTGGATTTTCCTTTTCTCCTTTGTTAATTCATTCATCCATTTTCCCACCAATTCCTTTGTGGGGCCGGCCAATTTTTTTTCCAGCAAGGAATTTGAATGTTTTAGATTGGATGGAGAAAGGTTTAATTTGTGTGCATATTTTCTTCATATGATATTTAGTGGGCCCCCTCTTTTGTGTATGCTGTTGGAATGATTAATTCCTTTTATATACATGGTTTTAATTAGTGCAACACTACACATACTTTTTTCCAGTGAGCTCTTTGTGCTTGGCCGAGCTCTTTTCTTGCATACTCCATTGACATTTCTTGCAATCAATCCATGAAATTTCTTTGTGCAAAATTCCTCCAACCATGGCAACCTCATAACCCCAAAAGAGACAAGCTTCTACACTTTTCTATAGCAAGTCTTGGACGCGTCGGCTAGCCAACTTCGCGCCCGAGTTGCCTCGGTCAAGAGGCGGGAGCCCGTAAAAGATTCCGGCTACGTGGTGCCCTTTCCGACGAGCGAGGAGGTGACGGAGATCCGCGGGAGATCGGAGTGGAGACAAAGACCGAAGGACTCGGATCAGTCGGTATATTTCTCTACCCGTATTTTTCTTTGCTAGTTGCTAGGTTAATGGCCCGATCCGGGTGAAAAGTCCGCGGCGGTGCCGTTTTGCAAAGTTCGCAAAGTTTTTGTTTTCCGCGTTTCCGGCGTCGGATCGACGGCCGGGGCGCCCCCGCGGGCTTACAATGGTATCAGAGCCACGCCATTAATTTAGCCTAGCATGGTCTAGCGCGTTTAGAACTCGATCGAACAAAAACCCGAAAACCGTATTTTTGTGCACATGTGTTCTCTGTTAAAATTTTTTGAGCTCCTAAAATTTTTCTGGTGATTGCAGAGACATGTACAACAAATTATAAGAATTCTGGGAAAATACGATCCACTGATTCCTCACTTCGACCGCGGAAGCGCGGCCAAACCCCTGTCTTGGCCGCGCTTGCGCGGCGGAAAAGAGGAATCGTGGCACCATATTTTCCCAGTAAGCTTATGTGTTGAAAATAGGGCATTTGGGATATTTTCTTTGGGCCCAGTTTTTCTGTAAATGCTACAGTAGTGTGTGGGGCCCACTTTGATAAATTTGTTCGATCGGATATTTTAAACATGCTAGTTCACAGTTTTTACATTATATCTGCGACCGTGAATGTCACTTGATCGGTAAATCCCGTCTAACTGCTATAGCCCGGTTAGACGGATTTGCGAACGTGATTTTCACGTTGATGTTCTGTGATTGTACTATGTTGTTGCGGATCGGTCGTGGGGGATAGCCTGGTTGCAGTGGTAGTACAGTTCTGTTTTTATGTACATTTGATATTGCGGGGCGAGCGTCCGACATGTGGACTGCCGTCACTGCCTGTTTGTATTATTATTTTGGGGCACGACCTGGTTGCGGTCGATGTACCCGTTGTATGTATATTTTTTACTTTCTGTACTAGGATTACCCCGCGGAGGGGTGCACGGATAGCCGGATTCTAGAGGGCAACAAGCCCGCATCTCATGGCATTGAGGCGGAGGGGCTTCACTCTAGAATTGGCGGGCTATTCGCCGCACTCGTAGGGGGTATAGGGTTGACCCAGGAGGGGTGCCCAAGTTACCGGATTCCGTGAAGTGCTGGGTGGTCCATTCACGTTGCTGAAAGGGGCTGCCTCGCTTCAGCTTTTGGCGGGTAACTTGCCGCACCCGTAGGGGTCTAGGATTTCATTGCACAGGCTATCCACACGACCAGGGGAACGTCGGGTTTCAGTAGCGGCTCTGTGAAACCCGGGGATCCCAGATATCTGTATTGATCTGTGTTGCTGTACTTTTCTGTGCTGCATTGTTTATCACGCCTTGAGCGAAAATTATATATTGGTATATATATATTTATAGATGTTGTATATGTTTTTCATCCGCGCTAGTCCAGTCTCCGCTCTGTCGTTAGTTAGCTAACCTAACGGGTGATGACGGGACCCAGTGGCGAATGCGGATGGCATATACGTACGTCAGTATATTTTCGTTCTTTGTGGTGTGATCAATTGATGGGACTGCGTTGATTCGGATCAATGCAAGATAAACAAACCTATTCTGATGTTGTTGGAACACTTTTCAAAAAGCTGTTATTGCAAGGGCGTTCTCTTTTGTTTTGCACAGTGGTATTCAGTTGGAATATCCTGCTCCTCAGTCGACGAGGCAAGGGCCGAGATCCCTTCACCGGGAGTGACCCCTTGGACAAAAGTTTGCGTCAGGGCAGTAACTTCACTATAGCCGATTACTTTTGCTTTGCATCGTGGTATTCATTTGGAATATCCTGCACCTCATTCTACGGGGAAAGAGCCGAGATCCCTTCACCGGGAGTGACCTCTTTAGCGAAGGTTTTCGTTACTATATTTTTCTAAAAAGCTATCCGTTCCTTCAACGATATCAAGTTCATTACGTTAAAGGTTTTCGCCAGAAACCATTCGTAGCCCTCCGTCATTTCAGTTAAATATTCGGTAGTATTCAAGCTATGTATTTTGACCTCACGCCAAGGCATAGTGTTTGGCAGCTGCCGGGTATTTATCTGTTGCATAGATAGATGCGTTGGTTTGGGACAGTCGTACTACTATTTTGGCCTACGTCAAGGGTATGTACGGGTGGGTTCAAATTAACCAGGATAATGACGGGTAGAACTTGACATGTGACTTATGATATTTTGACCTCACGCCAAGGTCATAAGAGCATGGGGTAAAAATCCACATCGGGAGTTTCAAAAGTACTGAAACTTGCCAGATATGCGCATACCTTCTGGAGTGTGATAACGTGAGCGGATTCCGTCACGTTATCATGCGATGAGAGTTGGATCCCGATTTCCACTGATGAGTTGGTTTACTCCTCGGGTTATCCCGGCTAATTCTTCTTTCAGGTTTGGGGAAGAATTTGACGTTACAGTGGGAGGTTTCCAGATTAGATAAATTGGTAACCATTCTGATCTAGGTTAGAGTGCACGCTGAGTGTTTCTTTTCTCTCTCTCTCTGGCAGCGACCATTGACCCGACCCTAGACTATGACTCAGTGACTAAGTTGACCGAACCTTCTTAACACAGGCTTTTGGATTGTCAGAGTTGCAGACCTCTTTGCCACTCCTACTTTTACCCTTTTCTCCGGGACACCCCGTATTACTACGAACGTCCACTTCCATTGGACAAAACCATCGTATGGTTATATACGAACTCGAAGGACTTCGAGGATGGTTTCCGGTTCTGGAGAAAACGAATAGGACTATTCAGTTGTCTTTACCTTTTACCTTCTCTCAGGTTGCGAGTACTCCTTGGTTTAGGAGATAGTACACCTATTACGCAAATTGGATAGTCTTCTTCCAAACCTTAGGCTGGTGCCGAACGGTGGGGAATGAAGAAAGCCAATTAGCCTAAACGGTGTACAGAAGGTATTAAGTTCAGACAAAGCAAGGGATTAGTAAGAGGGCAAAGTAAATTACGACTGTTATTCACAACCTAACCATGTACTTCTTTGTCAATCCTAAATCACCTATGAATTAAGTTCATTCGGTTGTCTTTTATCCTCACCTTCTCTCGCATTGCAAGTGCTCCTAGGACTAGGACAGTACACCCATTATGCTTATTGGATAGTCTTCTTCCAAACCATAGGCTGGTGCCGAACGGTAGGGAAGGAAGAAAACCATTTGGCCTAAAGGGGTGTACAGAAGGTAATGACTAAAGACATATAAAGGGATTTGGAGAGGTGGCAAAGAATTATACAGTTATAGTTGTGAATCTGGATAATGGAAGAGGCATTACTAAGAATACCAGGATACCCCATCGAAACATTTCAATGTTTCGATTTCACTGTGTACTGTTAAAAGAAAACTGATTTCCCAATTAGACACTTGCTCCAGGGTATGTATTTACCAGGTTGGATTCTCACATCTGTATGGTTTTACAGATGATGAGTGGGAGTAAGTTATTGGGAATTAGGTGACCATCCTCATTATATCAGGATTCGTTGTAATTGGTGATATTTGAGGAAGTCACCTGGGTTGTTTGCCGGTCGGCAAATATTTGGTTTTGAATATCCGTTGTTGTGCACCAATTTCAAATTGATATATCTGTACGTCTATTTTTATAGAGTGAGACATATCTTTTTGAAATTATGTCTATGACATTTACCTATACCAGTGGATGGTTAGGTAAGGAGCATTAAACAGCGGTGTAATTCTTCTTAACCAAAAGTACAGTTTTCAACCTACGACACACAGTGAATGAGTCACCAGACTCAGGGGACTTATACAGAGTATTGTATATTGTCCAGTGTCCATTAGGACAGAGGGGTAGGTACTCGTACTATATTCGGTTTACTTATGACTTCTCTAGTTCTTAGACAAGTGTTTCATAGAAACACAAGGTCCAAGTTTTGAGAAGTTATGGGTATATGAATAAAGTAGAGAACCAGGTATTACAAGTATCGGGATTCTTCAAGGTGATCGAAGATGTAGATACTTGTGTATGGTATTCAGTTGATAGTAATGTTTAAGAGAACTTGCTTCTCTTTCAGGTTACTCATAATTGGAAGCATTCCTAGGTTGAGTAACGCTGATCGGCCTCTTTCCATTTAGTTGACATGCACTGGAGACAGCTGCATGATTTGAATCTGGTTCAATTAAATCAGTGCCTCTGGTTCTTGGATATAGAACAGTTCATATCTTGACATTGTTAAGATACGGGGAGTTGTCCGGCTTATGCTTAAAACCAGACTCTGGACAACTCAAGGCACGTTTCAGTAATGGCTGTTTGTGGGTTGACCCGGGCTATGACGAGGGTTGACTTTCTACCATCTGGAAGATCAATAGTGATATTGTTCTTGACTCGCCACAGTTTTATCAAAAATGGATTTTTTCAGAAAACAGTAGTGGGAGTATGGTAGAACTGGAAGTGATTCCAGAACCACAAACGATTACTGAAGATTTCATAAGAACCTAAAGATTCAATCTGGTTTGACATTCCATTGGCCACTCCGCAGATAAGGTGGGTAACCTCAGGCACCCGAGAGGTACTTCGGTATGCTCAAGAACGGTGGCAGGGAGGTTCTTGTTTACCCAGACTTGCCATTGCTGTTGTTCCAGGCTGCGAGACCCGGCGGGAGGATGAGTATAGCGTCGTTCTAAACTGGCTTTAGAAGTGCACGTCTATATGACTCTGCCAGAGGGTTGTCGTAGTCAGTGGGAGCAGCGGAAGCATTGGTGGATATCAGGCTTATGTCTATTTATAGACTAAAGCAGATATAACGGAGCTAGATCATCTATTTCTGATGTGAAGTCATAGGTATGACTTCATCAGAATAGGGGATGGATCTGTTAAGAATGTAGTAGAGTGTGATGTCCTGGTATTTGATGACATACACAGAGTAGGAAGTGATATTCCTATACTACGATCGGTTATACTTTTGGTCGTCACACAGTGGTTTCTCCACAAAGGACTTGGATATTATATCAGACATTCTGGTTACTAGATCTATGGTTTTAGATCTAGATTTGGGTGGTTTCCCAATCTGGGTACTTTGACCGCATTCTATGAGTATTTAGAATGGACGACTCCTGGCACGGTAGTGTACCTGCAGGTAATGGAGTCACCCTCTCTAAAGGTGTCTTACAGACTAAAGGGGAGAGGGACACGCATGATTGACAGATCACTTGCTTAGGCAACTGAGTTAATCATGAGATGTCAAGTACCACACCAGATGTTGTTCTTGCAGTAGGTGCAATAAGTTGATATTAATCCAATCTTGGAGAAACAGTCGGAAGCAGTTTTAGAACATAAGTTGATGTTCTAGGGAATTGATAACGGCAGCCTCCTTTACGAGACGGTTATCATTCCAGGCTTCCAAGGTGACCTGGATGGCAGAGTGGCTGTCAGAGTTATAGTTTTTCCTCTGACGAGGGGCAGTATTTTGGACAGGTGATCCAGGTGGATACTGAGGGAAGGCATGGCGCAGGATACTGATTAAGTTCAGTTGACGATACAGTCTAAGAAGTTTGGATTTAGAGTTCATTTATGAGCTAGGTCCCATCAGAAATCCAGACATTCTAGGACAGGTATTGCTCATTTCGGGAGATAGTTTTCTCTGCGAACATGAGATATAGAGAGACATAGAAAGAAACATCAAAGCGGATCCACTCACTGAGGCTATTTCTCGAACGCAATAGTTTCGCAAACGAGCTTTGTGAGACTGACTAGTAGAGGAGTTGGGTGTTCGGTATCACACGGGCTGTGAGTATGCGACATCGCAATAATTAGCCTTGAGTGCAAGTGGGAGATTGTTGGAGATAGTGCCCTCAGAGTCAATTATTGAGTCACAGGCACGTGATTGCAATGATTGAGGGGAGGACCTATCCCGGTAGGACAGTCTTACTCGAGATGATAGTATGCTATCTGGTTTATCTTTATCATCGTGTACTGCTTTAGGTGACCTTTCGAGTCGCTATTACACGTTGATAAAGCCCCTAGGATTCTTGCTTGACCACCAGCAGTATGAGGGCGATCATATAAGTGGGAGCTGGGGGTCTATAAGCACATCCTTAAAAGGTCCCTAGTCGTGGGAGATTCGAGACAGGGCATCGTTTCTCCAGAGTAGACTAGTGTATACAGTCGAGACCCCGACGAGGGGCGGTGGCCGGTCTCACAAGCCACTGGTGTCAGTTGGTTCACCTAAGATGTATACAGGTGCTCATTGGGTTATGAGTACACCGGACAGGACTCGCCGGGAACCTGCTAGTTGGGATATACCAGACGTCAGATAGCAGTTCCCAGGTGACATGTGTACAGGTTAGTTCATCGACCTGGGATCGTCATTTGTCTCGTGTGAGTTCCCACTGTACTTTGATTACTACCCTACCACGGCTCAAAGGAGTCGTGCAAACAGGTTTTAGTTGGGTACAGTCCCGAGCCACATGGAGGCAGTGAGCGGATCTGCAGGGGTTCGTCTCTCCTGGTATTGGGGGTGAGGTCGTGCTGTGTCTAGGAGAGCCAGAACATGAAAAGTCCTTGGCCAAGGCAGGAGATTTGCTGGTAGGTATTCCAGTAGTATCTCAGGGTGTTCTGGGCTGCACTCCGACACGACTTGTACCGCTTTTGGGGGTCTGACTTTTACCAACCCCCTAGGCCCGCCATGCGATGCTCATAGACGAACGGACCGGACTGTACGGATATTGTCACTGACAGGCTCAGTAGGGTGTCAGGATGAGTTCGCTCATCGACGTCCCTTTTGGTCAATACCTGGTGGCCCGTCACGTATTGGCTTATACCTCTGACGTGCTAGTGGTTAAATCCACAGCCACAGTATTGACGAGTCTTTAGAGTCCACCACACAGACAGTTACTCAAGTTTCGGGCGAAACGCTGTAGAGGCCGTATGGAGATATGGCAGGGTTCGATCAGACACGTGCGGTATTGCACGGATTGTGATCGGACGGGTTTTTTCTAGCCGGCTTTGGCTTAAGCCGGATCCTAGTATTTGATAGTGTAGTTTTGTCTCTTTGCATTTGTGTTCAGTGGGAATACAAATGCGGGCATGTATTTGCAGTAGCGGGGTTTTCCTGTAATTTATTACGGGGTCGGTTCTCTGGGGTTGCCAGTTTGCATTCCGTTCCGGCCGGTTTTCTCTTTTTCCTTCCCGGTCGGACTTTTCGTTGGAGGGTGTTAATTGCAAGTAACATTTTTGTGAGGGGTTTCTTTGCATGAGTGTGACCTCTTCATCATGATATTCCATTCTTGTCCATCTCTTTGCATTTATTTGATGGTTGTTTGATTTGAGTTGAAAAGGAAATTGTTGTGACCATTATTCTTTTTGGATTTTCCTTTTCTCCTTTGTTAATTCATTCATCCATTTTCCCACCAATTCCTTTGTGGGGCCGGCCAATTTTTTTTCCAGCAAGGAATTTGAATGTTTTAGATTGGATGGAGAAAGGTTTAATTTGTGTGCATATTTTCTTCATATGATATTTAGTGGGCCCCCTCTTTTGTGTATGCTGTTGGAATGATTAATTCCTTTTATATACATGGTTTTAATTAGTGCAACACTACACATACTTTTTTCCAGTGAGCTCTTTGTGCTTGGCCGAGCTCTTTTCTTGCATACTCCATTGACATTTCTTGCAATCAATCCATGAAATTTCTTTGTGCAAAATTCCTCCAACCATGGCAACCTCATAACCCCAAAAGAGACAAGCTTCTACACTTTTCTATAGCAAGTCTTGGACGCGTCGGCTAGCCAACTTCGCGCCCGAGTTGCCTCGGTCAAGAGGCGGGAGCCCGTAAAAGATTCCGGCTACGTGGTGCCCTTTCCGACGAGCGAGGAGGTGACGGAGATCCGCGGGAGATCGGAGTGGAGACAAAGACCGAAGGACTCGGATCAGTCGGTATATTTCTCTACCCGTATTTTTCTTTGCTAGTTGCTAGGTTAATGGCCCGATCCGGGTGAAAAGTCCGCGGCGGTGCCGTTTTGCAAAGTTCGCAAAGTTTTTGTTTTCCGCGTTTCCGGCGTCGGATCGACGGCCGGGGCGCCCCCGCGGGCTTACAAACCTGATATACAAAATCATATCACTCTCTTTATTAGTAAAGAAATGATAAAATTTTGTATTGTTGGATAATGTTTTGGACATTTCCTATATCAAAAGTTGATCGGTTCAGGCACGTTATCTAAAAGCATTTATGTTCTAAATCAAACTACAGTTCTTAGTATACAGAACACACACAAGAGGAAGAGTTCAGAAATGAACGAATCCTTCTTGAGGTATTGTAGACTAGGTCATATCAATGCGACCCGACTGGCTGAGTTACATTTAGATGCATATTTAAATCAGTTTGAATTTACATCTTGTGAAACTCGCCAGTCATGTCACAAAGATAAGATGACCATAGCTCTGTTTATTGGAAACAGAGAAAGAGTTAGTGAACTCTTGGGATTGATACATGTTGATGTATGTAAGGTCCCCTGTCTACACATGCCAGGACTGGTTCTTTATACTTCATTACGTTCTCTGTTGATCTCTTTAGATTCAGACATATGTTCTTGTTGAAACACAAGTCCGAACCTTTTGAGATATTCACAGAATATAAGTTAGAAGTAGAGAACCAAAATACGGGTATAAGTATTATGTCCTATGATGAGATCAAGGAGGAGAATACTTGAGCACGGAATTCCTGGACTATTCTCAAGGAGAATGAGATTCTCTCTCGGCATTACTCCTCCGAATACACCATAGCACGATGGTGTATCGGGGCAGAGCAATCACACCCTATATGATATGGTGTACTCTATGATGAGTACTACTGAGTTACCTATTTCCTTTTGGGAGTTATGCACTTGAGAAGCTGCATACCTATTGAATAGGGTTCCAATCAAATCAGTTGCCTACCATCTCATATGTGATATGGAAAGAGAAGAGCCCATGTCTTAAGCTAGTTAAAGATTTGGGGTTGACCGGCCTATGTCTGAAATCAAAATCCGGACAAGCTCGAGGCAAGGTCTGTAATGTAGAACTGGAAAGGTTCCAGCTATACAAACTACAGCTGATGATTTGATAGAACCAAAGGATTCAGTAGATTCCAACGAACCTCAGCCTCTCTGCCGATCTAGTAGGGTTCCTCACCCACCTGTGAGATACTTCTGTTTCTCTATGACAGTGGGAGCGAGGATTGCATCATGAGATGATGACCCAACTAGTTTCGAGCTGGCCATCAGGAGTGTGACTCTGTAAGAATGGCTGGATGCTTATCGATCTGAGATGGAATCCTTATACACCAACAAAGTATGGACTTTAGTTGCTATATCTGAAGGGTTAAATCCCCATCAGGAGCAAGTATATCTTAAGATGATTACTTGGTGTAGATGGAAAAGTTGAGACTTTCAAAGCTAGACTTGTTAAAATTTTGCATCATTGACCAGGTGTGGATAATGATGAAACCTTTTCAAGTAGCTATGCTTAAGTCCATCCAGATCCTACTTGTCACGGCTACATACCATGACTACGATATCTGGTGGTTGGGTGTCATGACTGCTTTTCTAAATGATGTTTTAGAAGAGTGCGTCTATAAGTACACAACCAGAGGGCTTCGTAGACAGTGGGAGCAGCGGAAACGTGTGCAAGATGATTTATAGGATTAAAGTAGGCATCGCGGAGTTGGAACATCTGTTTTGATGGATTAGTCAAAGAGTTTGACATCATCAAAATGGTAGATGAACCTTGTATAAACAAAAAGGTAGCAGGGAGTATGGTGGTGATCCTCGTAGAGTACGTGGATGACATACTCTTGATAAGAAAGGAGTTTCTTATGCTACGCTCGATCAATCTCCTTTTTTCGCAAAGATTCTCCGTGTAGGATCAAAATGATACCTCCTAAATCCTGAGTTTTAGATCTATGAGATAGGTTTAATTGGATGTTAGGATTCTCACTAGTTGTAGTGAGATGATATCAAACGATTCTGGGGAAAATCACTGGAAAGGTTCCAGGGTGATAAAGACGACTGAATGTCAGTCGCAGGCATTGTCTTTACCCTCAGTAAAGGGACGGTATGTTGGAGGAGTTCCAAGATAGATACCGTGACATACTAGACAATAAAGGCAGGATACATCGCTACTTAAGATGCTACCAAAGTGGCTGTTTGGGTGTATATTGGTTCATGAGATGAACTATGTTCCTCCCATTGTGTGACAATGGAGTTGTGGCTTATGCCAAGGAACGCAGGTCCCATCAGTGATCCAGACATATTCTAAGGAAGTATCACTTGATCATGGAGATGGTTAATCTCTAAGGGATCGAGGTTAGGAGAGTAGACTCAGAGGACAACACGGCGGATCCACTCACGAAGGCCTATTCCCAGAGAGAGACTTTTATGGGATGGTTGAGTATGAGATACTACAACCACTGCTATAGATGGCCCTAGTGCAAGTGGGAGATTGTTAGTTTTATGTATGCCCTAGAGGCCATTACTGTACATTGGATGTATATTGTAGTGGATGCTGGGACATATATAGGGAGGACTTTCTTGCTCGACATGATAGTATGCTATCTGGTTGCTCTTTACCTTAACGTGTACACAGATTGTCTCTCTATTACATGTTGGTAAAGCCCTTAGGATGTGTACTTGACTATCTGGACTATGATGCGGATCATACTAGTGGGGACATGGTAGTCCATAAGTACATCCTTGAAAGTCCCTAGTCGTGGGTGTATCGAGATGGGGCATCGATATACCAGAGTAGACTAGCGTGTACCTTCTCGACCCATACAGATGGGCGATGGATGATCCCATATCCATTGGTGTTTGACATCAGAGATGATATACGGGTGCTCAGTAGAGACTGGGTACACTGGACGGACTCGCCGAGAACTCCCAGATGGTATTATACCTTACGTCAGATGGCAGTTCTCTGGTGACACTGGTACAGAGTAGTCTGTTGACCCGAGATAGTCATAGAGTCTTGTGTGGTTCCCACTGTGCTTTGATTTCCATCTTACCACATCCAAGAAGACGTGCAAAACGGTGGTTTTTGGGTGCAGTCCCGAGTCACATGGAGGCAATGAGCGATAGGAGGGGATTCGTCTCTCCCGGTATAGGGGGTTGATGTTGCGCTGTGTTCGATTGGCTATAACAGGAAATCCCTGGCCAGGGTTGCTGAGATTTACTGGTAAGTGTTACCAGTAGTTTCTCGAATTGTTATAGACCTCATATCGACACGACTTATCGAGCTATTGGGGTCTGACGTTTACCACCCCTAGGCAAGATATGCGACATATCAGACGACGAGACCGGACTGTACGGTAGTGTTACTGGTTGGATTCACTGGAGTGTGAGCGGGCTTGCTCGTCGATCTTCTGATCGCTCAATACCCGGGTGGCTGTTACGTTTAGCAGACCGCTTGCGGCTTGTGGGTGTTTGATATGATCATCACCTGCTGCCGGCGTATTGACGAGTCTTTAGAGTCCTACACAGAGGTTCCTGGCTCAAGCAAAACGAAATAGGAGCGCATATGAGATATGTGCGGGACCGAGAATAATACCAGTATATGATACTGTATTCGATTCTCGCGATTTGTAACATTGATCGGTTATATGCGTTATAGCCGGGTTATCGGATCAAGTGTTGATTCGATAAGTTGTTACTATTGATATTAGTCGGTTATATGCGATATGACCGGGTCGTTAAATCAAGTGTTGATTCAGTGATTTAATGTATAATTATATATTTGATATATCACTTTACATTAACTAATATAGGTTCAATTAAATGGATTTTCTCACTTGAAGTTCACAAGTTGTATATGTGATATACTTTTGTGCACTTGATTGTATCATGTTTGATGATACATGTTAACTTGGTTAAGTGTAAAGATTAAACCATGGTTAAGTTAATGATTAGGGTTTTGATTATCTTATTTATTTATTTATTTATTTGTTTTGGAAAAGATAAAGAAAGAATGGTGGCTTTGTTTGTTTGTTTGTTGAAGATTCATGAAGCTTTGACTTAGTCACCATTCTTGTCTTCATACTTAACCCTAACCATTTAAACAAACCATGGTCTATTCTCTACACTTAACTAAGGTTAGTATTACGATAAGTATTCATTTTCCTTTCCATTTTATTAACTTATCATAATATTATCATCTTCTTCTTCTTCATCTTCAAAGAAGAAAAGCTTGCCTCATCAATGGCAAGTGATGAAATCATGAGAAATCCAATTCTAAAGTGAACCCACTTCCTATTTCTTCATCCTCTACCTCTTGCCAAGTAGTATAGGGTGTTTCCTTCATAAGTTTTCAAGGCTTGGTGAAGGTGGAGCTTGATCTAGTGATGCCTCGACGTAGATCATCTTCGGCATCGTCGTCGATGACCTAGCCCGCTTTTTCTCCGATGAAGCCGATGCAAGAGTCATGGTTCGATTTGGACAGCGGAGAGGACATCATCATGGAGCTATGGAGGTGGAGAAACGGATCTACAAAGGTTGTATTTCCGTTCTTTTAGTTTAGTTGTAAACTAGTTTCTTTTTCGCCTAAAAATCTTGTCAACGATCTAGTCTAGGGTTTCTCGGTACCGCAATTTTTCAAATTGGCATGGTTGATGCCTTATGAGACCTCCTTGGTGTGCCTAGGAACCTTTCACTATCACGTACGCGATGTTGTGCACCGGACCGGATATAGCTTGCGCACTTAGTGTGGTAAGTATGTATCAATCAGACCCAGGGGAGAAGCACTGGATAGCTGTGAAGAACATTCTTAAGTACTTGAGAAGGACTAAAGAGATGTTCTTGGTGTATGGTAATGGAGAACTCCAGGTGGAGTCTTTTACCGATTCGAACTTCCAGAGTGATAAGGACGACAACAAATCTGTCTCGGGTTTTGTCTTCACCCTCAATGGAGGGGCGGTATATTTGAAGAGTTCCAAGTAAGATACCACAGCAGACTCGGTGATGGAGGCTGAATACATCGCTGTCAACGATGCGGCCAAAGATACTGTCTGGATGAAGAAGTTCATTACTGAACTTGGTGTGGTTCCATCCATTGAGGATCCAATACCTTTGTATTGTGATAACAATGGAGCTGTGGCTTTGGCCAAGGAACCCCGGTCCCATCAGCGATCCAGACATATTCTGAGGCGATATCACCTGATCTGGGAGATAGTTGATCGCTGGAAGATCTAGGTCAGGAGAGTAGATACGAAGGACAACACGGTGGATCCACATGAAGGACCTCCCCCAGACACAGTTTGAAAGAGTTTTTTGGAAGGTTGGGTATGCGATACTACAACTGGCCTTAGTGCAAGTTGTAGATTGTTAGGAATATGTATGCCCTAGAGGCCATTATTTTATGATATGGTGGATTCTTGAACATATATATAAAGGACTTTCTTGCTCGACATGATAGTATGCTATCTGGTTTCTCTTTATCTTAACATGTACACTTGTTTTAGTATACTATCTGTCACACCCCGCTTCCCAGTGTACGGAAACGGTGACGTGGCAAGCCCGCGACGTATTTATTTCGAGAAGGTCATTTCCCGGAATAAATACGCTAAGTGTAAAATAAGCAATATAAAATGACAAGAGAATTAACATGCGGTATAAAAATTCAACAACTTTATTTACATTCAACTTGATTCATTTACAACACATGGTATCAACTGAAATGAAAATACAAGAATGGCAATGCCTAAACAGGTGGCATACATAAACTGAAAAGGAGATAACGGGTCTAGGCTTGGATCGCGATCCGATCGTTCTCCTTCTCTGAGATGTCTACCTTCTCAGTCTCTACAGTATTTGACGAACATTCCAAGAAAATAAAGAAAAGTGGAATGCCCGTCAGCGAACTTTCGCTCGGTAAGTCCCCAAGAAAAGAAGTGAAGTTTAAAGTGAAATGATAAGGTAAAATTATATTATGAATAAGTGAGTATGAAGTATGTTGTGTCAGCTTGTCGTTTAATATAAACTTTGCAAGTTCATTTAACATGCAGTTTTATCTTAATATGTGAACAAGTATAATAATATATGACAAGTAGATAAACATGACAGCATAGCATAAGCATAGAAAAAAATATAGCATGGCCGTGTAGTGTAGGTATGGTGAACATGCAGTGAAGGTAAGTGTATTAACAAGTCTCTACTTGGGTATACTAATTTACGTAAGTTCAAGGATAAATGTCAACCAATCTCAAGAGTGTTCTCGAACACAACAGGCTGTAATCCAGGGATAAGGAATCACGGGCCCGAATCAAGTGTTAGTAACGGGATTTCGACCGTCGTCGAAGTATTTCAAACTCAGCAGGCTGTAATCCAGGTGTAAGGAAATACAGGTCCTCATGATAGCTTGCTTGTATTAGTAGACATGGATTCATGATCTAGAGGAACTCCTGAGATTTCGTTGGATCCACACATGAACTACCCCAGCACCCCGTGTATTTTACGTTACAGTTAAATTTATAGGCCTTGCTCGAATCCATGAATACATCAAGTGGCAATATAGAATTCATGTCGATCTCAAGTATTCATGTCAAGAATTCTTGTATTCATGTCAAGTATGTATTCATGGTTCGAGTCAAGTCAAGTCATGTATTCATGTTTGATATATGTGTTTGAATTCAGGTATTCAGGTTTATGTTCAAGTATACATGCTAGACTTTAGATTCAAGTTTGAGTTGTATTCTAATTTGAGTTTGGTTTCAAGTTTGATTTAGACTCAGACTTGAGTCAGACACTTGTAACCGATTTAGATCTTGAAAAAAGTAGGACTCTATTTTGACCTCAGGTTCAGGAGTTATCGGTAACTGCTACACATGGACGACATAATTTGTGTATTTTTCTAAGACAATTACCATTGATAACACCGTTAAGTTTTCTATCTTGAATAGGCAAGCACTCACTTTCTCCGGCTCCATGGGGCTCAAGAGAATTGATTATGCTTAAACCTATATTTACTAAAGTCCTTAAGAGTGTTTTATATAGCTCGAGGAAATTTTATGAAAAATATTTTTATATAATTTCAAAATAAACCTTGAGAAGTTATTTATATTATTTAGAGTTTCTATGAATGTGAATTTTAGGGATTTGAGGTATTTTAGTGATAAATACTTAGCTTGAATAGTTCATGGTATTTTATTGCAAAGCTTGACTTGTATTGATATATTGAGGGTATTTTGGTGAAACTTGTGAACTTTCATTCTTTTAAAAATGTAAGTTTGTTATATTTAAAATAAATGGATTTATAATATTTATATAATTATTAAAAATTAATTTTGATTATTAAGTAGAAAATTGCGTTTTTCTTAAAAATCGTATTAAAAACCTTTCGAGACCGAATGCTCCATGAAGAGGTCTGCATCTCGCTCTACTAGCACAAGGATGTGCGATAATCCGCACCTTCCATAGCGGGTCCCCTAAAGAGAGTTGTAGAGGCTTATTTGCAAAGAGTTTTGGAATACAATTCAAAGAACACCGTTTTTTTATAGTTGATGGTATTTTAATGTAATATGGTAACAAAAATATGTTCAAGGGATATCGTGCTATGGAAACATGTGTGTATGTGAGGGGTAGGTCATTACCCCGTGAAGTTTTCTAATGGTAAAGTATTAACAACATACTAAAAGGTGATATGTAAAGTTCATAGTATTTTAATGAAAAAGTTAAATTGTGATTGTTTTACAAAAGATTTTTGGATAAAATTTATTCTAGACATGAGTATTAAACTTATAAGTGAAGTGTTACAACTTGTTTGATCAAAATTTAAAGGAAGATGGAGTTATATGCTTTAGAAAAAAAACATCGACAATAACTCAACTTTTTACCGATTTTGATTAACAAGAAATTCAAGAGATAGGAAGAAAGATTTGGAGGGACTTACAAGTGATTTAGGGTAAGGCAAGGTTGAAGAAACTAGATTGGTGGTCGTGGCGTCGCGGGGTAGCTGGAATAGCCTTGATTCCTCGCCGGAAGTTGGTCGTTGGCTAACTCCTCTTCTACTCCACTTGTACTTGAGAAAATTTGAAGATTTTGGCTAGAATTTTCAGAATGAGGAAGGGCTAGGGCATGGGATAATATTTATAGTGTGGAATTAGGGTTTTAGTATTAAAAGAGTGAACTAAAATGCATTAAAATGTGATTAATTAGGGAATTGTGGGGTCTCTCTTTCATTGCAGAGTAATCAAACAGTGCGGGAGTAATGGGGGTAGGGGAAATGACAAGTGTGCGAAGCCCGGGCATCATTTGCCATGGGGGGCCCGTCGGTGCCGGTCCTATAGCTGATCTCACCGGTCGTTTTGTGGGTTGGGGCTGGTGGATTGTGTACATGTGTCCATGTCTATATTTATACCCTTTTACACATGTTTATTTTTTTCCAGACTTTTCATTTTTATGTGCATCGCACGTGTAAATTTTTGGGCTTCCAAAATGTTTAAAAGAAAAAAATCAGAAAAAATATAATGTTTCCGACGGGGTTCGAATACAAGGCTACGTCACAGTAGTGCAAGGCTTTGCCAGTGAGCTACAAGTTGTTTATTGCTGTTCTTAAATAAGATATTCTTATAACTTATACTCAGGCTTATAAACTCCTTTCCGTACATTAAAAAGAAAAATTTCGTACAGAAAATTCAGAGTCGTTACTTTCTACCCTCCTTATAAAAATTTCCTCCTCGAAATTTATAAAAGGAAGTTGTAACATATTCAAGAAAAATTAGATTACAGCGGTGGTGAAAGAATTACCGGTATAGTACCGAAAGTGCATGAAAATGTTTAGGTAGATGAAAGACCAACAAGATGCAAGAATTTGAAAAGGCTGAAAAGATGGGAAGGGATTTACCAGTGTTACCATGACCTATAGTCTCGGCTTCCACGGCCGCTAAAATGTAAGCCTGATGTCTCGGCATATTTCTCTGTGCATACTGGTATACTGATGGCTGACGAGATAAAGGTGGTCTGTGTAGACGTGGTGCAGGAAGAGCTAAACGAATAGGTGGAGCTTGGATAGCTGGTCTAGCTGCGAGGGCTGGGCCAGTTCGGTTGTGTGGGCAAGTTTCTATATTGTGGAGGATGATCCACACATCAGAAAAAGACCGTTTGCTCGACAACAATCCTTGACTTGGTATCCAGTCCTCTTACAATAGATGCAGAAGTTCAGTTCAGTCTCGGAAAATGATCCTCCTGGCCTCATAACTGGCGCTGAGAGAGTTGGCCTAGAAGAGGCTCCTCCAGTAATCTGATGGGCGGGACGTTTCATACTTATCGACTGTGGCCATCCCTTCTTTGTAATGACAACTTCATAACGACGGGCTGACTTCAAAGCTGCTTCATATGTCAGGTATTCTCCCGTTTCTAGGGCAACCTGGATCTCCGGGTCTAATCCTTGCTGGAAGCGTCTGGCTCTGATTTCTTTAGTGGGAATTAGATGGGCAGCGAATCTGCTGAGCATGGTGAATTCAGAATCGTACTCGTCCACTGACTTATCCCACATGGATCCTTGTTGCAGGTGAATGAATTTCTATTCCATCTCGAAGTGCGCAGTTTCTGGAAAATACTTGGAATCAAAGAGATCACGAAAAATCTTCCACTCGATTGGATGCTCAAGGCGGCTCTCTTCGGCCTTCCACCAGATTCTGGCATTGTCAGTAAGCTGGAGTTTTGCTATTCTGACCCAAGCCATTTCTGGAACTTGAGCTGCGACTAGGTCGTCTTCAATGCTCTGTGCCCATTCCTCGGCCTCAAGTGGTTTCTCCTTTCCTTAGAAGTTCTTTGGGTATAATGATCAAAATTGTTTCACTCTCAGTGCTTCTGCTTCAGAGTGGATGAAACTCTGTTGAAGCAGAGCTGTCTGCTCCTGCAAAATCGTGCTTTGAGCCTGCCGACCTTCAAGTAAGCTTTTGATAGCCTCCAGAAGTATCGTCTGTTCTGTGAGTGGAGCGGCTACGGTAGGTGGAGGTGGTAGAACGGTAAGGATAGGTGGTGGTGGTGTACTTCCATTATTGGTGCTAGGGTTGTTGTTGGGAGAATCGATCACCTTAGATAGAGAGGAAAGATTAGGATAGATTCAACGGAAATTGAATTGTAAGGAATGTAAAGTTTTTGAATCTCATATTTCTTGTTATATATTGCTTATGACTTCAAGTAGAACTGGACTTGCATGGGCCACCAATAAAACCTGTCATGCCTCGCTTCCCGGTGTATGGAAACAGAGACGTGGCAAGCCCGCGATGTATTTATTTCGAGAAGGTCATTTCCCGGAATAAATACGCTAAGCGTAAAATAAGCAATATAAAATGACAAGAGAATTAACATGGGGTATAAAAATTCAACAACTTTATTTACATTCAACTTGATTCATTTACAACATATGGTATCAACTGAAATGAAAATACAAGAATGGCAATATCTAAACAGGTGGCATATATAAACTGAAAAGGAGATAACGAGTCTAGGCCTGGATCACGATCTGATCATGATCCTCTTTTGAGATGTCTACCTCCTCAGTCTCTATAGTATCTGATGAAGATTCCAAGAAAACAAAGAAAGGTGGAATGCCCATCAGCGAACTTTCGATCGATAAGTCCCCAAGAAAAGAAGTGAAGTTTAAAGTGAAATGATATTGTAAAAGTATATTATGAATAAGTGAGTATGAAGTATGTTGTGTCAGCTTTTCGTTTAATATATACATGGCAAGTTCATTTAGCGTGCAGTTTTATCGTAATATATGAACAAGTATGGTAATATATGACAAGTAGATAAACATGATAACATAGCATGAGCATGGAATCAAATATAACATGGCCGTGTAGTGTAGGTATGGTGAACATGCAGTGAAGGTAAGTGTATTAACATGTCTCTACTTGGGTATACTAATTTACGTAAGTTCAATGGTGAATGTCAACCAATCTCAAGAGTGTTCTCGAACCCAACAGACTGTAATCCAAGGGTAGAAACCACGGGCCCGAATCAAGTGTTAGTAACGGGAATTCAACCATTATCGAAGTATTCAAAACTCAACAGGCTGTAATCCAAGAGCAAGGAAACACGGGCCCTCATGATAGCTTGCTTGTGTTAGTAGACATGGATTCATGATCTAGGGGGACTTCTGAGATTTCGTTGGATTCACACATGAACTACCCCAGCACCCCGTGTATTCTACGTTACAGTTAAATTTATAGGCCTTGCTCGAATCCATGAATACATCAAGTGGCAAGATAGAGTTCATGTTGATATCGAGTATTCATGTCAAGTATTCTTGTATTCATGTCAAGTATGTATTCATGGTTCGAGTCAAGTCAAGTCATGTATTCATGTTTGATATATGTGTTTGAATTCAGGTATTCAGGTTCATGTTCAAGTATGCATGCTAGACTTTGGATTCAAGTTTGTATTGGATTCTGATTTGAGTTTGGTTTCAAGTTTGATTTAGACTCAGACTTTTGTCAGACACTTGTAACTGATTTATATCTTGAATTAGGTTAAGGAGTTATCGGTAACTGCTGCACATGGACGGCAAGATTTGTGTATTTTTTCAAGACAATTACTATTGATAACATCGTTAAGTTTTCTACCTTAAATAGGCAATCACTCACTTTCTCCGGCTCCTTGGGGCTCAAGAGAATTGATCCTGCTTAAACCTATATTTACTAAAGTTCCTAACAGTGTTTTATATAGCTCGAGGGACTTTTATGAAAAATATTTTTATATAATTTCAAAATAAATCTCGAGAAGTTATTTATATTATTTAGAGTTTCCATGAATGTGAATTTTAGGGATTTGAGGTATTTTAGTGATAAATACTTAGCTTGAATAGTTCATGGTATTTTACTGTAAACCTTGACTTGTACTGATATCTTGAGTGTATTTTGGTGAAACTTGTGAACTCTCATTCTTTTAAAAATGTAAGTTTGTTATATTGAAAATATATAGATTTATAATATTTATATAATTATTAAAAATTAATTTTGATTATTAAGTAGAAAATTGCGTTTTTCTTAAAAATCTTATTAAAAACCTTTCGAGACCGAATGCTCCATGAGGAGGTCTGCATCTCGCTCTACTAGACCAAGGATGTGTGATAATACACACCATCCAATAGCGGGTTCCCTAATGAGAGTTGTAGAGCCTTATTTGCAAAGGATTTTGGAATACAATTCAAAGAACATCGTTTTTTATAGTTGATGGTATTTTATTGTAATATGTTAACAAAAATATGTTTAAGGGACATCGTGCTATGGAAACATGTGTGTATGTGAGGGGTAGGTCATTACCCCATGAAGTTTTCTAAAGGTTAAATATTAACAATATACTAAAAGGTGATATGTAAAGTTCATGGTATTTTAACGAAAAAGTTAAATTTTGATTGTTTTACAAAAGATTTTTGGATAAAATTTATTCTAGACATGAGTATTAAACTTATAAGTGAAGTGTTACAACTTGTTTGATCAAAAGTTAAAGGAAGATGGAGCTATATGCTTTAGAAAAAAAACCATCGATATTAACTCCACTTTTTACCGATTTTTATTAACAAGAAATTCAAGAGATAGGAAGAAAGATTTGGAGGGACTTACAAGTGATTTAAGGTAAGGAAAGGTTGAAGAAACTAGATTGGTGGTCATGGCGTCATGGAGTTGCCAGAATAGCCTCGATTCCTCGCCAGAAGTTGGTCGTTGGCTAACTTCTCTTCTACTCCACTTGTACTTGAGAAAATTTGAGGGTTTTGGTTCGAATTTTCAGAATGAGGAGGGGCTAAGGCATGGGATAGTATTTATAGTGTGGAATTAGGGTTTTGGGATTAAAAGAGTGAATTAAAATGCATTAAAATATGATAAATTGAGGAATTGAGGGGTCTATGTTTGATTGCAGAGTAATCAAATAGTGCAGGGGTAATGGGGGTAGGGAAAATGATAAGTGTGCAAAGCCCGGGCATCATTTGCTATGGGGGCCCATCGGCGCCGGCCCTAGAGCCGATCTCGCCGGTCATTTTGTTAGTTAGGGCCGGTGGATTGTGTACACGTGTTCATGTCTGTATTTATACCCTTTTGCACTTGTTTATTTTTTTTCAGACTTTTCATTTTTATGTGCATTGCATGTCTAAACTTTTGGGCTTCCAAAAATTTTAAAAGAAAAAATCAGAAAAAATATAATGTGTCTGATGGGGTTCGAACACAGGGCTACGCCACAGCAGTGCAAGGCTTTACCGGTGAGTTACAAGTTGTTTCTTGCTATTTTTAAACAAGATATACTTATAACTTGTACTCAGGCTTGTAAACTCCTTTCTGTAAATTAAAAAAAAGTTTGTACAAAAAATTCAGAGTCTTTACACCGTCTCTCTGATACATGTTGATAAAGCCATTAGGATGTAGGCTTGACTACCAAAACTATGATGCAGATCATATTAGTAGGGCTTGTTTAGTCCGCAAGCACATCCTTTAACAGTTCCTAGTTGAGGGAGTATCGAGATAGGCCATCGTTATTCTAGAGTAGACTAGTGTGTACGTTCCTTGAACCTGTATGGGGCGATGGTTGATCGTACAACCATTGGTGTTTGACATCAAAGATTGTACACATGTGCTCATTGAAGAATGGGTACACCAAATAGGACTCGTCGAGAACTCCTAGATGGTACCATACCTATCGTCAGATAGCAGTTCTCTGGTGACACTTGTACAGGTTAGTTTGTAGACCTTAGATCGTCATAGAGTCTTGTGTGGTTCCTGCTAGCTTCCCTAGTGTTGCCGCTGGGTTTCAGGAGGCATTGACCATGCCATTTTAAAAAAAATG
Organism: Agapanthus africanus; assembly: GCA_030015575.1. Taxonomy (NCBI): domain Eukaryota; kingdom Viridiplantae; phylum Streptophyta; class Magnoliopsida; order Asparagales; family Amaryllidaceae; genus Agapanthus; species Agapanthus africanus. The sequence goes on along the minus strand of JASDDO010000001.1, from coordinate 498,556,760 downwards.
GCGCACTAAAGAACCCTAATCTAGAATCATAACTAGAGAATTAGACGAACAAGAATGTAAACATCTTTACATCTAAGTGAACAAGGAATACAACCTTTGTAGACCGGTCTTTCACTTCAATAGCTCCATGTAGTAGTCCCTTCACTCCAAGTAGTGAACTCCGGACTCTAGAAAGGCTCCACAAGATGAACGGAATAAGCTTGCTTGAAGTCCTCGAGGCCGAAGATGATCTACGTCGAGAAGACACCAACTCAAGCTACCTCTTCACTAATATGGAATTAGTGAAGCAAACACCCTAAACTAAATGGCTAATCTAGTAGAGAATGATGAAGTAGGAATTTTGCTCACTTTAGAAATATTTTTCTTACTCATTTTCTTCACCTCCTAAAAAGCTAGTGAGCTTGAGGAAGGTGATGAAAAAGAAGCAACCATGGAAAAATCTCAAGTGTTATGGCAACCATGGGTGAGTTAATATCATATAATAACCTTTGTAGAGACTAAACCATGGCTAATCATAATGGTTGGGTTAATAAATATCTTAAGTAAAACAAAATTGGTGGACTTAGTCAATGATTCTACAAGCTTCCATTAAGCTTCAACCATGACTAAATTCCACTCAATTTTGAATTAGTTTAAATAAATAAAACCCTAGATTATGTTAAGCATAGTGTGAGTCTCATACACCCATGTCACATGTATCATCTAGCATGACACAAAAAAATATACATTAATATATATCACATATATACTATATGCACACAAGTGAGAAAAAAAAATCTTAAGTGTGCTAATATTAGTTAATGTAAATTAATATATCAAATATATAATTATACATTAAACTATTAAATCAACGCTTGATTTAATATTCCGGTTATATCACATACAACCGACTAATATCAAACGTATCAACTTATCGAATCAACACTTGATCCGATAACCCGGCCATATCACATATAACCGACCGATATCATATATCGCGAAAATGAAATACGGTATCACATACTCGTATTAATCTCGGTACTGCACATATCACATATGTGCTCCTACTTCGTTTTGCTTGAGACAGGAAACCTCTGTGTAGGACTCTAAAGACTTGTCAATACGCCGGCAGTAGGTGGTGATCATATCAGTCACCCACAAGCCGCAAGCGGTCTGCTAAACGTAACGGCCACCCGGGTATTGAGCGATCTGAAGATCAATAAGAAAGCCTGCTCATACTCCTATGAATCCAATAAGTAACACTACCGTACAGTCTGGTCTCTTCGTCTGATATGTCGCATATCACAGCATGGGGGTGGTAAAACGTCAGACCCCAATAGCCTGATAAGTCATACCGATGTGAGGGTCATAACGGTTTGAGAAACTGCTGAAACCACTTACCGGTAGATCTCAGCAACCCTGGCCAGGGATTTCCTGTTATGGCTAATCAAGCATAGCGCAACATCAACCCTCAATACCGGGAGAGACGAAATCACTTCCTATCGCTCATTGCTTCCATGTGAATCGGGACTGTACCCAAAAACCACCGTTTTGCACGATCTCTTGAACGTGGTAAGGTAGAAATCAAAGCACAGTGGGAATCACACAAGACTCTATGATGATCTCGGGTAGACAGACTAACCTGTACCAGTGTCACCAGAGAACTGCTATCTGACGATAGGTATAATACCATCTAGGAGTTCTCGGCCAGTCCTTTCAGTGTACCCAGTCTCCACTGAGCACCCGTATACCTTCTCTGATGTCAAACACCAATGGATATGGGATCATCCATCGCCCATCATATGGGTCGAGAAGCGTATACGCTAGTCTATTCTGGAATATCGATACCCTGTCTCGATACTCCCATGACTAGGAACTATCTAAGGATGTACTTACCGACTACCTCTGCCCTACTAGTATGATCTACATCATAATCCTGGTAGTCAAGTACTCATACTAAAGGCTTTATCAACATGTAATAGAGAGACAATAAGTGTACATGTTAAGATAAAGAGCAACCAGATAACATACTATCATATCGAGCAAGAAAGTCCTCCCTATATATGTCCAAGCATCCACTATAATATACATCACATGTATAATAATGGCCTCTAGGGCATACATATAACTAACAATATCCCACTTGCACTAAGGACATTTGTTCTAGTATCTCATACCCAACGCCCCATAAAAGTCTATCTAGGAAAAAGCCTCTGTGAGTGGATCCGCCGTGTTATCCTTCGCGTCCACTCTCCTTACCTCGATCGCATGGAGATCAACCATCTCCCTGATCTGGTGATACTGTCCTCAGAATATGTCTGGATCACTGATGGGACCGGCGTACCTAGGGCAAAGCCACAACTCCATTGATTGTCACAATAACAGTTATTGGACGCTCAATGGTAGGAACTATGTTCATCTCATGAACAATAAAAATCCAGACATCCACTTTGGTAGCATCATTGGTAGCGATGTATTCAGCCTTTATCGTCTAGTTTGCCACGATATATAGCTTGGAACTCTTCCAACATACCGTCCCTCCATTGAGGGTAAAGACAAAGCCCGCGACTAACTTTTAGTCAACCTTATCACTCTGGAAGCTGGAATTGGTAAAGGACTCCCACTAGAGTTCACCGTTACCAAACACCAAGAACATTTCATTAGTGCTTCTTAAGTACTTAAGAATGTCCTACACAGCTATCCAGTGATTTTTCCAAGAACCGATTGATTCCTGATCACTACACCTAGTGAGTCAGCTACATCTGGTCTGATACATAACATCGCATACATGATAGAGCCTACTGCCAAAGCATAGGGTATCCCTTTCATGCGAGCTCTCTCCAAATCAGTTTTGGGAGACATTTTTTGGATAGAGTGATTCATGAGTATGTGGGCGAACCACCACGCTTAGAATCTTCCAAGCTAAACTCCTTTAGAATGGTGTTAATATACCTAGATTTGGGACAATCCCAACATCCACTTAGATATATCACCATAGATCATAATCCACAAGATGTAGTAGGTATCATCCATATCTTCTTTGGAGAATCGTCATGATAAGAGGAGCTTGACGGAATGTAGCATAGGAAACCATTTCCTATAAAGAGTATATTATCTACGTACAATATATGGAAGACAACCTTACTCTCTACTACCTTCTTGTATATACAAGGTTCATCTTCCTTTTTGATGAAGTCAAACTCTTTGACTGCCACATCAAAACAGATGTTCCAACTCCGCGATGTGAGCTCTAATCCTGATGGAGTTAAGAATAGCCACTGGAGAAAAGGTTTCATCATAATCCCCGAAAGGGCTCCGTGAGTAAAAACAGCAAGACTACCGACAATTTTGTGAAAACCGGAAAGGGCGCAGATTCGTAAAAAAAAAAGATAAGGCCTACCCCAGATTTGATTATAGGGGTGCTGTGCTTTCGTTTCTTCACGGAAGATGCCCCGTCGAAATAGAGTTCCCATCGGGTATTACTCCCTCTTTTCTCCCCGTCGATTGTGTCGAACGCGTGCTCGTCAGGAAATTCGCAATTTAAGGGTGAGTCGCTAGGTATCAGATGCTCAGCGAGGAAGTCGGCGATGGCTTAGCCTTTCACTGCCTTGAGAGGTCGATATGTTATCCAGAACTCTATTAAAAAGAGGGCCCATTCAGCGAGCCTTCCTGTTAGTATGGCTCTTGACATCAAATATTTGAGAGGATCCACCTTTGATATGAGATGGACCTCATGCGCCAAAGCATAATGCCGAACCTTCGTTATCGCGAAGATTAACGCCAGGCAGTGTTTTTCGATAGGGGAGTAGTTGTTTTCTGCCCCCAGGAGAACTCGACTAAAATAGTAGAGGGCTCTCTCTTTCCCTTGGTCGTTCTCCTGTGCCCATAGCGTGACCAAAGAACCTTCAAGGGCGGTTGTGTACAGGACGAGGGGCTTTCCCTTGACCAGAGCGGTCAATACCGGAGGATTCTGCAGGTATTGCTTGATTTCGTCTAGTGCACTCTGGCATTTACGATCCCAAACGAATGGGGTTCCCTTCTTCATTAGGTGACTGTAGGGACATCATTTTCCGGAGAGGTTGGCTATGAACCGTCGGATATACGCGAGCTTTCCTTATAGAGACAGCAATTGTTTCAGAGTTCTTTGAATTGGCATTTCCATAATCACCTTGATCTTCGATGGATCTATTTCGATGCCCCGGTGGCGTATGATGAATCCTAGGAATTTGCCTGAGGAAACTCCACATGCGCATTTTAGAGGGTTCATCTTCAGGTTATACTTACGAAGACGTTGGAACACTATTTTCAAATGCTCCCAGTGTTCCTCGTACGATTTGCTTTTCACCATGAGGTCGTCGATATAACATTCGACAATCTCATGTATGAGGTCATCAAAGATCTTCATCATGGCCCTTTGATAAGTAGCGCCGGCGTTCTTCAGACCGAAAGGCATCACTTTATAGCAGAATATGCCCAGAGGAGTCCGGAAAGCGGTATGCTTCTGGTCTTTGGGATGCATCTTTATTTGATTGTACCCCGATGATCCATCCATGAATGAGAAGACTTTGTGAGTGGACGTGTTATCTAATATCAGCTCAGTAACCGGTACGGGAAAATCATCCTTCGGACAGGCTTTGTTGAGGTCCCAAAAGTCTACGCAGATGCGCACCGTCCCATTTTTCTTCATCACCAGGACAATGTTGGAGATCTAGTCAGGGTATTGAACTTCTTGGATGAAGCCGGAGTCGATTAGCTTTTTGACTTCGGCGTTGATACTCATTTCAAGTTCGAGCCGCATTCTTCTTAGTGCTTGTTTGACTGGCTTGACGGCCGGAGATATCACCAATTTATGCACAGCAATTTCTGGATCTAACCCAAACATCTTGGAATAGTTCCATTCAAAGCAGCCTTTATACTGCATGGGCACATCTTTTAGCATAGCCACCTGCTCTTTAGACAGCAGCTCACGGACGAAAGTTGGTCGCGGGTCGTTTGCCGTCCCTAAGTCGATTTTTCTTAGGTTGTCCGCCATGGTGTGTATCCCATCTTCCAATTCTTTTGGCGCCGGTGGAAATTCTGAGATCACCTCGTTCTCATCCTCATTTTCGATGCACCAGGAGAGGTCATCTATATTATTTTGTAGTCTTTCTTCGGACAACGTTATCACGTGGCAGGTATAAGATCATTTCCAAGACCGATATTGATCTGGTCCCACACTCTCTATACATGTTGCTTTTGGCATATACTTTTGTGGTGGGGCTACCCTCCAATAGTTGGATAGAGTAAACCTGCCTTGCTGATATTGTTCTTCAACCCAGTTTTTGAAGGTGAAGCAGTCTTCAAGAGGATGTCCTATTGCTCGGTGGTAGGAGCAATAATTGGGGTGATGGACCTCGTTTGCTTGTTCGGGGTGCCTGGACTCCGGGAGCGTAATCATTTGATGTTTCATGATAAGGTCGAATATCTTCCTTGTCTTGTCTTGGGGGAAAGAATATTCCCGACTCATCTTCTTCATTAGCAATGGATTCCGGCTGACCTTTGCTCGATCGCGTGGCTTCTTGGATCCGCTTTGCTGCTGTCGAACATTTTTTACGTTCTTTAACTTGTTTTTGCCTCTATGTCGGACCTTTTTCTTGTCTAGGGAATGCACGGAGGGCTGACGGTGAAGGGCATCATCATTCTCCGTAGCCTGCTGAAGGAGGCATTGCATCCTAGCTTTCTCGTAAATGGCCATTTCGCGGCTGTGGTCGTCCCGAACCTTTTGACCTGCTTCCCTTATTACCTTGTCCATCTGTTCTTCAAACGACGGGATTGGCATTTTTATGGCAGGACCTCGTTCTGGTTCAACGTCAGCGTCTTCTAAAAGAGCATCTCGTTCTTCATCGAGGTCATTTTTGACATGGAAGCCATGGAATCGCTCCCGTTTATTGGATTGGACATATCCAAGCTCGATCGTTTCCATTTTCCCATTGGGCAATTTTCGCCGAGTTCTGGGGACATTCCAGATCCAGTTGTAGAACTAAGCTTGTCGAGCAGTCTGTTTGAAAAGTACACCTTGGCATTTTAACAGCCTTTTTAATCACTCTGTGTAATATCTGGGCAGACGGATTGGTTGAAGCCTGTCCAGTGCAAAATCGGAACCATGCCAGATTTCTTTCTCCACTTTGGTTTCCGCAGATCGATAGAAGAGGATCACCTTTTCACCTTTTCGCTTGGGAAGGACGTAGAAAGTTTGCAGTTCTTGCACGCTATATGTATCGAGCGCATCAAGCTCCCTGTAATGTTGCTGCGGAACTATGGCGATTTGCAAACTTTGATTTGCTCCATTGAAGGTTTGTATTGATGGACGAACAGAGAATACTGCACTGACCTCGTCTTCAGAGTCACTGTCGAAGACCAAAACAGGGGTAGACGGTCCAGGCTTGTTGCATTGGGGATGCCCCGAATAGACTATCTCCTCCTCCTCCGCAGTATCACTATCGAAGACCGGAATAGTGGCGATAGCTTTTTGTTTATTCTCCGGTTTATGACATCTTTCCGTGTCTTCGAAATTTGGTAGGAAGTATTTGGCGTCTTCAAATTTGCGGACTTCATTTACGAAGAATGGGTTTAGTTCCCCCGTCATGGTGTATTCGAGTCCGTCTTTGAAATACTTCATACACTGATATTGTGTAGAAGGGATGATGTTGTACTCGTGTAACCAAGGCCTGCCGAGCAAAGCGTTGTAGCAAGTCTTGGCATCAATGACATAAAATTTGATGTTAGTGACGAGCAACCCGAAGTGTAACGTTAGTATTATAGACCCGAGTGTTTGTGATAACTGAGAGTCAAACCCGGAGATGGTAATTTTATCCCGAGCCAGGTGCTGAACGCTTATGAAAATTTCTTTTAGCACCCTCACATTTAGCAGGTTGACAGAGGACCCGTTGTCAACCAGGATCTTCCCTATCTTGATGTCATGGCAGTACCCGGTGACATACAGGGGACGGTTATGCTCGCACGTTCCGAGGAGGAGGTCTTCATCGCTGAAGGTAATGTCGGCTGTATTAACTTCTTCCATCTCGTCCTTCATCTTTTCTTTGGCAAGGAAAGCTTGAAACTGCTCGGGCTCTTGTAATGCCCTGATCAGAGAATCTCGTGCTTCTTTAGACAGGAGAAGGGCATCCAGAATGCTTAACTGTGTGGGTATCTTTCTCAGGTGTGCCAGGACATTGTAATCCACTTTTCTTTTCTTAGGCGGGTCCTTGGCTACAAGCTCTTCGACGACTCAATCATCATGGGTGATATCCTCAGGGACCTTTTCTTTTCCCTTATCTTTTTTTATTCAATCCCTTGTTTGTAGGCCAGAGATTCTTTTCGGGCAACGTGCGGTTACGCAGCTGAATATTCTCACAGTTTTTTGTCTCTCCCTCTTTTCCTGAGGTGGATTCCGTGAAGAGAGGGCCGAGTGCTATTTCTTAGTCAGAATCGCTTCCGAAAGTGAAAACTTGAGATCCCTTGGTATCAACCATGTGATAGTTGCCGGTAGTTCCTTTATGCCCATCTGTTGTGTTTCTCTGCTCCCGACGAATTTTACGCTTCATTCGCTTGAAATGCTGTCGGTGCGCCACATATGCCACCATTTCTTGAAGGCTTTACATTCTTCAGTGGGGTGTGCAATCCTCTGATGGTATAAGCAGTAGTTAGAATGTACATCCGCTTCATCAAGATGCATACCGCCAGGAGTATTTCTTTTGAAAGGTGGCAGCTTCATTCCCATTGACAGGGTTTTAGCGAATCATTTCCTTGTCTTAAGCCTGCTTTTGTCTGTTGCGGGTGTGCTTCGATCTGGATGGAGCGCTGCAGCCTCTTCATCCTGTCATCGATGCTTGGCCCTTTCGTATATGGCCACGTCACGCTCGTGATCAGCTTTTCTCTTCTGACGGATTTCATTCAGCAGCATGTCAATCTTCTCGTCTGAGGGTTCCAAGAATTTTGGCATCGATTCCGCCCCCAGCTCCTCTATGTTTGCTTCTGATGCCGAGTGAGCCTCTTCATCATTTACTGAAGAATGAGAGATCATGTGACAACTTGCCACATAATCCCCGGGTTCTTCTGACGAGTCATTTCCCTCATCATTGTCATTATCTTCGCTCTCAAGGACATGGCTGAGAAACTCTTGGAGTGTTACTGGGGTTCGTGCCTTCTGATTATATTTGTCCAGCGCGTCAATATGCTTTTGCAGGTCCGTGCGCTTGTCGTCAGGCTGCGCGAGCTTCCTGGTCTTCTTCTTTTTCTTTGAATACTTTGACGGCCGGGCCTGCGTATTTTGCCCATTGATACTAACTCTTGGTGTTGAGCGTGGTTTCAGCATTCCCTCAATTATCTCGGGTTGCAGTAGGCTTTTCCACCTAATCGTCGGACATGCTTGAAGATCCTTCAGCATTGTTTTGGTCTTAGTTGAAAGGACAACTTCCCACGGAGCTTCCTCTATGAATGAGCATGATGCCCCCGGCATGTCCACCTTTTTAGGAGCATGCGGCTGTGGCCGGTTTACTTTTCATTTTTCAGACAACTTGAACTTGCCCTGTTGGTACTGGTCTTCAACCCAGATTTTGAAGACGTAGCAATCTTCGATTGGGTGGCCCACTATTCTATGGTAGGGACAGTAGTAGGGATGGTTGACGTCACCAGGCTGCGATAAGTGTTTCGGATCTGGCAGAGTGACGAGCCTGTTACGCTTTGCCGGTTCGAATAGTCTTCTCGTTTTATCCCGAGGGAATGAGTAAGGATGTCTCATCTTTTCTCCGAGTGATCGTGATTTATCGTTTTGGCGAGCAGCTGGTTTCGGATCACTCGGCTGTTGCTGAGCGTTGGCGACGAAGGTCGCTTTCCTATTGCCCTTTTCATTCCAAGGCTCCGTTTTTGAGGAGGACGGTCTATGGCCCATCTGGTCCATTTGGGCCAGCTTATCGATCACGGGCTAGAAGGTGGTCGGCTTGAAAAACATCATGAATTGGTATATAGTTGCCTGCAGATCAAGGATCCCTACGAACATGCCTCGGGGATACATAATCTGTTCACCGCCGAAAGACGCGACCGGGACGTTAGGACGTATGGCCTATATTTTGGGGGCAGATGTTATTTGATTTTATCTGTCTACCTCTCCGAAAATACCAAGTTAATTTATGGCATCATGTATCGAAGGTTTAAACAGATTCGGCCGTTGTAGCAGACTTCGTCAGATATCCCCTCGTTGTGAGGGGTTTTTGATTGTGGGGACGCTCTTCTCTGCAGGCGCAAGTCCCTGCATTTAATTACGTTACCGCGTAGCGATAACCACTTTCTCCTGCTCCAGAAGGTCACTTCGTGTCGTATTTTTTTTACTTTTGGTTGCCCGTGGATTTTATACGGAGACTAATTTGTGTTGTCTCCCGTAGGGCGTGGATTAGTCCAAATCCGTATTTTCTTAGATTTGGGTTTGGTTTGATTTAAGAATCGTTAACCTTGTTTGAGATTAAGATCAACTTAAATATTTGTTAAGGATACGTTAATCCGATATTGAACTAAGATCTACTTAACGGGGGTTCGGGATCATTTTGGATCCAACGAAAGAACATTTGGGCTCTATTGTTTTAGTTTAAGAACGTTACGGTCCACAGCTAGTTTAAAGACATTACGGTCCATGGGCTAGTTTAAGGACATTACGGTCCATAGATCACCATTTGGCGGTGAGGTCGTAGTTTAAGGACATTGTGGTCCATAACTAGTTTAACGACATTACGGTCCATAGGCTATGCTCATAGGTTTGAGAGTGCATCCAAGAGCTGTTGGTTGTCGGGACCCTCCACCTCTCTGACATCGTTGAAGAATTACAACGATATATATCAGAGGTGTGGAGAGATGTACCCTTGAACCGAACTCCAGATTGAAGGGAGAGATCATGGTGTAACGAACATTATTTTAGATGCCACGTGTCAGGAGATCATTGTCCATCTCTAGGACCAAGATCGATCTGGAGGGGACCTGAGTATAGGAAGGCTCGGTTGATTGATGGTCAAAAGGTTTTTGGCCTTGAGAGACTTGGCTGATTTGGGCTAAGGTTGGCCTCTCACAGTGTTAAACACTGCTAAATGTTTGGCGCTCACATGCTCCCACGTGAGGCTCTTAAGTAGTGTTAAACACTGAAATTCAGAGCGCTCATGTGTGGCACGTGAGGCACCTGAATATTGGGCACTATTTCTTTGGGCGTATTCACTCGTTCTATACACGTAAGTGTTAAACACTTAAGTCTTGTAACCATCACGTATAGACACGTGATGCGCCACTAAGTTGGGCACTGCCTCCTTTGAATTTATCTTCCTATTCTTTTCTAAGTGCTAAACACTATTGGAGGTTATGTGGGACCATGTGACTCGATCTCAATTGTTCCTTTTTGTTCCTCCGAGGTGCTCATGTGGGACACGTGCTCTGTTGTTATAGCGTTAAACGCTAATATGCATGGGGCTCTTGATCTAGGTCTTGAGAACTTCAAGTCCTTTGTTTTATAAGAATTAAATTCTTATGCAGGGTTAAACCCTAATTCTATCAGAGGAATTAAATTCCTATATCTTTGGAAGAATTAAATTCTTTAAACCTAGTTCTTTCCTCTAAGTTTTGGGACTGCGTAACAGAATCTCCTCAATGAGGATTAAATTCTCAACTTGTGGTGAGATCCGCTTCTGCAGACCTTAACTAGAGGAAGAACTAAGTTCTTTTTTGGAAGAGTTAAACTCTTGTAAAAGAAGATAAAATGATCTCAAAGTTTTTTCCTCACCTAAGGTTTCTTTTTCTTTAAAGGGAACTCCTCTTCTCTTTTTCTTTTCCTCAACTCTTATGGGGGGGTCTCCTCTTCTTTATAGAGAATTAAATTCTCTCTCTATTTTTCTTCCCCTCTCTCCCTGTGTATTTCTTCCTCTTCTTTTTTTCTCCTCTCCCCGCTCCTATTTATATGAGAAGAAAAAGAATCAATTTGTTAAGAAAATCTCTCATTGAGAGATCATGATTGATTCCATGATCTTTTAGATCAATCGGTGAATTTTATTCACCGTTGGATTTTTAATCCAAAGCTTCTCTGTTTAACAGAGAAGATTTCTTATTTGTTTAGCAAGATTATGAATATCTTGTTAATTTTAACAAGATCTGAATTTTATTCTATCATATCTTTTAGTTTAACAAGATCAGAAATATATTTTCTTAATATAGAATTTAATTATATCATATGGATATCTTGTTAATTTAATAAGATTAGGAAAATATTTTCCTATGATAGAACTTTATTCTACCAAAAGATCGCCGTTGGATCTTTGATCCAAAGGTCCTCTATTTAACAGAGAAGATCTTTCTAGTTTGAGAAAGATCAGGAAAATATTTCCTAAATAGAATTTAATTCTAGAATTTGACAGGAGCATTTTAAATTGGGGCGCTCACATGCTTTGCACGTGAGTAGAAAGAGAACTCACGTGTTTATCATGTGATCCATAGTATGGGTTTTAGCCTGTTTATTTTCAGCGTTCATATGCTTTACATATGAGCGCTCATGTGTTTTACACGTGAGGCCTGTTTTGCCATTAATTGTTTTATTGAGTTTATTTTCAGCGCCCATATGCTTTACATATGAGCGCTCATGTGTCAAGCACGTGAGGCCTGTTTGGCCATTAGTTGTTTATTTTATTCAGCGCTCATACGTTTTGCATATGAGCGCTAACGTGTTTTACACATGATGCCTAATTTTATGGACTCTCCCACCTTTTTTGTAAGGGAACAAGTAGCTCTTGGGCGAAAATTTTGGCGGGAAAAAATGCCCTCCACTACTTTGCCTACGTATGTATGTACGTGGGTGAAGTAGTGCAAAGTAATGTATGACCATAGAATTGATGGCTTAGGAGACATGTTTAGGTTCCTTGTAGCCTAAGACTTTCCAACTTTATGAGCTGTGAGTCGAGACGAGTCGAGAAGTTCTCACAGGAACATTATTTTCCCTACGAGTCGAGACGAATCGAGAAGTTCTCGCAGGGACATTATTTTCCCTACGAGTCGAGAAGAATCGAGAAGTTCTCGCAGGGATATTATTTTCCTCACGAGTCGAGACGAATCGAGAAGTTCTCGTAAGGACACTAATTTCTTCACGAGTCGAGACGAATCGAGAAGTTCTCGTAAGGACACTAATTTCCTTACGAGTCGAATCGAATCGAGAAATTCTTGCAAGGACACTAATTTCCTTACGAGTCCAAACGAATCGAGAAGTTCTCGTAAGGACACTAATTTCCTTACGAGTCGAAACGAATCGAGAAGTTCTCGCAGGAATATTATTTTCGCTACGAGTCGAGACAAATCGAGAAGTTCTCGTAAGGACACTAATTTCCTTACGAGTCGAGAAGAATCGAGAAGTTCTCGCAAGGACACTAATTTCCTTACGAGTCGAAACGAATCGAGAAGTTCTCGTAAGGACACTAATTTCCTTTCGAGTCGAAACGAGTCAAGAAGTTCTCGCAAGGACATTATTTTCCTTACGAGTCGAGACGAATCGAGAAGTTCTCGCAGGGATATTATTTTCCCTACGAGTCGAGACGAGTCAAGAAGTTATCGTAAGGGCATTATTTTCCCTATGACTCGGGAAGTTCTTGTAAGGAAATTATTTTCCCTGCGAGTCAAGACGAGTCGAGAGGTTCTTGCAAGGACACGAGTTTTCTTATGAGTCAAAACGAATCGAGAAGTTCTCGCAAGGACACTAATTTCCTTACGAGTCGAAACGAATCGAGAAGTTCTCGTAGGGACATTATTTTCCTTACGAGTCGAGATGAATCAAGAAGTTCTCGCAGGAACATTATTTTCCCTATGAGTCGAGACGAATTGAGAAGTTCTCGCAGGGACATTATTTTCCCTACGAGTCGAGACGAATCGAGAAGTTCTGCCAGGGACATTATTTTCCCTACGAGTCGAGACGAGTCGAAAAGTTCTCTCAAGGACACTAATTTCCCTAAGAGTCAAGAGGAGTCGATAAGTTCTTGCAAGGACACTAATTTCCTTACGAGTTGAGACGAATCAAGAAGTTCTCGCAAGGACACTAATTTCTTTACGAGTCGACACGAATCGAGAAGTTCTCGCAGGACACTAATTTCCTTACGAGTCGAGGCGAATTGAGAAGTTCTCGCAAGGACACTAATTTCCTTACGCGTCGAAACGAATCGAGAAGTTCTCGCAGGAATATTATTTTCCCTACGAGTCGAGACGAATCGAGGAGTTCTCACAAGGACACTAATTTCCTTACGAGTCAAAACGAATCGATAAGTTCTCACAAGGAAACTAATTTCCTTGCGGGTCGAAACGAATCGAGAGGTTCTCGCCAAGGACGCTGATTTCCCTGAATCGAGAGGTTTTTGCCAAGGACACTGATTTTCCTGGGGTCGAGATGAATCAAGAGATTCCTGCAAAGACACCGATTTCCTTGTGGGTCAACACGAATTGAGAGGTTCTCGCCAAGGACACTGATTTTCCTGAATCGAGAGGTTTTTTGCAAAGGACACTGATTTCCCTTAGGTCGAGACGAATCGAGATATTCCTGCAAAGACATTGATTTCCTTATGGGTCGAAACGAATTGAGAGGTTCTCGCCAAGGACGCTGATTTCCCTGAATCGAGAGGTTTTTTCCAAGGACATTGATTTCCCTAGGGTCGAGACGAATCGAGAGATTCCTGCAAAGACACTGATTTCCTTGCGGGTCAAAACGAATCGAGAGGTTCTCGCCAAGGACGCTGATTTTCCTGAATCGAGAGGTTTTTTGCCAAGGACACTGATTTCCCTGGGGTCGAGATGAATCGAGAGATTCCTGCAAAGACACTGATCTCCTTGCGGGTCGAAACGAATCGAGAGGTTCTCACCAAGATGCTGATTTCCCTGAATCGAGAGGTTTTTGCCAAGGGCACTTATTTCCCTGGGAGTCGGTTGTTGACGTTGCGTCCGCATCCTGTTGGAGTTGAGAAGGAACGCTGTGTTGATCTTCTGGGATGTAGATATTGTCGTCAAGACTTGGAACTTGGGACTCTGCCATGGCTCCGAGGTAGTCTCTAGGTTGTCTCTGAACCATCGAGATTTGGAACTAGGAGGCTTTGCCATGGTTCCGTCTTGCTGACGTCGCATCTGCTTCTGGTTGGGACGAGAAGGAACACCGTTATTCATTTCTAGGCTGTAGGTGTAGCCATCGAGATGTAGCTTCTCTTTGGCGAAGCCTGGTGGGACGATATGGTTCCCTTTCTGTTTGTGCCCATGGATTGTATACAGGGGTCAAGGTGATCTCACTTGCAGGGCAAAAGTTTCATTTTATTTTATTTCTTTCCACGATGCTCTATCATTTCAGCATTTTAAATCACAAAAGTCACGATTGCCCAATCATTTCGGCTGTTTTTTCGCTGTGACCAATCATTAGGGCTATTTTTCTTTCTCTTTACTTGCTGCTTTTTATTGCGAGTTGTCCAATCATTTCGGCTATTTTTGTATGTATATATTTTACTTGCTGATTTTTGTTGTAAGTTGCCGTATCATTTCGGCTATTTCGTATGCATTTATGGCTCGTTGACTTTTTGCTGCGAGTATGGAACTCAAGACCTGATACCAATCTTAGCATCAGCACCACTGCGACTGGAACATTGCCAGGAGCGAATCATCATTTTCAATGAAATGACTTGGAATTTGATATCGATTTAGGCATTAGCATTGCTACCACTGGGACATTGCCAGGAGAGAATCATCATTTGCCTTTGTCGGTTCGAACAAAGGAGGCTTAGCAAACAGGGTTAGGATCTTGTTGACTAAGGCTTTCGACTTCATGAGCCGTGAGGGTCTCACAAAGGGTTTTCTCCCTACGAGTCGTGAGGATCTCATAGGTGTATTTTCTCCTTAAGAATCATGAGGATTGCTAAGTGATATCTTCTCTTGTAAGTTATAAGGATCTTACAAGAGAAATTTTCTCCTTGCAAGTCGAGAGGACCAACAAGTGTTGTTCACTAAATGGGGGAATTTGTACCATCGATGGGATTTGGTGAGGGAACGCTTATTTATGCCCGTGAATTGTATACAAGGGACAATATTGACCGCCTGTAGGGCAAATTGGGGGATATGATGGCTTAAGAAATAGGTTCAGGTCCTTGTATCTCAAGACTTTTGAATCCTGTGAGCCGTGAGGGTCTCATAGGGGGAAAATTCTCCTTACAAGTCGTGAGGATCTCGTAAGTGTAATTTCTCCTTAGGAATCATGAGGATTCCTAAGTGTCTTACTCTCGTGTGAGTCGTAAGGATCTCACGTGGGTATTTTCTCCTTACAAGGTTGAGAGGACCCTGCAAGTGCACAGGAATTTTTTTTTTACGAATCTGCGCCCTTTCTGGTTTTCACAAATTCGCCGGTAGCCTTGCTGTTTTTACTCACGGAGCCCTTTCGGGTTTTCATCCATGCCCATTTCGCTTATGGACGTACCGTTTTTATGCTAGTTTAAGGACGTTGCGGTCCATAGTAGTTTAAGGACGTTATGGTCCGTAGTTCTCCATGTGTGGTACGGAGTACCGTTGGATATTACTTTTAGAGTTTTGACTCAAGAAGATAGCGAGTGGACATAAGCATCTTCATCTATCATTGACCTGGGCCGTGACTCGTCAGGCGTAGTATTTTTTCAGGAATTGACCATTTATTGGCTGGAAGGGTCTTTTGCCATGCATATCCATGAGCAAGTAATCCCCACCTTGATAGACTTTGTCTATGATGTACGGGCTCTCATAGTTCGGCTCGAATTCCCCCGTTTGGAACGGTTGTGGATCATAGGTCTTTTTACGACTAGCACGTGTTCGCCTTGGCGGAAGTTCTTGGCCTAGTCAATCTTTCGTATGAGCGCGTCATCCGTGCTTTGTAAGCTTCTAGGTTTTGCTGCGCCATGAGACGAGTTTCATCAAGGGTGTCGAGCTCCTCAAGCCGGAGATGAGCATTCTCTTCATTCGTGAGCTCATAATGAACCGCCACTCGTAGAGAGGGTAGCTCTATTTCCAAGGGGAGTACTGATTCTGTGCCGAATACCAATGCATACGGCATTGTATTCGTAGCCGTTTTGAACGTGGTTCGATACGCCCAGAGAGCTTCATGCCATCTCTCGTGCCAGTATTTTTTATTTTTTGACACCGTCTTCTTTATGATCTTCGTCAAGGTCTTTTTGAAATCCTCAGCTAGACCGTTAGCTCGGGGATTATAGACCGACGGGTATCTCCAATCTATATTATGCTGCTGCGTGAAGCGGCTGATTTTGTGACTTCTGTAGGCCGGCCCGTTATCAGAGATAATCCGTCGCGGAGTGCCGAACCGATAGATGACGTATGTCTTGAAGAAATAAAGAATATTCTCTGTCTTCACTTGTTTTAGCGGTACTGCTTCTGCCCACTTAGAGAAGTAATCAGTTATCTCCAATATGAACCGATGTCCTTTGAACGATGCTGGTTTGATGGGTCCAATTATGTCGATTCCCCACATTTCGAACGGCTAGCTGGCCACTGTTGGATGTAATGGATTTAGATGCTGGTGGATGAAGTCCCCGTGAATTTGGCACGAGTGGCACTGCTTCGAGTATTCGAGGCAGTCCTGAATCATTGTGGGCCAATAGTAGCCCATCCTTTTGATCTTCAGCTTCATCTTTGGCCCAGCTTGATGAGAACCACAGAGCCCGTCGTGGGTTTCTTGGACGACTCTCCTTGCTTCTTCCGGTCCCAGGCATCTCAAACATAGAGAGTCGAACGATCTCTTATATATAGTATCATTGACGAAGGCGAAAGACAGAGCTTGTTTCATGAGCTGATATCTTGAGGATGCATCTTCAGGTGTTTGATGGGATTTGAAGTAGTCTATGAAGACTTCTCTCCTATCCTTAGCCCTTTTGTTGGTCCTCTATTTGTAGGGCTGTTTGCTTGGTTTCTTCCTTTTCTTTAGGCAACTTCGGAGATATTTCTGCTGGCGCAAGAACCCAGCGGCTTTGTACAGTGATCCTTACGTCATCGAGATTTTCGTCGGCCAGTTCTTTAGCGAGTTTGGCTAATGCGTCCGCTTTGTTATTTTCCACACGCGGTATGCTTTCTAGGGCGTAGGAAGGAATTTGAGTCAGCAATTGTTGTACTCTTTCACCGTACATTACCAACTCTGGCTTGCACAATTGATAGTCGTCGTTTACTTGACTAATGATTAGCTGGGAGTCTCCATATATGAAGAGGTTTTCGATCCCTAGGTCGACATCGATCTCAAGACCGACTATCAAATCTTCATATTCCGCTTCATTGTTTGTCCTCGGCTCTGTTAAGGAAAAGGAAAAGCGCATTATCCTTCCTTGTGGAGTCACGAAGATAAGGCCTACCCCAGATTTGATTATGGGGGTGCTGTGCTTTCGTTTCTTCATGGAAGATGCCCCGTCGAAATAGAGTTCCCATCGGGTATTACTCCCTCTTTTCTCTCCGTCGATCGTGTCAAACGCGTGCTCGTCTGGCAATTCATAATTTAGGGGTGAGTCGCCAGGTATCAGATGCTCAGTGAGGAAGTCTGCGATGGTTTAGCCTTTCACTGCCTTGAGAGGTCGATATGTTATCCAGAACTCCATTAAAAGGAGGGCCCATTCAGCGAGCCTTCCTGTTAGTATGGCTCTTGACATCAAATATTTGAGAGTATACACTTTTGATATGAGATGGACCTCATGGCCAAGGCATAATGCCAAAGCTTCGTTATCGCGAAGATTAACGCCAGGCAGTGATTTTTGATAGGGGAGTAGTTGTTTTCTGCCCCAGGAGAACTTGACTCAAATAATAGAGGGCTCTCTTTTTCGCTTGGTCGTTCTCCTGTGCCCATAGGGCGCCCAAAGAACCTTCAAAGGCGGTTGTGTACAGGATGAGGGGCTTTCCCTTGACCGAAGCGGTCAGTACCGGCGGATTCTACAGGTATTGCTTGATTTCGTCCAGTGCACTCTGGCATTTATGATCCCAAACGAACGAGGTTCTCTTCTTCATTAGGTGACTGTAGGGACGACATTTTCCGGAGAGGTTGGCTATGAACCGTCGGATATACGCGAGCTTTCCTTGCAGAGACCACAATTGTTTCAGAGTTCTTGGAATGGGCATTTCTATAATTGCCTTGATTTTCGATGGATCTATTTCGATGCCCCGGTGGCGTATGATGAATCCTAGGAGTTTGCCTGAGAAAACTCCAAATGCGCATTTTAGAGGGTTCATCTTCAGGTTATACTTACGAAGATGTCGGAACTCTATTTTCAAATGCACCCAGTGTTCCTCGTACGATTTGTTTTTCACTACGAGGTCGTCGATATAACATTCGACAATCTCATGTATAAGGTAATCAAAGATCTTCATCATGGCCTTTTGATAGATAGCGCCGGTGTTCTTCAGACCGAAAGTGTAATGTTTTAAAAATAAATAAATAAATAATTAAATAAATAAAATCCTTTAAGTGAAATTTCTGATAATCGGTAAAATAAACCGTATTTTCCGTAAAACACAACTATAATTATTTTTCAATATATATTTAAATACGCCTATTTTAACTATGTAATTGTTAGTATTTGGTATTTATTTGGTCACTTATAAATTATTAGTTTACTTAAATATTTTTCCTTAATTAATTATTTTAATATTAATATAAGCTTTTATTTATACATTAAATTGGTGCAAATTACAAATTGCAATTGGTTAATTTTACAAAAGTGAACCATGACATACTAGAATTTAGTTTGTAGCATGCTCTTCTCTTCTTTATTTATCTTCAAATTTCTAGACTTTTCTAGGTCAATTAAGAAAATAAATAAAATTAATTAATTTATGAAAAGACTTAAGTGAGGTAATAATTTGAGAAGTCTCTACACACCCCCACACACTTCTTTTTCTCTCTCCTCTCTCACCTAGTTCTGGCTGAAATTCACCTTGGCTGCCCAAAATTTCCCCCATCTCACTTTGCATCAAAAATCTCCAAAAATTCAACAAAAATCCAAAATAAAAGCTCAAATTCACAATCCAATCTCTACCCATTATCCTTTGACCTATCTAGCTTGGATCTTGGAGCAAAGTTAGCATTTTTAGGAGGCTTGGGTGCATGTTTGATCTCATGTTTATTGAGGTATAATCCTAACCCTAGTGTTAGTTGTAGGTTAATTACTATAATTTAATGAATTTCAGTGTTTAATTATGGATCTAATTGCTAAATTAAAAATTCCAGAAAGGGTTTATGATCAAGTTAGGGTTTTTATCAATTATTCATGGTTTTAATGAGTAGATTAACATGTTAATGGAATGCAAAACCTAATCTAGTTACTAGTTGCTAATTGTTAGTTTAAAATTATGCTAATTATGCTAATTTTGAAAACTAGGTTTTTTAGAAATTAATTAAATAGTTGAGATTAAAATCTAATTAGGGTTTTCATGATATTATTAACATTATAAATTGTAGTTTAATACCTTAGATCATGCAAAACCTAGTTTAGTTGTTGTTTTGTGGATTG
This sequence comes from Agapanthus africanus, assembly GCA_030015575.1. Taxonomy (NCBI): domain Eukaryota; kingdom Viridiplantae; phylum Streptophyta; class Magnoliopsida; order Asparagales; family Amaryllidaceae; genus Agapanthus; species Agapanthus africanus. Next base: position 498,537,240 of record JASDDO010000001.1, on the reverse strand, counting down.
TTATTTTGAAATTGTTAAAATTGGATAATTTTGCAACTAGAATTTTGGGTTTAATGGAAATTGATGTGATTAAATTTAAGTAATGGTTTGTATGATCTACTTATGATATTTAGTGAATATTATTGCCACTAGTTTTGTTAAAACATCATGTTTCGAATTAAAACGGTTATTTGATGCTTTCTAGGTTTTCGGAAATAAATCGATTTGATTTATTTTGAGGTTTTGATGAGTTACAATCTATTTCATATTATAATTAGTGAGTTTTGAAACCACGATTGGTACGTTTGGGTTTTTCTCGATCAATTGGTGTTCGTACACCGATGTCGAGGGTTATTTGGTTCTTTTGCATGAGCGAGTCATAAGTTTTAACCTATGCACGTTTCATGCGCCATTTTGGTTTTTATCCGCGATTTCGGTTTACGATATTATATATGTTTGCGTATAGGTACCCCTCACGTGGATTTCGAACGAGGAAGAAGAGGATGGCGGCATCGACTTCGGCAAGCGAGGACCAGGTGAGTAGATGTATATCTATGGGGGAAATCGGGTGGATGGCGTATAGCACCCCCACAACTTCGTAGGATATGATGTGGTCTTGAGATAGTTATATACTGTTATGTTATGGTGAGATATGAATACTGAACAAGAAAGGTTCTAGGATGACCACGGATCGGAATTTTGGGTATTTCGGATGACAGTCCTCTTATTCTAGTCCTTAGTCGCGAGACCCTAAAGTATAGGTTAGCTCGCGCACACGCGCACACACACTTGTTTTGTAGGTTTACAACATATACACGTGATATGAGGATGTTATGTGATACTTGGGGATGAGTCGATATGATCGGGCATGAGGCCGTGAGAAATTTGATATGTGACCGAGTAATGATATAAGATATGTTATGATATTACAGCGGATCGTTGGATGATGATACCTTGTGATTGATGATGTATATATATGATAGTTGACATATGCTTGAAATATGAAATAAGGTATGCTATGATATTTATAATGGATCGCTTGTGCAATGTATATTCATATATGATGATATGTGTTGATGATATCGGAATATACGAGACTTTAGAATAGTACCTAGATTGTGATATTGATTAATGACGATACCCAAATAAATGATGATGTAAATATGATAGTTTACCCGTACGCCGATTCTGGGATGCCGTACGATGGATTTACCGTACGAGATATAGATGTGATGATTGATCCGCACTCTTGACTTGAGGAAGTCGTACTATGTACGTGACGCTATTGAGGCTGGAACGCCGACTACTAGAGATATCGACTCGGAATTTAGGTGGATTCTTATTACCTATCGACTAGTTTCTTTAGTTTAGTTCCTTAAGGGTTAGATTAGTTCCTTAAGGGTTAGATAGATACTAGGTTAGGCTCGAGTCATATTTATTTTCAAAATTAATGAATCGTGCGCATTTTTAAAGTCAGCCTGAGTGATACTACGGATTTTTCAAAGGACATATCTTTTCTATAAAACCCCGTAGCCCCTACTTTTCCAAAAACTACGATTCGGCTATTTCAAACAAAAAACTATATGACTCGTAATTAGATATGTATATTCTAAATGTGCGTTTAATATACATTCACCGTTATATTCATGTGCATTGCATGTTCGTATATATGTTTCTTTAGCTATTATGAAACCCTGCCTGTTAGGATACCAGCACCATTACCGATGATGCGCATGTCCACGTACACTTATTTGCCGGCTCACACACATCATCATCGGTAATTGCCATATCACGTACACTTTAGAACATATTATCTCATTGATATAATCCGCTAAATGCAAGTTACCACATAATACTTGTGTGATTGCTCTCATGTGTTAACTTAGAGATTGCATTCTTTACATAGATAATTCATGCATTCATATACTCATTCATGTACTATTCTGGGTCTTTATACCGATATTCACTGTTTACTTACTCTTGATTCCTGGATTTCCGATTTCCATGAGATTTCTGGATTTGGGAGAAAACCGTAAGAATTTATAATAACTTCTCTCTTTCTCTCTCTCTTATTTAAAATACCAGTTGTGGTTTTCTCGTGATGTATATGTCGTCCGTCCTGAGTTTTCATGATTGCTGTTGGATTTGGAGACCCGATTCGAGGAGTAGGATGAACCGTTTCGGGTACATGGTGGGCCCGGTAAGGTATCCCGGGGCAAGAAGCTCGAGTTGTAGATAATGAGCCTGGCAGAGGAAGACTACCTACCGGTGATGTCTGGTGCGGCGGATATCCGGAGGATACCGACCGTTGTCGTGAGATTTGATAATTTGGGCTAATCCGGACTAACGGTGCCCGAGATATTGAGATATTGAGATACTGAGATATTGAGATATTGAGACTTGAGATATTGAGATATTGTGTCGAAGCTTGACACGGATTTCTGTCGTTTTCATTGATGATGTTTCAGTTTTATTATATGTGATTCATTGATGTTTTCTTATATCAGATTTTTTCAGATTTCGTGGTTGATTTTCTCATTCATGATGCATTCATACATCAGATATGTGACACATTACTGTTTAGTGACACTGACACGATGCACTGAGTATTGCACTTATGCATAGATTATTACCCTGTCACTACTAGATGACTAGTGTTATATATGCATATTATTATGACCTAGGAGATCGTCGTGCATGCGATTTCTACCCGCAGATGTCTTCTACTCACAAGTTGGCAACTCACCCCCGTTGTGCCAAATTTTCTTTCAGGTTCAGATGTACAGGTTTCCTTGGCAGCTTGCTGGCACACCATTTCATTCAGGGTGATTGCTTGGTAGGTTGGTTCACTTGTATCGTGACTGTCGTTGTAATTTTATTTATTTCAGTTGGATCTAGTAAGCTCCATCAACCAGACTAGTATTATTTGATAGAATTAGTAGACCAGTTGTTTATTCATTCGACCTTAGAGGCGCGCTTGTATTATTATGGTTTTCTGGTGGTTTTGATGGTTTTCTTAGAGTTTTGATCCTTGCCCTTCGGCGCTGTATATTATTTTGCTTGCGTGATTGTTTCCATCAATTGGCGTAGTGCTAGCTCCCGCTTGGGGATGCCTTTATTATTACTTATGTATGTATTCTTGTTTGTACCCGTTTGGGGCCAGTTTTTACAAAGGAGACTCTGCCGAAAATTTTAGAAAATTTGATGTTGCTTTTTAAACATGTTTTCCTACATTTCTTCTTTTAAATGGTTTAGATTTCTGGGTTTCGGCTTACTTAGATTACGTTACGCCTTTAGATATTTCATAATTTGAGTGCCGGTCACGTTCCGTACCTTCGGGTCGTGACAAAGTTGGTATCAGAGCGTTAGGTTTTACCTTCTACGTGTAAGATGACCCTTGGTTGATGGAGTAGGTGACTAAAGTAGAGTGACGTATCATGGGTATGTTTCGCAGCATACTTACGATACGCTACTCCGCTTAGGAAGCCTTAGGATGTACATTTCTTTGCACCGTATTTCTATTCGTTCCTATGATTTATCTTCGTCGATGTCGGATGGTGGTTTCTGTTACCACGGTTGCACGGGCAGAGAGAACTGCGGCTAGATTTGCGGTTAGCATGAGCGTTTAGATATGTCGTTTCCTATATTTTCTCGTGGACGCAAGCGTTTGATATCTGCACCAGATAATCGGGCCACTGATAGAGACCGGTTAGAATGTGATGACCGTTAGTGTATCATCTATTCTCGAGGATCGAGGCACTGTTTAGCGTGCGGACGAAGGGTATTCACTTGCGTCTAGACGGAGTTAAAAGGTTCGAACGAATGTCAGAAACCCATTTTCCCAAGTTTAAGGTATTCGGAAGAACATGCAGGTAATTGTATGGACCCTCTAGAAGAATGAAACCCTAATTCGACATAATGACCATGAGAACGCCTTTGAACCTTAGGGTTTGCTGCAGTTCCACGGTGCCATTAGTGAGGCTTGGGTTTGCCCTTCTACGGCTGGTCCGCAGGTGCTGTGGTGTGTACTGGATATTTTTAAACTGTACTCGAGTGTTGAGCTCTCGGGGAATTATGGGGCTTTGATAAATCGATCGAAAAGTTTAACGTAGTCCGGATATCATGTGATGAGATACATTACTTGGGAAACTCTAGATATGAGTATAGCCGTTTGTAGCACCGTTCATACAGCTACGAAGAGACGAGTTCGAATCAGTCGACACCAGAGGAAAGAGGAGCACATCGACGTCGGTGTTACGATTTGCGATCTGGTGATTTGAATATCACATTTCCTTTGTTTGGATTTTGGTATTTTGAGGATTTCGTTTTATGATTGGTTTTCCTATGTACTCATTCTTTTCACTCGATTCGTTTTCCATGTATCAGATGTATTGATGTTCGTTTTGTGCATACCCATTGCACTTGATTTTGATTTTATACATTTTGAGATACCGATTTGATTTTGTGTATATGGGTTGCACATGATTTTGGAATTCTGCTTTCAGTATAGTTTTCATGCACTTTCGTATTTTTATTTGGTTTTGTGCACACTGATGCATGTGGTTGTAAGTTTATCTATCGCGGTATACTTGATTTTGATTCGGTGTATGTCGTATACCGTTGATTTCGATTTTGGATATTCGATATATGTTTTCGTGCACCATGTGCACTTGGTTTAGATTCTTGCGCATATTTGGCGTACTTGATGCGATTTTGTGCACACCAGATGCACTAAATCGGGGTTTTGTGCAGATTAGATGCACCTGATATTGTTGTCGTGCACGCCCGTTGCACTTAACAGATGTTTTTGGTGCACACCCATTGCACTCATTTTGTATCTGTGCATATTCGTGGCATATGTATTTGGTTTCGATTTTCGTGCGCACCGAACGCACGTGGTACCTTGTATACTGTATTTGAGATTGATTTCATTTTGAGCAGTATGTTTTTATGATATTTACTATTTGGTTTAATAATTGAGCAGGACTGTTCTGAGATCAGTACCTAGGTGTTTTTGCATGCTTCTCTATTCAGATGTTTGGACGATTTTACTACGATGCGCACTATATACAAGTTATAGTTTTGATGTATTTCATGTTGGTTTTCATATTGGACTTTGACATTGTATTTTCACCATAACTTCGATGATTGCGTTATGCATGACGGAGTTTTGATTTTGAGTTATGTACTTGTTTTTCATGCGCATGCATTGCGCTAAGATTTGTTTTATGTATTAATGATTTCGGAGCCCCGACGATTTGAGTGTTTTGCTAAATGTTTTAGTATTTGGGGGGAGTTTTAATTTAAATTTGGGGACCGAATTTCTTTAAGGGGGAATATTGTAACGTTTTAAAAATAAAAAAATAAATAATTAAATAAATAAAATCCTCTAGGTGAATTTTCTGATAATCGGTAAAATAAACCGTATTTTCCGTAAAACTCAACTATAATTATTTTTCAATATAGATTTAAATACGCCTATTTTAACTATGTAATTGCTATTATTTGGTATTTATTTGGTTACTTATAAATTATTAGTTTACTTAAATATTTTTCCTTAATTAATTATTTCTAATATTAATATAAGCTTTTATTTATACATTAAATTGGTGCAAATTACAAATTGCAATGGGTTAATTTTCCAAAAGTGTGCCATGACATACTAGAATTTAGTTTCTAGCATGCTCTTCTCTTCTTGATTTGTCTTCAAATTTCTAGACTTTTCTAGGTCAAATAGAATTAAGAAAATAAATAAAATTAATTAATTTATGAAAAGACTTAAGTGAGGTAATTATTTGAGAAGTCTCTACACACCCCACACACTTCTTTTTCTCTCTCCCCTCTCACCTAGTTCTGGTTGAAATTCACCTTGGCTGCCCAAAATTTTCCCCATCTCACTTTGCATCAAAAATCTCCAAAAATTCAACAAAAATCCAAAATAAAAGCTCAAATTCACAATCCAATCTCTAGCCATTATCCTTTGACCTATCTAGCTTGTATCTTGGAGAAAAGTTAGCATTTTTGGGAGGCTTGGGTGCATGTTTGATCTCATGTTTATTAAGGTATAATCCTAACCCTAGTGTTAATTGTAGGTTAATTACTATAATTTAATGAATTTCAGTGTTTAATTATGGATCTAATTGCTAAATTAAAAATTCAAGAAAGGGTTTGTGATCAAGTTAGGGTTTTTATCAATTTTTCATGGTTTTAATGGGTAGATTAACATGTTAATGGAATGCAAAACCTAATCTAGTTACTAGTTGCTAATTGTTAGTTTAAAATTATGCTAATTATGCTAATGTTGCAAACTAGGTTTTTTAGAAATTGATTAAATAGTTGAGATTAAAATATAATTAGGGTTTTCATGACATTATTAACATTATAATTTGTAGTTTAATACCTTAGATCATGCAAAACCTAGTTTAGTTGTTGTTTTGTGCATTGTTATTTTGAAATTGTTAAAATTGGATAATTTTGCAACAAGAATTTTGGGTTTAATGGAAATTGATGTGATTAAATTTAAGTAATGGTTTGTATGATCTACTTATGATATTTAGTGAATATTATGGCCACTAGTTTTGTTAAAACATCATGTTTCGAATTAAAACTGTTATTTGATGCTTTCTAGGTTTTCGGAAATAAATCGATTTGATTTATTTTGAGGCTTTGATGAGTTACAATCTATTTCATATTATAATTAGTGAGTTTTGAAACCACGATTGGTACGTTTGGGTTTTTCTCGATCAATTGGTGTTCGTACGCCGATGTCGAGGGTTATTTGGTTCTTTTGCATGAGCGGGTCATAGGTTTTAACCTATGCGCGTTTCATGCGCCATTTTAGTTTTTATCCGCGATTTCGGTTTACGATATTATATATGTTTGCGTATAGGTACCCCTCATGTGGATTTCGGGCGAGGAAGAAGAGAATGGCGGCATCGACTTCGGCAAGCGAGGACCATGTGAGTAGATGTATATTTACGGGGGAAATCGGGCGGATGGCGTATAGCACCCCCGCAACTTCGTAGGATATGATGTGGTCTTGAGATAGTTATATACTGTTATATTATGGCGAGATTTGAATACTGAACAAGAAAGGTTCTAGGATGGCCACGGATCGGAATTTTGCGTATTTTGGATGACAGTCCTCTTATTCTAGTCCTTAGTCGCGAGACCCTAGATTATAGGTTAGCGCGCGCGCACACACACACACACTTTTTTTCTAGGTCTACAACATATACACGTGATATGAGGATGTTATGTGATACTTAGGGATGAGTCGATATGATCGGGCATGGGGTCGTGAGAAATTTGATATGTGACCGAGTTATGATATGAGATATGTTATGATATTACAGCGGATCGTTGGACGATGATACCTTGTGATTGATGATGTATATATATGATAGTTGACATATGATTGAAATATGAAATGAGGTAAGCTATGATATTTATAATGGATCGCTTGTGCAATGTATATTCATATATGATAATATGTGTTGATGATATCGGAATATACGAGACTTTAGAACATTACCTAGATTGTGATATTGATTGATGACGATACCCAAATAAATGATGATCTAAATATGATAGTTGACCCGTACCCCGATTCTGGGATGCCGTACGATGGATTTTACTGTACGAGATATAGATGTGATGATTGATCCGCACTCTTGACTTGAGGAAGTCGTACTATGTACGTGACGCTATTGAGGCTGGATCGCCGACTAATAGAGATATCTACTCGGACTTTAGGTGGATTCTTATTACCTATCGACTAGTTTTTTTTATCTTAGTTCCTTAGTGTGTTAGATAGATACTAGGTTAGGCTCGAGTCTATTTATTTTCAAAACTAACGAATCGTACGCATTTTTAAAGACAGCCTGAGGGATACTACGTATTTTTCAAAGGACATATCTTTTCTATAAAACCCCGTAGCCCCTACTTTTCTAAAAACCATGATTCGGTTATTTCAAACAACAAACTATATGACTCGTAATTTGATATGTATATTCTAAATGTGCGTTTAATATACATTCACCGTTATATTCATGTGCATTGCATGTTTATACATATGTTTCTTTAGCTAATATGAAACTCTGCCTGTTAGGACACCAGCACCATTACCGATGATGCGCATGTCCACATACACGGCTCACACACATCATCATTGGTAATTGCCATATCACGTACACTTTAGAACATATTATCTCATTGATATAATCAGCTAAATGCTAGTTCCCACATAATACTTTTGTGATTGCTCTCATGTGTTAACTTAGAGATTACATTCTTTACATAGATACTTCATGCATTTATATACTCATTCATGTACTATTCTGGGGCTTTATACCGATATTCACTGTTTACTTACTCTTGATTCATAAATTTCGGATTTCCATGAGATTTCTGGATTTGGGGGAAAATCGCAAGAATTTATAATAACTTTTCTCTTTCTCTCTCTCTTATTTAAAATACCAGTTGCGGTTTTCTCGTGATGTATGTGTCGTCCACCATGAGTTTTCATGATTGCTGTTGGATTTCGAGACACAATTCGAGGAGTAGGATGAACCATTTTGGGTACATGGTGGGCCCGGTAAGGTACCCTGGGGTAAGAAGCTCGAGTTGTAGATGATGAGCTCGGCAGGGGAAGACTACCTACCGGTGATGTCTGGCGCGGCGGATATCCGGAGGATACCGACTGTTGTCGTGAGATTTGATGATTTGGGCCGATCCGGACTGACGGAGCCTGAGATATTGAGACATTGAGATATTGAGATATTGAGACTTGAGATATTGAGATATTGTGTCGATGCTTGACACTGATTTCTGTCATTTTCGTTGATGATGTTTTAGTTTTATTATATGAGATTCATTGATGTTTTCTTATATCAGATTTTTTCAGATTTCGTGGTTGATTTTCTCATTCATGATGCATTCATACATCAGATATGTGACACATTACTGTTTAGTGACACTGACATGATGCACTGAGTATTGCACTTATGCATAGATTATTACCCTGTCACTACTAGATGACTAGTGTTATATATGCATATTATTATGACGTAGGAGATCGTCGTGCATGCGATTTCTACCCGCAGATTTCTTCTACTCACGAGTTGGCAACTCACCCCCGTTGTGCCAAATTTTCTTTCAGGTTCAGATGTACAGGTTTCCTTGGCGGCTTGCTGGCACACCATTTCATTCAGGGTGATTGCTTGGTAGGTTGGTTCACTTGTATCGTGACCGCCGTTGTACTTTTATTTATTACAGTTGTATCTAGTAAGCTCCATCAACCAGACTTGTATTATTTAATAGAATTAGTAGACCAGTTGTTTATTCATTCGACCTTAGAGGCACGCTTGTATTATTATGGTTTTCTGGTGGTTTTGATGGTTTTCTTAGAGTTTTGATTCTCGCCCTTCGGCGTTGTATATTATTTTGCTTGCACGGTTGTTTCCGCCAATTGGCGTAGAGCTAGCTCCCGCTTGGGGATGCCTTTATTATTACTTATGTATGTATTCTTGTTTGTACCCGTTTGGGGCCAGTTTTTTCATAGGAGACTCTGCCGAAATTTTTAGAAAATTTGATGTTGCTTTTTAAATATGTTTTCCTACACTTCTTCTTTTAAATGGTTTAGATTTCTGGGCTTCGGCTTACTTAGATTACGTTACGCCTTTAGACGTTTCGTAATTTAAGTGCCGGTCACGTTCCGTACCTTCGGGTCGTGACAGAAAGGCATCACTTTATAGCAGAATATGCCTAGAGGAGTCCGGAAAGCGGTATGCACCTGGTCTTCGGGATGCATCTTTATTTGATTGTACCCCGATGATCCGTCCATGAAGGAGAAGACTTCGTGAGAAGACGTGTAATCTATCATCAGCTCGGTAACCTGTACGAGGAAATCATCCTTCAGACAGACTTTATTGAGGTCCCGAAAGTCCACGCAGATGTGCACCGTCCCATTTTTCTTCATCACAGGGACAATGTTGGTGATCCAGTCATGGTATTGAACTTCTTGGATGAAACCAGAGTCGATTAGCTTTTTGAATTCGGCGTTGATACTCTTTTCAAGTTCGAGCCGTATTCTTCTTGGTGCTTGTTTGACTGGCTTGACGGCCTGAGATATTGCCAATTTATGCACAGCTATTTCTGGATCTAACCCAAGCATCTCAGAATAGTTCCATGCAAAGCAGTCTTTATACTGCATGAGCACATCTTTTAGCGTAGCCACTTGCTCTTTAGACATCAGCTCACTGACGAACGTTGGTCGCGGGTCGTTTGCCGTCCCCAAGTCGATTTTTCTTAGGTTGTCCGCCATGGTGTGTATCCCATCTTCCAATTCTTTTGGCGCCGGTGGAAATTCTGAGATCACCTCGTTCTCATCCTCATTTTCGATGCACCAGGAGAGGTCATCTATATTCTTTTGTAGTCTTTCTTCGGACAGCGTTATCACGTGGCAGGTATAAGATCATTTCCAAGACCGATATTGATCTAGTTCCACACTCGCTATACATGTTGCTTTTGGCATATACTTTTGTGGTGGGGCTACCCTCCAATAGTTGGATATAGTAAACCTGCCTTGCTAATATTGTTCTTCAACCCAGTTTTTGAAGGTGAAGCAGTCTTCAAGAGGATGTCCTATTACTCGGTGGTAGGAGCAATAATTAGGGTGATGTACCTCGTTTGCTTGTTCGGGGTGCCTGGACTCCAAGAGCGTAATCATTTGATGTTTCATGACAAGGTCGAATATCTTCCTTGTCTTGTCTTGGGGGAAAGAATATTCCTGACCCATCTTCTTCATTAGTGATGGATTCCGGCTGACCTTTGCTCGATCGCGTGGTTTCTTGGATCCGCTTTGCCGCTGTCGAACATTTTTTCCGTTCTTTAACTTGTTTTTGCCTCCACGTCAGGCCTTTTTCTTGTCTAGGGAATGCACGGCGGGATGACGGTGAAGGGCATCGACATCCTCCATAGCCTGCTGAAGGAGGCGTTGCGTCCTAGCTTTCTCGTAAATCGCCATTTCGCGGTTGTGGTCGTCCCGAACCTTTTGACCCGCTTCCCTTATTAGCTTATCCATCTGTTCTTCAAACGATGGGATTGGCATTTTTATGGCAGGAGCTCGTTCTGGGTCAATGTCAGCGTCTTCTAAAAGAGCACCCCATTCTTCATTGAGGTCATTTATGACATGGCAGCCATGGAATAGCTCCCGTTTATTGGACTGGACATATCCAAGCCCGATTGTTTCCATTTTCCCATTGGGCAATTTTCGCTGAGTTCTGGGGACATTTCAGATCCTGTTGTAGAACTGAGCTTGTCGTGCAATCTGTTTGAAAGGAACGCCTAGGCATTTTAACAGCCTTTTTAATCACTCTGTGTAATATCTGGGCAGATGGATTGGTTGAATCCTGTCCAGTGCAAAATCGGCACCGTGCCGGATTTCTTTCTCCACTTTGGTTTACGCTGATTGATAGAAGTGGATCGCCTTCTCACCTCTTCGTCTAGGAGGGACGTAGAATGTCTGCAACTCTTGCACATTATATGTATTGAGCGCATCAAGCTCCCTGTAATGTTGCTGCAGAACCATGGCGATTTGCAAACTTTGATCAGCTCCAGTGAAGGTTTGTATTGATGGACGAACAGAGAATACTGCATTGACCTCGTCTTCAGAGTCGCTGTCGAAGACCAACACAGGGGTAGACGGTCCAGGCTTGTTGCATTAGGGATGCCCTGAATAGACTATCTCCTCCTCCTCCTCAGTATCACTCCCGAAGACCGGAATAGTGGCGATAGCTTTTTGTTTATTCTCCTGTTTATGACATCTTTCCGTGTCTTTGAAGTCTGGTAGGAAGTATTTGGCGTCTTCATATTTGCGGACTTCATTTACGGAGACTGGGTTTAGTTCCCCCGTCACGGTGTACTCGAGACCGTCTTTGAAATACTTCATACACTGATATTGTGTAGAAGGGATGATTTTGTACTCATGTAACCAAGGCCTGCCGAGCAAAGCATTGTAGCAAGTCTTGGTGTCAATGGCATGAATTTTAATATCAGTGATGAGCAACCTGAAACGTAACGTTAGTATTACAGACCCGAGTGTTCGTGATGACTGGGAGTCAAAACCGGAGATGGTAATTTTATCCCGAGCCAGGTGCTGAACGCTCATGCAAATTTCTTTTAGCACCCTCATATTTAGCAGGTTGACAGAGGACCCGTTGTCAACTAGGATCTTCCCTATCTTGATGTCATGGCAGTACCCGGTGACATACAGGGGACGGTTGTGCTCGCACGTTCCGAGGAGGAAGCCTATATCGTTGAAGGTAATGTCGGCCTTGTTAACTTCTTCCATCTCATCCTTCATCTTTTCTTCGGCAAGGAAAGCTTGAAAGTCCTCGGGCTCTTGTAATGCCCTGATCAGAGAATCTCGCGCTTCTTTAGACAGGAGAAGGGCATCTAGAATGCTTAACTGTGAGGGTATCTTCCTCAGGTGTGCCAGGACATTGTAATCCACTTTGCTTTTCTTAGGCGGGTCCTTGGCTGCAAGCTCTTCAACGAATCGATCATCGAGGGTGATATCCTCAGGGACTTTTTCCTTCCCTTTATCTTTTTTTCCGATCCCTTGTTTGTAGGCCCGAGATTCTTTTCGGGCAACGTGCAGTTACGCAGCTGAATATTCTCACAGTTTTTTATCTCTCCCTCTTTTCCTGAGGTGGATTCCTTGAAGAGAGGGCTGAGGGCTATTCTTCGTCAGAATAGCTTCCGAAGGTGAAAACATGAGATCTCCTAGTATCAACCATGTAACAGTTGCCGGCAGTTCCTTTATGCTCATCTATCGTGTTTCTCTGCTCCTGACGTGTTTTATGCTTCATTCGCTTGAAATGCTGTCGGTGCGCCACATATCCTTGCCACCATTTCTTGAAGGCCTTACATTCTTCAGTGGGGTGTGCAATCCTCTGATGGTATAAGCAGTAGTTGGGATGTAGATCCACTTCGTCAAGATGCACACCGCTAGGAGTATTTCCTTTGAAAGGCGGCTTCATTCCCATTGAAAGGGCTTTAGCGAACCGTTTCTTTTTCTTAAGCTTGCTTTTGTCCGTCGCAGGTGTGCTTCGATCTGAACGGAGCGCTGCAGCCTCTTCATCCTGTGGCCGATGCTTGGCCCTTTCGTATATGGCCGCTTCACGCTCGTGATCAGCTTTGCTCTTCTGACGGACTTCGTTCAGCAGCGTGTCAATCATCTCGTCTGACAGTTCCAAGAATTTTAGCATTTATTCCATATCCAGCTCCTCTATGTTATCTTCTGATGCCGAGTGAGCCTCTTCATCATTTACTGATGAATGAGAGATCATGTGACAACTTGCCACATAATCATCGTGTTCTTCTGACGATTCGTCTCCCTTATTATTGTCATTATCTTCATTCTCAAGGATATGGCTGAGAAACTCTTAGAGTGTGACTGGGGTTCGTGCCTTCTGATTATATTCCTCCAGCGCGTCAATATGCTTTTGCAGGTCCGTGCGCTTGTCTTCAGGCTGTGCGGGCTTCGTGGTCTTCTTCTTTTTCTTTGAAGAATTTGACGGCTGGGCCTTGGTATTTTGCCCATTGCTACCAACTCTCGGTGTTGGGCGCGGTTTCAGCATTCCCTCAATTATCTCGGGTTCCAGTAGGTAATCGCTGGACATTCTTGAAAATCCTTCAGCATTCTTTTGGTCTTAGCTGAAAGTACAACTTCCCACGGAGCTTGCCCCCGGTGTGTCCACCTTTTTAGGAGCATGTGGCTGTGGCAGGTTTACCCTCCAGTTTTCAGACAACGTGAACTTGCTATGTTGGTACTGGTCTTCAACCCAGTTTTTGAAGACGTAGCAATCTTCGATTGGGTGGCCCACTATTCTGTGGTAGGGACAGTAGTTGGGATGGTTGACGTCACCAGGCTGCGATGGGCATCTCGGATCCGGCAGAGTGACGAGCCTGTTGTGCATCGCCAGTTCGAATAGTCTTCTTGTTTTATCCTAAGGGAATGAGTAAGGACGTCTCATCTTTTCTCCGAGTGATCATGATTTATCGTTTTGGCGAGCAGCTGGTTTCGGATCACTCGGCTGTTGCTGAGCGTTGGCGACGAAGGTCGCTTTCCCATTGCCCTTTTCATTCCGAGGCTCCGTTTTTAAGGAGGACGGTCTATGGCCCATCTGGTCCATTTGGGCCAGCTTGTCGATCAGGGCCTGGAAGGTGGTCGGCTTGAAAAACATTATGAATTGGGATATAGTTGCCTGCGGATCAAGGGTCCCTATGAACATGCCCACAGCAGGGGCTTCTTCTATGCATTGCTCGCATTTCGACCATAGGTTCCGCCACCGAATTGCATACTGAACCCATGTCTCTCCTGGTTTCACTCTGGCATTGATCAACGCCGTGATTGGGGTGCGTTCGCTAGCGCTTGCGAAACGCTGGGTGAATAGCAGCTCCATTTCTGTAAACGTTTTGATGGAGTCGTTCGGAAGCTCCAAGTACCATTCAAAAGCTGTCTCCGCTAAACTGCCGACGAACCGGCGAAGTAGCAATTTGTCATTGCCTACGGTATTGCCGCACAAAGCCCTGAACTGAGCGACATGCTGTTGGGGGTTGCCTATCCCCTTATACACGTGGAATTTAGGGATCGTATATCCCGGCGGGTACTTAATTTGATCGTACCAGCCTGGATATGGTCTCCCAGTTCTGACGACTTGACCAGCGGCTTCGCTTGCCGGATGAGCTATATGTCATCAAGCGCAGCTTTCGAGATCGTCTCCTCCCTGGTTGCTGATAGATCCGGAAGAGGGTTGGATGTTTCTCCTCTGTCGCCTTCAATGACTATTAGGGGATCTTCGGCTCGAGGGCCCGGCTGGATCATCATCCCACCATATCTTGAAATGAGAGCGCCATTTGTTTTATGTTAGCCGCTTGTTCCGCGGCTTCTTTATCCTTCTTTTCGAGTATTCTTCGGAGGAACTCGGCGTCGGTTTCTTTCTCCCGGCGTTGTTCTGACGGTGCTTCCAGGCTTTCTTTATGCTCAGTGAGTGTGGCCATCTTTGTCAACATTTCCAGGAGCTTTTGTTGTTGATTCTGAACTTTTGTCACAGACCGTGTAAGTGGTCGATGACCCACGGAAGTACGGCTTTCCTATTTGCTGGAAGCCATGTACACCGTGTGCATTACCATGCCCCCAGACTTGGGCGTTTGGGTCCACTGCTTTTGAAATTTACCGCAGGCAAGGGGATCTTCTCCGGCCTTCTCCTCTTATGGGAGGTCAAAGTTGAGGGGGCTGTTGCAGCAGGCACCCATGCAGATAATACCTTTCGTGGTATGGCGGTTGGATAGTCCTCCTCTTTCCGAGCCTTCGTCTTCTTCAGCCGGCGAGAGTAATCTTTTTCAATTACAGAGTCTTGGATTTTCCGCCAAACTCTGTGGATCTTGGAGGACAACCGCTGAGGAGGCTGCTCCGGTTTTTCCTTTGTAATGTTCTCCGAAGGTGGAGGAGAACTTTTTAACACGGTAGTTGGAGAGTTTTTGTGCACCCTCCTGAGCAGCTCAAAGCTGTTCCCAATTGGAACAGCAGCGTCAACTTCCACCATTAGAGCTGGTGGGGTAAGTCCAGAGGGGGAACTGCCCCCAGCCTTCCTTATTTGGCGCCAGTGGCGACGTCGAGCATGTTGTGTGGATGGGATCACTTCATTCATAGAAGCGACCCCATCATGCCCCTTGCTTTGATGAGAGGTTGCTGTTGGTGCCAACCTATCGAAGACCGACGTCCGTTGAGAGGGAATGTCTAACCTCTCGAAGACTGACTTTCGAATAGGGGAAGCACTTATAACGACCTCACCCGTAGCGGGAGTTGGAATATCCAATCTTGCGAAGACCGATCCCGTAGCAGAAGAAGCCCCTTTGATGACTTCGTTTACCGGAGCTGGGATGGATATCCGCTTCAGGATAACCCCTTCAGGTATCGCATGCCTCTTTGCGGGCCCACTTGAGCTTTGGCTCAGTCTGTCAAAGACTGAGGCGGGGGACTTGGACGACCCGTTGAGAGGGGCCATAGTAGTTGCAAGTCGATTGAAGACAGACTTCTTTGGAGCCTCATATGATGTTTCTGAAGCATTGAAGCTCATTGGCAGGAGCATGGTCTCGAAGAACAATCCAGTGGTGGCCTGAGTCACCTGCTCCACTGGCATCGCAAAGATGGAGGCCGCTTAGGGCGCATAAGTCACTCCTCCAACAGGGATGGAGTGGTAGTTGTTGCTGCAATTGGTGCAGTTGGAAGCCATCGATGTCATCTTCTCTTCTGCATGGAGCAAGACACCAAATCTTAGTACCTCGAATCCAGGGGCAACTATATTAAACCATGATTCGTTCGCGAACACGACACACGAAGTGTGGAGTGGAGAGAGGAATAGGTCCCACCGGGCATGTCGGAATCTGTTCACCACCGAAAGACGCGACCGGGACGTTAGGACGTCTGGCCTAAATTTTGGGGGCAGATGCTATTTGATTTTATCTGTCTACCTCTCCGAAGATACCAAGTTAATTTATGGCATCATGTATCGAAGGTTTAAACAGATTCGGCCGTTGTAGCAGACTTCGTCAGATATCCCCTCATTGTGAGGGTTTTTTGATTGTGGAGACGCTCTTCTCTGCTGGCGCAAGCCCCTGCATTTAATTACGTTACCGCGTAGCGATAACCACTTTCTCCTGCTCCAGAAGGTCACTTCGTGTCGTGTGTTTTTTTTAACTTTTGGTTGCCCGTGGATTTTATACGGAGACTAATTTATGTTGTCTCCCATAGGGCGTGGATTAATCCAAATCCGTATTTTCTTAGATTTGGGTTTGGTTTGATTTAAGAATCGTTAACCTTGTTTGAGATTAAGATCAACTTAAAATTTTTTAAGGAGACGTTAATCCGATATTGAATTAAGATCTACTTAACGGGGGTTCGGGATCATTTTGGATCCAACGGAAGAACATTTAGGCTCTATTGTTTTAGTTTAAGAACGTTACGGTCCACAGCTAGTTTAAAGACATTACGGTCCATGGGCTAGTTTAAGGACATTACGGTCCATAGATCACCATTTGGCGGTGAGGTCGTGGTTTAAGGACATTGTGGTCCATAACTAGTTTAAGGACATTACGGTCCATAGGCTATGCTCATGGGTTTGAGAGTGCATCCAAGAGCTGTTGGTTGTTGGGACCCTCCACCTCTCTGACATCGTTGAAGAATTACAACGATATATATCAGAGGTGTGGAGAGATGTACCCTTAAACCGAACTCCAGATTGAAGGGAGAGATCATGGTGTAACGAACATTATTTTAGATGCCACGTCTCAGGAGATCATTGGCCATCTCTAAGACCAAGATCGATCTGGAGGGGACCTGAGTATAGGAAGGCTCGGTTCATTGATGGTAAAAAGGTTTTTGTCCTTTAGAGATTTGGCTGATTTGGGCTAAGGTTGGCCTCTCATAGTGTTAAACACTACTAAATGTTTGGCGCTCACGTGCTCTCACCTGAAGCTCTTAAGCAGTGTTAAACACTGAATTTCAGAGCGCTCACGTGTGGCACGTGAGCCACCTGAATATTGGGCACTGTTTCGTTGGTCTTATTCCCTCGTTCTATACATGTAAGTGTTAAACACTTAAGTCTTGTAACCATCACGTGTAGATACGTGAGGCGCCACTAAGTTGGGCACTGCCTCCTTTGAATTTATCTTCCTATTTTTTTCTAAGTGCTAAACACTATTGGAGGTCACGTGGGATCACGTGACTCGATCTCAATTGTTCCTTTTTGTTCCTCCGAGGTGCTCACATGGGACCCGTGATCTGTTGTTATAGCGTTAAACGCTAATATGCTCGGGGCTCTTTATCTAGGTCTTGAGAACTTCAAGTCCTTTGTTTTATAAAAATTAAATTCTTATGCAGGGTTAAACCCTAATTCTATCAGAGGAATTAAATTCCTATATCTTTGTAAGAATTAAATTCTTCAAATCTAGTTCTTTCCTCTATGTTTTGGGACTGCGTAACAGAATCTCCCCGATGAGAATTAAATTCTCAACTTGTGGGGAGATCCGCTTTTGCAGACCTCAACCAAAGGAAGAACTAAGTTCCCTTTTGGAAGAGTTAAACTCTTGTAAAAGGCGATAAAATGATCTCTAAGTCTTTTCCTCACCTAGGGTTTCTTTTTCTTTAAAGGGAACTCTTCTTCATTTTTTTGTTTTCTCAACTCTTATTCGGGGGGGAGGGGGATGGTCTCCTCTTCTTTCTAGAGAATTAAATTCTCTCTCTATTTTTCTTCCCCTCTCCCCCTGTGTATGTCTTACTCTTCTTTTTCTTTCTCCTCTCCCCGCTCCTATTTATATGAGCAGAAAAAGAATCAATTTATTAAGAAAATCCCTTATTGAGAGATCATGATTGATTCCATGATCTTTTAGATCAATCGGTGAATTTTATTCACCATTGGATTTTTAATCTAAAGGCTCTCTGTTTAACATAGAAGATTTCTTGTTTGTTTAACAAGATTATGAATATCTTGTTAGTTTTAACAAAATCAGAATTTTATTCTATCATATCTTTTAGTTTAACAAGATCAAAAATATATTTTCTTAATATAGAATTTAATTCTATCATATGGATATCTTGTTAGTTTAATAAGATTAGGAAAATATTTTCCTATGTTAGAACTTTATACTACCAGATGATCACTGTTGGATCTTTGATCCAAAGGTCCTCTGTTTAACAGAGAAGATCTTTCTAGTTTGAGAAAGATCAGGAAAATATTTCCCAAATAGAATTTAATTCTAGAATTTGACAGGAGCATTTTAAATTGGGGCGCTCACATGCTTTATACGTGAGTAGCAAGAGAACTCACGTGTTTAACACGTGACCCCTAGTGTGGGTTTTAGCCTATTTATTTTCAGCGCTCATATGCTTTACATATGAGCGCTCACGTGTTTTACACGTGAGGCCTGTTTGGCCATTAATTGTTTTATTTAGTTTATTTTTAGTGCCCATATGCTTTACATATGAGCGCTCACATGTCTAGCATGTGAGGCCTGTTTGGCCATTAGTTGTTTATTTTATTCAGCGCTCATACGCTTTGCATATGAGCGCTCACATGTTTTACATGTGAGCCCTAATTTTGAGAACTCCCCCCTTTTTTGTATGGGAACAAGTAGCTCTTGGCCGAAAATTTTGGCGGGAACACACACTTGGTTGCATGACGAGAACCTTTTACTTCAAGTCTAGCTTTGAAAGTCTCAACTTTTCCATTTACACTAAGAATCTTCTCAAGATCCACTTGCTCCCGATGGGTCTTAACCCTTCAGGTGCAACATTCAAAGTCATACTTTATTAGTGTACATGGATTCTATCTTTGATCGCATAGCATCCTGCCATTTCACCGAGTCCCCATATGTGATGGCCTGCCTGAACCTGGTTGGGTCATCATCTTCCATGATGCAATACCTTTTCCCACCGTCACCGAGGAAACCATAGTATCTCTCAGGTGGATGAGGATCCCTACCAGATTCGCGGAGAGGCTGAGGTTCGTTGCAGACTATTGAATCCTTTGGTTTCACCAAATCATCAGCTGTTAGTTTGTCCAGCTGGAACTCCTTCCAATTCTGTCTCATGACCACAAATTTCTTTGTAAGAAATTCCTTTTCTAAAAAGCTGGCATGCTGAGAAACAAAACACCTTTTGCTCCTCAGTATGGTAGAAGATTTACCTTCGCAAATTTTCGGGATATCAAATAAACTTATAGAATTGACCTTGTCTCGAGTTTGTCCGGATTTTGCTTTTCAACATAGGCCGGACAACCCCATATCTTAACTCGTTTAAGACATGGTCTCTTCCCATTCCATATCTCATATGTAGTGGTAGGCACTGATTTGGATGGAACCCCATTCAATAGATATGCAGCTTCTCAAGTGCATAACTCCCAAAAGGAAAACATGCAACTCGACAATACTCATCATAGAGCGCGCCATATCTCATAGGGTGCGATACCTCCACCCCGATACACCGTTGTGCTGTGGTGTACATGAAGGAGTAAGCTGAGAGAGAATCCTATTCTTTGTTTAGAAAATCCAGGAACTCCATGCCCAAGTATTCGTCTCCTTGATCACATCGAAGGATTTTAATATTTCTACCTATCTGGTTCTTAACTTCAAGCTTATATTCCTTCTCAAAAGTTTCAGACTCGTGTTTCAACAGGAACACATGTCTGAATCTTGAGAGATCGTCGATGAATGTATTGAAGTACAAAGAACTAACCCTGGCATTTGTAGACATAGGACCGTATACATCATCATGTATCTGTCCCAAGAGTTCATTAACTCTTTCTCTGTTTCCAGTAAACGGAGTATTGGTCATTTTACCTTTGAGACAAGACTGGCAAGTATTATAAGATGAAAATTCGAACAGATTCTAATATTCATCCTTATGTAACTTAGCTAGTCGTGTCGTGTTGATATGATTTAGTCTACAATGCCACAAAAAGGATTCGTTCATTTCTGAACTACTCCTCTTGTGTGTGTTCTATATACTTTGAACTGTAGTTTGATTTAGAACATATATGCTATTATATAACATGCCTGATCCAATCAACTCCTGATTAAGGAAAATGTTCACAACATTATCATGCAATACAAAATTATATCTTTCTTTAACTTAATAAAGAAAATGATGTAATGATGTATATCAGGTTCGGTATGTAATAACATTCGTTCAGAATCAATGTATTTACCATTTGGTAATACAAGGTGATATCTGCCAACTTGTTTGGCTGCAACAATTGCACCATTCTCTAACACTTAGAGACATATCACCCAATCTCAGTTCTCTAACTTTCTGTAGCCCATGTAACAGATTACATTTGTGGGATCCTAATTTGGTATCTCATACTAGGACATAGAGTATACTGAGAAACAGTTATCAGTAACGAACACACCCGAAGAATATGCATCAACATGATCATTCCTCGATTGGGTCGCGTAGAAATCTGGATATTCCCCTATTTTCTGCTCGGACTTATAACAATTATAAGATTGAGCGTAACCAACGTTCCCCAGCTCAGTATAATAAGCAGGTTCGGTCAATGCATCCATATTATTATCTTGATTAAGGCGTGCCATGGTCGCTACCAGGAGAGAGAGAGAGAGAAAGAGAGAGAGAGAAGAGAAGAAAACACTCTGCGTATGCTCTTGCAAGATCAGATTGGTTATTATTTTATCAGGATGGCTCCCACTGTTTTTATCAAATCTTCCTTCAAACCCTAAAAGGTATGGCTAGCCGGGGTTAATTACACCCTACAAGTTCGCCAATCTTTCGGCCAGGCCAGTGTCGGTACTTTGAGGGAGGTTCCCCGTGCTTTCGCACGGACCTAATTAAAATAAACCTCATTTTCCTAGGGGTGTAACCCCGTTAACACCTTTCTAGACACCTACTTGATCGACTAATTATAATGTGTAAAACTCTCGCAGGAGTAACTCTTACTCGCAGTGGGTATCGGGATCCAACTATCTCATAGAAGGTATGCAATCTCATTGCAAATTTCAACACTTGAAATTCTCGATAATATTTTTACCCCTAGTGAATTATGACCTTAACTATGATCAACAAATCATAAGCACTAGTCAAGTTCTACCCGTCATTTCGTGATTAATTAGACTCAACCATATGACCCTTAACCATGGTCAACAAAATCACATGACTGTCCTAATTAATCGCATCATATGCTGTGTAAGAAGACATCACTTAGCTACCGCACACTATGCCTTAACTATGGTCAACAAACGTAGCATGAATACTATGTACTCTACTTTCTAAAATGACGGAGGGTTACGACAGATTTTTAAGAAAACCTTTTGCGTAATGAACTTGATATCATTGTAGAATCGAGTGATTTTGAAAAGGAGTGTCTTTGAGGCTTTTACTAGTTTTGCTAAAGAGGCCACTCCCGGTGAATGGATCTCGGCTCTTTCCTCATCGATTGAGGTGCTGGATATTTCACAAATACCACTATGCAAAGTATGAACTAAAAAAGCAATAAAAAACAAAACCGAGTGGTTTGTAGTATCTTCCAGTTTCGCTAAAGAGGTCACTCCCGATGAAGGGATCTCGGCTCTTTCCTTATCGAATAAGGTGTTGGATATTCTACAAGGAATACCGCTATGCAAAGCAAGAACTAGAGCTACCAGTTTTTAAAACAAGATTATGCAACATCTTTAGGTTTCTTTTATTTCATTAATCTCATTAATGAAGTCCCATCAATTATGCTTCCTAAGCATCACAGAAGAAACGAAAGCAGCAATATTTATTATTGTTTACCCCAATCAGAGCAAGGCTCTGTTCAAATTCCAAGACGGGAAATGAAGCAATTCTTCCGATTCCCCCACTCAGAGCAAAGCTCTACTTTGAAAATTTGAATTTTTAATAAATGAAGCAACGCTTCAGATTCTGTGCGCTGAGCGCAACGCGCCACGCGCCACGTGTCAAAAACTGATACATCGGCGCAGCGCCCAAGGCAGTGCGCCCAATCAGAGCAAGGCTCTATTAAAGACAAAATTGAAAAGAAGCAATGCTTCAGTTGCGCAAGCGCTGCGCTGCGCGACACGTGTCAGCGCAGATGCGCAAGCGCAGATGCGCTGCGCCGTGCGCTGCGCGACACGTGTCAGCGCAGATGCGCAAGCGCAGTTGCGCTGCACCGTGCGCTGCTTGACACGTGTCATGCACTGGGGCGTTTGCGCCAAACAAAATTAAATTCTAGCAAGATTTTTTCTGTTCTTGTTAAAACAAGAAGATTGCCTTCTGTAAAACAGAAGCCCTTGGATCAAAGATCCAACGGTAGGAAAAATTCCCCAAATCACTCAGAGAAAGATCTCTTTAACAATTTTAAACAAATTTATGGGCACTATATAAAGGCCCCTAGATCCCAATTCAAAGAAAGGAAGATGATCATTGTGAACTCTGAAGAATTGGAGAGAATTCCTCAAGAAAAAGAAAGGTAAAAACCTTTAGAAAAAAGAGAAAATTCTCTTATGAACAGATCATTGATCTGAGAACAAGATCAATGATCTTCAACAAAAAGAAAAATAAATAATAATAGTGCTTTGCACTTTTTTATGAACCATTGGTTCTGGAATCTAAAAGATTCTCAAGTTAATAGTGCCTTGCACTTGCAAAACTGCACTGTTGCACTCTTGGGTTGGCGCAAGCCACTAGAGAGCGCCACGTGCCAGCACCTGAACTACTTGCGCTAAGCGCTTTTGAAAAAGTGCCTTGCTCTATGAACTTGGCGCAACCCACCAGAACGCGCCACGTGTCAGCAGCGCAAGCGCAGCGCAGCGCAAGCGCAGCGCACTGGCGCAGCGCACTGCGCTTGCGTGACACGTGTCATCACCACAAGCGCTTGCGCTTATTGATTGACGCAAAGCGCCAGACAAATGCAATGCATTATTTACTAAAGGGGCAGGCCCAAATCAGAAAGGCCTAGTAGGCCAAAATAAATTGCAAACCAAAAATGGGCAGAGCCCAAGTAAAATTGATGCTCTGCATCATTCATAAATGGGCAGAGCCCAAGTAAAATTGATGCTCTGCATCATTCATAAATGGGTAGAGCCCAAACAAAATAAAAGTAATGCAATGCATTATTATAACTGGACTTAGCCCAATCATGGCCGTAAGTCCTCAAGTTAAATTGACTGAGCCCAGCTGCTCTCTTAAATCAATTTACATCCGGTTCGAGGGTACATCGCCGAACTCCTTTGACTCCTAGCTTTCTAATCCTTCAACGACGTCAGAGAGGTGACGGGTCCCGACAACTACACATCAACACGGAATGCGGGGTCCTTAAACCCATGGACTTATGCGTCCTTAAACTAACATGGACCACCACGTCCCTAAACCGGAACATGGACCACCACGTCCCTAAACTGGAACATGGACCACCATGTCCCTAAACTGGCAATGGACCACCATGTCTCTAAACTGGCAATGGACTTATGCGTCCTTAAACTACCAATGGACCACCATGTCCCTATACTGGCAATGGACCCCCACGTCCCTAAACTGGAACATGGACCACTATGTCCCTAAACTGGAACAATAAAGCCCAAATGCTCTTTTGTCGGATCTAAACGATCCCGCTTAAGTAGATCTTAGCCCCAAACACGGCTAACGTATCCTTAAGTATTTCAACAGACTACATATTCCCTAATCAACTTCGGTTCAAGGGTACATCTCTGAACTCCTCTGACACCTATCATTGTAATCCTTCAACGACGCCAGAGAGGTGACGAGTCCCGACAGCCATATATTAAATGGATTATCACGTTGAGTTGATCTTAGTCTCAAACAGGACTAACGTATCCTTAACGAACGTTTAAGTTGATCTTAGCCTCAATACGGCTAACGTATCCTTAAAATAAAATACCAAACCCAAATCTAAGTAAATATGGATTTGGACTAATCCACGTCCTACGGGCGACGGCATAACTTAGTCTCCGTATACAATCCACGGGCATCCATAAACAAAACAAACACACACGACACGAAGTTAAATTCTGGAGAAGGAGAAAGTGGATACCGCGATGCGGTAGTGTAATTAACTGCAGGGGCTTGCGCCTGCAGGAAAGAGCGTCCCCACAATCAAAAACCCCTCAAATGAGGGAGAATCTGCCGAAGTCTGCTACATCGGCCGCATCCATCTAAACCTCCGAAACACGGTGCCATAAATCAGCTTGGCATCTTCTGAAAGGTAGACGGATAAAACCAAATAGCATCTGCCTCGAATCTCAGGCAAGACGTCTCTCACGTCGTTGTCGCCGTCTTTCGGAGGGGAACACGCCCGGTGGGACCTTTTCCTTTTTCCACTCCACACTTCGTGTATCGTCTTCGCGAATGAATCACGGTTTGTTAATGGTTGCCTTTCGATTTCAAGTTACTAAGATTTGGTCTTTTGCCTGGCGCAGAAATCAAGCATCAATGGCCTCAAATTGCTCGAACTGCTCAAAGTGCCAATGCAACTGACGCTCTGCCTCACCTGGAGGCGTAGCATATGGGCCTCAAGCGGCCTCTGTCTTCACTATACCGGTAGAACAGGTGACTCAAGCCTCCACCGGCCTGTTTTTCGGGACCATGGTCCCGCCCGCAAGCTTCGCCATGCCAATGCCTGTACCGGAAGCTTCAAAGAAGTCGGTCTTCGATCGACTTGCTACTCCAACGGCCCCTCTCAACGGGTCATCCAACTCCTCAGTTTTTACCAGACTGAGTCTGAACCCTAAAGGGCCCGCCAAAAAGCCCATGATACCTGAGAAGGCCATCCCAAAGAAGACGGTTGCTCCTGAAGTCGCCGAGGCGGCTTCTCCTGTCAAAGGGTCAGTCTTTTCAAGGCTGACTATTCCTGCTCCTGCCCCTGCTCGAGGATCTGTCTTTGACAGATTGAATATCACCCCTCAAAGGACAACCTCAATCTTCAAGAGGCTAACACCAGCAGTGCCTCATCCAGACAAGGGGAAAGAAGAAGCTGTCTCTATCGTCGAGCCGATCCCAACGGCTCTTCATGCTCGACGTCGTCATTGGCAACGAGTAAGGAAGGCAGGGGGCAACTCCCCTTCAGGGCTGGCCCCACCTGCTCCAGTGGTGGAAGTTGATGCTGCTGTTCCAACTGGGAACAGCTTTGAACCGTTAAGGAGGGTGCGTAAGAACTCTCCAACTGCTACACTGAAAAGATCTTCTCCACATACGGAGAGAGTTCAGGAAACAAAGCTGGAGCAGCCTCCTCAGCGGCTATCCTCCAAAATATACAAGGTTTGGCGGAGGGTTCAAGACTCCGTAATTGACCAAGATCATTCTCATCAACAGAAAAAGGCGAAGGTACAAGAAGAAAAGAGACGTCCGATCAAACAGCAAAGGACGACCACCACCAGGGTGCCTGCTGCAACGGCCCCCTCAACTTCAACTGCCCATAAGAAAAGAAGGCCAGAGAAAATTCCCACGCCCGTGGCAAACGCCAAAGGCGGTGAACCTAAATGCCCTAAGTCCGGGGGCATAATAGTTCATACAGTATACATGGCGTCGGGAAAAGAGGACAGCCGTGCATCCACAGGTCATAGACCGCTTACACGGTCAGTGACCAAAGCGCAGGAGCAGCAGCAGAAGCTCCAAGAGATGATGAACGCGATGGCCGCACTTACTGGTCCAAAAGAAAGCCCTGAAGCGTCCTCGGATGAACGCCAAGAGCAAGAAACCGACGCTGAATTCCTTCGTCGGATATTGGAGAAGAAGGATAAAGAGGCTGCTGAACAAGCAGCCAACATAAAGCGAATGGCCCTCCTGTTCCAGGACATGGTAGGAATGATGATTCAACAAGATCCTCCTGCCGAAGATCCTCCGATCATCCTTGAAGACGATAGGGGAGAAACATCGAATCCTCCGCCAGCTTTGTCAACAGCTAAGGTGGAGACAATCTCCAAAGCTGACTTAGACGAGTATATAACCCAACAAATACTGGTTCATCATGCGACTGAGGCAGCCGATCACGTCGTAAAAACAGGATGACCATATCCGAGCTGGTACGACCAGATCAAGTACCCGCCGGGCTACACAATTCCCAAATTCCACGTCTATAAGGGGACGGGCAATCCCCACCAGCATGTTGCCCAATTCAGGGCGCTCTGTGGAAAGACCGGCGGTGATGATAAGTTGTTACTTCGCCAGTTCGTTGGCAGCTTGTCAGATACGACGTTCGAGTGGTACTCTGAGCTCCCGAACGACTCTATCAAGGCCTTTACTGAGATGGAACTGTTGTTTACCCAGCGTTTTGCAAGCGCTAGCGAGCGTACTCCGATGACAGCATTAATTAATGCCAGAGTGAAGCCAGGCGAGACATGGGTCCAGTATGCTATACGGTGGCGGAACTTATGGTCAAAATGCGAGCAACGCATTGAAGAAGCTCCTACCGTGGGTATGTTTGTGGGAACCCTCGATCCGCAAGCAACCATCTCGCAATTTATGATGTTCTTCAAGCCGACCACTTTTCAGGCACTGATCAACAAGCTGGCGCAAATGGATCAGATGGGCCATAGACCTCCTTTTCCAAAGCCGGACTCCCGAAATGAAAAGGGAAAGGGGAAAGCGATCGTTGTTGCTAATGCTCAACAACAGCCGAGCAACTCGAAGCCAGTCGTTCGTCAAAATAATATGCGTCCGTACGTAGCCCTTGAGGAGAGGCTAGGATGTCCTTACTCGTTTCCCTGAGGTAAAATGAGAAGGTTATTCGAGCTGGCGTTGCGCAACCGACTCATAAATCTGCCGGATTCAAAACGTCCATCGCAACCAACTGATGTCAATGAGCCCAACTACTATCCTTATCATCGAGTACTGGGTCATCCGATCGAAGATTGCTACGTCTTCAAAAATTGGCTTGAAGACCAGTACCAATAGGGCAAGTTCGCGTTATCTGACAAATGGAAGGTGAATCCCCCGCAGCCCCACACCTCTAAAAGGATGAATACGCCGGGGGAAACATGCTCTGTCATTGAAGAAGCTCCTTGGGAGGTTGTATTATCAGCCAAGACAAAGAGGATGCTAAACGATCTTCAAACATGCCCAGCGATTAGATGGAAGAACCCGTTGGAACCTCAAACCATTGAAGGAATGTTGAAGCCGCGTCCAACTCAAATGATCGATGGAGGTGGCTCAAGCATTCACAACCAGCCATCGAAATCTTCAAAGAAGAAGAAAAAGAAATCAAAGAAGCCCGTGAAGCCTGGCGACAAGCGCACGGACTTGCAAAAACAAATTGACGCGCTAGAGGAATACAACCAGAAGGCACGGACTCCCATTACATTCCAAGAGTTCCTCAATCACGTCTTTCAAGAGGAAGATGATGGAGAAAGTTCATTTGATGAATCTGAAGAATATGTGGCGACCTGTCATATGATTTCCCATTCGTTCATAGACGATGAAGAGACTCCTTACACTGAAAAGCTGGGGGAAAATCCTGAACCAAAAATTCTGGCGCCATCACATGAAGTAATTGATGCATTCCTCAATGAAGCTCTCTTAAAAAGTAAAGCTGATCGGGAGTGCGAGGCGATCATATTTGACAGGGCCAAGCGCTAGCGCCTTGACGAAAGAATTAAGATACTTCCGCTGGAGCGAAGTACATCCACTGCGGACAAAATCAAATTCAAGATGAGGAAAAGGTTCACTAAAGCCATATCAATGGGTATGAAGCTACCATCCTCTGAGGGAAGTGTTACTGGTGAAGCGGAAATGCACCCCTCCTATTGCTTGTATCATCGGAAGATTTCGCACCCTACAGAAGAGTGCAAAGCTTTCGATAGATGGTGGCAAGGATATGTTGCTCACCGGCAGCATTTTAAGCGGGAAAAGCGCAAGTCTCGCCGAGAGCAGAGCGATACGACCGAAGGGCTTAACAGAACTACCGGCAATTGTCGCATGGTTAACGCCGGGGGATCACAAGTGCTCACATTCGGGAGCGATTCCGACGAGGAGCTGGCTCTTAGCCCCCTCTTTAAAGAGTCCACTTCGGGAAAAGAAGAAGAGCCGAAGATTTGTGAAAATATCCGGCTGCGTAATTGGACGCTGCCCGAAAAGAATCTCGGACCCTCAAACAAAAAAGATAAAGGGAAAGAAAAGGTCTCTGAGGACATCGCCCTAGATGACCAAGTCATGGAAGAGCTAATTGCCAAAGACCCGCCGAAGAAAAATAAGGTGGATTACAACGTCTTAGCACATCTGAGAAAGCTACCCTCGCAACTCAGCATTCTTGACGCTCTTTTACTATCAAAAGAGGCGAGAGATTCGTTAATTAAATCACTACAGGACGCGGAGCAGTTCCAAGCTTTCCTGGACGAAGAAAAGATGAAGGACGAATTGGAGGAAGTGCACACGGCAGATGTCACTTTTGGCGATGAAGACCTTCTCCTCGGGACGTGCGAACACAATCGCCCCATCTATGTCTCAGGATACTGCCATGATATAAAGATAGGCAAAATCCTGATCGATAACGGGTCGTCTGTTAATCTCTTTAACGTGCGAGTGTTGAAGGAAATCTGCATGAGCGTCCAGCACCTTGCTCGAGACAAGATCACCATCTCCGGGTTCAACTCCCAATCATCAAAAACTTTTGGATCTGTGATACTGACGCTACGTTTTGGGCTGCTCGTCACAGACATTAAATTCCACGTCATAGATGCCAAGACATGCTACAACGCCCTGTTCGGCCGACCATGGCTACACGAGTACAACATCATCCCTTCTACACAGCATCAGTGTATGAAATATTTTAGAGATGGTCTCGAGTACACCGTGACGGGAGAACTGAATCCATTTTCCGTGAACGAAGTCCGCAAATATGAAGATGCCAAATACTTCTTGCCGAATTTCGAAGACACGGAAAGGTGTCACAAGCCGGAGAACAAAACTGACGCTACCATCCCTGTCTTCGGCAGCGATTCCGAGGAGGAAGAGGAGATAGTTTACTCGGGTCCGCCCTAATACAACAAGCCGGGACCATCTGCTCCTACGTTGATCTTTGGTAGTGATTCGGAGGATGAGGTCCATGCTGTATTCTCTGGTCGACCTTCAATACGAGCTTCCGCTGACAAAGAGCAAAGTCTGCAAGTCGCCATGGTGCCGCTTAAACATTATAAAGAACTGGATGTGCTCGATACCGACAGTGTAGAAGAGCTGCAGACGTTCTATATCCCTCCCAGGCGAGGAGGCGAAAAGGCAATTCTATTCTACCACTCTGAGGAAAACAAAGTGGAGAAAGAAATCTGGCACGGGGCGGATCCTACGCTGGACAAACTTCAACCCATCCATCTACCCAGATATTATACAGAAGGCTTGAAGAGGCTGTTGAAGCACTAAGGGATACCCTTCGAACAGACTGCTAGAAAGGCCAAATTTTATGACAGGGTCTGGAACGTACCCGGAACCCAGCACAAGCTGCCTAGTGGGAGGATGGAAACAATCGGACTCGGATACATTCGGTCCAAGAAACGAGAGCTACTCCGCGATTACTACGTCATACATGACCTCAGTGAAGAAGCGGATGCTCAACGGGAGGACGCTAATCCTAAACCGGTAAAAGTTCTTGATGCAAAAGTGCCCAGTCCGTCGTTCGAGGAACAAATGGACAGGCTTATAAGGGAAGCTGGTCAAAAGGTCCGCGACGATCACAACCGTGAAATGGCCATCTACGAGAAAGCCAAAACGCAACGCCTCTTTCAACAGGCCGTCAAAGATAAGAGTGCCACCCCCTGTCAACCTGTTATAAAAAAGGCTCGACGTAGAGGTAGAAACAAGTCAAAACGCGAAAAAGACGCTCTGCAGCAACAAAGCGAGACTAAAAAGCCGCGCAAGTGGGAATCGAGCGGTTCCGATCTCTCCCTCATAAAGAAAATGGGTCGAACATACTCTTTTCCTCGGGACAAGACGAAGAGAATACTTGACCTCGCTCTAAAACACCAGATGCTTACGCTGCCGGAGTCTAAACACCCCGCGCAAGCAAGCGAAGTCTCTCACCCAGACTATTGCTCTTATCACCGAGTAATAGGGCATCCTCTCGAAGACCGCTTCACCTTTAAGAATTGGGTCGAAGATCAGTATCAACTTGGCAAGTTCGCTCTGTCTGACAACTGGAGGGTAACGCCGTCACAGAAGCACGAACCCAAAGCCATAAGAACAGAACCAACTCCAATTGGGATTGGAAGCGGATTCGCTCTTGTCACATGATAACAATATTAACAGAAGAGCCCGAGGACATAGATAACCTTTCCTGGTGCTTCGGAAACAGCAATGATGAGGTGATCTCAGAATTTCCACCAGCGCCAAAGGAGCTGGAAGATGGAATACATACCACTGCGGATAACCTCAAGAAAATTGAGTTGGGAACGGCGAACGACCCGCGACCGACATTCGTCAGCGAGCTGCTATCTGAAGAAAGGGTGGCTACATTAAAAGACTTGCTTGTGCAGCATAAAGATTGCTTCGCATGGAACTATTCCGAAATGCCGGGACAAGACCCAGGAATTGCTGTACACAAATTGGCAATATCCTCGGACGTCAAGCCGGTCAAACAAGCGCCAAGAAGAATGCGGCTTAAGCTTGAAATGAGTATCAATGCTGAAGTCAAGAAGCTGATCGACTCTGGCTTCATTCAGGAGGTTCAGTATCCTGAGTGGATCGCCAACATCGTCCCGGTGATGAAGAAAAATAGGACGGTGTGCATATGCGTAGACTTCCGGGATCTCAATAAAGCTTGCCCGAAGGACGATTTCCCAGTGCCAGTCACCGAACTGATGATAGACAATACGCCCACTCATGAGGTTTTCTCCTTCATGGACGGCTTGTCAGGGTATAATCAGATAAAGATGCATCCCGAAGACCAGAAGCACACCGCCTTCACGACCCTTTTGGGTATATTCTGCTACAAGGTGATGCCCTTCGGTCTAAAGAACCCTGGTGCTACCTATCAGAGGGCCATGACAAAGATCTTCGATGACCTTATACATGAAATCGTCGAGTGATATATCGACGACCTCGTGGTTAAGAGCAAATCATACGAGGAACATCTCGAGCATCTAAAGACTGTATTTCGACGCCTTCGACAATACAACTTGAAGATGAATCCTCTCAAGTGTGCATTCGGAGTTTCTTCGGGCAAATTCCTGGGATTCATCGTCCGACACCGAGGCCAGCCTTTTCCTGGACGGACCGAAACGTCCTTAAACTAATGGCGGATCGAAACGTCCTTAAACTAATGGCGGACCGAAACGTCCTTAAACTAATGGCGGACCGAAACGTTCTTAAACTAATACCGCAGCAAACGTAGGCTGACGAGATAAAAAAAAAGAAGAAAAATATAACAAATAAAAACGGTATGTCCATAAGCAAAAAGGGCACGGATGAAAACCCGAAAGGGCTCCGTGAGTAAAAACAGCAGGGCTACCAGCGAGTGTTTGTGAAAACCCGAAAGGGCGCGACCTCGTAAAAAGAAAAAGAAGAAGAAAATAAAAAGAATAAAAAAACGGTATGTCCATAAGAAAAATGGGCACGGATGAAAACCCGAAAGGGCTCCGTGAGTAAAAACAGCAGGACTACTGGCGAGTGTTTGTGAAAACCCGAAAGGGCGCAACCTCGTTAAAAGACACTTATAGGGTCCTCTCGACCTTGTAAGGAGAAACCACCCGCGTGAGATCCTTACGACTCATAAGGGAGAAACACACTTAGGGATCCCCACGATTCCTAAGAAGAAAATACACTTGCGAGATCCTCACGACTCGTAAGGAGAACTCTCTTGTGGGACCCTCACGGCTCATGAGATTTGAAAGTATTAAGTTACAAAGACCTAAACCTGTGCTTAAGCAACCCCCACGACCTTCGATATTGCCCTACAAGTGGTCCAATACTGGCTCTTGTATACAATCCAAGGGCGCGAATAAACATTTCCCTAATTAAGTCCCATCCAAGACTGGGGATATGTTCGCATGGTGAACAACCCTTGTAAATCCTCTCGATTTACTAGGAGAAAACCCTCCTGTAGGATCCTTATGACTTACAGAGGAACAAACACTTAGGAATCCTCACGATTCCTAAGGAGAAAATACACCTACAAGATCCTCATGACTTGTAGGGAGAAATACCTTTGTGCGACCCTGACGGCTCATGAAGTCAAAAGCCTTAGTCGACAGGACCTTAACCCTATTCGCTAAGCCACCCTTGTTCGACGTCGACAGAGGCAGATGATGATTCGCTCCTGGCAATATCCCAGTTGTAGTGGTGCTGATGCCGAAATCGGTGTCTAATTTCAGGTTTACGACGAAAAGCCAGTAGGCCACACATGCATATGAAATAGCCGAAATGATGGGGCAACTTGCAATAAAAAGCAGCAAGTAAAAATGTATGCATGCAAAATAGCCGAAATGATGGGGCAACTCGCAATAAAAAGCAGCGAGTAAAAATAAAATAAATAGCCGAAATGATTGGGCAACTCGCAATAAAAAGCAGCGAGTAAAAATAAAATAAACAGCCGAAATGATCGGGCGCCGCGAAAAATAGCCGAAATGATTGGGCAATCGCGACCTTCGCGATATAAAAGCTGAAATGATAGAGCATCGCGGAAATAAAAAAAAATGATGATAAAACTTTTGCCCTACAGTTGAGATCACATTGATTCCTGTATACAATCCAAGGGCGCAAACAAAGAAGGAACCTTACTTTCCCAACAGGCTCCGCCAGAAAACGAAGCCAAATCTCGACGGTTCATCCCAACCCCGAAGGAGCCAGTGTCTTTGGAAAAATACTTCGACTCGAGGAAACAAGTGTCCTTGACGAAGAAAATCCTGATTCGCGTCGACTCGCAGAGCAACCAGTGTCTCCGTGGGAAATTCTCGATTTGTTTCAACACCAGGGAAACAAATAATCCTGGCAAATACTTCGACTCGAGGAAACAAGTGTCCTTGATGAAGAAAATCCTGATTCGCGTCGACTCACAGAGAAACCAGTGTCTCCGCGGGAAATTCTCGATTCGTTTCAACACCAGGGAAACAAATAATCCTTGGCAAATACCTCAACTCAGGGAAACTAGCGTCCTTGATGAGAGCCTCCTGA
Organism: Agapanthus africanus; assembly: GCA_030015575.1. Taxonomy (NCBI): domain Eukaryota; kingdom Viridiplantae; phylum Streptophyta; class Magnoliopsida; order Asparagales; family Amaryllidaceae; genus Agapanthus; species Agapanthus africanus. The sequence goes on along the minus strand of JASDDO010000001.1, from coordinate 498,503,591 downwards.
TTCGCGTCGACTCGCAGAGAAATCAGTGTCTCCGCGGGAAATTCTTGATTCGTTTCAACACCAGGGAAACAAATAATCCCTGGAAAATACTTCGACTCGAGGGAACAAGTGTCCTTGACGAAGAAAATCCTGATTCGCGTCGACTCGCAGAGCAACCAGTGTCTCTGTGGGAAATTCTCGATTCGTTTCAACACCAGGGAAACAAATAATCCTTGGCAAATACCTCAACTCAGGGAAACTAGCATCCTTGATGAGAGCCACCTGATTCGTGTCGACTCGAAGAGAAACCAGTGTCTCCGTGGGAAATTCTCGATTCGTTTCAACACCAGGGAAACAAATAATCCTTGGCAAATACCTCAACTCAGGGAAACTAGCATCCTTGATGAAAACCTCCTGATTCGCGTCGACTCGCAGAGAAACCAGTGTCTCTACGGGAAATTCTCGATTCGTTTCAACACCAGGGAAACAAATAATCCTTGGCAAATACCTCAATTCAGGGAAACTAGCGTCCTTGATGAGAGCCTCTTGATTCGCGTCGACTCGCAGAGCAACCAGTGTCTCCGTGGGAAATTCTCGATTCGTTTCAACACCAGGGAAACAAATAATCCTTGGCAAATACCTCAATTCAGGAAAACCAATGCCCTTGATGAGAGCCTCCTGATTCGCGTCGGCTCGCAGAGAAACCAGTATCTCCGCGGGAAATTCCCGATTCGTCTCAACTTGCAAGATGAAGCCTCAGGCAGCAGGGATTAAAAAACTTGTTTCCTGAACAATGGGACCCTGCAAGTCGGTCTAAAACGGTCTCTTGCATACTATTCATGGGTCTCACTCTCCAAAGTCGAGTTTCGACAAGGAGGGAAACAACCGCTTACGGGTCCTCTCGACTCGTAAGAGGGAAAAATTCTCTTATAAGATCCTTACGACTTATAAGAGAAAACACACTTAGGAATCCTCAAGATTCCTAAGGAGAAAATCCACCTACGAGATCCTCTCGATCCGTAGGGAGAAAAGTCTCTATAAGACCCTCACGGCTCATAGAGTTGAAAAGTCTTAGGCAACAGATCTGAACCTGCAGCCTAAGCCATCGCTATCTTTTGAAAAAAATCTAAGTTATCTGTCAATTATGTTCATCAAGACAACATGCTGATAGTAAAAGCAAAGAGGAGAGCGACAGAAAGAACATCTGATTGGCGTTGGATCAAGCATTCGGGACACACTCATCCATGCATGTGCAAAAGATTCAGAATGAGGAATAAGACAAGCTGAAATGGAGATTTTCTATTCATATCATAAAAAGGGGTTCTTACAATCACAGAGAAATAAATAATAACATTATTAAAATGTTTACAAAGGTATAACCTCGAACCCAGGACATGGATTGAGGAACTCGAAAGTGACCCTATCTATGACTTTCCAAGCCTCGCGGACCATCCTGATGTGCTTTCTTTCGCGAGCACAAGCATCAGGGTCCCCCTGATGTCTTCCACCCTCCAATAAGCAGTGAGTATGGCGGACTGTTGGAAAGCCTGGTGCAGGAGATCGACAAGATTGTCTCGCCGTCTCTTTGAGATGAGGTGCTTCAGATGCACTAAGTGCACCTTATCCTCAGCAGCATCCAACGCCCCAAGCGGCACGCCAGAGTAGAATAGGGGAACTGCTTCCCAAATGGCTCCTACGATAAGCTTCAGGAGAGAGGAGCGTCGAGGAAGAAGTTGACCATTGTACGCGTCGAAGCGACTCATGATCTCGGCACACTCGGCGTTGGTGAACTCTCGGTTCTGAGAACGGCCGAGTCGGCGGATGTCTCCGTAAAAGATAATCTCGTCGAGACCGTACATATGGGCGTCCATTGCTCCTGTAAAAGAAGATTAACAGGATTAGCAGACAGACCGGTTAAGCGGATTCTTATTGAAAACAGGCACGAAGAGTTAAACTCCTCGAGAGCAACGCTCTGCAAACAGGAGTGACTGTCAAAATCCAATAATGAGGGGGATTTAAAGAAAATCCCCGAGAACTCTGAGAGCCTTACTATTAAATGATGATATAATCCATTAAAGACAAAACTCCGTTTTTTTTAATCTTCATTATCCATATTCAAACTCTTAAGAGTTCATCATTTTTTTTTAGATCAAGGAGATCTATGTTTTGCCAAAGAGCAAAGCTCTGTTCATAGGTTAAGAAACCCTAGAACAGATTCTTGAGAGCAAAGCTCTGTTGGTGAATCCCCAAGGGGGTTTCCTTTAAATCAGAAGATCTACGAGAGCAAGGCTCTGTTAATTAAAATTAATTTAATTCAAGATTAATATTTACCTAAAAAGTTTCTTTTAAAAGAAAATTTAACTCTGAGAGTTCTTGAAGGCAAGAGCAAAGCTCTGAAGTTTTGAAAGTAAAATCTTAAAGATGATAATCATCTGTTGAGGACCAAAGGTCCTATTTATAGGCACCAAGTACCCTTTCAACTTCCGAAAGTTACCGCGATGGTTGGAGTTCTGTCACCGTTGCGCTCACGTTCTGGGGCCACGTAAGCGCAACAGTGGGGGGCATTTGTTTACCCCAATCAGAGCAAGGCTCTGTTCAAATTCCAAGACGGGAAATGAAGCAACGCTTCTGATTCCCCCAATCAGAGCAAAGCTCTACTTTGAAAATTTGAATTTTTAATAAATGAAGCAACGCTTCAGATTCTGTGCGCTGCGCGCAACGCGCCACGTGTCAAAAACTGATACGTCAGCACAGCGCTCAAGGCAGTGCGCCCAATCAGAGCAAGGCTCTATTAAAGACAAAATTGAAAAGAAGCAACGCTTCAGTTGCGTAAGCGCTGCGCTGCGCGACACGTGTCAGCGCAGTTGCGCTGCGCCGTGCGCTGCGCGACACGTGTCAGCGCAGTTGCACAAATGCAGTTGCGTTGCGCCGTGCGCTGCTTGACACATGTCATGCACTGGGGCGTTTGCGCCAAACAAAATTAAATTCTAGCAAGATTTTTTCTGTTCTTGTTAAAACAAGAAGATTGCATTCTGTAAAACAGAAGCCCTTGGATCAAAGATCCAACGGTGGGGAAAATTCCCCAAATCACTTAGAGAAAAATCTCTTTAACAACTTTAAACAAATTTATGGGCACTATATAAAGGCCCCTAGATCCCAATTCAAAGAAAGGAAGATGATCATTGAGAACTCTGAAGAATTGGAGAGAATTCCTCAAGAACAAGAAAAGTAAAAACCTTTAGAAAAAAGAGAAAATTCTCTTATGAATAGATCATTGATCTGAGAAAAAGATCAATGATCTTCAACAAAAAGAAAAATAAATAATAATAGTGCTTTGCACTTTTTTATGAACCATTGGTTCTGGAATCTAAAAGATTCTTAAGTTAATAGTGCCTTGCACTTGCAAAACTGCACTGTTGCGCTCTTGGGTTGGGGCAAGCCACCAGAGAGCGCCACGTGTCAGCACCTGAACTACTTGCGCTAAGCGCTTTTGAAAAAGAGCCTTGCTCTATGAACTTGGCGCAACCCACCAGAGCGCGCCACGTGTCAGCAGCGCAAGCGCAGCGCAATGGCGCAGCGCACTGCGCTTGCGTGATACGTGTCATCACCACAAGAGCTTGCGCTTATTGATTGACGCAAAACGCCTGACAAATGCAATGCATTATTTTCTAAAGGGGCAGGCCCAAATCAGAAAGGCCTAGTAGGCCAAAATAAATTGCAAAGCAATAAATGGGCAGAGCCCAAGTAAAATTGATGCTCTGCATCATTCATAAATGGGCAGAGCCCAAGTAAAATTGATACTCTGCATCATTCATAAATGGGCAGAGCCCAAACAAAACAAAAGTAATGCAATGCATTATTATAACTTGACTTAGCCCAATCATAGCCGTAAGTCCTCAAATTAAATTGACTGAGCGCAGCTGCTCTCTTAAATCAATTTACATCCAGTTCGAGGGTACATCTTCGAACTCTTTTGACTCTTATCGTTGTAATCCTTCAACGACGTTAGAGAGGTGACGGGTCCCGACAACCACACATCAACATGGACTGTGGGGTCCTTAAACCCACGGACTTATGCGTCCTTAAACTAACATGGACCACCACGTCCCTAAACTGGAACATGGACCACCACGTCCCTAAACTGGAACATGGACCACCATGTCCCTAAACTGGCAATGGACCACCATGTCTCTAAACTGGCAATGGACTTATGCGTCCTTAAACTACCAATGGACCACCATGTCCCTATACTGGCAATGGACCCCCACGTCCCTAAACTGGAACATGGACCACTATGTCCCTAAACTGGAACAATAAAGCCCAAATGCTCTTTTGTCGGATCTAAACGATCCCGCTTAAGTAGATCTTAGCCCCAAACACGGCTAACGTATCCTTAAGTATTTCAACAGACTACATATTCCCTAATCAACTTCGGTTCAAGGGTACATCTCTGAACTCCTCTGACACCTATCGTTGTAATCCTTCAACGACGCCAGAGAGGTGATGAGTCCCGACAGCCATATATTAAATGGATTATCACGTTGAGTTGATCTTAGTCTCAAACAGGACTAACGTATCCTTAACGAACGTTTAAGTTGATCTTAGCCTCAATACGGCTAACGTATTCTTAAACTAAAATACCAAACCCAAATCTAAGTAAATACTGATTTGGACTAATCCACGTCCTACGGGCGACGGCATAACTTAGTCTCCGTATACAATCTACGGGCATCCATAAACAAAACAAACACACACGACACGAAGTGAAATTCTGGAGAAGGAGAAAGTGGATACCGCGATGCGGTAGTGTAATTAACTGCAGGGGCATGCACCTGCAGGGAAGAGCGTCCCCACAATCAAAAACCCCTCAAATGAGGGGGAATCTGACGAAGTCTGCTATATCGGCCGCATCCGTCTAAACCTCCGATACACGGTGCCATAAATCAGCTTGGCATCTTCGGAGAGGTAGACGGATAAAACCAAATAGCATCTGCCCCGAATCTCAGGCAAGACGTCTCTCACGTCGTCGTCGCCGTCTTTCGGAGGGGAACAATTATATATTATATATATAATATAAGCATTCATCTCGGAATATCAAGTGATCACATCATAGAATATCAGCAGTAGAAGAACACATACGAAATATTGGATATACTAGGAATTCCGTGTTTTAAATTAAGCCAGTAAAAAACGCAGATTTCATGGTCGTGATGAATAGCCCAAGCTAAACCTTAGACCCTTACGAGAGCGGCAAACAACCATACCAATTCTAGAGTTAGAAAACCCGGTCTCGACTCCTCGAGATGGTCTTCCACTGGACCCTAGAACCCGGTTACTTGTGCTCTCCTCCTTCGGTCTATCCTAATGCAGGAAAGTAAATAATATACATCACATGGTGACATCATCCTTAACTCGGAAGTGCCCCATTAAAATAATATTACATACAAGCTTTTACATGAATGAAAATGAAAAACTCTCATCTCACGTAAAAAACCCCGGCTATTCAAACACGACGATCCAATATAACATATCACAACAACACATAACATCACATGTCATCAACGTAAATAAATATGCGTATCCCAATTGTCGTTGACATATAGCAACAAAACCGACGATACACCACATATTACACTTACGGTCGCAGAAAAGAAAGTGAAAAACTATAACAATTGGAATCAGCAACCACCTTAGACATCATAAACCCAATGTATCACATACTTTGGATTTCATGCCTAACCAAATGAATTCCTTAGACATCGCATGCCTAACAATTATAAACCCCACATTTTAGTCTCGATATTGAAAACACTTTCTAATAACCAGTCGGGTAATTCAACAAGATTCCCGACAACCTGATCGAATGCTCGTCGGAAACTTTAGTAGATGGCCGCACCCCTGATGCCATCGACGAAGTTCACTTAGGCGGAATACCGCAGCCGTGAGCATCCGAATGGATGCTTTAGGTGACGGGGTTCTCCTACAGTCACTTGATCAGGGTTATGGGGCATGGCTATCTAGTAAGGTTATCCGGCGAGTATCCGCGTACGCTACATAATTGCGACAGACTTTTGATCCACATCAAAATTCCGTGGCAACCGATCAAATGAGACTGAATTGCTAGATTTATAAAATTCAAATTAGTTTTCATAAAACTAAATATTGTGGAATCCAAGTATTGTATCACAATCACAGATAGCTAGACGGTGTTAAAATTTTCGATCGAATCAACAAACACCCAGAATTTCCCAAATAGCTCAACACTTGAGCGGAGTTTGAAAAGTACCCAGAACATGCCACAGCACCTATGGACCAACTGTAGAAGGGTCAACCCTTGTCTCACCTATGGCACCGCAGAACTACCACAAACCCTAGGGTTTAGTGGCGGTTCCGACGGTCACAGAATCGAGTTAGGGTTTCGTTCTTCTAGAGGGTCCACAGAATCACCTGCTTGATTTTCTGAAGATCTTAAACATAGAAAAATCCAACTCTCGGAAAATTTCCAGCAAGGGAAAAATTGAGTTGTTGATATCCGTTCGAACATTTTAACGTCGTCTAAAGTTACCCGAAACGATATTAGAATTACGAATACGAAACACTCTGAATTGCCAATACAGTAAGACCACATCACATGCAATCTTAGAAAAAACAAGCAACACCTGAAACACCAAATCCCAAAGTCTGGAATACCATAAAAAATTCAACTCAAAACTGTGTTAAAAAACCAAGCAGGAAGGTTTTTAGCTTGATGTGGCCGGCCAAAATCGGGCGAGGGGGGCTAAATTTTCTGTGGTGTTCATGTTTCATCTCATATAACATTTTATAATTGCTTAAAAAAATTTTAGAGGCCATTTAAAAATCGATAGAAACTAGGTTTTAGTGTTGCATGTTTCGGAGTAGTTTCGGTTTCGTAATCTACAAAAATCATCTAATTCTATAGCATGCTCTGATACCACTGCTGGGTTCCCTAGTGTCGCCACTGGGTTTCGGGAAGTATCGACCATGCCATTTTAAAAAAAATGGTGCACTAAAGAAGCTTAACCTAGATTCTTAACTAGAGAATTAGACGAACAAGAATGTAAATATCTTTACATCTAAGTGAACAAGAAATATAACCTTCCTTCACTTCAATAGCTTCATGTAGTAGTCCCTTCGCTCTAAGTAGTGAACTCCTGGACTCTAGAAAGGCTCCATAAGATGAACGGAATAAGCTTGCTTGAAGTCTTCGAGACCGAAGATGATATACGTCGAGGAGACACCAACTCAAGCTACCTCTTCACTAATATGGAATTAGTGAAGTAAACACCCTAAACTAAATGGCTAATCTAATAGAGGGTGATGAAATAGGAATTTTGCACACTTTAGAAATATTTTTCTCTCTCATTTTTTTCACCTCCCAAAAAGCTAGTGAGCTTGAGGAAGGAGATGAAGAAGAAGCAATCATGGAAAAATCTCGAGTATTATGGAAACCATGGGTGAGTTAATATCATATACTAACCCTTGTAGAGACTAAACCATGGCTAATCATAATGGTTGGGTTAATAAATATCTTAAGTAAAACAAAATTGGTGGACTTAGTCAATTATTCTACAAGCTTCCATTAAGCTTCAACCATGACTAAATTCCACTCAATTTTGAATTAGTTTAAATAAATAAAACACTAGATTATGTTAAGCATGGTGTGAGTCTCATACACCCATGTCACATGTATCATCTAGCATGACACACAAAAATGTACAGTAATATATATCATATCTATATGCACACAAGTGAGAAAAAGAAATCTTAAGTGAGCTAATATTAGTTAATGTAAATTAATATATCAAATATATAATTATATATTAAATTATTAAATCAACACTTGATTTAATAATCCGGCTATATCATATACAACCGACTAATATCAAACGTATCAACTTATCGAATCAACACTTGATCCGATAACCCGGCTATATCACATATAACCGACTAATATTACATATCGCGAGAATAGAATACGGTATCACAAACTCGTATTAATCTCGGTACCGCACATATCACATATGTGTTCCTACTTCGTTTCGCTTGAGCCAGGAAACCTCTGTGTAGGACTCTAAAGACTCATCAATACGCTGGCAGTAGGTGGTGATCATATCAGTCACCAACAAGCCGCAAACAGTCTTCTAAACGTAACAGCCATCCGAATATTGAGCGATCAGAAGATCAATAAGAAAGCCTGCTCATACTCCTGCGAATCCAATAAGTAACACTACCATACAGTCCGGTCTCTTCGTCTTATATGTCGCATATCACAGCCTGGGGGTGGTAAAACGTCAGACCCCAATAGCCTGATAAGTCATGCCGATGTGAGGCTCACAACGGTTCGAGAAACTACTAATAACACTTACCAGTAGATCTTAGCAACCATGGTCAGGGATTTCCTGTTATGGCCAATCAAGCATAGCGCAACATCAACCCCCAATACTAGGAGAGACTAAATCCCCTCCTATCGCTCATTGCCTCCATGTGACTCGGGACTGTACCCAAAAATCACCGTTTTGCATGATCTCTTGAACATGGTATGGTGGAAATCAAAGCACAGTGGGAATCACACAAGACTCTATGACGATCTCGGGTCGACAGACTAACCTGTACCAGTGTCATCAGAGAACAGCTATCTGACGATAGGTATAATACCATCTAGGAGCTCTCGGCGAGTCCGTTCAGTAAACCCAGTCTCTACTGAGCACCCGTATACCTTCTCTGATGTCAAACACCAATGGATATGGGATCATCCATCGCCCATCATATGGGTCGAGAAGCGTATACGCTAGTTTACTCTGGAATATCGATGCCCCGTCTCGATACTCCCATGACTAGGAACTATCTAAGGATGTACTTACCGACTACCTCTGCCCCACTAGTATGATCTGCATCATAATCCTGGTAGTCAAGTACTCATCCTGAGGTCTTTATCAACATGTAATAGAGAGACAATAAGTCTACATGTTAAGAAAAGAGCAATCAGATAGCATACTGTCATGTCGAGCAAGAAAGTCCTCCTTATATATGTCCAAGCATTTACTATAATATACATCACATGTATAATAATGGCTTCTAGGGCATAAATATAACTAAAAATTCTCACTGTGCTTTGATTTCCCCCCTACCACGACACAAAGGAGTCGTGCAAACAGGTGGATTTTGGGTACAGTCCCGAGTTACATAGAGACAATAAGCTATAGGAGGGGTTTCATCTCTCCCGGTATTGGGAGTTGATGTTGCGCTATACTCGATTAGCAATAACAGCAAGTGCCTGGCCAGGGCTGATGAGATTTACTGGTTAGTGCTATCAATAGTTTCTCGAAAGGTTTTAATCCACACATCGTCATGACTTATCAAGTTATTAGGGTTTGACGATTCCAACCCCAGACTTGATATGCAACATATTAGACAAAGAGACCGGACTGTACGGTACGTGTTGCTTCTGGGCTTTACGGGAGTTTGGATAAGTTTGCTTGTTGATTTTCTATTCGTTCAATACCTGGGTAGCCGTTACGTCAAGCTAGTACCGCTGATGGCTTGTGGGTATCTGATGTGATCTACCTACTGCTGGCGTATTGACGAGTCTTTAGAGTCTCACATTGAGATTTCCTAGCTCAAGCGAAACGAAGTAGGGCACATATGAAGGTATGTGCGGGAGCTTGATTAAATACGAGTATGTGATACCGTATTTTAATCTTGCAATATTTGATATCTGTTAGGTTATATGTGATATAACTGGATTATTGAATCAAGTGTTGATTCAATGATTTTATTTATGTATGTATATTTGATTTTGGCCGGTTGTATATGATATCACCGGATTATTGAATCAAGTGTTGATTTAATATCTAATATTATATTAGCCGGTTATATGTGATATAACCGGATAATTGAATCAAGTGTTGATTTAATGTTTTGATACATACATATATACATACATACATATATTTATATATATATGATATTAGTCGGTTATATATGATATAACCGGATTATTGAATCAATTGTTGATTTAATAATTTGATATATATTTGATATATACATATATATTAACTAATATTAAGCTCACTTTAGATTTTCTTCTCTTTATATATATATATATATATATATATATATATATTGTATCATGGTTGATGATACATAGAACTAGGATGTATGAGAATCACACATGAAGTGAGATGAGTAGATAATGATTTAAACTAATGAATTAAAAGAAAAGGAAATGAGTCATATTCTTTAGTAACATGTAGAAGCCTTGAGAAGCCATGGCTCACCTCTTCTCTTGTTGGATTATTCATTGATATTTATCACTATCAACATCTCATCGTATCACTTCACCTCATGGTTCATTCTCTCATCCAAGTTCATCCTTATCTTCTTCTTCATCTCCTCACTAGGTTTTTCTAAAGTGAGAAAAGAAAAGAGAAAGAAGAAAAACTTGTGAGCAAAATTTCTACTTTTTCAACCTACACTAATCTAGCCCATTAGTTTAGGTTGTTTGCTTCACTAATACCTTGATTAGTGAAGAGCGGGCTTGAGTGAAAGAGACTTCAAGGTGGATCATTTTCGACATCGAAGACAACAAGCAAGCTCGATCCTTTCTTCAAGTGGAGCATAAAGAAGAGTTCTAGGAACTACTACTTGGAGCTTTAGAAGTGAAGGACCGGTCTACAAAGGTTGTATGCTCTCTTCACTTAGTGTAGAACTTGTTTGATTGCTACAAGACCTTAATTCTCTAGTTCGATTCTAGGTTAGTATAATTTAGCACTCTAGATTTTTTAAAATTGCATGCTTGATACTTGTATAAACCTAGTAGAGGTGCTAAGACATACTTTCAAATATATGCTTTATACATACTCTATATAAGCTCCATCTGGTCTGGAACTTAAAATCGCACGATCGACATTACTGTCATACGTGCACGTCCCTTTCCTCATCAATATAGAAGATATCTCTTTAGAGAGGGTGACTCCACCTCATGCTAGTACACTACCGCGCCAGGATTCGTTCATTCTAAACTTCTTTAGAATGGTGTCATAGTACCTGGATTGGGAGTGTAGGACACTCCCTGAATCCATCTAGGTCTATCTATATAGATCTAATCCCCAGATGGATTGATATATATTATCCAAATCTTATATGGAGAGATATCTGTGACAACCATAATTTGACCGATTGTAGCATATGAATGTCACCTCCTATCAGGAATATGTCATCCATAAACTATGATAGTACTCTATACATCTTTCTTACAAATACCAGATTCATCTATCATTTTGATGAAGTCAAAGATTTTGACTGTAATATCAAAACAGATGTTCAATCTTTGCTATGCTTGTTTTAGTCGATAAATTGACTTATGCGTCTTGCACGCCTTCCGCTGCTCCCGCTGACTATGTGAACTCTCTGTCGGAGTCATACAAACGCACACTTCTAAATTCCCATTTAGAAAAACGTTATATTCATCCACCTGTCTGATATCATAGTCATGAAAAACAACATTGGCAAATTATGTTTGTATGGACTTCAGCATAGTCACTGAATTAATAGTTTCATCACAATTCACACCGGGTATTTGATAAAAACTTTTTACTGCAAGTCCATCTTTATTAGGTTAATACCTTTCTATCTGCACTGATCTTCTTTTGGAAGATCTACTTTCTCTTAATGGGTTTTACCCCTTCAGGAGCACCCAATAATGTTCTGTAAGTCTACGCCAGTGCCCCGGCCAATAATCTGAGGCCAAACGCTGAATAAAAACTTTTTCGTAAACTGGTGCTAGCATAGACTGTAACCTGGATCGTGCCATTACAACTAAACTAGCAAACTACAAAACTATAGAATGGATATACCGATCGATCCGTGTCCTTCGGTCTTTAGCCATCATCCCACGCTCCTCGCGGCTTCTCCGATCTCCTGTCTCCTCGTCGAGGTGGCACCACGTCAACGGATCTTTATACGGGCTCCCGCCTCTGAACCGAGGCAACTCGGGCATGAAGTTTGCTATCCGACATGTCCAAGATTGAAGTAGAGAGAGTGTAGAATAGTTTGTCTCAAGGTAAATGAAGTTGCCTTTTGAGTTGTGATGGAAATGAGCTTAAGGATTTTGTGCAAAGGAAATTTTGTGCATTCACAAAATGAAATCAGTCCATGCACAAAAAATGTTCTCTGCCAATTTTTGGGGCTGAATTGGGTGGCCGGCCATTTGGATGGGGGGGAGGGGTTTGAGCATATATCATGAAGTGGTGAGGCTAAGAAAATAATATCACAAAAGATCTAAAGCAAAATATCCTTAAGCAAACAAAACCATTTAATGAAACCAAGGAGTCACTTATAACACCTCAACAATCTAGAATTCTTTAGTGGCTGCTGGGCCCCAGCATGCCACAAAAAAGCCCATCCCTTTATAAACATTCCAATTTGCAAGAAACCCCCTCAAGCTAAAAACTCAAAGAAGAAAGCCAAGCCCGTTAAAAATTCAGCCATGGATTAAAGAGGATTCCGCGACATAAACATTAAACCAAATGTTTTAGTCGGGTGGAAAAAGATTGGCAACTTCAAAAGTAATCCTGTAGAATTACCCCACAACTGTATAAATATACCCGCATTTGTATTCCGTCCAAATACAAAATGCAATGAGACAAAAATATCCCTACACAATATAATACTAGAATCCGGCTTAAAGCAAAGCCGACTAGTATTATCTGTCCGAACCATGACACGTGCACAAGTGCACGTGCATGTTCGAACCCTACCATAAAACCATACGGGCTCTACAACGTTTCGCCCGAACTTGGGAAACTATCTGTGGGGGACTCTAAAGACTCGTCAATACTCTGGCAGTGGTTATAACCACAAGCACGTCAGTGGTACTAGCTGTATGTAACGGCTACCCATGTATTGATAGAATGGGAAGCTGATGAGCGAACTCATCCTGAAACCCTACTGAGCCTATCAGTGACAATATCCGTACAGTCCGGTCCGTTAGTCTATGAGCATCGCATATCGGGCCTAGGGGGCTGGTAACGTCAGACCCCCAATAGCGGTATAAGTCATGTCAGAGTATAGCCTAGAACACGCTGAGATACTACTGGAGTACCTATCAGTAAATCTCCTGCCTCGGCCGAGGGCTTTGTGTAATGGCTCTCCTAGACATAGCGCGATCTCACCCCCAATACCGAGAGAGACGAATCCCCTGCCGATCCGCTCACTTGCCTCTATGTGGCTCGGGACTGTACCCAACTAAAACCTGTTTGCACGACTCCTTTGAGCCGTGGTAGGGTAATAATCAAGGCACTGTGGGAACTCACACGAGACAAATGACGATCTCACGTCGATGAACTAACCTGTTCACATGTCACCAGGGAACTGCTATCTGACGCTAGGTATAATACCAACTAGCAGGTTCCCGGCGAGTCCTGTCCGGTACACTCATAACCCAATGAGCACCTTTATACATCTTAGGTGATCCAACTGACACCAATGGCTTGTGAGACCGGCCACCGACCCTCGTCGGGGTCTCGACTGTATACACTAGTCTACTCCGGAGTATCGATGGTCTATAAGCACATCCTTAAATGTGGTCCCTAGTCGTGGGAGTTTCGAGACAGGGCATCGATACTCTGGAGTAGACTAGTGTATACAGTCGAGACCCCGACGAGGGGCGGTGGCTGGTCTCACAAGCCATTGGTGTCAGTTGGATCACCTAAGATGTATACAGGTACTCATTGGGTTATGAGTGCACCGGACAGGACTCGCCGGGAACCTGCTAGTTGGTATTATACCTAGCGTCAGATAGCAGTTCCCTGGTGACATGTGTACAGATTAGTTCATCGACCTGAGATCGTCATTTTTCTCGTGTGAGTTCCCACTGTGCTTTGATTATTACCCTACCATGACTCAAAGGAGTCGTGCAAACAGGTTTTAGTTGGGTACAGTCCCGAGCCACATGGAGGTAAGTGAGCAGATCGACAGGGGATTCTTCTCTCCCGGTATTGAGGATGAGATCGCGCTGTGTCTAGGAGAGCCATTACACAAAGCCCTCGGCCGAGGCAGGAGATTTACTGGTAGGTACTCCAGTAGTATCTCAGGGTGTTCTGGGCTACACTCTGATACGACTTATACCGCTATTGGGGGTCTGACGTTACCAGCCCCTAGGCCCGATATGCGATGCTCATAGACGAATGGACCGGACTGTACGGATATTGTCAATGATAGGCTCAGTAGGGTTTCAGGATGAGTTTGCTTATCAGCTTCCCTTTCTATCAATACATGGGCAGCCGTTACGTACAGCTAGTACCACTGACGTGCTTGTGGTTAAAACCACTGCCAGAGTATTGACGAGTCTTTAGAGTCCCCCACAGATAGTTTCCCAAGTTCGGGTGAAACGTTGTAGAGGTCGTATGGTTTTATGGCAGGGTTCGAATATGCACGTGCACTTGTGCACGTTTCATGGTTCGGACAGATAATACTAGTCGACTTTGGTTTAAGCCGGATTCTAGTATTATATTGTGTAGGGATATTTTTGTCTCATTGCATTTTGTATTCGGGCGGAATACAAATGCGGGTATGTTTATACAGTTGTAGGGTAATCTTACGGGATTACTTTTGAAGTTGCCAATCTTTTTCCACCCGACTAAAACATTTGGTTTAATGTTTATGTCGTGGAATCCTCTTTAATCCATGGCTGAATTTTTAACGGGCTTGGCTTTCTTCTTTGAGTTTTTAGCTTGAGGGGGTTTCTTGCAAATTGGAATGTCTATAAAGGGAGGGGCTTTTTTGTGGCGTGCAGGGCCCCCAGCAACCACTAGAGAATTCTAGATTGTTGAGGTGTTATAAGCGACTCATTGGTTTCATTAATGATTTTGTTTGCTTAAGGATATTTTGCTTTAGATCTTTTGTGATATTATTGTCTTAGCCTCACCACTTCATGATATATGCTCAACCCCCACCCCACCCCCCGCCATCCAAATGGCCGACCACCCAATTCAGCCCCAAAAATTGGCAGAGAACATTTTTTGTGCATGGGCTGATTTCATTTTGTGAATGCACAAAATTTCCTTTGCACAAAATCCTTAAGCTCATTTCCATCACAACTCAAAAGGCAACTTCATTTACCTTGAGAAAAACTATTCTACACTCTCTCTACTTCAATCTTGGACATGTCGGTTAGCAAACTTCATACCCGAGTTGCCTCGGTTCAGAGGCGGGAGCCCGTATAAAGATCCGTTGACGTGGTGCCACCTCGACGAGGAGACAGGAGATCGGAGATACCGCGAGGAGCGTGGGATGATGGCTATAGACCGAAGGACACGGAACGATCGGTATATCCATTCTATCATTTTGTAGTTTGCTAGTTTAGTGTTAATGGCACGATCCGGGTTACAGTCTATACTAGCGCTAGTTTACGAAAAAGTTTTTATTCCGCGTTTGGCCTCAGATTATTGGCCGGGGCGCTGGCGTAGACTTACAAGTTCACACTTTGTTGCAGTGCATGGAGTTTAACTTGGTTAACTTGGCATCCAGCTATCAGTCGGAAGTCACCATTTCCTATGGCCTGCTGATAACTAGCAGGACCATCATCACCATGATGCAAGCCTCTCTGTCACTGTCTACGAGAAAACTGAAGTATCTCTCGGGTGGCTGAGGTCACCTACTAAATCTGTGGGGTGGCTAAAGTTTTTCAAAGGCAACTCTTTCCAGTGCATATCCCTAAATGAAAAAGACCACTCAGCATTACTCATTATGGAGCGCACTCTCGGAGGAGTAATCTTAGAGAGAATAAAATTCTCAATACGGAATACCGAGTATAATTATCTATATCTTCAATCATTTCGAAGAATCTTAATACTTCCGATGTTTGGTTCTCTACTTTATTCTTATACCCTATGAACTTCTTAAAATCTTTGGACTTTACATTTCATCAAGAATGTGTGCTTAAAACTAGAGAACTCACAGGTGAATAGAATGAAGGATGAGTACTAACCCTTTTTCCGTGTGGACATCGGACAACATACATCATCATGTATAAGTCCCAAGAGTTCACAAACTCAAACTCCATGTGTTGTAAGTTAAAAACTGTAATTTGGTTAAGAATGTCTACACCGTTATCAATGCACCTTACCCAATAATTAAATGATGAAGGTAAATATTTAGAACATATTTTTCAAAATTTATATCCCACATTATTAAATAAAGAGACAGATATATCGATTTTAAAAATCGGTGCATTATATGTAACACCTTAGTTCATTTATACCAATTCCAGTTCAAGTATTTCCTTATTTGTGGCATTTTCTTGATTTACTGTGTTTTGGGCTAATAATATAGTTGACATTTGTATTAGCATCCGACCCGACCAGCATTCTTGAAACCAGTCTTGATTCATGTCTATAATTTATCCTGACTTGTTACGTAGAATTGTGCACTTTCATTTTAATTTATATATCTTGCATACTGGTATTTTATCCGACATTTGCAATTTTACAATATAACAATTTAAGTCACATAAAATATTTTTAAAAATACATTGGATGGCCTGCATGATACCCCTAACCCCGTGGTAGCATCCGCGCATCTTGTTCTCGTCCCGTTCAGTGAAACAGACTTGTTTGGATGGCTACGCACACGTACGTGCATCCGTTCTTGGGGGTATGCATTTTCGTTACCCGAGCATTCATTTTTTTAAATTTGGTCGTCATATATATTTTTCGTATTTTAAAACTGAAATTTTAGACTCATCCCGGGCGTGTTTTGGATTATTTTTGTGTCCCACCAAAATTCAAATTTATTTAATCTAATATATTTATTTTAAATGACAGTTAAATTATAAAAGCTAATTTTTTTTCCATAACTAAAAATATTTTATAAGTAAAATCCTAACTTCTCAAACTAACTCAGACCCCACCATCAGCCTCTCTCTCTCTCCTCTTTCTTTTTCTCCTTCTCTCTCTCCCCCTCGCAGTCTCTCTCTTTCTATTCACTACGCGACAACTCTATCTCTCCCCCCTCTCTCTCCTCTCGCTTACTCTCTCTCTCTCTCTCTCCTCTCGCATCTCTCTTTCTCTCCTCTCGCGGTGTGAAGGGATCTCGTCACCTCCCGCGAGCTTAGCGTCACCTCCCTTAACCGCCTCCTTATATTTCTCTTTTTCTTCTTCTTATTTAAACCGAGCATCTTCCTCCTTCAATCATCATCACAACCCTCTGCCTTCTCAACCCTAACCCTAAAAACTTCATCTCCCCTTCACCTCGTCACCCTCACAACACCTTTCCTTTCCTTCTCCTCTGCATTCCCCCTCCTACACCAACCCCTACACACCCCAGCAAACAAAACCGAGCCTAAACCCTAACCTAACCCTGACAGCAAACCCTAGCTTCGCCAGAGTTCAGTCGATCTCATAGTCACCTTCACTCCTCTCCTGACCCCTGTGCACCTTAAACCATAGTAAGCAATCCATTCCCTCTCTTCTTCTTCTTCCTCTTTCTTTCTTTCTTTTCTTTTCTTTTCTTTTCTTTTCTTTAGATTCTTGATTTCTGTATTTTATAGTTCACCGGAGCCAGGCTTGACGCCGACGATCCAGACGACCCAGAGGACGTACCTTACCTGCGTGATCACCCTCTTGCATTGCTTGGACCCGTCCCATGTGCCGTGCGTGCGTTGCGACATTTTGCCGATGTCGGACGTACCGTACATATCCGTTTTGTGATCCATCTAGGCAAGTTTATCTTGCTACATGCTATGTTACTGTATTTACATCTATTTGAACAAATATAATACTTGTATTTTAAATCATGCATCCCATGTTTAGTTTTACTGTTTTACGACATCCGTATGCATCCGTACAAGTTATTTCACATCTAGTGCATGCAAACCTATTTTGTTACATACTATATTACAATATAGTGCACCCAATGGAATATTTACATCTCATATTGCTAAGTTGTACATCCCACATTACCATTTTACTGTTTTCGGATACCCGTTTGCATCCATCTTATTTAAAATATATAAAACTGCATTTATAGATCACATTAATTCATATTATTATTGTAGTAACACCCCATGCTTAATAATGTGCATCCTACTTAGTAATGGAGCTATAGTTGCAATCCCTAATAGTTAGTTTTGTATCCATGTTTATTTGTGCATCCATACCATTAATTGTATACCTATTTGCATTTCATGTCATATTATTACATATTATTGTTTTATTAGTACCCCATGCTTGATATTGTGCATCCTACATAGTCATGATGTAACCCCTGATGAATATTTGTGCATCCATGCTTTTATTTGTGCATCCGTACTTGCTACAGTTTTATTATGAGCATCCTCTTAACTTATGTGCACTACCTGTCATGACCTGATATACCACTGCTTGACTTGATACCTGATCTTGTTATTAATGCCGACAATCTTGACCTGTTGTCCCTACGGACATATCCTGTTGTCTATTTAGACAAACCTGTACCTGCTTGATCCTGTGTTAGCATTAGCTCCAGATTTTCAATACCTGACTTGAACACATAACCTTGGGGGTATGGGGAAATCAAAAGTGTAAACTAAAGTTTAATTTAAAAGGGTATTACTTAATCCGTGGTCCCGGGGGGTAACGGGACAGAGCCATTCGTGACTCTTACATATTCTTGATCCGTGGTCCCGGGGGGGTAACGGGACAGAACCACTCTTGGTTCACATTTCCTGCTCCGTGGTCCCGAGGGGTAACATGACATATCCTTTAAGTTACTTGGAGGATTACATTAATTGATTTCAAACAAACTTTAGAATAGATAACCCAGTAACACAGTTTAGACTGATTACTGCACGTCACCTATATTGATACACTTCACTTTTCTATATCCGTGTTTACTTATTACATTCATGTTACTGTTTATAATTCATGCCTGCATGTCTTGTGTATCCTGTTCATATATTATTATTTGATATCATGACGCACTGACGTCTGGGTTTTGCATGGCCCAGATCCTTTATCTCTGTCGCAGGCAGTTCAAGAGTATTTTGACCAACAAGCCGAGCAGTGAAGATCTTGTTAGTTGCTAGTTAGTTTAGTTTTATTCCGAATTTTTATTCCTGATGTGAGCCCGTATTATTGGACGTACTTTCCAGATTGTCATTGTTACTTGGATTTATTGCTTCCGCATATTATTTCTTGACTCGTTATTTCTGGCTTATGGACATATACTAGATAGTTTCTTTTATTTTCCTGTTTCTTGATATCTCTAGACAGCCTCAATGTGACTGTGGAGGGATGTTTTCTAGCCACAGGTAACATGGTTGGCTCTGTCACGTGTCGATCTTAGCGCACTCTGGGAAGCGGGGCGTGACAGGTTTTTTTTGGTATCAGAGCCATAGGATATAGGTTAATCGGGTTTGATTCTTTTGTAGTTGGGTATTGGACCCAATACACGAATCAGAATACTCGTAACTAAGAGCATGTCCTGCCTTATTGCTATCTTGCCATCTTTGAATCCATAACTATCTTGCTTCTTATATCCTGTTTATTGAATCTTGTTCATCTTGCTAATCCTCTTCGGTGTTTTGTCTTCAGAATCATGGCAGATAGAAATCTGCGAGTGTACCAGAGGCATGTTGATGACGCCGCTTTGCTTGGAGTAACTCGTGGGATGCTGGAGAACCAGAGGCGGCAGACCGAGCTGAACCAGCGGCAGGCCGAAGCTTTTCAGGAAGGTTTGCGAACCGTCCAGCAGTCCGTGGACAATGTTGTGGCCAAACCAGTGGAGCGTGTGGCTACCATGGCGGATTTCAGGAGACTTGGCCCGTCCATTTTCACTGGTCTGGATGAGCCGTTGCCAACGGAGCAGTGGCTGGTTGATACGGAGAATTTGCTCGTTGCGGCACAGATTCCAAAGGACAAGAGAGTGGATGTCGTCTGCATCCAATTGGTAGACTATGCCCATGAATGGTGGCTTGTGGAAGAGACCCGCTTGCCCAAGACGATCAGTTAGGCATATTTTTCGAAGAGTTTCTTGGAGAGGTTCTTCCCGCAGACTGTACGGGAGGAAATGGAAGAAAAGTTCATCAGCTTGAAGCAGAACGGCGTACTCGTGGATGTACATGCGGCTGAGTAGACACGGCTCAGTAGATTCGCTGGACCTTTGGTTGCCAACGATGCTGATAGGGCAAGGAGGTTCATACGCAGTTTGGACGTGGAAATCCAGAGGCACATTATCTCTCTGGGATTGACCACTTTTTCGCAAGTGCTTAAAGCAGCCCGAGAGCAGCAGAGCTTATTAGTGAAGACTGGGGGTACGCAGCAGCAGGCAGTTGCAGTGCGGAAGCTGGCAGTTGCGCCGAACCGAGCTCCTATACGCAGAGGTATTCCGGTGAACCGACGTGGCGTAGCACGTATGAAGAAGCCCGTCGTTGTTGATCAAAGAAGGAGCGTGATTTATGATTACTGCTATTTACCCAGACATCAACAGAAGGATTGTTGGAGGAAGCTTGGACTTTGTTTGGTTTGCGGATCAGCTGATCATACTATCAATGCTTGTCCGTCGAAGCTTCGTTTGAAAGATGATGTTCAGAGGCCACCGCAGAAGCAATTTCAGGGGCAGATGCAGTTGACTCAGGGACCCAATCAAGCTCTGGCATTTACCCTGACGGCTGAAGAGGTCAAGGCTTCAGAGGAAGTCGTTTCAGGTATCCTATTTGTTCATGGTTTTCCCACATTAGCGTTATTCGATTCTGGTGTATCCCATTGTTTTATGCCGTCCAAGTTTATTGCTACACACTCTATTACTTGCACGACCCTATCTAGTTGTTGGGACATACACACTGGGAATGCGAAGATCATAGCTAGTAGAGAGTGTAAGGATTGTTCAATTGTTATTTGTGGATGGGAGTTATTTGCAGATTTCTTGGTGATCGATACTGGCAGCTATGATGTTGTCTTGGGAATGGATTTTCTTGGCACTTTCCACGCTCACATTGATTGTAGGGCAAAGAAAGTGATTTTCCAGATTCCCGGACATCCAGAGTTTGTTTTTGCTGGAGGAAGTAGTTCTGTCGGGCCAGTCGAGTTTAGGGCTAGGCCGACAAAAAGTGTTCTTGCGTCAATGGAATTTGATAAAGAGGAAGCGCCAGCTGTAGTTCGAGATTTCATGGACGTGTTCGAGGACATCTCGGGTTTATCGCCGAAACGAGATGTGGAGTTCGTGATCGATCTTATTCCTGGTGCAACGCCAATCTCAAAGGCGTACTATCCAATGGCACCAGTGGAGTTGGAAGAAGTCAAGAAGCAGGTTACTGAATTACTTGAGAAGGATTGGATTCGCAGCAGCAATTCACCTTGGGGAGCTCCAGTTCTTCTAGTAAAGAAGAAAGATGGCACAAGAAGGATGTGCATCGACTATCGAGAATTAAACCGTGTGACTATTAAGAACAAGTACCCGATCCCTCGCATTGGCGAATTATTCGAGCAACTTAATGGCGCGAGGGTATTCTCGAAGCTGGATTTGCGATCCGGATATCATCAGGTCCGAGTTAAACCAGAGGATATTTGCAAGACTGCGTTCCGAACTCGGTATGGACATTACGAGTATTTAGTGATGCCATTCGGAGTCACGAATGCACCGGCGATATTTATGGACTTGATGAACCGAATCTTTTCACCGTTCTTGGACCAGTTTATAGTGGTGTTCATTGATGATATTCTGGTCTACTCGAGGAGCATTGAAGAACATGCGGAACACTTGAAGATCGCACTGTAGACGTTAAGGCAAGAAAAAATATATGCGAAGATGAGTAAGTGCGAGTTTTGGCTTGAAGAAGTAAAGTTTTTGGGGCATGTCGTATCCGGAGATGGAATCGCCGTTGATCCCGAGAAGATTGCAGTAGTTCGAGATTGGCCGATTCCGAAAAACGTAGCAGAGATCAGAAGCTTTCTTGGACTTGCCGGGTATTGCAGAAGGTTCGTGGAGAATTTTGCCCCTTTGGATGACCCTTTGACCAAGCTTACGTGAAAGGAAGTACCGTTCGTATGGACGGATAAATGTGCGCCAGCTTTTGAGGCGTTGAAGCAAAAATTGATAACCTCTCCTATTTTGACCGTACCAGACGGTTCCGGAGGATTGGTAATTCAAAGCGACGCATCTGGGAAAGGTTTGGGATGTGTTTTGATGCAGCATGGGAAGGTTATAGGTTACGCATCGAGATAGTTGAAGACCCATGAGAAGAATTACCCAACTAATGATTTGGAGCTAGCAACTGTGATTTTTGTAAGTGCACGGCGGCGCCCCGGCCGTCAATCCGACGCCGGAATGCGGAAGCGGTGAATAACTTAAATTTTGCGGACTTAGCAAACCGGCACCACCGCGCACTAAACACCCGGATCGTTACCATTAACAAGTCCAAGCTAACTAGAAGATGGGTTAGAGATATACCGACGATCCAAGTCCTCCGGTCTTCATCTCCAATCCGATCTCCTCGCGGGATCTCCGTCCGTCTCCTCCTCGTCGCCGGAAGTGCACCACGTTGCCTACATCGTTTACGGGCTCCCACCTCAATGCCGAGGCAACTCGGGCACGAAGCCGGCTACTCGACGTGCCCAAGGTTCGTTGTAGAATATGTAGTGAGCTTGTGTCTCTTTTTGGGGTAGTGGAGTTGCCATTTGTGGAGGAAGAAGAACTTGGAGAGAGGTGAAGGGAAAAAACTTGCATCCAAAAGAATGAGAGTATCATATATTTTCTCCACACTACAAATGAAGCATTTTCCTTATCCCACCAATAGTGGCCGGCCCCCCCTTGTTCATGTGTGATTGGAGAGAGAAAAAGCAAGGGGGGGAGGAACCATCATACAAGGGAGAGGTCAAGTCATGATGTGTGGAAATGATGACTAGAAAAACCAACACACCAAAAACCATCCATCAAACATGATGACTCAAAAAGTCATGCCATCATGAAGATACAAGTCAAGCAAGGTCAAAGGATGGCACCCATCATGAAAACCATCATGATACAAATATACAAAGACCCCCCTCCATAATAGCTTATTTGCAACAATGCAAATAAACCCTCCTCCACCAAACTTCGGCCAATGAACGGAACAATGGAAATTGGCCGAAACGGAAAGCAAACTGGCAACTCCAAAAACTGGTCCCGTAATAAATTACAGGAAAACCCCGATACTGTGCATACACACCCGCATTTGTATTCCGACCGAAATACAAATGCAATGAGACAAAATCTACACTGTACTATACTAGGATCCGGCTTATACCAAAGCCGGCTAGTAATATCTGTTCGATCCTGATCCGTGCAATACCGCACGTATCTGATCGAACCCTGCCATATAACCATACGGCCTATAGTACAAACTGTCTGATCCTGATCCGTGCAATACCGCACGTATCTGATCGGACCCTGCCATATCTCCATACGGCCTCTACAACCTTTCGCCCGAAAGCTGAGTAACTGAATGTGGGGGACTCTAAAGACTCATCAACACCTTGGTTGTGGATTTAACCACTAGCACGTCAGAGGTATAAGCCAATACGTAACGGGCTACCAGGTACTGACTAAAAAGGACGTCGATGAGCGAACTCATCCTGACACCCTACTGAGCCTGTCAGTGACAATATCCGTGCAGTCCGGTCCGTTCGTCTATGAGTATCGCATGGCGGGCCTAGGGGGTTGGTAAAAGTCAGACCCCTAAAAGCGGTACAAGTCGTGTCGGAGTGTAGCCCAGAACACCCTGAGATACTACTGGAATACCTACCAGTAAATCTCCTTGCCTTGGCCAAGGACTTTGTGTAATGGCTCTCCTAGACACAGCACGACCTCACCCCCAATACCGGGAGAGACGAACCCCTGAAGATACGCTCACTGCCTCCATGTGGCTCGGGAATGTACCCAACTAAAACCTGTTTGCACGACTCCTTTGAGCCGTGGTAGGGTAGTAATCAAAGTACAGTGGGAACTCACACGAGACAAATGACGATCCCCAGGTCGATGAACTAACCTGCACACATGTCACCAGGGAACTGCCATCTGACGTCTGGTATATGACCAACTAGCAGGTTCCCGGCGAGTCCTGTCCGGTGTACTCATAACCAAATGAGCACCTGTATACATCTTAGGTGATCCAACTGACACCAGTGGCTTGTGAGACCGGCCACCGCCCCTCGTCGGGGTCTCGACTGTATACACTAGTCTACTAATGGAGTATCGATGCCCAGTCTCGAAACTCCCACGACCAGGGACCTTTTAAGGATAAGCTTATAGACCCCCAGCTCCCACTTATATGATCGCCCTCATACTGCTGGGGGTCAAGCAAGAATCCTAGGGGCTCTATCAACGTGTAATAGCGACGTGTCAGGTCACCTAAAGCAGTACACGATGATAAAGGTAAACCAGATAGCATACTATCATATCGAGTAAGACTGTCCTACCGGGATAGGTCCTCCCTCAATCATTACAATCACGTACCTGTGACCTAATAATTGACTCTGAGGGCACTATCTCCAACAATCTCCCACTTGCACTCAAGGCTAATTATTGCGATGTCGCATACTCACAGCCCGTGTGATACCGAACATCCAACTCCTCTACTAGTCAGTCTCACAAAGCTCGTTTGCGAAACTATTGCGTTCGAGGAATAGCCTCAGTGAGTGGATCCGCATTGCTGTTTCTTTCTATGTCTCTCTATATCTCAAGTTCGCGGAGAAACCCATCTCCCGAAAAGAGCAATACCTGTCTCAGAATATGTCTGGATGTCTGATGGGACCTAGCTCATAAATGAACTCCAAATCCAAACTTCTTAGACTGTATCGTTAACTGAACTTAATCAGTATCCTGCGCCATGCCACCCTCAGTATTGCCTTGGACCACCTGTCCAAAATGCTGCCCCTCATCAGAAGGAAAAACTATAACTCTGACAACCTCCTTGTCGTCCATGTCACCTTGGAAGCCTGGAATGATAACTGTCTCCCGAATAAGGCTGTCGTTATCATATCCCTAGAACATCCATTTATGTTCTAAAACTGCTTCCTACTGTTTCTCCAGGATTGGATTAATGTCAACTTATTGCATCTAGTGCAAGAACAACATCTGGTGTGGTACTTGACATCTCACGATTGACTCAATTGCCTGAGCAAGTGATCTGCCAATCATGCCCGTCCCTCTCCCCTTTAGTCTGTAAGACACCTTTGGAGAGGGTGACTCCATTACCTGCAGGTACACTACCGTGCCAGGAGTCGTCCATCCTAAATACTCTCAGAATGCTGTCAAGTACCCTGATTGGGAAACCACCCAAATCTGGATCTAAAACCATAGATCTAGTAACCAGTATGTCTGATATAAAATCCATTTCCTTTTTGGAGAAACAACTGTGTGACGACCAAAGTATAACCGATCGTAGTGTAGGAGTTTCTTTTCCTACTCTGTGTATGTCATCCAAATACCAGGATATCACACCCTACTACCTTCTCAACAGATCCATCCCCTATTCTGATGAAGTCAAACCCATGACTGTCACGTCAGGAATAGATGATCTATCTCCGCTACATCTGCTCTAGTCTATAAATAGACATAAGCAACCTGTCCACCAATGCTTCCGCTGCTCCCACTGACTACGACAACCCTCTGGCAGAGTCATATAGACGTACACTTCTAAAACTGGTTTAGAACGACGCTATACTCATCCTCCCGCCGGGTCTCGTAACCTGGAACAACAGCAATGGCAATTTTGGGTAAACAAGAACTTCCCTGTCACCGTCCTTGAGGCTACCGTAGTGCCTCTCGGGTGCCTGAAGTTACCCACCTTATCTGCGGAGTGGCCAATGGAATGTCAATCCAGATTGAATCTTTAGGTTCCTTATCAAATCTTCAGTAATCGTTTGTGGTTCTGGAATCACTTCCAGTTCTACCATACTCCTACTACTGTTTTCTGAAAAAGTCCATTTTATTTAAAACTGTGGCGAGTCTAGAACAATATTGCTATTGTTCATCCAGATGGTAGAAAATCAACCCACGTCATAGCCTGGGTCAACCCACAAACAGCCATTACAGAAACGTGCCTTGAGTTGTCCAGTGTCTGGTTTTAAGCATAAGCCGGACAACTCCCTGTACCTTAACATCGTTAAGATATGAACTGTTCTATATCCAATATAGAAACAGAGGCACTGATTTAATTGAACCAGATTCAAATCATGCAGCTGTCCCTAGTGCATGTCAACTAAATGGAAGGAGGCCGATCAGCGTTACTCAACTTAGGAATGCTTCCAATTATGAGTAACCTGAAAGAGAAACAAGATCTCTTAATCATTACTATCAACTGAATACCATACACAAGTATCTACATCTTCGATCTCTTTGAAGAATCCCGATACTTGCTATACCTGGTTCTCTACTCTATTCAAATACCAATAACTTCTCCAAATTCGGACTCTGTGTTTCCACGAAACACCTGTCTAAAAACTAGAGAAGTCATAAGTAAACCGAATATAGTACGAGGACCAACCCCTCTGTCCTGATGGACCCTGGACAACATACAATACTCTGTATAAGTCCCTTGAGTCTGATAACTCATTCACTGTGTGTCGTAGGTTGAAAACTGTACTTATGGTTAAGAAGAATTACACCGCTGTTCAATGCTCCTTACCTAATCATCCACTGATATAGGTAAATGTCGTAGACATAATTTCAGAAAGATATATCTCACTCTATGAAAATAGACGTACAGATATATCAATTTGAAATTGGTGCATAAAAGCGGATATTCAAAACCAAATATTTGCCGACCGGCAAACAGCCCAGGTGACTTCCTCAAATATCACCGATTACAACGAATCCCGATATAATGAGGATAATCACCCAATTCCCAATAACTTACTCCCACTCATCATCTGTAAAACCATACAGATGTGAGAATCGTACCTGGTAAATACATACCCTGGAGTAAGTATCTAATCGGGAAATCAGTTTTCCTTTAACATTACACAGTGAAACTGAAACATTGAAATGTTCCGATGGGGTATTCTGGTATTCCTAGTAATGCCTCTTCCAGATTCACGACTGTAACCGTATAGTTCTTTGCCACCTCTCCAAATCCCTTCATATGTCTTTAGTCTTTACCTTCTGTACACCCCGTTAGGCCAAATGGTTTTCTTCCTTCCCTATCGTTCGGCACCAGCCTATGGTTTGGAAGAAGACTATCCAATAAGCATAATGGGTGTACTGTCCCAATCCTAGGAACACTCGCAATGAGAGAGGGTGAAGATAAAAGACAACCGAATAAACCTTATTCCTATTTCTCCTGAACCAGAATCCATCCCCGAACTGGAACAAGTTCCATTCGAGTTCGTATATAACCATACGATGGAGTATCCAAATAAACTGTGGATCTTCGTAGTGATACGGAGTGTCCTGGAGAAATACAAAGGTGATGTGGGAGTGGTAACGAAATATTTGGTTTGGTCGTGAATATCTGTTGCAATTTACTTTGCCCTCTTACTAATCCCTTGCTTTGTCTGAACTTAATACCTTCTGCACACCATCGTTATGCTAATTGGTTTTCTTCATTCCCTACCGGTCGGCACCAGCCTAAGGTTTGGAAGAAGACAATCCAATTTGCGTAATAGGTGTACTACCCCTAAACCAAGGAGTACTCGTAACCTGAGAGAGGGTAAAAGGAAAAGACAATTGAATAATCCTATCCGTTTTCTCCAGAACCGGAAACCATCCTCGAATAAATTCTTTCGAGTTCGTATCTAACCATACGATGGTTTTGTCCAATGGAAGTGGACGTTCGTAGTAAAACGGGGTGTCCTGGAGAAAAGGGTAAAAGTAGGAGTGGCAATGAGGTCTGCAACTCTGACAATCCAAAAGCCAGTGTTTAAGAAGGTTCGGTCAACATGGTCACTGAGTCAAAGTCTTAGGGTCGGGTCAATGGTCGCTGCCAAAGAGAGAGAGAAAAGAAACACTCAGCGTGCACTCTAACCTAGATCAGAATGGTTACCAATTTATCTAATCTGGAATCCTCCCACTGTACCTCAAATTCTCCTCCAAACCTGAAAGAAGAATTAGTCGGGGTCACCCGAGGAGTAAACTAACTCATCAGTGGGAATCGGGATCCAACTCTCATCGCATGACAACGTGACGGAATCCGCTCACGCTACCACACTCCAGAAGGTATGCGCATATCTGGCAAGTTTCAGTTCTTTTGAAACTCCCGATGTGATTTCTGCCCCATGCTCTTATGACCTTGACTTTGGCCAACAAATCATAAGTCACATGTCAAGTTCTACCCGTCATTCTCCAGGTTGATTCGAATCCACCCGCACAAGCCCTTGACTTTGGCCAACAAGGCTATACGACTGTTCCAAACCAACGCATCTATCTATGCTGCATATGAATAACCAACAGCTACCAAACACTGTGCCTTGACTTTGGCCAACAAACACAGCTTGAATACTATTGACTATCCATATGAAACGACGGAGGGCTACGAATGGTTTCTGGCGAAAACCTTTAACGTAATGAACTTGATATCGTCGAAGGAACGGATAGCTTTTTAGAAAATATAGTGACGAAAACCGTTGCTAAAGAGGTCACTCCCGGTGAAGGGATCTCGGCTCTTTCCCCGTAGAATGGGGTGCAGGATATTCCAAATGAATACCGCGATGCAAAGCAAAAGTAATCGGCTATAGTGAAGTTAATGCCCTGACGCAAACTTTTGTCCAAGGGGTCACTCCCGGTGAAGGGATCTCGGCCCTTGCCTCGTCGACTGAGGAGCAGGATATTCCAACTGAATATCACGATGCAAAACAAAAGTGAACGTCCTTGCAATAACAGCTTTTTGAAAAGTGTTCCAACAACATCAGATTAGGTTTGTTTTTAACTTGCATTGATCCGAATTAATGCAGTCCCATCAATTGATCACACCAAAAAGAACGAAAATATACTGATGTACGTATATGCCATCCGCATTCGCCACTGGGTCCCGTCATTACCCGTTAGGTTAGCTTACTAACGACAGAGCGGGGACTGGACTAGCGCGGATGCAAAACATATACAACATCTACTAATATATATACCAATATATTATATTTCGCTCAAGGCGTGAATAAAATGCAACATCACAGAAAATGAACAGCATCACAGAAACAATACAGATATTTGGGATCCCCGGGTTTCACAGAGCCGCTGAAACCCGACGTTCCCCTGGTCATGTGGATAGCCTGTGCAATGAAATCCTAGACCCCTACGGGCGCGGCAAGTCACCCGCCAAAACCTGAAGCGAGGCAGCCCCCTTCAGCGCCGTGAATGGACCACCCAGCACTTCACGGAATCCGGCAACTTGGGCACCCCTCCTGGGTCAACCTGTACCCCCTACGAGTGCGGCGAATATCCCGCCAATCCTAGAGTGAAGCCCCCTCCGTCTCAATGCCATGAGATGCGGGCTTGTTGCCCTCCAAAACCCGGCTATCCGTGCACCCCTCCGCGGGGCAATCCTAGTACAGAAAGTAAAATATACATACACCGGGTACATCGACCGCAACCAGGTCGTGCCCCAAAATAATAATACAATCAGGCAGTGACGGCAGTCCACATGTCGGACGCTCGCCCCGCAATATCAAATGTACATAATACAACAGCACAGTACTAGCATTGCATCCAGGCTATCCCCCATGACCGATCCGCAACATCACAGCAAATACATAGAACATCAACGTGAAAGTCACGTTCGCAAATCCGTCTAACCGGGCTATAGCAGTTAGACCGGATTTACCGATCGAGTGACATTCACGGTCGCAGATATAATGTAAATACTGTGAAAAATGTGTTTAAAAAATTTCCGATTGATCAAACAATTAACAAGTGGGCCCCAAAGAAAACTGTAGCACTCACAGAAACAATTGGCCCAACTTTAATATTCCAAAGCCCATATTTTAAGCCCAGAAGGCCTCTGTAAAAAAATGGTGAAGTGATGTGAATAGTACGCGGCGGAAGGGCCGCACAAATGGGGTTTTCGCGGCGGTTCCGCGCTCCAACTGTGGAGTTACTTCGTCAAATTTTTACAGAACTCTTAGATTTTCCAGTACATTAATATTTTATAACCTGAAAAAATTTTCGAGACCAAAAATTTTCAACAGAAACTGATGCGAACTAAAATGCAGTTTTGGAACTTTTTGATCGATCGGAAATGCAAACACATTACACAAAGTTAGACTAAGTTAATGGCGAGGCTCTGATACCACTGTAAGTGCACGGCGGCGCCCCGGCCGTCAATCCGACGCCGGAATGCGGAAGCGGTGAATAACTTAAATTTTGCGGACTTAGCAAACCGGCACCACCGCGCACTAAACACCCGGATCGTTACCATTAACAAGTCCAAGCTAACTAGAAGATGGGTTAGAGATATACCGACGATCCAAGTCCTCCGGTCTTCATCTCCAATCCGATCTCCTCGCGGGATCTCCGTCCGTCTCCTCCTCGTCGCCGGAAGTGCACCACGTTGCCTACATCGTTTACGGGCTCCCACCTCAATGCCGAGGCAACTCGGGCACGAAGCCGGCTACTCGACGTGCCCAAGGTTCGTTGTAGAATATGTAGTGAGCTTGTGTCTCTTTTTGGGGTAGTGGAGTTGCCATTTGTGGAGGAAGAAGAACTTGGAGAGAGGTGAAGGGAAAAAACTTGCATCCAAAAGAATGAGAGTATCATATATTTTCTCCACACTACAAATGAAGCATTTTCCTTATCCCACCAATAGTGGCCGGCCCCCCCTTGTTCATGTGTGATTGGAGAGAGAAAAAGCAAGGGGGGGAGGAACCATCATACAAGGGAGAGGTCAAGTCATGATGTGTGGAAATGATGACTAGAAAAACCAACACACCAAAAACCATCCATCAAACATGATGACTCAAAAAGTCATGCCATCATGAAGATACAAGTCAAGCAAGGTCAAAGGATGGCACCCATCATGAAAACCATCATGATACAAATATACAAAGACCCCCCTCCATAATAGCTTATTTGCAACAATGCAAATAAACCCTCCTCCACCAAACTTCGGCCAATGAACGGAACAATGGAAATTGGCCGAAACGGAAAGCAAACTGGCAACTCCAAAAACTGGTCCCGTAATAAATTACAGGAAAACCCCGATACTGTGCATACACACCCGCATTTGTATTCCGACCGAAATACAAATGCAATGAGACAAAATCTACACTGTACTATACTAGGATCCGGCTTATACCAAAGCCGGCTAGTAATATCTGTTCGATCCTGATCCGTGCAATACCGCACGTATCTGATCGAACCCTGCCATATAACCATACGGCCTATAGTACAAACTGTCTGATCCTGATCCGTGCAATACCGCACGTATCTGATCGGACCCTGCCATATCTCCATACGGCCTCTACAACCTTTCGCCCGAAAGCTGAGTAACTGAATGTGGGGGACTCTAAAGACTCATCAACACCTTGGTTGTGGATTTAACCACTAGCACGTCAGAGGTATAAGCCAATACGTAACGGGCTACCAGGTACTGACTAAAAAGGACGTCGATGAGCGAACTCATCCTGACACCCTACTGAGCCTGTCAGTGACAATATCCGTGCAGTCCGGTCCGTTCGTCTATGAGTATCGCATGGTGGGCCTAGGGGGTTGGTAAAAGTCAGACCCCCAAAAGCGGTACAAGTCGTGTCGGAGTGTAGCCCAGAACACCCTGAGATACTACTGGAATACCTACCAGTAAATCTCCTTGCCTTGGCCAAGGACTTTGTGTAATGGCTCTCCTAGACACAGCACGACCTCACCCCCAATACCGGGAGAGACGAACCCCTGAAGATACGCTCACTGCCTCCATGTGGCTCGGGAATGTACCCAACTAAAACCTGTTTGCACGACTCCTTTGAGCCGTGGTAGGGTAGTAATCAAAGTACAGTGGGAACTCACACGAGACAAATGACGATCCCCAGGTCGATGAACTAACCTGCACACATGTCACCAGGGAACTGCCATCTGACGTCTGGTATATGACCAACTAGCAGGTTCCCGGCGAGTCCTGTCCGGTGTACTCATAACCAAATGAGCACCTGTATACATCTTAGGTGATCCAACTGACACCAGTGGCTTGTGAGACCGGCCACCGCCCCTCGTCGGGGTCTCGACTGTATACACTAGTCTACTAATGGAGTATCGATGCCCAGTCTCGAAACTCCCACGACCAGGGACCTTTTAAGGATAAGCTTATAGACCCCCAGCTCCCACTTATATGATCGCCCTCATACTGCTGGTGGTCAAGCAAGAATCCTAGGGGCTCTATCAACGTGTAATAGCGACGTGTCAGGTCACCTAAAGCAGTACACGATGATAAAGGTAAACCAGATAGCATACTATCATATCGAGTAAGACTGTCCTACCGGGATAGGTCCTCCCTCAATCATTACAATCACGTACCTGTGACCTAATAATTGACTCTGAGGGCACTATCTCCAACAATTTTCGCTTTCAAGATTTGGAGACACTACTTATTGGGAGAAAGGGTTGAAATATTCACCGATCACAAAAGCCTAAAGTACGTGTTCACGCAGAAAGAGCTTAATATGAGGCAGCATAGATGGTTGGAGCTGATGGCTGACTACGATCTTGATCTTAAGTACCATCCAGGGAAATTTAATGTTGTGCCGGATGCGCTTATTCGGTTGCCAGCAATTCGAATGTTGACTGCACAGATGGAGCTTATCGAAGATTTTCGGAGATTCGAGTTGGAGATCATACTACCGCATTCCTCGAGACAGTTGATGCAGTTGCAAGTACAGTCGTCGTTGATCAAGAGTATTAAAGCAGCAAATTCGCAGGACCCAAGATTGTAGAAGTTTCGAGAACAGGTTGAAGCTGGACTTCGTACGGACTTGTTGATTGTTAAAGATGGTTCATTGCGTTATGGTAGCCGTTTGTGTGTACTAAAAGGAGATATTCGCGAAGAAGTTATGAAGGAGGCGCACAGTTCCGCATATTCCGTACATCCAGAAGGCACGAAGATGTACCGCGATCTACGACAGCATTTCTGGTGGGAAGGCATGAAAAGGGAGATTGCCTGCTTTATAGCGAAGTGCTTGGTGTGTCAGCAAGTTAAGGCTGAACATCAAAGGGTTGCTGGTTTATTGCAACCACTTCCGATTCCTCAATGGAAGTGGGAACATATAACTATGAATTTCGTGACAGCTTTACTGCGGAGTCCAAAGGGCAACCATGCAGTTTGGGTGATTGTTGATCGATTAACCAAGGCAGCCCATTTCATACCATTTCGAGTTGGTCAGTCTACGGTAGCGTTAGCAGAACGGTACATGCAGGAGATTGTAAGATTGCATGGAGTACCTGTGAGCATCATGTCCGACCGTGACACTCAATTTTTATCGCACTTCTGGAGAAGTTTATAGGAAAGTTTGGGGACACGATTGAAGTTTAGCACAGCTTATCATCCTCAGACAGATGGCCAGTCGGAGAGAACGATCCAAACTCTTGAAGATAGTGTTGGATATAGTGCCCTTAAAGTCAATTATTGGATCATAGGCACGTGATTGTAATGATTGAGGGAGGACCTATACCGGTAGGACAGTCTTACTCGAGATGATAGTATGCTATATGGTTTGTCTTTATCATCGTGTACATGCTTCAGGTGACCTTACAGGTCACTATTGCACGTTGATAGAACCCTTAGGATTCTTGCTTAACTACCAGCAGTATGATGGCGATCATATACGTGGAAGCTGGGGTCTATAAGCACATCCTTAAAAGGTCCCTAGTCGAGGGAGTTTTGAGACAGGGCATCGATACTCCAGAGTAGACTAGTGTATAAAGTCGAGACCCCGACGAGGGGCGATGGTCGGTCTCACAAGCCATTGGTGTCAGTTGGTTCACCTAAGATGTATACAGGTGCTCATTGGGTTATGAGTACACCGGACAGGACTCGCCAGGAACATACTAGTTGGTATTATACCTGACGTCAGATAGCAGTTCCCTGGTGACATGTGTACAGGTTAGTTCATCGACCTGAGATCGTCATTTGTCTCGTGTGAGTTCCCACTTTGCTTTGATTACTACCCTACCATGGCTCAAAGGAGTCGTGCAAACAGGTTTTAGTTGGGGACAGTCTCGAGCCACATGGAGGCAGTGAGCGGATCGGCAGGGGTTTCGTCTCTCCCGGTATTGGGAGTGAGGTCGCGCTGTGTCTAGGAGAGCCATTACACGAAGTCCTTGGCCAAGGCAGGAGATTTACTGGTAGGTATTCCAGTAGTATCTCAGGGTGTTCTGGGCTACACTCCGACACAACTTGTACCGCTTTTGGGGACTGACTTTTACCAACCCCTTAGGCCCGCCATGCGATGCTCATAGACGAACGGACCGGACTGTACGGATATTGTCACTGACAGGCTCAGTAGGGTGTCAGGATGAGTTCGCTCATCGACCTCCCTTTTGGTCAATACCTGGTAGCCCGTTACGTACATCTAGTACCACTGACGTGCTAGTGGTTAAATGCACAGCCAAAGTATTGACGAGTCTTTAGAGTCCTCCACAGACAGTTTCTCAAGTTTCGGGCGAAACGTTGTAGAGGCCGTATGATATATGGCAGGGTCTGATCATATACGTCCAGTAGTGCACGGATCATGATCGAGCGGATCATACTAGTGGGCTTTGGTTTAAGCCGGATCCTAGTATTAGATTTGTTGGATTACTTTAGTCTCATCGCATTCGCATTCAGTCGGAATGCGAGTGCAGGTATGTATTTACAGGTGAGGGGTATCCTTGTGATCCGTCACGAGTTTACTTTAGATGTTGTCGTATCTTTTTATTGTTGCAAACATTTGGATTAATGTTTGCATATGGAAATAATGAGCTAGAATTTCATCATAAGATGCATTAAATGTGACATGGACTTCATTAGTGACTCATGGTCTCTTTTTTTGTGCTAATGTCACATTATATGATGGTTTTGTGATGATTTGATAAGAGGAAAGAGAAAGGGGCTGCCTTATGCAAGCTTGGTCTTGTGTTTTTGTTACACTCTCTCATTTTTATCATAGCAAGAACAACAAAAGAAAAGAGCTCTCTTCTTCTTCTTCTTTTAGCTCATTATCTCCATCAATGGCAACACCTCTAACCTCCATCCAAATCAATGGATGCAAGAGAAAAAGTGATCACAAATATTCTCTACAACACCTTGGACACGTCGGCTAGCACACTTTGTGCCCGAGTTGCTTCGGATGAAGCAGGAGCTCGTAAAAAGAATCGATGATGTGGTGCCCTTTCCGACGAGGAGATCGAGACCGGAGATGCCGCGAGGAGCTTGGGATGGTGTCCAAAAACCGAAGGACACGGATCGATCGGTATAGCCTTTCTATCCCTTCTCTAGATTGCTAGTTTAGGTTAATGGTTTGATCCGGGTTTTAAGCATACAATAGCGCCGGTTTCTAGTTTGAAAAAGTTTTTGTTTTCCGCATTTTGGCCTCGGATCGACGGCCGGGGCGCTAC
The DNA here is from genome assembly GCA_030015575.1 of Agapanthus africanus. NCBI lineage: Eukaryota > Viridiplantae > Streptophyta > Magnoliopsida > Asparagales > Amaryllidaceae > Agapanthus > Agapanthus africanus. Next base: position 498,468,068 of record JASDDO010000001.1, on the reverse strand, counting down.
CGTACGCTTACATGGTATCAGAGCCACGCCATTAACCTTTACTAGCTTGCTCTAATGTGTTTAGAACTTCGATCGAACGAAAATTCCGAAACCGCGATTTCAAGTCATGCAGTTTCTGTCGATTTTCTTTTGTTGTCAAAAAACTATTTAGAGTGTTGTAGAAAATCAGGCAGGGTCTTTTAAGAGAACTGAGAAAATTTGGTGGGATGATTTCATTGTAGCGCGGCGGATCCGCTGCCGTACCCACATTTTGGCCGTGGATCCGCCGCCGTACTGTAGCCACAGTGCACCAAATTTCTTCAGTAGGTCTCTGACTTGGAAAAGGGGTTTCTGGTAATTTTATTTTGGGCCCAGATTTATTTGAGTACTGGGTATTGTGCTTGGGGCCCACATCGGGAAATTTTGTCGATCGAAAATTTTAAACATGTTAGTTCACAGTATTTACATTATATCTGCGACCGTGAATGTTATTTGATCGGTAAATCCTGTCTAATTGCTATAGTTCTTTTAGACGGATTTGCGAACGTGACATTCACGTTGATGTTCTGTGTTGTACTGTGATGTTGCGGATTTGTCGTGGTGGATAGCCTGGATGCAGTGGTAGTACAGTTTGGTTGTATTTGCACATTTGATATTGCGGGGCGAGCGTCCGACATGTGGACTGCCGTCACTGCCTGTTTGTATATTATTCTTTTGGGGCACGACCGGGCTGATGTCGATGTACCCGTTGTATATTTTACTTTCTGTACTAGGATTACCCCGCGGTGGGGTGCACGGATAGCCGGGTTCTAGAGGGCAACGGGCCCGCATCTCATGGCTTTGAGATGGAGGGGGCTTCACTCTAGAATTAGCGGGCTATTCGCCTCACTCGTAGGGGGTATAGGTTGACCCAAGGAGGGGTGCTCAAGTTACCGGATTCCGTGAAGTGCTGGGTAGTCCATTCACGTTGTTGAAGAGGGCTGCCTCGCTTCAGGTTTTGGCGGGTAACTTTCCGCGCCTCTAGGGGTCTAGGATTTCATTGCACAGGCTATCCACACGACCAGGGGAACGTCGGGTTTCAGTAGCGGCTCTATGAAACCCGGGGATCCCAGATTATCTGTATTGTTCTGTGATGCTTATTACATTTCTGTGATGTTTTATTTTATCACGCCTTGAGCGATTATTATATATTGATATATATACTAGTAGATGTTGTATATATTTTACACCCGCGCTAGTCCAGTCCCCGCTCTGTCGTTAGTTAAGTAACCTAACGGGTGATGACGGGACCCAGTGGCGAATGCGGATGGCATATACGTACATCATATTTTCATTCTTTATTGGTGTGATCAATTGATGGGACTGCGTTGATTCGGATCAATGCAAGCTAAACAAACCTATTATGATGTTGTTGGAACATTTTTTCAAAAAAGCTGTTATTGCAAGGACGTTCTCTTTCGTTTTGTACAGTGGTATTCGGTTATGAATATCCAGCACCTCAGTCGACGAGGCAAGGGCCGAGATCCCTTCACCGGGAGTGACCCCTTGCACAGAAGTTTGCGTCAGGGTAATAACTTCACTATAGCCGATTGCGTTTTGCTTTGCATCGTGGTATTCAGTTGGAATATCCTGCACCTCATTCTACGGGGAAAGAGCCGAGATCCCTTCACCGGGAGTGACCTCTTGAGCAAAGGTTTTCGCCACTATATTTTTATAAAAAGCTATCCGGTTCCTTCAACGATATCAAGTTCATTATGTTAAAGGTTTTTCGCCAAAAACCAACAGTAGCCCTTCGTCATTTCAGATTAGTATTGCTTAGTATTCGTGCTACGTATGTCGTGCTCAGCCGAGGCGTAGTGTGCGGTAGCTCTACAATACTTTTCTGTCTTATGGATATGTGATTGGTTAGGACAGTCGTACGGTCATTTTGGCTCAATCAAGGACTCGTGCGGTTGGGTTTAATGCAATCAAGATAATGATGGGTTGAACTTGGCTAGGATCCTTTGATATGTTGGCTCAGTCAAGGTCACTTAGGTCCTATGGGTAAAAATACACATCGGGAGTTTCTAAAGAAACTGAAACTTTCCAGGCATGCGCATACCTTCTGGAGTGTGATGACTTGAGTGGATTCTATCAGGTTATCATGCGATGATAGTTGGGTCCCGATTCCCACTGATGAGTTGGTTTACTCCTCGGGTGATCCCGACTAATTCTTCTTTCAGGTTTGGAGGAGAATTTGAGGTTACAGTGGGAGGTTTCCTGATTAGATAAATTGATAACCATTCTGATCTAGGTTAGAGTGCACGCTGAGTGTTTCTTTTCTCTCTCTCTTTGGCAGCGACCATGACCCGACCCATGACTATAACTCAGTGACCAAGATTAACCGAACCTTCTTAAAACACTGGCTTTTGGATTGTCTGAGTTGCATACCTAATTTCCACTCCTACTTTTACCCTTTTCTCCAGAACACCCCGTATTGCTACGAACATCCACTTCCATTGGATAAAACCATCGTATGGTTATATACGAACTCGAAGGAACTTATTCCAGATTCGAGGATGGTTTCCGGTTCTGGAGAAAATGAATAGGACTATTCAGTTGTCTTTTCCTTTTACCTTCTCTCAGGTTGCGAGTGCTCCTTGGATTAGGACGGTACACTTATTATGCTTATTGGATAGTCTTCTTCAAACCATAGGCAGGTGCCGAACGATGGGGAATGAAGAAAACCAATTAGCCTAACGATGGTGTACAGAAGGTAATAAGTTAAGACAAATAAAGGGATTAGTAAGAGGGCAAAGTAAATTGCGACTGCTGTTCACGACCAAACCAAGTATTTCATCGCCACTCCTACTTCACCTTTGTATTTCTCCAGGACACTCCATATCACTACAAAGATCCACAGTTATTTGGATACTCCATCGTATGGTTATATACGAACTCGAAGGGACTTGTTCCAGTTCGGGGATGGAATCTGATTCAGGAGAAATAGGAATAAGGTTTTATTCAGTTGTCTTTTATCCTTACCTTCTCTCGGGTTGTGAGTGCTCCTAAGATTAGGACAGTACACCCATTATGCTTATTGGATAGTCTTCTTCCAAACCATAGGCTGGTGCCGAACGGTAGGGAAGGAAGAAAACCATTTAGCCTAAAGGGGTGTACAGAAGGTAACGACTAAAGACATATAAAGGGATTTGGAGAGATGGGGAAGAAATATACGGTTATAGTTGATAATGGAAGAGGCATTACTAGGAATACCCGGATACCCCTTCGAAACATTTACATGTTTCAGTTTCACTGTGTATTGTTAAAAGAAAATTGATTTCCCAATTAGCCCTTGCTGCAGGGTATGTATTTACCAGGTTTGATTCTCACATCTGTATGGTTTTACAGATGATGAGTGGGAGTAAGTTATTGGGAATTGGGTGATTATCCTCATTATATCGGGATTCGTTGTAATTCGTGATATTTGAGGAAATCACCTGGGTTGTTTGCCGGACGGCAAATATTTGGTTTTGAATATCCGTTGTAATGCACCAATTTCAAATTGATATATCTGTACGTTTATTTTTATAAAGTGGGATATAACTTTTTGAAATTATGTCTATGACATTTACCTATATCAGTGGATGGTTAGGTAAGGAGCATTAAACAGCGGTGTAATTCTTCTTAACCATAAGTACAGTTTTCAACCTACGACATACAAGGAATGAGTTATTAGATTCAGGGGACTTATACAGAGTATTGTATGTTGTCCAGTGTCCATTAGGACAGAGGGGTTGGTACTCGTACTATATTCTGTTTACTTGTGACTTCTCTAGTTCTTAGACATGTGTTTCGTAAAAATGCAAGGTCTAAGTTTAGAGAAGTTATAGGTATAAGAGTAAAGTAGAGAACCAGGCGTTGCAAGTATCAGGATTCTTCAAGGTGATCGAAGATATAGATACTTGTGTATGGTATTCAGTTAATAGTAATGATCAAGAGAACTTGCTTCTCTTTCAGGTTACTCATAATTGGAAGTACTCCTAAGTTGAGTAATGCTGATCGGCCTCTCTCCATTTAGTTGACATGCACCGGAGACAGTTGCATGATTTGAATCTGGTTCCAATTAAATCAGTGCCTCTGTTTCTATATTGGATATAGAATAGTTCATATCTTAACATTGTTGAGGTACGGGGAGTTGTCCGGCTTATGCTTAAAACCAGAATCTGGATAACTCAAGGCACGTTTCTGTAATGGCTGTTTGTAGGTTGACCCGGGCTATGACGAGGGTTGACTTTCTACCATCTGGAAGATCAGTAGTGATATTGTTCTTGACTCGCCACAGTTTTAGTAAAATGGATTTTTTCAGAAAACAGTAGTGGGAGTATGGTAGAACTGGAAGTGATTCCAGAACCATAAACGATTACTGAAAATTTGGTAAGAACCTAAAGATTCAATCTGGTTTGACATTCCATTGGCCACTCCGCAGATATGGTGGGTAACCTCAGGCACCCGAGATGTACTCCGGTAGCCTCAAGGACGGTGACAGGGAGGTTCTTGTTTACCCAGACTTGCCATTTCTGTTGTTCCAGACTGTGAGACCCGTCAGGAGGATGAGTATAGCGTCGTTCTAAACTAGCTTTAGAAGTGTACGTGTATATGACTCCGCCAGAGGGTTGCCGTATTCAGTGGGAGCAGCGGAAGCATAGTGGACAAGTAGCTTATGTCTATTTATGGACTAAAGCAGATATAGCGGAGATAGATCATCTATTTCTGATGTGACAGTCATAGGTTTAACTTTATCAGAATAGGGGATGGATCTGTTAAGAAGGTAGTAGGGTGTGATGTCCTGGTATTTGGATGACATACACAGAGTAGGAAGTGAAATTCCTATACTATGATCGGTTATACTTTGGTTGTCACATAGTGGTTTCTTCACAAAGGACATGGATTTCATATCAGACATTCTGGTCACTGGATCTATGGTTTTAGATCTAGATTTGGGTAGTTTCCTAATCAGGGTACTTAGATAGCATTCTAAAGGTGCTTTAGAATGGACGACTCCTGGCATGGTAGTGTACCTGCAGGTGATGGAGTCACCCTCTCTAAAGGTGTCTTACAGACTAAAGGGGAGAGGGATGTGCATGATTGGCAGATCACTTGCTTAGGCAATTGAGTCAATCATGAGTTGTCAAGTACCACACCAGATGTTGTTTTTGCACGAGCTGCAATAAGATGATATTAATCCAATCCTGGAGAAACGATCGGAAGAAGTTTTAGAACATAAGTCGATGTTCTAGGGATTTGATAACGGCAGCCTCCTTCGGGAAACAGTTATCATTCCAGGCTTCCAAGGTGACCTGGATGACAGAGTGACTGTCAGAGTTATAGTTTTCCTTCTGACGAGGGGCAGTAATTTGGACAGGTGGTCCAGGCGGATACTGAGGGAGGCATGGCGTAGGGTACTGATTAAGTTCAGTTGACGATACAATCAAAGAAGTTTGGATTTGGAGTTCATTTATGAACTAGGTCCCATCAGATATCCAGACACATTTTAAGACAGGTATTGCTCATTTCGGGAGATGACTTTCTCCGCGAACTTGAGATAAAGAGAGACATAGAAAGAAACATCAGGGCGGATCCACTCACTGAGGCTATTCCTCGAACGCAATAGTTTCGCAAACGTGTTTGGTGAAACTGATTAATAGAGAAGTTGGGTGTTCGGTATCACACGGGCTGTGAGTATGCGACATCGCAATAATTAGCCTTGAGTGCTAGTGGGAGATTGTTGGATATAGTGCCCTCAAAGTCAATTATTGGATCATAGGTACGTGATTGCAATGATTGAGGGAGGACCTATACCGGTAGGACAGTCTTACTCGAGATGATAGTATGCTATCTGGTTTGTCCTTATCATCGTGTACATGCTTCAGGTGACCTTACAGGTCACTATTGCACGTTGATAGAGCCCTTATGATTCTTGCTTGACTACCAGCAATATGATGGTGATCATATACGTGGGAGCTGGGGTCTATAAGCACATCCTTAAAAGGTCCCTAGTCGAGGGAGTTTCGAGACAGGGCATCGATACTCCAGAGTAGACTAGTGTATGTTAGTTATATGTATGCCCTAGAGGCCATTACTATACATGTGTTGTATATTGTAGTGGATGCTTGGACATATATAGGGAGGACTTTCTTGCTCGACATGATAGTGTGCTATCTGGTTACTCTTTACCTTAACGTGTATACTGATTGTCTCTTTGTTACATGTTGCTAAAGACCTTAGGATGTGTACTTGACTACCTGGACTGTGATATGGATCATACTAGTGGGGACATGGTAGTCTATAAGTACATCCTTCAAGGTCCCTAGTCGTGGGTATATCGAGACGGGGCATCGATATACCAGAGTAGACTAGCGTATGCCTTCTTGACCCATACAGATGGGCGATGGATGATCCCATATCCATTGGTGTTTGACATCAGAGATGATATACGGGTGCTCAGTGGAGACTGGGTACACTGGAAAGACTCGCCGAGAACTCCCAGATGGTATTATACCTTACGTCAGATGGCAGTTCTATGGTGACACTGGTACAGGGTAGTCTGTAGACCCGAGATCGTCATAGAGTCTTGTGTGATTCCCACCATGCTTTGATTTCCACCTTACCACGTCCAAGAGGGCGTGCAAAATGGTGGTTTTTGGGTACAGTCCCAAGTCACATGGAGGCAATGAGCGATAGGAGGGGTTTCGTCTCTCCCGGTATTGGGGGTTGATGTTGCGCTGTGCTCGGTTGGCTATAACACGAAAGTCTCTGGCCAGGGCTGGTTTAGAGATTTACTGGTAAGTGTTACCCGTAGTTTCTCGACCCGTTATGCGCCTCATATCGGCACGACTTATCGGTTATTGGGGTCTGACGTTTACCACCCCTAGACTTGATATGCGACATATCAGACGAGGAGACCGGACTGTACGGTAGTGTCACTGTCAGGCTTTTTGCAGGAGTTGGAGCGGGCTTGCTTGCTGATCTTCTGATCGCTCAATACCCGGGTAGCCGTTACGTCCAGCTAGTACCGCTGACGGCTTGTGGGTGCTTGATATGATCATCATCTACTGCCGGCGTATTGACGAGTCTTTAGAGTCCTACATAGAGGTTGTACTGGCTCAGGCAAAACGAGATAGGAGCGCATATATGATATGTGCGGGACCGAGAATAATGCGTGTATGTGATACCGTATTCTATTCTCGTGATATATGTATCGATTGGTTGTATGCGATATAACCTAGTTATCGAATCAAGGATTGATTCGATAAGTCGATACATTAATATTAGTCTGTTATATGCGATATGACCGGATCGTTAAATCAAGTGTTGATTTAATGATTTAATGTATAATTATATATTTGATATATTATTTTACATTAACTAGTATTGGTTCATTTTAGGGTTTTTCTCACATGAGCACAACTTTAATGTATATATGATTTATATTAAAATTGTGTTTTCATTATGTATCATGTTTGATGATACACTAGACATGGGTGTGCAAGACATACACCATTCTATTCTAAATGATGGTTTATATTTATTTAAAGTAATTACAAATTAGTGGAATTTCTTTCATAAAGCATGAAGCTTGTAGAAGCTTGTGGTTGCTTTGAAAAAGTCCACTAGTTTTGTTTTACTTTAGATTTTGTTGACCTAACCATTTAGACTTAGCCATGGTTATGTCTCACCATGAGTTAGTATATGATACTCACTCACCATGGTTAGCTTTCTAACTTGATCATTATCCTCTTCTCTTTCCTTTTGGAGATCATCTTCTTCTTGATTCAAAAAGGAAAAGCTTGCTAGGGTTTGATCTTAAGTGAGAAATATTGTGAGAAATGAAAATCCAAAGAGTACCTATTTCCTATCTCACCATTCTCTAATAGACTAGCACTTTAGTTTAGGGTGTTTGCTTCACTAATTCTATGGTTAGTGAGGTAGAAGCTTGAGTCCGTATTCCCTCGACGTAGATCATCTTCGGCATCGAAGACTTCAAGAGATCCCGTTGCAATTTCTCATGGAGCCGTCCGAGAGTCCGAAAATTGGATGATCGCAGCAAAGGGACTACATCAAGGAGCTTAAGAAGGAAGGACCGATCTACAAAGGTTGTATTTCATATTCCCTTAGTGATAATTGTTATCTACTTGCATTTGTTCGCCTAATCTCTAGTTAACGATCTTGTTTAGAGTTATTCGGCATGGCTAAAATTTTAATCCGGCATGGTCGATGCCTTGTAGAGCCTTGTTAGTGTGCCTAGTAACCCTACAGTGTATACAGTCGAGACCCCGACGAGGGGCGATGGCCGGTCTCACAAGCCATTGGTGTCAGTTGGTTCACTTAAGATGTATACATGTGCTCATTGGGTTATGAGTATACCGGACATGACTCGCCAGGAACATCCTAGTTGGTATTATACCTGACGTCAGATAGCAGTTCCCTGGTGACATGTATACAGATTAGTTCATCGACCTGAGATCGTCATTTGTCTCGTGTGAGCTCCCACTGTGCTTTGATTACTACCCTACTACGGCTCAAAGGAGTCGTGCAAACAGGTTTTAGTTGGGTACAGTCCCGAGCCACATGGAGGCAGTGAGCGGATCGGCAGGGGTTTCGTCTCTCCCGGTATTGGGGGTGAGGTCGCGCTGTGTCTAGGAGAGCCATTACACGAAGTCCTTGGCCAAGGCAGGAGATTTACTGGTAGGTATTTCAGTAGTATCTCAGGGTGTTCTGGGCTACACTCCGACACGACTTGTACCGCTTTTGGGGGTCTGACTTTTACCAACCCCTAGGCCCGCCATGCGATGCTCATAGACGAACAGACCAGACTGTACGGATATTGTCACTGACAGGCTCAGCAGGGTGTCAGGATAAGTTCGCTCGTTGACCTCCCTTTTGGTCAATACCTGCTAGCCCGTTACGTACAGCTAGTACCACTGACGTGCTAGTGGTTAAATCCACAGCCAAACTATTGACGAGTCTTTAGAGTCCCCCACAGACAGTTTCTCAAGTTTCGGGCGAAACGTTGTAGAGGCCGTATGATATATGGCAGGGTCCGATCATATACGTGCAGTAGTGCACGGATCATGATCGGGCGGATCATACTAGTGGGCTTTGGTTTAAGCCGGATCCTAGTGTTAGATTTTTTGGATTACTTTAATCTCATCGCATTCGCATTCAGTCAGAATACGAGTGCAGGTATGTATAAACAGGTGAGGGGTATCCTTGTGATCCGTCACGAGTTTAATTTAGATGTTGTCGTATCTTTTTATTGTTGCAAACATTTGGATTTATGTTTGCATATGGAAATAATGAGCTAGAATTTCATCATAAGATGCATTAAATGTGACACGGACTTCATTAGTGACTCATGGTCTCTTTTTATGTGCTAATGTCACATTATATGATGGTTTTGTGATGATTTGATAAGAGGAAAGAGAAAGGGGCAGCCTTATGCAAGCTTGGTCTTGTGTTTTTGTTACACTCTTTCATTTTCATCATAGCAAGAACAACAAAAGAAAAGAGCTCTCTTCTTCTTCTTCTTCCTCTAGCTCATTATCTCCATCAATGGCAACACCTCTAACCTCCATCCAAATCAATGGATGCAAGAGACAAAGTGATCAAAAACATTCTCTGCAACACCTTGGACACGTCGGCTAGCACACTTCGTGTCCGAGTAGCTTCGGATAAAGCGGGAGCCCGTAAAAAGAATCGATGATGTGGTGCACTTTTCGACGAGGAGATCGAGACCGGAGATGCCGCGAGGAGCTTGGGACGGTGGCCAAAGACCGAAGGACACGAATTGATCGGTATAGCCTTTCTATCCTTTCTCTAGATTGCTAGTTGTAGGTTAATGGTTCGATCCGGGTTTTAAGCATACGATAGCACCGGTTTCTAGTTTGAAAAAGTTTTTGTTTTCCGCATTTTGGTCTCGGATCGACGGCCGGGGCGCTACCGTACGCTTACAGATATATTGAGAGCTTGCATGTTGGACTTCAAGGGTTCATGGGAGGATCATCTACACTTAGTGTAGCTTTCGTACAACAATAGTTTTCAGGAGACTATTCAGATGGCTCCATTCGAAACATTGTATGATCGCAAGTGTCGTTCACCTGTTTGTTGGGACGATGTTGGAGAACGAAGATTGTTGGTACCGGATTTGATCATGCAAACAGTTGAGAAAGTTAACACTATTCGGAATCATATGAAGGCAGCACAAGATCGGCAGAAGAGTTGGGCCGATACATCTAGAAGACCTCTAGAGTTCACTGTTGGTGATCTGGTGTTCTTGAAGATATCACCGACTAGAGGAGTGATTCGTTTTAGGAGTCGAAGCAAGCTTAGTCCTCGATTCGTAGGGCCTTTCGAGATTTTGGAGCGTGTTGGAGAAGTGGCTTATTGATTGGCTTTACCATAATTTTTGGTGAATGTTCATGACGTGTTTCACATATCTCAACTCCGTAAGTATGTTCGAGATGAAACACACGTGCTGGATCATTCGGAGCTGACTGTAAGAGAGGATTTGACCTTTGAGGAACGACCGATGTCGATTGTTGATCGAAGAGAAAAGGTCCTTAAGAACAAGGTTATCCCTCTCGTACTTGTTTCTTGGGGGAATCGCTCGCATGGAGAATCAACTTGGGAACGAGAAGATGAAATTCGACAGAAGTTTCCATACTTATTCTTGTAGTTTCTTGATTGTTTATCTTTCATTGTTCTTGGAATTTCGAGGACGAAATTCTTTTTGTAGTTGGGTATAATGTAACACCCTAGTTCATTTATACTAATTCCAGTTCAAGTATTTCCTTATTTGTGGTATTTTCTTGATTTACTGTGTTTTTGGTGCAAATAATATAGTTGACATCTGTATTAGCATCCGACCCGACCCGCATGCTTGAAACCAGTCTTGATTCATGTCTATAATTTATCCTGACTTGTTACGTAGACTTGTGCACTTTCATTTTAATTTATACATCTTGCATACTGGTATTTTATCTGACATTTAAAATTTTAAAATATAACAATTTAAGTCACATAAAATATTTTTAAAAATACATTGCATGGCCTGCATGATACCCCTAACCCCGTGGTAGCATCCGCGCATCTCGTTCTCGTCCCGTTCAGTGAAACGGACTTGTTTGGATGGCTACGCGCACGTACGTGCATCCGTTCTTAGGGGTATGCATTTTCGTTATCTGAGCATTCATTTTTTTAAATTTGGTCATCGCATATATTTTTCGTATTTTAAAACTGAAATTTTAGACCCGACCCGGGTGTGTTTTGGAATATTTTTGTATCCCACCAAAATTCAAATTTATTTAATCTAATATATTTATTTTAAACGACAGTTAAATTATAACAGCTAATTTTTTTTTCTATAACTAAAACTATTTTATAAGTAAAATCCTAACTTCACAAACTAACCTAGACCCCACCATCAGCCCCCCTCTCTCTCCCCTTTCTTTTTCTCCTTCTCTCTCTCCCCCTCGCAGTCTCTCTCTCTCTCTTCACTACGCGACAACTCTATCTCTCCTCCCCCTCTCTCTCTCCTCTCGCTTACTCTCTCTCTCCTCTCGCATCTCTCTCTCCTCTCGTGGTGAGAAGGGATCTCGTTACCTCCCGCGAGCTTAGCGTCACCTCCCTTAACCGCCTCCTTATATTTCTCTTTTTCTTCTTCTTATTTAAACCAAGCATCTTCCTCCTTCAACCATCATCATAACCTTCTGCTTTCTCAACCCTAACCCTAAAAACTTCATCTCCCCTTCACCTCGTCACCCTCATACCACCTCTCCTTTCCCTCACCTCTGTATTCTCCCTCCTACACCAACCCCTGCACACCCCAGCAAACAAAACCGAGCCTAAACCCTAACAACAAATCCTAGCTTCGCCAGAGTTCAGTCGATCTCATCGTCACCTTCACTCCTCTCCTGACCCCTGTGCACCTTAAACCACAGTAAGCAATCCCTTCCCTCTCTTCTTCTTCTTCCTCTTTCTTTCTTTCTTTTCTTTTCTTTTCTTTAGATTCTTGATTTCTATATTTCATAGTTCGCCGGAGCCGGGCTTGACGCCGACGATCCAGATGACCCAGAGGACATACCTTACCTGCGTGATCACCCTCTTGCATTGCTTGGACCCATCCTGTGTGCCGTGTGTGCGTCGCGACGTTTTGCCGACGTCGGACGTACCGTACATATCCGTTTCGTGATCCGTCTAGGCAAGTTTATCTTGTTACATGCTATGTTACTGTATTTACATCTATTTGAACAAATATAATACTTGTATTTTAAATCATGCATCCCATGTTTAGTTTTACTGTTTTACGACATCCGTATGCATCCGTACAAGTTATTTCACATCTAGTGCATGCAAACCTATCTTGTTACATACTATATTACAATATACTGCACCCAATGGAATATTTACATCTCATATTGCTTAGTTGTACATCCCACATTACCATTTTACAGTTTTACTGTTTTCGGATACCCGTTTGCATCCATCTCATTTAAAATATATATAACTGCATTTATAGATCACATTAATTCATATTATTATTGTAATAACACTCCATGCTTAATAATGTGCATCCTACTTAGTAATGGAGCTATAGTTGCAATCCCTAATAGTTAGTTTTGCATCCATGTTTATTTATGCATCCATACTATTAATTGTATACCTATTTGCATTTCATGTCACATTATTACATATTATTGTTTTATTAGTACCCCATGCTTGATATTGTGCATCCTACATAGTCATGATGTAACCCCTGATGAATATTTGTGCATCCATGCTTTTATTTGTGCATCCGTTCTTACTACAGTTTTATTATGAGCATCCTCTTAACACATATGCACTACCTGTCATGACCTGATATACCACTGCTTGACTTGATACCTGATCTTGTTACTAATGCCGACAATCTTGACCTGTTGTCTCTATGGACATATCCTGTTGTCTATTTAGACAAACATGTACCTGCTTGATCCTGTGTTGGCATTAGCTCCAGATTTTCAATACCTGACTTGAACACATAACCTTGGGGGTATGAGGAAATAAAAAGTGTAAACTAAAGTGTAATTTAAAAGGGTATTACTTGATCCGTGGTCCCGGTGGGTAACGGGACAGAGGCATTCGTGACTCTTACATATTCTTGATCCGTGGTCCCGGGGGGTAACATGACAGAACCACTCTTGGTTCACATTTCCTGATCCGTGGTCCCGGGGGTTAACGGGACATATTCTTTGAGTTACGTGGAGGATTACATTAATTGATTTCAAACAAACTTTAGAATAGATAACCCAGTAGCACAGTTTATACTGATTACTGCACGTCACCTATATTGATACACTTCACTGTTCTATATCCGTGTTTACTTATTACATTCATGTTACTGTTTATAATTCATGCCTGCATGTCTCATGTATCATGTTCATATATTATTGTTTGATATCATGACGCACTGACGTCTGGGTTTTGCATGGCCCAGATCCTTTATCTCTGTCGCAGGAAGTTCAGGAGCATTTTGACCAACAAGCCGAGCAGTGAAGATCTTGTTAGCTGCTAGTTAGTTTAGTTTTATTCCGCATTTTCATTCCTGATGTGAGCCCGTATTATGGGACGTACTTTCCAGATTGTCATTGTTACTTGGATTTATTGCTTCCGCATATTATTTCTTGACTCGTTATTTCTGGCTTATGGACATGTACTAGATAGTTTCTTTTATTTTCCTGTTTCTTGATATCTCTAGACAGCCGCAATGTGACTGTGAAGGGATGTTTCCTAACCACAGGTAGCATGGTTGGCTCTGTCACGTGCCGATCTTAGCGCACTCTGGGAAGCGGGGCGTGACATTATAGCAGTTTATTCAAAAACAAAAATTTTCTGTTAGGAAAAACTAGGTGATTTTCCCCAATAGCTGCAATTACTCCGGTTTCTGACATTGAGGATCAAATCACTCTTTCTCAATGCTCTACTCCTTCTCAGCATTTGTAACGTTTAACATGTATGAGATTCTAATCCGGTATCCACATACTCAGGAGTCAGAATTAATTGAGAAACAGTCTTTAATTACAACCACACAGGAAAACTAAAACATAAAAAATTTCAAGGCGTGGCCATGTATTCCCAGTAATGCCTTTTTCAATGCATAGGCTCATGACAGTAGTTGCAATTTCCTTAGCCTCTCACTTCAAAACCTTTTGATGTCTCTCGGTCTTACCTTCTGTATACCGAACGTAGACTATTTGGTTTTCTTCTTACCTTTCCTTTCAGCTTCAGCATCGCGATTGAATGAAAACTATTTAACAAGCGTAACTGGTATATTCTCCTTGTTTAAGGAGGTCTCAAACTTAAGATAAGGTGGAGGGGAGAGAAAAAAGAACAATTTACTTTCTCCGGAATAGGAAGCCATCCTCGGACTGAAAAAATTCTTCGAATTCGTATTTAAGTATACGAGATGGCCATTCCTAGTAATATGGATCCCTATTTGTGAAACAGAGGGCTCTGAAAAAACAATGTGTAAGTAGGAGGGGCAAGAACATATGCGACTTCATCGTGAATTAGATCAATCATGATATTCCAAATCCAATGACATAAAAATGTTCGGTTAACTTGGTTTACGAGTTTTAGTTAAAGATCAGTCATAGGTCACTGCCGGAGAGAGAGAGAGAGAGAGAAACACTCAGCGTGCACTCTATCAAGATTAGATTGGTTTATTAATTTATCTAATCAAGATGGCCTTTACTGTTTTGTAAATCCTTTTTCAAACCCTAAAAGGAAAACTAGCCGGGATCATATACAGCCACAAGTTGGCTAATCGTTGGGCCAAGCCAGTGATAGTACTTCGAAGGAGGTACCCCATGCTCTCGCACGGTCCCAATTTAATAACCTCGTTTCCTTAGAGACGTAGCCTTGTAAACACCTTTCTAGACACCTAATGGGTTAGCTAATTGTGACGTGAAAATCTCCCGAGAGTAACAATTACTCATAATAGGAATCAGGACTTGTTCATATCAGAATTTTGCATTTTTATACCACCTATTCTTGATCGCATTACATATAGATAGGTGATTTTGATATGTTTTTGCTTAATAAGTATAAGGAAATAGGTACTAAAGAATTGACGGACTTTCAAGATCAAAACAATCCAATTTGGATCCGGTCAAAATCAACAAGTCAATGGTAAAACCCTCCAGATTTCTAAGAAGCCCAAATCATGACATCAACTTCTAGAAGACCCAAATTAATTGCCAGAAGACAACTGAAGAAATTTAGGGATCCAACTCCCCAACTTGGCCGCGGATCCGCGGTCGATATTGAGCAATTGGTCGTGAATCCATGGTCGTACTTGCGCCTCACACGGTGGATTTTCTGGATCCATTTGTTCATTTCAAAAGGGGCATATTCCATGATTGGGTTCTTTAGTTCAGTATCAACAAATACTCCAGATCTGAAGCAAAGAACGATGTATTATTTTTCCTTCGAATAGAGATTAGGTAGGAGTAGTTTAGCCTCCTCTTCCACCATTGTAACCATTAAAATTATGTGACAAGCCTTTTGGATTGTGAATGAAGAATATGGATTTCTATTTATCTTACCTTTTACTTTCATGTCTTGCTTTTTAATTCTTAGCATAATTTTTATACTTATTTGTTAAATAGTTGTGTGTTTTCTTTGTTCTTCCTCTTTTCTTCTCTATTATTTATCATTTGCAAATTATGATGCCCAAGAGAGATCCTTGCCTATGTGAGGTCCCAAGCACCTAGTTTTGTCCTTCTCCTAAACTTTTTTCTATTTCTTCTCTTCTACTTCTTGTTTTCTTTTTAACTCTAATAATTAGTGAGTAGTTTACTCACTTGTTAGGGTTAAAGAAGGGTAGTATGAGTGATGGAAAATTCCCTTGTGTTTCCTTTTACCAAACAACTTGAATTGAACTTAGATCAAACAAACATAACCCTCTCTCTTAGACGCACTATTGTGACATATAGTCATGACCTAAATTGAGAATTCCTTTAGGCACACTACAACATGACATGTAGTTGTGACCTAATTGGAGACTTGTTATGTTATGTTTGGTCTAGGGTTGGAAATAAGAGTATGGAACGAGCAGACAAGGGGTACTAAGAATGGATTTAGCGTTGGATAGCTTGGTTAAACTCGTAAATACTATTTTTATGTCCTCTTAATCCACGTTACTTCTGATTATTCCAACATTATTTCAATGATGGCATAAGACAAAGCACAAGGATAATTCCTAACTCTATTAACCAACCCTAACAAGTTCTCTTGTACATAAAAATACACATCACTTAGGATAGCTCAAACACACTTGGATATTTTTACTTGACTCATGGATATACATACCATCTCTCCGTGGATCGACTCGTACTCAACCGGCTAGCTCAAGCGAAACCGAGTGATTGCAGTAAGTAGAACACATAGAACGCATATTCTAAAAAGCTACCAATCAAATCACGCCGTTTTCCGGGAGATGGTAACGCATTTTTTTATTATTCGGGTTATTATCTTTATGTATATTTTCAAAACTATAAAAATTTCAAAACACTAAAAAAACCATAAATATAATTAAAAAAACCATCTTGTTATTATTGATTATTTTTGTGTAGATTTGCAAGGAAATCTGGAGCAAACACAGTGATCAAATCAAGAACCAGAGGCTTAGAACAAAAATAACAGAACAAGAAGAGTGCACTGGAGAATTTTGGAACGCTGAATAGTCAAACAGACAGCAGAACTGCGACCACTTAGTTCAAAATTTTGCTGAACCGCCGCCGAAAAGTACCTTCTATGCTTCAATTTTTCTGAGACCCCTTCTTGTCTCAATAAAACCATTCTGAGCTTAAATAAACTGTGTTTTTCGCAGGTTTCTTTGTACAAACAACACCGGTAAAATAAAAATACGGGCATCATATAAATACGAGCATTAAGGGGTTTAACCCAAATTCATATTAGGTGGGGATTTCATTACCCTTCTTAAGCCCCGAAAATCACAAAAAGCATACTCAATACCTTAATTTAATTAAAAAATATCTAGATGAAGCCTATAAGGACTTTTCACACTCATTTAGGATAAATGAAGATTGCGGGGAATCTGCTGTTTATCTAAACTTGACAATGTGGTGTCTAGGCTAGTGTTAAAAAAGAAGATTACTCTAAATTAAGGAACTTGGCGAAAGCCTTAGAAAACCTCCCTCCTCGCTTATACTTACTTGACCACATTTGGCATTGAAGAGTTAGTCAGAGGGTATATCCTACAACTTGTCTCTTGGAAGTCTAGGAGTGCTCTAGTTGGACTTTGAAGACTCTAGCTCAGGTGTTGATTGTGCAATTTTTGTGATTGGTTAAAGTTGAGTCCGTTAATTCCGTATTTTCAAAAACAAAAAAAACATTTTCAAAA
The DNA here is from genome assembly GCA_030015575.1 of Agapanthus africanus. Lineage (NCBI taxonomy): Eukaryota > Viridiplantae > Streptophyta > Magnoliopsida > Asparagales > Amaryllidaceae > Agapanthus > Agapanthus africanus. Next base: position 498,450,643 of record JASDDO010000001.1, on the reverse strand, counting down.
AAAATCCGCAAAACAAAACAAAAATCCTAAAACAAAACAAAAAAAATCAAAATTTTTATAAAAACTTACCACTTACGACCCACCATTTATCCCCTATTCTTTTCACCTCTATTATCATGGGTAACCCTAACAGACTGACTCTTGCCGAACCTTCCTACCCACAACTAGATATTTCATTATACCGTTCTTGCTTTGATCAAATTTCCAACAATCCATCAATATCCAAAATTTGTTTAAGTGATCAGATAGAAACTTCTAGAAACAACAGTTGGACACATCACTCAAATTCTTATCAGCCGTCTCAAACTTTCATACCTTTTCCTATTGAGGCTAATGTGGTAACTCGTAAATCTATGTCCATTTTGGACCATATTGAACACGCCCGTAGCCAACAATTCAACCACAATTTCTTAGAATAATAATTTCATTCATCTCCATATCAAAGTGTTGATTCTAATCATGTATATGATCCACCGTCCACTCCTTATCACCCATATCCAATTTTCACACCTTCTGAAGTTGAGGCTAATATGGAAACTCATAAACCAATGTCCATTTTGGAACATATTGAACATGTCCGTAGACAACTACTCAACCAATTCCAATCCTACCCAACTTTTACACCTCCTCTAGATATTGCTTCAGAACCTGAAATTCGGAGTTTCACATATCCAAATAAATTTGAATCTTTTATTAAAGTCGCATTGGAATTGAGTAGTGAAAAAGAACCGGGGATCCCTTATAATCAAATCAATTCTTTTGATCTCAACACCTTCCATCCTGAAATCCAGCCGAATGAATTTGATGATAAACCGCTTGATAATATAATTGATGAGGTGCCCGTGAATAATATGTTTGATGTACCCGATCATGAGTGTGAAAGAGAGTTATACATCATTACAAATCAAACGCATCCTTATCCAACTAATTTTGACACGTCGAGTTTTGAAATCACATCAGGTGAACTTAGTGAACCGTTGATTAAGAATGACATAATTGATGAATTTTTAGAGAACTATTCGTTTGATTTGACTGACGGTACTAGTGAGATCAGTGTTAAGGATATCATTAAAGATAACAAAATCGATGAGTTGTGTGAGGGCGAAATGTTTGATTTACCCGATTGTAATGGGACTCTTTCAAGTGAAAACAATTCCATTCCTTTTGATCTCTACATCTCCAATCTACAAAACAAACCAAGTGAGGTTTGTAATCCACCGAGTGAAAACCAAGTCTCTAATGAGGTGTTTGAGACAATTAAGTTTGACTTGATTGCAGATATGCATGTTAGGAAATTTTTTGAAGATGGACCCATAAATGTCTTTCCTCAACCTCATTTTAATCTTGATGTTATTGATGATGAATGTGTCGATGAGGTTAATCTTAATATTGTTGATAATGAATGTTCGGATATGCTTATTCGTGAGGGTAATTTTGAGGATGAACTCATTTTATTGGATGAATCAGATTTTTCGGTTCATCATGTCCTTTCCATTGATTGTGAAAATCCTCCTGAACATTTAACCGATACCATTCCTCAGTTAATTCCCTCCATCTTTTCCATCGACCTATCCAAATTGGAAGACGATTTTTCATCTTCATCTCCCACATCTAGTTCACCAATATCGGTCGCCCCATACTTTCTTACGAATCTTAAGAAATTTGATACCATCTCAAAAAATGTTGATAAATTAGTACAGTTGGAAAATTCCAGATTTACACTTCAAGCATTAACATCTACATTAATTTATTCAATCATTTTAAAACCTCAAGTTCGTACTCCATTTCGTTCATCCACTTCATTTCTTTCTCTCGTTCGTTCCCTCTCCCATTTCCGTCTACCGAGACCTTATACCACTTCCGTATATATACAGTCTCGTGTATTCTTCACTTTCTTCCTCTATGCGTTCTTTCACCAACTATGGTCTTATCATGATAAAAAAATTTAATGGTTGGTATTAACATTTGGTTTGTGTAAAACCTTGTATAGATTGATGATATTCCCCCTCTTACCTTGAACTTCAATGTTTTCGTGAAATTCTTTTCTGATGAAATCCCCTTCAAAAAATTTAATGGTTGGTATTAACATTTGGTTTGTGTAAAACCTTGTATATATTTTCGTGAAATTCTTTTCTGATGAAATCCCCTTCAAAAAAAACAAGAAAAAAAATTTCCGAAAATTTTGTAACCTCAACAGTTTTGTGTGGCATGACAGTGAGGACATTGTCCAGTTTAACTTTGGTGGGTATGCTTAGTAAGTTCTCTATCCTTGCATTCATTTTGCATTACATATATATTTAAAACCCATAAAAATCGAAAATTTTCCAACACATAAAAACCTTGTCGTCAAGTTAGCTAGTAGGATAACTTAGATTTTAGTCCGAAAGTTTAGATGGATAAGTTAGAAACTACTAAATTCTAAGTTAGAAATTGAAAACCCGAAAAATAAAATTCTTTGAGTTTAACCATAATAAATATATGTCCTTGCAGTTTGTTTAGAAGTAAGTAATCTTGAGTTCAATTCTTGAGTTAAGTTGAGATGAAAGGAAAGTATGGAAAACTTTATTGAAGGATAAGTCTGAAAAATAGTTTCTATGCTTGAGACCAAATTTAGAAATTATATACCCTACAAACTGCACTTACACACACATTAAAACTTGGGATAGTAGAGAATACCCAAAATACTCTTGTCTGAAAACCTCTTATGAAAGAAAATGGTATTTGAAACTAGCTACCAAAAGAACGTCGCTGAAAAAAATATTTCCGGTCTTAAAAATTATTGTAAGACTTGGAAATTGCTATTTACTCCTTAATAAGCTCACACATTCGGTAATCGGTTGATTAGTGTCTCAGGAAACAGTAATAGTCGCATGAAAGGTGTGTGAGCGAATCTGCCCATCATTAATAAAAAGAAATAGTACTAGGTATTAGGGCAAGAGTACTATAGCTTGAATTGAATTCTTGAGTGTAGGGATGAATTTACACACACGTAGGGGTATATGATCGCTGTTTGGAGGAGAGGTAGGAATGAAGAATAAATCTTATGTTTTCCTTAAAGATGATAAAAATTCCGGATTGGAGACTGCGCTTTAGAAGAAAAATTCAAGAGAAACTGAGGTATTTATAAACTGACTTAGATGCTATACATACATAAGTTAAATGAATAGGAAATGTGAAGAATAGGGGGTGGATATTTCTAAGTTAGGATGATAGAGTTTCTAACTTAGATGCTAAACCGTAGGATTAAAGTCGATGTTAACTTATGAAACTAGCTTGACAGGATTTTGTGAGTAGTATCCACTGAAAACCCTCAGGAGACACAACTCCTCTTACTAGGGAAACCTAGTGATTGAACGGCTTATTGCACATACTAAGTGCAACCGTTACGCTTATGATAGTGAGCTTTGAACTTTTGTTTTAAAATAAAACAGTTTGCTCGGGACGAGCAAAAGATAAGTTTGGAGGTATTTGTTCATATTATAATTTTTCATCTTTATACTACCCATTCTTGATCTCATTGCATATAGATATGTGCTTTTGATCTGTGTTTACTCAATAAGTGCAGGGAAACAGGTACTAAAGATTTGAAGGACTTTTAAGCTTAAAACAATGCAATTTGGACCCGGTCAAAGTCAACATGTCAATGGTCAAACCCTCTAGATTTCTAAGAAGCCCAAATCGAGATATCAACATCTAGAAGACCTAAATTAATTGCCAGAAGACAACTGAAGAATTTGGGGACCCAACTCCCTAACATAGCCTCGGATCCACGGCCGACATTGAGCAATTGGTGGTGAATCCACGGCCGTACTTGCGCCGCACGCGGCGGATTTTCTGGATCCGTTAGGTCATTTCAAGAGGGGCATGTTCCATGCTTGGGTTCTTCAGTTCAGTGCCTATAAATACTCCAGATCTGAAGGAAAGAACGATGCATTATTTTTCCTTAGAATAGAGATGAGGTAGGAGTAGGTAGGTACGGTTTAGCCTCCTCTTCCACTATTATAACCATTAAAGTTTTGTGACAAGCTTTTTGGATTGTGAATGAAGAAGATGGAGTTCTATTTATCTTGCTTTTTTACTTTCAAGTCTTGCTTTTTAATTCTTAGCATAACGTTTATACTTGTTTGTTAAATAGTTGTTGGTTTTCTTTGTTCTTCCTCTTTTCTTCTCTTTTATTTATCATTTGCAAACTATGATGCTCAAGAAAGATCCTTGCTGTCACGCCTCACTTACCAAAAGAAGGTGAAGAGTGGCGTGGCATGGTCCACAACCTAACAGTATTGAAGGTGGTCTATTCAATACAGTTACGTTAAGCGTAAAAATAATCATAGTATGCAGGGTTGTGTACCAAAATAAAACAACAAAAGCGAAAGACATTTATTTCTATTAACCAACTTTATTACATTCCCAGAGAAAAAAAAAAGCAAAGCAAACTAATTGGTTTGATTACATCAAAGAAACAAAGCCCTAAACAAGTGGGCGACAAAGAAAACTAATTAATCCTCCGATGCCAACTCTGCATAATTTTCGTTAGTCGGTTCCTCTCTTAGATCTTCATTATAAAACTCATTCCCATCTGACGGACATTCCAAAAGGGAAAAAGAGAAAAAGTCCGTCAGCGAGTTATACTCGGGTAGGATTGCCTCATAAGGAAATGGGAGTATAAAAATGAACAGGTGTATATAAGAGTATGATGTATGCATGCAGACATAAAGTAAGGGGTGTGAATGTTTGAAATGCACAAACTTAAGAAGTTTTGAAGAGAGGTATATATGAGCATGAGTATGTTGTAAGTTATATGTAGATAAGTAGTAGGAAGTGAAGGTAAAAGTTCGTATTAGTTTGTTAAACAAGGGTCCGGATACTCGCGATTATTCCGTTGTGGCCACGGAACAATAACTGGGGAAGTAAAATGTACCGTTTCACTTCCCGGGATCATGATCGAGTAATAGGGGAATCCGAGTTCCGAATTTCCTTGCCTAATCAAACTACCCATCCCCGTGATTCAGTATAAAGGTTCGGAAGAATTAGAGTTAGTGCGTATACCTCCAGGCATGGAATTTCCTATTGTATAGTCTTCCATATTTTGGACTGGTCACCCGGAATATCGGGATCTTCATATTTGTATAGTCGTCCACTCTTTGGACTGTTCACCCGGAATATCGGGATCTTCATATTTGTATAGTCGTCCACACTTTGGACTGTTCATCCGGAATATCGGGATCTTCATATTAAGTATTTCATATCTAGGTCCGTGCATTTTAACCCTAACCGTATCATATTTTGTATATGTCATGTTGTCATAAACTGGAAATTTAAAAAGTATTGATCTCGTTTAATATGGCCTTCCACAATCACTCGTTTATTTTCTAAAGTTCGTAAAGTACTTCGTGTCATCTTAGGGAATGCTTAGTAAAAAGAATAATAGTGTTTAATTATCTTTTATCACTTCTAAGAAAAACCTTGAGATTTGGGATATTTATCATTTTGGAAAAAACATAATGTTTTACGGAAAAATATCCTTTCGATAAAAGGTTGTGGTGTTTATTTGAAAATCTTTTGCAAGAGATTTTTATAAGGACAAGTTGCAAGAGGTTTTTATTTGAAAAACTAGACTGCTCCTAACTGTTTCAAAAGGGCAAGTTGTGAGATCCTCAAATTGCCTCTTCACCGCCAATTATGGCCAGGTAAGCACAAGTAAGGAAATGATGCATCCGCCCACGAATTACCGTGAGACGGGCCTTTTAAAATTACCTTTCCCACTTGTCTAGCCTATGCACCACAAAGTATGGTTTAGATAATCGACCGATGCTTACAACCTTTCCTTTGTCCTAAATTGGTGTTATTTGAAAATTTCCTTTTAATAACGTACTAGATATTCCTTTTGAAAAGATATCGTTATACGGATTATGATCCTTGTGGAAAATTACCCTTCAATAAAGGTAGAGGTATTTAAATGAAATTAATAATTTTATGAAATTATAGTGTTTTAGATTCGGGGTAACGTTTTAGAAAATACGTTCGTTTTGGAAAAACCATAAGCTATTATTTAAATTTAGTATTTTCTTCTTTATAAAGGTTGAAGGGGGTTTAACAATATTATAGTAGTTGATGAAAAAGTGTAAGTAAAATATATGTATGTCGTATTTAAAATATTTATTTCACATATCTTATCTCTTATGGATATTTTAAACAAATATAACATTTTAATTAAACGAGGGTATTTTGTGGAAGTAACCTATTTCGAGATCATTTTGATAGTATGGGTAAGTGTGGGTATATGAGAGGTGAATTGACAATTCATGGGTTATGACATTAAGCATATCAGATTCCAGGTAGTATGAGAGTGCAATATATTTTTGTGTACAGAGGAAATTAAACACCGTTTTAAAATATGGGTTAATATTATCATTATTAAGGGTACAAGGAATAAGCATGCACGAATATTATAACATCATTTTAAATAGAGGGTTGATGATTAGAAGTTAGAACTAGGTTATTGAGAAAAGAAGAAGGCGACAGGAAAAGGGGAGAGAGGCGTATCCTACCCTTGATTAGAGTTAGGCGTAGACGATTGAAGACATAGGCTTGTGCAAAACTCCTCAAAAACTCCGCGCCCCGATTTTTCCTCGGTGATTGGGTAGAGTCGTAGTGTCGGCGTCGTCGATACGAAGCCACCGGTATTTTTTTCAGAATTGTTTAAGTTCTGAGGTGTGAGAATTTTAGGTTTGAAGTGCCTATTTATAGGGTTTTAATGGCAACAAAAAAAATCCAAAATTTCGTTAAAACCCACGAAAACCCACGCCGGCCCAATGATTGCGAATCATCAGTTGATGATTGCGCCCGCCGCCACGATTCGTGGCCATTGGATCTGCATCCAACGGCCCACGCCGCACCGTCACGCCGCCGCCCCTGCGCAATCCGGCGCCACGTGTCCGCGTGGCTGGGGATCACGCGGTTTCGCGTGGTCCCCACCACGTGGGCGTGTCGGTGGGTTTCTGGCCGTTGGATCGAGCATCCAACGGTCGAGGTTAAATGGTTTTTTTTATAAAAATAAAATAAAAATTAATTAAAATAAAAACGCGGCCGATTTATTTAAAATTATTTATTTGGGTTAAAAAATTTGTTAAAAATAGTTAAAATTACGGAAAAATTATGGGAAAAATTTCAGAAAATATTTTTTATTGTTATATTTAGTATAAAAATAATTTTAGGCTAAAACTAAATAATATATCCATTCCTAACGTTTTAGCTAGTTATTAAAATTATATAATATCTAGTTTATCCTTTAAAATATTTTTAATTACGAATTAATTACTTTAATTGATAATAAAAATATGTAGATTATTTTAAGGCATTATAAAATTTTATTAAAACATTTTAAGCCTATAAAAACAATAAATATATTTTAGAAAATTCTTTTAATCCTATTCAATGCTTTGAAAATTATTAATACCGGTTTCTTCAAAAAAATTCTTTTACCCACAAAATACTTAAATAACCACTCGACTCTAGGAATTTAAAATAAGAGTTATTTTATTAGAAATCTCGACCGTTACAATCTACCCTCCTTAGAATAATTTCGTCCCCGAAATTCAGAAGGTAGGTCAAAAGGAGAGAGAAATTTTTTTTACATAAAGGAAGCTTCAAATAGGTGAGGATATCGTTCTCTCATCTCGTCTTCTCTTTCCCACGTGGACTCTCCGGGAGAGTCCTTCCTCCACATGACCCTAACCAATCTGATCGTCTTGTCTCTCAAAATCTTTTCCTTCCGATCTAGGATCTCCACCGGCTGCTGTTCATATGTTAGGTCAGTCCTTACGGTGATTTCAGAATGATCTAAAACGTGACCGGGGTCGCTGACATATTTCCTCAATTGAGAGATATGAAAAACGTTGTGTACGCCTTCCAGAGAAGGGGGCAAGGCTAGACGATACGCAACCTCTCCAACTCGTTCGAGAATATCGAAGGGACCTATGAACTGTGGGCTGAGTTTCCCGTGTTTCCCAAAATGTATCACTCTCCGGTTAGGAGAAATCTTCAGAAACACGTGTTCTCCTGGTTGGAACTCTAGTGGCCTTCTCTTCGTATCTGCCCAATGCTTCTGCCGATCTTGTGTTATGCGTAATTGTTCTCTGATGGTTCTTATCACCTCCACTGTCTCGACAATCATCTCGGGGCCTAGAAGTTCTCGATCCCCAACATCGTCCCAACTTAACGGTGACCTACACTTTCGTCCATACAAAGCGGTGAAAGGCGCCATGCCGTTACTAGACTGGTAGCTATTGTTGTAAGCAAACTCTACCAAGTGCAGGTGATCTTCCCAAGATCCTTTAAAATCCAACATACAGGCCCAGAGCATGTCTTCGAGAATTTGAATAACCCTTTCTGATTGGCCATTGGTCTGAAGATGGTAGGCGGTACTGAAACTCAGATTCGTGCCCAGACTCTCTTGTAGGCTTTGCCAAAACTGATATCTAAAACGTGTATCTCAATCGGACACGATGCAAATTGGTACGCCGTGCAATCTGACAATCTCCTCCATATACCTTTTCGCAAGGCTTTCGGTTGATTGACCCACTCGAAAAGGGATGAAATGCGCCGACTTGGTGAGTCGGTCCACAATCACCCATACAACATCATTTCCCTTAGAGCTGCGAGGGAGTGCGGTCACAAAATCCATAGTAATGTTTTTCCATTTCCATTCGGGAATTGGTAATGGCTGTAATAGACCTGCCGTCCTGTGGTGTTCGGCTTTTACTTGTTGGAAAACAAGACATTTGGATACACTCTTGGCTATCTCCCGCTTCATCCCATGCCACCAATAGTTTTGTTTGAGGTCCTTGTACATCTTTGTTCCTCCCGGATGAACAGAGTATGGAGAACTATGTGCCTCTTTTAATAATTCCTCTCTCATCTCCCCCTTAGGTACACAGACTCTGCATCCATATCTCAAAAAACCATCTTCGTGGATGATGAAATCCGTCCGCAGATTTGCGTCCACTTGTTCTTTGATCCTTCACAACCTCGGGTCCTCTATTTGAGCGGTCTTGATCCGTTCGACTAAAGTTGAGTGAATTTGCAAATTCATGAAGGATGTAAGCATTCCGGGCATTATCAACTCGGTCTCTAGTTCATTAAGATCTTGACGATTCCTCCAATGAGTAGTCAGACTCGAAATCATTGGTTGGCGACTCAAAGCGTCCGGGACTACATTCACCTTTCCTGGATGGTATTGTAAATTTACGTCGAAATCTGCCATTAATTCCAGCCATCTCCTCTGCCTCACATTGAGTTCCTTCTGGGTGAAGATATACTTCAAGCTCTTGTGATTGGTGTAAATATCTACCCTCTCACCCAATAAATAATGCCTCCAAATCTTGAGTGCGAAAACAATTGCGGCAAGTTCTAAATCGTGCGTTGGGTAGTTTCGCTCATGCACCTTTAATTGTCTTGACGCATAGGCCACTACCCTACCATGTTGGTGCAAAATGCATCCCAAGCCTTTTCCAGAGGCGTCGCAATGTATGTCGAATCCTCCAGTCCTGTCGGGAATCGTAAGAATGGGTGCAGAGGTTAAACGAGTCTTCAACTCTGCGAATGCTTCCTCGCAACCCTCGGACCATACATCCGGTACATCTTTCCAAGTCAAAGAAGCCAGCGGTTCCGCAATCTTGGAGAAGTTCTTGATGAAATGACGGTAATATCCAACAAGTCCCAAAAAGCTCCTGATCTCGGTAACAGTTCTTGGTATCAGCCATGTCTGAACTGCGACAATCTTGGCTGGATCCACTGAAATCCCTTCGCCTGACACCACATGTCCCAGGAATGCTACCTGTTCTAACCAAAACTCGCATTTGCTGAGCTTTGCATAAAGTTGGTGTTGTCGCAAGGTTTCGAGCACCGCACGTAAGTGTTCCGCGTGTTCTTCTTGATTCTTAGAATACACTAGAATATCGTCGATGAAGATAACCACAAACTTGTCTAATTGCTCGTAAAACACTTGATTCATCAAGTTCATAAAGACTGCGGGGGCATTGGTTACTCCAAAGGGCATCACTAGGAATTCATAATGTCCATACCTAGTCGTAAAATCCGTCTTGGGTATGTCAGACGCTTTCACCTTGAGTTGATGATAGCCTGTTCGTAAATCCAACTTAGAGAACACATGAGCTCCCTCCAGCTGATCGAACAAGTCATCTATCCGCGGCAAGGGATACTTGTTCTTGATTGTTACTTTATTTAATTCCCGATAGTCGATGCACATCCGCTTAGTTCCATCCTTCTTAGGTACCAAAAGAACTGGGGCACCCCAAGGTGACGAGCTGGGTCGAATGAATCCCTTATTGAGATGGTCCTCAACTTGCGCCCGAAGCTCCTTCAATTTTGTTGGCCCCATTCGGTACGGTGTCTTCAATATGGGTTGAGTTCCCGGTACCAAGTCTATGGTGAACTCGATCGCCCGATCCGGCAGTAAACCCGACACTTCTGCAAATACATCTTCAAATTCTCGTACGACCATCGGCATCCTCTCCTCCCTTTGTACGGTATACAAAGTCTCTTCCTTTCTCGGTACAACTCGGTAGTTTGCTGGGTCCAGGGACTTACTTCCACTCTCGAATATGAACAGTGGGTGGTCAGGGATTTCAAACACTACCCTCCTTTGACGACAGTTGATAGTAGCGTAAAAAGTACTCAACCAGTCCATACCCAAGACCACGTCGAAATTGGGCATATCTATCACCATAATGTTGGCATAGAAACCTCGCCCGTAGACTACCACGGGGCACAGATCCTATCCTGAAGTGGACTTGATCACACCGTTTCCCGTGTTGACGTTCCACTCGGTGATGAGAGGTGTTACGGGGATAGAGCTGGCGGTCACAAACTTTTGTGCCATGAAGCAATGCGACGCACCGGAGTCAAAAAGTATGAGTGCAGGTATAAAGGCTACTAGGAGGATACCTATGTTATAGGTGGAAGGAAAAATTAGTGATGAGCCTAACAAGATGTGTATGCAAGATGGGAGTGAACTTGGAAACATGACAGTCAAAACAGCGATACCTGTAATCACTTCCCCAGTTGCTTCAGCCTCTTCTGTGGTCATAGTAAAGACCTGACGCTTCGGTCCGTTGCGCTGAGCTTGCTAGAAAACTCGCTTCTGTTGGGGCAGGGGTGGTCCTCTAGCTGCTGTTCCATGCCTATTTGGTTTATTAGCAGGTGGTGGCCGGGCTCCCTGTTGAGGAGCTCCAAGATTGGCTGGTCTGTTGTCCGGGAGTAGTGGTCGTCTTCTCTGTAGACAATCCCCTATGGCATGATCCGGAGACCCACAGATTATACAGAGCTTGTTCAAAAAGCGGCAGTCCTTCATGAAGTGTCCGTCTTTACTGCAATGGTTGCATGTGACTGCTGGTTTCCTGAAAGTAGCTGGTCCTGCTGGTCTCTTAGGTTGTTGCCTCCCATGAAATCTGAAAGATGATCCCCTAAGAACTTGATTGGCTGGTCGCTTAATGCCAGTCAATCGGTCATCCTTCCTTATGCGTCTCTGAAGGTCTTTGATGTTCCGTGCCACCTCTAATATTTCATCATAAGTTGATAAGGTGGCAGAAGACATGGAGGACTGCGTCTTCAGATCTAACCCTTGTCGGAATCTTTTAGCATATAGTTCCGGGGTTGCCACCAGGTGATGCGCAAACCGACTTAACCTCGCGAACTCTAATGCATACTCGTCCACTGATTTATCCCACATGCTCCCCTGTTGGAACTGTATAAATTCCCGTTCCATTTTTTGGTGTGCTACGACGGGAAAGTATTGAGTGTCGAACCGTCGTTTGAATGTTTCCCAGTCGACGGGCTCTTTCAGCCTGCTTTCCTCTGCTTCCCACCATATTCGGGCATTATCAGTGAGTTGTAGTTTGGCAATGTTCACCCATGCGTCCTTCGGAATTTAGGCGGCACCAAGGTTGTTGATTGTTCCCTTGAGCCATTCCTCAGCTTCTAAGGGAGTTTCCTTCCCTGAAAAAGTCTTAGGGTGGAGTGATCTGAACTGTTTCACTCCCGCAGATCCTTGAGGAACTGGGGCCAGTGCCTGTTTTAAAATTTCTGCTTGTTGCTGCCTACTCTCACGCAACTCTTGATGCAGGGCAGCTGTCTTCTGCTGCTGTTGCTCCAGTAGTCCTTGCATCATTTGTAGCATCGCTGTGTGTTGAGCAGTGGCTTCATTGTCTCCATTTCCCCTTCGGTTGCGGTGATGGTGTTGTCCAGCCATGGATATCTAAATCAGAAAGGGTTGGGCTATAACCGGAGGCGAAAGACATAGGATAGTAACTTGCAGGAGGAGTAACAATTCATGCCAGAGGGAAACTAGTATGGAATAATAAAAACGAGAGACACGAGAGTGCAATTGTCGAAATCAAGATTTTATTAACAATGCTAACGGGAATACAAGGAATTATTAAACAGGGCCCTACTTCTATACACATTTTATTCAACTCACTAAAAGCTAAGAGCTAAACAGGTGCCATTCGTCTATCAATTATGAGGCGGAAACTGCACGTTATTGGCTCGGCGCTTGTTGATCTTTCTTGAAAAACTGTAAAAGAAGGGAGAGCCTGGTACATCCCGACGGTAGAGTTGCGGAGGGGTACGACGAACACATCGATAAGCATGCCCCCGAATATAGAGGGTCTTCCCAATGAACCACATGTGTGGCCCGTATTCTCTTGGTTCTTCTTATTCCAATGGAATTTCCTCCTCAGCGGGGGCCTCCTCTTCGGGCTCCTCCTCCTCCTCCTCCGATTCTTCTACCTTCATGGGATCTTCCTCTTCCTCAACGGGGTCTTCCTCTTCAGCAGGGACGTCCTCTTCAGGTTCTTCCTCTTCAGTAGGGACGTCCTTTTCAGGTTCTTCCTCTTCAGCAGGGACGTCCTCTTCAGGTTCTTCTTCTTCCTCGACGTGATTTTCCTCTTCTACTGGGGGTTCTTCTCCTCCAACTTCCATATCGTCCTTGGGGATATTTATTTGGGGACCTATTATTTCGTCATCCGAATACCCAAGCGTAGCTTCAAAGGTGATGTCTGACGTGTTGTCCTCATCCGGAAGATGTTCCATGACCTAAGAAGGACGATCATGGTCAGGATACAGAGATGTCAAGGAAAGGATGAGGAATGGGAAAACTTTATGAAATTGATACAAGCGGATGAGATTTACAAATATAATAAGTCAGTTAACAGTTTCATTTTAGTACACAAGACTGACCTGCATGGACCACCACAAAAACCTGTCACGCCCCACTTCCTAAAAGAAGGTGAAGAGTGGCGTGGCACGGTCCGCAACCTAACTGTATTGAAGGCGGTCTATTCAATACAGTTACGTTAAGCATAAGAATAATCATAGTATGTAGGGTTGTGTACCAAAATAAAACAATAAAAGCGAAAGGCATTTATTTCCATTAACCAACTTTATTACATTCCTAGAGAAAAAAAAACCAAAGCAAACTAATTGGTTTGATTACATCAAAGAAACAAAGCCCTAAACAAGTGGGCGACAAAGAAAACTAATTAATCCTCCGATGCCAACTCTGCATAATCTTCGTTAGTCGGTTCCTCGCCTAGATCTTCATCATAAAACTCATTCTCATCTGACGGACATTCCAAAAGGGAAAAAGAGAGAAAGTCCGTCAGTGAGTTATACTCAGGTAGGTTTGCCTCATAAGGAAATAGGAGTATAAAAATGAACAGGTGTATATAAGAGTATGATGTATGCATGCAGACATAAAGTAAGGGGGTGAATGTTTGAAATGAACAAACTTAAGACGTTTTGAAGAGAGGTATATATGAGCATGAGTATGTTGTAAGTTATATGTAGATAAGTAGTAGGAAGTGAAGGTAAAAGTTCGTATTAGTTTGTTAAACAAGGGTCCGGATACTCATGATTATTCCGTTGTGGCCACGGAACAACAACTGGGGAAGTGAAATATACTGTTTCACTTCCCGGGATCATGATCGAGTAATAGGGGAATCCGAGTTCCGAATTTTCTTGCCTAATCAAACTACCCATCCCCGTGATTCAGTATAAAGGTTCGGACGAATTAGAGTTAGTGCGTATATCTCTAGGCATGGAATTTCCACATTGTATTGTCGTCCATATTTTGGAATGGTCACCCGGAATATCGGGATCTTCATATTTGTATAGTCGTCCACTCTTTGGACTGTTCACCCGGAATATCGGGATCTTCATATTTGTATAGTCGTCCACACTTTGGACTGTTCACCCGGAATATCGGGATCTTCATATTAAGTATTCTATACCTAGGTCCGCGCATTCTAACCCTAACTGTATCATGTTTTGTATATGTCATGTTGTCATAAACTGGAAATTTAAAAATTATTGATCTCGTTTAATATGCCTTCCACAACCACTAGTTTTATTTTCTAAAGTTCATAAAGTACTTCGTGTCATCTTAGGGAATGCTTAGTAAAAAGAATAATAGTGTTTAATTATTTTTTATCACTTCTAAGAAAAACCTTGAGATTTGGGATATTTATCATTTTGGAAAAAACATAATGTTTTACGGAAAAATATCCTTTCGATAAAAGGTTGTGGTGTTTATTTGAAAATCTTTTGCAAGAGATTTTTATAAGGACAAGTTGCAAGAGGTTTTTATTTGAAAAACTAGACTGCTCCTAACTGTTTCAAAAGGGCAAGTTGTGAGATCCTCAAATCGCCTCTTCACCGCCAATTGTGGCTAGGTAAGCACAAGTAAGGAAAGGATGCATCCGCCCACGAATCACCGTGAGACGGGCCTTTTAAAATTACCTTTCCCACTTGTCTAGCCTAGGCACCATAAAGTCTGGTTTAGATAAACGACCGATGCCTACAACATTTCCTTTGTCCTAGATTGGTGTTATTTGAAAATTTCCTTTTAATAAGGACTAGATATTCCTTTTGAAAAGATATCGTTATACGGATTATGATCCTTGTGGAAAATGGCCCCTCAATAAAGGTCGAGATATTTAAATGAAATTAATAATTTTATGAGATTATAGTATTTTAGATTCGGGGTAACGTTTTAGAAAATACGTTCGTTTTGGAAAAACCATAAGCCGTTATTTAAATTAGTATTTTCTTCTTTATAAAGGTTGAAGGGGGTTTAACAACATTATAGTAGTTAATGAAAAAGTGTAAGTAAAATATATGTATGTCGTATTTAAAATATTTATTTCACATATCTTATCTCTTATGGATATTTTAAACAAATATAACATTTTAATTAAACGAGGGTATTTTGTGGAAGTAACCTATTTCGAGATTATTTTGATAGTATGGGTAAGTGTGGGTATATCAGAGGTGAATTGACAATTCATGGGTTATGTCATTAAGCATATCAGATTCCAGATAGTATGAGAGTGCAATATATTTTTGTGTACAGAGGAAATTAAACACCGTTTTAAAACATGGGTTAACATTATCATTATTAAGGGTACAAGGAATAGGCATGCACGAATATTATAACATCATTTTAAATAGGGGGTCGATGATTAGAAGTTAGAAATAGGTTATTGAGAATAGAAGAAGGCGACAGAAAAAGGGGAGAGAGGCGGATCCTACCTTTGATTAGAGTTAGGCGTAGACGATTGAAGACGTAGGCTTGTGCAAAACTCCTCAAAAACTCCGCGCCCCGATTTTTCCTTGGCGATTTGGTGGAGCCGTAGCTTCGGCATCGTCGATACGAAGGCACCGGTATTTTTTTCAGAATTTTTTGAGTTCGGAGGTGTGGGAATTTTAGGTTTGAAGTGCCTATTTATAGGGTTTTAGTGGCAACAAAAAAAATCCAAAATTTCGTTAAAACCCACATAAATCCGCTCCGGCCCAATGATTACGAATCATCAGTTGATGATTGCGCCCCCCGCCACGATTCGTAGCCGTTGGATCTGCATCCAACGGCCAACGCAGCACCGTCACGCCGCCGCCCCTGCGCAATCCCGCGCCACGTGTCCGTGTGGCTGGGGATCACGCGGTTTCGCGTGGTCCCCACCACGTGGTCGTGTCGGTTGGTTTCTGGCCGTTGGATCGAGCATCCAACGGTCCAGGTTAAATTATTTTTTTTTAAAATAAAATAAAAATTAATTAAAATAAAAACTCGGCTGGTTTATTTAAAATTATTGATTTGGGTTAAAAAAATTTGTTAAAAATAGTTAAAATTACGGAAAAATTATGGGAAAAATTTCAGAAAATATTTTTTTATTGTTATCTTTAGTATAAAAATAATTTTGGGCTAAAACTAAATAATATATCCAATCTTAACGTTTTAGCTAGTTATTAAAATTATATAATATCTAGTTTATCTTTTAAAATATTTTTAACTACGAATTAATTACTTTAATTGATAATAAAAATATGTAGATTATTTTAAGGCATTATAAAATTTTATTAAAACATTTTAAGCCTATAAAAAAATAAATAGATTTTAGAAAATTCTTTTAATCCTATTCAATGCTTTGAAAATTATTAATACCAGTTTCTTCAAAAACATTCTTTTACCCAAAAAATATGTAAATAACCACTCGACTCTAGGAATTTAAAATAAGATTTATTTTATTAGAAATCTCGACCGTTACACTTGCTTAGGTGAGATCCCAAATAGCTAGTTTTGCTCTTCTCCTAAACTCTTTTCTAATTCTTCTCTTCTACTTCTTGTTTTCTTTTTATCTTTAATAATGAGTGAGTAGTTTACTCACTTGTTAGGGTTAAGAAAGAGTTGTATGAGAGATGGAAAAATTTCTTGTGTTTTTCTTTGCCAAACAACTTGAATTGAACCTAGACCAAACAAACATAACCCCCTTTGGCGCACTATCGTGACATATAGTCACAACCTAAATTGAGAATTCCTTTAGGCGCACTACAACTTGACATGTATGTGCAACCTAATTGGAGACTTGTTATGTTATGTATGGCATAGGGATGGAAATAAGAGTATGGAACAGACTAGGGGTACTAGGAATGGATTTAGCGTTGGAAAACTTACTTAAACTTGCAAATACCATTTCTATGTTCTCCTAATCCCCGTTACTTTCGATTATTCCAACATCATTTCAATGATGATACAAGACAAAGCACAAGGATAATTTCTAACTCTACTAACCAACCCTAACCCTAACAAGTTCTTTTGAATATAAAAATACACATCACTTAGGATAGCTCAAACACACTTGGACATTTTTACTTGACTCGTCTAAAACGAAAACGGAAATACATACCATCTCTCCGTGGATCGACTCTTACTCAACTGGCTAGGTCAAGCGAAACCGAGTTATTGCGGTAAGTAGAACACATAGAACGCATATCATAAAAATCTACCAATCAAATCGTGCCGTTTTCGGGGAGTTGATAACGTATTTCTTTCTTATTATTCGGATTATTATGTATATGTATATTTTCAAAACTGTAAAAGTTTCAAAACACTACAAAAACCCATAAATATAATTAAAAAAACCATCTTGTTATTATTGATTATTTTTGTGCAAGTTTGCTGGGAAATCTAGAGCAAACAAAGTGATCAAATCAAGAACCAGAGTCTTGGAACCAGAATAACAGAACAAGAGGAGTGCACTGGAGAATTTTGGAACGCCGAGTCGAGAGAATCTCGTAGGTGCATTTTCTCATTAGAAGTCGTGAGGACTCCTAAGTGTCTTTTCTCTTGAGAGTTGTAAAGATCTCGCAAGAGTGTTTTCCCCTTATGAGTCGAGAGGGCCCATAACTGGATTTTTCACTTCATCGTTTGTGCTGAAGTGATCTGCCTTAGTTTATTTACTCATCCTGAAGCGGTCAGTTTATCCTTCCAATAGGTATATGGATAATCTCATCCTTACGTTAAATATACATAACCCATTTTATCATTAGAGTCTGTTAGGATTTTGGTACTGGGTTTCTTCCATCGCACCGTTACATCAACTGATTTCTTCTTGATCCACGCCCACTCAGGTCACTGGTTCGAGTACCTGCGTACTAGCTGTATCACCCAACCCTTCTGATGTAGTGATACAACATCTCAAGTAATCTTCCTAGGCTGGAGTATCCATATTGCCGTCGGATGATTCAGCGTTAGGCATCACCATGGCGCTTTATCTTGAGGTCAAACTCCATTCTTCGAGTCCTAGGGAAGTCATAGCTGCATCCGTTTGAGGTGGGATAACAACCAATGGTCTTTAGGCATTGTATATCTTGCCATCAAGACCGAAGCTAGGAATATATCATCACTTCGCTTTTACTTTGATGATGACGTGACGATTCTTCACTAAAGTAGGGTAGACATCCATATGATCTCTAAGCTGTATATATTGCCATTGAGATCTGGAACAAAGAATTTGCCATCAGTCCACTTTTCTTCGGCTTCTTAAAGCTTTGTTGACACCACGTCTGTACTCTGCTGAAGTAAGAGGAACGTCCAAATAGTCCTCAGGTTGTATGTAGACCATCAAGACTTGGTTCTTCATTTAACGAAGTATGGTAGAAAATATGGTTCCCTTTCTTTCATTTATGCCCGTGGATTGTATACAAGAGTCAGTATTGACCTACATTCAAGGCGGATTTTTTTTATATATATCCACAATGCTTTATCATTTCAGCTTTTCCTATCGCGAAAATCGCAATTGCCTAATCATTTTGGCTACTTATTCATGGTGCCTAATCATTTTGGCTACTTATTCATGGTGCCTAATCATTCCCAGTTTAGGGACATAGCGGTCCATATTTCTAGTTTAGGGACATGGTGGTCCATGGGAAACATAGTAGGGGGTCATATTTTTTGTGCCCGTGAATTGTATATGGTGATCAATATGGAGATCCACCATAAGACAGGGTGCCAGTTTAGGGACGTAGCGGTCCATCTTTCCAGTTTAGGTAGATAGTGGTCCATCATATTTATTTCGGTAGGGGAGTTACATAACTTGTCCCTTCCATTGCTTGCTTACTTAGGCGTTGCTGCCTAGCCTTTCTATAAATGGCCTTTTCACGCCTTAGGCTATCTTCACCCTTTTGGACCGCTTCTTCTATTAGTGTGTCAATCGGGTCGTCTTGCGGAAAATACATAGCACTTTGCACAGTACCTGCTCCCGGCTAATCAGTGTCGCTTTCTGACACTGACGGAGTATCTTCATCATATACGAAGGAGTGAGAGACCATGTAGCAACTTTCTACATGCTCCTTTTCTTCTTCTGCTGAATTTTCTTCTTCCTCAACACCGCCATTTTCGAAGAGATGCTGAAGAAACTTGTCGAAAGTGATTGGCGATCGCGCTTTCTGGTTATATTCCTTTAGCGCGTCGATATATTTTTGCAGATTCGTCCAACTGTGTACATATTCGGCAGGCCGGACAAGCTTCTTAGTCTTCCTTTTCTTTTTCGTTGGGAGAATTAACTTTGGGGCTTTTCCCCTTATCATCCATTTTCAGAGTGGGAAATGACTTCTACATCCCTTTCATAATTTCTGGTTCAAGCGGGATTTTCTACTTGATTGCAGGACCCGTTTGCAAGTTCTTTAACATCCTTTCTGTTTTTGAAAAAAGGACCGATTCCCATAGAGTTTTTGCGACTCGCAAACAAGATTCCCCTTACTTATCAGCACTTTTAGGAGACATATTCCAGCCATATCCGGGATCAATAGGGCCATCTTATTCATCTTAGCGGACATATCTGCCGCTTCTTCATCTTCCTTCCGGAGAACACGCTTCAGGAAGACAATACTTGACTCCTGCCCTGTCCTTTCTTCAGGTGTATCCTCGGGGTTTGTGTTAGGTGGTGGACTAACGAGTTCTTCCGCTTGAGCAAGTATCTCCTGCAGCTTTTTTTTCGCCGCTGGTCTTTCGTCAGAGACTGAGTAATTTGTATATGAATATCTGAAGCACGGATTTTATCATTGGAGTTCACCATATGGACTGTATGAACTACCATGCCTCTAGGCTTGGCGTGTTTGGAATCTCGGCCCTTGGAGTTTGCCTCGGGTGCTTGGACTTTATCTGGCCTCTCTTTTTTGTGAGGAGCCAGCATGTGGAAGACATGCGTACTTTGAGTTTACTTTTTTGGCGTTGACGCACCAAAAGCAGGAGCTGGGGGCATCATCCCAAAGAAGAGCCCATTCATTCCTTCAGTCATATGCACCGCAGGGATGCAAAACATTAGGGTTGCAAGTAGCCCGTATTTGATTCCCCCGGATGGGGCAGAGCTTGAGTTGCAGTGAGTGCAGTTAGAAGACATTGATTTCTGCATAGAGACGAGACGCTTCAGAATCCAACCACCCAAGGGCATCTATAAACATATATACTACAATATTGTTCGTGAAAAACATGACACACGAAGTGTGGAGTGGAAAGAGAAAAAGTCTTACCGGGTGTGCCAGAATCTGTCTACCGCCGGAAACTGGACTTAGGCATAGAGAAGTGCGTCCATCCTGAATCTGGGGGCAGATATTATATGGAACATATCCATACACCTCTCCGAAGATACCAAGTTGATATATAGCATCGTATATCGGAGGTTTGGATGGATGCGACTGTTATAGCTGAACTTTTCAGATTCCCCCTCAATGATGAAGGGCTTTTGATTATAGGGATGTTTTTTCCTACAGGCGTAAGCCTTTGCAATTAATTACGTTATCGCCATGCGATAACAACTTTCTCTACTACAGAAATCTTCATGAGTCGTATTATAGTTTGTTTATTTTGGGTTTTCCTTGGATTGTATACGGAGACTAATTTTGTCTCCCGTAGGGCACGGATTAGTCTAAATCCGTACATATTAGATCTGGTATTGAACCTAGGTAGCATTTTTCATATGAATAAGGTCCATCAGTTTAAGGGGGTACTTGTTTTGATCCAAGGATTGTTAGTCATATATGAAACTAATATCAACTTAGATAATATGGATAAGGATCATTAGTCATATATGAGACTAAGATCAACTTAGAAACAGTGAGCATATGGGCTCAATTGATCATTTGATCACATATGAATAGCCCATAGATAGTATACGGTAGTCAATTTGGTGATGTGCCACTGGGCAGAATGCTTGTTTAAGGACATAACGATCCATCTTTCATCTTGCGCGCATGTGTATATCATGTGATGAAGTGCATGATGTGAAAATCTAAATGGGGTGCACCCAATATTAGGGTGCAATTCAATTTGAAGGCATTTTTATTTCATCTAAAAACATATACATATACATATATGTATGATTTCATAGAGCCAAGGCTCTGTTGTTCTCTGTTCTGATGGTACGCACGTCTGTATAGGGTGTGCATCTGTATGGGGTGCGCATCAATATGAGATTTTCATCTGTATGGGGTGGGTATCCAGGATTAAGGCATTCCTTGTCTTAATGAAATTTCATATCTTTCAAGGAGTTAGGATAAAGGAGGACTCGTTGGCCATTAGGATCCACCACTTCTCTGAAGACGCTTAGAAATTACAACGCCATATATCAGAGATGTGGAAGGATGTACCCGTGAACCAAATCCCGTTTGAAAAATGGTTTCTTGGCGAACTCATATTTTATCTAACGATCGTTAGTTTTGTATGAAACTAAGATTAACTTATATAATATGGTTAAGGATCGTTAGTCATATATGGGACTAAGATCAACTTAGAAATATTGCTTAAGAATTGTTAATCTTGTTTTAGATTAAGATCAACTTAAATATTTAGCTATGGACCATTAGTTATATTTAGGGACTAAGGTTAACTTAGGTATTATGAGCATATGCGCTTAGTTTGATTTTAAATCGAAGAATTTTAAAAATTCAAGGACTTAGCCAATTTTGGGCAAAGTATTGGGTTTATGTATCACTTAACAGTGCTCACCACTCGGTCAACGTGACCTTGGCGCTCACATGTTCATCACGTGGGTCACTGAGCTTTGGCGCTTACGTGTCTATGACGTGAGTTGCTGAGGCCCTTCTTTGGTTGTTAGCGCTCACGTGGGTATCATATGAGGCGTACTATCTTTGGCTTCTGGCGCTCACGTGGGTATCATGTGAGGCGCACCCTTCTTCTTCTTAACGCTCACGTTGGTATTATGTGATGCGCGTCTCCTTTGGCTTCTTACGCTCACGTATGTATCACGTGATGTGCACCCTTCTTCTTCTTGAGGCTCACGTGGGTATCACGTGATGCGCATCTCCTTTGGCTTCTTGCGCTCATGTGCATATCACATAATGCGCACCCTTATGCTTCTTAAGGATCATGTGGGTATCACGTGATGCACATCTCCTTTGGCTTCTTACGCTCACATGCATATCACGTGATGCACATCTTCCTTTGTTTCTACCACTCACGTGCATATCACGTGATGCGTATCTTCCTCAGAGATCAATCTCTTTTTTTAGAAAACTTAATTTTTCTTCTGTTAATGGTATTTTGACTATTAACGATGTCAAGATCAAGACTTTAATGATCTTAAGTCCTATTTTGTATATGTTTCATCATCATAGGGTCCGTTTGAAGTTAAACTTCATCTTTTTCGTTGATCTTTAAGATCTGAATATTTGCCATCATATTGTGTGGAGGTTTTCTTAAGTCTTCCTTTGAACCCTAGATCTTAAAATCAAAAATTGCACTATAAGAAGAGATTCGATTTAATGATCATAAGATCCGAAAGAAGAACTTAAGTTCTTACATGAAGCTTAAGCTTCTTTAATGGAGATTAAACTCCTTTTTATTTTACCTCGATTTTGATGAGGAGAAAAATGATCTTCAAAAGGAATTAAAATCTCGGTTCAGAAGTTTATGGGGGTTCTCTCTATGTTGAGATTTAAGTCTAGGGTTCTTTTTATAGGGGATGGAATTTTTTTGGGTAAGTAGAGAAAATATTTCTGTTCCCCTCCGAACGGCGGCCGAGACGACGTGGGGACGTCTTGCCTGAGATTCGGGGCAGATGCTATTTGGTTTTATCCGTCCATCTCTCCGAAGATGCCAAGTTGATTTATGGCACCGTGTATCGGAGGTTTAGACGGATGCGGCCGATGTAGCAGACGTCGTCAGATTCCCCCTCATTTGAGGGGTTTTTGATTGTGGGGACGCTTTTCCCTGCAGGCGCAAGCCCCTGCAGTTAATTACGCTACCGCATAGCGGTAACAACTTTCTCCTTCTCCGGAGTTTCACTTCGTGTCGTGGGTGTTTGTTTTGTTTGTGGTTGCCCGTGGATTGTATACGGAGACTGAGTAATGCCGTCGCCCGTAGGACGTGGATTAGTCCAAATCCGTATTTTCTTAGATTTGGGTTTGGTGTTTTGGTTTAAGGATACGTTAGCCATATTGAGGCTAAGATCAACTTAAACGTTCGTTAAGGATACGTTAGTCTGATTTGAGACTAAGATCGACTTAACGGAAACAGCAATTAGGGGCTCTATTATTCCAGTTTAGGGACGTAGTGGTCCATTTAATATATATGGCCAGCGGGACCCGTCACCTCTCTGACGACGTTGAAGGATTACAACGACATGTGTCAGAGGAGTTCAGAGATGTACCCCTGAACCAAAGTTGGTTTGGAGTCTTATGGTCCATTTGAATGTTTAAGGATACGTTAGCCAGGTTTGAGGCTAAGATCAACTTAAACGGGATCATTTAGATCCGGCAAAAGAGCATTTGAGGGCTCTATTGTTCCAGTTTAGGGACGTAGTGGTCCATAGGTAGTTTAAGGACGTTGCGGTCCATGTTCTAGTTTAGGGACGTGGTGGTCCATGTTCCAGTTTAGGGACGTGGTGGTCCATAGGTAGTTTAAGGACATTGCAGTCTGTGTTCCAGTTTAAGGACATGGTGGTCCATGTTCCAGTTTAGGGACGTGGTGGTCCATAGGTAGTTGAAGGACATTGCGGTCCGTAATGTATGGCCGTCGGGACCCATCACCTTTCTGACGACGTTGAAGGATTACAACGACAGGTGTCAGAGGAGTTCAGAGATGTACCCTGGAACCAGGTGTGAATTGATTTAATAGAGCATCCATGCTCAGTCAATTTAATTTGAGAACTTACGGCCATGATTGGGCTAAGTCCAGTTAGAAAATATGTTCAACATTTTTATTTGCCTTTGGCCTATTTGGCCTGTGCTAGAGCTTTGCCCCCTTTTTAATAGTGCACTGCATTTTATTCTGGCCTGCTAGGCTTTTTGATTTGGGCTTTGTCCCTTTATTTATGATGTAGAGCATCTGTTTTTATTTGGGCTCTGCCCTTTAAATAACGCATAGCATTTTTATTTTGGTCTAATAGACCCTTTTATTGGGCTCTGCCATTTCAATAATGCATTGCATTCAATGTTCTGACAATGCCCCACGTGGCTTGTCAGGCGCTTTGCGCCAATTGAGGAGCACAAGGCGCAAACTCGTATGGTGGTGACACGTGTCACGCTTTGATGAGCGCAAGCGCAACAGCGCAGTGCGTTGTGTCAGTGCGCTGCGCTGTTGCGCTGCTGACACGTGGCGCTCCCTGGTGGCTTGCGCCAACACAGGAGCGCAACAGTGCAATTTTTTGCAAGTGCAGAGCACTGTTTTATCTTTTGATCGATTTTAAATCAAAGAAAACAAGTTTTTCTTGTTTTCAAAGAACCAATGGTTCATAAGAAAGTGCATGGCACTATTATTATTTATTTTCTTTGAAGATGATCTGTTCATAAGAGAATTTTCTCTTTTTTCTAAAGGTTTTTACCTTTTTTGTTCTTGAGGAATTCTCTCCAATTCTTCAGAGTTCTCAATGATGATCCTTTCTATTTGAGTTGGGGTCTAGGGGTCTTTATATAGTGCCCATAGATTTGTTAAGTTTGTTAAAGAGATCTTTCTCTGAGTGATTTGGGGAATTTTCCCCACCGTTGGATCTTTGATCCAAGGGCTTCTGTTTTACAGAAGACAATCTTCTTGTTTTAACAAGAACAGAAAGATCTTATTAGAATTTTAATTCTATTTGGCGCAAATGCACCAGCGCTTGACACGTGTCAAGCAGCGCACAGCGCAGCGCACCTGCGCTTGCGCAACTGCGCTGACACGTGTCGTGCAGCGCACAGTGCAGCGCAACTGTGCTAGCGCAACTGTGTTGCCACGTGGCACGCAGCGCAACTGTGCTAGCGCAACTGCCCTGCCACGTGTCGCGCAGCGCAAAGCGCAAGTCATCTGAAGCGTTGCTTCCTTTAATTTTCGTTCTAAATAGTGCCTTGCTCTGATTGGGCGCGCTGCCTTGGGCGCTGCGCTCCTTGCACTGGCGTGTCAAATTTTGACACGTGGCGCGTTGTGCGCAGTGCAAGAAATCTGAAGCGTTGCTTCATTTATTTTAACTTTTAATTTTTACTTTAATTTTCAAAGCAGAGCTTTGCTCTGATTGGGGGAAACAGAAGCGTTGCTTCGTTTCCCGCCTTGGAATTTAAACAGAGCTTTGCTCTGATTGGGGTAAACAAATGCCCCCCACCGTTGCGCTTACGCGGCCCTCCAAATATGAGCGCAGCGGTGGCAGAATTCTAACCGTCGCAGCAACTCTTGGAAGTTGAAAGGGCATTTGATGCCTATAAATAGGGCCTTTGGCCCCTAAAATGATTTTCATCCCTTCATAAGCATTTTGTCCAGAGCCCTGCTCTTGCCTTTAAGAACTCCAAGAGTTAGAACTTCTTAAAACTTTTTAGGTAAAAATTTTAATTTAAATTGAATCAATTTTAATTAACAGAGCCTTGCTCTCAATAGATCCCTGATCTAAAGAAAACCCATTTGGGGTTTCTTTTAGCATAGCCTTACTCTAAAGGGGTCTAAAGAGGACTAAGGAGAACCCTATTAGGGTTCCATTAGAGCTCTGCTCTCTAAAAGATTTTCTTGGGATTTTCTTAATTCATCAATGGAGCTTTGCTCCTTCCAAATCATGTAGAAGAACTGTTAAGAATTCTTCATGGATCTTGGAAGTTAAAGATGGCATTTTACATTATTATTATTATTATATCACCTTTGCAGAGCAAAGCTCTCAATGTTTTTAGGGGATTTTCCTCAAATTCTCCTCATTATTGATTTTGACAGGTGTCACTTCTGTCTGTAGAGCATTGCTCTCGAGGCGTTTTAACTCCCTTTTTATCATTGCTAATCTTCCAATGATATTTCCTTCAGGCATTATGGCGGTGCGTCTGTACAGTCTGCATGAATTCATTACCTACAAGGATATCCATGCACAGGGCCGTCAACAAGACCAGGAGTTTACGGATGCCCAGTGTGCGGAAGTCATGGGTCGTTTGAACGCACGTGTTGGTTGGCTGCTCCCCCGCCGCTCTGCTCTCCTGAAAGTTGTGTTGGGAGCGATTTGGAGAGCACTCCCGGGTTTCCACGAGGCCTTACCGCTCAATGCGCTGGATGATGCCGAAGACAAGGTGCATTCAATGTACCTGTCGGGGCTAATCTCGAAGAAACGGCGGGATAGCCTCATCGACATCCTGCATCAAATTTTCCAGCAGACGACGATAGTCGCTGCTTATCGAAGGCTAGGGGGGCTTGCCGAGGATCTTGATACACAAGAGCGCGAGAGGCTGCGCACAAGAATAATCAGAAAGGCCAGAAGAACTCTGGATGGCCTTACTTTTGACTTCCTCAATCCGTGCCCTGGATCTGAGGTTATTCCATTGTAATAATATTTCTCGTTTATTGCTTTATGATTGTAAGAATTTTTTGCAATATTAATGGAAAAGTTTTATCCCAGCTTGTCTTATTCCCCGTTCTGAGTCTTTTGCACATGCGTGAATAAGTGTGTCTCGAGTGCTTGATCAAACGCCAATCAAATGTTCTTTCTGTCGCTTTCTTTTTATTATTCGTATGTTACCTTAATGAACATGGTTGACAGATAACAGAGTAAGCACTTTGGTTTCTTCAAGAGATAGCGATGGCATAGGCCGCAGGTTCAGATCTGCTGCCTAAGACTTTTCAATTCTATGAGCCGTGAGGGTCTCATAGAGACTTTTCTCCCTACGGATCGAGAGGATCTCGTAGGTGGATTTTCTCCTTAGGAATCGTGAGGATTCCTAAGTGCGTTTTCTCTTATAAGTCGTAAGGATTTTATAAGAGAATTTTCCCTTTTACGAGTCGAGAGGACCCGTATGCGGTTGTTTCCCTCCTTATCGAGATTCGACTTTGGAGAGTGAGACTCGTGGATAGTATGCAAGAGACCGTTTTGGGCCAACTTGCAGGATCCCAGTGCTTAGGAAATAGGTTTCTTTTGTGCCCACTGCCTAAGACTTTATCTCACGAGTCGAGCCGCCTCGAGAAGTTCTCGCAAAGACATCAATTTCTTCACAAGTCGAGACAAATCGAGCATTTCTCGCAAGAACATCCTAATGTCATAGTTAACCTCTGCTCTTTACGACAGAAGTCCGTTAGGGTCTGTGGTACTTAGGGTTTTGGCCGTCGTACCGTCGCATAAGCTGATATATTCCTCGATAGGCAATCGTGCTGTTTGAGTAGCCCTGCGACTGCCGTGTCTCTGATCCCTTCGGGGGCTGGACTAGACGTCTTCAAGAAATCTTCTTAGGCAGTTTGACCGTCGGAAGAGCAAGCGTTAGGAATTTGCCATGCCGCTTTTTACTTGAGGTTAGGTCCATTTTGGAGAGCCCCGATGAGTCATAACCACTCCGCGCTGGTGTGGGATGATCTCCGATAGTCTTTCAGGTTTTATGTGAGTTGCCGTCAAGACCCTGAAGCTAGGAATTTGGCCTTTGCTTCGTTTGTTGGTATTGCGTCTGCTGTATCGAGACGAATGTTGCGATTGTCTCTAGGTTGCTAGTGAAACGTCGAGGTTTGGAACTAGGGATTTTGCCGTGGCTCCGTTAGTTTGATTGTCGCGTCTGAATCCTTCTGGAGGAAGAACGCTGGGGTGACAACTCGTCTGCTGTATCGAGACGAACGTCGCGGTGGAGCTGGGATTTTGCCGTGGCTCCATTTATTTGATTGTCGCGTCTGATCCCTGCTGGAGGAAGAACGCGGAGGTGACAGTTCGTCTGCTGTATCGAGACGAATGTTGAGGTGGAGCCGGGATTTTGCCGTGGCTCCGTTTGTTTCGACCGTAAGGACTTTTGTTGACGTTGCATCTGCATTCCGCTGGACTGCGAAGGAATGCCGTTGTTAACATCTCGTCTGTTGTATCGAGACGAATGCTGAGGTGGAGCTAGGATTTTGCCGTCGCTCCGCTTTGTTTCGACCGTAAGGACTTTGTTGACGTTGCATCTGCATTCTGCTGGACTGCGAAGGAATGCCGTTGTTGACATCTCGTCTACTGTATCGAGACGAATACTGATGTGGAGTTGGGATTTTGCCGTCGCTCCGCTTTGTTTCGACCGTGAGGTCTTTTGTTGACGTTGCATCTGTGTCCTGCTGGACTGCGAAGGAACGCCGTCATTGACATCTCGCCTGCTGTAATGAGACGAATGCTGATGTGGAGCTGGGCTTTTTCCGTCTCTCCGCTTTGTTTCGACCGTGAGGTCTTTTGTTGACGTTGTAGCTGTGTCCTGCTGGACTGCGAAGGAACGCCGTCGTTGGTCTCCAGGCTGTAGATGTGGCCATTGAGATTTGGAACTAGGGATTTTGCCATGGTTCCGTTTCGTTGCGACTCTGAGGTCGATTGTTGACGTCACGTCTGCATCTGTTTGGAGTGCGCAGAAACGCCGTTGGTGATCTCCAAGTTGTCGATGTTGACATCGAGACCCTAAAGCTAGGGATCTTCCTTTGCTTCATTTGTTGACATTGTGTCTGCAATATTGTGGCAAATGTCGAGATTGTCTCTAGGTTGTCTATGAACCGTCGAGATTTGGCTTCGCTTTCCGGTGGAGCCTGTTGGGAAGATATGGTTCCTTCTTTGTTTGTGCCCCTGGATTGTATACAGGGATCGATGTGATCTCACCTGTAGGGCAAAAAGTTTCATCATATTTTTTTATTGTTTTATTTCCGCGATGCTCTATCATTTCAGCTTTTATATCGCGAAAGTCGCGATTGCCCAATCATTTCGGCTATTTTTCACGGTGCCCAATCATTTCGGCTTTTTTTTATTTATTTATTTTTTTTACTCGCTGCTTTTTATTGCGAGTTGCCCAATCATTTCGGCTGTTTATTTTATATTTACTCGCTTTTTTTTTTATTGCGAGTTGCCCCATCATTTCGGCCGTTTATTTTATATTTACTCGCTGTTTTTTTTATTGCGAGTGTGGAACTTGGAATCTGATGCCAATCTTAGCATCAGCATCGCTACGACTGGAATATTGCCAGGAGCGAATCGTCATTTGCCATGAAAGGACTTGGAATTTGATACCGATTTAGGCATCAGCATCGCTACAACTGGGATATTGCCAGGAACGAATCATCATTTGCCTCTGTCAATGTTGAACAAAGGTGGTTTAGTAAACATGGTTAAGATCCTGTTGACTAAGGCTTTTAACTTCATGAGCCGTAAGGGTCCCACAAAGGTATTTCTCCCTACAAGTCGTGAGGATCTCGTAGGTGTGTTTTCTCCTTAGAAATCGTGAGGATTCCTAAGTGTATATTCTCCTGTAAGTCGTAAGGATCTTACAAAAGGATTTTCTCCTTATAAGTCGAGAGGACTTACAAGGGTTGTTCACCATATGAACATATCCCTAGTCACGGGTGGGACTTGGTTAGGGAAATGTTTATTCGCGCCCGTGGATTGTATACAAGGGTCAGTATTGAGCCGCTTGTAGGGCAGAAGTGGAAGCTTGTGGGAGTTGCTTAAGAACAGGTTCAGGTCTCTGTAGTTTAAGACTTTCAAATCTTATGAGCCGTGAAGGTCCCATAAGAGAGTTCTCCTTACGAGTCGTGAGGATCCCGCAAGTGTATTTTCTCCTTAGGAATCGTGAGGATACCTAAGTGTGTTGCTCCCTTATGAGTCGTAAGAATCTCACGCGGGTGATTTCTCCTTACAGGGTCGAGAGGATCCTGTAGATCTCCTTTAACGAGGTTGCGCCCTTTCGGGTTTTCACAAACACTCACCGGTAGCCCTGCTGTTTTTACTCACGGAGCCCTTTCGGGTTTTCATCCGTGCCCATTTCGCTTATGGACATACCGTTTTTCTTTTGTTTTTTTGTTTTTTTTAACGAGGTCGCGCCCTTTCGGGTTTTCACGAACACTCGCCGGTAGCCCTGCTGTTTTTACTCACGGAGCCCTTTCGGGTTTTCATCCGTGCCCATTTCGCTTATGGACATACCGTCTTTTTTTCAATTAATTTTTTTTTTGTCAGCATGAGGATGTTGTTGTAGTAGTTTAAAGACGTTTCGGTCGTTTGCAAGTTTTAGGACATTGCGGTCCACCATTAGTTTAAGGACGCTTCGGTCCACCGTCGCCGTATTTGAGGTGAATCTCTAGTTTATTGACTTTTCGGTCTACGGGGCTTTCTCTATGACTGAGCATGATGCCCCCATCATACCACCTTTCTCATAGCGTGCGGTTGTGGCAGGTTCACCCTCCAATTTCCGGAGATGACGAACTTGCCCTGTTGGTATTGGTCTTCAACCCAGTTTTTGAAGACGTAACAGTTTTCGATCAGATGGCCCAATACTTGGTGGTAAGGGAAATAATTAAAACTGTTGATATCATCCAATTGTAGTTGGTGTTTCGGCTCCAGTAGAGTGATAAGCTTGTTATGCACTGCCACTTCGAACAGCCTCCTTGTTTCATCCTGGTGAAATGAGTAAGGACGTCTTAGCCTCTCCTCGAGGGATATGCGTGGACGCATATTGTTTTGACGAACAACCGGTCTAGGGCCACTCGACTGTTGTGGAGTGTTGGCGACGAAGGTCATTTTCTCCTTTTCTTTATCCTTTTTGCTCGATCCTTTGTTTGCGGGGCTGAGATTTTTTTCGAGCAGCGGGCGATTGCACGGCTGAATGTTCTCGCAACTCCTCAACTCTTTCATTTTTGAAATGGATTCTTTGAGGAGAGGGTTGAGGGCAACTTCTTCGTCAGAGTTGCTTCCAAAGGTGATAATTTGCGATCCCTTGGAGTCAGTTATATGACAGTCGTCGATGGCTCTTTTGCGCCCATCTATCGCATTTTTCCGATGTCTACGAGCTTCACACTTTTTCCTGTTGAAGTGTTGCTTTTGAGCGACATATCCTTGCCACCAACACTTAAAGGAGTCGCAGTCTTCGGTAGGATGTATGATCTTCTGATGATATAAGCAGAAGTTAGGATGCATCTCTATTCCACCGAGAGTATTTTCTTCAGAGGGTGGTAGCTTCATTCCCACTGATAGGGCTTTGGCGAACATTTTCCTCGTCTTGAATTTGTTTTTATCTGCAGCGGATGACTTTTGATTTGACGGAAGTGCCTCGACTCTTTGGTCTAGTAATCGGTGTTTGGCTCCTTCCAGTATGGCCATCTCACGCTCTTGATTGATTTTAACTTTCAGACGAATCTCATTCAGAAAGGCATCGATCAACTCGTCTGACGGCCGCGGAACTTCAGGTTCAGGGTCCGCCCTCGGTTTCTCGGTGCAAGAGGCCTCTTTATCATCTACCAATGAGTGAGAGATCACATGACAACTCGTTACGTAGTCTTCGGATTCATTTGATGAGTCTTCTCCATCGTTTTCGTCCTTGACAAAAGAACAAGCTGCCCCCATCGTGTCCGTCTTCTTTGGAGTGTGCGGCCGTGGTGGGTTTACCTTCCAGTTTTCAGACAACAAGAATTTGCCTTGTAGGTACTGATCCTCGATCCATCCCTTAAAGACGAAACAATCCTCGATCGGGTGACCTACCGTTTGGTGATAAGGGCAATAATTGGGATTATTGAGATCGCCTGGCTGCGACAGACGTTTTGGACTCGGTAGATTGATGAGTCTGTTGTGCACTGCCGGATCGAACAGTCTTCTCGTTTTATTCTGAGGAAACGAGTAAGGACGTCCCAGTCTCTCCTCGAGGGATGGGCGTGGACGCACGTTATTTTGGCGAACGACTGGCTTTGAGTTGCTCGGCTGTTTTTGAGCATTGGCGACGACGGTCGCTTTCCCTTTTCCTTTCTCATTTCGAGAGTCTGGTTTTGGAGGAGACGGTCCATGCCCCATCTGGTCCATTTGGGCTAACTTGTCGATCAAGGCCTGGAAGGTGGTCGGCCTGAAGAACATCATGAATTGCGAGATGGTCGCTTGCGGATCAAGGGTACCTACAAACATTCCCACTGCAGGAGCTTCTTCTATGCGCTGCTCGCATTTTGACCATAAATTACGCCACCGTATAGCATATTGGACCCACGTCTCGCCCGGCGTTACCCTGGCATTGATCAATGCCGTTATCGGGGTACGCTCACTGGCACTCGCGAAACGCTGGGTAAACAGCAGTTCCATCTCAGCAAAGGTCTTGATAGAGTCGTTCGGGAGCTCGGAATACTACTCGAACGCTATATCCGATAAGCTACCAACGAACTGGCGGAGCAACAATTTATCATCACCGCCGGTGTTGCCGCAAAACGCCCTGAACTAGGCGACATGCTGGTGGGGATTGCCAGTCCCCTTATACACATTGAATTTTGGTATCGTATAACCTGGCGGGTACTTGATCTGGTCGTACCAGCCCAGATACGGTCGCCCTGTTTTTACGACCTGACCCGCTGCTTTCGTCGCTTGATGGACCCGGATCTGCTGAGCTATATATTCATCTAGGTCGGCTTTGGAGATTGCCTCCTCCTTGGCTGTTGACAGAGCCGGAGGAGGATTTGACGTTTCTCCCCTATCATCTTCAAGGATGATCGGGGGATCTTCAGCATGTGGGTCTTGCTAAATCATCATGCCCACCATATCCTGGAACAGGAGGGCCATATGCTTTATGTTGGCCGCTTGTTCAGCAGCCTCTTTATCCTTCTTCTCCAATATCCGACGAAGGAATTCAGCGTCAGTTTCTTGTTCCTGGCGTTCATCCTAGGACGTTTCAGGGCTTTCTTTTGGCCTAGTGAGTGCGGCCATCACGTTCATCATCTCCTGGAGCTTTTGCTGTTGCTCCTGAGTTTTGGTCACTGACCGTGTAAGCGGTCTATGACCCGTGGATGCGCGGCTGTCCTCCTTTCCCGACGCCATGTATACGGTATGAACTATTATGCCCCCGGACTTAGGGCGTTTAGGTTCACCGCCTTTGGCATTTGCCGCGGGCGTAGGAATTTTCTCTGGCCTCTTTCTCTTATGGGCCGTTAAAGTTGAGGGGGCCGTCGCTTTGGGCACCCAAGTGGTCGTCGCCTTTCATTGCTTGACCGGGGGATTTTCTTCTTGCCGACCTTTCGACTTCTTGTGTTGGCGAGAGAAATTAGGATCAATCACAGATTCTCGGACTCGTCGCCATGTCTTGTAGATTTTGGAGGACAGCGATTGAGGAGACTGCTCTGGCTTTTCTGCTTCCACGGCGATCTCTACCGGTGGAGGAGATCTTTTGAGCACCGCAATTGGCGAATTCCTGCGTACCCTGTTCAGCAGCTCAAAGCTGTTCCCAGTTGGAACAGCAGCATTAACTTCCACCGTCGGAGCGGGTGGAGTTAGCCCCAAGGGGGAGTTGCCCCCAGCCTTTCTTACTCGACGCCAGTGGCGACGTCGAGCATGACGAGCAGTTGGGACTGGTTCGGAGATAGAGACAGCTTCATCTTGCCCCTTGTCTGCATGAGGCGGTGCTGGTGCCAGCCTCTTGAAGACTGAGGTTGTCCTTTATGTGGCAACATTCAATTTGTCAAAGACAGATCCTTGAGTAGGAGCAGGAGCTGGAATAGTCAGCCTTGAAAAGACTGACTCCTTGACAGGAGAAGCCTCTTTGGCGACTTCAGGAGCAGCCGTCTTCTTTGGGACGGCCTTCTCAGGTATCATGGGCCTTTCGGCGTTCAGGCTCAGTCTAGTGAAGACTGAGGAGTTGTACGACCCGTTGAGAGGTGCCGTGGGAGTAGCAAGTCGATCGAAGACCGACTTCTTTGAAGCTTCCGGTACGGGTATTGGCAAGGTAAAGCTTGCAGGAGGGATCATGGTCCCGAAAAACAGGCCGGTGGTGGCCTGGGTCACCTGTTCTACCGGTAGGGCAAGGATGGAGGCCGCTTGAGGCCCATATGCTACACCTCCAGGTGAGGTGGAGCATCGGTTGCATTGGCACGTCGAGCAGTTCGAGCAGTTAGAAGCCATTGATGCTTGATTTCTGCACCAGGCAAAAGACCAAATCTTAGTAACTTGAAATCCAAAGGCAACCATTAACAAACCGTGATTCGTTCGCGAAGACGACACAAGAAGTGTGGAGTGGAAAGAGGAAAAGGTCCCACCGGGCGTGCCAGAATCGGTTCCGCTCCGAATGGCGGCCGAGACGACGTGGGGACGTCTTGCCTGAGATTCGGGGCAGATGTTATTTGGTTTTATCCGTCCATCTCTCCGAAGATGCCAAGTTGATTTATGGCACCGTGTATCGGAGGTTTAGACGGATGCGGCCGATGTAGTAGACTTCGTCAGATTCCCCCTCATTTAAGGGGTTTTTGATTGTGGGGACGCTTTTCCCTGCAGGCGCAAGCCCCTGCAGTTAATTATGCTACCGCATAGCGGTAACAACTTTCTCCTTCTCCAGAGTTTCACTTCGTGTCGTGGGTGTTTGTTTTGTTTGTGGTTGCCCGTGGATTGTATACGGAGACTGAGTAATGCCGTCGCCCGTAGGACGTGGATTAGTCCAAATCCGTATTTTCTTAGATTTGGGTTTGGTGTTTTGGTTTAAGGATACATTAGCCATATTGAGGATAAGATCAACTTAAACGTTCGTTATGGACACGTTAGTCTGATTTGAGACTAAGATCGACTTAACGGAAACAGCATTTAGGGGCTCTATTGTTCCAGTTTAGGGACGTAGTGGTCCGTTTAATATATATGGCCAGCGGGACCCGTCACCTCTCTGACAACGTTGAAGGATTACAACGACATGTGTCAGAGGAGTTCAGAGATGTACCCCTGAACCAAAGTTGGTTTGGAGCCTTATGGTCCATTTGAATGTTTAAAGATATGTTAGCCAGGTTTGAGGCTAAGATCAACTTAAACGGGATCATTTAGATCCGGCAAAAGATCATTTGAGGGCTCTATTGTTCCAGTTTAAGGACGTAGTGGTCCATAGGTAGTTTATGGACGTTGCGGTCCATGTTCCAGTTTAGGGACGTGGTGGTCCATGTTCCAGTTTAGGGACGTGGTGGTCCATAGGTAGTTTAAGGACATTGCGGTCCGTGTTCCAGTTTAAGGACATGGTGGTCCATGTTCCAGTTTAGGGACGTGGTGGTTCATAGGTAGTTGAAGGACATTGCGGTTCGTAATGTATGGCCGTCGGGACCCATCACCTCTCTGACGACGTTGAAGGATTACAACGACAGGTGTCAGAGGAGTTCAGAGATGTACCTTAGAACCAGGTGTGAATTGATTTAATAGAGCAGCCATGCTCAGTCAATTTAATTTGAGGACTTACGGCCATGATTGGGCTAAGTCCAGTTAGAAAATATGTTCAACAATTTTATTTGCCTTTGGCCTATTAGGCCTGTGATAGGGCTTTGCCCCTTTTTAATAATGCACTGCATTTTATTCTGGCCTGCTAGGCTTTTTGATTTGGGCTTTGTCCCTTTATTTATGATGTAGAGCATCTGTTTTTATTTGGGCTCTGCCCTTTAAATAACGCATAGCATTTTTATTTTGGTCTGATAGACCCTTTTATTGGGCTCTGCCCTTTCAATAATGCGTTGCATTCAATGTTCTGATAATGCCCTACGTGGCTTGTCAGGCGCTTTGCGCCAATTGAGGAGCGCAAGGCGCATACTCGTATGGTGGTGACACGTGTCACGCTCTGATGAGCGCAAGCGCAATAGCGCAGTGCGCTGTGTCAGTGCGCTGCGCTGTTGCGCTGCTGACACGTGGCGCTCCCTGGTGGCTTGTGCCAACACAGGAGCGCAACAGTGCAATTTTTTGCAAGTGCAGAGCACTGTTTTATCTTTTGATCGATTTTAAATCAAAGAAAACAAGTTTTTCTTGTTTTCAAAGAACCAATGGTTCATAAGAAAGTGCAAGGCACTATTATTATTTATTTTTCTTTGAAGATCATTGATCTTGTTCTCAGATCAATGATCTGTTCATAAGAGAATTTTCTCTTTTTTGTAAAGGTTTTTACCTTTTTTGTTCTTGAGAAATTCTCTCTAATTCTTCAGAGTTCTCAATGATGATCCTTTCTATTTGAGTTGGGGTCTAGGGATATTTATATAGTGCCCATAAATTTGTTAAGTTTGTTAAAGAGATCTTTCTCTGAGTGATTTGGGCAATTTTCCCCACCGTTGGATCTTTGATCCAAGGGCTTCTGTTTTACAGAAAACAATCTTCTTGTTTTAACAAGAACAGAAAGATCTTATTAGAATTTTAATTCTGTTTGGCGCAAATGCACCAGCGCTTGACACGTGTCAAGCAGCGCACAGCGCAGCGCACCTGCGCTGACACGTGTCGTGCAGCGCACAGCGCAGCGCAACTGCGCTTACACGTGGAGCACAGAGCACAGCGCAACTGTGCTAGCGCAACTGCGCTAGCGCAACTGCGCTAGCGCAACTGCGCTGCCACGTGTAGCGCAGCGCAGAGCGCAAGTCATCTGAAGCGTTGCTTCCTTTAATTTTCGTTCTAAATAGAGCCTTGCTCTGATTGGGCGCGCTGCCTTGGGCGCCACGCTCCTTGCACTGGCGTGTCTAATTTTGACACGTGGCGCGTTGTGTGCATCGCAAGGAATCTGAAGCGTTGCTTCATTTATTTTAACTTTTAATTTTTACTTTAATTTTCAAAGCAGAGCTTTGCTCTGATTGGGGGAAACAGAAGCGTTGCTTCGTTTCCCGCCTTGGAATTTGAACAGAACTTTGCTCTGATTGGGGTAAACAATTTCTCTAATTGATTTTAAGATCAGCCCGGATGCTTAAGTATCGTTGGATTAATTTACGGTGCATACGCACCGTCGGATCAGCCGCCATGTCAATCTCTTTATTAAGAAATATATTTTCAAATTAACAAAGAAGATATTTCTTCTTTATCATAAGCACATGCTTCGTTGAGTACAGTTGCGCACTGCAAGGATGTGCGTATGTGTATATCTTGTGGCGAAGCCTGTCTCATGCCTCACTTTACACTTGCACATGTATATTGTAGTACCTATCATTAAAATGGCTTTTCGCCATGTGCGCACTTGATATGCTTATGCAAGTATTCTTGGCTTCTCTATTCCAGTTACGCACTTAGCATATTTTCACGTCAAAATTGGTGCAAAAAGTGTTATTTAATAATTTTTCATATTTTGTTACTGATTTGATGCGATTGTGGGGAGATACTACAGGATTCCAAATATTGCCCAATCTTTTTGTTTGCAAAAAAAATATTTCCACCATCTCTTGATAACGCTTCTTTCTTTTCTTCTTCTTCTTCTCGCGACTTCATTTTCCCCTTCATCTTTCAGCTGCACCATCAAAGGCCGAGCACCCTTACTTGATAGCCATCAACGTCATCATTGTCGTCGTCACAACCGCATCAACAACAACACAAACTTTAGCTTGTGAAGCCAAAACCCCAACACAACCTTAGCTTGTACAACCCGAAGCCAAGCCGAGAAATTACCGTCGGCATCAAGCTTCGCCGTCTTCTTAGTCGTTTCTGTTCTCGTGGTCGTTCGACCCGAGGAAAGTATTTGTATACTCAATTTACATGCTAGTTATGACAAGATTAAAACTTTCTGTAATATTATTAGTACTATTTGATAAATTGGCATTAAACCTATTGACGAGACATTGAGATTTCGATCACAATGTATCGTTAAGCCTAAAAATATCATCTTTATGTTAACTAGTTTAATATAATAAACTTTAGAGAATTTGATAATTTATATTTATTTTATATTCATGTATGTAGTGATTATTTAAGTGAACGTGCTCGATCACATTGACCGAATGAAACCCTTGTTTGAAACCCTGTTTTGATCATTAGTTTATTTTCTGTCAAACAATCGTTTTTGTAAAATATAGGTGAAATATATTGTAGTTTTATACATGAAATGTCGTCGTCAAGCGGAGACGACAATTCTGAAATTTACTGCCCTTCTTTCGTTGAATAATTCATTATAAACTGGAAAAAAATATTTAGAAGGTGTTCTTTATCTCTTTTCGAAGCTAATCAAGAATGCCTTAGATATGTCAAAAGTTTTCCTGCTAAATAAATTGTTTAATTGTCATAAACTGTGAAAAAACTCACCTCTAAACTGCTGTTCAGGGAAATTCCAGACCTAAACATCTAACTTTGAAAGTCAATAACTCTCTATAGAAATAATCTGGGATGCTCTAGTTTAAATCAGTGTAAACCTTATCGAGTTTGATTCGTTTCGGCTTTTGATTCTTTATTTTTAGAGATCATTTGTTATTTTTAAAGTATTTTAGAAATTAGGATGCTATTGAAATTCCAAAACCGAACTTCCATGTTCATGAACAATAGATACAACTTATTCATTTTTATTGATGTGATTATGTTATTTCTAATAATGATGGTTATATTGATTGCTTACATGTACCCTTGCTTGAACTTGTTTACTCGTTATCATATCAGCATATTCTTGCAATTTAATTATTACCTAATGCCAACGAATTCACGATACTGCTTACTGATTAATATACTGCTTGACTTAACTTGACATAGCATGTTATGTGATTGTTATAGATTTGGCATTAAGTAAGGATTAGATTGATATTTGACATGAAATATAAAACCGGGGAAAAGAGAAATCAAGAAATTGAATCCAAATCATAACTAAAGGGGTCTTAGAATTTAGAGACTGATTAGTCGAGAGGGGCCTCTGTGTTCCGGAATGATGATGATGACATCATTCGATTGTACTTGACATTGTAAGGTTTAGTGATTAACGACATGTCTCAGGATTCAGCCCCGAGGGTATGTTACCGTTGTCCCGAGCACGCACGGGATCCTTTTGCGTAACGATGAAGATTTCATTAATTGATTTCAATACCATTAGGATAGGCAAAACTTAGCGACATTAACACATAGGTTTCACATGATATATTAATTTACCATGTTCCGACTGTTATATCATTTGCTATTCTTGTTATTTTTATTGTTTGTCTACACATCACCAGTTCCTGTTATAATGATTTATCATGTTACATTCATGCCTTTGTTATTACATACTATTTTAGACGCTCTGACGTCTGGGTTTTGCATGGCCCATATCATTGCCAATAGAACTGCATGATCAAGAGTATTTCGAGGAGGTAGCCGA
The DNA here is from genome assembly GCA_030015575.1 of Agapanthus africanus. NCBI lineage: Eukaryota > Viridiplantae > Streptophyta > Magnoliopsida > Asparagales > Amaryllidaceae > Agapanthus > Agapanthus africanus. The sequence continues at coordinate 498,411,358 of JASDDO010000001.1, read as the reverse complement.
GATTTGAGGCGCATCTTCACTTATCTTGGTCATCAGGTTGCTTTAGTTTATTCTGGTACTGCACTTTTTTCATTAGATTCATTTTGAAAGCCCATAAGAGACTAGTACCTGTACTGTTTACTCATTTATTATTTGGATCATTCTGAGATTTGAGACTTTTGTTATTTCAGTATTTTCTTTCATTATCGTTATTTAGTGTGGTAATGAATATGTATTAGAATTATTATTATTTCTATGTCGCTTGATATACTGCAAGAAACCTTAAGGTAACTATGAGAGAATGGTTCCTTACCATAGGTAGCATGGCTGGCCGAGTTATGTTCTCGTGTTTCCATATTTTAGGAAGCGGAGCATGAAAAATGTGTTATACAAGACTGTTGTATTGGCCCCATTCGGATTCGTATGCATGATGACGTGATGAGGGATTTAATTGATGTTCGAAATGTTCCATATTTAAAAATAATTTGATTTCATTAGCATTATGGACTCCAAAGGTTATCGATGTCTCGAAATGTGCTTTGGTGATGATGAAAGGAGTAAACGAGACGACCCTGTATATTTTGCAAGGAAACATGGTGACAGGTTTTGCAGCAATCTCATTTACGGAAGAATTAGTGGTTGAGAAGAACAAGTTATGGCTTATGGGAATTGGACACATGAGCAAGAAGGGTTTGGCTATTCTCAGCAAGCAAGGCTTGCTTGGAGACTACAAGAAAGCGACAATCGACTTCTGTGAGATTGTATCTTCAGCAAGCAGTGCCGAATTTAGTTCAGCAAGGTAGTGCATAGGGCGAAGGAGACGCTCGGATATATTCATGCTGATGTTTGGGGACCTTCTCGTATTCCATCGAAAGGTGGTGCTCAGTATTTCTTATCTCTGATTGATGATTATTCCAGGATGTTTTGGATCATTATATTGAAGAAAAAAATAATGTTTTCAAAGACTTCAAGGTGTGGATAGTTCTAGTTGAGAAGCAAACTGAACGGAAGATTAACCGTATTCATACTGTTAATGACATAGAATTCTGTTCGAATCAGTTTAACGGGTTCTGATAAAATTAGGGTATCACAAGGCACTGTACAGTTAAGGAGACTCCACAGCAGAATGTTATTGCAAAATGTATGTACAAAACGTTGTTAGAGAGCATGACGTATGCTTTCTAATGCAGGCTTGTCTAAGGATTTATGGGCTGAGGCTGTTACTACAGAGTGTTACTTGGTGAATCGCTCTACCTCAACAGCTATTAATTCAAGACTCCTATGGAGGTATGATCCGAAAAACCTGCTAATTATTCTACCCTTAGATTATTTAGTTGCCCTGTTTATTATCATGTCAGTGAGTGGAAGTTGGAGCCCAGGGCAAAGAAGGGTATTTTTCTCGGGTATGGTATTAGGGTCAAGAGTTATAGAATTTGGACTTCTGATTCGAAAATTGTATATAGTAGAAATGCGACTTTTGATAAAAATTCTATACTCCGCCTAAGAATGGAGTTTGATGTCTCTATAGATAATGAGAAGGATGCCTGCAAACATGTGGAGTTTGAAATGACTCCATTTCAGTCTGATCAGGAAAATGTACCCGAGTCAGTTACACAGCAGCAGCCTCAGCATCAACCGTACAGTATTGTCACTGATTGTCCATGAAGGAATATCTGTCTCCCTCAAGATGTATAGTTATGAGGATATGGTAGCTTATGCACTTAATGCAGCGAAAAAGATGGAATCTCCTGATTCTTCCAATTATCGAGAGGCTATTTTCGGCGCTGAGTTTATTTAGTAGATTGCTGCTATGGGAGAAGAGATGGAATCTTTTCATAAGAATCAGACATGGAAGCTTACCAAGCCGCCAGAAGGAAGAAAAATTGTAGGATGCAAGTGGATCTTCAAGAAATCTGAAATCCTAAATGAAGAAGGAAAAAAGATTCAAGGCTTATTTAGTTGCTAAGGGCTACAGTCAGAAAGAGAGAGAGTTGATTACAATGAAATATTTCCCTCCTTGTGAGGCATATTTCCATTCGCATGTTGCTTGCTATGGTAGCTGTTCACCGCCGAAAGATGCGACTGGAACGTTAAGACATCTGGCCTGAATTTTGGAGGCAGATTCTATTTGGATTTTTCTATCCACCTCTCCGAAGTTGCCAAGTTTATTTATGGCACCATATATTCAAGGTTTGGACGAATGCGGCCGTTGTAGCATACTGCGTCAAATTCCCCTCATTTGCGAGGGGTTTTTTGATTGTGGGAACGCTCTTCCCTGCAGGCGCAAGCCCCTGCAGTTAATTACGTTATCGCATCACGATAACCACTTTCTTCTGCTCCGAAAGTTCACTTCGTGTCGTGTGTGTTTTTGTTTGTTTTGGTTGCCCGTGGATTGTATACGGAGAAAAATTTATGTTGTCGCCCGTAGGGCGTCGATAAGTCTAAATCTGTATATCTTAGATTTGGGGTTTTTTTTATTTAAGGATCGTTAATCTATTTTAAGATTAAGATCTACTTAAATATATGTGAACATTTGGGGGCTCGATTTGCTTTCGTTAAGGATACATTAGTCCAGTTTGAGACTAAGATCCATTTAACGGGGTTTCAGAATCATTTTTATTTCAGAACCAACAAAAGAGCATTTGTGCTCCATTGTTTTAGTTTAAGGACATTTCGCTCCATTATCGCCATTTTGGAGGCGAAGTTCTAGTTTGAGGACATCTCGGTCTGTTGATCACCATTTTGGAGGTGAGATTTTAATTTAAGGAAATCTCGGTTCGTTGATCACCATTTTGGAGGTGAGATTTTAGTTTAAGGATGTCTCGGTCCGTTAAACACCAATTTGGAGGTGAGATTTTAGTTTAAGGACGTCTCGGTCCATTGATCGCCATTTTAGAGGAGAGATTTTAGTATAAGGACGTCTCGGTCCGTTGATCGCCATTTTGGAGGCGAGATTTTAGTTTAAGGATGTCTCAGTCCGTTGATCATCTTGCGTGCACGTGTATTTGTTACGTGACGGGATGAGCAACGATGATATGGAATGCATCCAGTTTGGGATGTGGTTTGATTCGGGATGTGCAGGTCAGTTTGGGAAGTGCACTAAAAAGTAGTTGGTTGTCGGGACCCGCCACCTCTCTAAAAACGTTGAGGAATTACGACATGTATCAGGGGTGTAGAAAGATGTACCCTTGAACCAATTCCCGTAATTGAGGGAAAAGGGATTGATGGTAAACCCAGGAATCATTAGTCTTATTTTGAGACTAGGATTTCCTCAGGGGAATATGGGACGAATATCGTTTTGGGATATCATCAGTTGGAAGATCGATAGTCGTATTTGGGAATAAGATCAGTTTGGGAAGTATTGAGCACATGGGCTCGGTCAATCTGAATTAGGGAGTTTCTACTCTCAAGGGGCCTAACCAACCTGAGCTTAGTCCACTCAGTTTTCTTTTTATTTGGAAAAGAGTGCTAAACACTTGTTTGGGCTCAGTCCCTTTTTTTATACAAAAAGTGCTGAGAACTTATGTAAGTTCTGACGCTCACATATAATCATGTGGGCTTTTAGTCATGGGGATTTCCCAATAAGTGTTGAACACTTTATCCGTTTTGTTTTTATATGGAGAGCTAAGCACTCTTTATGGCGCCTACGTGTGAAGCACATGAGGAACTAGGTGCTATGCGCTGCCTAGTGGGTGCTAAGCACTTTTATTCTGTGGCTCCCACGTGAGGGTCACGTGATGCACTGGGCGCTGAGCGCCGCTCAATGAGTGCTAGGCACTCCTGTAGCGCCTGCGTGAGGGGTACGTAGGGCGCTGAGAGTCGCCCACTGACTGCTAAGCACTCCTGAGTTCTTTTGTCCCGTCCACATGAGAAGCACGAGGTACGCTGGGCGCTGAACGCCGCCAACTGAGTGCTAAGCACCCCTGAGTTCTTTTATAGCGCACACATGAGAGGCACGTGGGGCGCTGGGCGCTGAGCGCCGCCCACTGAGTGCTAAGCACTCCTGAGTTCTCGCTCGCTTTTTTGAATGATCCACAGGATCTTTATCTACTTTTATTTACCTAAAATTTCCAAGAAGAGAGTTCTTCTTCCTTGGGAATTTAATTCTCTGTTCTTTCGAAGCTTTCTTTTTTTTAAACTTATGGGGGGATTCCTCCTCTTTAGACTTGAAGTCTTGGGTCCTTTATATAGTAGAGGCAATTTGTTGGTTAGCTCCGAAGAAATCTCTCATTAAGAGATCGCAAATGATTTGGGGATTTTACCCACCGTTGGATTTTTGATCCGGGGACTTCTGTTTTACAGAAAATATTTTCTTGTTTTTTTAATAAGATTAGGGAAATATTTACCCATACAGAATTTATTCTGTAATTCGGTGATTCTATAATCACCATTGGATTTTTAATCCAACGCTACTCTGTTTTACAGAGGGCAATCTTTCTTGTTTAGAAAGATTTGAGAAATATTTCCTCTAAACAGAATTTAATTCTGCATCCTGATGATTTATCGTCTCCGTTGGATCTTTGATCCAACGGCTCTGTTTAACAGAGAGTAGAATTTAATTCTACTAGGCGCCGGCGCTCACGTGTTATGCACGTGGACGATGCTTAAGATTTTTGTGTGCTTTGCACACGAGCGCTTCTCATATAAAAGTTTTTAACTCTGGCGCTGGCGCCCTCATGGAAGGCACGTGAGGCGCCGCCTCTTGAGTTTTGAACAGAGCTTTGCTCTTTTATTGGGGGAAACAAATGTCCCCCACCGTTGCGCTCATGTGGCTCACACGTGATTGCAGCGATGCCTCCTTTTCCACCGTTTGATCTTCTTGGAAGTTGAACTGTCTTTCTGTGCCTATAAGTAAGGCCTTTGGCCCTTGAGATGACTATTGTTCATCTTCCCTAACCTTCTTCTTTCTTTGAGAATTTAATTCTCTTTCCAGAGCTCAGATCTCTGTCCAAAGAAACTCTTTTAGAGTCAAAATTTGGTAAGAATTATGACCAAACTCTTGAAGGAATCTCTTCATGTTTTAGGGTTTTAACCCATTAACAGAGTTTTGCTCTTCTCTTATAACGATCTCTTAGAGATCTCAAAAAACGGAAACTTTTTTACTTGAGTAGATCGTAGATCTTAAAGATCTTTTAGGGTTTTTCCCTGTTAGAAAGCTTTGCTTTTGAGGGTTCTGGGATATTATCCCATTGTTCTACAGAGCATGGCTCTGAAAATTTTTGGGAATTTTATTTCCTCTCTAATTTTCTTAACAGATTTGAAATCTGTTTGCAGACACAGTTCTCGAGAGAGTTTAACTCCCGAGTATGATGATGTTTTCTCATTAAATGAGAATCCTTTTGGATTCTATTTTTAATGAGTGACTGCCCCATCATTGATAGGGCGTCACCTTGATTTTGTGGGGCCCCTGTCCCCCCTTTTTCACTGTGGTGCAATACAATTTTAAGTGACAAAGAATGTTAAGGCCTTAATCATTGTGTCGATAGCTGACTCCTCCATTTTTGTGCAGGTACTATGGCTTCCGATTCTTTTTTTCCCTTCGTACGTTGGGAAAGCGCTTTTGCCGACGCGCCCATAGATCGGGAATTCTTTGCGCTTATTAAGGATCATGGCCCAGAGCAAAAATCTCTTCATCTGTGGGGGTCATGGTATAGTTAGATTATCCGGGGTCGGCGCAGTTTTTCTTATGCAGCGTCTTCGGAGCCAATCCCAGCGATTCATTACGCCTCAAGTGACTTACGCCGTAGAAGAGATTAACTCGATCTCGGAAGGTCGTCTTCATCCTTCCATGGCGTCGATACCCGTACAGCCACCGATGGCCTTGGACATTTTAGGGCGACGCATATGCCAAGGAGAGTCGCGCCCTTGGGGGCAAGTTTATATGATAGGATTAATGCCCTGTCATTCAGCCGGCTATCTATAGTAGGCCCGGTATATCCTGTCGGCCAAGAAGTCGCTGTTATTAAAGACCGAGTTGTACTCCGCAATCTACGCATTTCTCTTTCATTACCATGCTCCCCATGTGTGGTGGATCAAGTCTTTTTGGAACAATGGAACATCCCGACCCATACCTTTCTCTTATCAGATCGGGAAGTTTCGATTTCATTGGAAGTGTTCGCGGAGATCTCCGACATACCCGTCAGAGGGGAGCACTATGAGGAGATACATCCCCCCCGATGAGTACATCTTTGCCACTAAGTCGGTGGTAATGGGCCTTACCCCGGAGAACGCCGTTCAACATCAGTTCCCCAGCTTGATCAAGCTGTTGAACATGTACGAGAATTTATTCCTGGAGTTACGCGGGCATGGGGTTAGCTTCGCGGATTTTATTGCCCGCTTTCTTTGTCCGGAAGTTCTGTCTAAGCAGGCCGCGAAATTCGCTAAACTCGACGACCCGATCGGGTTTGGTTTAGATAACTTGCTGACGGCAAAAGCGGATCTAAAGAATTTCTTTATTCCGGACACTCAAGTTGTCCCCTTTGCGGAGATCGCTACCCCGGGTGTTGACGAAGAGTCGTTCTTTTTTGGATTCATTAGCCTGTGGCTGAGTTGGTTCGCGGTTCCGACGCACCCCCGCTACATGAGGCCATCTGTTTTTTATCCGGCTCATCGCATCGTCGTAGGGACGCACGTCGTCGTTGGGATCGCGGGGTTAGCCCATCTATACCATAGCTTGAGTTTAGCAGCTGACACTACTCAGCCCGGGGTAAAGCCCATGTATCTTCCATTGCATTATTTCACATCATGGATTGAGATGCATGTGTTGGGTGCCTTTGGCGTTCATAAACGACCTCGATTCTACGAAAGATACAACTTCCCCCGGGTCATGTACCTAGTTGACGCTTCCGCTCCGGACCCGTCACAGCGAAAGGCTCGGCGATTGCTCCTTCGACCATACATGGTTAGGGACAGTATCACATTTGTCGATAAAGTCTTGAATATCGGCAAAGAATCCACCAAAGTGGTCCAACCGTTGCGCGATACTTTTAAGGATGGGGCTTCTGTATTGAGGGCCAAGGAGGTTATGGACCTATACTCTATCGGGCTGGGCTTCCTAGTGTTTAGACAGAACGCCTTGGTGCTGTTCATGAGGTACAACCCGCACCGCTTCGCTCAACAGCTGGGTTATAATCAAGGTGTTCCTCTCGAGGCGTTCTTAATCGAGCCGACTGCTATAGAGGAGGGTATTCGCAGAGCGCTGCATCTTTTTATGCGATTAAATACGGGGCCCCATTTCCTTGTCAGCGAGCCGAGCTATGTGCCGAAAGCTTCGAATGCTCACATGGAGTGGTACCAGCATGCAACGGGTGCTGTTATTAAGGAGGAGAGGTGGCTGTTACTCGATCATAAGGATGCCGTCTCAGCCGGTAATCCAGCGGTCCCTTTGAAGCGACGAACATCCGTTCGCCCCTCTTTAAGAGAAATCACTAAGGCTATAGTCCCACGAGCTTTCCCTGAGAAGCTTCAGCCGGATGTTCCTGCGACTACGGTAGCCATGGCGTCCCCGGAATTAGGCATTGGTTCAGAGATCGGGACCCACCGTCCGAAAAGGCCTGTCAAGCGAAAGCTTTTATCGTCAGCTGTTGGTGTCAGCTCGCAGAAGAAAAAGAAATCTTTATGCTCTACTGATGTCGTATTCGGCCAGGAGCCCCATGCTCCCTACAGTGAGGGCTTGTGTGAATATGGCACCAATGAGGGTTTGTTTGATACGCCTGCAACTGACACTAATCTTCAGGCTGCCCTCGCAGCTTCGGAGCGACTGGCTCGCGAGGAAGCATCGTTGGTCTCTATTGCGGAGTCGGGTATACTTCATTTACATTTTTCTGCATCCATCCCTTCTCCCCCTTATTATGCTTTATTAACGCTCTCTTCTTTAACAGGTATTTCTGCCGAAGAGGCTCTTGCGGCTTCCCTCAAGACGTTTGAGGAGGAAGAAAGGCTTCGCGCCACCTTGGGTTTTGGTATAATTCGCTTCACTACACCTTTGCTATTTTAGTTCCTTCTATTCATGGTCTAACTCTTCTCTTCATCTTGTTACAGGGACTACCAAAACGCAGGTTGTTCCAAGTGTAATTCCAATCCAAGGCGGTGACGTAGAAAAGCTTCCAGAGCCACCGACTACGACCGAGGCCATCCCGAAGCCACCACAGGAAGCGTTGCTGAAGTAGCCGATGATGGACGCCTTAGCGGCTCCAGAGGTAGATCTCGGTTCGGACGACGACGTCCCCCTGTCGAAAGTTTTAAAGAGGTCGGTTCTCACAGCTCAGGCTAAGAGGAAGCGCAGAAAGAATGCGGCGAGGGAACGCGATGCTGTCTTGGCCACGGGTGCAAGCTCAAGCAATGTTCCGCCTGCTGACATTCTTTCGGTAGACGTTCCTTCTGCCCTGTCTACTGCCTATAGATAGATTGCGCGTATAACTCGTGAAGAGAGTGAATGACCACTTCAAGGCAGAACAACACACGGTCCTTAATAACAGCTCCTCACCCCTGTCTGTTTATTTAACATACGCTTTTTTATTTACAGGACCAAATTTGGATGATGGCGTGATAGGTGAAGCGCCGGCAACTAAAGAGCATGAAGCATCCAATCTTTCTCTGGACTCTAGGACCATTCCAACTGCCGCTCTTCCCCTATGTGGATCTTTGATATCGGCGGGTGATGCAAGCGTTACGACAGCCCTTGCGAATCAGGGGATGAATCTATGGGCGTTGAATCTGCTCTCCCAATGGAAACCGAAGAAGCCATCACAGATGGTAATGCTTCGGGCACGGTTTCGGTTTCTGACTTGTCAGGTATTCCTTGGGTTATTATCTATGAGTTTTTTTAATCCTGCTAAGCGTCTCTGATGATACTTCCTTTGTCTTGAGCATAGGCGCCATAAACCCTAAAGTTGTACTGGCCGAAGAATTACTGCCGGCCGCTGCCATGACTGTCATGGTTCTTTCTATGCCTCCCCGAGTTTTGGAAGGTAAAGGTTTCTCCTTTAGTTTCTTTATTGTAGATACCAATTTTCTTTGCCTTAACCATATATTGTCACATCCTTGCAGGAGTGCTCTTTGACCACTTGTACCAAGTGCTACACCCGCACTTTTCCTTCCAATCGGAAGCCGTTCCCTCTTCCAGCAGTGGTCAGTATATTCTTTGTTTACCGTTTCTCCTTTTCGTGAGTAAACTTTTTGCTGATAAGCCTTTCTTATATTGACCCCAGTATCACAGTTCAAAGGAGGGAGCGAAGGAACAGCCAAGCCTCCGGAGCTCCCAGTTTTGCCACCTTCAGCAGCTGGTACGGTAGATTCCGTCCCTCAGGTGTTTTCTTTGTCTATCAAGTTGAAATATTACCGTAATTTATTTTGCAGCAATTACAATGGCTTCAGCTCCTTTTGAGTCCCGCATTCCCATGCCCACGGGGCCCTTCGATAAACGTCCATCTTCGAGGGGCGTGGTGTCTAGCCGGCAAATGTTAAGCGAATTTATCGAGGATCTTGACGCCGAGGTTCTTACTTCTGCTACGGATTTTGCCGACGAAGTCAATCCAATGTTGGCAACGCTAGGGAATTTCCACACTGAAGACCTCGTTGGTTCTTGGGTTGATTATTGCAGGAAGATCGAGGCTTGTCTGCATGAGATTGAGCTTAAGCGCCTCGCTCCTGAAGTATTAACTTTGAAATCTCAGCGAACAACATGGATCGAGCAGAGCGTCGCTTTCATTCGATATTTTGAATGAGAGGTGACTTTGAAGCGAAAGGAGCATGAGACGGCTTCCGGTAAATCCTCCCAATTGCGCGCCTAGATTGAAGTGAATGCCGCGCAACTGAAAGTTATTTTTGAAAACCTACAACGATGTATTTCTTACTGATTGGTGCTAAGGCAAAAGCTTGATTTCACTGAGCGGGTCACACAAAGTTGTGAAGCTGTCAAACGGGAAATTGCTGAGAAGCTTTCATCCTGCTTGCAACAACGAGCTCAAATCGAAGCGGAGCTGGCCGCCGTAGCTGAACGCGAGGAGGAATTGCGGGAAGCGCGTGAGCGGGTCGTTAGTTTGTTGAAAGCGCCTCCTTCTTAATCATTTTAATTGTATTCCCCTTTTTGCATTGGTTGTATCTTTTAAACATTTTGATTCATGAATAGGAATATACATTCTCTTTTATGTGCTTATCCGTTTCTTGATGCCCTTATGTGGTGGTAATTAGTTTACTTACTCATTTCGGAGTTTGTAGTTTATGCGCTCGTTTCGGGGCCTATAGTTTATTCACTCATTTTGGAGTTTCTAGTTTATGGACTCATTTCGGAGGTTATTTAGTTTATGAATTCATTTCGGAGCTTGTAGTTTATGGACTCATTTCGGAGTTTATTTAGTTTACCTCCCTTGGACTTATAGGCAAACCTGTCCTAACGTTATAGTTAACCCCTACTATTTACGACAGAGGTCTGTTAGTCTTTGTAGTACTAGGATTTTAGTCCGTAATACCGTCGCGTTGGCTGATGCATTCCCCGATATGCAGACTTTACGCTGCTGTTCGAGTAGCCCCGCGACTGTCGTGTCTCTGATCCTTTCGAGGGCTGGACAAAATATCTTCAAGTAATCTTCTTAGGCAGTTTGACCGTCGGAAGAGCAAGTGGTAGGAATTTTGCGATGCCGCTTTTTTACTTAAGGTTAGGCCCAGTTTTGGGAGCCCCGATGAGTCATAACCACTCCACATTGGTATGGGATGATCTCTGATTGTCTTTTGGGTTTTATTTGAGTTGCCGTCAAGACCCTGAAGCTAGGAATTTGGCCTTCGCTTCCATTTGATTTGGCTATTTTGGAGCCTTTGTTGACATTGCGTCTGTTGTAACGAGACGAATGTTGGAGTAGTTTTTAGGTTGTTTTGTGAACCGTCTATACTTGGAGCTAGGAATTTTGCCATGGCTCCATTTTGTTTTTGACCCTGGAGTCTTTGTTGATGTCGCGTCTACATCCTGCTGGAGTGAGAAGGAACGTCGTTGTTGACATTGCGTCTGCTGCAACAAGTCGAATGTCGGGATAGTGTTTAGGTTGTTTTGTGAACCGTCTAGACTTAGCTCTCCCTTTGACGGAGCCTGGGGGGAAAATATGGTTCCCTTTTCGTTTGTGCCCACGGATTGTATACAGGGTTCGGTGTAGACTCACCTGCAGGGCAAAAGTTTCATCATTTTTTTTTCTTTCCGCGATGCTCCATCATTTCATCTTTTTATATCGCGAAAGTCGTGATTGCCCAATCATTTTGTCTTTTTATCGTGGTGCCCAATCATTTCGGCTATTCTTTTCTTTTTACTCACTGCTTTTTATTGCGAGTTGCCTAAATATTTTGGCAGTTTTTATATGCATATATTTTGCTCGCTGATTTTTATTGCGAGTTGCCCCATCATTTCGGCTATTTCATACGCATTTTTTGCTCACTGATTTTTGTTGCGAGTATGAAACTTGAGATCTGATACCAATTTTGGCATCAGTATCGCTGCGACTGGAATATTACAAGGAGCGTATCATCATTTTCCTTGAAAGGACTTGGAATTTGATACTGCTTTAGGCATCAGTATCGCTGCAACTGGGATATTGCCAGGAACGAATCATCATTTGCCTTTCCTGATTTGAACAAAGGTGGCTCAGCAAATAGGGTTAGGATCCTGCTGACTAAGACTTTTGACTTTATGAGCCGTAAGGGTCTCATAAAGGTATTTCTCCCTACGAGCCGTGAGGATCTCATAGGCGTATGTTCTCCTTAGAAGTCGTGAGGACTTCTAAGTAGTGTTTTCTTTTATAAGTCGTAAGGATCACATAAGAGTATTTTCTCATTATAAGTCGAGAGGACTTATAAGTGTCGTTCATCATACGAGGACATTCCTTGTCATTGGTGGAACTTGGTAGGGAAATCGTCTATTTGCGCCCGTGGATTGTATATAAGGGCCGATATTGGACCGCCTGTAGGGCAACTTGGGAATACGATGGCTTTAAGACAAGTTTGGATCCCCGTAACTTAAGACTTTGAATCCTATGAGCCGTAAGGGTCTCATAGGGAGAGGTTCTCCTTACGAGTCGAGAGGATATCGTAAGTTAAAATTTTACGAGATTGAATCATAAATTTCATTCTTTACAATCCATGTTCCTTGAATCATTCTTTACAATCTATGTTCCTTGAATCTTATCAATTTCATATTCCTTGAATCATATACTTTGAATCTGTCCTAACCTAAATTTTTCTTCAAGGTTATGGATTCCTTGAACAACACCAGCACCAATGTCAACAACACACCTCCACCACTACCACTCACACCTGCCGTCCCTGCTCCGATCATCCCTGCTCCGATCAATGAGCAGACGGTTCTACTTGAGGCAAACCGAAGCCTCCTAGAGGGACAGCAGCAGCAGACTGCTCTTTTAATGAACCGTCCCGAGGCAGAAGCATCTGGGGTGAAACAATTCAGGGCTTTGCTCCCCAAACAGTCCTCAGGAAAGGAGAGCCCACTGGAAGCTGAGGAATGGGCTTAGAGTATCGAAGATGGTCTGGCAGCGGCACAAGTGACGGAATTAGCTTGGGTTCGTGTTGCAAAATTATAGCTCACGGACAATGCATGGGTCTGGTGGAAGGCGGAAGAAAGCCGTCTTGACCAACATATCGAATGGAAGACTTTTCGAGACATGTTCGACGCAAAGTACTTCCCTGAGACTGCCAGGTTTGACATGGAACAACAGTTCATACATCTGCAACAAGGTTCAATGTAGACCAAGTCGGTAGATGAGTATGACGCTGAGTTTACCATGCTCAGTAGGTAAGACATGTCTCAGTGTTCGATTTTAATATCACATACTACACAGCTAACACAAGACCATAACAGGTTTGCGGCCCATCTCATACCGACTGCTGAGATCAGGGCTAGAAGATTTCAGCAAGGGTTGGACCCAGAAATCCAAGCTGCTCTGGCTATAGGGGATTTCCCAACCCATGATTTGGCTTTGAAGGCTGCCCGAAGATATGAGGCAGTAGTAAAGAGGAAGGGCAGACCTCAATCTGCTGGTTTGAACGCCCTGCCCCTCAAATGGCAGGAGGAGCCTCTTCCAGGCCAACGTTCGAACCCAGGAGAACTGAAAAACCCAATAACCAGCCAAGACCACATTTCTGTTTCCATTGCAAGAGAGATGGACATTTGATAAAGGACTGTAGGCGCGCAAAAGGCCTGTGCCTAGTTTGTGGCGCGTCCAATCACAGAATTGACACCTGTCCATATAGATACAACTCAGCTCACACACCAACCAACTACCCGCAGCTGCCAGCTATCCAGGCTCCTGCAACTCGTCCTGCACTCCCAGCACCACCTCCACCTAGAACTCCTGCACAGCCTACTCGTCAATTCCAACAGGCAATGAAGGACATGCCTCGAGGGCAGAGAAACAGGCCCCAAAGACAGAATGTGCCTCCAGCTAGAAGGAATGTACCACGGCGATAGACTTTCACACTAGCAGCCGTAGAAGCTGAAACTGTAGGCCAAGGTAACACCTATAAGTCTATCTCACACTTTTTAAAACCCTTGCACCATCTTGTTATACACTATCTATACTCCAGTCACCAAACTTTCCTTGAATTTGTTACACTTTCCTTTTATAAATTTCGAGGACGAAATTTTTATAAGGAGGGTAGAATGTAACAACCCTAAATTTCCTATACAAATTTTTTCAAATATTTTTTTCAAAATCCATAAAGAGGTATTTTAGCCTGAGCACAATTTATAAGTAATTATTTTGCTTTTTAATTACAAGTTAAAAGAATGTAACAACTCCATTTTTTGTGTACAAAAATTTGCTTGAAAATTAATGTATACTTGGAGTATTTACATTTGCTGTTATTGTTTTAAGTAATTAATTAGCTCCATAATTACAAGAAGGAGCTTGTAGCCCATTGGTAATACCTTGCACTGCTGAACCAAACCACCAGAGTTCAAATCCCATAACCCACATTATTTTTAATATTGATTTTTTTTAAAACCTTTAGAATACCAAGGGTTTACACGTGCATATCTCACAAAAACCCCACTACACCCAAATATGTAACATTGCCAGAGCTTAAATGAACCGTCGGGGGGATCCCGGCAGCCTGACTCGGCCAGGAATTGGCCAAATGGGCCTCGACTCGACCGACTCATTCCTCCGACCGAGTCACGGCCGAGTCACCCCCGAGTCGGCCGATTCCGGCGACGACCCCAACATGAAAATTATGTCTTTTCACATTCCCTATGCACCTGCAAAATTTTAGCCTCATACCATTTCCAGAGCTCTTTTAAAACCCCAATTACTCCACTTTTAATACATTTTTAATACATTTTATCACATTTTTCATTTTAACCTTTCACCTATCCTAACCCTATAAATACCACCCCTACCCTCTACCCTCTCACCCCAAACTCTGAGCCAACTCTCTAAAATTCTCAAGAACTCTTGTGGGCAATCGAATTGAGAAAAAGGCGAAACTCCGGCGAATTCTTCGGCGGAATTTCCGGCAACGATCGTAGGAACTCTCGGAGACGAAATGACGCACCGGCGACTCCCCCCGATCCGCATTCCTCTTATCTTTGATCGAAACCCGTAAGTCCCCAAATTCTACCTCTCTTTTCTTTTCTAAAATACGGATTTACAAAACCCGACGGAATCGGAAACAATCCGATTTCCGATTCGGTTTCTTTATAAAACTTCACTTCTCATTAATACAATTATGCTTAAACTCTCTCATGTTGACTATTAAACACTAATCAACCAAATTGATCAAGTTTCATTTCATAAAATGATGGCTATTTCACTTTATCGTATTTTTCATTTAAATACCACATTGTTTCAATTATACATTTAACTTCATTAAACTTGCTATACCTTTAAGTAGACCACGAGGTAATGACCTACCTCCTCACACACTTATATGCAACATAACACGATACTCTCGAGAACTTAGAATACGGGAAAACAAACATTTTCATTTAAATACCCTTTACTTAATAAAACCATTTCTAAAAGATTTAGTATTGATACATCTTTACAAATAAATAACTTTTGAGCTAATAATAAAAATATCTAGACTCAGCCAATTAAGGACTGTCGAACTCATTAGGACAGAGAAAGGTTGTGGGCATTCAGTCGTTTATCTAAACCTGACTTTGTGGTGCCTAGGGTAGACAAGTAAGAAAGGTAACTTTAAAAGGCCCATCTCACGGTGATTCGTGAGCGGATTCCTCCTTTCTTCACTTGTACTTGCCTGGCCACAATTGGCGGTGAAGAGGCGATTTGAGGGATATCTCACAACTTGCCGCTTTGGACCAGTTAGGAGCAGTCTAGTTGATTTAGGAGACCCTAGAAAATAGAATACGGGTAATTGATATCTTTACAAATAAATACCATTTACTTAATAAAACCGTTTTCTAAAGGATTTAGTATTTATACAATCTTTGCAAAGCGCCGCTACAACTCATTTTGGGGAACCCGTTTGGGATTGTGCGGATTATCGCACATCCTCGGGTTTAGTAGTGCGAGATTCAAACCTCCGCAAGGAGCATTCGGTCTCAAAAGATTTAAAATACGACATCTTAAGAAAATGAGATTTTTAAAATATAAAATATATATTAAAATTATTTTTGTATAAATATATGTATATTTATCTTTAAAATACCTATTTTGTTATGATATAAATATTCCACCTTTTTGCTAAAAATCACAAGAATCAATTTTACACTAAAATACCATGAATTCCATACAAAACCAATATTACAAATAAATACCATTTATTATGGAATTAGGATATTTTCACTAGAAATATCACAATATAAAATCTACATTCATTAAAACTCTAAAGACGATTAATAAATACTTGGGGTGCATTTTGAAAACTATACAAAAGTATTTTTACATTAAACCCCATCAAGTTCTATAAATTACCCTAAGGACCCTAGTAAATATAGGTTTAAAGCGGGACCAATCTCTTGAGCCTCAGGGAGCCGGAGAAGTGGGTGCTTGCCTATCTAAGGTAGACAACTTAACAACGGTGTTATCAATACAGTAATCGTCTTTGAAAAAAAGACACAAATCCTGCCGCTCATGTGCAGCGGTTACCGATAACATCAAAACAATCAGGACTTCAATTTACTTTTCTAATTGTCTGACTCGGTTTGAGTCTCATTATAATCTGACTTGAATATGATTCAAGTACAATCTACAATCTACAATCTACAATTTACAATATTACAATTCAACATGAATCCATGAATCCATTATTCCATATATTCAATCTAATAACTTGACTGAATCAAACCATGGATATATATCCAGTTACATGATTTTACAGTTATTCCATTCACATGATTATACAGTTACATCCGTTTACTGATCATGGTTTTGGTCAGTCATCCAACTATAAAATATATAATACAAGATAATACAAGTTGCAATACAACACAAACAATACAATCAAGACATCATGGGGTTTAAGGGGTAGATTGAAGTGGCACGAGACTGCAACCATAAGACACCTAACCTATATTCCGTTGCTGTTGTACCGTGGTATAATGGTTCCTTGAGTTCCTGATACCTTAGTCTCCGGGGCAAGTGAGACTCCTCTCGTATACACTGGTATCCTTCTGTACCAAGCTACAAACAACAGCGTTAACACTAAATACAACATTATAACAATATAATACAACTGTAAAAGCTACTCTCTCTCTCTCTCTTACTCTCTGTCTATTCTATTTCTCCTTTTATCTTTGGGACTTACCGAGCGATCTGTTCGCTGACGACATTCTTTTTCGTTCTTCTTTGAATGTCGTCAGGTGATTTGGACACGTCAGAGATCGAGCCCACTACTGAAGACTTGGACCAGTTCAGTGAAGACCCCGAGCTCTAGTCATTGTACACTTTCCATTCAGTACTTTCATTTCTGTTATGCCATTGTTTAGACATTGCTTTTTATTCAGTTGTATTTACTTTTCATGCGTTGTACAAAAGAATGTGAATAAATAAAGTTGCTGTTATCTTATATCTTTTCTCTTGTGATTTTATTTTTATATTTCTTAGATACGCTTAGCGTATTTACTTCAGAGTAAATGCGTAGCGGCCTCGTCGCGTCCCCTTCGCCGTATAATGGGAAGCGGGGCGTGACAGTCCGTTGTTAGTTTAGGGTCATTTCGGTCCATTATCGGTTTAGGGACATTTCAGTCCATTGTCACCATTTTTTTGAGGTGAAGCTTTTCGGAATACCACTTAGAGTTTTGACTCAGGAAGATAGCGAGCATACACGAGCGTCGTCATTTATCATTGGCCTAAGTCGTGACTCGTCAAGCGTGGCATTTCTTGAGGAATCGGCTTTTTATTGGCCAGAAAGGTCTTTTGCCATGCGTATCCATGAGCAAATAGGCCCCACCTTGATAGACCTTTTCTATGATGTACGGGCCTTCATAGTTTGGCTCAAATTTCCCTCGTTTTGCACGATTGGGGATCATAGGTCTTTTGACGACTAGCACGAGTTCGCCTTGGCGGAATGTTCTCGACCTAGTCAGTCTTTTGTATGAGCGTGTCATCCTTGTCTTGTAAGCTTCTAGATTTTGTCACGCCATTAGGCGAGTGTCATCGAGGGCGTCGAGCTCCTTAAGACGAAGATAGGCATTTTCGTCATCGAGTATCTCGTATCGAAACGCTACTCGGAGAGAAGAGAGTTCTATTTCCAAAGGAAGGACCACTTTAGTGCCGAATAGCAACGCGTATGGTGTTGTATTCGCAGACATTTTGAATATCGTTCGGTACGCCCAGAGAGCTTCGTGCAGTTTCTCGTGCCAGTCCTTTTTGTTTTTGGACACCGTTTTTTTTATAATCTTGGTCAAGGTCTTGTTGAAAGCTTCAGCTAGACCATTAGCTCAGGGATTATAGACGAGAGAGTATCTCTAGTCTATTTTATGCTGCTCTGTGAAGCAGCTGATTTTATGGCTCCTGTAGGCTGGCCCATTATCTGAGATTATTCATCACGGAGTACCGAACCGGTAGATTACATGTGTCTTGAAGAAATGGATAATATTCTCCGTTTTCACTTCCCTTAGCGGTACTGCTCCCGCCCACTTTGAAAAGTAGTCAGTCGTTGCCAGTATGAACCGGTGTCTTTTGGATGATGCGGGCTCAATGGGGCCGATTATATCGGTTCCACACATTTCGAACGACCAGCTAGCTATCGTTAGGTGTAGCGGATTTGGATGTTGGTGGATGAAGTCCCCGTGAATCTGGCACGAGTGAAACTGCTTCGTATATTCGAGACAGTCCTGAATCATTGTGGGCCAATAGTAATCCATTCTTTTGATCTTCAGCTTCATCTTTGGCCCGGCTTGTTGAGAACCGCAGAGTCCGTTGTGAGTTTCTTAGATGACCCTCTTAGCTTCTTCTGGCCCCAAGCATCTCAGCCACAGATAGTCGAATGATCTCTTATATAGAGTATCATTGACGAAAGCAAAAGACAGAGCCCATTTCATGAGCTGATGTCTTGACGATGCGTTTTTGGGCGTGTGATGGGATTTGAAGTAATCTATGAAGAATCCCCTCCAATCCTTGACCTTTTATTTGTCTTTTATTTGGAGGACCGCTTGTTTGGTCGCTTCCTTTCCTTCAGACGATTCTGTTAAATCCCCGAAGATATTTCCGCTGGCGCAAGAAACCGGAGGCTTTGCACAACGATCTTTACGTCATTGAGGTTTTCATCAGCCAGTTCCTTAGCAAGCTTGGCTAATGAATCCGCCTTACTATTTTCCATACGCGGTATGCTTTCCAGGATATAGGAGGGGATTTGTGCCAGCAGTTGTTGGCACTCTTTCACCATACTTGATCAGTTCTGACTTGCACGTCTGATAGTCACCATTTACTTGGCTGACGACCAGCTGGGAGTCTCCATATATGAGGAGGTTTTCGATTCCCATATCGACAACGATCTCAAGACCCTCTATCAAAGCTTTATATTCATCCTCATTGTTTGTTCTTGGTTCCGTTAAGGAAAGGGTGAAACGCATTATCCCTCCTTGCGGAGTCACGAAGATGAGGCCCACCCCGACTTTAATTATAGGGATGTTATGCTTACGCTTATTCATGGAAGATGCTCCATCAAAGTAGAGTTCCCATTGGACATTATTTTCCTCCTCCTTCCCTTCAATTGTGTCGAATGCTTGTTCGCTGGCAATTCGCAATTTAAGGGAGAATCGGCTGGTATCGGATGCTCAGCGAGAAAGTCGGCGATGGCCTGGACTTTCACTGCTTTAAGGGGTCGATACGTTGTCGAGAAATCCATCAAGAGGAGAGCCCATTTGTCAAGCCTTCCTGTTAGTATGGCCATCGACATCAGATATTTGAGAGGATCTGCCTTTGATATAAAATGGACCTCATATGCTAAGGCATAAGGCCTGAACTTCGTTATCGCGAGATCAGTGCCAGACAATGCTTTTCGATGGGGGATTAGTTATTTTCTGCCCCCAGGAGAACTCGACTCAAATAGTAGAGAGCTCTCTCCTTTCCTTGATCGTTCTCTTATGCCCATAGCGCGCCTAGAGAGCCTTCAAGGGACGTTATGTAAAGGATGAGGGGTTTTCCTTTAACCGGAGCGGTCGGTACTAGCGGGTTCTACAGGTATTGCTTGATTTCGTCCAATGCACTTTGGCATTTATGATCCCAAACGAACGGAGTCCCCTTCTTCATTAGATGGCCGTAGGGAAGGAATTTGCTGGAGAGGTTGGCTATGAACCGCCGGATATACGCGAGCTTTCCTTGAAGAGACCACAGTTGTTTGAGAGTTCTTGGCGTGGGCATTTCCATAATTGCCTTGTTCTTTGATGGGCGTATTTCGATGCCTCGGTGTCATATGATGAATCCTAGGAATTTTCCTGAGGAGAATCCAAACGCGCATTTAACAAGATTCATCTTTAGATTGTATTTCCGAAGACGTTGAAACACTATGTTCAGATATTCCTAGTGCTCCTCGTACGATTTGCTTTTCACCACAAGGTCGTCAATATAGCATTCGACAATCTCATGAATGAGGTCATCGAAGATCTTCGTCATGGCCCTCTGGTAGGTAGCGCTAGTGTTCTTCAAACCGAAGGGCATCACCTTATAGCAGAATATGCCTAGCGGAGTTCGGAAGGCGGTGTGCTTTTGGTCTTCATGATGCATCTTTATTCGATTGTAGCCTGAAGATCCATCCATGAAGGAGAAGACCTCATGAGTGGACGTGTTATCGATCATCAGCTCGGTAACAGGTACTGGGAAGCCATCCTTCAGACAAGCTTTGTTAAGGTCTCGAAAGTCTACGCAGATGCACACTGTTCCATTTTTCTTCATCATTGGAATAATGTTGACAATCCAGTCGGGATACTGAACTTCATGGATGAAGCCGGAGTCAGCTAGCATCTTGACTTCGGCATAGATACTCATCTCGAGTTCGAGCCGCATTCTTCTTGGCGCCTGTTTAACTGGCTTAACGTCCGGAGATATAGCCAGTTTATGCACCGCTATTTTTGGATCCAGTCCCGGCATCTCGGAATAGTTCCATGCGAAGCAGTCTTTATATTGCATAAGCACATTTTTTAACGTAGCTACCTGATTTTTAGATAGCATCTCGCTGAAGAACGTTGGCCTTGGATCATTTTCCGTTCCTAAGTTGATTTTCCTTAGATTGTCCGCCGTAGTGTATATCCCATCCTCCAGCTCTTTTGGCGCCGGTGGATACTCTGAGATCACCTCATCCTCGTCTTCATTTGTGAAGCACCTGAAGGGGTCATCTATATTCTCGTGTTATCCCATCTTTAAGAGTGTTATCATATGGCAAGTACGAGTTCGCTTCCATTGTTGGTGTTGAGTTGGTCCCGCCTTTCAATATAGATTCTCTTTGGCTTATGCTTTTGCGGTGGGGTCACCCTCTAGCTGTCGGATAAAGCAAACCTGCTCTGTTGATATTGGTCTTCGACCCGGTCTTTAAAGGTGAAGTAGTCTTCAAGGGGATGACCTATTGCTCGGTGATAGGAAATAATCCGGATGATAGACCTTGTTTATCTGTTTAGGGTACTGAGGCTCCGAGAGCGTCATCATTTGATGCTTTATGACAACGTTGAATATTTTTCTTGTCTTGTCTTGGGGGAAAGAGTATCCCCGACTCATCTTCTTCATAAAATACGAATTCCAGTTGACTTTTTCTTGATTGTGTGGCTTCTTAGATCCGTTTCACCGTTTTAGAACGTCATTCTCATTCTCCACCATGTTTTTGCCTCTGTGTCGGGCTTTTTCCTTGTCGCGAGAACGGACAGCAGGCTGAGAGTGAAGGGAATCGTAATTTTCTTTTCCGCAGACTGTTGAATGGGACGCTGAGTCCTGGCCTTTTCGTAAATAGCCATTTCGCGGTTGTAATCATCCCGAACCTTTTGACCGGCCTCCCTTATTAGTTTGTCAACTTGCTCTTCGAACGACAGACTTGGTGTTCTTATAGCGAGATTTTGCTTCGTTTCAACGTCACAACTATCTGGAAAAGCATTCCCTTCTTTACCGGAGTTTTTTATAACGCAGCAGCCATGGAATCGCTCCCGTTTCTTAGACCGAACGTATCCAAGCCCAGCCGTCTCCATCCTCCCGTTGGGCATCTTTCGTTGAGTCCCAGGAATGTCCTAAATCTTGCTGTAGAACTGGGCTTATCGAGCGGTTTGTTTGAAGGGTACGCCTTGGTATCTTAATAGCCTTTTCAATCCCTCTGCGTAATATGTGGGTAGACGGATTGGTTGAAGTCTGTCAAGTGTAAACTCGGTACCATGCCAGACTTCTTTCTCCACTCTGGTCTCCATAGATTGATAGAAGAGGATCGCCTTTTCACCTCTTCGCCTGGGAGGGACGTAGAAAGTCCATAGCTCTTGCACGTTGTATGTATCAAGCGCATCAAGTTCTTTATAATTCCATAGCGGAACTAAGGCGATTTGCAAGCTCTAATCGACTCTAGTAATGGTTTGTACTGACGAGCGAGTGGAGAATACGGCGTTAGTCGCGTCCTCAGGTTCACTGCTAAAGACCAAAATAGGAATAGATGGTCCAGGCTTGTTGCATTGGGGTTTTCCCGAGTAAGTTATCTCTTCATCTTCTTCGGTATCGCTCCCAAAGATTGGGATAGTGGCGACGGCTTTTTGTTTACTCCCCGGCTTATGAAATCTTTCCGTGTCTTTGAAGTCTGGTAGGAAGTACTTTGCGTCTTCATATTTTCAGACTTCATTTACGGAGAGTAGATTTAGCTCCACTGTAACTGTGTACTCGAGGCCGTCTTTGAAATACATCATACACTGTTGTTGTGTAGAAGGGATAACGTTGTACTCGTGTAACCAAGGCCGGCCGAGCAGAGCGTTATAGCAAGTCTTGGCGTCAATGACGTGAAATTTGATGTCAGTGAAGAGAATCCCAAAGAGTAATGTCAATATTATGGACCCAAGCGTCCGTGATGAATGTGAGTCAAACCCGGAGATGGTAATTTTTTCCCTAGCCAGGTGCTGAACATTCATGCAATTTTCCTTCAGCACCTTTACGTTGAGAAGGTTGACGGAGGACCCATTGTCGACCAGAATTTTCCCTATCTTGATGTCATGGTAGTACCCGGTGACATATAGACGACGGTTGTGGTCGCATGTTCCAAGGAGGAGATCTTCATCGCCGAATGTGATGTCAGCTGTATGAACCTCTGCCGGCTCGTCCTTCATCTTTTCTTCTGCAAAGAAAGCTTGGAACTAATCGGGCTCCTGTAATTCCCTGATCAGAGAATCTCTTGCTTCTTTAGATAGGAGGAGAGCATCCAGTATGCTCAGCTGTGAGGGTATCTTCCTCAAATGCGCCAGGACATTGTAATCCACCTTGTTTTTCTTAAGCAGGTCCTTGCCTGCGTGATCTTTGACTACTCTATCATCGAGGGCAATTTTCTTAGGGACTTTTTCCTTCCCCTTATCTCTTTTGCTTGAACATTTGTTTGTAGGCCCGAGATTCTTTTCATGCAGTGTACGGTTACGCAGCTGAATGTTCTTGTAGTTCTTCTCCTCTTCTTCTATTCCGAAGGTGGATTCTTTGAAGAGAGGGCCGAGGGTTATTTTTTCCTCAGAATCGCTCCCGAATGTAATAATTTGAGATTTTCCTTTTGTTGAACTGGTATCAACCATATGACAATTTCTAGTTGTTCCTTCGTGCTCATCTGTCGTTCTTCTTTGTTGTCGACGAGCTTTGCACTTCATCCGCTTGAAGTGTTGTCGGTGGGCGACGTATCCTTGCCACCACTTCTTGAAGGCATTGCACTCTTCGGTAGGGATGGGTGACCCTCCGATGATATAGGCAATAGTTCGGATATGAAATCTCTTCGTTGTAGCATGTGGCCCCAGGAATATTTCCCTTCAGAGATGGCAGCTTTATCCCCATTAACAGGGCTTTGGCGAACAATTTCTCCGTCTTAAAACTGCTTTTGTTTGCCAAAGGTGTGCTTCGGTCTGGTTGGAGTACTTTATGACTCCTCCTCGCCACGTCTTCTTCATCCTAACGTCAATGCTTGGCCTTTTCGTACATGGCCGTTTCACGTTCTTGGTCAGCTCTGCTCTTTTGAAAAACTTCGTTTAGCAGACTATCAATTAGGCTTTCTGGCAACTCCAGGGATTTTGGCACCGATCCTGCCCCCAGTTCCTCTGCGTTGCTTTTCGACGCTGAGGGAGTTTCTTCGTTATTTAACAACGAATGAAAAACCATGTGGCAACTTGCTACATAATCTTCAGTTTCTCCCGACGAACCATATCCCTCATCATCGTCACTATCTCCGTTCTCAAGTATATGGTTGAGAAATTCTTCGAGTTGACTGGAGTCCGCGCCTTTTGGTTGTACCCCTCCAGTGCGTCGATGTACTTTTGCAGGTCCGTGCACTTGTCGTCAGGCTGTACGGGATTCTTGGTCTTCTTCTTTCCATTCGAAGAATTTGAAGGCTTGACCTGGAAGTTTTGCCCCTCGTTAGCAGTTTTCGGTGTGGGATGTGGTTTCAGCCTCCCCTCAATGATCTTGGGCTCCAGCGGGCTTTTCCACCTGAACGCCGGACATGCTTGATGATCTTTCAGCACTCTTTTGGTTTAAGTTGAAAGGACAACTTCCCATGGAGCTTCTTCCACAAACGAACATGATGCCCCCGGCGTATCCGCCTTTTTAAGAGCGTGCCTCTATGGCGGGTTCACCTTCCAGTTCTCATAAAGCGCAAATTTCCCCCGTTGATACTGGTCCTCGATCCAATTTTTGAAAACGTAGCAATCTTTAATTTGGTGGCTCACCATTCTATGAAAAGAGCAGTAGTTAGGGTTCTTGACGTCACCGGGCTGCGGTGGACATTTTGCGTCCGGTAGAGTGATGAGTTTGTTGCGCGCTGCCAGTTCGAACAATCTCCTTCTTTTATCACGGGGAAACGAGTAAGCACGTCCTAGCTTCTCTTCCAGGTATTGGCGCAAGCGCGTGTTGTTTTAGCGAGCAACCGGTTTCAGGTCACTCGGTTGTTGTTGAGTATTGGAAACGAAGGCCACTTTCCCTTTACCCTTTGGATTCCGAGGGTCCATTTTTGAAGAGGAAAGCCCATGGCCGATCTGGTCCATTTGAGCCAACTTGTCGATCAGAGAATGGAAGGTGGTCGGCTTAAAGAACGTCATAAACAGGGACACGGTCGCCTGAGAATCCAAAGTTCCTATGAACATGCCCACAGCAGGAGCTTCTTCGATGCGTTGTTCGCATTTTGATCAAAGGTTCCGCCACCGGATCGCTTATTGAACCCAAGTCTCTCCTGGCTTCACCCTGGCATTGATTAATGTCGTGATCAGGGTGCGCTTGGTTGCATTGGTGAACCGCTGCGTGAATAGAAGTTCCATCTCTGTGAATGTTTTGATGGAGTCATTTGGGAGCTCCGAGTACCATTCAAACGCCATCTCTGACAGGCTGCCAACGAACTGGCGAAGCAGCAATTTGTCGTCGCCAACAGTATTGCCGCATAAAGCTCTGAACTGAGCGACGTATTGATGTGGGTTGCCTGTCCTTTTGTAAACATGGAATTTAGGGATCGTATATCCCGGTTGGTACTTGATTTGATCATACAGTCTGGGTACGTTCGCCCAGTTCTGATGACTTGGCCCGCCGCTTCACTTGCCTAATGAGCTCGTATTTGTTGAGCTATGTAATCATCAAGGGCATATTTAGAGATCATTTCCTACTTGGCTGTCGATAAAGTTGGAAGATGATTTGGTGTTTCCCCTCTGTCGTCCTTGATAATTATCGGCAGGCCTTCAGCTGGAGATTCTGGCTGGATCATTTTTCCAACCATGTCTTGGAACATGAGCGCCATCTGTTTTACATTAGCAGCCTTTTCCGCAGCCTCCTTATCCTTTCTTTCCAGTACCCTTTGCAGGAACTCCGTATCGGTCTCCTGCTCCTGGCGCTGTTCAGACGCTGCTTCCGGGCTTTCTTTCTGCCCGGTAAGTGCTGCCATTTTCATCAGCATCTCCTGGAGCTTTTGTTGTTGCTCCTGAGCTTTTGTTAACGACCGAGTTTGCGGCGAATAACTCATGGAAGCACGACTCTCCTCTTTTCCGGAAGCCATTTAAATCGTGTGCAATATCATGCCCCCAGACTTGGGGCATTTGGATCCATCACCTTTAGGATTTGCCGCCGGCGGTGGGAGATTCTCCACCCTTCTCTTTTTGTGAGAAGTCGAAGTCGAAGGAGCCATTGTAACAGGGGTATGTGTAGAAGACATCCCTCGCTATATAATAGAGGGATAGTCTTTCTCCTGCCGAACCTTCATTTTCTTCAGTCGGCAAAAGTAGTCTTTGTCAATTACAGAATCTTGGACTTTCTGCCAGACCCTGTGGATTTGGGAGGACAACCGCTGAGGGGGATGCTTCGGCTTTGCCTGCTTCATATTTTCAGCAGGAAGTGTGGACTTCAACACCGTGGTTAGAGAGTTCTTCCGCACCCTCCTAAGCAGTTCAAAACTATTCCCGGTTGGAACAGCAGCGTCGACTTCTACCATTGGAACTGGTGGGGTGAGTCCGGAGGGGGAGTTGCCCCTAGCTCTTCTCACCCGGTGCCAGTGGAAACGTCGAGCGTGCCTTGCAGATGGGACCACCATAGTTGTGGAAGCGGTTCCGTTGTGCTCCCTGCTTTGGTTAGGGGCTGCTGCTGGTGCCAGCTTGTCGAAGACCGACGTCCGTTGAGGGGGAATGACCAATGTTTCAAAGGACGACTTTCTGGTAGGGGAAACACTTTTAATGACTTCGCCCATAGCAGGAATTGGCAGGACTATCCATTTTTGGATAGCCCCTTCAGGTATCGCGAGCCTCTTTGCAGGACCACTTGAGCTTCAGCTAAGCCTGTCGAAGACTGAGGTGGCAGACTCTGATGACCCGTTGAGAGGGATCGTGGTGGTTGCAAGTCGATCAAAGACCGACTTCTTGGGAACTTCTTGTGGTGGCGCTGGGCGCTGAAGCTTGCTGGCGGGAGCATGGTCCTAAAGAACAATCCAATGGTGGCTTGAGTTGTCTGCCCCACCGGCATTGAAATGATAGAGGCCGCATTGGGCCCGTACGTCACTCCTCCAGTTGGGGCGGAGCGGGAGTTGCTGTTGCAGTTGGTGCAGTTGGAAGCCATTGAAGGTCACTTCTTCATTCTGCATAGGAACAAGACACCAAGTCTTAGTACCTCGAATCTAAGGAAAACTATAGCAAACCGTGATTTTGTTCGCGAAACACGACACATGAAGTGTGGAGTGGAAAGAGTAAAAGGTCCCACCGGGCGTTCCAGAATCTGTTCACCGCCGAAATACACGACCGGGATGTTAGGACATCTGGCCTGAATTTTGGGAGCATATGCTATTTGGATTTATCTATCCACCTCTCCGAAGATGCCAAGTTGATTTATGGCACCGTATATCGGAGGTTTGGTCGGATGCTGACGTTGTAGCCGATTTTGTCAGATTCCTCCTCGGTTGCGAGGGTATTTTTGATTGTGGGGACGCTCTTCCCTGCAGGCACAAGCCCATGTAGTTAATTACATTATCGCATCGCGATAACCACTTTCTCCTGCTCCGGAAGTTCACTTCGTGTCGTGTGTGTTTTTTCTTGTTTTGGTTGCCCGTGGAATGTATACGGAGACTAATTTATGTTGTCACCCGTAGGGCATGGATTAGTCTAAATCCGTATATCTTAGATTTGTTTTTTTAATTTATTTAAGGATCGTTAATCTATTTTGAGATTAATATCGACTTAAATGTATGCGAGCATTTGGGGGCTCGATTTGTTTTTGTTAAGGATACATTAGTCCAGTTTGAGACTAAGATCCACTTAACGGGATTTTAGGATCATTTTTATTTTAGATCCAACAAAAGAGCATTTGGGCTCTATTGTTTTGGTTTAAGGATGTTTCGGTCCATTATCGCCATTTTGGAGGCGAAGTTCTAGTTTGAGGACATCTCAGTCCGTTGATCACCATTTTGGAGGTGAAATTTTAGTTTAAGGATGTATCGGTCCGTTGATCACAATTTTGAAGGTGAGATTTTAATTTAAGAATGTCTCGGTCCGTTGATCGCGTCTCGGTCCGTTGATCGCCATTTTGGAGGTGAGATTTTAGTTTAAAGACGTCTCGGTCCGTTGATCGCCATTTTGGAGGCGAGATTTTAGTTTAAGCACATCTCGGTCCATTGATCATCTTGCGTGCACGTGTATTTGTTACGTGATGGGATGAGCAACGATGATATGGAATGCACCCAGTTTGGGATGTGGTTTGATTTGGGATGTGCATGTCAGTTTGGGAAGTGCACCAAAAAGTAGTTGGTTTTCGGTATCCGCCTCCTCTCTGAAGACGTTGAGGAATTACAACGACATGTATCAGAGGCGTAGAAAGATGTACCCTTGAACAAATTTCCGTAATTGAGGGAAAAGGGATTGATGGTAAACCCCGGAATCATTAGTCGTATTTTGAGGCTAAGATTTCCTCACGGGAATATGGGACGAATATCGTTTTGGGATATCATCAGTTGGAAGATCGATAGTCGTATTTGGGACTAAGATCAGTTTGTGAAGTATTGAGCACATGGGTTCGATCGATCTGAATTAGGGAGTTTCTACTCTCAAGGGGCCTAACCAACCTGGGCTTAGTCCACTCAGTTTCTTTTTATTTAGAAAAGAGCGCTAAACACTTGTTTGGGCTCAGTCCATTTTTTGTGCAAAAAGTGCTGGGCACTTATGTAAGTTCGGATGCTCACATATAATCATGTGGGCTTTTAGTCATAGGGATTGCCTAATAAGTGTTGAACACTTTACCCCTTTTGTCTTTATATAGAGTGCTAAGCACTCTTTATGGCGCATACGTACGAAGCAGATGAGGAGCTAGGCGCGCTTAGTGGGCGCCAAGCACTTTTATTCTGTAGTGTCCACGTAAGGGTCATGTGAGGCACTGGGCGCTGAGCGCCGCTCAATGAGTGCTAGGCAATCCTGTAGCGCCCACGTAAGGGGCACATGGGGAGCTGGGCACTGAGCGCCACCCACTGAGTGCTAAGCATTCCTGAGTTCTTTTGTAGAGCTCTCATGAGAGGCACGTGGGACGCTGGGCGCTGAGCGCCGCCCACTAAGTGCTAAGCACTCCTAAGTTCTTTTGTAGCTCCCATATGAGAGGCATGTGGGACGCTAGGCGCTGAGTGCCGCCCACTAAGTGCTAAGCACTCCTGAGTTCTTTTGTAGTGCCTACGTGAGAGGCACATGGGGCGCTGGGCGCTGAGCGCCGCCCACTAAGTGCTAAGCTCTCCTGAGTTCTCTCTCCCTTTTTTGAATGATCCACAGGATCTTTATCTACTTTTATTTACCTAAAATTTCCAAGAAGAGAGTTCTTCTTCCCCGAGAATTTAATTCTCTGTTCTTTCGAAGCTTTCTCTTTTTTAAGCTTAGGGGGGGATTCCTCCTCTTTAGACTTGAAGTCTTAGGTGCTTTATATAGTAGGGGCAGTTTGTTGGTTAGCTCCGAAGAAATCTCTCATTAAGAGATCTGTTCAGTTGATAAAACTGCACATTTGTATTACATTTTTCCTACCATTTTCATATTAAAAAAGGACTTTATTATAATATATTATACATATGAGGGTTTATGTGTAAAAACATTATTTTCCATGTGTTAATATATTTTAATTATCATTTGGTAGGAAAATGTATGCAAATATTATTGACCTAATCCTAGTAGAAGAAAGTCTACTAAAATATTATTTGAGATTATTGTGCAGAATTTTCCTAGTTGTTATGCAGAATTTATCAAATAAATCAAGTTGTTGAAGAAAACTTGCCAAATTAAGAAGCAAAACTTGGAGACCAAGTCTGGAAGCAACCGAGAGAAGATTTCTGAATTCTAAAGGTGCCTAGGATTGCCAAATGTCACAACCAGAGAGCCCAAGAAAATTGATGAAGAGATCCTCACCATTGGCCTCCCTTTGGCCGCGGATCCGCCGCAATATTATGGAGTTGGAAGGAAAGATTTTGGGGCATGATTCTCTGCTATATTTTACCAACTTTTGAAGCAAAAGATTCTGGTTTTGCACTATAAAAAAGCACCGAGAGCCTCTTGGAAAAGCTATCAAGCCGAAGAGATCACGAAGTCCAAGACGGCTCACGCATCCAGGCTGATCATCAACTGTTCGTCTACCTCCTTGGAAGAGATCGAGAAGCAAACTAGTCTTTGTAATCATTTTCTAAGGAATCAAAGTGTAGATTGTTCAAGTTGATTAATAAAGGTAGTTGTTTTATTTAATTCTTTTGCATTTTACATTATGTTTTCCCTCTCTATCTTTTCATCTTCTTTTCCCAACATGCGCGAGTAATTCTCCGCTTGTTAGGGTTCGTAGGATTAGGGTAGGCTAATGGAAGATGAAAATAACTAAACCCTTTTTAAGTCCTATAAAGTTTAGGAACTTTATCAAAAGAATCATTAACTCCCTAATCGGGCGCGCTAGCAATTCTTTGCTAGTTCCGACCGCGATTAGAGATTAGATTAATGATTGTTTTGGTAAAGGCTAGATAATGAACGGAGTTCCGTGTCGAGATAGGGGTTAAGAGTGGGATTCATTTTCCCTCCAGAAACCCTAATCTACACGCATCACCGTCGTTCTAGTTCTAAATCTATTAATGGATAAAAAGGGTAACTTTTAATTAATCGTCCATAACTACTAAATCCTAACGAACCCTACAAGCCCCCTTATTATATTAACTACATCTCTAAAATAATCTAGATCTATATTTTACATTCTTGTTTAACGTAGATCTAGAAACCATTCTATAAAATTCTTTATCCCTCCTCTCTTTATCAACACATCTAAAGTAAGAATAAAAGGTTCTACGTTTCCCTGAGGACGACCCGTACTCATCTCGGTCTAGCTACACGCGACACCGTTATTGATTGCGGTTAACTACAAAACACACTCTTTCGTATCAATCAAGATCCCAAATGATTTGGGGATTTTACCCACCGTTGGATCTTTGATCTAATGATTTCTGTTTTACAGAAAATATTTTCTTGTTTTTTTAACAAGATTAGGGAAATATTTACCCATACAAAATTTATTCTATAGATCGGTGATTTTTTAACCACCATTGGATTTTTAATCCAACGGTACTCTGTTTTACAGAGGGCAATCTTTCTTGTTTAGAAAGATTTGAGGAATATTTCCTCTAAACAGAATTTAATTCCATATCCTGATGATTTATCATCTCCGTTGTATTTTTTATCTAACGGCTCTGCTTAACAGAGAGTAGAATTTAATTCTACTGGGCGCCGGCGCTCACGTGTTGTGCACGTGGGCGCTGCTTAAGATTTTTGTGTGCTTTGCACACGAGCGCTGCTCATATAAGAGTTTTAACTCTGGCGCTGGCGTCCTCATGGAAGGCACGTGAGGCGCTACCTCTTAAATGTTGAACAGAGTTTTGCTCTTTTATTGGGGGAAATAGTAGCACATTAGAACATGGAGTTACAGAAACTTGATGTGAAGATGACTTTTCTTCATAGAGAGTTAGAGGAGGATATCTTGATGAGTCATCCGAAATGGTTCACTGTTCAGGGTAGGGAAGATCATGTTTGCAGATTGTGAAAATCCTTATACGGGTTAAAGAAGTCTCCAAGGTAGTAGTGCAAAAGGTTTGACAGGTTCATGGTGGAGCATGATTACAATATGAGTATGTATGATTGCTACGTTTATCATCAGAGATTAGAAAATGACTCATGTAACAACCGCAAATTTCATATACTTTCTTTTTTAAATTTCCTTCCTCTAATAAAATCTTTTCTTTGAATTAAGCAGATACATATGAATATTTTTGTGATTTACGTTCAAGATTGTCCATATTACTTATTGGTTACTGTTGGGTTACGGCAGCGCCCCGGCCGTGAAACCGTGACAAAATGCGGAACGAAAATTTTCTAAACCGGCGCTACCACAACCCGATACTCAGATCTACCCTAAACCCTATAATAGCTAGCAATATAAAGAGTTAGGAATGGTTATACCGAATGAACCAAGTCCTTCGGGTCTTCAACCATCATCCAAAGCTCCTAGTGGTCGCGGATCGAATTTGGTTGCCGGTCTTCCTCCATCTACGATGATCCACCCGAGGGAAACGATGCAAGTATCAGCCTTGTCTAGCAAGGCAACCGACACTCCAAAGTTGCTAACAATGAAGAGTGGAGGTGTAGGATTATCTCACTATGAATTTCTCTCATCACAAATGCTCAAAGATCAACTCAAGAAGATAAATAGGAGGAGAGGATACATGTGGCATGAGCAACTAAAAAAAATGGCTAAGCTTTCTCCAAGTGAGAATGAGAAAGTAATGAAGCAAGTCAAGAAAAGAAATGAGCAAGGCATCTAGAGAAATGATGGCTGCCCCCCTTTTCTCAATCATCCAACAAAATATCTTATCTCATTTTACAATAAAATAAAGCCATGCCATACCTCTCTACATGCTTAACAATGTTCATACCACCTCATTTCCTAAAATGATTTTCTAAAAAGAAAATCAAATAATGAGGTGTTAAGTCTTCTAGAAACTATTCCGTATAAATACGGAATGTAACTCGATACACGTATCGAAATACATATACGCGTATTCGTACAAAAATACGAATAGCCAAGAGAGAAAATGAATAGTGATCAATAATACTAGAATACATATATATAAATACATATATAAATTATTAAATCAAAACCTGATTTAATAATCCGGCTCAGTCCTAAGCCGCTAGTATTATCAACCGTCCGATTAAAGTCTGTACAGCCTGTACACATATTTAATCGGACACCTGTATGTACTAACATACGTCATCTAGACCATATCGCCTAAACTGTGAAAACCCTCTGTGTGGGACTCTAAAGACTCGTCAATACGCTTGCAGTAGCTTTAACCACAAGCACGCCAGCGGCATTAGCTGTACGTAACAGCTACGGAGGTATTGAGCGAAAGGAAGGCCGACGAGCAAACTCATCCGTACCCCTACTGAGCTTGATAGTGAAAATCTTCAAACAGTCCGGTCTGTTCGTCTAAGAGTATCGCATATCGAGTCTAGGAGGGTGGATAAAATCAGACCTCTAATAACGCGATAATTCGTGTCGGTATGAAACCCATCACCACCTGAGAAACTACTGATCGTAGATCAGTAATTCTTCACTATCATGGCCAAGGATTTCTGGTGATGGCCACCCGTGCACGGCGCAACATCAACCCCCAATACTGGGAGAGACGAATCCCTGACGATCCACTCATTGCCTCCATGTGGCTCGGGACTGTACCCAACTAAAACCTATTTGCATGACTCCTTTGAACCATGGTAGGGTAATAATCAAAGCACAGCGGGAACTCACACGAGACAAATGACGATCTCAGGTCGACAGACTAACCTATACACATGTCACCTAGGAACTGCTATTTGACAATAGGTATAATACCAACTAGCAGGTTGCCGGCAAGTCTGTCTGGTGTAATCATAACCCAATGAGCACCTGTATACTATCTTAGGTGACTAACTGACACCAATGTCTTGTGAGACCGGCCACCGCCCCTCGTCAGGGTCTGAATAAGTATACACTAGTCTACTCCGAGATACTGATGCCCGGTCTCGATACTCCTACGACTAGGGACATTTATAGACCACCCAACTCCGACGTATATGATCGCCATCATAATTCTTTTAGTCAAGCAAGAATCATATGGGCTCTATCAACATGTAATGGTGATCTGTAATACCACATGAAGTAAGTACATGATGATAAAGACAAACCAGATAACATACTATCATCTCGAGTAAGAATGTTCTACCGGTATAGGTCCTCCCTCAATCATCATAATCACCTGCCTGCAATTATGATAATTGCCTTGAGGGCACTATAACCAACAATCTCCCACTTGCACTTAAGGCTAATTATTGTTGTGTCGCATACTCACAGCCCGTGTGATACCGAACACCCAACTCCTCTACTAATCAGTCTCGCAAAGCCCGTTTGCGAAACTATTGCATTCGAGAAATAGCCTCAGTGAGTGGATCTGCTCTAGTGTTTCTATCTTTATCTCTCTATATCTCAACATCACGGAGAAAGACTATCTCCCGAAATGAGCAATACCTGTCTTAGAATTTGTTTGGATATCTGATGGAACCCAGTTCACAAATGAACTCCAAATCCAACAAACTTCTTAAGACTGTATCATCCACTAAATTTAATCAGTATTCTGCGCCATGCTTGCCTCAGTATCCCCTTGGACCACCCGTCCAACATACCGCCCCTCAGAAGAGGAAAAACTATAACTCTGACAGTCACTCTGTCATCCAGGTCTCCTTGGAATCCTGAAATGATAACCGCCTCCCGAAGGAAGTTGCTGTTACCATATCCCATGAACATCCATTTATGTTCATAAACTGCTTCCCAACGTTTCTCCAGGATTGGATAAATATATAAACTTATTGCAACTAGTGCAAAAACAACTTCTGGTGTGGTACTTGACATCTCATGATTGACTCAATTGCCTAAGCAAGTGATATGCCAATCATGCAAATCCTTCTCCGCTTTAGTCTGAAAGACATCTTTTGGAGAGGGTGACTCCATCACTTACAGGTACACCACCATGCCAGGAGTCATCCATTCTAAAAAGCCTTTAGAATAATGTCAAAGTACCCAGATTAGGACACTTCCCAAATCTAGATCTAAAACCATAGATCTAGTAACCAGAAACCCTGATATTATATCCATATCCTATTTGGAGAAACCACCTTGTGACAACCACGGTATATAACCGATCGTAGTATAGGAATATTACTTCATATCAAGAGCATGCCATCCAAATACTAGGACATCTCTGCCTACTACCATCTCAAATCTAGATCCATCTGTTATTCTGATGAAGTCAAACTCTATGACTGTCACATCAAAACTAGATGATCTATATCTACTATACTTGCTTTAGTCTATAAATAGATATAATCTACTTGCTCACTACTCTTCCGCTGCTTCCACTAACTACAACAACCTTCTGGCAGAGTCATATACACGTGCACTTCTAAAGCTAGTTTAGAACGACGTTATACTCATCCTCCTGCCTGATCTCATAGTCTAGAACATTACTAGTGTCAAGTTTGGGTAATCAAGAACTTCCCTGTCACCGTCTTTAAGGAGACCGAAGTACCTCTTGGGTGCCTGAGGTTACCCACCAAATCTGCGGAGTGGCTAATGAAATGTCGAAACCAATTGAATCCTCAGGTTCTATTAAATTTTCAGTAATCGTTTGTGGTTCTGGAATCTCTTCCAGTTCTACCATACTCCTACTAATGTTTTCTGAAAAAAATCCATTTTACTAAAACTAGTGGCGAGTCATGAACAATATAAATATCGATCTTCCTGATGGTAGAAAATTAACCCTCGTCAAAGCCTGGGATAACCCACAAACTGCCATTACTGAAACGCGTCTTGAGTTGATCCAGAGTCTGTTTTAAGCATAAGCCGGACAACTCCATATACCTTAACATCATTAAGATATGAACCATTCTATATAGAATATAGAAACAGAGTCACTAATTTAATTGGAACCAGATTCAAAATTATGCAGCTGTCTCCAGTGCATGTCAACTAAGTGGAATGAGGTCAAGCAGCATTACTCATCTAGGAATGCATCCACTATGAGTAACCTGAAAGAGAATCAAGTTCTCAAAACTATTACTTATAACGGAATACCTTACACAAGTATCAATATCTTCGATCAACTTGAAGAATCCTGATACTTTCAACACATGGTTCTCTACTTTATTTTTATACCCACAACTTCTCAAAATCCGGACCTTAATTTCAACGAAATATTTGTCTAAAACTGGAGAAGTCATGAGTAAACAGAATATAGTATGAGTACCAACCCCTCTGTCCTAATGGATTTCGGACAACATACAATATTTTGTATAAGCCCTCTGAGTTTAATAACTCAAACCCTATGCGTCGTAGGTTGAAAACTGCACTATGGTTAAGAAGAATTATATTGTTGTTTAATACTCCTTACTTAACTATCAACTGATATAGGTAAATGCCATAAACATAATTTCAAAAAGTTAAATCTCACTTTATAAAATAAACGTACAGATATATCAGTTTTAAATTGGTGCATAACGACGGATATTCAAAACCAAATATTTGCCGTCAGGCAAAAACCCAGGTGATTTCCTCAAATATCACCAATTACAACGAATTCCCATATAATTAGGATATAATCACCTAATTCCCAATATGTTACTCCCACTCACCATCTGTAACGCCATACAGATGTGAGAATCAAACCTGGTACATACTCTGGAGTTAGAATCCAATTGGGAAAACAGTTTTCAATTAACATTGCACAGTCAAACTGAAACATGAAAATGTTTCGAAGGGGTAGCCGGGTATACCTAGTAATGCCTCTTTCACTATCCATATTCATGACAGTAACCGTATATTTCCGTACCATCTCTCCAATTCCTTTATTTTTCTTTACTCATTACGTTATGTACACCACACTTAGGCTAATTGATTTTCTTCCTTCCCTATCTTTCGTCACCAGCCTAAGATTTGGAAGAAAACTATCCAATAAGCGTAATAGGCGTACACTCATAACCAGGAGCCCTCGCAACCTGAGATAAGGTAAAGAGAAAAGACAACTAAATAAACACATTCTATTTCTCCTGAACCGGAAACCATCCTCGAATCTGGAACAAGTTCATTCGAGTTCGTATGTAACTATACGATGGCATATCCAATAACTGTGGATCTTCGTAGTGATACAGAATGTTCCGGAGAAAAGCAAAGGTGAACTAGGAGTGGCAGGGGTATACGCGGTTTCATCGTGAATGATAGTAGTCGCAATGTCCTTTGCCCTCAATCTAATCCTTTTATATATCTTCACTTATTACCTTCTATACACGACACTCAGGCTAATTGGTTTTCTTCTTTCCCCACCTTTTGGCACCTGCCTATGGTTTGGAAGAAGACTATCCAATAAGCGCAATAGGTGTACTCTCCTAATACCGGGAACTCTCGCAACCTGAGAGAAGGTAAAGGGAAAAGACAAACGAATAATCCTATTAAATTTCTCCAGAACCAGAATCCATCCTCAAATCTGGAACAAGTTCCTTCGAGTTCGTATGTAACTATACGATGGATTATCCAATAAATATGGATCTTCATAGTGATACGGGTTGTTCTGGAGAAAAGCAAAGGTGATGTAGAAGGGGCAAGGATATATGCGACTCCATGACAATCCAAAAGCCAAATTGTTTTAAGAAGGTTCGGTTAACTTGGTTTATGAGTTTTTGGCTAGGGTCGGGCCATGGTCGTTGCCAAAGAGAGAGAGAGAAAGAGAAAAGAAACACTCAGCGTGCACTCTAACCTAGATCATAATGGTTAATCACTTTATCTAATCAGGATGTCTTCCACTGTTTCCTCGAATTCTCCTCCAAACCTAAAAGGAGAATTAGTCGGGATCATCTAAAATCACCCGAAGAGTAATCCTACCCATCAGTGGAAATCGGGATCCAACTATCATCGCATGATAACTTGATGGAATCCACTCAAGTTACTACACTCCAGAGGTATGCGCAAGCGTGGCAAGTTTCCTGTATGTTTGAAACCCCCGATGTGATTTTTACCCCTAGGACCCAAGTGACCTTGACACAGTCAACAAATCAAAGAGTTCTAGTCAAGTTCAACCCGTCATTATCCTGGATTGCATTAAACCCACCCGTACGGGTCCTTGACAAAATCAACAAAGTCGCACGACTGTCCTAATCAATCACATATATATATATATGCTACAAACAAGCACTACTTAGCTACCGCACACTACGTTTTGACACAGTCAACAAACGCAGCACGAATACTAAGTAACACTTATAAGAAATGACGGAGGGCTACAGCTGGTTTTTGGCGAAAAACCTTCAATGTAAGGAACTTGATATCGTTGAAGGAACCGAGTGGTTTTACAAATATATAGTAGCGCAAACATTTGCTAAAGAGGTCACTCCCAGTGAAGAGATCTCGGCTCTTTCCTCATCGAATGAGGTGTAGGATATTCCAAACTGAATACCACGATGCAAAGCAAAAGAATTGACTATAGTAAAGTTATTATGTTGACACAAACTTCTGCCCAAGGGGCCACTCCCGATGAAGAGATCTCGGCCCTTGCCTCGTCGAATGAGGTGCAGGATATTCCCAATCGAATACCACTGTGCAAAACAAAAGAAAATTTCTGCAATATTGATTTTTTAAAAAATCTTAGTTCTAACAATATCATATATATATATATATATATATATGTTTGTTTTATCCTTGCATTGATCAGAATCAACGCAGTCCCACCAATTAAACATATCACACCCAAAAAGAACGAAAATATGATGTACGTATATGCCATCCGCATTCGCCATTGGGCCCTATCATCACCCGTTAGGTTACTTAACTAACGACAGAGCGGGGGCTGGACTAGCACGGGTGTAAAACATATACAACATCTACCAGCATATATATAAATATATATAACAATCATCCCATGCATGATATAAAGCAATATAACAAAATCTCAGCCAAGCAACACAGAGTGGTGGATAATCCTGGAGCCCCGGGTTTCACTTGAGCCGCAAATGAGACCCGACGTTCCCCTTTCGTGTGGATAGCCTGTGCAATGAAAACCTAGACCCCTACGAGTGCGGCAAGTTACCCGCTAATCCCAGAAGCGAGGCAACCCCAATCAACAACGTGAATGGGTCACCCAGCACTTCAAGGAATCCGGTAACTTGAGCACTCCTCCATGGGTCAACCTATACCCCTTACGAGTGTGGCGAATAGCCCGCCAATTCTAGAGTAAGGCCCCCTCCGTCTCAACGCCATGAGATGCGGACCCGTTGCCCTTTAGAATTCGGCTATTCATGCACTCCACCGCGGGTTAATCCTAGTACAGAAAAGAAAATATATGTACAAGGACGACATCGACCTCAACCCGGTCGTGCCCCAAACAAATAAAATACAAACTGACAGTGACGGCAGCCCACATGTCAGACGCTCGCCCTGCAAAATCAAATGTACAAATGAAACTAAATTGTACTACTATTGCACCACTGGCTATCCACTACGACGATCCAGCCACAACCACAGCTTAACACAGAACATCAACGTGAATGTCACGTTTGCAAACTCGTCTAAAAGAACATATACCAATTAGACGAGTTGTACCGCTCTAATGACATTCACGGTCGCAGATAATAATGTATGTACTGTAAACATTTAATCAGTGTTAAAATATCGACTTTGAAACACCCCGAATTGCCCCTGAACTAAAGACAACAAAACATCCAAACTAGGCAAAACAAACAATACCACTACACCAACATTTCAGAGACAAGAAAACACCGAAAATCTCAAGCCTAAACTCCGAAGTAAAACCGGCCACACCCTTTTTTAAGCTATCTCACCGGGTCAAATCCGGCAGTTTAGGCTCGTTTTTGAGGTGTGTTCCAGTGGTCACTCAAGTAGTCTTCTGCAATTATTTAAAAAAAATTGAAGACTCTGAAAAATCGACAGAGACTGGAATCTTCATGGTATTGTTTCGGAAATGTTTTTGTTTCGACACTTTAACATCGTCTAAACAAGTTAGCTAAGGGTTTAAAGGTTGGCTCTAATACCATGTTGGATTACGGCAGCGCCCCGTCCATCAAACCATGAAAACCCTTTGTATGGGACACTAAAGACCCGTCAATACGCTTGCAGTGGGTTTAACCATAAGCATGTCAGCGGAACTAGCTGTACGTAACGGCTATCCAGGTATTGAGCGAAAGGAAAGCCGACGAGCAAACTCATCCGTACCCCTGCTGAGCCTGACAGTGACAATCTTCGTACATTCCGGTCTGTTCGTCTAAGAGTATCGCATATCGATTTTAGGAGGGTGGATAAAGTCAGACCCCTAATAACGCGATAATTCATGTCGGTATGAAACCCATAACCACCTGAGAAACTACCGATCCTAGATCAGAAATTCTCGACTACCTTGGCTAAGGATTTTGGGTGATGGCCACCCGTACACTGCGCGACATCAACCCCCAATATCGGGAGAGACGAATCCCCGACGATCCACTCACTGCCTCTATATGGCTCGGGACTGTACCCAACTAAAATATGTTTGCACGACTCCTTTGAGTCGTGGTAGGGTAGTAATCAAAGTACAGTGGGAACTCACACGAGACAATTGACGATCTCAGGTCGACAGACTAACCTGTACACATGTCACTTGGGAACTGTTATCTGTCAATAGGTATAATACCAACTAGTAGGTTCCCTGCGAGTCCGTCCGGTGTACTCATAACCCAATGAGCACCTGTATACTATAGTTCGGTCGAAAATATCGCACATTTGATATAACATTTTCCTTACTTTTCTTAAAAATCTAAAGGTGTTTATTATAAATATAGAACATATTTGGGTTTATCTGTAAAAATACTATTTACCGTATATTTATATATTATAATTAATATTATGAAGGAAAATGTATGCATATAATATTTATATAATATTTTGATAATTTAAATATGCATATCACATCAAATATCCTTAATCAATATTCTCAAAATATAATATCATATCAAATTAGTTAGGATAATATCTTAAAAATACCAAATATTAATAATATTATTCATTGAGATATTGTGCAAGGTTTGGTTCAGGTCAGGAGATCGAGATGTTGATATGTAAATTAAATAAAATCGAAAAATCAATACTGGCAGAGACTCAGAAAAAATATGAAGATTCCAGATATCAAATAAATCTCCATGTGTCACAACGAAGCAACTCCAGAATTCTGAAGCCAAAATCTCACCAACAAACCGCGCTTCCACGGCCAAACTAGCATCAATGCGGCGGATCTGCGGCCGATTCACTGAGTCAGGATTTGGGATTTTTAGTTGGGATTTGCAAAAATAAACCCTAATTCTGGGGATCTATAGTTTATGGTTGTGGGGCTATATAAAGGACCGAGGGCAAAACTTAAAAATCATCAATCTTTTACACGAAGCAAATCATCGTCAAAGAACAAGTGATCCACGACAGGTCCGCGATTCGACGTGATAAGACGACGTGAGATTCGACGGAGTATCTACTTCCTACAAGGTAGAGATCGAGAGCAACTTTTTCTTCCTCTTGTAATCTAAACTCGAAGGTTTTGTAATTGTGAAGTTGATTAATAAAGATAGATCATTAGATTAATTATTTATCATTTAATTTCTATATTATGATCTCTTTCTCATCCGTTCTTCTTCTATCTCCATCATGCGTGAGTAATTCTCCGCTTGATAGGGTTCGTAAGATTAGGGTTGAACAATATATGAGAAAATATTTTAATTTCTTTTAAGTCTTATGAAGTTTATAAACTTTAACAAAAGAATCGTTAACATACAAATCGGGCGCGCTACCAATTTATTGCTAGTCTCGACCGCGATTTGAGATTAGATTAACAATTTCTTTGTTAAGGGCTAGACATGAATAGAGATCAATAAAAGGACAAGGGTCAATAGTGTGGAAAGCCCAGTTTCTTCCAAGAACCATAATTCTCATTCATCACTA
This sequence comes from Agapanthus africanus, assembly GCA_030015575.1. Taxonomy (NCBI): domain Eukaryota; kingdom Viridiplantae; phylum Streptophyta; class Magnoliopsida; order Asparagales; family Amaryllidaceae; genus Agapanthus; species Agapanthus africanus. Next base: position 498,370,196 of record JASDDO010000001.1, on the reverse strand, counting down.
TCAATCTGGTTTTAAATCTACCAATAGATAAAAGGAGTAATTTTTATTAGTCATCCATGACTACTAAATCCTAACGAACCCTACAAGCCCTCTTCTTATAAAATCTACATCCGTATTTAAACTAGATCTGTATTCTACATCCATGTTTGACGGAGATCTAGAAACTATTCTCACTATTATTTATTCTTATATTCTTCCTCTTTTTCAATATGTCTAAATTAAGATTGAAAGATTCCACTTATACCCCTGAGGACGACCCGTACTCATCTCGGCTAGCTACACGCGACACCGTTGTTGACTGCGGTTACTACACTTCTCTAAAATAGAATCAATCAAACGGCGCCGTTGCCGGGGATACGTGCGTAATTTTTTATTCTTACTATTTGTGTTGAATTCTTATTCGATCTATATTATAAAAATAAAACAAAACCATATCTTGCATATTTAACGATTAGTATGGGATTTTTGAGTGAGAATCTGGAGTCACTTTAGCGAGGAGATAAAGATTCAGAGACATTCATCAAGACCCAGAGGAGAAAAGGAAGCCATAGTGAAAAAATTAAACAAAGAACCCCCTAAAGCGCGGCAGAACCGCAGCTATTGTGTGCAAACGGCGGCGGAACGACGGCGGTCTTGGCAGGTTGTGCCCTCAAACTTTTCTGGTATCTTTTTTATCTCTTTCTCTCTCCTCTGAAAAATCCAATAATATAATTTCTGCAGGATTCTTTTCAAAATATCGCCGCTCAAAAATCTTTTTGCATGTTTTGTTTTGCGGGTTGTTTTTGCATATTTTAAAACAGACTTTAAGAGGCAAGACCACAATTCAGATTAGGTGGGGATTTCATCACCGTTCCTAGACCCCACAAATCACAAAATGAGCATCCGCATAACCCTATATTAATTAAAAAAATATCTAAATCAAGACCCTAAGGACCGTCGCGCCCAATTAGGACAGAAGAAGGTCGTGGGTAATTTATCGCTTGTCCGCATTTCTTTTGTGGTGTCTAGGCAAGTGTGTCTAAGGCAAGTAGTTACTTAATTAGGCCCGCTATTTTCAGTGATTCGTATAGCTGATACCTCTCACTTACCTGGCACTTACCTGTAGAGTTATAAAGAGGTGGTAGAGGATTGATCATGTGGCTTGTCCTTTGAAATTCAAGGAGCGGTCTAGTGCTTGACCTAGGTAACCTTAGTTCTAGGGTTTGCTTGTGCATTTTGTAATTTGTTGAGTCAACCCTCAAGTCCCACTTTCAAAGCAAAATAATCCAAATAGAGCTTAAATCTTTTCACCCTCCTCCCTCTTTTCACCTTCTTATAATGGGTAACCCAAATAAAAGAACTCTTGCCGATCTTTGCTATTCATAACCAGATATTTCTTGTTATCGTAATTGCTTCGGTATACCTTCCGACTCTACCATGTTTTTAAGAGATCAGATAGAGCAAGCGGAAAGAAACAGTTGGCCACCTCACTCCAGGTCCTATCAACCGCATTAAAATTCTACATCTTCTTTTGTTGATACTCTATCTAAAGCGTGTAAGGGAACTCCTAAACTAAACGCAAGTCCATCGCTGAGTATATAGCAAGGACTGAAGACCAAAGTTTCAATCCGGTCAAACCGTTAGGACAACAAACACCACCACCTTCTAAAGAAGATTTACTAATCGGTTTGTAGCAGATATGATATCTGTTGACAGTCGCCAACCACACAACCAATATCAATATTCTTCTTATCGCAATGTTGATCCTACTCATGTCCAATTTTCACAACCTTTCGATTCCAATCAATCATACCCGAATTTTACACCTTCTCGAGAAATTCCTTCTAATTAGTCTAGAGTTTTACTTATCCACAAGAATTTCAATCTTATGCTGAAACCCCTTACCGACCATGTCTAGTCTTGAACGGACTGTGGAAGAATGTGGTAGCATCGCGCCGCGCCAGAGAGGAATTGAATAAGTCCATGGCCGTCCTTAATAAACAAAACGAACGAGCAACTAGTTTCAAACCAGCTCATAATTTTCTAACGTATGATACGACCATAAGACAAATTGAGAATTTGGGTAGTAAGAGAGAGCGGTACACCCTTCCAAATCAAATCTCCCCATCCTAAATTGAAATACACACCTCCAGTTTCACAGATCTATCGAGTATACCAAATGATTCACCAATTGAAAATAGAATGTCTGATAAGTTGTGTGACTTTGTAGTGTTTGATTTATCCGATTGTGAAGGGTCCATTTCAAGTGAAGACACACCCAACCCTTATGATCTCTACACCTCCAAGAACCACAATTGATTGAAAACCCTGCTTTTGATGAAGTGTTTGAGACTTGAAACCTTCACTTGATTTAGGATATTGACGTTGGGGATATATTGGATGATGAACCCAAAATTTTAGATGAGTTTGTCCGACCAATTCATCAGGTCCTTTCACTCTCGTATGGTCATCATCTCGAACCTTTAACTATTCTTCCCGAACCCCATATGCGTTTTGAAGTTGATGATAAATGTATAACCGAAAAGCAGAACGAAATTCAGCTTTCATTTCCCACATCTGGTTCAGAAATATTTGACACATTAATTTGTTTACCCATTTCATTTCCCACTTTCTCTGGTTCTTCTTCTAATCTTCCTTTAATGATAGCAAGTGTTGATGAATCACAATCCGATACTTCGAGTTCGATAATTCTAGAAAGACAGCTTCATTTAGAATCTTTTGAGAATGAGGTAGATGATTTTTACGAGTCTCCTACCTCCATAATTTTTGACAAATCAAGTGTGTTTAATTCTGGCACAACACTTTTTGACATTGAAACGTTCAATCGGACCATCGATGAAAGTTTTGAAGATATTTTCGCCGACAAACTCGCATTCCTAAACGACACGGATTTTGTGATTAATTAACCTCCACCTGAAGAAGTTGAACCATCACCATTTCTTCTTATCCCATACGAAAATGTGACCATAATCATCCGCATTCTCATTTCCGTTCACCATTATTGTTTCGTCTTTATCAACCGAGACGTAAACCATACCGCCTTCTATCTCCCCACTTCTTTAAATCTCTGATTTTCTATCAACCAGTGCGTTACATCGATAAATTTTTTGAATGGTTAGTGTTGAATTTTAGTCTTTGTAAGGCTTTACTTTGACCAATAACTTTAACCCCCCACCCCCCATATAATTTTAAATGCTTAATACTATTTTACTCAAGTTTGGGGGGGAATATTTTGGCTCTTGAAAGAAAATTTTTATAAAATTGTGAGCCAAAAATAAGTTTGGGGGAGAATTTTACTTTCACTATTTCATGTCCCCGTTACTAACCTTTCCTCCCAAGTCTACAGTTTTTTAAGCTTAACAGATGACATCAGTGAAGACACTGCTGTAAACAGGTTTGGGGGTAGTTTGTGCTTATTCACGCATTACTTTGCATTATGCTATATATAAGCACAAATTTTTTTTGATAATAAAAGTTTGAAAGTAAAAAATTTACATTCGAAAGGTAGGAATAGTTTGAGAAAAACAAGAAAATTAGATGTTTTCTTAAACGAAACTAGTAATAAGTAGTTATGAGCCGTTGTCCCAAGGGTTAGTAAGATGAAGGAAATTGCTAATCTGAGGATAAAAATAAGTCTGAAAAATAGTCCCTATTCTTGATGCCAATCATTTGAACGTTGATACCCTACTGTACGCACTTACACACATCTTGAAACTTTGGATAGTAGAGAATACCTTGAAATACTCTTGTCTAAAAACCGTAGTATAAAATAAAAAATAAAAAAAAGTATAAGTGGTGAAGAAAAAAAATAAACACTGGTTTTGTAATTGTTTAAGGAAGTATAAAAAAAATATAAAGATGGTGCTTTATCACCTAATGTCTTAGACCAACTGGTTTTGGAGCCACTGCTAAACCTTAGGCGTTGCATGATGAGAATATTACGTCTAAATGCGTGAGCACATTTTGTAATCGGTTGGTTAGTATCTCAAAAAGTATTAACGGTCTTATGAAAGATGTTTGAGCAATTCCATCTAAAATATTCACCAACTATAAAGTACTTTGGAAAATGGACAAGAGTATGATAGTTTGAATTGAATTCTCTAAGTGTAGGGATGTCTTTTACACACACGTAGGGGTATATGATTGTTGTTTGGAAGAAAGATAGGGAGAAAAACTAAAGACGATATTTTATTAAGGGATGATGTGATTTCTAAAATCTTTTCATGACCATTAAGATATGGCTCATAGCAACTAAAAAACTAGTGTAGTTGCAAACTCTTATTTTCAAGTTCTTTCTTTTATAGTTCTTATTTTTATATGTAATTTTCACCATCTTTCATTTATTATAGAATTTTATGGGTGTAATCCGCTGAAAACCCTCAGGAGAAAACACTCCTCCTATTAGGGACACCTAGAGATTTAACGGCTTATTTCACCTGATCAGTGCAATCGTGTTGCCTACGAAAGTGTGCTAGTTAGTTTTTCTTTTTCTTCTTCTATTTTTCCCCCTCTCTTGAATAACAAGATTGCTCGGGATGATCAATGTTAAGTTTGGAGGTATTTGTTCAGTCAAAAATATCGCACATTTGATATAACATTTTCCTTACTTTTCTTAAAAATCTAAAGGTGTTTATTATAAATATAGAACATATTTGTATTTATCTGTAAAAATACTATTTACCATATATTTATATATTATAATTAACATTATGAAGGAAAATGTATGCATATAATATTTATATAATATTTAGATAATTTAAATATGCATATCATATCAAATATCCTTAATCAATATTCTTAAAATATAATATCATATCAAATTGGTTAAGATAATATCTCAAAAATACCAAATATTACTAATATTATTCATTGATATATTGTGCAAGGTTTAGCTCAGATCAGGAGATCGAGATGTTGAGATGTCGAGAATCAAAAATCTGCCGATAAAGTTAAATAAAATCGAAGAATCAATACTGGCAGAGACTCAGAAAAGATATGAAAATTCCAGATATCAAATAAATCTCCATGTGTCACAACGAAGCAGCTCCAGAATTCTGAAGCCAAATTCTCACCAACAAACCATGTTTCCGCAGCCAAACTAGCATCAATGCGGCGGATCCGCGTCCGATTCATTGAGTTAGGATTTGGGATTTTTAGTTATGATTTCCAACAACAAACCCTAATTCTGGGAATCTATAGTTTATGGTTTTGGGGCTATATAAAGGACCGAAGGCTAAACTTAGAAATCATCAATCTTTTACACGAAGCAAATCACCGTCAAAGAACAAATGATCCATGCCAGGTCTGCGATTCGACGTGATAAGGCGATATGAGATTCGACGGAGTATTTACTTCGTACGAGGCAGAGATTAAGAGCAACTTCTAATCTAAACTCGAAGGTTTTGTAATTGTAAAGTTGATTAATATAAGTAGATCATTAGATTAATTATTTAGCATTTAATTTCTGCAATATGATCTCTTTCTCTATCCGTTCTTCTTCTATCGTTATCATGCGTGAGCAATTCTCCGCTTGATAGGGTTCATAGGATTAGGGTAGAATAATGGATGAGAAAATATTTTAATTTCTTTTAAGTCTTATGAAGCTTATAAACTTTAGCAAAAGAATCGTTAACATCCAAATCGGGCGCGCTACCAATTTATTGCTAGTCTCGACCGCGATTTGAGATTAGATTGATAATTATTTTGTTAAGAGCCAGACATGAATAGAGATCAATGAAAGGACACGGGTCAATAGTGTGGAAACCCTAGTTTCTTCCAAGAAGTCTAATTCCCATTCATCACTATCAATTTAGTTTTAAATCTATTAATAGATAAAAGAAGTAATCTTTATTAGTCATCCATGACTACTAAATCCTAACGAACCATACAAGCCCTCTTCTTATAAAATTTACATCCGTATTTAAACTAGATCTGTATTCAACATCCGTATTTTACGTAGATCTAGAAACTATTCTGCACTATTCTTTATTCTTCTATTCATCCTCTTTTTTAACACGTCTAAAATAAGATTGAAAGATTCCACGTATCCCTAAGGACGACACGTACTCATCTCGGCTAGCTACACGCGACACCGTTATTGATTGCGGTTGCTACTCTTCTCTAAAATAGAATCAATCAACTATCTTAGGTGACTAATTGACACCAATGGCTTGTGAGACCGGCCACCGCCCCTCGTCAGAGTCTGGATAAGTATACACTAGTCTACTCCGGAGTACTGATGCCCAGTCTCGATACTCCTACGACTATGGACATTTAAGGATGTGCTTATAGACCACCTAGCTCCCACGTATATGATCGCTATCATAATGCTGGTAGTCAAGCAAGAATCCTATGGGCTCTATCAACATGTAACAGTGATCTGTTATACCACCTGAAGTATGTACATGATGATAAAGACAAACCAGATAGCATACTATCACCTCGAGTAAGACTGTTCTATCGGTATAGGTCCTACCTCAATCATCATAATCACCTGCCTGCGACTATGATAATTTCCTTGAGAGCACTATATCCAATAGTTACCTACCTATATCGTCATCTCGTAGGTTACAAGTTCGATTCCTAATCTTTGCAATATGTTGTTTATTTTCATTTTTTATTTCTTTATAGATCTATAGCTTCACGTGCATGCCACACGAACTCCGAAACCATATACGACAAATATATGATATTTTTGGCTTATTGGGAGCAAGCGGGGCCCATTGACCAAGATTAGGCCATGTCGACTACCATAGGGATGCCCTAGGCGGTCCATTGGTTGCCCTAGGCGGTTTTGTGGGCCCAAATTCATACGATTTTTCTCGTGTGATCATTTTCCTTTGTAGGTATTATATTATATCATTCTGATTTTTATAAATCAACCCATGGCACCAAACGCCTAATGATTGGTGCAATTTATTTCATATTTATATAGCCTAACTTGTCTTTAATATTTCATATTTTATATTGTTCCAAGTGTTTTTGTGAATTATTTCAGATTACAGAGTTTAAACCCAAAACGACGGAAAAGTGTGCAAAAAGACAAATCACGTGCACGGAATGGAGATCAAATTAAAGCCAATCAAATATCAGGAATCGATTATCAAATTTAGAACAAAATTTAAGATCTCGCAACCAAATCACAAAGGAGGAAAAAAGCCAATTCTGTATCTGTAACATCCTAGTTCGATCATACGTTTCTTTTTCTTTTTCTTTTGGATATATTGGGTTTTGTTTTATTTTTATTATTATAACTTGGAGTTTAATACTTTTAATCAAGATATATATATATATATATATAATTATGGTTTTTCAAGTTTGTTAAATATGCATATTATTAGTATTTAAATATTTATCTGTCTAACACTATTTTATAACCATATATAAATTTTAGAATCATAGTTTAAACGAAAGATATTTTATTTGGTATTTCTTTAAACAATACATATACATAAGATTTTACCCCTTTTTAAATTCTATTTATAAGATATTTTGTCTTACGATATTTATTTGGTTAAAATGTTTAATTTTGAAAAGTCATGAGAGCCCTTGTTAAATCTCTTAACCATATAAATATTTTTCCTAATTTAACAACTCAATTTTCTCTCTCCAATCACCATATATGTCTCACCTTATAACTTTATTCTTTTAAAACAAATACTATTCTCTCTCCAAACAACTATCTTTTCCAACAGATTTCTTTCTCCCCATATTCTATTCTATCTACATATATTTTTCTATATCACTAACTATATTTCACCAAACCCCCGCTCTCTTTCTATATATATTCCCTAACAAAATCCCTCTCTCTCCAATCTAATCTAATCTCTCTCAGCAGATTCTCTTTCTCAAATCTACTCTCTTTAATTATTTTTCTACAAAGCTATATACATACGTACATATATATATAATTGAAGATATTTTGTTATGATAATTTAACTGAAAATATATTTTAGTTGTTTGATATCATAAAATCCAATATATATAACTAATTATATTTATTTTCATTAACCCATAACCATATACATATCTACATATATTTTCACTATTTACTAATATGTATATATACATATACTTTTCTATTATTCTAACTATATACAAACTAATATGTATGTATACAACTTTTCTAATATCTTATAGAAGTATATAATACCCATCATATCTCTCTTTTATAAAATCAAATCCTAATCTCATCTCATCAGAATATTTCTCTCTCCAATTATAATAATCACTCCAATCTTTAACAACATATCTCTTCCTTATAAATAGCAGCCTAATTATTATCATCTCTCCCCTTCTCATATAAATCAACCTTCTCTTTTTCCCATCACAATATTTTCTTCTTCTTCAAAATTAGCCGAGCAACGAAACCTTGGAGTTGTTCTTCGTGACGTCGTGTTTATCTGTCTCCGAGGCAAGTACTCTTACTCTTTTATTTTTTTATTCGATTCAATATCGGTAATTCTCTAAATAAATTATTAGCTTACAATATTTAAATAAAATTGTAATATTCTTCCACTTTATTAATATATCTTATAACATTTGTACATATGATGAAAACCCTAGGATCTAGAATACCTATTAATCCTTTCATCAAGTGAACAACTGTAAAAGTGCAAGCGTAATAAAATAACTTTTAACATGTAAATGTGGTTTAATATATAAAAAGGTTTATAAGTAATTATATGTTTCTGTTGCAACAATATTGGTATACACTAGCATGCAAAATGTCAACACTTATATTCTAATCTAAAACATAAAAAATACCATTATTACTGTTAATCAATAAACGCTTTGGGCTTAATATTTTATATATATAAATTAAACTTTCTACACTATCACTCCTTATAATATCGCTCCACTCTATGTGTCCTAGTTATATAAATTATTTTGATACTATAATTTGTATTAATATTTTCTATTATCACATGATTATAAAACTTATTATTAGCATTTACATGATGACTAGTCAATCTGTCATTTATTTTATCTTACTTACTATTATCTCGTAATTATACTATTACCACTATCCGCTTTATGCATCCGTAATTTGTCATTCCTATTTAACTATATTAACCCTTTAAAACCATATTTCAATTTCTTATTCTTTTCAATAAATAAACCCGGATGTTAAACACAGATACTTGCATATTTATGTTGAGTCTTGTTTACATTTTTGACCTTATCATATCCTATCATTTATATTTAATATTTTACTTGAGACTATCATTGTCGGCATGCATGAAAAACCTTAACATGCTATTCTTGTTTATGGACACTATCATTTTATAACTACTGTACTTGACATGCCATGATTACTCATTGTTCCAGACTACTCATATTAAAACGAGTTCTCTAATTTGAATGCTGAATTACATGACATGACACAATCTATACTGTTTACAAGTTTCTTTTTTATACAATTAACATGATATTATAAGTTCCGGTCGTTTCAGCATTCGTAATTTAGTGATTTAATCTTTACCATAGCAGCTATAAATACGTGGGTGTTGGGGTAGTTTGAGTGTGCGTTGTACAACAGGATCTCAGGAGTCCCATGCCGGCAGCTCGTACCGGGCTATAGCGATCTCATGTTTTCAGCTAGTACCGGGCTATATCGGTCTCATGTTTACAGCTCGTACCGGGCTATAGCGGTCTCATGTTTACAGCTCGTACCGGGCTATAGCGGTCTCATGTTCATTCCACAGTTGGGCCCGTGTTTCCTAGCCCCTGGGGCACCACTCTTGGGTTAGGAATACTCCTGCAGAGTTTGACGCACACACTCGAGCTTACGATAGGATAGTTTGCCTTTTAGTGACGAGTTAGGTTATGACCTGACCCCTTACATACATGTTTCATAGTGTTAATGCATCTAATTATTTATATATCTGTTTTTCTTGCGCACCGGGCTTCACTATTTTCATATATTCATGTTATTATGCTACACACACACTTTATTCGTTGAGTACTTGCTGGGATATTCTGACATCCATGAGATTTGCCATCTCAGGTTTTGAGACAGGATTTCAGGCTGAGCAGGATCAGAGCGGCTACCAGGACTTTATTGAAGATCAGTAACCGTAGGTTTATTTCCTTTCTGTTAGTATTTAGTATGTGCGCCTTTGTGGGACATTAGGACTTATGTATCTCTTTTGGATCTTGTTTTATATCGAATCTATTTTATCATATCTTTATTTGCATCAATTATCTAGTGGACCCATTTTCTAGTATTCTTTGTGGTTTCGTTGCAGCATGTGCACCCTTATTGGACATTAGGACTTATGTATCTCTTTTGGATCGTATTTTATTTCCGAATCTTTTGTTTTGGATCTTTAATTGCATCAATTATCTAGTGGACCCATTTTTTTAGGATTTCTTGTGGTTTCATTGCAGCATGATTATCAGTATTATTTCTTTTGGTATTGGATTTTATTTTTGACAGGTTAATCTAGACAGCCTTATGTGATTATGGAAGGACTTTTCCTTACCGTAGGTAGCACGTCTGGCCTTTGTCACTTTCCGCATTCCATATTTTGGGAAGCGGGGCATGACAAGGTTTTGTTGGTATCAGAGCCAGGCTAACGTCAAAAGTTAGTCTTGGTTCTACCGACCTTTTATGTTAGAATCACATGTCTAGGTTTCTCTCGGTGTGTCATGCTGCATATTCTGTTGACTCTGATTGTAGGATTCAGGCGACTGAGATGGAATTACATTATTGTACCCATGTACCGCGGCATGGTTACAATACGTTATTCTGTTTGAGTAACTTAGAGTTCTACCTGATTTTTTTCCACTGATTTGATTTCCTTTCACATGCAGATTTTTCGAGCCCAAACCGTGACTCTTAATACCCTCATTTGCTTCCTTGATCTTTAATTTTTCATACCCATCTATTTTCATTGATCCTTGTAATTAGTTCACGATCTTGTATTTTTCGTTCTTCAAATTTCGAGGACGAAATTTTTGTAAGGAGGGTAGGATGTAACATCCTAGTTCGATCATACGTTTCTTTTTCTTTTTCTTTTGGATATATTGGGTTTTGTTTTATTTTTATTATTATAACTTGGATTTTAATACCTTTAATCAAGATATATACATATAATTATGGTTTTTCAAGTTTGTTAAATATGCATATTATTAGTATTTAAATATTTATCTATCTAACACTATTTTATAACCATATATATATTTTAGTATCATAGTTTAAACGAAAGATATTTTATTTGGTATTTCTTTAAACAATACATATACATAAGATTTTACCCCCTTTCAAATTCTATTTATAAGATATTTTGTCTTACGATATTTATTTGGTTAAAATATTTATTTTTGAAAAGTCATGAGAGCCCTTGTTAAATCTCTTAACCATATAAATATTTTTCCTAATCTAACAACTCAATTTTCTCTCTCCAATCACCATATATATCTCACTTGATAACTTTATTCTTTTAAAACAAATACTATTGTCTCTCCAAACAAATATTTTTCCAACAGATTTCTTTCTCCCCATATTCTATTCTATCTACATATATTTTTCTATATCACTAACTATATTTCACCAAACCCCCGCTCTCTTTCTATATATATTCCCTAACAAAATCTCTCTCTCTCCAATCTAATCTAATCTCTCTCAGCAGATTCTCTTTCTCAAATCCACTCTCTTTAATTATTTTTCTACAAAGCTATATACATACATATATATATATATAATTGAAGATATTTTTTTATGATAATTTAACTGAAAATATATTTTAGTTGTTTAATATCATAAAATCCTATATATATAACTAATTATATTTATTTTAATTAACCTATAACCATATACATATCTACATATATTTTCACTATTTACTAATATGTATATATACATATACTTTTTTATTATTCTAACCATATACAAACTAATATGTATGTATACAACTTTTCTAATATCTTATAGAAGTATATAATACCCATCATATCTCTCTTTTATAAAATCAAATCCAAATCTCATCTCATCAGAATATTTCTCTCTCCAATTATAATAATCTCTCCAATCTTTAACAACATATCTATTCCTTATAAATAACAGCCTAATTATTATCATCTCTCCCCTTCTCATATAAATCAACCTTCTCTTTTTCCCATCACAGAATTTTCTTCTTCTTCAAAATTAGCCAAGCAGTCAAACCTTGGAGTTGTTCTTCGTGTCGTCGTGTTTATCTGTCTCCGAGGTAAGTACTTTTACTCTTTTATTTTTTTTATTCGATGCAATATCGGTAATTCTCTAAATAAATTATTAGCTTACAATATTTAAATAAAATTGTAGTATTCTGCAGCTTTATTAATATATCTTATAATACTTGTACATATGATGAAAACCTTAGGATCTAGAATACCTATTAATCCTTTCATCAAGTGAACAACTGTAAAAGTGCAAGCGTAATAAAATAACTTTTAACATGTAAATGTGGTTTAATATATAAAAAGGTTTATAAGTAATTATATATTTCTGTTGCAACAATATTGGTATACACTAGCATGCAAAATGTCAACACTTATATTCTAATCTAAAACATAAAATTACCATTATTACTGTTAATCAATAAACGCTTTGGGCTTAATATTTTATATATATAAATTAAACTTTCTACACTATCACTCCTTATAATATCGCTGCACTCTATGTGTCCTAGTTATATAAATTATTTTCATATATAATTTGTATTAATATTTTCTATTATCACATGATTATAAAACTTATTATTAGCATTTACATGATGACTAGTCAATCTGTCATTTATTTTATCTTACTTACTATTATTTCGTAATTATACTATTACCACTATCCGCTTTATGCATCCGTAATTTGTCATTCCTATTTAACTATATTAACCCTTTAAAACCATATTTCAGTTTCTTATTCTTTTCAATAAATAAACCCGGATGTTAAACACAGATACTTGCATATTTATGTTGAGTCTTGTTTACATTTTTGACCTTATCATATCCTATCATTTATATTTAAATTTTACTTGAGACTATCATTATCGGCATGCTTGAGAAACCTTAACATGCTATTCTTGTTTATGGACACTATCATTTTATAACTACTGTACTTGACATGCCATGATTACTCATTGTTCCAGACTACTCATATTAAAATGAGTTCTCTAATTGGAATGCTGAATTACATAACATGACACAATCTATACTGTTTACAAGTTTCTTTTTTATACAATTAACATGATATTATAAGTTCCAGTCTTTTCAGCATTCGTAATTTAGTGATTTAATCTTTACCATAGCAGCTATAAATCTGTGGGTGTTGAGATAGTTTGAGTGTGCGTTGTACAACAGGATCTCAGGAGTCCCATGCCGGCAGCTCGTACCGGGCTATAGCGATCTCATGTTTACAGCTCGTACCGGGCTATATCGGTCTCATGTTTACAGCTCGTACCGGGCTATAGCGGTCTCATGTTTACAGCTCGTACCGAGCTATAGCGGTCTCATGTTCATTCCACAGTTGGGCCCGTGTTTCCTAGCCCCTGGGGCACCACTCTTGGGTTAGGAATACTCCTGCAGAGTTTAACGCACACACTCGAGCTTACGATAGGATAGTTTGCGTTTTAGTGACGAGTTAGGTTATGACCTGACCCCTTACATACATGTTTCATAGTGTTAATGCATCTAATTATTTATATATCTGTTTTTCTTACGCACCGGGCTTCACTATTTTCATATATTCATGTTATTATGCTACACACAAATTTTATTCGTTGAGTACTTGCTGGGATATTCTGACATCCATGAAATTTGCCATCTCAGGTTTTAGAGACATGATTTCAGGCTGAGCAGGATCAGAGCGGCTCCCAGGACTTTGTTGAAGATCAGTAACCGTAGGTTTATTTCCTTTCTGTTAGTATTTAGTATGTGCGCCCTTGTGGGACATTAGGACTTATGTAACTCTTTTGGATCTTATTTTATTTCGAATCTATTTTATCATATCTTTATTTGCATCAATTATTTAGTGGACCCATTTTCTAGTATTCTTTGTGGTTTCGTTGCAGCATGTGCACCCTTATGGGACATTAGGACTTATGTATCTCTTTTGGATCGTATTTTATTTCCGAATCTTTTGTTTTGGATCTTTAATTGCATCAATTATCTAGTGGACCCATTTTTTTCGGATTTCTTGTGGTTTCATTGCAGCATGATTATCAATATTATTTCTTTTGGTATTGGATTTTATTTTTGACAGGTTAATCTAAACAGCCTTATGTGACTATGAAAGGACTTTTCCTTACCGCAGGTAGCACGGCCGGCCTTCGTCGCTTTCCGTATTCCATATTTCTGGAAGCGGGGCGTGACAGTATCTGGCAATAAATTTTGGCCAAATCCATCAAAAGCCCTATTTCCGTTGACATTTTAAAAGATATGGAGTTGAGATTTTTGTTGAATAATTATATTTTCTGAATATTTTAGAATGTACGTTTTGATTTTCCAGAAACCGTATAAAAGGCTCTGTATAGTTCATTAGGTTTATATCTCTTCCATAAGCTTTCAATCTAGGGTTTTCAAGTTAGGAAGGATCAACAATTGTAAGTTACTTTTTATTATTAATAAAGTTCTCTTTTTGATAATACGAGTAGCTAATTCTATTCTTGTAGGGTTTGTATTCTTTGCTTTTGTGGTTGGGTATCTTTATTAATCTCGTATTTTCTATCCTTTTATTATGAATGTTTATTGATCTAATACTTCGCTTTTAAGTTTTTCATCTAAAAAACTAATCTTTATAATGAAAGTCGACGCCTGAAATAAGATTAGGGAACGGTGATAATACTAATAAACTAAATAGTTTAATGAAAGTTTGACAAACTAGAAATTTGATTAGGGATGGTAAGAGACGGTTTTAATAAAAAAAATTCAACTTAGGTAGTTAAAAGTGATTTAGGTTAATCAATAACATGATAGAATAGATTGATCATCTATTACTATTAATCGAAGATTAAATCTAGGTTATTCTTAATTATCCAGAACTAAGGTTTTAGTATTGTTTCTAGATGCTTTCATATAATTGATAGGCTATGTTTAATCACATTAATTTAGGCTATGCTTTTATATAATTAATAGATACCTTACTAAAACTAGAATAAGAAAATAAATAGAATCCTTTAAACCAACCATAAAAGTAAAACAATACAAAACCCTACGTTCTTCTATCTCTTTAAAAAAACCATTTTTATTTTATTTGCAATTTAATTTTTAGATTATACAACAACAACTATATTCATTACTAAGTTAGAATTAATTAAAATCACACCTCCTTCTGGGAACAATCCACAAGTTCTACTACGATATAACTATTGTTCCCCGCCGAAACACGGAGACGCGACCGCGTAGGTCCGTCTTGCCTGAATTTCGGGACAGATGCTAATTGGTGTTATCTGTCCACCTCTTCGAAGATGCCAAGTTGATTTATGACACCATGTATCGAAGGTTTTAACGGATGCGGCCGATGTAGCAGGCTTCATCAGATTCCCCCTCATTTGAGGGGGTTTTGATTGTGGGGATGCTCTTCCCTGCAGGCGTAAGCCCCTGCAATTAATTACGCTACCTCATCGCGGTAACCACTTTCTCCTTCTCCAGATGGTCACTTCGTGTCGTGGGTGTTTGTTTTGGTTTTGGTTGCCCGTGGATTGTATACGGAGACTAATTTATGTTGTCGCCCGTAGGGCGTGGATTAGTCCAAATCCGTATCTTCTTAGATTTGGGTTTGGGGGTTGGGTTTAAGGATACGTTAGTCTCATTTGGGACTAAGATCAACTTAAACGTATGTTAAAGATACGTTAGTCTAATTTTTAGACTAAGATCAACTTAACAGCATCGTTTAGATCCAACAAGAGAGCAATTGGACTCTATTGTTTAGTTTAGGGACATTGCGGTTGATAATTAGTTTAAGGACATTACGGTCCAATGTTAGTTTAAGGACATCTCGGTCCAGGTTAAGGACATCATAGTCCGTGAGTTTAAAAACATCACAATCAAGGTTAAGGACATCATAGTCCATGAGTTTAAGGACCCCACAGTCCAGGTTAAGGACATCATAGTCCGTGAGATTAAAGACCTCACAGTCAAGGTTAAGGAAATCATAGTCCATGGGCTTAAGGACCCCACAGTCCAGGTTAAAGACATCATAGACCATAAAATGTATGGTTGTCGGGACCCGTCACCTATCTGAAGACGTTGAAGGATTACAACGACAAATATCAGAAGAGTTCAGAGATATACCCTTAAACCGATGCGGGTTGAGAGACTTGTAGTCTAATTGGGACTAAGATCTGTGATTTATGGGCATATGAACTCAATTAATCTGAATTGAGGAGTTATGGCCAATTTGGGCTAAGTCCATTCAATTACAATGTTCAACATTTGTTTTTGAGTCGTTAGATGTTTGTTTGAGCCCAAACCCTTTAAAACAAGTGCACATAAAAGCATGTGGCGCACTTGGCACTAGCGCCAGTCGATGAGCGTAGTGCGCTATGGTTAAAGCGCTAATGCGCTTAGCACTTTGCACCAGATATGAAGCGCTAATGCGCTTAGCGCTTTGCGCTAAATGAAGAGCGCTGATGCGCCTAGCGCTTTGCGCTAGATGTAGAGCGCTGATGCTCTATTGTTGAGGCGTTTGGCGCTGGTGCCGTATAATGAGCGCAAAGCGCTTTTAGTAATGCAGCGCAAACGTGAGGAGCACGTGGCGTGCTTAGCGCTGAGCGCTATCCAATGAGCGCAGTGTGCTGTGTTTGAAGCGCTATGGCACTGCAGCGCTTTGCGCTAGATGAAAAGCACTAAGGCACTTTTAAATTAGGAGCGCTAATGCTCTTCTTAGATTAGGAGCGCTAAGGCTCTTCTTAGGTTTACTTTGCGCTCTGAAAATTATCTTTTCTTTGGTAAGAGACTTTGTCTCAAGTTTCTAAGAACAAAATTCTTAGTTTATAGGAGATATTTCAATCTCTTTTTGATGAAAGGCTTTGCCTTTATGGATCTGTGATCCTAAGAGAATTGAATAATTCTTCCCGTCTTTATAATGAGATATTCATAATCTCTTTTGTGAAATACAATTTGTCTTATAGATCTATGATCTGTGAAAGAAGTAAATACTTCTTTTTATATTGAGACGATTTCGTCTTTCTATTCTTTTTTTTACCTTGAAAAGAATTGTCTTTTTTTGCCAAGAGCTTCTTCTTCTTCCAGATATTTTCTCAAAGTTTATGTGGGGGTTCCTCTCTCTGAGACTTGAAGTCTCTGGGCCTTTATATAGGGCAAGCTGATTTGTTCAATCGGTTAAAGAGATTTATTCTCTAATTGATCTGGGAATTTCCCCACCGTCAGATCTTTGATCCAAGGGCTTCTGGTTTACAGAAGATAATCTTCTTGTTTTTTTAAAAAGATTGGGAAATCTTTCCCCCTTACAGAATTTGTTCTGTTTTTTAGTGATTTTTAATCACCATTGGATCATTGATCCAACGGTGTTCCAAATTCAGGGTACAATCTTTTCTGTTTAGTAAGATTCAATAGAATTTCATTCTTGTTAATTGATGATTTAATCATATCCGTTGGATATTTGATCCAACGGTGAGGAACATTTAGTTCCAGCGCTAGCGCTTATGCGCTCTGCCCATGGTGCGCTACTTGGAGCGTAGCGTATCTAGCGCTAGCGCCTATGCACTTTGCACGGGGTGCGCTAGTTGTAGCGCAACGCTCTTATAAAAGCACAGCTTTAATTCAAATTTTGAATTCTGAACAGAGCTTTGCTCTAATTGGGGAAACAAATGCCCCCCACCGTTGGGCTCACGGTGCCCACGCGTGGGTGGCAGCATCTCCACTCTTGGATCAACCGAGGAATTGAAACGGCGCTTAATGCCAATAAATAGGACCCTTGGCCCTTGAGATGACTTCTGTTCATCTTCAATCCTTTTTGAAAATTTATTTTCTCCTTCAGAGCGCAGCTCTTCCTCTTAAGAATTTTCTTAAGGACAGAACTCTGTCAGAGTTTTTAGGTAAAAGATTAAATCTTTTTGAAACATTTTTTAGGGTTTCACCCATTAACAGAGCCTTACTCTTCATAGATCTTTGATCTAAAGAAATTCCTTTTTAGGGTTTTTTTAACAGAGCTTTGCTCTCTTGGAATCACAAATCTAAAAGGATCTTGCTTATGATTTCTTAATCCATTAATAGAGCTTTGCTCCTTTCAGATCATATAGAAGAACTCTTAAGAGTTTGTTCATGGATCTTGAAGATCAAATTGAAATTTTATTTTTGATGGATTATTCCATCATCTTCTCAGAGTAAGGCTCTTAGGATTTTCTTGAGGAATTTTATTCCTTCATCATTAGACTTTGACAGATGTCTGTCTAGTGAAGAGCGCAGCTCTCAATGGGAGTTTTACTCCTCTTCCCGAGGGATTTCTCATTTAATGAGAATTTCTTGAGGATTTCCTCATTTAATGACAGCCTCATCAAATGATGAGGCTGTTTTATTAATGATGAATTGTCATCTAGATTTTGTGGGTCCCCTTTGGTCCCTTTTGACTGCATTGCAGTGCGGTACAGATTTATAGTACCTAGTGATAGAATTTAATTTATAGCATTGGTGGATGAAAATTCATTCTTTTCTGCGCAGGTATTATGTCTTTCGACACTTCCTTCCCGTTCATTCGCTCAGAAGGCGGATTCCCTGAAGCACCCGTAGACCGAGAGGTTTTTGCGCTGATCAAAGACCATGACCCAGAGCACAAGAGTCTTCATCTATGGGGTAAATGGTACGATAAAATTATCATGGGCCGACGGAGCTTTTCCTGTGCGACACCCTCGGAGCCTATTTCGGCGATCGCTTATGCAGATGCACCTCCGATAAATTACGCTGTGGAGGAGGTCAACTGGACTTCAGAGGGTCTCCTTCGGCCTTCTATGGCCGCAATACCCGTGCAGCCGCCGGTGGCCTTGGACACTCTTGGACGGCGCATATGTCAGGGCGTGTCGCGCCCTTAGGGACAGCCCGACAACATCGGACTAACTCCCCATCATCCGTCCGGATACTTACAGTGGGCTCGGTATATTTTATCGGCGAAGAAATCACAGTTGCTTAAGCTCGGATTGTATCCCGCCGTTTACGCTTCTTTGTTTCAATATTCCACACCTCCTACATAGTGGGTCAGGGCATTTCTGGAGCAGTGGAACATTCCGACCCACACCTTCCTCCTATCAGATCGAGAAGTCTCCATTTCTTTGGAGGAATTTGTAGAGGTCTCGGGTTTACCCGTTAGGGGAGAACATTATGAGGAATTGCTTCCCCCGGATGAGTATGTTTTCGCCACCAAATCAGTCGTAATGGATCTTACTCCCGAGAACTCTATTCAACACCAATTTCCGAGTTTGATAAAAGTGTTGAATATCTATGAGAACCTCTCTCTTGCATCCGAAGGTCGTGGAGTTAATTTTATGTCTTTTATCGCTGATTTTCTTCGCCCAGAAGTATTGAAGTAAGAAGTCGAGAAATTCGCCAGACTTGACGACCCCTTCGGCTTAGGTTTGGGCAACCTGCCGGCGGCGGAGGCGGATCAAAAGAGCTTCTTTCTACCCGATACCCCGGTCATCCCTTTTGCAGAGCTGACGGATCCTGGGATTGATGAAGAAACGTTATTTTTAGGGTTTCTTGGGTTATGGCTGAGTTGGTTTGCGCTTCCCATGCACCCTCACCGTATGAGGCTGTCCGTCTTCTATCCTGCGTATCGGATGGTTGCTGGGATACATGTGGCTGTAGGGATCGCTGTGTTAGCCCATGTGTATCATGGCTTCAGCTTAGCAGCGATACCTCTGAGCCATAGGTGCAGTCGGTAAATTTCCTGATGCATTATTTCACGTCATAGCTCGAGTTGCACGTGCTAGGCATCTTTGGCATCCATAAGAGGCCGGGTTTTTATGACAGGTGTAGGTTCCCTCGGATCATGCGACTGGTCGGCGCTTCTATTGTGACTCCAACGCCACGGGAAGCTAGAGGCTTGCTTCTTCGCCCGTGCACGGTTGGAGCTGGCATGTCCTTTACTAATAAAGTTTTGACCGTCGGCCAGGAATCGGGGAAAACGGTGCTGCCATTGCAGGATATATTTAAATATGGGGCCTCCGTCTTGAAAGCTCGGGAGATTCTTCATATGTACTCTATCCGACCGGGCATTCTCGTATTTAAGACGAATGACTCGACTTTATTTATAAGGTATAACCCTCATCGCTTCGCCCAGCAGTTAAGCTACAATCAGGGCGTCCCACTCGAGGCTTTCTTGGCAGAACCGGCTGCCACTAAATAGGGTACTCGGAGCGCACTACATCATTTTATGCGCCTGAACACAGGGTCTAACTTCTTCATCAGCGAACCGAGTTGTGTTCCGCAAGCCCTGAATGTGTATGTGGCGTGGTACCAACATTCGATGGGTGCCGTCATTAGGGAGGAAAAACGATTGCTGCTTGATCGCAAGGGCGCAGTGCCGGCTGGTGATCGAAATGTTCCTTTGAAGAGACGGAACATTGTTCATCCTCCCTTGAGAGAGGTCACTGCAGTTGAGCCCTCATACGTGCTAAGCCCTACGCACGGGTTGCCCCTATCCAGCGTGCCTAAAAAAGAGGTGGCTGCCGCGTCCCCCGAGTCGGACGTAGGAAAAGAAATTAGGACTCGTCGTCCAAAGGCGCCTACTAAACGTAAACTCGTGTTATCGGCCACCGGCGCTCGTCCTCAGATGAAAAAGAAACAAGTACTTTCTTTGGACACCATATTAGGCTCGATGCCCCTTGCTTCGTCTAGCGAAGGCTTGAGCGAATATAGGACCAATAAGGGTTTATTCGGGACACTCGATGATACCGATTTGGAGGCTGCCATCGAAGCTTCCAAATAGCCAGCCATCCTCGAAAAAGAACTGGCCGCCCTTGCGCAGTCAGGTATACTTCACCCTTATCTCTCTGCTGTTCATTTCATTTTTTTTATCATGCTTTGACTGACGCCTGCTTTTTTAACAGGTGCCTCCACAGAAGAAGCCATTGCTGCTTCGCTTAAAACCTTCGGAGAGGAGGAAAGGCTTCGCTTGAATGACCGATGACGGATACCGTAACGGTTCCGGAGGTAACACCTAGTTCTGATGATAATATCCCCTTGGCGGTCCTGAAGAAGTCTTCCCTCCCTGTCAAAACCGAGAAGCAGCTCAAAAAGCGGACGGAAAGGGGAAGGAAGCGACCTTCTACAGTCACTAGCTCTGGGCCAAAGCGGGGGAAGAAGACCGTTACTAGTTCGCCGGAAGACAGTCTTCTTTTTCCTGATTCATCTGCCGAGGAAGACGCACAACTGGCTGAGGTCATAAGGCGTTCCCAGGACAAAACCGAGAACATACATGCCCCGAGAAGTCCTTATCCTGCCGTCATATTCTATGAAGACCCTCCATTAATACGGCGGATATTTATAGGTCCCTTAGAAGAAGGAGGAGAGAGAGCCCTTAAGCAGCCTATCTCAGCCGACGCCGAAGATGCGCTTTCGTTGCGGACCGGTGGCCACGAGTCTACCCTCGAACCCCGGCGAGCATACCTCCTCAGGAAGGAGCGTCGGCTTGAACAAGCCATACTAGAAGCTCCTTTGCGCATTGGTACACTAATATATCCTTTTGTAGTATTTTGCACTGCTTATATATATATATATATATATATATATATATATATATATATATATATATATACATATCCTTATCCTCGTGCAAACTTTGCAGGGACTTCGCTGATGGCAGAGGATCTGAGTCCAAGTCACGCCCTGACTATGGACTCTGCAAATATCCCCGATGAGACACTAATCAGTGTGGAGGGGGTCGATGCAACTGTTGTTCCTGCGATGGAGCTTCCCTCAGTGATTCCCGCTCCCCCGGTGCTTGCTCCTCCGGAAGAGCTATCTTCATTGGCCGCGGATTCAATGGATCTCTCTGGGGACGGCCCGGAGACTGCGGGACAGGTAGTCGAGGCCACTGTCCTTTCATAGGAGCCTGTAGCGATGGTCACTGCTCCTCCACCGGAAGTTATTATACCGGCCCACATCCCCGATGATGTGCCTGGGGGCATGGAGGAGGCCGCCGAAGCTGCCATCCCTCCAACCCAGAGTGGGAGGAGCATCGAAGGTATTTTTCTATCTTTTATTTTAGCGATCTCTTCATTATTTTAGCGGCGTCCATCATGGACTTATCCCCCAGGAAGTCCTTCCAGCGCCTGCTAGAGATGGCCGCTCTGCAGGAGATATCCCCTCAACGCATCGTCCTCTCTTCCGGGAAAGGTTAGCGTTATTTGCCTTCTCCTCACGGCATTATTATTGTTTTATATAATAACACTGATGTCTTTTATAGTTCTGGAGGCCGATGACGAGGTTGAGATTCTTGACGGGCCTGGAGAGCGTTCAGACTCTTCTTGCATGACCGCGGGTAAGTAAAGTTTCAACGTTGTTCCATTCGCTCTTTACTTGTGAATCTCGCCGATTGTTTTCTATGAATCTTAACAGCTTTACCAGTTCTTACCACGCTGGAATCTCGCATCGTAATGCCGCCCGGTCCCTATGCTTTACGTGCCTTGGAGAGGATGGCAAAGCTAAGCCTTCACTCCTTGTCATATCTGATTGAAGATCTTCGTGCTGGGAGTTTGATCAAGGCCGAAGCATTTGCCGCTGAAGCCAACGGTTCTCTTCCCTTTCTTGCTACTTACCATAGTGAAACATTGGTGCATGTCTGGGTTGAGTTCTGTCGTCAGGTGGAGGCTTGCTTGCATATTCTTGAATGTACACGTCTTTCCTCAGAGGTTGTAGCTGCAAAGGTGAGCTTGCGGGGGCTGATCGAACGATACGCCTCAAATATGTTGTCATGCGAGAAAAGGCTTAGCCGAAAGTTTTCGGAGAGGGAGTTGGCTTCCAAAGCACTGAGGGAACTTCAAGCTAACCTTATGGCCAAGACCACTCGGGCATATGATCTTTTGCGAGGGCTTCAAGAGGCTATCAAGGAGGTGGTAGCCATTGATAAGGCCGTCATTTTCACTCGCGAAATGGTCGAAGCTCATAAGGTTACCGAAAAAGAGCTTGAAAGTCAGCTTGCCTCATATCAGGCCCAACAGGCTCAAGCGGAAGCCCGTCTCCTAACGATAATGAATCATGAGGCTGAGGCCCAGCGGAAAAAGGATGAATTGGCAGATCTATTAAATCGTCCACCGGCCTGAGGAATTGTATATATATTTTTTTATTCTTCTTTTGTACATACTCCTGAATGAGAGTATTTTTTTATTCTTTCATAAATTGTACTTTGTATTCATTTTGATTCATGAATAAAAGACATATTTTGCTTCATGATGGTGTGTCCCTTTTAGTAAATGCATTTTGTGGATAATCTATTTTAATCTCCTTGTAGGACAGTGATGGCTTAGGAGTCAGGTTAAGATCTGCTTCCCAAGGCTTTTCAACTTTATGAGCCGTGAGGGTCTCATAAAGGTATTTCTCCCTACGGGTCGAGAGGATCCCGTAGGTGTAATTTCTACTTAAGAATCATGAGGATTCCTAAGTGTGCTTCTCTTGAGAGTCGTAAGAATCTCACAAGAGAGTTTGCACCGTTACGAGTCGCGAGGACCTGTAAGTGATGGGTGAGGTTACTATTATCCGCATTTCACGGAGTCAGGAGTTGCTCTGGCCATTTCCCACGGGGTCAAGATTGACTTTAACCGTGTTACCAGGATTTGCTCTGGACGCTTCCCACGGGGTCAGGATTGACATAGGCCATGTTCCACAAGACCAGGAATTTGCTCTAGATGCTTCCTACGGGGTAAGGATTGACATAGCCGTGTTCTGCGAGGACCAGGCTCCGCTGTGGACGTTTCCCATGGGGTTAGGATTGACATAGGCCGTGTTCCAAACGACCAGGAATTTGCTCTGGATGCTTCCCACGGGGTCAGGATTGACATAGCCGTGTTCTGTGAGGAACAGGATCTGCTTTGGACGTTTCCCACGGGGTCAGGATTGACATAGGCCATGTTCCACGTGACCAGGAATTTGCTCTGGATACTTCCCACGGGGTCAGGATTGACATAGCCGTGTTCTGCGAGGAACAGGCTCCGCTCTGGATGTTTCCCACGGGGACAGGATTGATATAGGCCGTGTTCCATATGACCAGGAATTTTCTCTGGATGCTTTCCACGGGGTCAGGATTGATATAGCCGTGTTCTGTGGGGACCAGGATCCGCTCTGGACGTTTCCCACGGGGTCAGGATTGACATAGGCCGTGTTCCACGTGACCGGGAATTTGCTCTGGATGCTTCCCATGGGGTCAGGATTGATATAGCCGTGTTCTGCGAGGATCGGGATCCGCACTGGATGTTTCCCACGGGGTCAGGATTGATATAGGCCGTGTTCCACGTGACCAGGAATTTGCTCTGGATGCTTCCCACGGGGTCAGGATTGATATAGCCGTGTTCTGCGAGGACCAGGCTCCGCTCTGGACATTTCCTACGGGGTCAGGATTGACATAGGCCGTGTTCTACATGACCAGGAATTTGCTCTGGATGCTTCCCATGGGGTCGGTTTGACATAGCGGTGTTCTGCGAGGACCAGGATCCGCTCTGGACATTTCCCACGGGGTCAGGATTGGCATAAGCCGTGGTCCACGTGACTAAGAATTTACTCTGGATGCTTCCTACGGGGTCAGGATTGACATAGGCCGTGTTCTGCGAGGACCAGGATCCGCTCTGGACGTTTCCCACGGGGTCAGGATTGACATAGGCCGTGTTCCACATGACCAGGAATTTGCTCTGGATGCTTCCCACGGGGTCAGCATTGACATAGGCCGTGTTCTGCGAGGACCAGGATCCGCTCTGGACGTTTCCCACGGGGTCAGGATTGACATAGGTCGTGTTCCACGTGACCAGGAATTTTCTCTGGATGCTTCCCACGGGGTCAGGATTGACATAGCCGTGTTCTGCGAGGACCAAGCTCCGCTCTGGACGTTTCCTACGGGGTCAGGATTGACATAGGCCATGTTCCACGTGACCAGGAATTTTCTCTGGATGCTTCCCACGGGGTCAGGATTGACATAGCCGTGTTCTGCGGGGACCAGGATCCAGGATCCGCTCTGGACGTTTCCCATGGGGTCAGGATTGACATAGGCCGTGTTCCACGTGACCAGGAATTTGTTCTGGATGCTTTCCACGGGGTCAGGATTGACATAGGCCGTGTTCTGTAAGGACCAGGATCCGCTCTGGACGTTTCCCACGGGGTCAGGATTGACATAGGCCGTGTTCCATGAAACCAGGATTTGCTCTAAATGCTTCCCACGGGGTCAAGATTGACATTGGCGTGTTCCGTGAGGACCAGGTTCCGCTCTGGACGTTTCCCACGGGGTCAGGATTGACATAGGCCGTGTTCCACGAAACCAGAATTTGCTCTGGATGCTTCCCTTGGGGTCAGGATTGACATAAACCGTGTTCCGCAAGGACCAGGATCCGCTCTGGACATTTACCACGGGGTCAGGATTGACATAAGCCGTGTTCCACGAAACCAGGATTTTCTCTGGATGCTTCTCAAGGGATCATGATTGACATAGCCGTGTTCCGCGAGGACCACGGGGTCAGGATTGACATTAGTCGTGTTTCGCAAAGACCAGGATAGATTGACTCTCGGTTGTCTGTGCATCGTCCAGTCATGAAACTGGGAGCTTTGCCGCGGCTCCAATTTGCTGATGTTACGTCTGTTGTAATGAGACGAATGTTGAGATGATCTCCAGGCTGTTTGTGAACCGTCGAGATTTGGCTTCTTTTTCTGATGGAGCCTGGTGGGAAGGTACGGTTCCCTCTTTGTTTGTGCCCTTGGATTGTATACAGGGATCGATATGATCTCACCTGTAGGGCAAAAGTTTCATTCTTTCAGAAATATTTTTTTATTTCTTTCTGCGATGCTCTATCATTTCAGCTTTTATATCGCGAAAGTCGTGATTTCCCAATCATTTCGGCTATTTTTCTCGGTGCCCAATCATTTCGGCTATTTGTTTTATTTACTCACTGCTTTTTATTGCGAGTTGCCCAATCATTTCAGTTATTTTGTATGCATACATTTTTACTTGTTGATTTTGTTGCAAATTGCCCTATCATTTCGGCTATTTCGTATGCATGTGTGGCTCGCTGGCTTTTTGCTGCATACTTGGAATTAGACACCAATTTCGGCATCAGCACCGCTACAACTGGGATATTGCCAGGAGCGAATTATCATTTTCCTCTGTCGATATCGAACAAAGGTGGCTTACCAAACAGGGTTAAGATCCTGTCGACTAAGGCTTTTGACTTCATGAGCCGTAAGGGACTCATAAAGATTTTTCTCCCTACGAGTCGTGAGGATCTCTTAGGTGCGTTTTCTCCTTAGGAATCGTGAGGATTCCTAAGTGTATGTTCTCTTACAAGTCGTAAGGATCTTATAAGAGTATTTTCTCCTTATAAGTCGAGAGGACTTAGAAGGGTTGTTCACTGTGTAGACATATCCCCAGTCACTGGTGGGACTTTGTTAGGGAAATGGTTATTCGCGCCCGTGGATTGTATACAAGGGTCAATACTGAACCACTTGTAGGGCAGTATTGGAGGTTGCGATGGCTGCTTAAGAATAGGTTCAGATCCCTGTAGCTTAAGGCTTTTGAATCCTATGAGCTGTGAGGGTCTTATAGAAGGGTTCTCCTTGTGAGTCGTGAGGATCTCGCAACTGTAATTTCTCCTTACTAATCGTGGGGATCCCTAAGTGTGTTGCTTCCTTATGAGTCGTAAGGATCTCACGCAGGTGGTTTCTCCTCATAAGGTCGAGAGGACCTTGCAAGCGTCTTTTAACAAGATTGCGCCCTTTCGGGTTTTCACAAAACTCGCCGGTAGCCCTGCTGTTTTTACTCACGGAGCCCTTTCAGGTTTTCATCCATGCCCATTTTGCTTATAGACATACCGTTTTCTTCTTCTTCTTTTTTGTGTCAGCCTCGGGATGCTGCGGTCCGTAGTAGTTTATCGACGTCTCGGTCAACAGCCAGTTTTAGGACATAGTGGTCCGTCGTTATTTTAAGGACGTTTCGGTCCGACGCCAGTTTTAGGACATAGTGGTCCATCGTTAGTTTTAAGGACGTTTCGGTCCGAGAAAAGGAAGCCGGCTACTACTTACAGAGTTTAAGCTTAGGAAGATAGCAAGCGGACATAGGCGTCGTCATCTATCATTGACCTAGACCGTGACTCGTCAGGCGTAGTATTTTTTCAGGAAGCGACCATTTATTGGCCTGAAAGGTCTTTCACCATGCATATCCAAGAGTAGATAGGCTCCATCCTGGGAGACTTTGTCTATGATATACGGGCCTTCATAGTTCGGTTCGAATTTCCCCTGCTTGGTGCGATTGGGGATCATAGGTCTTTTAACCACTAGCACGAGTTCGCCTTGACGGAATGTTCTCGGCCTAGTCAAACTTTCATATGAGCGCGTCATCTTTGCTTTATAAGCCTCCAGACTCTGTTGTGCCACGAGCCGGTTTTCATCAAGGGCATCAAGCTCCTCAAGCCGAAGGTGAGCATTCTCTTCATCTGTTAGCTCGTAATGAACCGCCACTCGTAGAGAGGGCAACTCTATCTCGAGGGGGAGTGCCGCTTCTGTGCCGAATATCAATGCATACGGCGTTGTGTTTGTGGCTATTTTGAACGTAGTTCGATACGCCCAAAGAGCTTCATGCAGTCTCTCGTGCCAATCCTTCTTATTTCGAGACACCGTCTTTTCACGATCTTCGTCAAGGTCTTGTTGAAAGCCTCAGCTAGACCGTTAGCTCGGGGATTATAGACTAAAGAGTATCTCCAGTCTATATTATGCTGTTGTGCGAAGCGGCTAATTTTGTGGCTTCTATAGGCTGGCCCGTTATCGAAGATAATCCGTCGTGGAGTGCTGAACCGATAAATGACGTGTGTATTGAAGAAATGGAGAATATTCTCCGTCTTCACCTCCCTCAGCGGTACTGCTTCTGCCCACTTAGAGAAGTAATCAGTTGTCGCTAAAATGAACCGATGTCCTCTGGATGATGCCGGTTCGATGGAGCCGATTATGTCAATCCCCCACATTTCGAATGGCCAGCCAGCCGCTGTTGGATGTAGTGGATTCGGATGCTGATGGACAAAATCTCCGTGAATCTGACATGAGTGGCATTGCTTCGCGTATTCGAGGCAGTCCTGGATCATCGTGTGCCAATAGTATCCTATCCTTTTGATCTTCAGTTTCATCTTCGGTCCGGCTTGGTGAGAACCGCAGAGCCCATCGTGAGTCTCTCGGACGACTCTTTTCGCTTCTTCCGGTCCCAGGCATCTTAGCCATAAAGAGTCAAACGATCTCTTATACAGAGTATCATTGACGAATGAAAAAGACAGAGCTCGTTTCATTAGCTGATGTCTTGAGGACGCATCTTCAGGTGTTCGACGGAATTTGAAGTAGTCTATAAAGACTTCTCTCCAATCCTCAGCCTTTTCCTGGTCTTTTATTTGCAGGGCCGTTTGCTCGGTTGCTCCTTTTTCTTCGAATGACTCTGAAGATATTTCTGCCAGTGCAAGAACCCGACGGCTTTGCACAACGATCCTCACGTCATCGAGGTTCTCGTCGGCCAGTTCTTTAGTGAGCTTGGCTAATGCATCCGCTTTGCTATTTTCCGCACGCGGTATGCTCTCCAGGGCATATGCAGGAATTTGAGTCAGCAATTGTTGCATTCTCTCGCCGTATTTCATCAACTCTGGCTTGCACGTTTGATAGTCGCCATTTACTTGACTAACGATCAGCTGGGAGTCTCCATATATGAGAAGATTCTCAATTCCCATATTGACGGCAATCTCAAGACCTGCTATCAAAGCTTCATACTCGGCTTCATTGTTCATCCTCGTCTCTGTTAAGGAGAAGGCAAAGCGCATTATCCCTCCTTATGGAGTCACGAAGATGAGGCCTACCCCGGATTTGATTATAGGGGTGTTTTGTTTGCTCTTCTTCATGGAAGATAACCCATCGAAATAGAGTTCCCACTGGGTATCATTCTCTCTTCTCCCCCCGTCGATCGTGTCAAACGCGTTCTCATCTGGCAGTTCACATTTTAAGGGAGAGTCGGCAGGTATCGGATGCTCAGCGAGGAAGTCAGCGATGTCCTGGCCTTTCACTGCCTTGAGGGGACGATAAGTTATCGTGAACTCCATCAAGAGCAGGGCCCATTAAGCGAGCCGTCCCGTTAATATGGCTTTTGACATCAAGTATTTGAGGGGATCCACCTTTGATATGAGGTAGACCTCATGTGCCAACGCGTAGTGTCTGAGCTTTGTTATGGCGAAGATCAACGCCAGGCAGTGCTTTTCGATGGGAGAATAATTGCTTTCTGCCCCCAGTAGAACTCGATTCAAATAGTAGAGGGCTCTCACCTTCCCTTAGTCGTTCTCTTGTGCCCATAGCGAGCCTAAGGAACCTTCGAGGGCTGTTGTATACATGACGAGGGGTTTTCCTTTAACGGGAGCGGCCAGTACCGGTGGATTCTGCAAGTATTGCTTGATTTCATCCAGTGCGCTTTGGCATTTGCGATCCCAGACGAACGGGGTTCTCTTCTTCATTAGGTGACTGTAAGGACGACACTTGTCGGAGAGATTAGCTATAAATCGCCGGATATACGCGAGCTTCCCTTGGAGAGACCGCAGTTTCTTGAGAGTCCTTAGCGGAGGCATTTCTATGATCGCCTTGATCTTCGACGGGTCTATCTCGATGCCTCGGTGTCGGACAACGAATCCCAGGAACTTTCCCGAGGAAACTCCTAACGCGCACTTAAGGGGGTTCATCTTCAAGTTGTATTTCCGAAGCCGTTGAAACACGATCTTCAGATGCTCTAAATGTTCCTCGTATGATTTGCTTTTAACTATGAGGTCGTCGATATAGCATTCGATGATTTCATGTATGAGATCATCGAAAATTTTCGTCATGGCCCTCTAATAGGTGGCACCAGTGTTCTTTAGACCGAAGGGCATCACCTTGTAGCAGTATATACCCAAAGGAGTACAGAAAGCGGTATGCTTCTGGTCTTCGGGATGCATATTTATCTGATTGTATCCTGATGATCCGTCCATGAAGGTGAAAACTTCGTGAATGGACGTATTATCTATCATCAGCTCAGTGACTGGTACTGGGAAGTCGTCCTTAGGGCAGGCTTTGTTGAGATCCCGAATGTCCACACATATGCGCACCGTTCCATTTTTCTTCATCACTGGGACGATATTGGCGATCTAGTCAGGGTACTGAACCTCTTGGATGAAGCCAGAGTCGATTAGCTTCTTGACCTCGGCGTTGATGCTCATCTCAAGCTCAATCCGCATTCTTCTCGGTGCCTGTTTGATCGACTTGACGTCCGGGGATATTGCCAATTTGTGGACAGCAATCTCTGGATCTGGTCCTGGCATCTCAGAATAGTTCCATGCGAAGCAGTCTTTATGCTGCATGAGCACGTCCTTTAGCGTAGCCACCATTTCTTCAGACAACAGCTCACCGACGAATGTCGGCCGCGGGTCAATTGTCGTCCCCAAATCAATTTTCTTGAGGTTATCTGCAGTAGTATGTATTTCATCTTTCAGCTCTTTTGGCGCCGGTGGAAACTCTAAGATCACCTCGCCACCATCGTTTTCGAAGCACCAGGGGAGGTCACCCATATTCTCGGGTTCTTCTTCTGATAGCGTTATCACGTGACAGGTACGAGATCGCTTCTAAGACTGATATTGATCTGGTTCTATCCTTGCTGCATACGTGGCTTTTGGTTCATGCTTTTGCGGCGGGGTTACCCTTCAACTGCTGGATAAAGCGAACCTGCCGAGTTGATATTGGTCTTCAACCCAGTTCTTGAAGGTGAAGCAGTCTTCGAGAGGATGCCCTATTGCTTGGTGATAAGAGCAATAGTCTGGGTAAGAGACCCCGTCTGCTTTCTCTGGATGCTTGGACTCCGGGAGTGTCATCATCTGGTGTTTCATGAAAAGATCGAATATCTTCTTTGTCTTGTCTTGAGGAAAAGAATATTCTCGACCCATCTTCTTTATAAGAGACGAATCTTGGTTGCTCGATTCTCGATCGCGTGGCTTCTTTGTCCCGATTTTTCGCTGTCGAACGCTTTTCCTATTCTTTGGTTTATTTTTTCCTCTGCGTTGGGTCTTTTGTATGACGGGCTGGCGACGGAGGGCATCATCACTTTCTGTAGCCTGCTGAAGGAGGCGTTGCGTCCTGGCTTTCTCATAGATTGCCATTTCGCGATTATAATCGTCTTGAACCTTTTGACCCGCTTCCCTTATAAGCTTGTCCATTTGTACTTCGAACGACGGGCTTGGTATTTTCACGACGGGAGCTTGTTTTGGTTCAGGGTTAGCATCTTCCCACAGAGCATCTCCTTCTTCATCGAAGTCAGGTTTGGCGTAGCAGCCGCGGAATCGCTCCCGTTTCTTGGATTGAACGTACCCAAGCCCGATCGTTTCCATTCTCCCGTTGGGCAGCTTTCGTTGAGTTCCGGGGACATTCCAGATCCTGTTATAGAACCGAGCTTGTCGCGCAGTCTATTTGAAGGGTATGCCTTGGCTTCTCAAGAGCCTCTTCAATCCTTCTGTGTAGTATCTTGGAAGTCGGATGGGCTGAAGTCTGTTAAGTATTGAGTCAACACCATGCCAGACTTCTTTTTCCACCCTGGTCTCTGTTGATCGGTAAAAGAGGATCATCTTTTCATCTCTTCGCCTGGGAAGGACGTAGAATGTCTGCAGTTCTTGCACACTATAGGTATCAAGCGCGTCAAGCTCTTTGTAATGCTCTTGCGAAACCATAGCAATTTGCAAACTCCGCTCATCGCTAGCAAGGGCTTGCATTGATGGTCGAGCGGAAAATACAGCATTGACCTCATCTTCCGAGTCGCTGCCGAAGATCAACATAAGGGTGGATGGTCCCAGCTTGTTGCACTGGGGCGGCCCTGAATAAACTATTTCTTCTTCCTCCTTAGTGTCACTCCCGAAGACCGGAATAGTGATAATAGTTTTGTTCTTCAATTTGTGACATCTTTCCGTATCCTCAAAATCTGGTAAGAAGTATTTTGCATCTTCGTACTTTCGTACTTCATTCACGGAGAATGGGTTCAACTCCCCCGTCACAGTGTACTCGAGACCATCTCTGATGTACTTCATACACTGATGTTGTGTAGAAGGGATGATGTTGTACTCGTGTAACTAAGTCCTGCTAAGCAAAGCATTGTAGCATGTCTTGGCATCAATGATATGAAACTTGATGTCTGTAACAAGCAACCCAAAGCGTAGTGTCAATATTACAGACCCAAGCGTCCGTGATGACTGGGAGTCAAATATGGACATGGTGATTTTATCACGAGCAAGGTGCTGAACGCTCATGCAGATTTCCTTCAACACTCTCACATTAAGGAGATTGACGGAGGACCCATTGTCAACCAGGATTTTACCTATTTTGATATCATGACAGTTTCCGGAGACATAGAGGGGGCGGTTATGCTCGCACGTCCCGAGGAGGAGATCTTCATCGCCAAAGGTGATATCGGCTGTGTGCACTTCTTCCAGCTCGTCTTTCATCCATTCTTCAGCAAGGAAAGCTTAAAATTGGTCGGGCTCTTGTAATGCCCTGATCAGAGAATCTCTCGCCTCTTTGGATAGCAGAAGGGCGTCGAGAATGCTGAGCTGCGAGGGTATCTTCCTCAGGTGTGTCAGAACGTTGTAATCCACCTTACTTTCTTGGGCGGGTCCTTGGCTGTCAGCTCTTCGACGACTCGATCATCGAGGGCGATATCCTCAGGGACCTTTTCTTTCCCCTTATCCTTTTTATTGGATCCCTTATTTGCAGGTCCGAGATTCTTTTCAGGTAGTGTGCGATTGCGCAGCTGAATATTTTCACAGCTCTTTGGTTCTTCCTCTTTTCCCGAGGTGGATTCATTAAAGAGAGGGCCAAGGGTCATTTCTTCATCAAAGTCGCTCCCGAAGGTGAGAACATGCGATCCCTCGTAGTCAACCATATGACAGTTGGCGGCAGTTCTTTTGCGCCCTTCGGTCATATTTCTTTGCTCCCGACGAGTTTTGCGTTTCATCCGCTTGAAATGTTAGTGGTGGGCAACATATCCCTGCCACCATCTTTTAAAAGCGTTGCACTCTTCGGTGGGGTGCGCAATCTTTCAATGATATAAGAAGTAGTTAGGGTGTATATCCGCTTCATCAGGAGTGTTTCCTTCGGAGGGTGGCAGCTTCATTCCCATCGATATGGCTTTGGCGAACCTCTTCCTTGTCTTGAACCTGCTTTTATTTGCGGCGAATGTACTTTGATCTGCTGGGAGTGCTTTGACCCTTTCATCCAGTCGCCGACGTTTGGCCTTTTCAAATATGGCCATTTCGCGCTCCCGGTTAGCTTTACTTTTCAAAAGAGCTTCGTTCAGGAATGCATCAATCATTTCATCTGATGGTCCTAGAAGTTCCGGCTCAGGATCTGCCCCCATTTTCTCTGCGTGAGGAGCTTCTTCATCGTTTATTAACGAGTGGGAGATCATATGGCAACTTGCCACATAATCTTCAGGCTCACCTGACGAGTCTTCTCCATTGTCGTCGTCTCCGTCTTCAAGGACGTGGCTGAGAAATTCTTGGAGTGTGACTGGAGTCTGCGCTTTTTGATTATATTCTTCCAACGCGTCAATCTGTTTTTGTAGGTTCGTGCGCTTGTCACCAGGCTTCACGGGCTTTTTGGTCTTCTTCTTCTTCGAAGACTTTGACGGCTGGGTGTGAGCGCTTTGGCTATCACCACCAATCTTTAGAGTTGGACGCGGTTTCAGCATTCCCTCGATGATCTCGGGTTCAAGTGGATTTTTCCACCTAACCGCTGGATATGTTTGGAGATCCTTCAGCATTCTTTTAGTCTTCGCTGAAAGAACGACCTCCCATGGAGCTTATTCTAAAAAAGAGCATGATGCCCACGGTGTGTCTGTCATTTTGAGAGCGTGTGGCTGAGGCGGGTTTACTTTCCAATTCTCGGATAGTGCGAACTTGCCCTGTTGGTATTGATCCTCAATCCAACCTTTAAAGACGAAGCAATCTTCAATTGGATGGCCTGTCATTTGGTGATAGGGGCAATAATTAGGATTATTAGCCTCACCGGGTTGCAATGTGCGTTTTGGATTCGGCAAATTAATGAGCCTATTGCGCACCGCCAGATCGAACAATCTCCTCGTTTTGTCCCGGGGAAATGAATAAGGGCGCTTTATTTTCTCATTATAGTCTCGTCGTCTCTTGTCTTGTCGATCAGTTAGTTTTGGGCCACTGGGCTACTGTTGAGCATTTGCGATGAAGGTCGCTTTTCCTTTGCCCTTTTCATTCCATGGCTCCGGCTTTGAAGGAGACGGTCTATGACCCATCTGGTCCATTTGGGCCAGATTGTCGATCAAGGCCTGGAACGTGGTCGGTTTGAAGAACATCATAAATTGGGAAATAGTCGCTTGAGGGTCAAGAGTGCCTATGAACATGCCCACTGCCGGCTTCTTTGATGCGCTGCTCACATTTTGACCAAAAATTCCGCCATCGTATTGCGTATTGAACCTATGTCTTGCCCAGTTTCACCCTGACATTGATCAATGCCGTTATTGGGGTGCGTTCACTAGCACTCGCGAAGCGCTGGGTGAATAGCAGCTCCATTTCTGCAAAAGTTTTGACGGAGTCGTTGGGAAGCTCCGAATACCACTCGAACGCCGTCTCCGACAAGCTACCAACAAACTGGCGGAGCAGAAGTTTATCATCACCTCCAGTGTTGCCACATAGAGCCTTGAACTGGGCGACATGTTGATGCGGATTTACCATCCCCTTATATACATGGAATTTAGGGATCGTATATCCCGGCGGGTACCTTATTTGGTCATACCATCCTGGATAGGGCCGTCCAATCTTAACAATTTGCCCAGCTGCTTCGTTCGCCTGGTGAACTCGTATTTGCTGAGCAATGTAATCATCCAGAGCGGCCTTGGAGATGGTCTCCTCCTTGGCTGCTGAAAGAGACGAAAGAGGGTTCGATGTCTCTCCTCTGTCATCTTCAATGATAATCGGGGGGGCTTCAGCTGGAGGTTCCGGCTGTAATATCATCCCGGCCATGTCTTGGAACAAAAGAGCCATTCGTTTTATATTGGCTGCCTGCTCCGCGGCCCCTTTTTCATTCCTCTCGAGCATTCTTCGGAGGAAATCAGCATCAGTTTCTTGTTCCTGACGCTGCTCTGAGGTCCCCGGATTGTCTTTTGGCCCAGTGAGTGCGGCCATTGCAGTTAGCATCTCCTGAAGTTTCTGCTACTGCTACTCCTGAACTTTTGTTATCGATCGAGTAAGCGGTCGATGACCTGTGGAAGCACGACTTTCCTTTTTTCCGAAAGCCATATAGACGGTATGTGTTACCATGCCCCCAGATTTGGAGCGTTTAGACTCAGCTTCTTTGCGGTTCGCCACGGTCACAGGGGCTTTCTCTGGCCTCCTTCTCTTGTGAGCGGCTGATATTGAGGGAGACATTGCAGCGAGCACACATACGGCTGTCGCCTTTTGTGGCTTGACAGGATGGTTTTCTCCTTGTCGAGCTTTAAGCTTCTTTGATCGGCGAGAGTAGGTCGGGTCAATCACCGATTCCTGGACCTGTCGCCAGACTTTATAAATTTGGAGGACAGTCGCTGAGGGGGCTGCTCCGGCTTCTTTTCTGTAGTAATCTCTATAGGTGGAGGAGATCTCTTCAGCACGGCAGTCGGAGAGTTCTTGCGAACCCTCCTAAGCGGTTCAAAGCTGTTCCCAGTTGGAACAGCAGCATTGATTTCTACCATGGGAGCTGGCGGAGTCAGTCCAGAAGGGGAGCTGCCCCCAGCCTTCCTTACTCGGCACCAGTGACGATGGCGAGCATGTTGTGCTGTTGGAGTTGGTTCAGCTATAGGGGTGACCTCATCATGCCCCCTGTTTTGACGAAGGGTTGTCGCCGACGTCAGCCTCTTGAAGACCGATGTCCGTTGAGAAGCAATGTCCAATCTGTCAAAGACAGACTTCTGAGCAAGGGAAGCGGCTTTGAGGACTTCGCCTGGAGCGGGAGCCGGAACGGCCAGCCTTGTGAAGACTGACTTCTTGGCAGAAGAAGTCTCTCTGATAATTTTGTCCGCTTGAGCCGGGATGGCTATCCGCTTAGGGATGGCTGCTTCAGGTATCGCGGGCTTATTGGCGCTCTGGCCTAGTCTGTTGAAAACTGAGGCAATGGAGCTGGGCGACCCGTTGAGAGGGGTCGCAGTAGTGGTAAGTCGATCAAATGCCGACTTCTTTGGGGCTTCCTGCAACGGCAGCGGGGCATTGAAGTTCATGGATGGGAGCATGGTCCCGAAGAATAGTCTAGTGGTAGCTTGAGTTATTTGCTCCACCGGCATCTTGAACAGTGAGGCCGCTTGGGGCCCGTAGGTTACACCTCCAGATGAGGCGGAACGGGAGCTGCAGTTCCAGTTGGAGCAGTTGGAGGCCATTTCTTTTTCTTTCTGCACGAGAGCAAAACCAAATCTTAGTACCTCGAACCCAAGGGAAACCATATCAAACCGTAATTCGTTCGCGAACATGACACACGAAGTGTGGATTAGAAAGAGGAAAAGGTCCCACCATGCGTGCCAGAATTTGTTACCCGCCGAAACACAGAGACGCGACCGCGTAGGTCCGTCTTGCCTGAATTTCAGGGCAGATGCTAATTGGTACTATCCGTCCACCTCTCCGAAGATGCCAAGTTGATTTATGACACCATGTATCGAAGGTTTAAACGGATGCGGCCGATATAGCAGACTTCGCCAGATTCCCTCTCATTTGAGGGGGGTTTTATTGTGGGGACGCTCTTCCCCACAGGCGCAAGCCCCTGCAGTTAATTTCGCTACCGCATCGCGGTAACCACTTTCTCCTTCTCCAGATGGTCACTTCATGTCGTGGGCGTTTGTTTTGTTTTTGGTTGCCCATGGATTGTATACAGAGACTAATTTATGTTGTCTCCCGTAGGGCGTGGATTAGTCCAAATCCGTATCTTCTTAGATTTGGGTTTGGGGGTTGGGTTTAAGAATACGTTAGTCTCATTTGGGACTAAGATCAACTTAAACGTATGTTAAAGATACGTTAGTCTAATTTTTAGACTAAGATCAACTTAACAGGATCGTTTAGATCCAACAAGAGAGCAATTGGACTCTATTGTTTAGTTTAGGGACATTGCGGTCGATAATTAGTTTAAGGATATTACGATCCAATGTTAGTTTAAGGACATCTCAGTCCAGGTTAAGGACATCATAGTCCGTGAGATTAAAGACATCACACTCAAGGTTAAGGACATCATAGTCCATGAGTTTAAGGACCCCACAGTCCAGGTTAAGGACATCATAGTCCGTGAGTTTAAAGACCTCACAGTCAAGGTTAAGGACATCATAGTCCATGGGCTTAAGGACCCTACAGTCCAGGTTAAGGACATCATTGTCCATGAAATGTATGGTTGTCGGGACCCGTCATCTCTCTGAAGACGTTGAAGGATTACAACGACAAATATCAGAGGAGTTCAGAGATGTATCCTTAAACCGATGCGGGTTGAGAGACCTGTAGTCCAATTGGGACTAAGATCTGTGATTTATGGGCATATGAACTCAATTAATCTGAATTGAGGACTTATGGCAATTTGGGCTAAGTTCATTCAATTACAATGTTCAACATTTGTTTTTGAATTGTTAGATGTTTGTTTGAGCCCAATCCCTTTAAAAATGCTAATCATTGGTTTAGTCTCTGACAATGTTTTGTCTTTAGTTGAATGATGTGCATTTATCATAGCTCCAGGCTTATTCAAAGAACAGTTTATGTTCTGTCTAAGCATACATAAAAGCATGTGGCGCACTTGGAACTAGCGCCAGTCGATAAGCGCAGTGCGCTATGGTTAAAGCGCTAATGCGCTTAGCGCTTTGCGCCGGATATGAAGCGCTAATGCGCTTAGCGTTTTACGCTAAATGAAGAGCGCTGATGCGCCTAGCGCTTTGCGCTAGATGTAGAGCGCTGATGCGCTATAGTTGAAGTGTTGAGGCGTTTGGCGTTGGTGCCGTATAATGAGCGCAAAGCGCTTTTAGTAATGCAGTGCACACGTGAGGAGCATGTGGCACGCATAGCGCTGAGCGCTAGCCAATGAGCGCAGTGCGCTGTGTTTGAAGCGCTATGGCACTGCAGCGCTTTGCGCTAGATGAAGAGCATTAAGGCACTTTTAAATTAGGAGCGCTAAGGCTATTCTTAGATTAGGAGCGCTAAGGCTCTTCTTAGGTTAACTTTACGCCCTGAAGATTATCTTTCCTTTGATAAGAGACTTTGTCTCAAGATTCTAAGAACAAAGTTCTTAGTTTATAGGAGATATTTCAATCTCTTTTTGATGAAAAACATTGCCTTTATGGATCTGTAATCCTAAGAGAATTGAATAATTCTCCCACCCTCCTTTATAATGAGATGTTCATAATCTCTTTTGTGAAAGACAATTTGTCTTATAGATCTATGATCTGTGAAAGAAGTAAATACTTCTTTTTATATTTAGATGATTTCGTCTTTCTATTCTTTTTTATACCTTGAAAAGAATTGTCTTCTTTTGCCAAGAGCTTCTTCTTCTTCCTGATATTTTCTCAAAGTTTATGGGGGGGTTCCTCTCTCTGAGACTTGAAGTCTCGGGGCCTTTATATAGGGCAAGCTGATTTGTTCAATCGGTTAAAGAGATTTATTCTCTAATTGATTTGGGAATTTCCCCATCGTCAGATCTTTGATCTAAGGGCTTCTGGTTTACAGAAGATAATCTTCTTGTTTTTTTTAAAAAGATTGGGAAATCTTTCCCCCTTACAGAATTTGTTCTGTATTTTAGTGATTTTTAATCACCATTGGATCATTGTTCCAACGGTGTTCCAAATTCAGGGCACAATCTTTTCTGTTTAGTAAGATTCAATAGAATTTCATTCTTGTTAATTGATGATTTAATCATATCCGTTGGATATTTGATCCAACGGTGAGGAACATTTAGTTCCAGCGCTAGCTCTTATGCGCTCTGCCCATGATGCGCTACTTGGAGCGCAGTGCTCTTAGCGCTAGCGCACACGTGCTTTGCACGTGGTGCGCTACTTGGAGCGCAGCGCATCTAGCGCTAGCGCCTATGCGCTTTGCACGGGGTGCGCTAGTTGTAGCGCAGTGCTATTATAAAAGCGTAGCTTTAATTCAAATTTTGAATTCTGAATAGATCTTTGCTCTAGTTGGGGAAACAACTGTATACTTGCGGTTTAATTTGGAGAACACTTAAAATCTCAATCAAGTTTTTGGCGCCATTGCCGGGAGGGAGGCGTAGTATTTTAATTAGTTTTAATTTAAGTTAATTTAGTTTAGTTTTAATTTATTTGATTCTACCAATTTTTCTGTTCTTATTTCAAGAAATGAGACGAACATAGAGAGAGCTTAGTTCGTTTCGACGACGGAGCAATTTTCGCTGAACCCTAACTCCAAAATTTTTTGGCTGAAACCACCATCCAGGTCATTTTGGCCGAAATTTGAGTGGTTCTTCCCTTCTGGCTTTTTTCTTGGTGAAGCACTTCTTTCCTTGTTTCCAGATCTACGGTCCAATTTTGACAGGATAGCTTCCTTTCTTTCCTAAACCCTCTCTTCAATAGATTGCCTTTTCTGCAGGATTCTTTGCGCCGCAAAAATCAAAATAATTAAAAAAAATCTTTCTTTTGGTTGATTTATTGTTAATTTCATATTTTAAAACAGACTTAATTTCGGATATAGTGCCCTCAGAGTCAATTATTGGATCACAGGCATGTGATTGCAATGATTGAGGGAGGACCTATACCGGTAGGACAGTCTTACTCAAGATGATAGTATGCTATCTGGTTTATCTTTATCATCGTGTACTGCTTTAGGTGACCTTACAGGTCGCCATTACACATTGATAGAGCCCTTATGATTCTTGCTTGACTACCAGCAGTATGATGGCGATCATATACGTGGGAGCTGGGGTCTATAAGCACATCCTTAAAAGGTCCCTAGTCATGGGAGTTTCGAGACAGGGCATCGATACTCCGGAGTAGACTAGTGTATACAGTCAAGACCCCGACGAGGGGCGGTGGCCCGTCTCACAAGCCATTGGTGTCAGTTGGTTCACCTAAGAAGTATACAGGTGCTTATTGGGTTATGAGTACACTGGACATGACTCGCTGGGAACATGCTAGTTGGTATTATACCTGACGTAAGATAACAGTTCCCTGGTGACATGTGTACAGGTTAGTTCATCGACCTGAGATCGTCATTTGTCTCGTGTGAGTTCCCACTGTGCTTTGATTACTACCCTACCACGGCTCAAAGGAGTCATCCAAACAGGTTTTAGTTGGGTATAGTCCCGAGCCACATGGAGGCAAGTGAGCGGATCGGCAGAGGATTCGTCTCTCCTGGTATTGGGGGTGAGATCGCGCTGTGTCTAGGAGAGCCATTACACAAAGCCTTCGGCCGAGGCAAGAGATTTACTGGTAGGTATTCCGGTAGTATCTCAGGGTGTTCTGGGCTACACTCCGACATGACTTGTACCGCTTTTAGGGTTCTGACTTTTACCAACCCCCTATGCCCGCCATGCGATACTCATAGACGAACGGACTGGACTGTATGGATATTGTCACTGACAGGCTCAGTAGGGTGTCAGGATGAGTTCGCTCATCGACCTCCCTTTTGATCAATACCTGGTAGCTCGTTACGTACGGCTAATATCTCTGACGTGCTAGTGGTTAAATCCACAGCCAAAGTATTGACGAGTCTTTAGAGTCCCCCACAAACAGTTTCTCAAGTTTCGGGCGAAACGTTGTAGAGGCCGTATGATATATGGCAGGGTCCTATCATATACGTGCAGTAGTGCATGGATCATGATCGGGCGGATCATACTAGTAGGCTTTGGTTTAAGCCGGATCCTAGTATTAGATTTGTTGGATTACTTTAGTCTCGTCGCATTCGCATTCAGTCGGAATGCGGATGCAGGTATGTATATACAGGTGAGGGGTATCCTTGTGATCCGTCACGAGTTTACTTTAAATGTTGCCGTATCTTTTTATTGTTGCAAACATTTGGATTAATGTTTACATATGGATATTATGAGCTAGAAATCATCATTTAGAGCATTAATGGTGACACATGCCCAAGTGATGACTCATGGTCTCTTTTCTTGTGCATGTGTCACATTATGAGATTGATTTGAGTGATGAAATGAGAGCAAGAGAGAGAGGGGCGGCCAAGGTTATGGTGAGCTCTTGTTTTTCTTTTTCTTACACACTCTCATTTTGATCATTCTATCACAAAAGAAAAGAAAGAGAAAACTTCATCTTCCTCCTCTTTCTTCTCTAGCTCCTAATCTCCATTAATGGCAACACCTTCAATCTCCATCCAAGCAATGGATGCAAGAGACAAAGTGATCACAAACATTCTCTATAACACCTTGGACACGTCGGCTAGCACACTTCATGCCCAAGTTGCTTCGGATGAAGTGGGAGCCCGTAAAAAGAATCGACGATGTAGTGCCCTTTCCGACGAGGAGATCGAGACCGGAGATGCCACGAGGAGCTTGGGATGGTGGCCAAAGACCGAAGGACACGGATCGATCGGTATAACTTTCTAACCCTCTCTCTAGATAGCTAGTTGTAGGTTAATGGTTCGATTCGGGTTTTAAGCATACGCCGGTTTCTAGTTTAGAAAAAATTTCGTTTCTGCATTTTGGTCTCGGAGAGACGGCCGGGGCGCTACCGTAGTCTTACATGGTATCAGAGCCAGGCCATTAACCTTTACTAGCTTGCTCTAACGTATTTAGAACTTCGATCGGAAAAAAATTCCGAAACCACGATTTCAAAAAGTGCAGTTTCTGTTGAAATTTTTTTGTTGTCAAAAAATTATTTGGTGTATTGCAGATTACTGTGAAAATTTGGTAGCCTATTATTACTGTTGCGCCGCGGAACCGTGGCCTTACCCATGCTTTGGCCACGGTTCCGCCTCCATTCCATGTCATCAATGCACCAAATTTTCTACAGTACTCTCTGACTTGGAATTGTGGTTTCTGGTATTTTTAGTTTGGGCCCAGATTTGTTTGAGTACTGGGTATTGTGCTTGGGGCCCACTTCGGAGAAATTTTGTCGATCGAAAATTTTAAACATGTTAGTTCACAGTATTTACATTATATCTGCGACCGTGAATGTCATTTGATCGGTAAATCCTG
This sequence comes from Agapanthus africanus, assembly GCA_030015575.1. Classification (NCBI taxonomy): domain Eukaryota; kingdom Viridiplantae; phylum Streptophyta; class Magnoliopsida; order Asparagales; family Amaryllidaceae; genus Agapanthus; species Agapanthus africanus. The sequence continues at coordinate 498,327,851 of JASDDO010000001.1, read as the reverse complement.
TCTAATTGCTATAACCCTTTTAGACGGATTTGCGAACGTGACATTCACGTTGATGTTCTGTGTTGTGCTGTGATGTTGTGGATTTGTCGTGGTGGATAGCCTGGTGCAATGGTAGTACAGTTTGGTTGTATTTGTACATTTGATATTGCGGGGCGAGCGTCCAACATGTGGACTGCCGTCACTGCCAGTTTGTATATTATTCTTTTGGGGCACGACCGGGCTGAGGTCGATGTACCCGTTGTATATATTTTACTTTCTGTACTAGGATTACCCCGTGGAGGGGTGCACGGGTAGCCGGGTTCTAGAGGGCAACGGGCCCGCATCTCATGGCTTTGAGACGGAGGAGGCTTTACTCTAGAATTGGCGTGCTATTCACCGCACTCGTAGGGGGTACAGGTTTACCCAAGGAGGGATGCTCAAGTTACCAGATTCCATAAAGTGCTGGGTGGTCCATTCACTTTGTTGAAGGGGGCTGCCTCGCTTCAGGTTTTGGCGGGTAACTTGTCGCGCCCGTAGGGGTCTAGGATTTCATTGCACAGGCTATCCATACGACCAGGGGAACGTTGGGTTTCAGTAGCGGCTCTATAAAACCCGGGGATCCCAGTTATCTGTATTATTCTGTGATGCTTATTACTCTCTGTGATGTTTCATTTTATCACGCCATGAGCGAATATTATATATTGATATATATACTAGTAGATGTTGTATATGTTTTACACCCGCGCTAGTCCAGTCCCCGCTCTGTCGTTAGTTAAGTAACCTAACGGGTGATGACGGGACCCAGTGGCGAATGCGGATGGCATATACGTACATCGTATTTTCATTCTTTATTGGTGTGATCAATTGATGGGACTGCATTGATTCGGATCAATGCAAGCTAAACAAACCTATTCTGATGTTGTTGGAACATTTTTCAAAAAGCTGTTATTGCAAGGACGTTCTCTTTTGTTTTGCACAGTGGTATTCGGTTATGAATATCCAGCACCTCAGTCGACGAGGCAAGGGCCGAGATCCCTTCACCAGGAGTGACCCCTTGGACAGAAGTTTGCGTCAGGGTAATAACTTCACTATACCCGATTGCCTTTTTTGCTTTGCATCGTGGTATTCAGTTGGAATATCCTGCACCTCATTCTACGGGGAAAGAGCCGAGATCCCTTCACCGGGAGTGACCTCTTTAGCAAAGGGTTTTCGCCACTATATTTTTATATAAAGCTATGCAGTTCCTTCAATGATATCAAGTTCATTACGTTAAAGGTTTTTCGCCAAAAACCAGCCGTATCCCTCCGTCATTTCAGATTAGTATTGCTTAGTATTCGTGCTACGTATGTCGTGCATTGCCGAGGCGTAGTGTTCGGTAGCTCTGTAATGCTTTTCTGTCGCATGGATATGTGGATTGATTAGGACAGTCGTACGGTTATGTTGGCATTGTCAAGGACTCGTACTGGTGGGTTTAACGCAATTAAGATAATGATGGGTTGAACTTGACTAGGACTCTTTGATATGTTGGCATTGTCAAGGTCACTTGGGTCCTAGCGGTAAAAACACATATCGGGAGTTTCTAAAGAAACTGAAACTTGCCAGGTATGCACATACCTTCTGGAGTGTGATAATGTGAGGGGATTCCATCACATTATTATGCGATGGTAGTTGGATCCCGATTCCCACTGATGAGTTGGTTTACTCCTCGGGTGATCCCGACTAATTCTTTTTTCAGGTTTGGAGGAGAATTTGAGGTTACAGTGGGAGGTTTCCTGATTAGATAAAGTGATAACCATTCTGATCTAGGTTAGAGTGTACGCAGAGTGTTTCTTTTCTCTCTCTCTTTGGCAGCGACCACAGCCCGACCCTTGACTATGACTCAGTGACCAAGTTAACCGAACTTTCTTAAAACACTGGCTTTTGGATTTTCAGAGTTGCATACCTTATTTCCACTCCTACTTTTACCCTTTTCTCCAGAACACCCCGTATTACTATGAACGACCACCTCCATTGGATAAAACCATCGTATGGTTATATACGAACTCGAAGGAACTTGTTCCAGATTCGAGGATGGTTTCTGGTTTTGGAGAAAATGAATAGGACTATTCAGTTGTCTTTTCCTTTTACCTTCTCTCAGGTTGCGAGTGCTCCTTGGATTAGGACGGTACACCTGTTATGCTAATTGGATGGTCTTCATCCAAACCATAGGCAGGTGCCGAACGGTTGGGAAGGAAGAAAACCATTTAGCCTAACGATGGTGTACAAAAGGTAATAAGTTAAGACATATAAAGGGATTAGTAAAATGGCAAAGTAAATTGCGACTGCTATTCACGACCAAACCAAGTATTTCATCGCCACTCCTACTTCACCTTTGTATTTCTCCGGAATACCCCGTATCACTATGAAGATCCACAGTTTATTGGATACTCCATCGTATGGTTATATACGAACTCGAAGGAACTTGTTCCAGTTCGGGGATGGATTCTGGTTCAGGAGAAATAGGAATAAGGTTTTATTCAGTTGTCTTTTATCTTCACCTTCTCTCAGGTTACGAGTACTCCTAGGATTAGGAGAGTACACCCATTATTCTTATTGGATAGTTTTCTTCCAAACCATAGGCCGATGCCGAACGGTAGGAAAGGAAGAAAACCATTTAGCCTAAAGGGGTGTACAGAAGGTAATGACTAAAGACATATAAAGGGATTTGGAGAGATGGCAAAGAAATATACGGTTACAGTTGTGAATCTGATAATGGAAGAGGCATTACTAAGAATACCCGTATACCCCTCCGAAACATTTACATGTTTCAGTTTCACTGTGTACTGTTAAAAGAAATCTGATTTCCCAATTAGCCCTTGCTCTAGAGTATGTATTTACCAGGTTTGATTCTCACATCTGTATGGTTTTACAGATGATGAGTGGGAGTAAGTTATTGGGAATTGGGTGATTATCCTCATTATATCGGGATTTGATGTAATTGGTGATATTTGAGGAAATCGCCTGGGTTGTTTGCCGGACGGCAAATATTTGGTTTTGAATATCCGTTGTTATGCACCAATTTCAAATTGATATATCTGTATGTTTATTTTTATAAAGTGAGATATAACTTTTTGAAATTATGTCCATGACATTTACTTATATCAGTGGATGGTTAGGTAAGGAGATTAAACAGCTGTGTAATTCTTCTTAACCATAAGTACAGTTTTCAACCTACAACACACAAGGAATGAGTTGTTAGACTCAAGGGACTTATACAGAGTATTGTATGTTGTCCAGTGTCCATTAGGACAGATGGGTTGGTCCTCGTACTATATTCGGTTTACTTATGACTTCTCTAGTTTTTAGACAAGTGTTTCGTAGAAACACAAGGTCCAAATTTTGAGAAGTTATAGGTATATGAATAAAGTAGAGAACCAGGTGTTGCAAGTATCGGGATTCTTCAAGGTGATCGAAGATGTAGATACTTGTGTATGGTATTCAGTTGATAGTAATAGTTTTAAGAACTTGCTTTTCTTTCAGGTTACTCATATCTGGATGTATTCCTAAGTTAAGTAATGCTGATGGCCTCTCTCCATTTAGTTGACATGCACTGGAGACAGCTGCATGATTTGAATCTGGTTCAAATTAAATTAGTGCCTCTATTTCTATATTGGATATAGAACGATTCATATCTTAACGATATTAAGGTACGGGGAGTTGTCCGGCTTATGCTTAAAACCAGACTCTGGATAACTCAAGGCACGTTTCTGTAATGCCTGTTTGTGGGTTGACCCGGGCTATGACGAGGGTTGATTTTCTTCCATCTGGAAGATCAATAGTGATATTGTTCTTGACTTTCCATAGTTTTAATAAAAATGGATTTTTCAGAAAACAGAAATGGGAGTATGGTAGAACTGGAAGTGATTCCAGAACCGCAAACGATTACTGAAAATTTGATAAGAACCTAAAGATTCAATCTTGTTTGACATTCCATTGTCCACTCCGTAGATATGGTGGGTAACCTCAGGAACTCGAGAGGTACTTCGGTATGCTCATGGACGGTGACAAGGTGGTTCTTGTTTACCCAGACTTGCCATTGCTGTTGTTCCAGACTGTGAGACTCGGCAGCTGGATGAGTATAGTGTCGTTCTAAATTAGCTTTAGAAGTATACGTGTATATAACTCTGCCAGAGGGTTGTCGTAGTCAGTGGGAGCAGCGGAAGCATTGGTGGACAAGTAGCTTATGTCTATTTATGGACTAAAGCAGATATAGCGGAGATAGATCATCTATTTCTGATGTGACAGTCATAGGTTTGACTTCATCAGAATAGGGGATGGATCTGTTAAGAAGGTAGTAAGGTGTGATGTCCTGGTATTTGGATGACATACACAAAGTAGGAAGTGAAATTCCTATACTACGATCGGTTATGATTTGGTTGTCACACAGTGGTTTCTCCACATATGATATAGATATAATATCAGACATTCTAGTTACTAGATCTATGGTTTTAGATCTAGATTTAGGAAGTGTCCCAATCTGGATAGTTAGACAGCATTCTAAAGGTGTTTTAGAATGGACGGCTCCCGGCACGGTAGTGTACCTGCAGGTGATGGAGTCACCCTCTATAAAGGTGTTTTAAAGACTAAAAGGGAGAGGGATGTGCATGATTGGTAGATCACTTGTTTAGGCAATTGAGTCAATCATGAGATATCAAGTACCACACCAGACGTTGTTTTTTGCACTATATGCAATAAGTTGATATTAATCCTATCCTGAAGAAACGTTCGGAAGCAGTTTTAGAACATAAGTTGATGTTCTAGGGATATGATAACAACAGCCTATTTTGGGAGACGGTTATCATTCCAGGCTTCCAAGGTGACCTGGATGACAGAGTGACTGTAAGAGTTATAGTTTTCCCTCTAACGAAGGGAAGTATTTTGGACAGGTGGTCCAAGCGGATACTGAGGGAGGTGTGGCGCGGGATACTGATTAAGTTCAGTTGACGATATAGTCTAAGAAGTTTGGATTTGTAGTTCATTTATGAACTAGGTCCCATCAGATATCCAGACATATTCTAAGACAGGTATTGCTCATTTCGGGGGATGGCTTTCTCCACGAACTTGAGATAAAGAGAGACATAGAAAGAAACATCAGGGCGGATCCACTCACTGAGGCTATTCCTCGAACGCAATAGTTTCGCAAACGGGCTTTGTGAGACTGATTAGTAGAGGAGATGGGTGTTCGGTATCACACGGGCTGTGAGTATGCGACATCGCAATAATTAGCCTTGAGTGCAAGTGGGAGATTGTTGGATATAGTGCCCTCTGAGTCAATTATTGGATCACAGGCACGTGATTGCAATGATTGAGGGAGGACCTATACCGGTAGGACAGTCTTACTCAAGATGATAGTATGCTATCTGGTTTATCTTTATCATCGTGTACTGCTTTAGGTGACCTTACATGTCGCTATTACACAATGATAGAGCCCTTAGGATTCTTGCTTGACTACCAGCAGTATGATGGAGATCATATACGTGGGGCTAGGGTCTATAAGCACATCCTTAAAAGGTCTCTAGTTGTGGGAGTTTCGAGACAGGGCATCGATACTCCGGAGTAGACTAGTCATACAGTCGAGACCCCGACGAGAGGCGGTGGCCGGTCTCACAAGCCATTGGTGTCGGTTGGTTCACCTAAGATGTATACAGGTGCTCATTGGGTTATGAGTACACTGGACAGGACTCGCTGGGAACATGCTAGTTGGAATTATACCTGACGTCAGATAGCAGTTCCCTGGTGACATGTGTATAGGTTAGTTCATCGACCTGAGATCGTCATTTGTCTCGTGTGAGTTCCCACTGTGCTTTGATTACTACCCTACCACGGCTCAAAAGAGTCGTGCAAACAGGTTTTAGTTGGGTTCAGTCCCGAGCCACATGGAAGCAAGTGAGCGGATTGGCAGGGGATTCGTCTCTCCCGGAATTGGGGGTGAGATCGCGCTGTGTCTAGGAGAGCCATTACACAAAGCCTTCGGCCGAGGCAGGAGATTTACTGGTAGGTATTACAGTAGTATCTCAGGGTGTTCTGGGCTACACTCCGACACGAGTTGTACCGCTTTTGGGGGTCTGACTTTTACCAACCCCCTAGGCCCGCCATGCGATACTCATAGACGAATGGACCGGACTGTACGGATATTGTCACTGACAGGCTTAGTAGGGTGTCAGGATGAGTTCGCTCATCGACCACCCTTTTGGTCAATACCTGGTAGCTCGTTACGTACGGCTAATACCTCTGACGTGCTACTGGTTAAATCCACAGCCAAAGTATTGACGAGTCTTTAGAGTCCCCCACAAACAGTTTCTCAAGTTTCGGGCGAAACGTTGTAGAGGTCGTATGATATATGGCAGGGTCCGATCATATGCGTGCAGTAGTGCACGGATCATGATCGGGCGGATCATAATAGTGGGCTTTGGTTTAAGCCGGATCCTAGTATTAGATTTGTTGGATTTCTTTAGTCTCGTCGCATTCGCATTCAGTCGGAATGCGGATGCAGGTATGTATATACATTTGAGGGGTATCCTTGTGATCCGTCACGAGTTTACTTTAGATGTTACCGTATCTTTTTATTATTGCAAACATTTGGATTAATGTTTGCATATGGATATTATGAGCTAGAAATCATCATTTAGAGCATTAATGGTGACACACGCATAAGTGATGACTCATGGTCTCTTTTCTTGTGCATGTGTCACATTATGAGATTGATTTGAGTGATGAAATGAGAGCAAGAGAGAGAGGGGCAGCCAAGGTTATGGTGAGCTCTTGTATTTCTTTTTCTTACACACTCTCATTTTGATCATTCTATCACAAAAGAAAAGAAAGAGAAAACTTCATCTTCCTCCTCTTTCTTCTCTAGCTCCTAATCTCCATTAATGGCAACACCTTCAATCTCCATCCAAGCAATGGATGCAAGAGAAAAAGTGATCACAAACATTCTCTACAACACCTTGGACACGTCGGCTAGCACACTTCATGCCCGAGTTGCTTCGGATGAAGCGGGAGCCCGTAAAAAGAATCGATGATGTGGTGCCCTTTCCGACGAGGAGATCGAGACCGGAGATGCCGCGAGGAGCTTGGGATGGTGTCCAAAGATCGAAGGACACGGATCGATCGGTATAGCTTTCCAACCCTCTCTCTAGATAGCTAGTTATAGGTTAATGGTTCAATCCGGGTTTTAAGCATACGATAGCGCCAGTTTCTAGTTTAGAAAAATTTTCGTTTCCGCATTTTTGGCTTCGGAGAGACGGCCGGGGCGCTACCGTAGTCTTACAATTAAAGGGTCAAGAAACCCAACAATAAGATTAGGTGGGTATTTCATCACCTTTCCTAAGCCCCACAAACCATAAACATAGCATATGCGTTCACCCACATTAGTTAAAAAATATCTAGACTCCGCCCCCTAAGAACATTCACGCTCACATAGGACAAGAGAAGATTGTGGGTAATTTACTGTTTATCCACATCTTTCTTATGGTGTCTAAGGCAAGTGTTTCTAAGGAACGTGGTTTATTTAATTAAGCTTCGCTATTTCGGTGATTCGTATAGCAAATACCTCCTACTAACCTTACACTTATCCGGCCGTAAGATTGATAAAGAGATAGTAAAGGATCTATCTTAGAATTTGTCCCTTAGAAGTTTAGGAGCGGGTCTAGTATTGACCTAGGTGACCCTAGTTTTAGGGAGTGCTTGCACATTTTGTGGTTGTGATTGGTTGAGTCAAGTCCATGTTTACTTTTTGCATTTTATTTTAAATAAAAAAAATGGGTGATGAACATGCTAAACTAATTTTATATGAACTTTGTTATCCAGCTAACCCAACACTTGTTAATTGCATTAGAATGAATAAATATAGGAGCGGTTATAATTCACCTTACACATCCACAACTGACACAACATTCACTCCTTCCAATTTCATTGACCAAAAACAATTCCCAACGTACACATGTTATGATGTTGACCCTCCTTATGACCATACCCACTCAAACTCTTATCAACCATACCAAACTTTCACACCTTCTTTAGATGTTGATAATGATGAAGATGCAAAAGTTGATTATGTTGAACAACAGTTTGGTACAATTCTGCAAGATGAAATTATACCGATTAAGCAATCAATGACTAATATTGAAATTCTTCTTGGCCAGATAACTACTGCAATCGTTAATAGGAAAGAGCAAGAGACCATCCTAGAGCAAACCCACACAAACACGATTGTTCCCAACACCTTAAAAAATCATGATCAACCTAATGAGGAAGTGTATGAGAATAATCATTGTTTGGAATGTATAAACGAGGAAAATGAGAATGAGTCCACTTCAAGTCAGTTTGAAATCCACCCTCGGAATTTTGAATTTCCAATTTGGCCTCCAATATCAAATTGATATTAATATTATTTAAATGATGATATGTTTGAGGTTGAGATGTTTGATTTAACTGATTGTAAAATTTTTGAGGATGATGATTTTTACGAAATAACAATAGCGGATATAAATTTTGAGAAAATTTTGGATATTGAAACTGCATCCGTAAAGAAATCTTGTGATTTTAATGAGGTTGAATTTGATATAAAATTTGAGGAAACTATTGATAAGGAACCCCCGGTTTCAGTAGGAACGTATAATAAAATTTTTGAAGAAAAATTAGAGCGGGATCCCACATTTTTAGAAGATAAAAATCAACCCATGAGTCAGTTTAAAGAGAAGGAAAAAGAATTGCTGGATGAGAGATGTGATGACATTTTTGAAGAGGATTCAACTAGTATAATAGAAGAAGTTTATGAGGAGGAGGTGATTAATTTTAATGAAGGATGTTTTGATCAAAGTTTTGAGAAGCTATTTAAGGATGAACTTATAATGTTAGATGAATCTTTAACAGTTAAACCAAATTCTCCACTACTTTCGGTTATTATTAAAACCAATCCTATTGAAAAACAAGATAAAGTTGTGCCTTTAACTCATATAACCGGACTTTTATTTATGTTCCGCATGTTCATGTTGAAAACGTCAATCCATTTAGCCAATACATTGAAAAGATAGTACAGTTGTATAACTCTTTTAGATTTAAATCTTTTATTACTACGCTAGTTTATTCGGCAAAACTTGGATCACAATTTTTTACACCCATCTATAAACACCACATTCATAGTATTCATATCAATTTTATGTGTTTAATGATGCTTATCGATATAATTTGTTTTACTACGCCTTCATGATTAAAGGAAAAACTTTTGAGTGGTTAATATTAACATTTGGATTAGCCAAAGTATCGTGTACATTATTTTTCTTTTTTTTTTCTTTACTAACTTTTTTAGATTTATTTGCTAATTTTAATTTTTGAAGGACTTTTGTGTAAACATACCTAACCACTTATATGTAGCCAAATTGAGTCTCATTCCCCAGCAACCACGAGCAGTTTGGAGACCCTTGTGTATGTCCACGTTACCCTTCCCCGGTTCTTTGGGGTTGCGGAAATGGTGAAAAACAATTTTGTTTGGGTGGTAACATGGACTCAAAAATACGGATCTTTGTTAAACAACTACCTAACAACCTAACTAGGAGTTTTACCTACTCGGTTAGGGGGTTATACCTTTCTTGAACTCCTTCGTCTTCAACTCTTTGCGGTGTACAGATCGGCCTCACCTCGTCGTCTCCTCGCGCCGAAGATGGATCCACCCGAAAGCTTCTACCTTTTGGCTTCTACTTCGAACTTGAAGAAACTAGAACACTTGGCTTGCTAGGCCTTGTGAACTAGAATGAGTAGAGGAGTGTTTTGGTGTTTTTATCTCTAAGGCAATGGTTCTCAACTCATGAGAGGGAGTTGCCTTGAGCTAGAGAGAGCAAGAGGAAGAGGGAGAGCTTGAGCAAGAGAGAGAAATGAAATCAAAGAATGAGCAAGTCTTTTGCCATCCAAGCTCTCATAATCCAAAATCATGATAATAAGTAATAATAATTGAGTATAATGTGATGGTTGTTATCATGACAAATGACAATATCAATTCTTGCATTAAATGCAATTTGTGAACCATCAAGCAAGTACAAGTCAATGCAAACAAATGATAGCCATTGTCATGATGGTGGTCAACAAGTCCAACCTAGTCAACCGGTCAACAAAATTCAACAAGTCAACAAGATCAACCCTTCAACCCTAACCATGTCACTATAATACTTAATTAATATTATTGTTAATCATATTTCTAATTCTCATTAGGGTTAAGCAAAAGTCAACAGTCAACAACCCTAATGAGAATCCTCTGCCTCTGTCTCTGTCAACTGTGCATATACACCTGCATCCGCGTTCCGGAGAACAAGAATACAAACGAGATAAAACCAATCCCAAAACGTATAATAGGATCTGGCTTAAACCAAAGCCCGCTAGTAATAACTGCCCGGTCACTAAAGGTGCACAAGTGCGCGGATGTGACCGAACCCTGTCGCAAAACCATGCGACCTCTACTCTTTTGCCTAAAGGTGAATAGCTCTCTGTGTGGGACTCTAAAGACTCGATACTACGCTGGCGGTGGGTTTAACCACAGACCGCAAGCGGCACTAGCTGAGCGTAACGGCCCCCAGGTAGATACCGATAAGAAGACTGACGAGGTGAAACCCATCTGAACTCCTACTGAGCCTGAATGTGACAATCTCCGTACAATCCGGTCTGTTCGTCTGAGTACATCGCATGGCGGGCCTAGGGGGCGGTAAACGTCAGTCCCCTAATAGCGGTACAAGTCGTGTCGGAGTGTAGCCTAGAACACCCTGAGATAACACTGGAAACCTACCAGTATATCTAGCTTGCCCTGGCCAGGGACTACTTGTGTAATGGCTCTCCTAGACACAGCGCGATGTCAACCCCCAATACCGGGAGAGAAGAATCCTATCTAACCGTCACTGCCTCCAAGTGCTTCGAGACTGCACCCAACTACTACCTGTTTGCACGACTCCTTTGAGCCGTGGTAGGGTAGTAATCAAAGTACAGTGGGAACACATTCGAGGCGAAGTGACAGTGTCATGTCAGCGGACTAAGCTGTACTCATGTCACCTGGGAACTGATAACTGACGATAGGTATAGTACCAACCAATCAGTTCCCGACGAGTCATGTCCAGTGTACTCGTAACCTAACGAGCACCCGCATACTATCTCAAGTACGACGTACTGACGGCTGTGGGACAGACCGTCTCCCCTGCTGGGATGAGAAGCGCATACGCTAGTCTACTCCGGAGTATCGATGCCCTGTCTCGATAGTCCTACGACTAGAGACCTGCATATGGATGTGCTTGTGGATTACCCAGCCCCCACGAGTGTGACTGCCATCACAACGCTAGTAATCAAGCAAAGATCCTAAGGGCTCCACTAATGTGTATAGGTGATATACTAAAATAAACATATGTACACATTAAAGCAGAAACAAACCAAGTTGCATACTACCATTTTGAGCAAGATTGTATATACAACTGTGAATATCCCAAGCTTCCATTAAGTAATATACAAACTAGTATGATACAGTAATGGCCTCTAAGGCATATACACTAACAATCTCCCACTTGCACTAAGACCATGTACTGGCGTATCGAAGACCTATCATCTCGATCAGCCGCTTGAACTGAGTCTGGGGTAAGGCCTTCATGAGTGGATCAGCAGTGTTATCTTCCGTAGCAACCCTCCGAACCTCGATCTCCTGGCGATCCACGATCTCCCTGATCAGGTGATACCGCCTCAAGATGTGTCTGGACCTCTGATGGGACAATAGACGGAACCACCTGAAGTTCTGTCAAGAACTTCCTTATCCAGACGGCTTCTTTTGCGGCATCTGCAGCAGCGATATATTCCACTTACATCGTCGAGTCAGCAACGGTTTCCTTTTTGGAACTCTTCCAACACACCGCCCCTCTATTGAAGGTAAAGACAAAACCCGACATAGACTTGGAATCATCCTTGTCACTCTGGAAGCTAGAGTCAGCAAAGGCCTCGATCTGGAGGTCTTTTCCGCCGTACACCAAGAACATCTCCTTAGTCCTTCTCAGGTACTTGAGAATGTTCTTTACCGCTATCCAGTGCTTCTCCCCAGGGTTTGACTGATTCCGGCTTACCACACTCAGTGCATAAGCTACATCTGGTCTGGTACACAACATCGCATACATTATAGAGCCTACCGCAGAAGCGTAGGGTATAATAGACATGCGATCCCTTTCCAAATCAGTCTTGGGAGACATCTCTTTGGAGAGGGTGATCCCGTGACAAGCCGGTAGATTACCGCGCTTGGAATCTTCCATACTGAATCTTTTCAGTATGGTGTCGATGTACTTGGACTGTGAAAGTCCTAATATCCTCTTGGATCTGTCACGATAGATCCGGATCCCCAGAATGTAAGAGGCATCACCCAGGTCTTTCATGGAGAACCTGTGTGACAAGAACCCTTTGACAAATTGTAGCATAGGAATGTCATTTCCTATTAAAAGAATGTCATCCACGTATAAAACGAGGAATACGACAGTTCTTGCTACAAATCTACTATAGATGCATGGTTCATCTGGATTTTGATAAAGCCAAATTCCTTGACCGTCTCATCAAAACAGATGTTCCAACTCCGCGATGTCTGCTTTAGTCCATAGATGGACTTAAGCAACTTGCACACCTTTCCGCTGCTCCCACTCTGAATGAAACCCTCTGGCTGGTCCATAAAGACACACTCCTCTAAATTTCCATTAAGAAAAGCGGTCTTTACGTCCATCTGCCAAATCTTATAATCGTGGAAGGCAGCAATTGTCAGTTATATGTATGCCCTAGAGGCCATTACTGTGCATTGGATGTATATTGTAATGGATGCTGGGACATATATAGGTATGACTTTCTTGCTCGACATGATAGTACGCTATCTGGTTGCTCTTTATCTTAACATGTATACTTTCTGTCTCTCTGATTACATGTTGATAAAGCCCTTAGGATGTGTACTCGACTTCCAGGACTATGATGCAGATCATACTAGTGGGGCCTGGGTAGTCAATGAGTACATCTTTCAATGTTCCTAGTCATGGGAATATCGAGACGGGGCATCGATATTCCAGAGTAGACTAGCGTATATCTTCTCGACCCATGCGATGGGCGATGGATGATCCCATATCCATTGGTGTTTGACATCAGAGATGGTATATGGGTGCTCAGTGGAGACTGGGTACACTGAACGGACTCGCCGAGAACTCCCAGATGGTATTATACCTCACGTCAGATGGCAGTTCTCTGGTGACACTGGTACAGCTTAGTCTGTTGACCCGAGATCGTCATAGAGTCTTGTGTGTCTCCCACTGTGCTTTGATTTCCACCCTACCACGGCTCTACTGAGTCATGCAAACAGGTGGTTTTTGGGTACAGTCCCGATTCACATGGATGCAATGTGCGATAGGAGGGGATTCGTCTCTCCCGGTATTGGGGGTAGATGTTGCGCTATGCTTGACTGGCCATAACAGGAAATCCCTGGCCAGGGTTGCAGTGTTATACTGGTAAGAGTTATCAGTAGTTTCACGATTGTTATGGACCTCATGTCGGCATGACTTATCAAGCTATTGGGGTCTGACGTTTACCACCCCTAGGCGAGATATGCGACATATCAGACGAACAGACCGGACTGTACGGTAAGTGTTACTGGTTGGATTCACAGGAGTGTGAGCGGGCTTGCTCGTCGATCTTCTGATCGCTCAATACCCGGGTGGCCGTTACGTTTAGCAGACCGCTTGCGGCTTGTGGGTGTTTGATATGATCATCACCTGCTGCCGGCGTATTGACGAGTCTTTAGAGTCCTACACAGAGGTTTCCTGGCTCAAGCGAAACGAAATAGGAGCGCATATGAGATATGTGCGGGACCGAGAATAATGCGTGTATGTGATACCGTATTCTATTCTCGCGATGAATGTATCGATTGGTTGTATGCGATATAACTTAGTTATCGAATCAAGGATTGATTCGATAAGCCGATACATTGGATATTAGTCGGTTATATGCGATATGACCGGATCGTTAAATCAAGTATTGATTTAATGATTTAATGCAAAATTATATATTTGATATATTGATTTTTATTAACTAGTATTTGTTCGCTTTAAATGGATTTTCTCACTTGATGTACACAAGTTGTATATGTGATATACTTTTGTGCACTTGTTTGTATCATTCTTGATGATACATGCAAACTTGGGTTTGTGTAAGCCTTAAACCTTGATTAAGTAAATGGTTAGGATTTTATCATCTTCTCTTGATTATTTAGTTTATTTATTTATTCTTTATTTTAGGAAAAGAAAATGATATGGTTGCTTCTTTTGTTCTTTTCTTTGAAGTTTCAAGAAGCTTTGACCATTCTTGTTCTTTTCCTAAACCTAACCATTCACCTAACCTTAGTTAATTCTCTACACTTGACCATGGTTATGTATATGATAAGTATGATTTTATTTCCTATTTTTAATAAGACTAATTCATATTCTTTCTTCATCTTCTTCATCTTCAACAATGAAGAAACCTTGCAACCATCAATGGTAACTTGAGAAAAAGAGTGAGAAATCCAATTCTAAAGTGAACCCACTTCCTATTTCTTCATCCTCTACCACTTGCCAAGTAGTATAGGGTGTTTTCTTGACAAGTTTCATAGCTTAGTGAAGTTGGAGCTTGATCTTGTGTTGCCTCGACGTAGATCATCTTCGGCATCGAAGTCGGCGACCTAGCCCGATCTTTTCTCCGATGAAACCATCGCAAGAGTCTAGGATTTCGATTTGTACAACGGAGGGACGTCTATGCGGAGCTAAGGAAGTGGAGGACCGGATCTACAAAGATTGCAGTTACTTTCCTTTAGCAATAAAGTTATTTACTTGCTTGCATCGCTTATACATCTAGTTAACGATCCGTATTAGAGTTTGTAGGCACATGGAAAAATTTGAATTGGCCATGTTTGATCACTTGTGAGACCTCATTAGTGTGCCTAGGAACCCTACAGCAATGGCAAGAAGGATCCGAATGGATTTCAGCATAGCCACTGGAGAAAAGTTTTCGTCATAGTCCAAACAAGGTCTTTGACGAAAACCCTTTGCAACAGGTCTAGCCTTATAGGTCTCAACCTGTCCATCTACACCAATCTTCCTGTTGAAAATCCACTTGCATCCTACGGGTTTTACCCCATCTGGAGCAACGTCCAACGTCCATACTTTGTTGGTGTACATGGACTCCATTTCGGTCCGCATTGCATCCAGCCATTTTACCGAGTCAACGCTCTGAATAGCCTGCTGGAAGCTAGTCGGCTCATCATAATCAATGATGGAATCCTCTCTATCCCCATCTATGAGAAAACCGTAGTATCTCTCGGGCGGATGAGACTGCCTACTATTCCTGCGGAGTGGCGTAGGAATGTCCTGTTCTTTTGAACCCTCTGGTTCTACTAAGCTTTCAGTAATAGCTCGTGGTTCTGGAATTTCTTCCAGTTCTACTGCGCTCCCACTTATCTGATTTTCCAAAAATTCAGTTTCCAAGAAGCAGGCATGACGAGAAACAAAAACCTTTTGTTCCTCTTCGCAATAGAAGAAATATCCCTTGGAGTTCTTTGGATATCCCACAAACTTGCACTGTACTGAGCGTGCCTCGAGTTTGTCCGCTTGCTGCTTTTTAACAAAAGCTGGACATCCCCATGTCTTAATGTGCTTAAGATAGGGTTTCTTCCCACACCACATCTGATATGGTGTGGTAGGCACAGTCTTAGTTGGAACTCGGTTCAAAAGATATGCAGCTGATTCTAGCGCATATCCCCAGAATGATCGCGGTAACTCAGCATTACTCATCATGGAACGTACCATATCCAATAGGGTCCTGTTCCGTCTCTCCGATACACCGTTATGTTGCGGAGTGTATGGAGGAGTAAGCTGAGGGAGAATACCATTCTCTTTTAGGTAATCCAGGAACTCGGCACTCAAGTATTCTCCACCTCGATCAGATCTCAGTGTCTTGATACCTTTGCCGGTTTGTTTTTCTACCTCATTCTTATATTCCTGAAATTTTCCAAAGGCTTCGGATTTATGTTTCATTAAGAAGACATATCCGTACCTTGAAAAGTCATCCGTAAAAGTAATGAAGTAAGAAAAACCGCTTCGTGCATGTGTAGACATTGGTCCGCACACGTCGCTGTGTACGAGTCCCAAGAGCTCGCTCGCTCTTACTCCGTGTCCAGTGAACGGAGTCTTTGTCATCTTTCCATTGAGACGGGATTGACAAGTTGCATAAGATTGATATTGGAACGGATCCAAATATCCTTCTGTATGTAACTTCGTCAACCTTCTCTCATTGATGTGACCTAGTCTACAATGCCATAAGAAAGCCTGATTAGTTTCCGGAGACTTTCTTTTGTGTGTATTCTGGACATTGAAAATCTGTGGTTGGTTTAATACGTATATACCATTGCTTAATGTACCTGACCCAATCAGAACTTGATTAAGGTGAATGTTCACAACATTACTTATAAATGCAAATTCATAACCTTCTTTAGATAATAAAGATACAGAAATGATATTAAAAGTTGCATTGGGTACAAAATAGCAATTACACAAAACCAAAACGTGTCCATCTGACAACCCCAGGTGATAGTCCCCCACGAACTCAGCATCCATGCCAGCTCCATTTGCAACTCTGAGGGTCATATCACCTGCCTTCAAAACCCTACGCTTTCTCAGTGCGTGCAAAGAATTACAGATATAAGATCCCGATCCGGTATCCAATACCCAGGAAGTAGAGTTTATTGAAAGACAGTTTTCAATAACATACACACCTGAAGCCGAAGCTGCAACTTGCTTCGGATCCTGGTTTCTGGCCTTCCAAGCCCTGCAATCTTTCTTCCAGTGTCCCTTCTTATGACAATAGAAGCACTCTTCCTTTCCCACAAGCTGCCCCGCTATCTTTGTTGCCTTTGCTTTTCCCTTCGTATCCACTTTATTAACACCGCCCTTTGGTTTAGCGGGGGCTTTCTTCTTCTTTCCCTTGGCTTTCGCCTTGGACTTAGAAGAGGAAAATCCTCCTACAAACAAAGTGGATGTTTCCCTACCTTTCTGTAGGGTGCCCTCTGCACTCCTCAGCATGTTGAGGAGCTCCGAAAGTTCAACTTCTTTTCCTTGCAAGTTGAAGTTCAGGATAAACTAGGCGTAAGTGGAAGGAAGGGACTGGAGAATCAAGTCCGTATAGAGCTCGTTCTCTAACGTGGTCCCAAGGTCCGCGAGCTCCTCAATGAAGCCAATCATCTTAACCACGTGTTCTGCTACCGATGATCCGATGGCCAACCTTGCCGAAAACAGCTTCTTCGACACTTCGTATTTTGCGATACGAGATTGCTCTCCATACAGTTCTTTTGTATGGAGAAATATGGATTCGAGGTCCATATTCTCGTGCCTCCTCTGATGTCCATTGTCCATAGAAGCAAGCACAAGGCACTTGGCCTTCGCGCAGTCGATTTCCCAGGTCTTACGGATTTTCTTATCCGCGACGCTGGTTTTGGGACCTGGGACAGGGGGAGCTTTGGTGGTAAGAAGATACCCCAGCTTGTCGTAAGTGATTGCCATTTTGACATTCCTGAGCCAATCTTTGTAGTTTGGCCCTGTCAGTATGTTTTTATCTAGAAGTAACTTAAGTCCGGTCATGTCGATTGGTCGCTGCAATTAGGAGAGAGAGAAGAAACACTCAGCATGATGCTCTTGCAAGTTTAGAGTGGTTTTTAGTTTGTCTAAACAGGATGGCTTCCAATGTATCTCGAATTCCTCCTCAAACCAAAAAGGATGAATTAGTCGGGATCAATCTCACCGTACAATACTTGCTTAACCATTCAGCCAGGCCAGTGTTGGTACTTCGAGGGAGGTTTTCCAACGCTTTCGCGAAGTTCCTTAATTAAATAACCTCTTTTCCCTGGGGGCGTAGCCCCGCTAACACCTTTCTAGACACCTACTTGGTTTATAGCATTGATCGTTAAGTGAGAAATTTCCCGAGGAGTAGCATATACTCACAGTAGGATCGGGATCCAAATATCATCGCGTGACAAAACTGAAGGAATCCTACCAGAATCATCACACTCCAAATGGTATGCAGCGCTAGCAAGTTTCTGGTTCTTTAGAAACTCCCGATGTGGATTTTTGCCCCATGCTCTTATGACCTTGATTTTGGCCAACAAATCATAAGTCACATGTCAAGTTCTACCCATCATTCTCCAGGTTAATTTGAACCCACCCGTACCTACCCTTGACTTTGTCCAACAAGGCGGTACGACTGTCCCAAACCAACGCATCTATCTATGCTGCACATGAATACCCAATAGCTACCAATCACTATACCTTGACTTTGGCCAACAAACATAACTTGAATACTATTGACTATTCATGTGAAACGACGGAGGGCTACGAATGGTTTTGGCGAAACCGTGAACGTAGTGAACTTGATATAATCGATGGAACAAGATAGCTTTTAAAAGGAGGGGCTTAAGCTCCGCATTTAAAAGTTGGTTTTAGAAAAGAACCGAGTGGTTTTGAAAGTGTTCCAACGACTTTGCTTTGGTTTATTTTCTTGCATTAATTCTTTTTAATGCGTCCCATCATTCAATCCTACCATTGCAGAAAACAACCAAAATATGACGTACGGTTATGCCATCCGCATTCGTCACGGGGCCCGTCATTACCCGTTAGGTTACTTAACTAACGACAGAGCGGGGGCTGGACTAGCGCGGATGCAAAACATAAGCAACGCCTAAATAGTTATCATATATAGATATATTGCAATGATAGCCAATCCAGATCACAGATGAACACATTGGATATACTAGGAATCCGCATTCCGTATGAGCCTGTAACGGAAAGCGGATTACACGGTCGCGATGAGTAGCCAATACCCCACCTTAGACCCCTACGGGTGCGGCAAACTACCCGCCAAATACCCGAAGTGAAGCAACCTCCCTCAACTCGTGAGTAGGCCACTCGGCACTTCAAGGTACCCGGTAGTTTGTGCACCCCCTCCATGGGTCTATCCTACGAGCAAAAACAGTAAAAGAAATTATACAATGATGGCTACAATCTCACCCCGGTTGTGCGGCCAAATAAATAATATTACATCAATTACAAATTTACATGAATTGAAAGATAAAGAAAAAACTCTCATCTCATAACCCCCGGGCTATTCATCCGCGACAATCCAATGAATTCATATACACATACCATCAACATTACAGATCACAGATATGTATAACCCCCACTAATCGACGTATAGCGATTAGCAAACGTTCAATACATATATCACATCACAGATATAAACCCGTCAGCTTAAGTCTTTAGTAGTTCGATCAAAATACGGATTTTTAAGCCCCAAAAACAAATTTTGCTTTCTAGAAAATCTGGGCTGAAAAAACATATTTTAAAAATCCCAAAACGGCAGAGAGAACACACTGCAGTGAAAACGATCCACGGCCGAGTCAACTCGGCCGCGGATCCGCGGCAAGAAGCCATTCTTGCCGCAGTTCCGCGGTGAGTTGGTCGGTTCGTTGGCTCGTTTTTCTGCTATGTTCAAACAAAACCCTGAGACGATTTTTGGTATATGTCAAATAATTTTTAGAGCAGGAAAAAAATCGACAAAAAGTTTGGGTTTTGTGCATGTTTTGTGACTTTTTCTCCGATCGAACTTCTACTTACTTCGCTAACATGTTAGATAGTGTTTAACTAGGCTCTGATACCACTGTAAGTCCACGTTACCCTTTCCCGGTTCTTTGGGGTTGCGGAAATGGTGAAAAACGATTTTGTTTGGGTGGTAACATGGACTCAAAAATACGGATCTTTGTTAAACAACTACCTAACAACCTAACTAGGAGTTTTACCTACTCGGTTAGAGGGTTATACCTTTCTTGAACTCCATCGTCTTCAACTCTTTGCGGTGTACGGATCGACCTCACCTCGTCGTCTCTTCGCGCCGAAGATGGATCCACCCGAAAGCTTCTACCTTTTGGCTTCTACTTCGAACTTGAAGAAACTAGAACACTTGGCTTGCTAGGCCTTATGAACTAGAATGAGTAGAGGAGTGTTTTGGTGTTTTTATCTCTAAGACAATGGTTCTCAACTCATGAGAGGGAGTTTCCTTGAGCTAGAGAGAGCAAGAGGAAGAGGGAGAGCTTGAGCAAGGGAGAGAAATGAAATCAAAGAATGAGCAAGTCTTTTGCCATCCAAGCTCTCATAATCCAAAATCATGATAACAAGTAATAATAATTGAGTATAATGTGATGGTTGTTGTCATGACAAATGACAATATCATTTCATGCATTAAATGCAATTTGTGAACCATCAAGCAAGCACAAGTCAATGCAAATAAATGATAGCCATTGTCATGATGGTGGTCAACAAGTCCAACCTAGTCAATCGGTCAGCAAAAGTCAACAAGTCAACAAGGTCAACCCTTCAACCCTAACCATGTCACTATAATACTTAATTAATATTATTGTTAATCATATTTCTAATTCTCATTAGGGTTAAGCAAAAGTCAACAGTCAACAACCCTAATGAGAATCCTCTGCCTCTGTCTCTGTCAACTGTGCATACACACCCGCATCCGCGTTCCGGGGAACACGAATACAAACGAGATAAAACCAATCCCAAAACGTATACTAGGATCTGGCTTAAACCAAAGCCCGCTAGTAATAACTGCCCTGTCACTAAACGTGCATAAGTGCGCGGATATGACCGAACCCTGTCGGAAAACCATGCGACCTCTACTCTTTTGCCTAAAGGTGAATAGCTCTCTGTGTGGGACTCTAAAGACTCGACACTACGCTGGCAGTGGGTTTAACCACAGACCGCAAGCGGCACTAGCTGTGCGTAACGGCCCCCAGGTAGATGCCGATAAGAAGACTGACGAGGTGAAACCTATCTGAACTCCTACCGAGCCTGAATGTGACAATCTCCGTACAGTCCGGTCTGTTCGTCTGAGTAAATCGCATGGCGGGCCTAGGGGGCGGTAATCGTCAGTCCCCTAATAGCGGTACAAGTCGTGTCGGACTGTAGCCTAGAACACCCTGAGATAACACTGGAAACCTACCAGTATATCTCGCTTGCCCTGGCCAGGGACTACTTGTGTAATGGCTCTCCTAGACACAGCGCGATGTCAACCCCCAATACCGGGAGAGACGAATCATGTCTAGCCGTCACTGCCTCCAAGTGCTTCGGGACTGCACCCAACTACTACCTGTTTGCACGACTCCTTCGAGCCGTGGTAGGGTAGTAATCAAAGTACAGTGGGAACACACTCGAGATGAAGTGACAGTATCAAGTCAGCGGACTAAGCTATACACTGGACAGGACTCGTCAGGAACTGATTGGTTGGTACTATACCTATCGTCAGTTATCAGTTCCCAGGTGACATGACCGTCCCCCCTGCGGGGATGAGAAGCGCATACGCTAGTCTACTCCGGAGTATCGATGCCCTGTCTCGATAGTCCTACGACTAGGGACCTACATAAGGATGTGCTTGTGGATTACCCAGCCCCCACGAGTGTGACTGCCATCACAACGCTGGTAATCAAGCAAAGATCCTAAGGGCTCCACTAATGTGTATAGGTGATATACTAAAATAAACACATGTACACATTAAAGCAGAAATAAACCAAGTAGCATACTACCATTTTGAGCAAGATTGTCTATACAACTGTGAATATCCTAAGCTTCCATTAAGTAATATACAAACTATTATGATATAGTAATGGCCTCTAGGGCATATACACTAACACCTTGAACTTTGAAGGCAAACAAATTTCTCTCAGATTTCCGGGGTAGGAAAATCTTTCTTTCTTTTTGCTCATTCCAGTATTTATTTTGAGTGAATTTCTCTATTGATCATCGGTATATTTGAATGAGTATCAAATATAATTTCATGAATATTGAGGGAGAGGCCATGGTAGAGGACAGTAAGGGCACTGTCTAAAACAAGTCTGGGGGGTAGTTTGGTTTTTTACAAAGTTTTTTTTTAATTAGGACTTTTTCATTTTTCTTTCTTTTTTATTTTATTTTAGATTTTCATAGTTTTTTTTTCCTTTTTCATTTTTGGTTTTCTTTTGAAATTTTTTTTTAAAATTTTGAAAATGAAAATAAAGAAAATGAAAAATGTATATAAAAGAGAGAAAGAGATTTAAGAAGAATAAGAAAAAGAGATGTTTTTGAATAAACTAGTAATAGGTGGTCATGAACTTGATTATCAAGGGTTGAGTGAGATAAATGAGTTATTCAATCCAAGGATAGTAATAAGTCTGAAAAATAGTTCTTATTCTTGAGTCCAGATTTAGAGAGTATATACCCTACAAATTGCACATACACACATCTTGAAATTTGGGATAGTAAAAGATACCTAGAAATACTCTTGCCTGAAAACCTAAGTATGAAAAAAAACGATATTTGAACTTAACCACGAAAACAAATATCACTGAAAAAGAATATTTATATATATAAGTGTAAGTTGTAACTTACTTAGTGCTATATATATATATATATATATATATATATATATATATATATATATATATATACAGTGAGGGTGCTTTAACACCCCTGCCTTAGACCAACTGGTCTGGGAGTCACTGCTGAGCCTGAGGTAGTTACAAGACTAGGCTATATATATAAAATAGTTAAATACGCCTTAATAAGTGATCACATTCGGTAATCGGTTAGTTAGTGTATCAAGAAGTATTAACGGTCGCACAAAAGGTGTGTGAGCGAAATCGATCCATCCTTAATAAAAAGAAGTAGTACCAAGGTATTAGGGTAAGGGTATGATAGTTTGAATTGAATTCTCGAGTGCAAGGATGACTTTACACACACATAGGTGTATATGATCGACGTTTGGAGCAGAGGTAGGGATGAAGATATGATGATGTTTTATTAAGGGAGGATGTAATTTTCGGATTTGATCAAGAATGTTAAGAGGGGATTCATGAAAACTGAAAAGCCAGTGGAAGTCGAAACTCTTATTTTCAAGCCTTTTCTTTTACTTGTTCTTATTTTTGTATATAGTTTTCACTTTCCTATTTTTGTTTTCTTTTATCCTTTTTAGGATTTTGTGGGTGGTATCCGCTGAAAACTCTCAGGTGACACAACTCCTCCTAATAGGGACACCTAAAGATTTAAAGGTTTGTTGCATACGCTCAATGCAACCGCACGCCCGCAAAAAGTGTTTAGGAGTAGACTTTAGTTGATAGAGTTCTATCTTTATTTTTAGTTTTTAGTTTAGAATTTGAAACACAAGATTTGCTCGAGAACTAGCAAAAAATAAGTGTGGGGTATTTGATTGATGCAATTTATTGCATATTTATATAGACTAACTTGTCTTTAATATTTCATATTTTATATTGTTCCGGGTGTTTTTGTGAATTATTACAGATTACAGTGTTTAAACGCAAAAAGACTTAAAAGCGTATAAAGACAGATCACGTGCGTGTAATGGAGATCAAATTAAAGCTAATCAAATATCAGGAATGAATTATAAAATTTGGAACAAACATTTAAGATCTCGCAACCAAATCACAAAAGAGGAAAAATGCATCTGGCAATAAATTTTGGCCAAATCCATCAAGAGCCCTATTTCGGCCGACATTTTCAAAGATATGGAGTTGAAATTTTTGTGGAATAATTATATTTTTTGAATATTTTAGAATGTACGTTTTGATTTTCTAGAAATCCTATAAAAGGCTCTGTATAGTCCATTAGGTTTATATCTCTTCTATAGGCCTTCAATGTACGGTTTTCAAGTTGGGAAGGATCAATAATTGTAAGTTAATTTTTATTATTAATAAAGTTCTCTTTTTGATAATACGAGCAGCTAATTCTATTCTTGTAGGGTTTGTATTCTTTGCTTTTGTGGTTGGGTATCTTTATTAATCTCTTATTTTCTATGTTTTTATTATGAATGTTTATTGATCTAATACTTCTCTTTTAAGTTTTTCATCTAAAAAACTAATCTTTATAATGAAAGTTGATGCCTAGAATAAAATTAGGGAACGGTGACAATACCAATAAACTAATTAGGTTAACAAAAGTTTGACAAACTAGAAATTTGATTATGGATGGTAAGAGACAGTTTTAATCAAAAGAAATTCAACTTAGATAATTAAACGTGATTTAGGTTAATCATCAATATGATAGTATAGATTGAACACCAATTACTATTAATCGAATATTTAACCTAGGTTATTCTTAATTAACTATAACTAAGGTTTTAATATTGTTTCTAGATGCTTTCATATAATTAATAGGCTATATTTAATCACATTAATTTAACCTATGCTTTTATATAATTAATAGATAAAGCTAGAATAAGAAAAGAAGTAGAATCTTTTAAACCAACCATAAAAGTAAAGCAATACAAAACCCTAGATTCATCTATATTTTTAAAAAACCACTTTTATTTTATTTGCAATTTAATTTTTTGATTAAACAACAACAACTATATTTATTACTTAGTTAAAATTAATTAAAATCACATATCTCTGTGAGAACGATTCTCAAATACTACTACGATATAACTGTATACTTGCGATTTAATTTGGAGAACATTTAAAATCTCAATCACCTATATAATCCTTCATAAACCCCAGTTTCTCTTTTCTTTCAGCCGTCACTTGTCTTCTAATTCGAACCATCTTCTCTTTCCTCTGCCTTTTTCTTCTTTTTATTGTTTTTCTCCCAAACCCTAAGGTTTCTATCAAGAGCAAAGAAAAGCCTTGGAGAAGAAGCCCCTCCATGCGTCATCTTCATCGTCTTGATCAGATCAAGGCATCTTCAACCTCCATCGATAAGGAAAATCATCGATCATCCTTAATTGTAAATTCCTCCCTCTCCTCTTTTATTTTTTGAATATATTAAAACCCTAGTTTTTAAGAAAAAAAAGAACTTTTTGAAAATTCTAATTTTGAAAGAAAAGGAGTTTCTTTTATATAAAAGAAAATACGATATTTCATAATTGTTTCTATATATGTATACAGATTGTTTGAGATACCTAAGCTATAAGTTAACATTGTTCATGGTACGTTTCATATGCTACATACAGAGCATAACATATATTATGTTTTGAAATGTGAATATTAATTAGAATATATATTAGGGATGTATGTGTTCTATGCATATATACATATCAAAATAATTAAATTTTTGTTAATATTATTTTGAGATCAATTCATGCAATAGTTATATAATAAGTTATTTTCATTTTTATAAACACTATCTATTTATCACCTTTTGGGCATGTATATGATATATACCTACTTTTTCTATATAAATTATTAATATTTCAATCATTACATAATATAATGAGTTTTTTAAGCAGTTACTTTAGAACACCTTAATTACAATAATAATATAGATATGTTCTTGTTCATATTTTATCATAAACCTTGAATATGATCTTTTATATATTTTCTATATGTTGTATATATTTTTGATGCACTTCATGTCACGGGTGTATTTTATTCATGTTATGTTTATCTTCAACGTACCTTATGTCTTGGGTGCATTTTATTCTCATTATTATTTTCTTTCATTTGTACCCCGTGTCATAGGTATAACCTATACTTTCGTATAGGAAGACTTAACCATAACTGTGGTTTTGTAATGATCTAGCAACCGTTCTGTCGTAGTTATCTAACCGACGAGCGATGACGTCTCCCCGTGGTCAGTACCAAATTCATAGTTTAGGTTAACTCGGGCTGTTAAATTGTTTTTCTTTTATTGATGAAATATGTATTCCTTGTAATGCTAAAACTGATTTATACATGTTTTAAATAGACATAACTCATATCTCTTATGTCTAAATTGAGCAAACTCAAGCTTCTAAAACATCTATATAGAAATAACTACAATTTTTTTCTGGGTTAAATTTCCTGAAAATTGAAGGATCCTATCTTAAAACACATTTTAAAAATATGTGTCGAATCTAGACAGCGGCAGGAATTATCTGTGCAGCTTTCGTAAAACAAACACAACTCTCTCTGGTTATCGAAACCCGGAGATTTTTATGGGGAATCGTTCACAATTTATAGAAGCTCATTTATTGTTAAATATTGGAAACTATAAACTGAACATAAACTTCTCGAAAATACAAAATACTACCAGCGCCTGCATTCTGAAATCTGCACAGGCCTGCTCTGCAAAGTGTTACAAAAACACCCGTAACTCTCTCACCAGGAACCCGATCGAGGTAAAATCGGTCTCGTTATTTACATGACAACCTGATATACAAATTACTCCTTGTGTAATGTTTCCACATTCCAATCTAAAAGGACTCTTTTCTACATGCGAATTTACAGTTAATTCCTGGCATGAATTAATTGTCATGGTTGAAATTTCATGTTATATGTGTGCATAAATATCTTACATTATGACTTGCCTTTGATATGACTTCCTTTACACATATATTCATGAACCTGTGTCAACATATAAATGGTTTGACTTCCTGTATTCCCGTACTTTCGTATTTTTGTATTCTGCTATCTTGTATTTGAAACTGTATTAACTTATAAATAGCTAAACCTACCATTGCCGGTCCCAAGTCCGGATAAGAAAGGATGAAGGTTGTGGTAGGCTTTTGACAACCAACGTAAAACTTTGTCACATTCTATGATATTAACCATAATAAGAATATCGTTGGGGCGTCCCCTACTCAGCGACACGCTATATCGGATCTTGGATGTAGTGTTAAGTATGCAAGGGCTTCTATGTCGTCGTACGGAAACGGCGTGCTACATCGGACCCTAGGTGTAGTGACAAATAAGCAAAGTTTTCATAAGATCCATCTAGCTTTTTGGAATATAGATTCTCTTACGGGCAGACTAACAGAATTAGTGAAGGTGATGATTGGGAAGAGAGTTGGTATTATGTGTTTATAAGAAACTAAGTAGGTAGGTGAAATGTAAGTCCACGTTGCCCACCCCGGTGCTTACGGGGAGGCGGAAAACGTAATAAAAATTGGATTTTTATCAACTATAGGCAACATGGACGAAGCTTTAAGGATCTTTGCTAAACATAAACTTGCTAAAGCTAACTACAAAGTAGCTAAGTGATAGAAAGGTTATACCTTGAGCTCAAAGTCCTTCTCTCCTTGCTCCTAGGAATGGTAGAAAGAGGTCACCTTGCTTGTCTTCTCCTGTCAAAGAAGGATCCACCCGAAAGCCTCGACCTTTAGCTTCAACTCCAAGCTAGGAGTAACTAGAGTGCAAGAAATGCTAAGACTTGAACCCTAGAAGAGAGTAGAGAAGATCAAGTGAAGGTTTTTCTCAAACTTTTTGTTTCTCAACACATGAGAGGGAGAGAGCTTGAGGGAGAGGATGAACAAGAGAGAGAAATGATATGAGAGAATGAATTATTAGTGAGCCATTCTCACTAATATGTGTGAATAATTTTAATTGAATAATTAGCTTGAAAATTGTCATGGTAAATCATGACATGACCATTATCATTTCAATTTTGCAAAGATCAAAGAGCATCTTCCAAATGAAATGATTATGGTCAAGTTGTCAACAAGGTCAACAAGTCAATGAAGTCAAATTGTCAACAACAACAACCATGCACAATTATTAAGCTAATTATCAATTAACTATAATACACACAAAATCAATAGGGTTAATAAAATGACAATAACCATTAACCCTAAACAAGGTCCTCTCCCCCAATCTCAAGCAACTGTGCATACGCACCCGCATTCGTGATCCGAGGAACACGAATACACTGAGAAAAACCAATCTCAAATCATATACTAGGATCCGGCTTAAACCAAAGCCCGCTAGTATAAACTTTCCGGACAGCAAACGTGCACAAGTGCGCGGATGCGAACGAACCCTGTCGCAAAACCATGCGACCTCTACTCATTTTGCCTAAAGGCGAATAGCTCTCTGTGTGGGACTCTAAAGACTCGACACTACGCTGGCAGTGGGTTTAACCACAGACCGCAAGCGGCACTAGCTGTACGTAACGGTCCCCAGGTAGATGTCGATAAGAAGACTGACGAGGTGAACCCCATCTGCACTCCTACTGAGCCTGTATGTGACAGTCTCCGTACAGTCCGGTCTGTTCGTCTGATCCATCGCATGGCGGGCCTAGGGGGGCGGTGAACGTCAGTCCCCTAATAGCGGTACAAGTCGTGTCGGAGTGTAGCCCAGAACACCCTGAGATAACACTGGAAACCTACCAGTATATCTCGCTTGCCCTGGCCAGGGACTACTTGTGTAATGGCTCTCCTGGACACATCGCGATGTCAACCCCCAATACCGGGAGAGACGAATCCTGTCTAACCGTCACTGCCTCCAAGTGCTTCGGGACTGCACCCAAAAACTACCTGTTTGCATGACTCCTTCGAGCCGTGGTAGGGTAGTAATCAAAGTGCAGTGGGAACACACTCGAGGCGAAGTGACAGTGTCAAGTCAGCGGACTAAGCTGTACTCACGTCACCTGGGAACTGATAACTGACGATAGGTATATTACCAACCAACAGTTCCCGACGAGTCCTGTCCAGTGTACTCGTAACCTAACGAGCACCCGCATACTATCCCAAGTACGACGTACTAACGGCTGTGGGACAGACCGTCTCCCACACTGGGATGAGAAGCGCATACGCTGGTCTACTCCGGAGTATCGATGCCCTGTCTCGATAGTCCAACGACCAGGGACCTGTATAAGGATGTGCTTATAGATTACCCAGCTCCCACGAGTGCGTGCGCCATCACAACGCTGGTAATCAAGCAAAGATCCTAAGGGCTCTACTAATATGTATACCAGCAATATGCTAAAAGAAACACATGCACATATTAAAGCAGAGACAAACCAAGTAGCATACTACCATTTCGAGCAAGATTGTATATACAACTGTGAATACCCCAAGCTTCCATTAAGTAATATACAAGCTAGTATGATACAGTAATGGCCTCTAGGGCATATACACTAACAATCTCCCACTTGCACTAAGGCCATGTACTGGCGTATCGAAGACCTATCATCTCGATCTGCCGCTCGAACTGA
Source organism: Agapanthus africanus (assembly GCA_030015575.1). Lineage (NCBI taxonomy): Eukaryota > Viridiplantae > Streptophyta > Magnoliopsida > Asparagales > Amaryllidaceae > Agapanthus > Agapanthus africanus. The sequence goes on along the minus strand of JASDDO010000001.1, from coordinate 498,298,809 downwards.
GTCTGGGGCAAGGCCTTGGTGAATGGATCTGCTGTGTTATCCTCTGATGCAACTCTCCGGACCTCGATCTCCTGGCGATCCACGATCTCCCTGATCAGGTGATACCGCCTTAAGATGTGTCTGGATTTCTGATGGGATCTGGGTTCCTTCGCTAAAGCTATAGCCCCGTTGTTGTCGCAATACAGAGGTATTGGATCAACAATGGACGGAACCACCTGAAGTTCTCTCAAGAACTTCCTCATCCAGATAGCTTCTTTTGCGGCATCAGATGCAGCGATGTATTCCGCTTCCATCGTCGAGTCAGCAACGGTTTCCTGTTTGGAGCTCTTCCAACACACCGCCCCTCCATTGAGGGTGAAGACAAAACCCGACATGGACTTGGAATCATCCTTGTCACTCTGGAAGCTGGAGTCAGCAAAGGCCTCAATCTGCAGGTCTTTTCCGCCATACACCAAGAACATCTCCTTAGTCCTTCTCAGGTACTTGAGAATGTTCTTTACTGCTATCCAATGTTTCTCCCCTGGGTTTGACTGATACCTGCTTACTACACTCAGTGCATAAGCCACATCCGGTCTGGTACACAACATCGCATACATTATAGAGCCTACCGCAGAAGCGTAGGGTATAATAGATATGCGATCCCTCTCCAAATCATTCTTGGGAGACATCTCTTTGGAGAGGGTGATCCCGTGACAAGCCGGTAAATTACCGCGCTTGGAATCTTCCATACTGAATCTCTTCAGTATGGTGTCGATGTACCTGGACTGTGAAAGTCCCAATATCCTCTTGGATCTGTCACGGTAGATCCGGATACCCAGAATGTATGAGGCATCACCCAGGTCTTTCATGGAGAACTTGTGTGACAAGAACCCCTTGACAGATTGTAGCATAGGAATGTCATTTCCTATTAAGAGAATGTCATCCACGTATAAAACAAGGAATACCACAGTTCTCGCTACAAATCTACAATAGATGCACGGTTCATCTGGATTTTTGATAAAGCCAAATTCCTTGACCGTCTCATCAAAACAGATGTTCCAACTCCGCGATGCCTGCTTTAATCCATAAATGGACTTAAGCAACTTGCACACCTTTCCGCTGCTCCCACTCTGAATGAAACCCTCTGGCTGGTCCATATAGACACACTCCTCTAAATGACCATTTAGAAAAGCTGTCTTTACGTCCATCTGCCAAATCTCATAATCGTGGAAGGCAGCAATGGCAAGAAGGATCCGAATGGATTTCAGCATAGCTACTGGAGAAAAGGTTTCGTCATAGTCCAAACCAGGTCGCTGACGAAAACCCTTTGCTACCAGTCTAGCTTTATAGGTCTCAACCTGTCCATCTACACCAATCTTCCTTTTGAAGATCCACTTGCATCCTACGGGTTTTACCCCGTCTGGAGCAATGTCCAACGTCCATACTTTGTTGGTGTACATGGACTCCATTTCGGTCCGCATTGCATCCAGCCATTTTACCGAGTCGACGCTCTGAATGGCTTGCTGGAAGCTAGTAGGCTCATCACAATCTATGATGCAATCCTCTCTATCCCCGTCAATGAGAAAACCGTAGTATCTCTCGGGCGGATGAGACTGCCTACTACTCCTGCGGAGTGGCGTGGGAATTTCCTGATCTTTTGAACCCTCTGGATCAACCAAGCTTTCAGTAATAGCTCGTGGTTCTGGAATTTCTTCCAGTTCTATTGCTCTCCCACTTAATTCTTTTTCTATGAACTGGTGTTCTAGAAAGTGGGCATGGCGAGAAACAAGGACTTTTTGTTCCTCTTCGCAATAGAAGTAATATCCCTTGGAGTTATTTGGATATCCCACAAACTTGCACTGTACTAAGCGTGCTTCGAGCTTGTCCGCATGCTGCTTTTTTACAAAAGCTGGACATCCCCATGTCTTAATATGATTAAGATAGGGTTTCTTCCCACACCACATCTGATATGGTGTAGTAGGCACAGTCTTAGTTGGAACCCGGTTCAAAAGGTATGCAGCTGATTCTAGCGCATATCCCCAAAACGATCGCGGCAACTCGGCATTACTCATCATGGACCGTACCATATCCAATAGGGTTCGGTTCCGTCTCTTCGATACACCGTTATGTTGCGGAGTGTATGGAGGAGTAAGCTGAGAGAGAATTCCATTCTCTTTTAAGTAATTCAGGAATTCGGCACTTAAGTATTCTCCTCCTCGATCCGATCTTAGGATCTTGATACTTTTGCCTGTTTGTTTTTCTACTTCATTCTTATATTCCTGGAATTTTTCAAAAGCCTCGGACTTATGTTTCATTAAGAAGACATAACCGTACCTTGAAAAGTCATCCGTAAAAGTAATGAAGTAAGAATAACCGCTTCGCGCATGTGTAGACATTGGACCGCACACGTCGCTGTGTACGAGTCCCAAGAGCTCGCTCGCTCTTTCTCCGTGTCCAGTAAACGGAGTCTTTGTCATCTTTCCCTTGAGACAGGATTGACAAGTTGCATACGATTGATATTCGAATGAATCCAAATATCCTTCTGTATGTAACTTAGTCAACCTTCTCTCATTGATTTGACCCAGTCTACAATGCCATAAGAAAGTTTTATTGATTTCTGGAGACTTTCTTTTGTGTGTATTCTGGACATTGAAAATCTGTGGTTGGTTTAATACGTATATACCGTTGTTCAATGTACCTGACCCAATCAAAGCTTGATTAAGGTGAATGTTCACTACATTACTTACAAATGCAAATTCATAACCTTCTTTAGACAATAAAGATACAGAAATGATATTACAGGTTGCATTTGGTACATAATAACAACTACGCAAAACCAAAAAATGTCCATCTGACAATCCCAGGTGATAGTCCCCCACGGCCTCAGCATCCATGCTAGCACCGTTCGCAACTCTGAGGGTCATATCACCTGCCTTCAAAACTCTACGCTTTCTCAACGCCTGCAAAGAATTACAGATATGAGATCCTGATCCGGTATCCAATACCCAGGAAGTAGAGTTTATTGATAGACAGTTTTCAATAACATACACACCTGAAGCTGGAGCTGCAACTCGCTTCAAATCCTGTGTTCTGGCTTTCCAAGCCTTGCAATCCTGTTTCCAGTGACCACTTCTGTGACAGTAGAAGCATTCTTCCTTCCCCACCAGCTTTCCCGCTACCTTTGTTGCTTTTCCTTTTCCCTTCGTATCCACTTTACTGACACCGCCTCTTGGTTTGGCGGGGGCTTTCTTCTTCTTGCCCTTGGCTTTCGCCCTGGACCTAGAAGAGGAAGATCCTCCTACAAACAAAGTGGATGTCTCCCTACTCTTCTGTAGGGTGCCCTCAGCAATCCTCAACATGTTCAGAAGTTCGGAAAGTTCAACCTCCTTTCCTTGCATGTTGAAGTTAAGAATGAACTGGGCGTAAGTGGAAGGAAGGAACTGGAGAATCAAATCAGTATAGAGTTCATTCTCCAACGTGGTCCCAAGGTCCGCGAGCTCCTCAATATAGCCAATCATCTTAAGCACGTGTTCCGCTACCGATGATCCGACGGCCAATCTTGCCGAAAAAAGCTTCTTCGACACTTCGTATCTTGCGATACGAGACTGCTCTCCATACAGTTCTTTTGTATGGAGAAATATGGACTCTAGGTCCATATTCTCGTGCCTCCTCTGATGTTCGTTGTCCATCGAGGCTAGTACGAGGCATCTGGCCCTCGCGCAATCTATCTCCCATGTCTTACGGATTTCTACATCCGCGACGCTGGAGGTGGGACCTGGGACAGGGGGAGCTTTGGTGGTAAGTACATACCCCAACTTGTCATAAGTGATAGCCATCTTGACATTCCTGAGCCAATCTTTGTAGTTTGGCCCTGTCAGTTTATTTTTATCTAATAATAACTTAAGTCCGGTCATCTTGAATGGTCGCTGCAATTAGGAGAGAGAAAAGAAACACTTTAGCATGATGCTCTTGCAAGTTTAGAGTGGTTTTTAATTTTTCTAAACTGGATGGCTCCCATTGTCTCTCGAATCCCTTCTAAAACCGTAAAGAAAGGATTAGTCAGGATTACTCTCACAGTACAATACTTGCTTAACCGTTCAGCCAGGCCAGTGTCGGTACTTCGAGGGAGGTTTTCCAACGCTTTCGCGAAGTTCCTTAATTAAGTAACCCCTTTTCCCTGTGGGCGTAGCCCCGCTAACACCTTTCTAGGCACCTACTAGGTTTATAGCATTGATCGTTAAGTGAGAGTTTTCCCGAGGAGTAGCATATACTCACAGTAGGATCGGGATCCAAATATCATCGCGTGATAAAACCGAAGGAATCCTACCAGAATCATCACACTCCAAATGGTATGCAAGGCTAGCAAGTTTCAGTACTTATGAAACTCCCGATGTGGATTTTTGCCCCATGCTCTTATGACCTTGACTTTGGCCAAAATATCATAAGTCACATGTCAAGTTCTACCCGTCATTCTCCTGGTTAATTTGGACCCACCCGTACCTACCCTTGACTTTGGCCAAAATGGCAGCACGACTGTCCCAAATCAACGCATCTATCTATGCTGCACATGAATACCCAAACGCTACCAATCACTATGCCTTGACTTTGGCCAAAATACATAGCTTGAATACTTTTGACCATTCATGTGGAATGACGGAGGGCTACGAATGGTTTTGGCGAAACCGTGAACGTAGTGAACTTGATATAATCGATGGAACGAGATAGCTTTTAAAAGGAGTGGTTCAAGCTCTGCGTTTAAAAGTTTAGTTTTGAAAAGAACCGAGTGGTTTTCAAAGTGTTCCAATCGACTTTTACTTGGTTTATTTCTTGCATTAGTTCTTTTAATGCGTCCCATCATTTAATCCTACCATTGCAGAAAACAACCAAAATATGACGAACGCTTATGCCATTCGCATTCGCCACGGGGCCCCGTCATCACCAGTTAGGTTACTTAACTAACGACAGAGCGGGGGCTGGGCTAGCGCGGCTGTAAAACATAAGCAACGCCTAAATAGTTATTATATATATATAGCAATGATAGACATTACAGATCACAGATGAATACATTGGATATACTAGGAATCCGCAATGCGTTCGAGCCTGCAACGTAAAGCGGATTACACGGTCGCGGTGAATAGCCAATACCCCACCCAAGACCCCTACGGGTGCGGCAAACTACCCGCCAAGCACCCGAAGCGAAGCAACCTCCCTCACCACCGTGAGTAGGCCACTCGGCACTTCGAGATACCCGGTAGTTTGTGCACCCCCTCCATGGGTCTATCCTAGGAGCAAAAAACAGTAAAAAGAATTATACAATGACGGCTACAACCCCGACCTGGTTGTGCGGCCATACAAATAATATTATTACATCAATTTACATGTTACAAATGAATGAAAGAAAAATGACGCTCATCTCACATCCACCCCGGTTATTCACCCGCGACAATCCAATCCATTCATATCCACAAACCAATAACAATCACAGATCACAGAGATGTATAACCCCCACTAATCGACTTATAGCGATTAGCCGACGTTCAATACATACAAGCATCACAGATATAACCGATATAGTTAAAGTGTAGTGAAGTTCCGAAAAAAATACGGATTTATAGGCCCCCAAAAGTAAATTTTAGTTCTGGAAAATCTGGGCACATACAACATATCCTAAAAATCCCAAAACCAACACAGGAACACACTGCACCAAAATCGAGGCAGAGAAGAGACAAGACGGCCGCGGATGCGCGGCGCAATAGCTTCCTAGCGCCGCGGATCCGCGCCTATTTGGTCGACTCTCTGTCTCGTTTTTGGTGGTGTTCTTAACAAAACCCTGAGATAATTTTTGGTGTATAACAAATTTTATTTTGACCAGAAAAAAAATAACAGAAACTTAGGGTTTTGCGAGTTTGGTTTTTCGATTTTCCGGTTTCGAAACTTCGTTACACTTAACTACTTAGCTAGTTTAGGTTTAGTTAGGCTCTGATACCACTGTAAGTCCACGTTGCCCACCCCGGTGCTTACGGGGAGGCGGAAAACATAATAAAAATTGGATTTTTATAAACTATAGGCAACATGGACGAAGCTTTAAGGATCTTTGCTAAACATAAACTTGCTAAAGCTAACTACAAAGTAGTTAAGTGATGGAAAGGTTATACCTTGAGCTCAAAGTCCTTCTCTCCTTGCTCCTAGGAATGGTAGAAAGAGGTCACCTTGCTTGTCTTCTCCCGTCAAAGAAGGATCCACCCGAAAGCCTCGACCTTTAGCTTCAACTCCAAGCTAGGAGTAACTAGAGTGCAAGAAATGCTAAGACTTGAACCCTAGAAGAGAGTAGAGAAGATCAAGTGAAGGTTTTTCTCAAGCTTTTTGTTTCTCAACACATGAGAGGGAGAGAGCTTGAGGGAGAGGATGAACAAGAGAGAGAAATGATATGAGAGAATGAATTATTAGTGAGCCATTCTCACTAATATGTGTGAATAATTTTAATTGAATAACTAGCTTGAAAATTGTCATGGTAAATCATGACATGACCATTATCATTTCAATTTTGCAAAGATCAAAGAGCATCTTCCAAATGAAATGATTATGGTCAAGTTGTCAACAAGGTCAACAAGTCAATGAAGTCAAATTGTCAACAACAACAACCATGCACAATTATTAAGCTAATTATCAATTAACTATAATACACACAAAATCAATAGGGTTAATAAAATGACAATAACCATTAACTCTAAACAAGGTCCTCTCCCCCAATCTCAAGCAACTGTGCATACGCACCCGCATTCGTGATCCTAGGAACACGAATACACTGAGAAAAACCAATCTCAAATCATATACTAGGATCCGGCTTAAACCAAAGCCCGCTAATATAAACTGTCCGGACAGCAAACGTGGACAAGTGCACGGATGCGAACGAACCCTGTCGCAAAACCATGCGACCTCTACTCATTTTGCCTAAAGGCGAATAGCTCTCTGTGTGGGACTCTAAAGACTCGACACTACGCTGGCAGTGGGTTTAACCACAGACCGCAAGCGGCACTAGCTGTACGTAACGGTCCTCAGGTAGATGTCGATAAGAAAACTGACGAGGTGAACCCCATCTGCACTCCTACTGAGCCTGTATGTGACAGTCTCCGTACAGTCCGGTCTGTTCGTCTGATACATCGCATGGCGGGCCTAGGGGGCGGTGAACGTCAGTCCCCTAATAGCGGTACAAGTCGTGTCGGAGTGTAGCCCAGAACACCCTGAGATAACACTGGAAACCTACCAGTATATCTCGCTTGCCCTGGCCAGGGACTACTTGTGTAATGGCTCTCCTGGACACAGCGCGATGTCAACCCCCAATACCGGGAGAGACGAATCCTGTCTAACCGTCACTGCCTCCAAGTGCTTCGGGACTGCACCCAAAAACTACCTGTTTGCACGACTCCTTCGAGCCGTGGTAGGGTAGTAATCAAAGTGCAGTGGGAACACACTCGAGGCGAAGTGACAGTGTCAAGTCAGCGGACTAAGCTGTACTCACATCACCTGGGAACTGATAACTGACGATAGGTATATTACCAACCAACAGTTCCCAACGAGTCCTGTCCAGTGTACTCGTAACCTAACGAGCACCCGCATACTATCCCAAGTACGACGTACTAACGGCTGTGGGACAGACCGTCTCCCACACTGGGATGAGAAGCGCATACGCTGGTCTACTCCGGAGTATCGATGCCCTGTCTCGATAGTCCAACGACCAGGGACCTGTATAAGGATGTGCTTATAGATTACCCAGCTCCCACGAGTGCGAGCGCCATCACAACGCTGGTAATCAAGCAAAGATCCTAAGGGCTCTACTAATATGTATACCAGCAATATGCTAAAAGAAACACATGCACATATTAAAGCAGAGACAAACCAAGTAGCATACTACCATTTCGAGCAAGATTGTATATACAACAGTGAATATCCCAAGCTTCCATTAAGTAATATACAAGCTAGTATGATACAGTAATGGCCTCTAGGGCATATACACTAACATGAAAAGGGTAGAGTCATAGAACCTTGGGGTTATAAGCTTTGGTATAGGGTAGAGATAAAAATCGTAATGGGATAGGCGTAATCATAGATAGATGGTTGCTTGAGGATATAGTTGAGATTAGGAGAAAAGGTAATAAAGTTTTACTGGTTAAGCCTATTCTAGGTGGGGAGATCCTTAATATTATTAGTGCTTATGCACCAAAGATATGTCTTGATGACTCTAGTAAGCGTCTATTCTTGGAGGATTTAGACGAGATGGTGTAAAATATACCTAGTGGAGAGAACTTATTTATTGGTGGTAATCTCAATAGATATGTATGTACTACTCGTAGTGGGTTTGATACTATCCATGGAGGTTTTGGTTTTGGACAAAGGAATGAATCAGGTAGCTCGATTCTAGACTTTGCCTTGTCTTATGACTTGATCATAGCAAATACTTGGTTTAGGAAAAAAAAAGTCTCACCTTATCACCTTTAGGAGCGGATCAAGTACAAGTCAAATAGACTTTTTTCTAACTAGAAAGTTAGATAGAGATTGTTGTATCGACTGTAAGGTAGTACCAGGTAAGAGTGTAACCACTCAACATAGACTTTTAAATCTAGATTTTCGATTTAGAAGAAGAAATAGGAAGATTAGACGTAAGGTAGAGCCTAGAATTAAATAGTGGCGATTGAAGGAAGGTAACCAAAAGTCTTTTATAGATCGTGTAGTTTAAGAGAAGGATTGGCAGTCTGAAGATAATTCAGACAAAACATGAAACAAAATAGATAGTTATATCAAGAGGGTGGCTAGAGATCTACTTGGTGAGTCGAGAGGTGGTGCTTCGCCATCTAAACACACATCATGGTGGAATGAAGAAGTAAATCTTGCTATTAAAATTAAGAGGGATTTTTATAAATATTTGAAAAAAAACAGAGATGCGGAAAGATTTGAGAAGTATAAAATGGCTAAAAAGGAAGTTAAGAAATCTGTTCGGGAAGCTAAAGCTAAGATCTGCAAAGAGGTTTACGAGAAGTTAGACACTAAGGAAGATGAAAATGATATATACTGGATTGCTCGGATGCGGGAAAGGAAGAACAGAGACTTATGTGCGGTGAAGTGTGTTAAAAATGAAAATCATAAGGTTTTAGTTCGAGATAAGCATATCAAGAAAAGGTGGAGAGATTATTTTGACAAATTGTTCAATGAGAGTTTTACTAAGAATTTGAATAGACTTGTCATTCAATCTCAAGATATAAACCATGATTTCATGTGTAAAATAAGACTACCTAAGGTTAAAGAAGTTTTGAAGAGAATGAGATCAAGAAAAGCGGTTGGTCCATACGGGATTCCTATTTAGGTTTGGAGATGCTTAAGAAAAATAGACATTAAATGACTGACAGATTTATTTAATAAGATTTGGCAGAACAAAAAGATGCCACATGATGGAGGAAAAGTACCATTGTAGCTATCTACAAGAACAAGGGTGACATTCAAAGTTGCTCAAATTACCGTGGAATAAAATTTATGTGTCACACCATGAAACTTTGGGAGAGAGTGATTGAACACAGGCTAAGGAAGGATATTAAGATAACAGAGAACCGGTTTGGGTTCATACCTAGACGATTGATGACGGAGCCTATTCATTTGCTTCGTCAACCTGTCGAGCGTTTTCAAAAGAGGAGAAGAGATTTGCATATGATATTTATTGATTTAGAGAAAGCGTACGACAAGATACCTAGAGAGATATTATAGGGGACAATGATGAAGAAGGGGTTTCCCATCAACTACATTGACATAATCAGGACATGTACGATAGATTAGTGGTAAATGTCAGAACTTGAGGAGGCCTAACGAGTGATTTTCCGATTACAATTGGTTTACATCAAGGATCTGCATTAAGTCCATTCCTGTTTACCATCGTAATGGATGAGCTTACTAGAACTATCCAAGATGGGGTACCTTAGTGTATGCTATTCGCTGATGATATTGTTCTAGTAAATGAGACGAAACAGGGGTTAATGTCAAATTGGAGTTATGGAGGCAAACGTTGGAATCTCGAGGGTTCAGATTGAGCAAGTCCAAGACAACATATATGCATTACAAATTTAGCAAACAAAGAAGTCAAAACCATATTGGTATAACATTTGAAGGGAAAAAGATATCACCGAGCGATCAGTTTAGATATCTAGGTTCCATCATCCAAAACGATGGGGAGATCGATAGCTATATTAATCAAAAGATCCAAGCTCGTTGGTTGAAATGGAGGAGTGCAACAAGGATTTAGTATGATCGTAACTTTCCGTTAAAGTTGAAAGCGAAATTTTATCGGAGCGCTATTCGGCCTGCCTTATTATATGGTACAGAATGCTGGGCTCCCAAGAAGTATCATACACAGAAGATGCACGTAGCGGAGATGCGCATTCTTCGTTGGATGTTTGGTAATGCTAAAAAAGATAAGGTGCGAAATAAAGATATTCGTGCAAAACTTGGTGTAGCACCTGTGGAGGAGAAGATGCGGGAAAACCGACTAAGATGGTTTGATCATGTGCTACGCAGACCTATGGAAGCACCAGTTCGACGAATGGATACTCTCAATATAGGCAATGTCAAAAGGGAGAAAGGGAGTCTGAAGAAAACATGGTTGGAGGTGATACGAAAAGATATAGTTGCCAAAGGCCTCAATGAAAGTATATTGGTCGATATGAATGAGTAGAGACGGAGGATTCATGTGCTGGACCCGGCGTGATTCTCATGTTGGTTCATGTAGCCTACCCCATATGCTTGGGATAAAAGGCTCAGTTGTTGTTGTTTTATTAACTTATAAATAACTTGACCAATGTTTGCCGGGGATGTTTGGGTAGTTAAGGATGAGTAGTTCAGCGGTTTCGGAGTCCTCAACATGTAATCATGTACTTCTATATTTCAGTAATCCTGTATAAATTCTCATGAAGTGGTTGAACACCATACTTTAACTTACGTTAGAAATGGTAATGACCGATATTTACTGGTGGGTGTTGGGAGTTGAGGATGCGTCGTCCAGTTGCGTCGGGGTTTCCATCTTCCTGTACTCTATCATCTTATATAAAAACTCATGAAGCGGTTGGACGTCATGTCTTAACTTGCGCTAGGATAGGAAACCTATATATTAACGATACTATCATTTTTATGTGTTCCTGACATGTTCACTCTATACTTGCATATAAATTTCCTGACCTCTACTATCATTGTTTACATATACCATCACCATACCTTTGCTTATTTTTTATGATACGTTTTCCTTTCCATGATAATATGTTAAATTCCTGACATGTACTATCTTGTTTATGTTAATATCATATGTTTGACTGCCATGCATTCCGTGTACCATATACTTGTTTTACATGTTCATCTTGTATGTAATGAGTGATTTTCATGTGTTTTGTTATTAATCTGATGCACTGCTAGTTTGCATATATTTGACTACCGCCTTTTAAAATGTTTTACTTATTATTCATTGTTTTTAAAATAAGATGTTTTATAATGAGGAACTTATCGGGCTCAAGTTCGCTGACAGACATTTCTTTTCTTGTTTTCTTTCATCTTGGAGATGTCTGTGAGGAGGCACAGATGTTGAGGCTCGGTACATGATCGAGCCGAGTAATAGGAGTTTTTTCAGTTAATTACACAGTCAATCCTTGGTCACCTTCCAGTATATTTCATTTCGAGGATCGTTACAGTATTCATGTCTTTATTTATCTTTACACACCTATGTCCTTTGGTACTAATCTTGCAATAATTATTATTGGATTTATTTGTTCAAGTTTCTTTTTTGGTTATTGAAAAATGTCCTAAGGGACAGTGAATAGGAAAAATGACTAACAATTAAAACTTTATCGCTTAATACAATAAAAGTTGAAAAATAATAATAAATAATAACAATTGCAACAACAATAGATATAAAAAGAGTTAGGAAAAGCAAACTCAATAGTGATACCGGTGATTGGTAACGAAGTTTGATACTGGGATATCAAGTCTCCGTCTAACTAAGTCTCTCCCTAGGAACTATCTACTAAACAAATCTTCTTCAGGTGAAAAAACCTTTACAACTTGATGGACCACCTCCACGGGGTAATTTTTTCCAAGTCTCAAATCAAACCTTTACAACTCAACACTTTGATGGACAACCTCCACTGGGTAAACCAACATGGTAGACAATCTTTACCAGATTTTGATACAACCAAAGTAAAAGAAAAAGACTCATAATCTCGTATATGAATCAAACACAATTTTAAAACAAGAAAATTGGTGTTTTTGATATATCAAGATAAAGCTCATTTTTTATCTCAAAGAAAATTAATAAAGAGTTTTAAATGTGAGATTAAGATTTTGCAAAGGTAAATGATTTGAACAAGTTTAAAAAAATCCGTTGCAAAAGAAAAATGAAAAGCTTTTACAAAACCCAAAAGGAAAATTAGACCTGGTGACGATCTAGGGTTTCGAAAGCTTGAGAGATGATGATCTTTAAGAGCAAAAGCGACGAAAAAATATCTGAATAATTGTTGTGTTTATTTTGGCCAAGGCGGTATTTATTGTTGGATATAGTGCTCTCAAGGCAGTTATTGTAATTGCAGGTAGGCAATTATGGTAATTGAAGGAAGACCTATACGGTTATAACAGTCTAGCTTGATATGATAGTATGCTATCTGGTTTGTCTTTATCATTAAAATGTATATGTTTTACTCATTATTACATGTCGCTAATACATAATGATAAAGCCAGTGAGATCTTTGCTTGACTACCAAAGTTGTGATGGCAATCATACTTGTGAGAGCTGGATAGTCCATTAGTACATCCTTAAATGTCCCTAGTCGTGGGAGTATCGAGACTGGGCATCGATATTCTAGAGTAGACTAGTATATACATTTCTAGACCCCAATGAGGGGCCAGGTCTCATATCCATTGATGTGTTGCACGTAAGATTGTATACATGTGCTCACTGAATGTGAGTACACCGGACGGACTCGCCGAGAACTTCAAGATGGTACTATACCAATCATCAGATAGCATTTCTCTAGTGAAATGAGTGCTTGTAGTCTGTTGACCAGAGATCGTCATTTGTCTCATGTGAGTTCCCAGTGTACTTAGATTACTACCCTACCACGGCTCTATGAAGTCGTGCAAACAGGTTTTAGTTGGGTACAGTCCTGAGCCACATGGAGGCAATGAGCGATCGGAAGGGATTCTTCTCTCTCGGTATAGGGAGTCGATGTCGCGCTGTGTTCTGTTGGCTATCACCGTTCTCTAGCCAGGGTGGATGAGATTTACTGATAGGAGATTAGTAGTTTCTGTAGGGTTCCTAGGCACACTAAGGAGGTCTCACAAGGCATCAACTATGCCAATTTCAAATTTTACGGGTGCCGAGAAACCCTAATACGGATCATTAACTAGATATATAGGCGACAAATGAAACTAGTGTTAGTGTATATGCCCTAGAGTCCATTACTGTATCATACTAGTTTGTATATTACTTAATGGAAGCTTGGGATATTCACCTTGTATATACAATCTTGCTCAAAATAGTAGTATGCTACTTGGTTTGTTTCTACTTCAATGTGTACATGTGTTTATTTTTGTATATCGCCTATACACATTAGTGGAGCCCTTAGGATCTTTGCTTGATTACCAGCGATGTGATGGCCGTCACACTAGTGGGGCTGGGTAATCTATAAGCACATCCTTATGCAGGTCCCTGGTCGCAGGACTATTGAGACAGGGCATCGATACTCCGGAGTAGACCAGCGCATGCGCTTCTCATCCCAGTGTGGGAGACGGTCTGTCCCACAGCCGTCAGTACGTCGTACTTGAGATAGTATGCGGGTGCTCGTTAGGTTACGGGTACACTGGACAGGACTCGTCGGGAACTGACTAGTTGGTATTATGCCTATCGTCAGTTATCAGTTCCCAGGTGACATGAGTACAGCTTAGTCCGCTGACTTGACACGGTCACTTCGCCTCGAGTGTGTTCCCACTGTACTTTGATCACTACCCTACCACGGCTCAAAGGAGTCGTGCAAACAGGTAGTGGTTGGGTGCAGTCCCGAAGCACTTGAAGGCAGTGACGGTTAGACATGATTCGTCTCTCCCGGTATTGGGGGTTGACATCGCGCTGTGTCTAGGAGAGCCATTACACGAGTAGTCCCTGGCCAGGGCAAACGAGATATACTGGTAGGTTTCCAGTGTTATCTCAGGGTGTTTTGGGCTTCGCTCCGGCACGACTTGTACCGCTATTGGGGGACTGACGTTTACCGCCCCCTAGGCCCGCCATGCGATGTATCAGAAGAACAGACCGGACTGTACGGAGAATGTCACACTCAGGCTCAGTAGGAGTTCAGATGGGTTTCGCCTCGTCGGTCTTCTTGTCGGCATTACGTGGGGACCGTTACGCACAGCTAGTGCCGCTTGCGGTCTGTGGTTAAACCCACTGCCAGCGTAGTGTTGAGTCTTTAGAGTCCCACACAGAAAGCTTTTCGCCTTTAGGCAAAAGAGTAGAGGTCGCATGGTATTGCGACAGGTCGCATGGTTTTGCGACAGGGTTCGGTCACATCCGTGCACTTGTGCACGTATAGTGTCCGGACAGTTTACACTAGCGGGCTTTGGTTAAGCCAGATCCTAGTGTACCTTTTGGGATTGGATTTATCCAGTGTGCATTCGTGTTCCTCGGAACGCGGATGCGGGTGTGTATGCACAGTTGACAGGGAGGTGGAGGCAGCGGATTCTCATTAGGGTTGTTGACAGTTGACCATTGACTATTTGACTTTTTGCTCAACCCTAATGAGAATATGATATGTGATTAACTATTATATTAATTAAGTATTATGGTGACATGGTTGTTGACTTTGTTGACTTTGTTGACTTGTTGACTTTTGTTGACTTGTTGACTTTGTTGACCGGTTGACTAGGCTTGACTAGTTGACCATCATGATAACCATAGCCATCATTTCATGGCAAAGACTTTTACTTGCTTGCTCATTTGTGTAAAATGAGTGCATGAAATGATATGGTTATGGTTGCTTCAACCATCACATATGACTTTTGTTAGTATGATGAGTTATGATTGCCTTGGATTATGAGAGGGTGAAAGACAAAAGAGAGCCTCATTCTTTCTTGCTCATTCTCTCTCTTGTTCTTGAGCTCTCTTATTTTTGCTCTCACCCTCAACCTCTTCCTCCCTCTCTTGATTCTATGGTTCTCTTGTCTCATGAGTTGAGAATCAAGAACCATAGATAAAATCCCATACAAACTCTTCTCTACTCATTCTAGTTCACTAGGTTTAGCAAACCAAGTGAACTAGTTTCTTCAAAGAACGAAGAAGGAGCTAAAGGTTGGAGCTTTCAGGTGGATCTATCTTCGGCGTACGGAGACGACGAGAAGAAGCCAATCCGGATCACCATCGGAGCTTGAAGACAAAGGAGTTCAAGACAAGCAAGGTATAACCCCCTAACCGAGTAGCTAGAAACTCTTAGTTAGGTTGTTAGATGGATGTTTAACCAAGATCCGGGTTTTAGGTCCATGTTACCACCTCCGTAAAAATCGTTTTTTACCAAATTCCGCATTCCCGAAAGTACCGGGAGAGGTAGCATGGACTTACAACTAGTTAACAACTTAACTACAAGAACGGAAATACAACATTTGTAGATCCGGTCCACCACCTCCATAGCTCCGCAATGAAGTCTCCTCGCTGTCCAAATCGAATCCCGGGCTCTAGCGTCGGCTTCATCGGAGAAATGGGCGGGCTTGGTCGTCGGCTTCGATGCCGAAGATGATCTACGTCGAGGCATCACAAGATCAAGCTCCCACTTCACCAAGTCATGAAAATTGTGAAGAAAACACCCTATACTACTTGGCAAGAGGTAGAGGATGAAGAAATAGGAAGTGGGTTCACTTTAGAATTGGATTTCTCACTCATTTTCTCAAGTTGCCATTGTTGATAGCAAGCTTTTTCTTGAAGTGAAGAAGAAGAAGAAGCAAGAATATGATAAGTGTTAATTCAAAATGGAAAAGAAAATCAATACTTATCATATTCAAACCATGATTAGGTGTAGAGAATAAACTAGGGTTAAGTGGAATGGTTAGGTTAAAGGAAAGAAACAAAATGGTCAACTTTTCAAACCTTCATGAACTTTCAATATAAAACAAAACTAGTAACCATTTTATTTCTTGCCAAAATGAAATAAATAAATGAATAAATAAATAAAAACCTTAACCATTTACATAACCAAGGTTTAAACCAAAACTACACCCAAGAGAGCATGTATCATCAATCATGATACAACCAAGTGCACAAAAGTATATCACATATACAAGTTGTGTACTTCAAGTGAGAAAATCCTTTTAAAGTGAACCAATACTAGTTAATGCAAAGTAATATATCTAATATATAATTATGCATTAAATCATCAAATCAACACTTGATTTAACGATCCGGTCATATCGCACATGACCGACTAATATCCAATGTACCGATTTATCGAATCAATCCTTGATTCGATAACTAGGTTATATCGCATACAACCATTCGATACATTCATCGCGAGAATGGAATACGGTATCACATACACGCATTATTCTCGGTCCCGCACATATCTCATATGCGCTCCTATTTCGTTTCTCTTGAGCCAGGAAACCTCTGTGTAGGACTCTAAAGACTCGTCAATACGCCGGCAGCAGGTGATGATCATATCAAACACCCACAAGCCGCAAGCGGTCTGCTAAACGTAACAGCCACCCGGGTATTGAGCGATCAGAAGATCGACGAGCAAGCCCGCTCACACTCCTGTGAATCCAACCAGTAACACTTACCGTACAGTCCGGTCTGATCGTCTGATATGTCGCATATCTTGCCTAGGGGTGGTAAACGTCAGACCCCAATAGCTCGATAAGTCGTGTCGATATGAGGTCTATAACTATTCGAGAAACTACTGGTAACACTTACCAGTAAATCTCAGCAACCCTGGCCAGGGATTTCCGGTTATAGCTAATCGAACACAGCGCAACATCAACTCCCTATACCGGGAGAGACGAATCCCCTCCTATCGCTCATTGCCTCCATGTGACTCAGGACTGTACCCAAAAACCACCGTTTTGCATGCCCTCTTGGACGTGGTAAGATGGAAATCAAAGCACAGTGGGAACCACACAAGACTCTATGACAATCTCGGGTCAACAGACTACTCTGTACCAGTGTCACCAGAGAACTGCCATCTGACGTAAGGTATAATACCATCTGGGAGTTCTCGGCGAGTCCGTCCAGTGTACCCAGTCTCCACTGAGCACCCGTATATCATCTCTGATGTCAAACACCAATGGATATGGGATCATCCATCGCCCATCTGTATGGGTCGAGAAGGTATACGCTAGTCTACTCTGGTATATCGATGCCCCGTCTCGATATACCCACGACTAGGGACTTTGAAGGATGTACTTATGGACTACCATGTCCCCACTAGTATGATCGGTATCACAGTCCAGGTAGTCAAGTACACATCCTAAGGGCTTTACCAACATGTAACAGAGAGACAATCAGTGTACACGTTAAGGTAAAGTGCAACCAGATAGCATACTATCATGTCGAGCATGAAAGTCCTCCCTATATACGTCCTAGCATCCACTACAATATACATCATATGTACAGTAATGGCCTCTAGGGCATACATATAACTAACAATCTCCCACTTGCACTAGGGCCATCTGTAGCAGTAGATGTAGTATCTCATACTCAACCATCCCATAAAAGTCTCTCTCTGGGAAAAGGCCTTTGTGAGTGGATCCGCCGTGTTGTCCTCTGAGTCTACTCTCCTAACCTCGATCACCCTGGAGATCAACTATCTCCATGATCAGGTGACACCACCTTAGAATATGTCTGGATCACTGATGGGACCGTCGTTCCTTGGCATAAGCCACAACTCCATTGTCTCACAATGGTTGGAACGTAGTTCATCTCATGAACCAATATACACCCAAACATCCTCCTTGGTAGAATCTTAAGTAGCGATGTATCGAGCCTTTATCGTCTAGTATGCCACGGTATCTAGCTTGGAATTCTTCCAACATACCGTCCCTTTACTGAGGGTAAAGACAATGCCTGCGACTGACTTTCAGTCGTCCTTATCACTCTGGAACCCTTCCAGTGATTCTCCCCAGGATCGGTTGATACCATCTCACTACAACTAGTGAGAATCCTAACATCCAATTAGATCTATCTCATAGATCCAAAACCCAGGATTTAGGAGGTATCACTTTCATCCTATCTGGAGAATCATTGTGATAAGAGAGGATTGACCGGGCGTAGCATAGAAAACTCCTTTCTTATCAAGAGTATGTCATCCACGTACTCTACGAGGATCAACACCATACTCCCCACTACCTTTTTGTTTATACAAGGTTCATCTACCATTTTGATGATGTCAAACTCTTTGACTAATCACATCAAAACAGATGTTCCAACTCCGCGATACCTGCTTTATCCTATAAAGCATCTTGTACACGTTTCCGCTGCTCCCACTGTCTACGAAGCCCTCTGGTTGTGTACTTATAGAAGTTCTCTTCTAAAACATCATTTAGAAAAGCAGTCATGGCACCCAACCGCCAGATATCGTAGTCATGGTATGTAGCCGTGGCAAGTAGGATCTGGATGGACTTAAGCATAGCCACTTGAAAAGGTTTCATCATAATCCACGCATGGTCTATGACGAAAAACTTTAACAAGTCTAGCTTTGAAAGTCTCAACTTTTCCATCTACACCAAGTAATCTTCTCAAGATATACTTGCTCCTGATGGGGATTTAACCCTTCAGATATAGCAGCCAAAGTCCATACTTTGTTGGTGTACATGGATTCCATCTCAGATCGCTAAGCATCCAGCCATTCTTACAGAGTCTCACTCCTGATGGCCAGCTCGAAACTAGTTGGGTCATCATCTCATGATGCAATCCTCGCTCCCACTGTCATAGAGTAACCGAAGTATCTCTCAGGCAGGTGAGGAACCTCACTAGATCGGCGGAGAGGCTGAGGTTCGTTGGTAACTATTGAATCCTTTGGTTCTATCAAATCATCTGCTGTAGTTTGTATAGATGGAACCTTTCCAGTTCTACATTACAGACCTTGCCTCGAGCTTGTCCGAATTTTGTTTTTCAGACATAGGCTGGACAACCCCAAATCTTAACTAACTTAAGAGATGGGCTCTTCCCTTATCATATCAAATATGAAGTGGTAGGCAACTGATTTGATTTGAACCCTATTCAATAGGTATGCAGCTTCTCAAGTGCATAACTCCCAAAAAGGAAACAGGGAACTCAGTATTACTCATCATAGAGCACGCCTTATCATATAGGATGAGATTGCTCCGCCCCGATATACCATCGTGCTATGGTGTATACGGAGGAGTAATGCTGAGAGAGAATCTCATTCTCCTTTAGAATAGTCCAGGAATTCCGTGCTCATGTATTCTCCTCCCTGATCACATTAAAGGACATAATACTTATACCCTTATTGGTTCCCTACTTCTAACTTATATTCTGTGAATATCTCAAAAGGTTCGGACTTGTGTTTCAACAGGAACATATGTCTGAATCTAAAGAGATCATCAGAGAATGTAATGATGTACAAGGAACCGGTCTTGGCATGTGTAGACAGGGGACCTACATACATCAACATGTATCGTCCCAAGAGTTCAACAACTCTTTCTCTGTTACCAATAAACAGAGCTGTGGTCATCTTATCTCTGTGACATGACTGGCAAGTTTCATAAGATGTAAATTCAAACTGATTTAAATATGCATCTACAAGTAACTTCAGCTAGTTGGGTGGCATTGATATGACCTAGTCTACAATGCCTCAAGAAGGATTCGTTCATTTCTGAACTCTTCCTCTTATGTGTGTTCTGTATACTAAGAACTGTAGTTTGATTTAGAACGTCAATGCTTTTAGATAACGTGCCTGAACCGATCAACTTTTGATATAGGAAATGTTCAAAACATTATCCAACAATACAAAATTTTATCATTTCTTTACTAATAAAGAGATAGATATGATTTTGTATATCGGGTTCGGTATCTAATAACATTCATTCAGAATCAATGTATTTGGAATACAGGGTGACAGTGACCAACAGACTTGGCTGCAACACTTGCCCCGTTTTCTGCCTTATGAAACTTATCACCCGTTCTCAGTTCTCTACCTTTCTGTAGCCCTATGTAACAGATTACATATCTGGGATCCTGATCTGGTATCACATACCCAAGACGTAGAGGATACAGAGAAACAGTTCTTTGTAACGAACACACCCGAAGATGATGCATCAGCATGCACTCTCTTCGTTTGGGCGGCACGGGAAATCTGGTATTCCCCAATTTCCTGCTCTGTCTTATAACAATTATAAGTTGGAGCGGGACCAACGTTCCCCAGCTCAGTATAACAAGCGGGTTCGGTCAATACATCCATATTATTATCTTGATTAAGGCGTGATATGGTCGCTACCAGGAGAGAGAGAGAAGAAAACACTCAGCGTGCGCTCTTGCAAGAATAGATTGGTTATTATTTTATCTAATCAGGATGGCTCCCACTGTTTTTATCAAATCTTCCTTCAAACCCTAAAAGGAAAGACTAGCCGGGATTAATTACACACTACAAGTTCGCCAATCTTTCAGCCAGGCCAGTGTCGGTACTTTGAGGGAGGTCCCCCGTGCTTTCGCACGAACCTAATTACAGTAAACCTCGTTTTTCCAGAGGCGTAACCCCGTTGACACCTTTCTAGACACCTACTTGATCGGCTAGTTGCAATGTGAAAAACTCTCCCAGGAGTAACTCTTACTCGCAGTGGGTATCGGGATCCAACTATCTCAGAGAAGGTATGCAATCTCATTGCAAATTTCAACACTTGAAATTCCCGATAATATTTTGCCCCGAACGATCTATGACCTTGACAATGTCAACAAACCATAGACCGCAAGTCAAGTTTAACCCGTCATTTCTTAATTGAATCAAACCCACCCGCACGACCCTTGACAAGGTCAACAAGGCCGCACGACTACCCTAACCCAATCTGCATCATATGTATAAGCAGATAAATACTGGTTAGCTACCGCACACTGCGCCTTGACAAGGTCAACAAACGCAGCACGAATACTAAACAGGACTTATCTGAAATGACGGAGGGCTACGACAGGTTTTTCTGAAAACCTATTGCGTAATAAACTTGATATCGTTGTAGAATCAAATGATTTTAAAATGGAGTGCTTTTGAGGCTTTTCTAGTTTTGCTAAAGGAGTCACTCCCGGTGAAGGGATCGTCGGTCCTTTCCTCATCGAATAAGGTGCGGGATATATCATATATATCACTGTGCAAAGCAGAACTCTTAAAAGCAATCAAAAGACAAACCGAGTGTGTAACATCTGCCAGTTACTGCTAAAGGAGTCACTCCCTGTGAAGGGATCTCGGTCCTTTCCTCATCGAATAAGGTGCAGGATATGTCACATATACCGCTGTGCAAAGCAAGAACTGTAGCTACCCTTTTTATTTTGAAATTCGATTCTACAACATCTTAGGTTTCTTTTATTTCATTAATCACATTAATGAAGTTCCATCATTTAATCACCTAAACATCACAGATAAATACGACGTACACTTATGCCATCCGCATTCGCCTCGATGTCCCCTCGTGCACCGTTAGGTTAGGTAACTAACGGCAGAGCGGGGCAGGGCTAGCGCGGGTGTAAAACATAAGTAACATCTATATAATATATCATATATACTATATACAGTATCCATCACAGAACATCACATGATCACATCACAGATATCGCAGCAGAAGAATCATATGAAATATTGGATATACTAGGACGTCCGTGTTTTCAATACGAGCCAGTATAAAACACGGATTCCACGGTCGTGATGAATAGCCAAACCCACACCCCTAGACCCCTACGAGAGCGGCAAGCAACCCTACCAATTCTAGAGTTAGGAGACCCGGACTCGACTCCTCGAGTTGGTCTCCCACTGGACTCCAGAACCCGGTTACTTATGCTTCCCTCCTTGGGTCTATCCTAGTGCGGAAAAGTAAATAATATACAAAGGGTGACAGCTTCCGCAACCTGGAAGTGCCCCAAATGAAAGAATATTACATACAAGTTTTTACATGAATGAAAATGAAAAACACTCATCTCACATAAAAACCCCCGGCTATTCAAACACGACAATCCAATATAACATATCCAGCAACACATAACATCACATGTCATCAACGTAAGTAAATATGCGCATCCCAATTGTCGTTGACATATAGCAACGAAACCGGCGATATCACATATTACACTTACGGTCACAGAAAAGAAAGT
This sequence comes from Agapanthus africanus, assembly GCA_030015575.1. NCBI lineage: Eukaryota > Viridiplantae > Streptophyta > Magnoliopsida > Asparagales > Amaryllidaceae > Agapanthus > Agapanthus africanus. The sequence continues at coordinate 498,276,461 of JASDDO010000001.1, read as the reverse complement.
GTAAAACTACAACAGTTGGAATCCGCAACCTCCATAGACATCGCATGCCTAATAAAATGAATTCCTTAGACATCATATGCCTAACAATTATAAACCCCGCATTTTAGTCTCATTATCGAAAACTCTTTTCAATATCAAGTCGGGCAATTTAACAAGATTCCCGAAATCCTGATCGAATGCTCGTCGCAAACTTTAGTAGGCGGCCGCACCCCCGACGCCGTTGACGAAGTGCACCAAGGCGGAACACCGCTGCCGCGAGCACCCGAACGGATGCTTTCGGCGACGGGGTTCTCCTACAGTCACTTGGTCGGGGCTATGGAGTGAGGCTGTCTATTAAGTTTACCCGGCGAGTATCCGCGTACGCTACGTGATTGCGACGGACTTTTGATCACATCAAAATTCCGTGGCAACCGATCAAGTGAGACTAAAGTGCTATGTTTATAACATTCAAATTAGTTATCTTATAACTGCTTATGAATTCCAATTATTGTATCACATTCCAGATAAATAGAAAATGTTAAACTTTCCGATCGAACAAACGAACACCCAAGTTTTCCCGAAACAGATCAACACATGAAACAAGTTTAAAAACATCCAGTTCATGCCTCAGTACCAACGGTCCAGCCGTAGAAGGGTCAAGCCAACGCCTCATATGTGGCACGCCGTACTGCCCCAAACCCTAAGGTTCAAAGGGCAGTTCAAGACGGTCACATAATCGAGTTAAGGTTTGTTGTATTCTAGAGGGACCATCGCTTTACTTGCACTACTTAGAACGTTATTAAACTACGGAAAAATTCAACACTTGGAAATTTCCCGGCAGGGGAAAAAGTGGGTATTTATATCCAGTCGAACTTTTTAACAGTTTCTAAAATATCCGGAAAAACATAAACGAAGTTAAATTATCCGATCAAATTAACGAATCCCCAATAAAACCCTAGAAAACTCAACACTTGAGTGGAATTAAAAAATTCACATAAAAAATTGCCAAGAAAGGACCTAAGAATAAATATATGAAATTTGAGGGACTAAGTCCAAATTTGGGCCGCGGAAGAGCCGCCAAACCCCTGGTTTGGCCGCGGTTCCGCGGTCTAATTATGGAATTAGGATTCCAAACTTCACAGTAATTCTTAGTTTTTCCTGCTTATTTTTCTGCATATTTTTAATTCACAAAATTCAACAGTTTTGAAAAATGTACAGAGAGCGATTTTGCAATGGGGTTTCGGTTCGATCGGATTTCTAACTCCGTCTACGCATCGCCTAAGGCTCTAGCTAGGCTCTAATACCACTGTAGGGTTCCTAGGCACATTAAGGAGGTCTCACAAGGCATCAACTATGCCAATTTCAAATTTTACGGGTGCCGAGAAACCCTAATACGGATCGTTAACTAGATATATAGGCGACAAATGAAACTAGTTAACAACTTAACTACAAGAACGGAAATACAACCTTTGTAGATCCGGTCCACCACCTCCATAGCTCCGCAATGAAGTCTCCTCGCTGTCCAAATCAAATCCCGGGCTCTAGCGTCGGCTTCATCGGAGAAATGGGCGGGCTTGGTCGTCGGCTTCGATGCCGAAGATGATCTACGTCGAGGCATCACAAGATCAAGCTCCCACTTCACCAAGTCATGAAACTTGTGAAGAAAACACCCTATACTACTTGGCAAGAGGTAGAGGATGAAGAAATAGGAAGTGGGTTCACTTTAGAATTGGATTTCTCACTCATTTTCTCAAGTTGCCATTGTTGATAGCAAGCTTTTTCTTGAAGTGAAGAAGAAGAAGAAGAAGAAGCAAGAATATGATAAGTGTTAATTCAAAATGGAAAAGAAAATCAATACTTATCATATTCAAACCATGATTAGGTGTAGAGAATAAACTAGGGTTAAGTGGAATGGTTAGGTTAAAGGAAACAAACAAAATGGTCAACTTTTCAAACCTTCATGAACTTTCAATATAAAACAAAACTAGTAACCATTTTATTTCTTGCCAAAATGAAATAAATAAATGAATAAATAAATAAAAACCTTAACCATTTACATAACCAAGGTTTAAACCAAAACTACACCCAAGAGAGCATGTATCATCAATCATGATACAACCAAGTGCACAAAAGTATATCACATATACAAGTTGTGTACTTCAAGTGAGAAAATCCTTTTAAAGTGAACCAATACTAGTTAATACAAAGTAATATATCTAATATATAATTATGCATTAAATCATCAAATCAACACTTGATTTAACGATCCGGTCATATCGCACATGACCGACTAATATCCAATGTACCGATTTATCGAATCAATCCTTGATTCGATAACTAGGTTATATCGCATACAACCATTCGATACATTCATCGCGAGAATGGAATACGGTATCACATACACGCATTATTCTCGGTCCCGCACATATCTCATATGCGCTCCTATTTCGTTTCTCTTGAGCCAGGAAACCTCTGTGTAGGACTCTAAAGACTCGTCAATACGCCGGCAGCAGGTGATGATCATATCAAACACCCACAAGCCGCAAGCGGTCTGCTAAACGTAACAGCCACCCGGGTATTGAGCGATCAGAAGATCGACGAGCAAGCCCGCTCACACTCCTGTGAATCCAACCAGTAACACTTACCGTACAGTCCGGTCTGATCGTCTGATATGTCGCATATCTTGCCTAGGGGTGGTAAACGTCAGACCCCAATAGCTCGATAAGTCGTGTCGATATGAGGTCTATAACTATTCGAGAAACTACTGGTAACACTTACCAGTAAATCTCAGCAACCCTGGCCAGGGATTTCCGGTTATAGCTAATCGAACACAGCGCAACATCAACTCCCTATACCGGGAGAGACGAATCCCCTCCTATCGCTCATTGCCTCCATGTGACTCAGGACTGTACCCAAAAACCACCGTTTTGCACGCCCTCTTGGACGTGGTAAGATGGAAATCAAAGCACAGTGGGAACCACACAAGACTCTATGACAATCTCGGGTCAACAGACTACTCTGTACCAGTGTCACCAGAGAACTGCCATCTGACGTAAGGTATAATACCATCTGGGAGTTCTCGGCGAGTCCGTCCAGTGTACCCAGTCTCCACTGAGCACCCGTATATCATCTCTGATGTCAAACACCAATGGATATGGGATCATCCATCGCCCATCTGTATGGGTCGAGAAGGTATACGCTAGTCTACTCTGGTATATCGATGCCCCGTCTCGATATACCCACGACTAGGGACTTTGAAGGATGTACTTATGGACTACCATGTCCCCACTAGTATGATCGGTATCACAGTCCAGGTAGTCAAGTACACATCCTAAGGGCTTTACCAACATGTAACAGAGAGACAATCAGTGTACACGTTAAGGTAAAGTGCAACCAGATAGCATACTATCATGTCGAGCATGAAAGTCCTCCCTATATACGTCCTAGCATCCACTACAATATACATCATATGTACAGTAATGGCCTCTAGGGCATACATATAACTAACAGTTTCTCGGTAGGTGATGAGCTTGATACCGACACGACTTATTGGGTTATTAGGTTTCTGACATTATCCACCCCTAGACCCGGTATGCGATACTCTTAGACGAAGAGACCGAACTATGCGGATATTATCACTCACAGGCTCAGTAGGGGTACGGATGAGCTTGCTTTTCAACCTTCTTTTCGTTTAATACCTGGGTAGTCATTACGTATAGCTAGTGCCATTGACGTGCTTGTAATTAAACCTACTGCCAGCGTATTATGGAGTCTTTAGAGTCCCACACAAAGGGTTTCCCGGTTCAGGCAAAACGATACAGTGTACGTATTTTGATACGTACAGGGGTTCGATTAATTATGTGTACTTGATACACGTATTTTAATTGGACATTTTGATAATACTAACTGGTTTGAAAGATAACCGGTTTGATCATATATGTTATATATGAGCTAGTATTCGTATTTTTATTTCTATTTTGGTATTCGTATTTTTATACGAATACGGGTATTTGTATTTTGATACGAATATGGGTATTTATACGAATATGTTTATTTGTATGAATATGAGTATTTGTATCTTGATTCAAATACGGGTATTTGTACGAATATGGTATTTTTATTTTGATACGAATATGGATACATATTTTGGTGTGTGTGCTACTTTATGTTTTTGCTTTTAGAAGTTGTGAGAGAAGTGTGGGCTTGCACAGTTTTGATATTTGTGTAGTTTTTGATATATATATATATATATATATATATATATATATATATATATACAGATTTCAGTTTGTGTAGTTTTTGCATGCGGGCAATTCAGGAAACTTTTTGGTTGAAACTTTAGCACCGTTTATGATCCGTTGTTTTTTGTGTTGGTTAACATCGTTTAATTACTATATGTTCAATTAGACAAGGTTGCACACTAGTTACTTGTGATGTTTGTGGATATATCTTTTTATGGTTTAGACAGAATATCATGACGGATAGCTCCTCGTATGACTTGCTTGTACAGTTTTGATATTTGTATTCATTTATTCAGTACGAACGGCCTATTTATGGCCGTTATTGCCTCTTGATATATATTCTCTTATTAGGACATGTCCGGGTTGAGGTCGTTGACACCATTGTATATATTTCTTTTCTATACTAGAATAAACCCAGGAGAATTGCTCGAGTAGCCGGGTTCTAGAGTGCTGAAGGTGGTCGTCTCATGGTGATGGGTTTGAGCCGTCTCGCTCTAGAATTGGCAAGTTGATCACCGCACTTGTAGGGATTTTAGGATGACTGATTAGTCGAAAATAATGCATATTTTACACGGCAATTTCCTCATCATTTGCATTCATATAGAAGTGTTCGGCATTCATATTTCACATATTAGCAAAACTGTCGCAAAATATCAGATTACATGTATTAGATTCTTAAACCGACACTATAAAGGAAATTGACCACATTTCATGGCATCGCATCATCCCTACATTTGCGCAACACTTGTTTTGAGATCTGTGCAGGAAAATACAGCAGAAAGGACAAAACTTACAGGGTACAGCTAAAACGTTATGCCAACTCAATGATTTCAGATCTGGTATAAATCCAAAAGGGAAAATACAAATCAACACATCAGAAGAATCCCCAAATAGTAGCCCAAGACCTCTGCAAAAATACAAAGGCCCAAGGAGCATACTTGGCCGCGGAACCGCGGCCTAAGCCGCCTTGTGCCGCGGTTCCGCAGCGGATTGTTGACGTCACCACTTCAAATTTGGGCCATAATGCTTATCTCAGGGTACAGACTTCAAAAAGGCACAACAAATTCCAGAAGACTCCAGAGACTTCTGCCAGATCAGCGAACTTTAGGATCAACACTAAACTAGCCTTGTATTCTAGAACCTTCTCCCTAATCCCTAGCTTAAACCCTAAGCTAAGCCTAACAAACTCTTTCTAGAAGTCTTTCAACAAACTTTTGGAGGGAACTCAAAGACTTAGGGTTTGGGAGATCTATAAATAAGACCCTAGGCTCACTTGTAGGAGGGACTTGATCTTTTGATTAGTTGATTTTAGTAGTCAATTTAGAGCCATTCTATCTCTCTCTTCATCCTTTTCTTCCACAAATCTAGCGAGAGGATTTGTGTGAAACCCTAACCCTAATTTCAATCAAAAGCCAAGATCCCGAGTACCCATCAAGCAAGAAGCCTTGCAACCTTTTATGAGCCAAGCCGATCTTCAACGGAGCAAGTGGTCCAAGCCGATCCACGACTCACGGAGCCGAGCGAGGCCAATTCAACAATTTAGTTCTTCCTCTTGTAGTTCTTGAGCGACTGTAATCAAATTGTTGATATAAATAAAAGGTGATATTCTTTTATCTTGTTCTCTTTAAATTCTTGCATCATGAGTCAATCTAAATTTCTAGTTATAATTCTTGTTGTGATGTCTGAGTAAAACTCCGCTCGTCGAGGAGTCGAGACGATCAATAGAATGATGATGTAATATACTGTAAATCGATTCTTGAATCCCACGAGTTTTGTAAACCCTAGCAAGATCAAGAATCGACAACCCAATTCATTGCCATGCTTTCTTGATTGATATCGCTCGAGATTGGGGAGTTACGATTGTTTCTTGAAATTGCTAGAGGCTAGAATGTGAATGATAATCGATGAAAGAACAAGGGTTAAACGATGAAACCCTAGTTTCATCAAGAAAGCCCTAACTCTCATCGATCATCATCGATCTAGTATCAATCCTTCAAAGGACAAGAACACGAAATCTTGAAATTACATCACGTCTGTAGATCCGTTCGATTCCTACGAGCATCATTTAGATTCTTGATATTTTGGTTGGAAATATTATCGAAACCCAATTCTTGATTGTTTATCAGTTTCTTGATTCTTGATTAAACATCGTGACACCTGAATCAATTGATAAATTCTTGAATCATGTTTTCTTTTCTTTTCAATTAACTTTTTGATTCAAACAAAGCAAATATAAAAACGAATCGCACAATCCCTGTGGACGATCCGCACTCGCTTACGATCTACAACTGACACCGTAGTTGATTGCGGTCAAATATAATTCTTTGATAGTGAGTTCTTTATACAATTTTCTAAATACCGATACAAAATACTATTATCGATCAAATGAAACCGTTATCGGGAAACAATTGATTCGATACTTACTTTCTACAAACACATCCGAGAATCGCACTAAATCAAATGGCGCCGTTGCCGGGGATCGCGCGCTAATTCGTTTCATATTATAGTTTGAATTGAAAGAATTATTCCATTGTTGTTTTTGAGATCAAAATTCGTGCAAACCCTAAACGATTTGCTGTTGTTCATTGCAAGGAAATCTGGAGCTGTTTGGAAATTGAAGAAAATTTTTGGAATATACCAGAGAGCAGAGGGAGTCTATAGAAGCTCCCTAGTGAAGTTTTGTGCATTGATCCTATTGTTCAACCGTGGAAGCGCGGTGGGAGTGCCCAAACGCGGCGGAAACGCGGCTCTTTGGAGGGTTCTCTGTACAATTTTTCTTCAGGTGATTTCTTACCTCCTTCTCTCTCCTCTTTTTAGCTCCAACTAACAATTTTCTGCAGGTTTCTTTGCAAATAATCGCAGCGCCGCAAAAGCAAAATTAAATTTGTGCGTGATTTTGATTTCTTGGTTGTTTGCATTCTAAATACGGAAATTAAGGGGCACGGCCAAATCCAAATTAGGTGGGGATTTCATTACCCTTCCTAGGCCCCGAAAACCACAAAACTTGCATCCGCATTGACCCACATTAACTAAAAGAAATCTAGAGAAGACTCTAAGGACTGTCGCGCTCAATTAGGACAAGAGAAGGCTGTGGGTAATTCATTGCTTATCCGCGTTTTCTTGTGGTGCCTAAGGCGAGTGTGTCTAAGGCTAGTGGTTTTTAATTAGGCCCACTACTTACGTAGTGGAGTACCTTCCCACTTACCTGGCACTTATCCGGCCACAGGGGGACAAAGAGGCAGTGGAGGATTCTATCCTGCAACTTGTCTTTTGGCAGTTAGGAGCGGTCTAGAGCCGGACCTAGGTGACCACTAGATTCTAGGGTTTGTGTGCTGCATTTGTTTTGTCGCATCATTTTTTCAAAAAAAAAAAAAATCCGTCCCTTTTTCAAAGCAAGCACCGCATTCATTCATTACCCCTAATTATAAGTCAACGCTGCCACTTATACTAACCCAGTTTAGTGCAAGATAGGCTGGATACGGGATTCTAGTGCCCGTTTAGTCCGCGTACCCTTTATCGACTCCGAAGTCGATATTTCTCCATTTACCTTTCCTTTACCCACTACCACACCCACACCGATGGATCCGAATCCATCAAACTTCTTTAACCCTAATCTGCCACCGTCCGTTGGTGCGCAGAATCCACCCCGCATCTCTCTCCAAAAGAGGTGCTACCCTATTCGAGGTCCTCTTTCGACCTGCTTATCCACACCACCAGCCAACGGGGATAACTTTGAGATTAAGCCCCAGTATATCAATCTTTTACCTAAATTCCATGGACTCGAGACTGAGGACGCTTACGTTTTCATTACCAAATTTGAAAACGTATGCGCAATGATAGGTACGTCACAACTTTCAGTGGATGCAATGCGTCTACGACTTCTTCCATTTACATTGTGCTATATAGCCGAGAAGTGGCTATATAACACTACCGCCATTCTTTTACGAATTGGGAAGAATTCGTCGCTGCATTCCTTAAGAAATTTTACCCAATACAAAAGACAGCTCGAATCCGTAGCGAACTGAATCAATTTGCCCAGCTCCCTGCTGAACCATTTTCAAAATGCTTTGAACGTTTTAAGAATCTATTGGTTCAATGTCCTCATCACGGCATCCCGAGATGGGAATTGTGCCGAATCATTTATGAGGGCATTAACCCAAACACTAAACAGAGCCTTGAAAACATGTGTCAAGGTACTTTTATGACCAAAGATGATGGGGAAGCTTGGAAGTATTTAGAAGAGTTCGCTGAAAAATCACTATTGTGGGAGAGTGGAACCCAACCATTGAATAGGGGTGGCGTACACCAAATAGATGTGTCCATAGGTGTTCGAGCTGAGATGGCAGCAATGCAAAAGAAGCTCGACGCTATGGAACACAAATTTGCAGCAGCCTCCCTAAACCCAGTGTCACTCCCCAAAACTGTTTGTGGGTGCTGTTCTGATCCGTCTCATTTAACGGAAGAATGTCCATTAAACTCTGCATTTCAAGATCACGAGCATTCCAATGCCGCATTTCAAAGACCTCGAAACGATCCATATTCTTCCACGTACAATCAGGGTTGGAGGAATCACCCGAATTTTGCTTGGAACCAAAACCAATCTCAAAACACGGTTCCAAACACAAATCAATTTCAAAGGGTTCTTCCTCCACCACAACAGCAACCCCTTCAACTCACTCAGCACCCCTATCAGTCACAAAATTTCCAAAACCAGGGCAACACTCCTGCACAGTCCAATCCTATGCAGTCCTGTTCTGATGAGTTCTCTCAATTCACTCAAACCATGAAATCACTTTTATCAAATTTCATAGAGGTTTCGACTGAGGTTAGATCTTCCGTCAGTGAGATAAAGAAAAACTCAGCGTCCCAAGCTGAGAGTATCAAATCGATGGAAGCTGAAATCGCACGCCTAAAGACCGAAATGAGTGCGAGAGAAAAAGGGAAACTTCCCTCTCAACCCCTACAGAATCCAGGGCATTACAATGTAAATGCCATCACAACGTTGAGATCGGGAAGAGTGCTGAACAATCATGTCGGGGAAGGTATTGATGATACTGAAAATCATATTAACACCCCGGCTGAGACCTTTCCACCCACACACACTTCTCCTTCTGATCCTTCTTCTTCTACCACACCACCTTCTCGCGAGCCTATTCTCCATTTCCCACTAGGCTCGACACCTTCTTCCAACCCTTATAGTTCTCCACAGACGGTCCCCACACCTCTTTTGGGACGACGTCTACCCCCTCTTCCTTCTCCTGTGATGGACCCTGCGCTTATTGCGAAAGCTCCTTACCCGAACCGGTTAAGGGGTAATAGAACGAGTCCTCATATGGAGAAAATTTTAGAAATGTTCAAACAGGTTAACATCAATATCCCTCTCCTAGATGCTATTCAGCAAGTCCCCGCTTACGCGAAAATTCTTAAGGACTTGTGCACTAGGAAGAGGAAGACTCAAGTGCCGAAGAAGGTCTTTATGTCTAATAATATCAGCACTGCTTTTATTCCCCAGCTACCAAAGAAACGAAAGGACCCAGGATGTCCTACAATATCGATTTCGATTGGGGGTAAAAATATAAATCGTGCTCTTTTAGACCTTGGCGTAAGTGTTAACCTGCTCCCTTATTCTGTCTATGAGCAATTAGGGATTGGAGAGCTGAAACCTGCTCATTGCACTCTCCAGATGGTAGATCGATCTATTACCAAACCAAGGGGTGAATTAGAGGATGTATTGATAAAGGTCGGGGAATTTGTTTTCCCTGTAGACTTCATTGTGCTCGACACACATCCTGTAGCAAACCCCCGGGGCCAAATTCCGGTGATTCTGGGTCGCCCTTTCCTTGCCACTTCCAACGCTGTTATAAACTGTAGAAATGGTTCAATGAACTTATCATTTGGAAATATGACCATTGAACTAAATATCTACAAAGTTGGAAGTCATCCATCAGAACCCTCTGCTCATATTTTAGATGTGTGCTCTGTCCATGAGATCGCTCCCGATAGTTGTGGAGCCGAGGAACTTTGCTTTACTGATCTCGATGACATTACCACATCTCTGTTTGATTTCACACATGATCTTAGTGAGGACACTTTCTCTACACTTGAGTCCTGCACTCTTGACTTTTCTCCACCCGAGTCTGTATCTTTCACAGGCTCTGAGCTTCTTTGTAAATCCAAAAATCGCTCAATGATCCCTCCTTCTATCATTTCTCCGCCCGAATTAGATCTCAAAATTTTACCTTCTCACCTGAAATATGCCTATCTAGGTGAGAATGCGTCTTTACCGGTTATCATATCCGCTTCTCTTGCATCAGAGCAAGAAAATGCACTTTTATCGGTATTGAGATCTAACAAAGAGGCGTTTGGTTAGAGTATGGCGGACATCAAAGGGATTAGTCCCTTGATAGTTGAACATCATATACATGTGATGGATGATGCCAGACCGACCCGAGAACCACAGAGACGGTTGAATCCCGTCATGAAGGAAGCGGTCATGAAAGAAATCGTCAAATGCTTAGATAATGGTATTATATACCCCATCTCCGATAGCCAGTGGGTGAGTCCTATACATGTCGTTCCTAAGAAATCCGGCATCACAGTTATAACCAATGAGGCTAATGAGTTGATTCAGACACGCGCCCAAGCTGGGTGGCGTGTATGTATTGATTATAGAAAACTCAATGCTGCCACGAGGAAAGACCACTTTCCTCTACCATTCATTGATCAGATGCTGGAACGCTTAGCGGGACGAGAGTATTATTGTTTCATGGACGGATACTCAGGCTATAATCAGGTCCCCATCGCCAAAAAGGATCAAGATAAAACCACTTTTACTTGTCCTTTTGGTACCTTTGCTTACAGTCGCATGCCCTTTGGGCTATGCAATGCTCCCGCTACCTTTCAGCGGTGTATGATGGGGATATTCTCTGATATGGTAGAGAATTTTCTGGAGATATTTATGGACGATTTCTCGATTTTTGGAGACTCTTTTTCCGATTGCCTAGCGAATCTTGACGCTGTTCTTACTCGTTGCAAAGAGAAGAACTTGACTTTGAATTGGGAAAAATGCCATTTTATGGTCCAAGAAGGAATAGTACTCGGACATGTCATTTCACAGAAAGGCATTGAGGTTGACAGAGCTAAGATAGATGTCATTCAAAACCTCCCTCATCCCAAAAGCGTCAAAGATATTCGATCTTTCCTTGGCCATGCGGGCTTTTATAGGAGATTCATTAAGGACTTTAGCAAAATTGCTAGACCTTTAACTCTTCTCCTGGCCAAGGATACAACCTTCCATTTTGACTCGGATTGCGAGACAGCTTTCGACTCACTTAAACACTCACTCACTTCAGCCCCCGTGCTATCATCACCAAACTGGGACTACCCCTTTGAGCTGATGTGTGACGCATCTGATTTTTCAGTAGGTGCAGTCTTAGGACAGCACATCGAAAAGATGCCACACGTGATTTACTGTGCAAGTAAGACCCTGAATGATGCGCAAATCAATTATACAACCACAGAAAAAGAACTCTTAGCGGTTGTATTTGCATTAGAAAAATTCAGGCCTTACTTAATAGGCTCTCCTATAGTTGTGTATACTGACCATTCCGCTTTAAAACATCTTCTGGCGAAGAAAGATGCAAAAGGTCGACTAATACGTTGGATCCTTCTGTTACAAGAATTCGATCTTGTTATCAAAGATAAGAAAGGATGTGAAAACGTAGTAGCTGACCATCTGTCACACATCATTTCTTCCCCTGTAACCCTGCCGATTAATGATTCATTTCCTGACGAACAACTCTTGAGCATATCCGCTGAACCATGGTTCAGGGATATTGTGTACTATCATGCCACGGGACTTATACCGAGCGATTGGTCAAAACAGGACAAATACCGTTTTCTATCCCAAGTAAAACACTTTTACTGGGACGAGCCCTATTTGTTTAAATATTGTCCTGATCAGATCATTCGCCGGTGTGTCCCGAATGAAGAGTTCAAGAGTGTTCTTTCATTTTGTCATGATCAGGCCTGTGGGGGTCACTTTGGTCCTAGAAAGACAGCGGAAAAGGTTTTGCAATGTGGATTTTATTGGCCGACCTTATTCAAGGATGCATTTGAGTATTGCAAAACCTGTACACAATGTCAGTATACGGGTAGAATATCCCAGAGGAATGAAATGCCTCAGCAACCCATCTTGGTTGTTGAAATATTCGATGTTTGGGGCATTGATATTATAGGTCCTTTTCCCAACTCCTTTGGGAATTTGTACATTTTGCTGGCGGTTGATTATGTCTCAAAGTGGGTAGAAGCCATTCCATGTCGCACTAATGACAAGAAAGTTGTCATTAAGTTCTTAAAAGAGAATATCTTTTCGCGATTTGGACACCCACGCGCTATCATTAGCGATAATGGGACACATTTCTGCAACAGATCTTTCGAGACTCTGATGCGAAAATACTCAATCAACCACCGACTTTCGACACCCTATCATCCCCAAACAAGAGGGCAGGCTGAAATCTCAAACAGAAAAATCAAACTTATCCTGGAGAAAACTGTTGCTAAAAATAGAAAAGACTGGTCGACCAAACTGACGGATGCTCTTTGGGCATTCCGAACTGCATATAAGACCGACCTAGGAATGTCTCCATATAGGATAGTGTTTGGAAAAGCATGTCATTTACCCGTCGAGATAGAGCATAAAGCATTGTGGGCTATAAAAGAAATAAATTTTGATCTAAACCTTGCTTGCAACTTTCGGAAGCTGCAAATTAATGAGCTAAGCGAACTCCGCGATGAAGCTTATGATAACGCTGTAATCACAAAGAATAGGACTAAGGTTTTTCACGATAAAAATATTTTGAGGAAAACATTTTCACCTGGTCAACAAGTCCTTCTTTATGATTCACGATTACACCTTCACGCGGGTAAGCTCCGATCTCGATGGAAGGGACCTTTTGTTGTGCGGTCTGTATACCCGCACGGGGCAGTAGAAGTAGAAAATGTTAAAAACGGCACCTTTTTCAAAGTAAATGGACATAGACTTAAGCCGTATTTTTCCACTGACCCCACGGAGGAGCTCTTGTTCTTACAAGAGCCAGTTTATTTGGATTAAAATTCCTCCGTCTCACCTTCATGTCCAGTATATCATTGCATCATTTTTTTGAATGAAGGTGAGTGAAAAGAGGAAGTTTGGGGGAAGTTCTTCACTTATATATTTTGCCCCCACTAATAATTCCCCCCAGGCTTACAGTTTTTTGTAGGTATAGCGTTTGGCAACAGTGAGGACACTGTTGAAAACAAGTTTGGGGGAGGTTTGTGCTTATTTTTGCATCATTTGCATATCATCTGTATAAGCACAAAACATTTCTTTAAAAATCTATAAAAATTGAAAAAATTTCAAAACCCATAAAAATTTAAAAATTTTCAAGTATAAAAATTTATTCAGGACGAACGGCCTATTTATGGCCGTTATTGCCTCTTGATATATATTCTCTTATTAGGACATGTCCGGGTTGAGGTCGTTGACACCATTGTATATATTTCTTTTCTATACTAGAATAAACCCAGGAGAATTTCTCGAGTAGCCGGGTTCTAGAGTGCTGAAGGTGATCGTCTCATGGTGATGGGTTTGAGCCGTCTCGCTCTAGAATTGGCAAGTTGATCGCCGCACTTGTAGGGATTTTAGGATGACCCATGGAGTAGTGCTCAAGTTACCGGATTCCAAGAAGTGTCGGGTGGCCCACTCATGACATTGAGTGCGGATTTCCTCACTTCTAGAATTGGCGGGTAACTTGCCACACTCGTAGGCATCTTGATTCGATGTTGTATGGGCTATACACATGACCGGAGAACGTTGCAGTTCATTTGGGCTCAAATGAAACGCAGGGCTCCTAATTTATCCACTATTCCATATTGGTTTCTGTCTGCGATGATATATGTGTGTGTGTGTGTGTGTCTATTAGATACGTTTATATGTTTTGCATCTGCGCTAGCCCTGTTTCCACCCTACCGTAAGTTAAGTAATCTTACGGTGAAGACCTACGACCCCGTGGTGAATGCAGATGGCATATAAAGCATGCTATTTTGGTTGTTTCTGTTATTTCTAGAAACTTAAATGATAGGACTGCATTAATTCGGATTAATGCAAAGTAAATAAACCTAAATGATGTTGTCGGAACCAATTTTTAAAACTACTCAGTTTTCTACAAAACCAATTGTTTTAAAAGTGGAGCCTAAACCACTCCTTTTCAAAACCACTCGAGTTCCTTCAATGATATCAAGTTCATTACTTTAATGGTTTTCGTAAAAAACCAGCCATAGCCCTCCGTCATTTCCTACGAGTAGTGCTTAGAATTCGTGCTGCATTTGTTGACCCAGTCAAGGTAAAGTATACGGTAGCTAAGTGGTGCTTGTTTGTAGCATATGATGCGATTGGTTAGGACAGTCGTAGGCCTTGCTGACTTAGTCAAGGGCTCATGCGGGTGGGTTTAATGCAATCAAGATAAGTTGACCTTGATTAGGACCTTTTAATTTGTTAACTCGGTCAAGGTCACTAGGGTTTAGGAGTAAAAACCATATCGGGAGTTTCAAATATAAGAGAAGCTTTTCAAGTTTGCGCATACCTTTTGGAGTGTGGTGACTTTGGTTGGCTTCCATCAAGATTATCACACGATGATAGTTGGGTCTCGATTGTCACTGATGAGTAGGTATTTCTTCCGGGAGATTTTCACTTCACAACTAGCTAACCCATTAGGTGTCTAGAAAGGTGTTAACGGGGTTATGCCTCTCCGGAAACAGGGTTATTTAATTAGGTCCATGGGAAAGCACGGAGAGCCTTCTTCGGAGTACTAACACTAGCCTGGCTGAACGGTTAGCGAACTTGTGAGGTGTATATGATCCCTGCTAGTTCTCCTTTTAGAGTTTGAAGGAGAATTCGAGAAAACGATGGGAGCCATTCTGATTAGATAAATTAATTAACCAATCTAAATCTTGAAAGAGTGCACACTGAGTGTTTCTTTTCTCTATTTGGTTTGCGACCATGACTGACCATAAACTAAAACTCGTAAACCATGTTAACCGAACGTTTTTACAAAATTTAGCTTTGGATTATCATGATTCACGACAAAATCGCATATATCTCTACCACTCCTACTTTACCGTTTGCATTCTCCAGAACACTTTGTATCACTACAGATACCCATATTGCTTAGAATGACCATCTCGTATATTTACATACAAACTCGAAGAAATTATTTCAGTCGAGAATGACCACAGGTTCTGGAGAAAGTTGAATTGAATAATTATGTTGTATCTTCTTCTTCACCTTCTCTCTAGTTGAGTGCTCCTTGTCTAAGGAGAGTATACCAGTTACGCTTGTTAGATAGCCTTCTTCCAAACCTTAGGCTGGTGCCGAAAGGTAGGGAAGGAAGAAAACCAACTAGCCTAAGTATGGTGTACAGAAGGTAAAATATAGAGACATATTAAGGGATTGAAGTGAGGGCAAAAGAAATAACAACTAGTGTCGTGAATCCAGGCATTGGAAAAAGCATTACTTGGAATACCCGGCCACCTCCTAGGAATATTTTAATGTTTCAGTTTTTATGTATGGTTGTAATTGAAAACCGTTTCCCAATTAATTCTGACTCCTGGGTATATGTATACCGTATTAGGATCCCACATCTGTAGAGCAATACAGATGTTGAGAAGTAGAATATTGGGAAATGGATGGTTTGATCCTCAATATCGGAATTCGAAGCAATTGGTGATATTAAATTAAATCATCCGGTTTTGCCTAACGGCAAATATTTGGTTTTGAGTAACCATTGTTATGAAATAATTTTTTAAATGATATATCTGTATCTTTATTTTATAAAGTGGGATATAATTTTTTGAAAATTGTGTTCTAAATATTTACCTTTATCGAATGAGGATAAGATAAGGTGTATTGAATAACGGTATAGACCTTCATAACTAAAATACGGTTTTCAACTTACAACACACGGAGCTTGAGTTAGTGAACTCTTAAGACTTATACATGGATATGTATGTTGTTCAGTGTCCTTATGGACAAAGGGTTGATACTCTTACTTCATTCTGTTTTACTTATGAGTTCTCTAATTTTAGACACGCATTCATTAGAATGTAAAGTCCAAAGATTTAGAGAAGTTCATAGGTATAAGAATAAAATAGAGAACCATATATTGGAGGTATCAAGATTCTTCAAAGTGATCAAATATGTAGATACTTAGTCTAGGTATTTCGTCATACTAATATTGAGAATCTGATTCTCTTTTAGATTACTCTTCCATGGGTGTGCTCCTTGATGAGTAATATTGTATGGCCTTCTTCCATTTATGTGATATGCACTGGAAACAGCTGCATAACATTTGAATCTGGTTCCATCTAAATTAGTGTCTTAGATTCTATATGGACATAGAATAGCAACATATCTTTAGGATGTTAAGATATGGAGTTATCTGGTTTATGTCTAAAAACTTAATCCGGACATGCTCAAGGCATGCTTCAGTAATGGCAGTTTGTGGGTTATCCCAAGCTTTTGCGAGGGTTTAACTTCTACCATTTTCAAGATCAAAAAATAATTTGTTCTTGACTCACCACATTTTTAATAAAAAGAACTTCTTTGCAAAAGAAATTAGTAGGAGTATGGTAGAGCTGGAAGTGATTCCAAAATCATAAATGGTCACTGAAAATTTAGTAGAACATAAGGATTCATTTGGACTCGACAAATCTTAGCCACTTTGCGGATATTAGTAGGTGACCTCAGCAACTTGAGAGATACTTCGGTTTCCTCGAAGAAAGATACAGGAAGGTCAGCATCATGGTTATGATGGCCCTACTAGTTATTAGCAGGTCATAGGAAGTAGTAACTTCCGTATGGCCAAATGCAAGATATCCAAGTTGGACTCCACGCACTCCTTCAAATTATGGACTTCAGACTTTGCTGGATACTCCTAAAGGAGGTAAAATCCATTAGGAGGAAGTAGATCTTTCAAGATCAGTGCAGGTGGAAAAGTGATAACCTAATAAGGTTAGACTTATAGTAAATATTTTCATCAAATACCCGATTTAGATTATGATGAAACTTTTACTTCAATGTCTTGCTGAAGTCCAAACGGATATGACTTGCCACTGCAACTATTCATAACTATGATATCTGGCAGTTGGATGACTATAAAGTCTTTCTAAATGAGAATTCAGAAATGCACATGTATATGACTCTGCCAGAGGATTATCATAGTTAGTGGGAGCAGCGGAAGGTGTGCAAGTAGCTTATGTCTATTTGTAGACTAAACAGGCATAGCGGAAACAGATCATCTTCTTTAATGTGAAAGTCAAGATATTTGACTTCATCAAAACAATAGATGAACCTAGTAAGAAGGATATGGGGAGTATTGTCCTGAAATTTGAATGACATACTCCTGATAGAAAGTGATGTTCCTATACTATAATCGGTCAAACTTTGATTGTTACAGAAAAAAGTAGTGAAGAACATATGAGGATGTTCTTGGTGTATAGTAATGGCAGCCTCCTAAAGGAGGCGGTTACCTGTTCTGGCTTCCAAGGTGAAATGGAAGACAAAGTGGTTGTCAGAGTTATAAGTTTACCCTCATCTGAGGGGCAGTATGTTGGAAAGGGTTCCAAGAAAAATACTGAGGTAGACATGATGCGGGTTGCTGATTATGATTAGCGAAGGATACAACCTAAGAAGTTTATTGGATAAACTTGTTCATTTATGAGCTTGGACCCATCAGGTATCCAGACAAATTCTAAGGCAGCATATCGCTCAGTTCGGGAGATAGTTGATCTCCACGAAGTTGAAATATAGAGAGAAAAGGTTAGAAACATTATAGCGGATCCACTAACTGAGGTTATTTCTCGAACACACAAGCTGTTAGTAGAGAAGTTGGATATTCTATAGCACACGAGCTGTGGGTATGCAATACCGTAATAATTGGCCTTAACTGCAAGTGGGAGATTGTTGGATATAGTGCCCTTAAGACAATTATTGTAATTACAGGTAGGAAATTATGGTAATTGAAGGAGGACCTATATAGTTAGAATAGTCTTTCTCGAGATAATAGTATGATATCTTATTTTTCTTTATTATTAATGTGTATACGTTTTATTCGTTATTACATGTCATTAATACATAATGATAAAGCCCGTAGGATCTTTGCTTGACTACCAGAGTTGTGATGGGGATCATACTTGTGAGAGCTGGGTAGTCCATAAGCGCATCCTTCAATGTCCTTACTCGTAGGAGTATCGAGACTCGGCATCAATATTCCAAAGTAGACTAGTGTATAAGTTCTAGACCCCGACGAGGGGCGGTGTCAGGTATCATAGCCATTGGTGTGTTGCACCTAAGATTGTATACAGGTGCTCACTGGATGTGAGTACACCGGATGGACTCGCCGAGAACTTCTAGATGGTACTATATCTATCGTCAGATAGCAATTTTCTGGTAACATGAGTAAAGGTAGTCTGTTGACCTGAGATCGTCATTTGTCTCGTATGAGTTCCCACTGTACTTAGATTACTACCCTACCACGACTTTACTGAGTCATGCAAACGGGTTTTAGTTGGGTACAGTTCTGAGACACATGGAGGCAGTGAGTGATCGTATGGGATTCGTCTCTTCCGGTATAGGGAGTCGATGTCGCGCTGTGTTCGGTTGTCTATCATCGTAAATCCCTGGCCAGGGTGGATGAGATTTACTGATAGGATATCAATAATTTCTCAGTGGGTGATAAGCTTGATACTGATACGACTTATCGGGTTATTAGGTGTCTGATGTTATCCACCCCATAGACCCGATATACGATACTCTTAGACAAAGAGACCGGACTGTACGGACCTTGTCACTCATTGGCTCAGTAGAGGCACCGATGAGCTTACTTGTTGACCTTCCTTCGTTCAATATCTGGGTAGACGTTACATACAGCTAGTGCCACTAACGTGCTTATGGTTAAACCTACTGCCATCGTATTACCGAGTCTTTAGAGTCCCATACAAAGTGTTTCCCGGTTCAGGCAAAACGATATAATGTGCGTATTTTGATACATACGGGGGTTCGATTAAATACACGTACTTGATACACATACTTTAATCGGACATATTGATAATACTAGCTGGTTTGAAAGATAGCCGGTTTGATCACATATGTTATATATGAGCTCTTATTATATCTTTCATTATATCTCTTTTAGTATTTGTACTTTTATACAAATACGGGTATTCATACTTTTATACGAATACGGGTATTTGTATTTTGATAAGAATACAGATATTTATACAAATATGCCTATTTGTATGAATACGGATATTTGTATCTTGATTAAAATACGGGTATTTGTACGAATACGTTATTTGTATTTTGATACGAATATGGTATTTGTACGAATATGGATACATGTATTTTGATACATATTTTGGAGAGTGTGTGTGTATGTTTACATATTACTTTATGTCTTTTGTTTTTAGAATTTGTGAGAGAAGTGTAGGCTTTTGACTCACCTAGGTGAGTCACAATTCCACTCTCCCAATTGAAAAAGGGTAAGAGCAAGTGAGAGTGAGATGATTATCTTTGGAGTTTATTCTAGACTCACCTCTCTTCTCTCTTCTCTTTTATGTTAGCTTCTAAAAGAAGAATAAGAAAAAGAGAGAGAGAGAAAACTAAAGAGATTCATCACCACTACATATCTTATTATCACCTCCTAGCAAGTTGTGATCATGATTAGCTTCACCTGTTCACTTGGGGTGGAGCAAGAGCATGAATTCGGTTTCCCTCGAGTGGATCATCTTCAGTAAGGTCGATCGGCGTGCAAGCTCGTTTCCGATGATTTCTAAGTCTAGGTAGAGTCCAAGAAGTGGTGTAAGGGTCTTCCACAATTGGATGGAAACACTACGAAGGTAGCTAGCCCCCTAACTTTGTATGTTATGCTTTTTAGTTTAGTGTTTGGAATCGATTCTAAGGTTATGGCCGCGAGTCTTGCGGTGCGAGCACGAGGGACCTAACATTTAAAATGTTGGGAAAGAATCCCACAAATCTGGAAAAAAATTGGTCAAAATAATATCTGAGATTTCCAACAGCCAAGTATTGAGCCGACTCAAAGAAAATGTGAGCCTTCTAACAGAAATAGAGAAAAATTCATTAAATGTAGGCATAGGTTGAGACGTTTCGAAAAGAACATGAGCCACCTCAAGAACAATGTTGAGTCAGCTCAAAAATAACATGAGCCGTCTCTTGTCAACGATGTAAAAAATGACTGTGCAGTTAATCTTATGAGACAGCTTAAGGAATGTATGAGCCGGCTCATACACAAAGAAGTCAAAGATGTTAAAAAGGAGTACTTGAGACAGCTCAAGGAAAATATGAGCCGGATCATGGAGACAAGAAGCGAAAGAAAAGATCAAAGGTCTTATGAGACGGCGTAGAAGAACATGTACCTTTTGAGAGTATTTCAAGGGTGAAATTCTTATAAAGAGGATATGCTGTAACGAATAAACCACGGTTTCTTTCTTGAATCCTTTCTTGATCTTCTTGACAATCATGTTTTGACAAAAAAGGAAAATGGAAGTACAGTCCCTTTGTCACCGTCTTGATCCTCCTTATAACCTATCATGATTTTTTTCCTTCTTGATTCTTTGAATCTCTATTTATAACAAGTGCATGATGATTTCTTTCTTGAACCCTTTACCCTTGAATCTTTTATTTCTTTCCTAATAATCATGACTCAACGAAAAACGAAATAGAAGTGTGAACCCTTCATCTTCGTTTGAGCTCATCTTGTAATCTAATTAATTCTTTTTTGATTTCTTGAATCTCATTCACTGAATCCATCTCGATTCCTTTATTAGATTTTCTTGAAGATCACTTCTAGAATTCGTGAATTCATAAACTTCTGTCCGTTTCAGGCTTTCGAAATTTTCTATAATGAAGCATCTCCTGATTATATGTCTTCCCAGTTCGTAGTAACGCTATCTATACCACCCTTGACTACCGTCAAAGGAGGGTAGTATTTGATACCTTTGTTCAACATGCGTTCTCCTTTGAGAACGGAAGTCAATCTTTGGATTATACCGTTTATTGTGCTCCAATGATTTTTCTTTCTGAATCTGTCTTGAATCTTTATTACTTTCTATGGTGATACTGTCTCAATGCGAAGGAAACAGAAATACGAGTCTTTCATCTCCATCTAGATCCTTTCTCGTAACTTGCGCGATTCCTTCTTGACTCCTTGACTCCCGATTAGTTTCCCTTGTTTATGTTTTTAAACCTTTCATTCTAATAGTCTTGTCTCAACTTTCTTTCTTGATTCGAAGATATCACTTAATATTGTGTTCTTTGCAGTCTTACCACTTCTGATAAGTTGGCGTATCCACTGATGGGGCACAAGAATGGCAGGCGATCACGTTATCATTAACTTTTTCAGTAGAGAAACAACCTTTTTGAATTTCGAGGACGAAATTCCTTTTAAGGAGGGTAGATTGTATAACAACCGAAAATTTCATATACTTTATTTTTTAAATTTCCTTTCTTTAATAAAAATTTTCTTTGAATCAAGTAGGTACATATGAATATTCTCATGATTTATGTTCAAGATTGTCCATAGTACTTATTAGTTACCTACATCATCATTTCATAGGTTATGCGTTCGATTCCTGATCTTTGCAATATCTTGTTATTTTCATTTTTGAATTCTTATTAGATCTATAGCTTCATGTGCATACCACACGAACCCCTAAACCATATATGACAAATATATAATATTTTTGGCTTATTGAGAGAAAGTGGGGCCCATTGACCAACATTAGGCCCCGTCGGCCACCATAGGGACGCTCCAGGTGGTTCATTGGCCGCCCCAGGCGATTTTGTGTGTCCCAATTCATACGATTTTTCTCGTGTGATCTTTTTGCTTCATAGGTATTATAATATCTCACTATGATTTTTATAAATCAACCCGTGGTAACAGAAGCCTATATAATCCTTCGTAAACCCTCATTTCTCTTTTCTTTTAGCTGTCTCTTTTCTTCTAATCCGATCTTCTTCTCCTTCCTCAGCATTTTCCATCTTTTTACTGTTCTTCTCTCAAACCTTAAGGTTTCTATCAAGAGCAACGAAGTGCTTTGGAGAAGCCCCTCCATGCGTCCTCTTCATCGCCTCGATCAGATCGAGGTATTTTCAACCTCCATCGATAAGGAAGATCATTGATCTTCTTTAATTGTAAGTTTCTTTCTCTCCTTTTTTATTTTTTGAATATATGAAAACCCTAGTTTGTAAGAAAAGAAGAACTTTTTGAAAACCCTAATTTTGAAAGAAAAGGAGTTTCTTTTATATAAAAGAAAATGTGATATTTCATAATTATTTCTATATATGCATACAGATTGTTTGAAACACCTATGCTATAAGTTAAAATCTTTCATAGTACATTTCATATGCTACGTATAGATCATACCGTATATTATGATTTGGAATATGAATATTGATCGGAATATACATTAGGGATGTATGTATTCTATGCATATATACGTATCAAAATAATTAGATTTATGTTAGCATTATTTTGAGATCAATTCATGCAGTAGCTATATAATTAGTTATTTTCGTTTTTATACACACTTTATCTATTTATCACCTTTTGTGCTTGTATATGATATATACCTACTTTTCTACATAAATTATAAATATTTCAATCATTACATAGTATAATGAGTTTTTTAAGCAGTTACTTCAGAACACCTTAAATATAATAATAATATAGATATGTTTTTATTCCTATTTTATCATAAACCTTGAATATGATCTTTTTATATTTTCTGTATGTTGTATATATTTTTGATGCAGCTCATGTCACGGGTGCATCTTATTCATGTTTTTTTTATCTTCAATGTACCTTATGTTTTGGGTACATTTTATTCTTATTATTATTTTCTTTTATTTGTACCTTATGTCATGGGTATAACCTATACTTTCGTATAGGAAGACTTAACCATAATTGTGATTTCGTAATGATCCAGCGACCGCTCTTTCATAATTATTTAACCTACGAGCGATGACGTCTCCTTCTTGTTCGTACGAAATTCATAGTTTAGCTTAATTCGGGTTGTTATATTGTTTTTCTTTTAGGATGAAATCTATATCCCTTGTAATGCTGAAACTGATTTATACCTGTCTTAGAATAGAGATAACTCCTGTCTTTGATGTCTAAATTGAGCAAACTCAAGCTTCTAGAACATCTACAGAGAAATAAATACAATTTTCTCCCGAGTTAAATTTCCTGAAAACTGACGGAAACCATCTTAAAACACGTTTTAAAAAATATGTGTCGAATCTAGACAGCAGCAGGAATTATTTGCCCAGCTGTCGTAAAACAACCATAACTCCTTATTTATTTATCGAAACCCAGAGATTTTTA
The DNA here is from genome assembly GCA_030015575.1 of Agapanthus africanus. Lineage (NCBI taxonomy): Eukaryota > Viridiplantae > Streptophyta > Magnoliopsida > Asparagales > Amaryllidaceae > Agapanthus > Agapanthus africanus. The sequence goes on along the minus strand of JASDDO010000001.1, from coordinate 498,252,802 downwards.
TAGGGAATCTTTAAAAACTCATAGACGCTCATTTCTTGTTGAATACTGAAAACTAGAGCTGAAAATAAACTTATCGAAAATACAAATACTACCAGTGCCTGCATTCTGAATCTGCACTGGCCTCTCTGTGCAGCGTTACGAAAGCACCCGTAAATCTCTCACCAGGAACCCGATCGAGGTAAACTTGATCTCATTATTTACACGACACCTGATATATAAATTACTCCCTGTGTAATGTTTCCACATTCCAATCCAAAAGCACTCTTTTCTGCATGCAAATTTATAGTTGATTCTTGGCCTGAATTTATTATAATGGTTGAAATTTCATGTTACATGTATGCATAGATATCTTACATTATGACTTACCTTTGACATGACATACTCTATACATGAATTCATGAACCTGTGTCAACTTATAAATGGTTTGAATTCCTGTATTCCCATACTCCGGTATTCTTGTATTCCGCTATCCTGTATTTGAACCTGTATTAACTTATAAATAGCTTGACCAATGTTTACCGGGGGTGTTAGGATAGTTAAGGATGAGTAGTTCAGCTGCTTTGGAGTCCCCAACATATAATCCTGTCCTTCTGTATTCCTATATAAATTCTCATGAACTGGTTAAATACCATAGATTAACTTACGTTAGAAATAGTCATGACTTATATTTACCAGTGGGTGTTAGGAGTTAAGTATGTTTCGTCCAGTTGCGTCGGAGTTTCCATCTTTCTGCACTTTACCAACTTATATAAAATCTCATGATGCGATTGGACGTCATGCTTTAACATACGTTACATTAACGATACTACCATCTTTATGTATTCCTAACATGTTCACTCCATACTTGCATATAAATTTTCGGACCTCTAATATCATTGTTTACATGTACCATTACCATGCATTTTCTTATTTGTTATGATTTTCTTTTCTTTCCATGATAATATATTAAATACCTGACATCTACTATCTTGTTTATGTTGATATCATATGTTTGACTGCCATACATTTCCCGTAACTTATGCTTGTATTAAATGTTCCTCTTGTATGTATTGAGTAATTTTCGTGTCTTTTGTTATTAATCGGATACACTGCTAGTTTGTGTATACTTAACTAATGTCTTTGAAATTTTTTACTTATTATTCATTATTTTTAAAATAAAATGCTTTATCATGAGGAACTTACCGGGTGCAAGTTCGCTGACAGACATTCTTTTTTCTTGTATTCTTTCTTCTAGGGGATATCTGTCAAGAGGTATAGATGATGAGGTTCGCTATATGATCGAGCCGAGTGAGAGGAGTTCGTTCAGTTAATTACACAGTCAATCCTTGGTCCCCTTCAAGTATACTTTATTTTGAGGATCTTCACAGTATTCATGTCTTTTATTTATCTTTACACACTTGTGCCCTTTTGTACTAATCTTTTAATAATTATTGTTGGATTTATTTTTTCAAGTTTCCTTTTTGGTTATGTACTAAATTCTTGTATTGTTTACTATTACTGCTTATACAGACACTTAGCATATTCATCTCAGGAAGGAGTCCTTCTCGGTGTGAATACGTTGCGGGTTTTTCATCTCTCGCTCCTTGTCTTTTGGGAAGTGGGGAATGACAAGTTTTATTGGTGGTCTATGCAGGTTACCTTTTATGATCAATGAAAGTAAATAAAACAAGATTTTTAAAAAAAGGTCAACAACATTTATTATTCATCTTGAATCCTATCCTTTGAATCCATCTTGATTCCTTCCTACGGTTTTTCCTTGAAAATTTAATCTTGACATCTTGATTTCCTAAAATTCTTGTCCTTTGACATCAATTCGATCCTTTCATGTCATTCCTTGAAGATCATATCTCGATAATCAGAAGAGCGAAGATGACTTACGATTCCTTGACCGGGACATCTTTTCTTTGAGAGAATTTTGGGGATGAAATTCTTTTAAGGAGGATAGACTGTAACAACTACACCATGATTTCTTTCTTGATTCCTTTCTTGATCTTCTCGACAATGATGTTTTAACATAAAGGAATACAGAAGTACAATCCTTTTGTCACTGTCTTGATCTTCCTTACAACCTATCTTGATTTTTTTTCCTTCTTGATTCTTTGAATCTCTATTTATAACGAGTGCACGATGATTTCTTTCTTAAACCCTTTACAATTGAACCTTTTCTTTATTTCCTAATAATCATGACTCGATGAAAAAGGAAACAAAAATGTGAACCCTTCATCTCCGTTTTAGCTCATCTTGTAATCTTATTAACTTCTTTTTGATTTCTTGAACCTCATTCACTGAATCCATCTCGATTCCTTTATTAGTTTTTCTTGAAAATCACTTCTAGAATTCTTGAATTTCTAAAACTCCCGTTCGTTTTCGTCTTTCGAACTTTTCTATAATAAAGCATCTCTTGATTACATGTCTTCCTAGTTCATGGTAGCACTATCTATACCATCCTCGACTACCGGTAAAGGAGAGTAATATTCGATACCTTGGTTCAACTCACATTCTCCTTTAAGAATGGAAGTCAATCTTTGGATTCTACCGTTTATTATGCTTCATTAATTTTTCTTTCTTACTTTCCATGGAAATACCATCTCAATACGAAGGAAACAGAAGTACGAGTCTTTCATCTCCATCTAGATCCTTTCTCGTAACTTATGCGATTCTTTCTTGATTACTTGACTCCCGATTGGTTTCCTTTGTTTACGTCTTTAAACCTTTTAATCTAATAGTCTTGTCTCAACTTTTAACTTCCTTGAATCAAATATATCTCTTAATATTGTGTTTTTTGCGGTCTTATCTCTTTTGGTTAGTTGGCGTATCGATTGATGGTAAACAAGAATGGTAGATGATTGCGTTATCCTTAACTTGTTCAGTAAAGACACAACCTTTTTGAATTTCAAGGACGAAATTCCTTTTAAGAAGGGTAGATTGTAACAACCGCAAATTTCATGCACTTTCTTTTTTAGATTTATTTTCTGTAATAAAATCTTTTCTTTGAATCAAGCAGGTACATATGAATATTCTTATGATTTATATTCAAGATTGTCCATAGTACTTATTGGTTACCTATCTATATCGCCATCTCGTAGGTTACGCGTTCGATTCCAGATTTTTGCAATATCTTGTTTATTTTTGTTTTTTGATTTCCTTTTAGATCTATAGTTTCGCATGCATGCCACATGAACTCCGAAACATATACAACAAATATATAATATTTTTGGCTTATTGGGAGAAAGTGGGGCCCATTGACCAAGATTAGGCCCCGTCGACCACCATAAGGCAGCCCAAAGCGGTTCATTGGCTTCCCCAGCCGGTTTTGTGGGTCCCAATTCATACGATTTTTCTCATGTGGTCTTTTTTCTTCGTAAGTATTATATTATCTCACTCTGATTTTTATAAATCAGCCCGTGGCACCAGAAGCATATATAATACTTCGTAAACCTTAGTTTCTCTTTTCTTTTAGCCGTCTATTTTCTTCTATTCCAAATCCTCTTCCTTTTCCTTCTTTTTACGTTCTTCTCCCAAACCCTAAGGTTTCTATCAAGAACAACGAAGAGCTTTGGAGATGACGCCTCTCCACGCGTCCTTTTCATCGCCTCGATAAGATCGAGACATCTTCGACTTTCGTCGATAATGAAGATCTTTAATCTTCCTTAATTGTAAGTCCCTCCCTCTCCTCTTTTACTTTTTGAATATATGAAAACCCTAGTTTTTAAAAAAAGAAGAACATTTTGAAAACCCTAATTTTGAAAGACAAGTAGTTTATTTCATATAAAAGAAAATACGATATTTCATAATTGTTTCTATATATGTATACAGATTGTTTGAAACACCTAAGCTATAAGCTAACATTGTTCATGGTATATTTCATATACTACATATAGATCATACCATATATTTGTTGGATATACATGCCCTCAAAGAAATTATCGTAATTGTAGGAATGCAATTACTGAATTCATGAGGACCCATAAAAAGAACAGTCTTACTCGAGATAATAGTATGCTATCTAGTTTGTATTTATCATTCATAAGTATACAGTTTATTCATTATAACGTATCACTAATACATGACGATAAAGCCCATATGATATTTGCTTAACTACCAGAATTATGATAGGGATCATACTAGTAGGGCCTGGGTAGTCGATAAGCTCTTCCTTAAAATTTCGTAATCGTACGAGTATCAAGAATGGCTATCGGTACTCTAGTTTAGACTAGTGTATACATTTCATGACCCTTTACAGGGCGATGGCTGGTCCCATAGCCATTGGTGTTTTATACCGATGATTGTATATAGGTGCTCATTGGATGAGTTACACTGGACGGACTCGCCGAGAACTCCTAGTTGGTATTATACCAATCGTCAGATAGCAGTTCTCTAGTGACATGAGAACAGGATAGTCCCTAGACCCAAAATCACCATAGTGCCTTGTGTGTGTTCCCGCTGTATTTAGATTACTACCTTACCACGGTTTTAAAGAGCCGTGCGAATAGGTTTTAGTTGGGTACAGTCCCGAAGCACATGGAGGCGGTGAGCGGTCAAAGGAATTCATCTTTCCCGGTATAGGGAGTTGATGGCGCACTGTGCACAGCTGGCTATGACCATAATTCCTTGACCCAGGGAAATGAGAATTACTAATAAGTGTTATCAGTGGTTTCTCAGATGGTCATAACCTTGATGTCATCACGACTTATCAGGTTATTAGGAATCTGACGGTTTCTACCTCCCAGACCTGGTATGCGACAGTCTTAGACGAAGAGACCGGACTGTACCGCGAATGCCATTGATAAGCTCTAGCAGGGTACAGACAAGCTTGTTTGTCGATCGGTTTTTCGTTCAATACCTGGGTAGCCATTAGGCACAGCTAGTGCCACTGACGTGCTTGTAGGTACCCGGTTGGAGATTGATCTGAAAGTGTTTCAGATCAATAGGATATGATCCTGACCTACTGTCGGCATATTTTCGAATCTTTAGAGTCCAAAACAGAGGGTTTTCCCGTTCTAGCTAAATTAGATAGTGCACGTACGGCGATGCATGCGGAGTCCAATTAAACATGTGTATGTGATATTACATGTATTAATCGAATGGACAGTAATACTAGCCGGTTTATGATTGAAGCGGGTCATTAAATTAAGTGTTGATTTAATAATATTACTTGTATATGATGGTGCATATATATACTAGTATTATATCTTTTTCTCATTTTCTCTTTCTTAAGTTATGTAACATGTGATGTGCATATATTATTATTATATGTTTAAATTATGTTAAACTTATGATAATGGTTTGTAGCTCATTTATTATTTTTTCTTTATATTTTGCTTGTCATAAGAATGAGGTGTATGCAAGGTGGCATACACTCTCATTTCTCACAACAAGTGTTTGTGATGAGAGAGAAAAGTAGGTGGAATGACAAGGGGTTCTCTACACTTGACATTTGACTTAGCCATTTGAGGTTTTGCATTTTTTTCTCTTATACTTAGAAAAGAAAATTTGAAAGAGCTAAAGAAAAAGAAGGAGAGAACAAAATGAGAAGGTAATCTACATCTCTTACTCATTCTACTTAGCAAATAGAGTGAGTGAGTTTCTTCAAGTTCTTAAAGATGAAGCTAGAACCGGTGGCCTTCGCGTGGATCATCTTCGATAGAGCCGATTGGAGATCAAGCGCGGCCCGGAGCGTCTCAGAGCTTATGCGGAGTCCAAGATTCAACAATTGGAGCATATGAAGATGTTTCAAAGGTTTATCTTCTTAACTAGTTTTTTTTTATTGTTTGCAAGTTTCTTGTCTATGGTTGATTCTATGGTAGGATGATCTTTCTTGCTCGGAATTTTTGGTTTTTCCGCTTTCGCAATGTTTTTAAAATCCTTCTAGAAAACAAGAGTAACCCTACAGTGGTATCAGAGCCGGCCATAGACCCTTGCTTGCATATAGCGATGTTTTAGTTTCGATCAACGGTTTTCCGTTTCCGATTTCGAAGTTTAAATCCCCTCGCTGTTCGAATTTCAAAAATCTTTTTAAAATTTTTAAAAGTGTTGTAAAATGATGTTTATAGTGTGAAAATGAGCTAGATGAAATTTGGGGGTATTTGGTGTTGCTTTGGACGCTGGTAGCGGTCAAGTAGCGGCCAACTTTGGTGTTTGGCGCCCAGATTTCAGTAGGGGTTTAGGATTTAGGAAATTGGATTTTTGGTACTATTTGATTTTTCCCAGTATTGAGATTTGATCTCGTTTTGCTTTGGAAAGTTACCGATCGAAACTGTTACATCGTAGGTTTCCGTATTGTTGAGGTTAAAATGTTTAACCTAGTTAATGCGATGATACATACTTGTTGATATGTATTTGTGAGTCTGAGATGTTCTATGTTTGAGTTTACTTGGAAAGGTTCGGATTGTCGCGAAATGAATGGCCCCATGCGTTTTTGAGTGTTGTGTTGATATGTTTCATTTCATTCATATCGTAGCAAAAATGTATATTCTTTTATTTGGGACGAGCGGTCGACATGTGGCTGTCGTTTCCGCTTATTGTATTATTATTTGTCGGGACTTGATCAGGTTGCGATCAATGTTACCGTTGTATCAATACAGTTTTTAGGATTATCCCCGGAGAAACACTCAGCGTACTGGCAGCTGGGTTCTGGATTGCAGCAGGTGGCCATCTCAAGGAGTTGAGACCGAGTCACTTGATTTTAGAATTGGAGGGCTGCTTGCCGCGCTTGTAGGGGGTTAGGATAAACCCGCGGAGTGCTCAGGTCATCGGACTCAAGAAAGTGCTGGGTAGCTCCATCATGGTGATGATACTGGGTTGCCTCATTTCTCGGATTGGCGGATGACTTGCCGCACTGTAGGGGTCTGCTTTTGGCTACACACGGGCTATTCACATGACTGGGGAATGTCGCACTTCGTTTATGGCTCGAACGAAACACAGGATTCCTACGTGATCCGACCATTCCAACTCTGTGATGTTGTTTTCCCGCATGCTATAATGTGATTATTTGCATGTGATGATATATTCATATATGTGATATAGTGTGTGTGCGCGCGCGGGTGGGGGTACGCTATATACGTTTTGCATCCGTGCTAGCCCTGCCCTCACCCTGCTGTAAGTTAATTAACTTTACGGTGAAAACTCGGGGCCCCGTGGCGAATGCGGATGGCGTATATGTGCATTCTATTTTCTTTTCATACTTTTTTTGTAATGATTGTGTGAGGAGAAAATTGCTGGATAATGTGATAATCTATATGATGGGATTGTATTAATTGGATTAATACAAAGTAAAATAAACCTATATGTAGTAGGAACCACTTTTTCTAAAAAGATAAGTTTCAGTCAATTCTTTTACTTTGTATCGTGGCATTCGGTTAGGAATGTCCTGCACCTCATTCGATGAGGAAAGAACCTTGATCCCGTTACTGGGAGTTCACTTTTGAGCAAAGTTTTTTTCACTAAAATTGTTTTGTAGCCGTATTTTTTTCTTTGCATCGTGGTATTCGGTTAGGAATATCTTGCACCTCACTCAATGAGGAAAGGGTCTAGATCCCTTCACAAGGAGTTCACTCTTAAGCAAAAGTCTACACGGCTATAAATTTTCAAAACCACCTTGTTCTTACGATGATATCAAGTTCATTACGTTGATGGTTTTCTTCAAAACCAGCCGTAGCCCTCTGTCATTTCAAGAAGTAGAGTACTTAGTATTCATGCTGCGTTTGTTGACTCCATCAATGCGTAGTGTACGTAACTAATTGATGCCATCCTATTTGCATACGATGCAATTGGTTAGAACAATTGTACGCCTTGTTGACTCCGTCAAGGATGGTGTGGGTGGATCTAAATCAGTCATGAAATGACGGGTTGAACTTGACTAGTGACTTATGGTTTGTTGACTCTATCAATATCATAAGCCGCTAGGGGTAAAAATCGATATCGGGAGTTTCAAGTGTTGAAACTTGCAATGAGATTGCATACCTTTTATGGTGTGCGGTGACTTGTTGACTCCGTCGAGGTTACCACTCCATGATAGTTTAGGTCTCGATTCCTACTGTGAGTAATTGTCACTCCCGGAAGATTTTCAGATGACCCCGGCTAGTTCTCCTTTTAGGTTTTGAAGGAGGATTCGACAAAACAGTGGGAGCCATCCTGATTAGATAAATATACCAATCTAATCTTGATAGAGTACACGCTGAGTGTTTCTTTTCTCTCTCTGGTAGCGACCATGGACTAATCTTAAACTAAAACTCGTTAACCATGTTGACTGATCTTTCTACAAACTTATAGTTTTGGAACGTTTGGATTGTCCCAATCCATGACATAGTCGTATATGTCCTTACCTATTCTACTTCTCCTTCTGCTGACTCTAGAACCCTCTGTATTCGGTATAGAAATCCATATTGCTTGGAAAGCCATCGTATGGTTAGATACGAACTCAAAGAAATTGTTTCAGTCCGAGAATAGCCAGTGGTTTTGGCGGAGATGAATTGTTTGTTTGTCTCTCCTACTACCTTATCTCAAGTTCGAGAGCTCCTTATATATAAGGAGTGTATAACAGTTATACTTATTAGATAGTTTTTTTCCAATCCCGAAGCTGGTTCTAAAGGAATGGAAAGAAGAAAACCAACTAGAATAAGTTCGGTATACACAAAGGTATGATGGAGAGACATCAAAAGGGGTTAAAGTGTAAAGAAAGGAAATTGTTAATGATGTCATGAGCCAGGGAAATGAAAAAGGTAATACCGTGAATACCAGACTAACCCCGCTGAAATATTTTTTGATGTTTCGGATAACCTGTGTGTCTGTGTTTTGGAAAACCGTTTCTCAATAAACTCTAACTCCTGGGTATATAGATACCGAATCAGAATCCCATATTTGTAGGGCGTTACAGATGCTGAGAAGGATCAGAGAATTGAGAATGGATGATTTTATTCTCAATGTCGATTTTTGGAGCAGTTGTTTCTATTGAGGAAAGTCATCAAGTTTTGCCTAAACGGCAAACTTTTGGTTTCTTTAACCAAAAGAATATTTTTCAATTAACAGCACACGGATTTTGAGTTAGTGAACTCAAAGGACTTATACATACTGATGTATATTGTCCGATGTCCATACGGATAAGGGATTCGTATTAGGTATTCCGTATTGAGAATGTGATTCTCTCTCAGATTGCACATCCGAGGATGCGCTCATGATGAGTAATGCTGAATCGCCTTCTTCAATTTTGGGGATGCACTAAAAATAGATGCATATCAATGGATATTGCTTCCATCTATATAAGTGCCTCTGTTTCTGTTTCTATATGTGCTATAGAATGGTGTTCATCTTAAGGTTGTTAAGATATTGTGTTATCCGGTTTGTGCTTAAAACTATAATCCGGAAAAACTTCAGACATGTTTCGGTAACAGCTGTTTGTAGGTTATCCCAAGCTTTCGCGAGAGATTGTTTCTATCATTTTCAAGATCAAAAGTTGTTTTTCTTGACTCGCTACCTTCTTGGTAAAGGAATTTCTTGCAAAAGAAATTAGTGGGAATATGGTAGAACTGGAAATGATTTCAGAATTACAAATAGTTACTGAAAGTTTAGAAGAACTTGATGATCCAATTGATCCTGAAAGACCATAGCTACTATGCAGATTTAGTAGGTGACCTCAGCCACCCAATGATACTTCGGTTTTTATTGTAGACGGTGAAGAGGAGGCTTGCATCATGCGATGACGACTCTACTAGTTATCAACAGGTTATAGAAAGTGGTGACTTCCGACTGATGGCTGGATACCTAGTTATCCAAGTTGGACTCCATGCACTCCAACAAATTATAAAGTTTGTTGTGTGCTCCTGAAAGGGGTAAAACTCATAAGGAGTAAGAAGATCTTTCAAGATCAGTGCAAATGAAAAGGTATTAATCTAATAAGGCTAGACTTCTAGTAAACAGATATTCATCAAAATACCCGATGTGGATTATGATGATACTGTTACTTTAGTGTCTATGATGAAGTCCTTACAGATATAACTTGCCACTGCTATTTTTCATGACTATGATATCTGGTATGAGAATGACTATAACGTTTTTCTAAATTGGATTTAGAAGTGTACATGTATATGACTCTTCCAGAAGGTTCTCTTAGTCAGTGGGAGTAGCGGATAGTGTGAAAGATGCTTAAGTATATTTGTAGACTAAAGTAAGCAATGCGGAGATGGATCATCTGTTTTTGAAGCTGCGGTCAAAGTGCTTGACTTCATCAAAATTAGAGATGAACCTAGGATTTATAAGAAGGTGGTAGGGTGGAATGTCAAAGAATTCATATTGGAAATGAATGACATTCTTCTAATAGGAAGTGACATTCCTATACTATGGTTCGGTCAAAAGTTTGTTGTCACATTTGTTTCTCCTTTATGGATTATACATACATCTTTGATTCTAGTGACTAGGTCTATAGAGTTAGATCTAGTATGGGTTTTAGGATTGTCCCAATTCAGGTATCTTGACACCATTCTAAAGTGGTTTAGAATGGACGGCTCTTGGTGAGGTGATGTACTTGTAAGTCGATGTCGCGCACCCCACAGATTCACGGGGAGGCAGAGTTTGCCAAATACAATTTTTATATGCTTCGCAACAATGACTTGAACTCCAGGATCGATACTAAACCATAACTGGCTAAACTACTAGAGGTTAACTACTATACAAGAATGTTATCCCTCAAAGTATCAAGTCCTTCGGGTCTTTACTTGTCCTCCACTCCTTGGCTCCTCGAAGATCGGATCGAGCTTGTGTGGTTGGCTTCCTCACGTCAAAGATGATCCACCCGAGAGAATGTGCTTTGAGCTCCAACCTCTAACTTAAGGTAACTAGGGTAAATGGTTTGCTAATCCAAGTAGCCTAGGGGATATAGAAAGTGATTATGGATAGTTTAGTCTCAAGAATTCTAGGTTTCTCAACACATGAGACAATTAGGGTTTGAGGAGGAAGAAGAGAGCTCTTGAGGAGAGAGAGTGTATGAGATATTATGAAATGAATATGGCTAGGTCTTGTGAATTATGAAGCATACAATAATTCACAAATGGAAAATATCAAGCATGCTTCAATAGTCACTGGATGAGTCACCTCATGAGTCACCCCAAGTAGCCATGCTTCATTTAATGAGAAACCGCACCCCTTACCTCCACCTCATTTACCATTTAACATAAATGGTTATACAAGAAATAAGTTGTCCTCTTCTAAAAGAATTCTTGCACAAATTACAAGAATACCCCTCACCGTATATACATACCCGTATCTGTATTCCGAAAAATACGAATACAATGAGACGAAAATAATCCAAGAATATAATACTAGAATCCGGCTAAAACCAAAGACCACTAGTATTATCCTCCCGAACATCATCCGTGCACAAGTATACGTATGTGATCGAAGCCCTGCCTTAAAACCATACGGCCTTTACATTGTTTCGTCCGAAGCAGGGAAACCCTCTGTGTGGGACTCTAAACACTCGACAGTACACTGGCAGTAGGTTTAACCACAAGTCCGTCAGCCGTATTAGCTGTACGTAACGGCTACCCAGGTATCAGTCGATAAGAAGGCTGATGAGCAAACTCATCCGAACTCTCACTGAGCCTATCTGTGACAATCTCCGTACAGTCCGGTCTGTTCGTCTAAGAGTATCGCATATCGGGCCTAGGGGGTGGTATCCGTCAGACCCCTAATAGCGTAATAAGTCATGCCGGAGTAGAGCCCAAAACACCCTGAGAAACTACTGGAGTACCTACCAGTAAATCTCACTTGCCCTGGCCAGGGACTTTGTGTAATGGCTTTCCGAACACAGCGCGATATCAACCCCTAATACCAAGAGAGACGAATCCTATCTAACCGCCACTGCCTCCAAGTAATTCGGAACTGCACCCAACTACTACCTGTTTGCACGACTCATTAGAGCCGTGGTAGGGTAGTAATCTAAGAACAGTGGGAACACACTCGAGGCGAAGTAGCAGTGTCAAATCAACGGACTATGTTGTACTCATGTCACCTGGGAACTGCTACCTGACGATAGGCATAGTACCAACCAGCAGTTCCCCATGAGTCATGTCCAGTGTACTCATAACCCAATGAGCACCTGCATACTACTTCCAGTACGACATACTAATTGCTGTGGGACAGACCATCCCCCTGCTGGGATGAGAAGCGTATACACTAGTATACTCTGGAGTATCGATTCCCTGTCTCGATAATCCTACGACTAGGGACCTGTATAAGGATGTGCCTATAGACTACCCAGCCCACACTAGTATGACGGCCATCACAACACTGGTAGTCAAGAAAAAATCCTAAGGGCTCTACCAATATGTATTAGCGATACGTTAAAAAGAAACATATACACATATTGAGGAAGAAACAAACCAAGTAGCATACTACTATATTGAGCAAGACTATTACAATATCCGTGTATATCCCAAACTTCCAAAATGTAATATCCAAACTAGTACTATACAATAATGGCCTCTAGGGCATATATCACTAACAATCTCCCATTTGTACTAAGGTCGTGTATTAGCGTATCGCAGACCTATAATCTCGAATAACCTCTCGATCTGTGTCTGAGGGATGGCCTTTGTGAGTGGATCTGCAATATTGTTCTCTGTGTCAACTCTCCGCACCTCGATCTCCCGGTGATCCATGATCTTCCTGATCAGGTGATACTGCCTCAAGATATGTCCGGATTTCTGATGGGACCTGGGTTCTTTTGCTAAAGCTATAGCCCCATTGTTGTCACAATACAGCGGTATTGGATCAATAATAGATGGAACCACCTGATGTTCTGTTAAGAACTTCCTCATCCAGACTGCTTCTTTTGCGGCATCACAAGAAGCTATATACTCTGCTTCCATCGTCGAGTCTGTAACCCTGTCCTGCTTGGATCTCTTCCAATAGACCGCTCCTCTATTGAGGGTAAAGATATAACCCGACATGGACTTGAAGTCATCCTTGTCACTCTGGAAGATGGAATCAGCAAAGGCCTCGATCAGGAGGTCTTTTCCGTCATACACCAAGAACATCTCCTTAGTCCTTCTCAGGTACTTGAGAATGTTCTTTACTGCTATCCAGTGCTTCTCCCCAGGGTTTGAATGATACTGGTTTACCACACTTAGTGCATAAGCAACATCTGGTCTAGTACACAACATCGCATACACTATAAAGCCTACCGCAGAAGCGTAGGGTATAATCAACATGCGATCCCTTTCCAAATCAGTCTTTGGAGATATCTCATTGGAGAGGGTGACTCCGTGACAAGCCGGTAGATTACCGCGCTTAGAATCTTCCTTATTGAATCTTTTCAGTATGGTGTCGGTATACCTGGACTGTGAAAGTCCCAACATCCTCTTAGATCTATAGATCTGGATTCCCAGAATATATGAGGCATCACCTAGGTCTTTCATGTAGAACCTTTGTGACAAGAATCCTTTGACTGATTGTAGCATAGGAATGTCATTTCCTATCAGCAGAATGTTATCCACGTACAAGATGAGGAATACCACAATTCTTGCTACAATCTTACTATAAATGCATGGTTCATCTGGATTTTTGATAAAGTCGAATTCTTTGACCTTCTCATCAAAACAGATGTTTCAACTCCGTGATGCCTGCTTTAGTCCATAAATGGACTTAAGCAACTTCCACACTTTCCCGCTGCTCCCACTCTGAATGAAACCCTCTGGCTGATCCATATAGATGCACTCTTCCAAATTTCCATTTAGAAAAGTGGACTTTACGTCAACCTGCAAAATCTTATAATCGTGGAAGGCAGCAATGGCAAGAAGGATCCGAATGGATTTGAGTAAGCCACTGGAGAAAAGGTTTCATCATAGTCCAAACCAGGTCTTTGACGAAATCCTTTTGCAATAAGTCTAGCCTTATAAGTTTCAAACTTTCCATCTACACCAATCTTCTTTCTAAAGATCCATTTGCAGCCTATGGGTTTTACCCCTTCTAGAGCAATGTCCAAAGTCCATACTTTATTGGTGTACATGGACTCCATTTCGGTCCGCATTGCATCCAGCCATTTTACCAAGTCTTTGCTCTGAATGGCTTGGTGGAAACTAGTTGGCTCATCATCGTCGATGATGCAATCCTCTCTATCCCTGTCTATAAGAAAACCGTAGTATCTTTCGGATGGATGAGACTGCCTACTAGTCCTGCGGAGTGGCACGGGGATGTCCGGTTCTTTTGAAACTTCTGGTTCTACCATACTTTCAGTAATAGCTTGTGGTACTAGAATTTCTTCCTGTTCTATTGCGCTCCCACTAGTTTCTTTTGCCAAAAATTGATTTTCCAAAAAGTGAGCATGACGAGAAATAAAAACATTTTGTTCCTCCGTGTAATAGAAAAAATACCCCCTGGATTTCTTTGGGTATCCCCCAAACTTACACATTACTGAGCGTGCCTCGAGCTTATCCGCATGCTGCTATTTTACAAAAGCTGGACACCCCCATGTCTTCAGATATTGAAGATAGGGTTCTTCCCACTCCATATCTGATATAGTGTAGTAGGCACAGTCTTGGTAGGAACCTTGTTCAAAAGATATGCAGTTGATTCTAGTGCATGGCCCCAGAAGGATCGTGGTAACTCGACATTACTCATCATGGAACGTACCATATCCAATAGGGTTCTGTTTCGCCTTTCCGATACACCGTTGTGTTATGGTGTGTATGGAGAAGTAAGCTGAGAGAGAATCCCATTCTCTTTTAGGTAACCCAGAAACTCGACACTTAATTATTTACCACCTCGATCAGATCTAAGTATCTTGATACTTTTGCCTGTTTGTTTTTCCACTTCATTCTTATATTCCCGGAATTTCTCAAAAGCCTCGAATTTATGTTTCATCAAGAAGGCATGTCCATACTTAGAGAAATCATCTGTAAAAGTAATGAAATAGGAATAACCACTTCGTGCATGTGTAGACATTGGACTATACATGTCGCTGTGTATAAGTCCCAAGAGCTCGCTTGCTCTTACTCCTTGTCCAGTGAACGGTGTCTTTGTCATCTTTCCTATGAGACATGATTGACAAGTTGCATAAGACTGATATTCGAACGGATCCAAATATCCCTCTTTATGTAACTTCGTTAACCGTGTTTCATTGATGTGACCCAGTCTATAATGCCATAAGAAAGCCTGATTTAATTCTGGAGACTTTCTTTTGTGTGTGTTCTGGACGTTGAAAACTTGATGTTGGTTTAATACGTATATACCGTTATTTAGTGTACCTGACCCAATCAAACCATGATTAAGCTGGATGTTTACAACATCGCTTACAAATGTAAAATCATAACCTTTTTTAGATAACAAAGATACATAAATGATATTACAAGTCAAACTAGGTACACAAAAACAGTTGCGCAAAACCAAAAAATGTCCACTTGTCAATCCTAAGTGATATTCCCCTACAAACAAAGCATCCACGCTCGCTCCGTTAGAAACCCTAAGGGTCATATCACCCGCTTTCAAAATTCTACGGCTTCTCAGTGCCTGCAATGAATTATAGTTATGAGATCCTATCCGGCATCCAATACCCAGGAAGTAGAGTTGATTGACAGACAGTTTTCAATGATAAACACACCTGAAGCCAAAGCCACAACTTTCTTCGAATCCTAATTCTGGGCTTTCCAGGCCCTACAGTCTTTCTTCCAATGGCCCTTTTTGTGAAAATAGAACCATTCTTCCTTCCCTACTGTCAGCCCCCCAACTTTTGCTTTGCCCTTCCTTTGTACCTTACTGACACTGCCTTTCGTCTTAGTGCGGGCCTTCTTCTTCTTCCCCTTGGATTTCTTCTTGGATCTAGAAGAGGAAGATCCCCCAATAAGCAGAGAGGGTGTCTCCCTGGATTTCTGCAGGGTGCCCTCAGCGCTCCTCAATATGTTGAGAAGTTCTGGAAGTGTAACTTCCTTTCCTTGAATGTTAAAATTCAAGATAAACTGGGTATAGGTAGAAGGGGGACTGTAGAACCAAGTCTGTGTATAACTCATTCTCCAACGTGGTCCCCAGGTTCGCGAGCTTCTTAATATAGTTGATCATCTTAAGGATCTGGTCCCCTATAGATGACCCGATAGCGAAGCTCACTTTAAATAATTTCTTCGAGGTCTCGTATCGTGCGATACGAGATTGCTCTCCATATAAGTCCTTGGTATGGAGGAAGATGGATTTAAGATCCATCTTCTCGTGCCGCCTCTGGTGTTCATTATCCATAGAGGCCAGCATGAGGCACTTGTCTTTCGCACTGTCAATTTCCCATGTCTTACGGATCTCTTTATCCGCGATGCTCGAATCTGGACCTGGGACGACGGGGGCTTTAGTAGTAAGAAGATAGCCCAGTTTGTCATATGTGATGGCCATCTAGACATTTCTGAACCAATCTTTATAGTTTTGCCCCGTCAATATGTTTTTGTCTAATAGTAACTTAAACCCGGTCATTATCGTCGCTGCAGTCAAGAGAGATAGAGAGAGAACACTTAGCATGATGCTCTTGCAAGTTTAGATTGGATTTTAGTTTATCTAAACAGGATGACTACCACTGTATCTCGAATTTTTCTCAAACCATAAAAGAAGAATTAGTCAGGATTTAATCTCACTGTTACAATTCTTGCTTAACCTTTCGGCCAGGCTGGTGTTGGTACTTCGATGGAGGTTTTCCAACTCTTTCGCGAAGCTCCTTAATTACATAACCTCTTTTCAGTGGAAGCATAGCCCCGCTAACATCTTTCTCAACCACTACTTGGTTTATAGCATTGATTGTTTTAGTGAAAAATCTCCCGAGGAGTAGCAGATACTCACAGTAGGATCGGGATCCAAATATCATCATGTGACAGCTTTGAAGGAATCCTACCAAAATCATCACACTCCAAATGGTATGCAACACCAGCAAGTTTCAATTTCCCTAGAAACTCCCGATGTGGATTTTTACCCCAAGCTCTTATGATCTTGACGAAGGCCAACATATCATAAGTCGCAAGTTAAGTTCTACCCGTCATTGTCTGGGTTAATTTGAACCCACTCGTACATACCCTTGACGAAGGCCAAAATAGTAGTACGAATATCCCAAACTAACGCATCTAACTATACTACAGATGAATATTCAGCATCTACCAATCACTATGCCTTGGTGAAGGTCAAAATGCATAGCTTGAATACTACTGAATACCTAACTGAAATGACGAAGGGCTATAAATGGTTTTGGCGAAACCGTGAACGTAATGAACTTGATTTAATCGAAGGAACCTGATAGCTTTTAAATGAGTGGTTTAAGCTCCGCATTTTAAAAGTTTGCATTTTGAAAAAACCGAGTGGTTTTAAAATTGTTCCAACGATTCAGCTTTGGTTTGTTTGCTTTGCATTAAACATATAATGCAATCCCATCATTTACACCTACCATTGCAGAAAGAAACAAAAATACCACGTACGCTTATGACATCCGCATTCGCCACTGGGCCCCATCTAACACCGTTAGGTTACTTAACTAACGCCTGAGCGGGGGATGGACTAGCGCGGATGCAAAACATAAGCAACGTCTACTATATAGCATATATATAATATCCATTCATCTTACGCAATAATAGGCATTCAAGATCACAGATGAACATATTAGATATACTAGGAATTGCGCGTTTCTTTTAATCCTGTAACGAAAGACGGATTTCACGGTTATGATGAATAGCCAAACCCCACCCTAAACCCTTACGGGTGCGGAAAACTACCCACCAAATTCCTGAAGTGAAGCAGCCTCCCTCAGTAAAATAAGTAGACCAGTCGGCACTTCAAAGAATCCGGTAGTTTGTGCATCCCACCTTGGGTCTATCCTAGGAGCAAAAAACAGTAAAAGAAATAATACAACGGTGGCTACAAGCTCAACCCGGATGTGCTCCCCAGAATAATATTACATCAAATTACAATTTACATCGAATGAAAGAAAACTCTCTTCTCGCATCCTCGGCTATTCATCCATGACGATCCAATAAAGTTCATATACACAAACCAACATCACAGATATGTGCAACCCTAAACTAGCTAACGTATAGCAATTAGCTGAAGTTTACGAACACATATAAAAACACAGATAAAACCTGATTAGTCAAAAACTTTAGAATTTCGATCGAAACTTATTTTCCGTGTCTACCCCAAGTGCAAATTAGCACTCGGAAAAATACTGGGTAGAAACCAAATATACCAGAGAACAATACACCCAACAATTAGAACAACAGAAGAAAAACGAGTCGAATCGGCCCTGACTCGGCCGCGGAACCGCGGCGGAACGCACTGTTCCGCCGCGCTTCCACGGTCGTCTTGGCTATTCACTTACTCATTTTTCTTGGGTGTTCTTGTAATACCCTGCATGCAATTTTCATTCCTCGGAAATATTTTTTCTAGCAGTTTAAAAATTCGACAGAAAGTTAGGTATTCGGTGTATCGTTTTCATGATTTTCCGACGATCGAAGTTCTAACTACTTGCTAACAAGCTAGTAAAGGTTTAGTAGGCTCTGATACTACTGTAAGTCGATGTCGCGCACCCCGCTGGTTCGCGGGGAGGCAGAGTTTGCAAAAAACGATTTTTATATGCTTCGCAACACCGACTTGAACTCCAGGAACGATACTAAACCATAACTAGCTAAACTACTAGAGGTTAACTACTATGCAAGAGTGTTATACCTCAAAGTATCAAGTCTTTCGGGTCTTTTCTTGTCCTCCTCTCCTTGGCTTCTCGAAGATTGGATCGAGCTTGTGTGGTCGGCTTCCTCACGTCAAAGACGATCCACCCGAGAGAATGTGCTTTGAGCTCCAATCTCTAACTTGAGATAACTAGGGTAAATGGTTTGCTAATCCAAGTAGCCTAGAGGATGTAGAGAGTGATTATGGATAGTTTAGTCTCAAGAACCCTAAGTTTCTCAACACATGAGACAATTAGGGTTTGAGGAGGAAGAAGAGAGCTCTTGAGGGGAGAGAGTGTGTGAGATATTATGAAATGAATATGGCTAGGTCTTGTGAATTATGAAGCTTACAATAATTCACAAATGGAAAATATCAAGCATGCTTCAATAGTCACTAGATGAGTCACCCTATGAGTCATCCTAAGTAGCCATGCTTCATTTAATGAGAAACCACATCCCTTACTTCCACCTCATTTACCATTTAACATAAATGGTTATACAAGAAATGGGGTGTTCTCTTCTAGAAGAATTCTTGCAAAAATTACAAGAATACCCCTCACCGTATATACATACCCGTATTTGTAAACATACGAATACAATGAGACGAAAATAATCCAAGAATATAATACTAGGATCCGGCTTAAACCCAAGCCCACTAGTATTATCCGCCCGAACATCATCCGTGCACAAGTACACGTATGTGATCGAAGCCCTGCCGTAAAACCATACAGCCTCTACATCATTTCGCCCGAAGCATGGAAACCCTCTGTGTGGGACTCTAAAGACTCGACAATACACTGGCAGTGGGTTTAACCATAAGTTCGTCAGCGGTATTAGCTGTACGTAACGGCTACCCAGGTATCAGTCAATCAGAAGGCTGATGAGCAAACTCATCCGAACTCCCACTCAGCCTATCTGTGACAATCTCTATACAGTCCGGTCTGTTCGTCTAAAAGTATCGCATATCGGGCCTAGGGGAGGTAGCCGTCAGACCCTTAATAGCGCAATAAGTCATGCCGGAGTAGAGCCCAAAACAACCTGAGAAACTACTGGAGTACCAACCAGTAAATCTCGCTTGCTCTGGCCAAGGACTTTGTGTAATGACCTTCCGAACACAGCGCGATATCAACCCCCAATACGACGAATCCTATCTAACCGCCACTGCCTCCAAGTACTTCGGGACTGCACCTAACTACTACCTGTTTGCACGACTCATTAGAGTCATGGTAGGGTAGTAATCTAAGAAGAATGGGAACACACTTGATGCGAAGTAGCAGTGTCAAGTCAACGGACTATGATGTATTCATGTCACCTGGGAACTGCTACCTGACGATAGGCATAGTACCAACCAGCAGTTCCCCATGAGTCATGTCCAGTGTATTTATAACCCAATGAACACCTGCATATTATCTCCAGTACGACTTACTAATGACTGTTGGACAGACCATCTCCCCTATTAGGTTGAGAAGCGTATACACTAGTCTATTCTGGAGTATCGATGCCCTGTCTCGATAATCCTATGATTAGAGACATGTATAAGGATGTGCTTATAAATTATCCAGCCCCACTATTTTGACTGCCATCATAATGCCGGTATTCAAGCAAAGATCCTGAGGGATCTACCAATATGTATTAGCGATATGTTAAAAAGAAACATATACACATATTCAGGTAGAAACAAACCAAGTAGCATACTACTATATTGAGTAAGACTGTTACAATATCCGTGTATATCTCAAGCTTCCAAAATATAATATACAAACTAGTACTATACAGTAATGGCCTCTAAGGCATATATCACTAACAGTACTGTAGCGAAGTCACCTTTTGTAAAAAGACATCTTTCGGGACTGATGAAGAGAGGGACTCGTATGAATGAAATTCGACATTTTACGGCAGTGAGGTCAATCATGCGATGTTATATACTAGACCATATATTACTTTTACACTTAGTAGATATTAATCCAATCCTGGAGAAACATAGGAAGAAGTGAAGAATATATGAGATATTCTTGGTGTATGGTAATGGCAGACTTCTTTAGGAAGCGATTACCGATTCCAGCTTCCGTGGTGACAAGGGTGACAGAGTATCTGTCGCAGGTCATTAGTTTACTTCTTATGAGGAGCAGTGTATTGGAAGAGTTCCAAGCGGGATATTGGGGTAGTCAAGACGCTAGATGCTGATTGTGAATCAGCAGAGGATGCATCCTAAGTTTTTGTTTAGATGAATACGTTCATTTTTTAACATGCTCCCATCAGCTATCCAAACAAAGTTCTAAGGAAGGTATTGCTCATTTCGAGAGATAGTTGATCTCCACGAAGTTAAGATTCGGTGAGATACAACTAGAAACATTGTAGCAGATTTACTCACTGAGGCTATTTCTCGACCACAGTTTGCGAAACTGTTAGTACAGAAGTTGGGTATGCAGTAGAACATGAGATGTGTGTATATGATACCGCAATAATTGGTCTTGAGTTTAAGTGGGAGATTGTTAGATATAGATACCCTCAAGGTAATTATTGTAATTATAGGAATGCAATTACTGAATTCATGAGGACCTATACAGAGAACAGTCTTACACGAGATGATAGTATGCTATCTGGTTTTTATTTATTATTCATGAGCATACATTTTACTCGTTATAATGTATTACTAAAACATGAAGATAAAGCCCATAAGATCTTTTCTTGACTACCAGGATTAGGATAGATATCATACTAGTGGGGCCTGGGTAGTTTATAAGCACTTCCTTAAAAGTCCCTAGTCGTAGGAGTATCGAGGCCGGGCATCGGTACTCCAGTTTAGACTAGTGTATATGTTTCATAACCCTGTACAGAGCGATGGCTGATCTCATAGCCATTGATGTTTGACACTGATGATTGTATACATGTGCTTATTTTATGATTTACATTGGACGAACTCGTCGAGAACTCCTAGATGGTATTATACCAATCGTCAGATAGCAGTTCTCTGGTGATATGAGTACAGGGTAGTCCCTAGACCCCCTGAAATCTCCATAGTGTCTTGTGTGTGTTCCCACTGTACTTAGATTACTACTCTACCACAGCTTTAAAGAGCCATGCAAACAGATTTTAATTGGGCACAGTCTTGAAGCACATGGAAACAGTGAGCGATCGAGAGAATTCTTCTCTCCAAGTATAGGGAGTTGATGTCTCGCTATGCACAGCTGGCTATGACCATAAGTCCTTGGCTAAGGCAAACAAGAATTACTGATAAATGTATCAGTAGTTTCTCAGATAGTCATGAGCTTGGCGTCAGCATGACTTATCGGGGTATTTGGAGTCTGACGGGTTCCACCTCCAAGACCCGGTATGCGACAATCTTAGATGAAGAGATCAGACTGTACGGTGAATGTCACTGATAGGCTCTAGTTGGGCACTGACAAGCTTACTCATAGACTGGCTTTTCGTTCAATACCTGGGTAGCCATTATGCACAGCTAGTTCCGCTGACGTGCTTGTAGGTTAACCCGGTAGATGAATTAATCTGAAAGTGTTTTAGATCAACCGGATATGATCCTGATCTACTGCCAGCGTATTGTCGAGTCTTTAGAGTACCACATAGAGGGTTTTCCTATTCTAGCAAAGTGATGTAGTGCACGTACGGCGATGCGTGCGGCGTCCAATTAAACATGTGTATGTGATACTACATGTATTAATCGGACGGATAGTAATAATAGCCGGTTTATGATTGAACTGGGTCATTAAATCAAGTGTTGACTTAATGATATTACTTGTATATGATGGTGCATATATAAACTAGTATCATATCTTTTTCTCATTTTCTCTTTCTTAGGTTATGTAACATGTGATGTGCATATATTATTATTATATGTTTAAATTATGTTAAACATATGATAATGGTTTTTAGCTCTTTTATTACTTTTTCTTTCTATTTTGCTTATCATAAGAACGAGGTGTATGCAAGGTGGCATACACTCTCATTTTTCATGAAAAGTGTTTATGATGAGAGAGAAAAGTGGGTGGAATGACAAGGGGTTCTCTACACTTGACATTTGACTTAGCCATTTGAGGTTTTGCATTTTTTCCTCTCAACTTAAAAAAGAAAATTTGAAAGAGCTAAAGAAAAAGAAGGAGAGGAAAATGAGAAAGTAATATGCATCTCTTCCTCATTATACCAAGCAAATAGAGTGAGTGAGTTTCTTCAAGTTCTTGAAGATGAAGCTAGAACCGGTGGCCTTCGCATGGATCATCTTCGATGGAGCCGATCGGAGATCAAGTGCGATCCGAAGCGTCTTAGAGGTTAGCCGGAGTCCAAGATTCAACCATTGGAGCATATGAAAATGTTTCAAAGGTTGTATCTTCTTAACTAGTTTTTTTTATTATTTGCAAGTTTCTTGTTTATGGTTGATTCTAGCGTAGGATGCTCTTGCTCGGTCGGAATTTTTCGTTTTTCTCTTTCGCAAAGTTTTTTAAAATCCGTCCAACGAGCAAGAGTAACCCTACAATATTATATTTTGTAATATGACTATTAATGAGAATATATATTAGGGATATATGTGTTCTATGCATATATATGTATCAAAATTATTAGATTTATGTTAAAATTATTTTGAGATCAATTCATGCAGTAGTTATATAATTAGTTATTTTCGTTTTTATACACACTTTATCTTTTCATTACCTTCTGTGGATGTATATGATATATACCTACTTTGTTTACATAAATTATTAATATTTCAATCTTTACATAGCATAATGAGTTTTTTAAGTAGTTACTTTAGAACACCTTAACTACTATAATAATATATATATATATATATATGTTCTTGTTCCTATTTTATCATAAATCTTGAATATGATCTTTTGTATATTTTTTGTATGTTGTATATGTTTTTGATACACCTCTTGTCACGAATGCATCTTATTCATGTTTTTTTATCTTCAGTGTTCCTTATGTCTCGGTTACTTTTTATTCTTATTATTATTTTCTTTTATTTGTATCCTATGTCATATGCATAACCTATACTTTCGTATAGAAAGACTTAACCATAATTGTGGTTTCGTAATGATTCAGTGACCACTCTGTCATAATTATCTAACCTAAGAGCGATGATGTCTCCCTGTTGTCAGTACAAAATTCATATTTTAGGTTAAGTCGGGTTGTTCTATTTTTTTATTTTATGGATGAAATCTGTATTTCTTGTAATACTGAAACTGATTTATACCTATCTTAGAATAGTCATAACTCGTATCTCTGATGTCTAAATTGAGCAAACTCAAGCTTCTAGAAAATCTACAGAGAAACAACTACAATTTTGTTCCTGGTTAAATTTCCTAAAAACTGACGGAAACCATCTTAAAACACATTTTAAAAATATGTGTCGAATCTGGACAGCACGGGAATTATTTGCGCTGCAGTCGTAAAACAATCATAACTCCCACTCTGGTTATCGAAACCCAGAGATTTTTATGGGGAATCGTTCACAACTCACAGATGCTTATTTCTTGTTGAATATTGGAAATCATAATCTGAACATAAACTTCTTGAAAATACAAAATATTAATAGTGCCTGTATTCATAAATCTGCACTGGCCTGCTCTGCGCAGCGTTACGAAAACACCCGTAACTCTCTCACCAGGAAGCCGATCGAGATAAATTCGGTCTCATTATTTACATAACACCCTGATATACAAATTATCCTGTGAATGTAGGGTGTTTTTTGTCACCCCATTGAGATGGGAATACGCGCGCACTTGTCAGGCGTATACTACAAATTCCCCCTGCCTAGGGTAAGCCAGGGTTTATTGATTGTGGGGATCCGAATCTCCGGCAGCCGCGGACTAAGCTGCCGTTAATTACCCCTCGCCTTTGGGGCGAGAGAACCTCCGATTAAAGGGTTAAACTGGTCATGCGAACTCAATATGCAGTGTACGTATGTTTTGTTTTGGAGGGGAGTTTAAATATATCGGGAGCCACGCAGAGTTTTTACAGGGGTCCCGCTACCCGGATAGCGGGCTAGGGGTCAAGGGGGCTAGCAGCCCCCTTGCGGGGTGCAGGACAGCGCCCCATTAGAAATTTTTTCTAACAGGGACAGTGTCGTGGAGTATGTGTGTATGCACATATGTATACATATGTGTGTGTGTCTATATATATATATATATATATATATATATATATATATATATATATATATATATATATATATAAGAAAAAAAGAGGGGGAAAAGGCATCCAAAGGATGCGTGGGGGCAGCACCTTGGGCGCTGTACGCCTAGGTGCTGTGCGCTCAGGCGCTAGAGTGCCACGTGTCGGCACGTGGGTGCTCTAGGCTTGAGCACAAGCGCGCCACGTGTCGGCACGTGGGCGCTTTGCTCTTCAGCGCCTGACGCTCGAGCGCAAGCGCGCCACGTGTCGGCACGGGGAAGACTTGCGCTTGAGCGCAAGCGCGCCACGTGTCGGCACGCTGGCGCTCTGCGTTTGGGCGCCGGCGAGAAAAAGAGGCTTTTAACCTAAAAATATTTCTCAGAAGAGAAATCAGAGAGGAGTTGGACTCCTGAGTGTGTTTTTGGGGTTAATGGAAGGGGTTCTTCTTCTTCCTCCTCTGTTAGCTGGATCTTGAAGATCAAGAGATGTGAGATCTCAAAATCTCTCCTTTTTGGGATCTAAAGACAGATCCAAGTTCCCCTTTCTGGGTTTGGTGGTGAAAAACTATCTTGTTTTCGAAAAGGAAAAGTAAAACTCTTGATTTAATTCAAAAGAAAGAAGAAGGTTTGAGACCTTCAGAAAAGGGAAAGAAATACAAACCCTAGGTTTTTTTGAGAGAATGAAAGTATTCTTTTTTTATTCATCATCATGTTGCCTTTTATAGGATTACATACTTACATATAGCCCCTTGGGCTTCACAAAATGGCGTTTTGCCTATCCCATGGCTCATGTGCTATTTCATTTTTGCACATAAGCCATGGGCTTACAAAAATTTGGCTTTCTGCCCGTTTTGTATACATTCATGTATAAAAAATTACATAAAAATTATTTATTACATGATTTTGTCATTGGCATAAAGAGGCTGGCCGCGGGCTCGACTTGGGCATGGGCCCGCTTGACCTGGGCTTGGGCCCACCTAACTTCGGGTTGACCTTGACTTTGACTCGGTCAACCGGGGTGTAAATTTTTACCCCAACAAAGTGCCCCCCATCAATAAATGCATACCGCACATTTGAGTTGTGTGCATGAAATTGATAGATCTTGAAGTTGGACTTCGAGGTAGAACATCATTCCAGGGGCGGAACACCATCCCGGGGAGCATGATTCCCGGGGATCGGAGCATCATTCTGATTCGCGGAGCATAATTCCAGAGATCAGATCATCATTCCGATGAGCGGAGCATGATTCCAGGGTTCGGAGCATCATTCCGAAGAGTGGAGCATGATTCCAGGATTCGGAGCATCTTTCCGAAGAGCGGAGCATGATTCCAGGGTTCGGAGCATCTTTCCGAAGAGCGGAGCATGATTCCCAAGGGTCGGAGCATAATTTCGAGAATCGGAGCATTATTCCGGGGGGGTCGGAGCATCATTTCGAGGATCGGAGCATCATTCCGAAGGGCGGAGCATGATTCCAGGGTTCGGAGCATCATTCCGATGAGCGGAGCATGATTCCAGCGGTCAGAGCATCATTCCGCTGAGCGGTCAGAGCATCATTCCGATGAGCGGAGCATGATTCCAGGGATCGGAGCATCATTCCGAGGATCGGAGCATTATTCCGAAGGGCGGAGCATAATTCCAGAGATCGGAGCATCATTCCGAAAAGCGGAGCATAATTCCAGAGATTGGAGCATCATTCCGATGAGCGGAGCATGATTCCAGAGATCGGAGCATCATTCCGAAGAGCGGAGCATGATTCCAGGGATCGGAGCATCATTCCGAAAGGCGGATCATGATTCCAGGGATCGGAGCATCATTCCAAAGATCGGAGCATCATTCCGAAGAGCGGAGCATGATTCCAGGGGATTGGAGCATCATTCCGATGAGCGGAGCATGATTCCAAGATTCGAAGCATCATTCCGATGAGCGGAGCATCATTCCAGAGATCGGAGCATCATTCCGATAAGCGGAACATCATTCCAGGGATTGGAGCATCATTCCGAATGGGCGGAGCATGATTCCAGGGTCGGAGCATCATTCCGAAGAGCGGCAGAAATTCTGACCGAAGCATGATTTCGATGCAGAGGTAGATTCCTAGGCGGAGTATAATTCCGACAAGGAAGGAAAATATTCCGAGGCGAAGCATTGATTTCGACAAGGGGTATATTCTGAGACGGAGCATGATTCCGGCGCCGAGCTTGTTAGCTGACTTGATTCCGAGACGAAGCATAATTTCGACAGGGAAGGCAGGTACACCGAGGCGAAGCATCATTTCGATACGGGGTGCATTCTGAGACGAAGCATAATTCCGACGCAGAGCTTGCTGGTTGACTTGATTCCGAGGTGGAGTATAATTCCGACGAGGAGGTCGTTATCCCGAGGCGAAGCATGATTTTGACACGGGGTAAATTCTGGGACGAAGCATGATTCCGCCGCAGAGGTTGTTGGTTTGATTTGATTTGGGTTGACATCAGCATCGCTACACTGGGATATGGTACCAGGAGCGAATCATCATTTGTCATGAGAGGATTTGGGGATTGTTTATTTTTGTTTAGCATCAGCATCGCTACACTGGAATATGGTACCAGGAGTGAATCATCATTTGCGTTTGCTTATTAGGAAACGATGGCTTAGGAGACAGGTTTTGGGTCCCTATCGCCTAAGACTTTTCAATTTTGTGAGCCGTAAGGGTCTCACAAAGCATTTTCTCCCTACAGGTCGTAAGGATCCCGTAAGTGTATTTTCTCCTTGGGAGTCGTGGGGACTCCCAAGTGTGTTGCTCCTTTGTGAGTCGTAAGGATCTCACGCTGGAATTTTCTCCTCACAAAGTCGAGAGAACCTTGTGAGTGCATTTCATCTCTTTCTCACGAGTTTGCGCCCTTTCGGGTTTTCACAAACTCGCCGGCAGTCCTGCTGTTTTTACTCACGGAGCCCTTTCGGGTTTTCATCCGTGCCCATTTTTCTTGTGGACATACCTTTTTTTTTTATTTTATTATTTTTGGAGAGATTGGGCTTGTTTTACGCCCGTGGATTGTATACGGTTTTGCAGGATGTATGATCCAGACCGTAGGGCCATAAAATTTTTGGGACTTTGTTGGCGTCTGCATCGCTGCACTGGAATATGGTACCAGGAGCGACTCATCATTCGCCGTTGGGGTATGGGATTTGGAATTTGGTTGGCGTCTGCATCGCTGCACTGGAATATGGTACCAGGAGCGACTCATCATCCGCCGTTGGGGATTAGGGAGCGATGGCTTAGGAGACAGGTTTAGATCCCTATCCCCTAAGACTTTTCAATTTTATGGGCCGTGAGGGTCCCATGCATTTTCTCCCTACGAGTCGTAAGGATCCCGCAAGCGTATTTTCTCCTTAGGAGTCGTGAGGACTCCTAAGTGTGTTTTTCCTTTGTAAGTCGTAAGGATCCCACAAAGGTTTGTTCTCATCATGTATTGTGAGGACACATGAGTGGGTCTTCTCAATGGAGCATAATTCCAAAGGCGGAGACCAGCCGCGTAACTGGTGGTTGTGGTGGGGCACGGTTATGCTGAGAATTATTTGAGCCCGTGGATTGTATACGGTAGTCAATTTGGGGACTAACCGTAGGGCCGAAAGAATTTTGGGAAACTGGATTTTAGTTTGGCGTCTGCATCGCTACACTGGAATATGGTACCAGGAGCGACACATCATTCGCCGTTCTTTTTTTTTTACCGCGATTGCTCTATCATTTCAACTTTTCTTATCGCGAAGATCGCGATTGCCCTATCATTTCGGCTATTTATTCGCGGTTGCCCCATCATTTCGGCTTTATTCTCATCTTAATTTTACTCGCTGATTTTTATTGCGAGTTGCCCCATCATTTCGGCTTTTATTTTTTTCCTTTTATTTACACATTTTTTGTTTATTCACATTTTTTTTACATTCCCAGTTTAACGACTTAGAGGTCGATTGTTCCCAGTTTAATGACGTGGTGGTCGATTGTTCCCAGTTTAATAACCTGGTGGTCGACTATTCCCAGTTTAATGACATGGTGGTCGATTGTTTTCAGAAAAAGGCAGATGTCTGAGAGAATCCGTTTCACAAAGAACTTTGGTCTCCGTTTGTATGAAATTGGTGGTCGCATCTTAACTGTTTACTAACACGCCTTTGGATAGTTCTATCTCTCCTGCCTTGTATTGCTTTTCGACCCAATCTTTGAAGACGAAGCAGTCCTCAATGGCATGACCTATCACTCTGTGATAGGGGCAGTATTTGGGGTCGTCGGTCCTATTCGCTTCCTGCGGTCTTTTTGACTCTGGCAGCTATAGACCGTTCTTGAGGGCGTCTTTGAATATTTTACGGATTTTGTCCCTTCTGAAGGAATAGACCTTATCTAGCTTCTCTTTGAGTGGAGATTCTCCTCCCTCTCCGAACACTGGCTTCCGAGGCTGGTTGGCGCTAGGCCCGCTCATCCCTTGCTTATTTCGGTTAGCCGAAATGTTGAAAGATCCAGAATCATCGGAGTTTCCGCCTTTGCGATTATCGTCCTTTCGGTTTCTCCAGGACCTATTGTTGTTTTGGAAATCCGAGGAGGACTCCTGCTTTGAGCGCTCCAGCATCTGAACTTTCCTGGTCAGCTCTTGGAATGTTTTGAGACCCGCGGTGCATAGAAACGGGGCCATCCAATTGTTGAGATTTCCGACGAGGAGGCTGACAGATTGGTCCTGCTCTATCGGCGGTTCGCATTTAACGGAGAGATTGTGCCATCGGGTTTTAAAATCCGTGCTGCTTTCGTTGTTCTTGGGCTTGGTCCTTACGAGCTCGGCAATGGTGATCTTATCGCTGACGCTCATGAACCTTTGTCGAAACAAAGATTCCATTTGGACAAAAGTAGTAATGGATCCATCCGGTATGCTCGCGTACCAGTCGAAAGCAACATCGGTCAAGCTATTAACGAACTGGCGGAGGAGAAGCGCATCTTTGCCCCCAGTATTCCCGCATGAGGCTTTGAAGTGGGCGATGTGCTGATTCGCATTTCCCGTCCCATCGAATCTTCCGAATTTGGGGATGACATAGCTGCTAGGAAATTCTACCAGATCATATTGAGCAGGATATGGTCTCCCGCTACTGCTAACATCTTTTTGCGCTTCAGCTTCGGCCACCAGTGTTTTGACTTTGCTGGAAACCAAATCCATGATTTGATCTTGAGTTAGCGGGCTACTGTCATCGGTAGCCAAGACATTTCCCGAGATAGGATGCGACTGATTTTCAGGCACTTCGCCCACTTTTGGATTTGAGGGAATAGGCGTCAGCTGCGTTGGGACACCGTTTCCCGGTTCACGAGCAAAGCCCTGCACTTGATTGGGTGGCTAAGAGGCAAGTCGGGTCGTGAGCTACAAGATGACGTTCGTCAAGTCGTCAATTTTGGAGTAAAGTTTGGCCATCTCCTTGTCTTTGCTTCTGAGCTAGTTTCAGAGCTCTTGGAGAAGTTGCTGCTCTGCATTCTTGGGATGGAAGATTGGCTCCTCTTCACTTTCCGAGCCCAACTCATCATGGACCGAAGGGTCTTTTTGCCTATCATCCTCATCGAGAGGGTTATCATCATCCAGCGGAGGCGGATGTTCTTGGGAAGAGGCAACCACATTCAAGCCAGATTGGATTTGAGATGTGGTGGCCCCATCCTTCCTCTTGCTGCGCGTGCCCACCATGTAGACAGTGTGGACCACGTATTCAGCCGTCTCTTTATCTTTGGCGGGATAACCCTGTTCTTGGAGCCCCATGAAACTCAGCCTAGTATGAGCCCTAGCCCTTTTGTTGACTCTGTATCTGAGCCTTTTCTGTCTTAGCTTCTTGATTTTGAAGGCTTGGCGGGCATCCGCTACCCGGGAAGCCATTGTGAGTTAATCAGCGGGGAGCTTAGAGAAGACACCCGATCGAGCAGTTGTCAGGGGTACCGCTGGGGCTTGCGCAAGACGCGTCGTAGCTTTGTTGGTGTTGATGGCCTTGCCCCCAGCTGGGGCCAAGGAAAGTCGTTCAGACACCGACTTGCGTTTGGGTTGGGGCGCCCTTGAGATCACCACATTTGGTCTCCTGCCTTTCGAGACCGGTTTGTCTGCCACCGGGGCTTGAGGAGCTGGGATGGCGCCAACTGGCATGAACACAATAGAGCCGAACGGTAGCAGCGGCTCCTCCCATTGTCACCCGAGACTGGCCGGAAGGACCATCCTGGAGTCTATCTTCATCGTGTAGAAGACGGGAGCTGAGTTCATTATCGAAGACATCGTTGAAAGGTGATTGCTTGAAAATCTGCATGAAAGAGCATTATTTTAGTATAAATACAGGTATGTACATTAATTGAGCTCGCATGAATGCTTAACCCGAAATATGGGAGGAGAGATTGGTCCCACCGGGCGTGCCAAAATCTGTAGGGTGTTTTTCGTCACCCCATTGAGATGGGAATACGCGCGCGCTTGTCAGGCGTATACTACAAATTCCCCCTGCCTAGGGTAGGGCGGGGTTTATTGATTGTGGGGATCCGAATCTCCGGCAGCCGCGGACTAAGCTGTCGTTAATTACCCCTCGCCTTTGGGGTGAGGGAACCTCCGATTAACGGGTTAAACTGGTCATGTGAACTCAATGTGCAGTGTACGTGTGTTTTGTTTTGGAGGGAGGTTTAAATATATCGGGAGTCACGCAGAGTTTTTACGGGGGTCCTGCTACCCGGATAGCGGGCTGGGGGTCAAGGAGGCTACCAGCCCCCTTGCGGGGTGCGGGGCAGCGCCCCGTTAGAAATTTTTTCTAACAGGGACAGTGTCGTGGAGTATGAGTGTATGCATATATGTATACATATGTGTGTGTGTGTATATATATATATATATATGTATGTATATAAGAAAAAAAAGAGGGGTAAAAGACATCCAAAGGATGCATGGAGGCAGCACCTTGGGCGATGTGCGCCTAGGTGCTGTGCGCTCAGGTGCTAGAGTGCCCCGTGTCGGCACGTGGGCGCTCTGCGCTTGAGCGCTGGGCGCTTGAGCGCAAGCGCGCCACGTGTCGGCACATGGGCGCTCTGCTCTTCAGCGCCTGACGCTCGAGCGCAAGCGCGCCACGTGTCGGCACGTGGGCGCTCTGCTCTTCAGCGCCTGACGCTCGAGCGCAAGCGCGCCACGTGTCGGCACGTGGGCGCTTTGCTCTTCAGCGCCTGACGCTCGAGCGCAAGCGCGCCACGTGTCGGCACGGGGGTGACTTGCGCTTGAGCGCAAGCGCGCCACGTGCCGGCACGGGGGCGACTTGCGCGCAAGCGCGCCACGTGTCGGCACCGGGGCGACTTGCGCTCAAGCGCTTGCCCTTGAGCGCAAGCGCGCCATGTGTCGGCACCGGGGCGACTTGCGCTCGAGCGCTTGCGCTTGGTGCAAGCGCGCCATGTGTCGGCACGTGGGCTCTTTGCGATTAAGCGCAGGGCGCTGTAGTGCAAGCGCGCCACGTGTCGGCACGTGGGCGCTTTGCGCTCGAGCGCTGAGCTCTTGAGCGCAAGCGCGCCACGTGTCGGCACGCGGGCGCTCTGCGCTTGAGCGCCGGCGAGAAAAAGAGGATTTTAGCCTAAAAACATTTCTCGGAAGAGAAATCAGAGAGGAGTTGGACGCCTGAGTGTGTTTTTGGGGTTAATGGAAGGGGTTCTTCTTCTTCCTCCTCTGTTAGCTGGATCTTGAAGATCAAGAGATGTGAGATCTCAAAATCTCTCTTTTTTGTGATCTAAAGATAGATCCAAGTTCCCCTTTGTGGGTTTGGTGGTGAAAAACTATCTTGTTTTTGAAAAGGAAGAGTAAAACTCTTGATTTAATTCAAAAGAAAGAAGAAGGTTTGAGACCTTCAGAAAAGGGAAAGAAATACAAACCCTAGGTTTTTTTGAGAGAATGAAAGTATTCTTTTTTTTATTCATCATCATGTTGCCTTTTATAGGCTTACATACTTACATATAGCCCCTTGGGCTTCACAAAATGGCGTTTTGCCTATCCCATGGCTCATGTGCCATTTCATTTTTGCACATAAGCCATGGGCTTACAAAAATTTGGCTTTTTGCCGGTTTTGTATACATTCATGTATAAAAAATTACATAAAAATTATTTATTACATGATTTTGTCGTTGGCATGGGGAGGCTGGCCGCGGGCTCGACTTAGGCATGGGCCTGCTTGACCTGGGCTTGGGCCCACCTAGCTTGGGGTTGACCTTGACTTTGACTCGGTCAACCGGGGTGTAAATTTTTACCCCAACAGTGAAATGTTTCCAAATTCCAATCCAAAAGCACTATTTTCTGCATGCGAATCTGTAGTTGATTCCTGGCCTGAATTTATTGTAATGGTTGAAATTTCATGTTACATGTGTGCATAGATATCTTACATTATGACTTGCCTTTGACATGAATTCCTCTACACATGTATTCGTGAACTTGTGTCAACTTATAAATAGTTTGACTTCCTGTATTCCCATACTCTTGTATTCTTGTATTCCGCTATCCTGTATTTGAACCTGCATTAATTTATAAATTGCTTGACCAATGGTTGCCCAGGGTATTGGAGTACTTAAGGATGAGTGGTTCAGTTGTTTCTGAGTCCTCAACATGTAATCATATACTCTTATATTCCTGTAATTTTGTATAAATTCTCATGAAGTGGTTGAACACCATATCTTAACTTACGTTAGAAATGGTCATGACCGATATTTACCGGTCGGTGTTGGGAGTTGAGAATGCGTCGTCCAGTTGTGTCAGGGTTTCCATCTGCCTGTACTCAACCATCTTATATAAAAACTCATGACGTGGTTGAATGGCATGCCTTAACTTGTGTTAGGATAAGAAACCTATATATTAACGATACCACCATCTTCATGTATTCCTGACATGTTCACTATATACTTGCATATAAATTTCCGGACCTCTAGTATCATTGTTTACATGTACTATCACCATGCATTTTCTTATTTTTTTATGATCTGTTTTGCTTTCTATTATAATATGTTAAATCCCCGATATGTACTATCTTGTTTATGTTAATATCATATGTTTGACTACCATGCATTCTCCATACCATGTGCTTGTATTAAATGTTCCTCTTGTTTGTATTGAGTGATTTTCATGTGTTTTTTTATTAATCTGATGCACAGCTAGTTTCCATATACTTGACTACCGTCTTTCAAAATGTTTTACTTATTATTCATTATTTTTAAAATATAATTCTTTATAATGAAGAACTTACCGGGTGCAAGTTCACTGACAGACATTCTTTTTTATTGTTTTCTTTCTTTTTGGGGATGCTTGTCAGGAGGTACAGATGATGAAACTCAATACATGATCTAGCCGAATAAGAGGAGTTCGTTCAGTTAATTACACAGTCAATTCTTGGTCCTCTTTCAGTATACTTTATTTCGAGGATCTTCATAATATTCAAGTCTTTTTTTATTTTTACACACTTGTGTCCTTTTGTACTAATCTTGTAATAATTATTGATGGATTTATTTTTTCACGTTTCCTTTTCGGTTATGTTTTAATTTCTAGTATTGTTTCCTATTACTGCTTATACCACTTCAAGAAATATAGGGTTTTATCCTCGGGTACAACCCGACAAAAAATATATATATCCGACGAAAAAACATTTTCCATCGGGTATGTATCGACGGAGTAAAATACGACGAAAATTTTTTATTTCGTCGGAGATTCAATTTATTTCATTGGTTATTTTGTTTTGTCGGCTTAAAGCCAACGAAACAAGATTGAAAAACCTGGGCTTTTACCTCCAGATTTTACACTTATTTCGTCTACTTTTAGGTTTTTCGTTGGGTACGAGCTGACGAAAAAGGTTGAAAAACCTAGGTTACTGGGCTTTCCCCCATATCTTACGCTTATTTCGTCGGCTTTTAGGTTTTTTCGCCGGGTATGAGCCAACGAAAAAAGTTGCAAACAGTGGGAAAAATTCCAGATTTTCACCGTTTCGATCAATCGATACACATACAATTCAATATATTGATATACACGACATATATATTCATCAAAAAATGAATTCAATTCATGACAAATTCCATTCAAATCTCCACAAAACCAATTCATTTCACCACAAACTCAAATCCATTCAATTCAATTCATTTACGAATCAATTCAATTACATTTGGTACTTTAAAAAAAATGACGAGAAGACACGTAATCAACTCAATGGGGTGCCGCCGTTAGGGATTGGAGGATGGTGAGTGAAATCGAGTAACTTCTACAGTGTTATCAATAGAAAAGTATTAGATATGATATTCACGATAACTATATGAAAGTTGTACTAAAAAGAAGGATTATCAATTAAACTTGCATCTGGTATTTCCCTTCCTTGAAGCATTAGCCTCTGGATCATGAGTTTCTTCCCCTCAATATCGGCGGGGGCTTCTGATATGGTCAAACTCCTCTGTGAACCCGAAGACGACACGGGTTCAAATGTAGAAGGAGACGAGAAGTGGCATGCTCGATCACCCACGAGAGTATGAGGAGAGCCGTCTGGATGTTGTATCGGAGCGGACAGAGAGGAAGCTGGGGCTGCATAGGATGCGGGTGCCGCAGAGGATGCAGGTTCTTGAATGAATATCCCTTGGGGTATGCAAGGGGGATGCAACACCGTATCGTGATGGGTGTGATATACTATAGGCGAAATGCCTTGGCCGCTTATATGAACTCTCTCATGCCATTTGGGTTGTGCTGCTGGATGAATTCATTGTTGATCGCGTGAAGCTCCATATCTGTAGGATCTCGGCTGTGCTCCTCAAAAAAAGCAACCGCCCGCTGCTCAATCTCATTGTTCATCCGTTGCTGCAAGAAATTATAGTATCAACCAAGTTAAGTTAATTGTTGAAAAAAGAAATTAAGTAATTTAAATAACTACAAGAAATCATGTAGGAGCATACTTACATAATACTCAATCCCCTCCTATGAGCTAGGGTAGCTGGAGGCACACGCAAACCCTATACCGTAAAGATCCATGCGGCCGGGCATTTCTCCCGTCCGTCTCGCCTGCAATTTAGAAAAAAAATTGATTTAGATGAAGTTTAGGAAGTTGATAAATTCAGAATATTTTGATTTGTTCTTACATGAGCAACTCCATATTGGAAGGAGTTCATCCCTCCGCCCAACCAACGATCAGTGTTGCGACTCTGCGCCGCTGATCCCCGCTGGCTTCTAGCCTGCCATTTAGATATGATATAACATCTTCTACTAATAAAGGCTTAATGTCTAAAAATATTACAGTTCTCTACGATCTACGTACCAAGAATTTAGGCGATTTGAAGTGATCAATCATGGCGGCCCTCTTCTTATGGATGCAATTCAGGACGCAACCTCTCCTACAAGCACCACTGTCGACCCGCAAGTGTGTCTGATTGATAGGATTTTTCTATGAAGTTCTATGTGTTCTACTTATTGCAATCAAGAAGGTTTCGCTTGTAGCTAGCTGGATGATTACGGGTCATCCACTAGGAGATGGTTAGTTTCCTTTCTTGTTTTAACAATTTAATTCCAAGTTCAAGCATGTGTTCTAGTCTATGTGAAAGTTGATTTTTATGTTAAATTAGAGAGCTTGTTAGAGTTAGGATTGGTTAGTAGACTTAGGAGTTGTTAGTGATATATGCCCTAGAGACCATTAATGTATCATACTGGATTGTATAATACTTAATGGGAGCTTGGGATATACACGGATATAGTAACATTCTTGCTCAAAATGGTAGTATGCTACCTGGTTTGTTTCTATCTCAATATGTGCATGTGTTTCTTTTAGCATATCGCTTATACATATTGGTAGAGCCCTTAAGATCTTTGCTTGATTACCAGCGTTGTGATGGTAGTCACACTAGTGGGGGCTGGGTAATCTACAAGCACATCCTTATACAGGTCCCTAGTCGTAGGATTATCGAGACGGGGCATCGATACTCCGGAGTAGACTAGTGTATACGCTTCTCATCCCAGCAGGGAAGATGGTCTGTCCCACAGCCATTAGTACGTCGTACTAGAGATAGTATGCAGGTGCTCATTAGGTTATGAGTACACTGGACAGGATTCGTCAGGAACTGTTGGTGGGTATTATACCTGTCGTCGGGTAGCAGTTCCCAGGTGACATGAGTATAGCTTAGTCTGTCGACTTGACACTGCTACTCTGCCTCGAGTGTGTTCCCACTGTACTTTGATTACTACCCTACCATGGCTCAAAGGAGTCGTGCAAACAGGTAGTAGTTGGGTGCAGTCCCGAAGCACTTGGAGGCAGTGGCGGTTAGATATGATTAGTCTCTCCCTGTATTGGGGGTTGATATCGCGTTGTGTTTGGAGAGCCATTACACAAAGTCCCTGGCCAGGGCAAGTGAGATTTACTGGTAGGTGTTCTAGTAGTTTCTCAGGGTGTTCTGGGATACACTCCGACACGACTTATACCGCTATTAGGGGTCTGACGTTTACCACCCCCTAGGCCCGATATGCGATACTCTTAGACGAACAGACCGGATTGTACGGAGATTGTCACATTCAAGCTCAGTAGGAGTTCGGATGGGTTTTCCTCATCGGCCTTCTTATCGACATCTACCTGGGGACCGTTACGTACAGCTAGTACCACTTGCGGCCTATAGTTAAACCCACTGCCAACATAGTGTCGAGTCTTTAGAATCCCACACAGAGAGTTTTCCTACACTGGGCAAAAAGTGTAGAGGCCGTATGGTTTTACGGCAGGGCTTCGATCACTTGCGTGCACTTGTGCGCGTATGATGTTCGGGCGGACAATATTAGTGGGCTTTGGTTTAAACTGGATCCTAGTATTATATTGATGAATCAGTTTCGTCTCTTCATATTCATATTCTTCGTAATGCGGATGCAAGTGTGTATGCACGGATGAAAGGGGCATAGAAGGAGACACCTCATTAGGGTTTTGACCATGGACTTGATTAAAACTACTATGAGGTGGAGGAAAGTATTTGTTATTTTTGTAAATGATAAATGTGGCATGGCTACTTGGATTGACTACTTGACTCAGTTTGACCTTTTGACTAGGTTTGACCACTTGACTTGGTTTGACTCTTTGACTAGATATTTTGCGGCACTAAATATTTTTGGGTGAGATATTTTCATAACATGAGAGTAGTCAAGTCAAGGTAGCCATCATATTTTCATTTGGGTTTTTCATTTTGGGAAAATACTTTCTCTTTTCTCAAGTGAGCTCTCATGCTAGCTCTTCTTCTTCCTCCTCACTAAAAAACCCTCAAGGTCTCATGAGTTGAGTAAATTAGGGTTTCAAGAAACAAAAAAATCCATCTTCATACTCTACATCACCTAGTACATCAAGTTTAGCAAGCTTGTTACCCTAGTTACCTCGGTTTTGAGGTGGAGCTCGGACTATAGACTCTCGGGTGGATCGTCTTCGACTTGAGGAGGCCGTGGAGGTTACTACGATCCGGATCGATCCTTGAAGCCTACGTTGATGAGGAGGACAGAGATGAAGACCCGAAGGACATGTATCCTGAGGTATAACTTCGTATCCGAGTAGTTAAACCTCAAGTAGTTTGCTAGCTAAGGTTTATGTTCGATCCTTGGTTCTAGTCGGTATTGTGAAGCCTGTAAAAATCATTTTTTGCAAATTCCGCCTCCCCGCAAACACGTGGGGTGCGCAACACAGACTTACAGGAGTATCCTTATGCAGGTACCTTATGCCATCATTGAATTAATGTTGGAATAATTGGAAACAAAGTGGATTAGGGTGACTTAGGTAAGGAGTTTTGCGAGTTTATACTAAGTCTTCCATACACTAAATTCCCTCCTTTTGCCCCTTGTACATCCGTTCTTTGCTCTTATTTTCAACCCTAGGCCAAACATAACACAACAAGTCTCTATTTAGGTCGCAACTACATGTCATGATAGTGTGCTTAAAGGAAAGTGTTGTGATTTTTTGGTCTAGGTTCAAGTTCAAGTTGTTTGGCAAAGGGAAGCACAAGAGATTTTTCCATCTCTCATACTACCTTTTCCTACCCTAATAAGTGAGTAAACTACTTACTCATGATAAAAAGAAAAATAGAAGAAAAGGATTAGAAGAGAAAAGAATACAGGAGAAGGGCAAACTAGCTACTTGGGAGCTCACCTAGACAAGGATCTCTCTTGAGCATCATAGTTTGCAAAGGATAAAAGAAAATAGAAGAATAAGAAGAAAGCAATAAAACAAAAAACTATTTAACAAACAAGTATAAAAGTTATTCTAAGAATTAAAAAGCAAGATAAATAAAACTCCATCTTCTTCATTCACAATCCAAAAATCTTGTCACATAACTTTAATGGTTACAATGATGAATCAGGAGGCTAACAACTCCTACCTACCACTATTCTAAGGAAAATAATACATGCTCTATTGGTTGCTGTTCTGGATTATTTATAAGCACTGGAATGCAAAACCCAAGCATGGAACAGACCCCACTTGAAAAGACCAAGTGGTATCCGAAAACCTGGCTTGTGCGGAACCGAACGTGCGGCTGATCCGCCGCATAATGAACTAGACTCGCAGCTGATCTGCTGCGAAATTTTGGAGTTAGCTTTCCAAATTTCTTTGGTGTTCTTATGATTATTTTTGAAGGTGCTTTAATGTTTTGCACTTGGATCTTGACAACTTTGAAATCTGCATGGGTTGACCGTTGACTTATTGATTTTAACTTGGTCAAAATTGATCTGGTTTAAGCTTGAAAATCCGTCAATTTCTCCAGTACATGTTTCTCTGCATTT
This sequence comes from Agapanthus africanus, assembly GCA_030015575.1. Classification (NCBI taxonomy): domain Eukaryota; kingdom Viridiplantae; phylum Streptophyta; class Magnoliopsida; order Asparagales; family Amaryllidaceae; genus Agapanthus; species Agapanthus africanus. The sequence goes on along the minus strand of JASDDO010000001.1, from coordinate 498,213,262 downwards.
ATTGAGCAAAAACGGATCAAAAGCACCTATCTATATGCAAAATGATAATGAATGAGTGGCATTGATATTCAATATTATGAGATGAACAAATACCCCAAAACTTATCGTTTGCTCGTCCTAAGCAAACCTTTTTTATTTTAAAGAAGGCGTCACGGTTGCACTTAGCATGTGCAACCGTTAAAATCCCTAGGCTGTCTTAGAGGAGGAGTTTTTTCTCCTAAGAGTTTTCAGCGGATTACACCCAAAAAATCCTGTCAAGCTAGTTTCATAAGTTAATCTCGACTCTAATCCTAAAGTTCAGTATCTAAGTAAGAAACTCTATCATTCTAAGTTAGAAACTTCCAACCCTTATTTTTCACTCCTCCTATTCATTTATCATAAACTCCTATACATCTTTACATGCTCGTGCAAATAACGTTTTTTTCTTTCAAGAGTTTCGATTAAAAGTTTTCATGCCTCAATAAAGATCAGGAAAAAATTCAAAAGCATCTCACGGTTTGTAAAGTCTTAAGCTTTTCTTGAGTTTACATTCTACAGTTAGGTTTCAAATCTGGGATTTTTATCATCTTTAACAGAAAACTAAGTCTTATTCATCACTCCACCTTTCACTTGTTTTCGTTTCATACACCCTTCGTGTTCGTGTGCAATAGTCTTTTAATCTTGTAACTTCAATTTAAACTTTCATATCTTCGTCAACGCCTTTAAAATTTTTATGATTTGTACTCGAACTTGTCTTAACCAAGACTATTCTCCTAAAATGAATTACATTGATTTTTAGCTCGGAGAGAACACTTGCTTGACTTTTTTTATTTGGTTTCCTAGGCAACTTAGCGAGTTTTGTGTCAATGATCCCAAGCCAGATGGCTTTAGGTGAATAGGTGTAGAAAACACCCCTACGGACTTAATTACCCAAATAACCCAGGACGCAAAACAAAGACTTGAATGAAAGTTAGAAAGGACACCAATAGAGATACTTTAAGTTATGCTATTCATCCCAAAATTAAATACGTGTTTGTGTGGTTAAGATGTATAATCTCTCCAATCAAGCTTCAAGATATGTTATTTTTAAGACTTAATCTCCATTAAATCTTTCAATAGTTTCCTTTCTTCTCTACTTCACTCATAAACTACACTTAATATTACTCATTTCTAAACAAACTTGATCAATCTCAAGAAGATTTTCAATTTTGTTTTTAAAATCCATTTCAAAATTTTCCTCTAGTTCTCGAAACTCATAACACATGTAGTGTGGTGCAAAGGCATATATTTGCTACGGTTAAACTCAATGAAGATTCTTTTTCGAGTTTTCGATTTCTAAACTTAAGATTTAATTATTTATATCCTATCAAACTAAATCGTCAAACTCGAGTCTAAATTTCCCTACCAACTTACTTGATGACAAAGTTCTCATGTTTTATAATTCTTTTTTGAGTTTTTACGGTTTTTGAAATTTTTATGGTTTAAAATTTTTATGCAATGCAGAATTTATGATGCAATACAGAAATTAAACAATCATGCAAGGATAGAAAAGCTCACCGAGCATACCCCCAAACTTAAACTGTACAGTGTCCGCATTGTCATACCTCACAAAGAGTTCATAAAATTGTTGAGCTTACAAAATTTTCGGAGATTTTTTTTTGTTGATACAAATGAATATTCACCGGACAAGAATATTCATAAAAAGGGTAATTTCACCAAGCAAGAAATTTCCCAAAAAGAAAAAAATACACACAAATTGCCTCCCCAAACTTAATTAAAACAGTGTTTTCACTGTTTAAGTAAAAGGGAAGAGAAAATTATTAATCTATATAAGACTTTACACAGACCAAAGGTCAACACTAACCATTCAAATGTTTTATCATAGTGAGACTAGGCTTGGTGAAAGAATATGGAAAGGAAAGGTGAGAAGTGTAGGAAAAGGGTAATGCGTCCTGATCGGTGGAGATGAAAAAATAAGTGTACATGGAAATGAAGTGGTAAAAGATAGAGAATGGACGAATGACTTGCATGCACAAATATGGAAGAGGGAGAAAACGGCAGTTCCATTGCTTCGTGTGATAAGCGAAAATGATAGTGAATGGCTTTGCGCCATGGTTGGTGTAGGCGGCAGAAACAGTAGGAATGAGAACGAGAGGGTGATCGAGAAGGAATGTCCAGGAGGATTGTGTATGTGACGAAAGGATGGTGTGGTGGATTAGCTTCTTCGGCCTCAAATGGGGGCACATGAAATACTGACGGAGCGTGATTTATCTTTGCATCTAGCTCTTTAAGAAGTGCAAGTTCCTCCAAAATATGTCTTCGAACCTGTCACTGTAAAAGTCTATGTCCCGAGCATTGAGAATTTCATCAGAAAGAAAGGAATCAAAATCGAATTCCCTATTGGTCGAATAGTTGGACTCGCTTAAGAACGTGAAAAATTCAAAGTCAATTTTTGATATATCAGCGTTCGAAGAACTCGGAAGAATTAAACTAGGTCATTCAGGAATTGATAGAATGGGAGACTCATGAATCGGTATATCGGGAATAATAAAAGTCTCAAACTCACTCTCATTCTCGGCAGCAAAAGGATCATACAGAGATGCATCCTCGGTGTATAAATCACCAAGATCTATCGTATATTCAGATTCACAAGTATCTAGATGATATCATCATTGGAACAAACTTCAAGAAAATGAAAACTTGGCTCGGAAGGTGGATTCCCCATCTTGAAGATATTGAGATTAATGATCCTATTTCCAAAAGAGAGGACATGGATCCATTACGACAGTTTATCACTGCATTTAACGTTGCAAGAAAAGGTTGACCGAGGATCACCGGAATTTGATTCCGGGTGTTTGTTACAGGTTATGTATCTAAAACAATGAAGGCTACATGAAAAATAAATTCCCCGATTTTGATTAACACATCCTCTAACATTCCTCTCGGGTAGGTGATAGAGCGGTCAGCAATTTGCAGTGCACAACTTGAAGGTTTTAACTCGTCTAAGCCAAGTTTCTCATACTCTGAGAATGGAAGCAAGTTCACATTGGAACCAAGGTCCATTAGAGCACGATTAATGTTCTTTTCCCTGATCGTAATAGAAATGGTAGGACACCTGGGATATTTGCGTTTGGTCGGTAAGGAACTGGAAAGAACATGATTTACATTGTTGGTAAAGAAAATCTTCTTAGGCAATTGTTTCCTCCTCTTCTTGGTGCGTAAATCTTTAAGAACTTTAGCGTAAGCCGGGACTTTCTCGATAGCTTCAAGAAGAGGAATGTTGATTTTCACTTGCCTAAACATCTCCACAACCTCCTCTGTTTGTGGATTTGGTCTGTAGGGCCGAAACCTGTTTGGAAAAGGTGCGTTTGAAAAATTAGTTGGGTCCAACATTTGTAGAGAAGGTTGTGTAGGTGGAATGGATCCCAAAACTGGTGTATGAGTGAAGTGAGAAAGGGGTCCAATCAAAGAGTAGAGGGGGAACTAGAGCCCTATGAAGAATGGAGAATGGGCTCAGAAGAAGAGAAGGATGGAATAGAAGAAGAGATTTTCGCCGACGATTCATCATCAACATCAATTAGTGTACCATCATCGTCATTTAGCACTCTTCCGAATCTCAACGTAGTAATAGCAGCCACAAAATGATCGAGATTATCTTGAATCACATGCACATAGGGTTGTGGATTGCGTGGTTTAGAACAAGTTGAGACGGAAGCTTTCCCTTCTTTTTCTCTCGCTCGTCACCGCGTTCAATTGGGCAATTTGGGCTTCTATGGATTTTATGCTTTGGTCATGAGAAGCAGTATGTTGCACAAGAGATTGAATTGGAGATTGGATGTTGGCGGTGGATTGAGTAGATTGCTTCACGAAAGCATTAATACTCCATTCGAGGGAGGAGACCTTATCATTACCAAATGGAACAAAGTTGTTCGTCGGGTTTTGGAATTGTTGCGGTTGGAAAGGTTGCTGAAATTGCTGTTGCGTTTGTTGTTGTTGAGGAAGAGACCTTTGAAAGTTATATTGGGCTTAGAACTGGTTTTGGTTTTGTCTTTGATTTTGGTTCCAGGCGAAATTCGGGTGATTCCTCCATCCAGGATTATATGTAGAAGAGTAAGGATCGTTTCTTTGCTGAAAACTAGCATTAGCCTGTTCTTACCCTTGAACTGGAGGATTCATAGGGCACTCTTCTATTAAATGTGAAGGATTTTAACAACAAGCACACACGGTTCGAAGGGAAGCAATTGGGCTAAGGGAAGAAGATGAAAATTTGCTCTCAATTGCTTCAAGTTTCAACGTTATTGCAGATAAATCAGCTTTCATAGCAATTGATGTTAGTTATATGTATGCCCTAGAGGCCATTATTGTACATGATTGTATATTATAGTGGATGCTTGGACATATATAGAGAGGACTTTCTTACTCGACATGATAGTATGATATCTGATTGTTCTTTATCTTAACATGTACACTTGTATCATTATACTGTCTCTCCGTTATATGTTGATAAATCCCTTAGAATATGTACTTGACTACCAGGATTATGATGCAGATCATACTAGTGGGGCCAGGGTATTCCAAAAGTTCATCCTTTAATTGTTCCTAGTCGAGGGAGTATCAATATAGGGCATTGATATTCCAGAGTCGACTAGTGTGTACGTTTCTTGACCCTGTATGGGGCGATGGTTGATCCCATAGCCATTAGTGTTTGACATCAAAAATTGTACACAGGTGCTCATTGGAGAATGGGTACACCGAACAAGACTCGCCGAGAACTCCTAGGTGGTATTATACCTATCGTCAGATAGCAGTTCTCTGGTGACACTGGTACAGGTTAGTCTGTAGACCTAAGATCGTCATAAAGTCTTATGTGATTCCCACTGTGCTTTGATTTCCTCCCTACCACGCTCAAGAGAGCGTACAAACAGGTAGATTTTGGGTACAGTCCCAAGTCACATGGAGGCAATGAGCGATAGAAGGGGTTTCGTCTCTCCCGGTATTGGGGGTTGATGTTGCGCTATACTCGATTAGCTATAACAGGAAGTCCCTGGCCAGGGATGATGATGAAATTTACTGTTAAGTGTTATCAGTAGTTTCTCGACCCGTTATGAGCCTCACATCGGCATGACTTATCAAGTTATTGGGGTCTAACGTTTACCACCCCCAGACTCGATATGCAACATATCAGACGAAGAGACTGGACTGTACGGTAGTGTTACTTATTGGATTCACGGGAGCATGGACAAGCTTACTTATTGATCTTCTGATCGCTCAATACCTGGGTAGCTGTTACGTCCAGCTAGTACGGCTGATGGCTTATGGGTGACAGATATGATCATCACTTACTGCTGGCGTATTGACGAGTCTTTAGAGTCCTACACAGAGGCTTCCTGGCTCAAGTGAAATGAAGTAGGGCACATATGTGATATGTGCGGGACCAAGATTGATACATGTATGTGATACAGTATTATAATCTCGCGATATAGGTTATATGTGATATAACCGGATTATTGAATCAATTGTTGATTCAATAATTTCTTATATGTATATTTGATATACATATAAATAATATTAGTCGGTTGTATGTGATATAGCCGGATTATTAAATCAAGTGTTGATTTAATAATTTAATACATAGTTAATATATATTTGATATATTAATATATATTAAATAATATTAGCTCACTTAAGAATTTCTTTTTTACCAATACATTTAAATATATATGTGATATATATTAATGTATTTATATTTTGTGTCATGCTAGATGATACATTGGACTTGGGTGTATGAGACCTATACCTAACTAAAGATAATTTGGGTGATTAATTATTAAGGGAAAAATCAAAATTAGGTGGAAATTAGCATGGCTAAGATACTTATGGAAGTATGTAGAAGCCTTGACTTAAGTCCACTAATTTTGTTTTACTCTAGATATTTATTAACCCAACCATTATCTTTAGCCATGTTTAAGTCTCTACAAGTGATATATGAGATATTTTTCACACCATGGTTCATAACTTGAGCTTCTTCTTCATCTCCATTTTCTTCTCTTGATTTCTAGTGAGGTGAAAAAGAAAAAGAGAAAAATAATTCTAAAGTGAGCAAAATTCCTATTTCATCAATCTATTCAAAACTAGTCATTTAGCATAGGTTGTTTACTTCACTAATTCCTCAATTAGTGAAGAGATAGCTTGAGTTAGAGATTCTTCGACGTAGATCATCTTCGGCCTCGAAGATTCTTAAGCAAGCTCGTTCCTTTCGTCTAGTGGAGCCTAATAAGAGTTCGGGGACCACTACTTGGACCTAAGGAACTACTATATGAAGCTTTAGAAGTGAAGGACCAGTCTACAAAGGTTGTATTCCTATTTCACTTAGTGTAAAGTTGTTTATATGCTTTAAAACCCCTAATTATCTAGTTAGATCCTTGGTTCGGGTTGCTTAGAACTCTAGATTTTTTGAAATTGCATACTTGATGCTTGCCGAAACCTAGTGAGGGTGCTAAGCGAACCCAACAATTGAGACGTCAAGCTGGTGAATTCCTACCATAGACTGATCGAAAGAAGAAGATGTAGAATATGAAGTGGTCGGTCGGGTGCACTCCCATTGCAGCGTTAATTTGCTCGGCAAGATCGTCCAAGAATAGACAGGCTTTTTGTCGAATTTAGATAGGAAGTGGCCTTGATATATGGTTTCCATCAACTTTCTAGCTACTGGAATCAGTCCCTCGCATAAAGTTTGGCAAAGTTGCCATTTTTCAAAACCATGGTAAGGACACTGAGCAAGGAGATTCTTGTACCGGTCAAAACACTTCCAAAATGGTTCATTTGGAAGTTGAGTAAATTGATTGATCTCATTTCTGATGTGCGCAGTTTTATGATTTGGATAAAAATTCTTTAAAAAGGCATTAACAAACTCATCCCAACTGAATATGGAATGAGATGCAGTGCTATAAAGCCAATTTATCGCTAAATCGTAAAGGTTGAATGGGATCATCCTTAAGAAGATCGCATCATCAGAAAGCTGGGTGGTTTTCATTATCGTACAAACTTGCTTAAATTTATTGATGAAGACGTATGGGTCCTCAGATTCAAGCCCATGAAATTTGGGCAGAATATTGAGGAAATAGGGTTTAATCTCAAAATTATCCCCGTTGGCTGGTGGTAAAGAAAGACGGGTGGGAATAGGTGTGCGGATTGGATAGCATCGGTCTTGTAACGCGATACATGGAGGTGCTCCCACTGCTAGTGGCGGATTATTCGCAACAATAGATGGTGGAATCATTCTCGAAGGTAGTAAGATGATATTAGGGATGGCGTTATTTTGGGCGATAGTCAATGGATTGCCCGACATTTCGAAAGATGAGGTACGTGAATGTGAAGGTGAAGATGTATGGATAGAATTACGGCCAACTTCGGTGTTGACCGGCAAATGTAAGGTGTGCGTAGGGGAAGAAGAATCAACTTTGGAGTCGATTGCATCGTCGGTAAGGACTAGCGAAACGCGGATTAAACGGGTACTAGTGTCCCGAGCCCAACCGGACATACACTAAACAAGTTAATGTTGTCAAAGCGTGTTGGTAGAATGTGAGGGTAAGAAAACTTCAATGGTGAAAATGTTGGTGAAGGTGAAAATGTTGGTGAAGGTGAAAATTGGGTGAAAATGGTAGGTTTTTATAAAATTTTGGATATTGGATTTTTTTTGTTTTGAAAAATACAGAAATAAAGACTCGACTCAAAAAATCACTATAAAAAATTCACAATCAACACCTAGAGCTAGGGTTTTCAAAGTCCAATACTAGACAGCTCCTAGACTTCCAAGCGACAAGTTGCAGGATAACCCTCTAACTGCTTCTTCACTGATCAAGCATGACCAAATAAGTGCAAGTGAGGTAAGGGAGGTTTTCCAAGACTTTCACCAACTTCCTTAATTTAAGAACCTCCTCACTTTGCGGGACTCTCGTCCCTAAAATAACCTTAGACACCACACGGTCAAGTTTAGATAGACAGTAGAATCCCTACAAGCTTCCCTTGTCCTACTTAGGCGCTACAAATCCTTAAAATCTTGATCTAGATATTTTCTAATTAACTCAAGGCAATGCTTATGATTTTAGTGATTTTTGGGACTTAAGAAGGGTAATGAACTCCCTACCTAATCTTGATTTGGGTTCAAGCCCCTTAATGTCCGATTATTATATGCAAGGTGATAAAACAATCAAAATCTAAAACAAAAAAAATTATTTGCGGCATCTCAGTTTGTGCAAAGAATCCTGCAGAAAAGGAAATTTATTGAAACTAAGAGGGGGTTTCTGGAGAAGAGAATAAGTCTGAGAAAAATTGGGGGACAAAAGAGACAATTAGGCCGTGGTTCCGCTGCAAATATGTACTTTATGGCCGCGGTTCAGCAGCCGAATTGGAGAGTTAGGTCTTCAATTTTTGTCTCCGTGTTTTGTGTCTCCTGTGCTTCTTTTTTTAGGTCTCTAGTTCTCGATTGAATCACTGTATTTACTCTAGAATTCCCTGCACACTTGCACAAAAATTATCAAAAATAACAATAGATTTTTATTATATTTTTGGTTCTTTTTAGTTTTTTAAAATATACACAAATTAACCCGAAATTACAAAAGAAAATACGTTACCATTCCCCCGGTAACGGCGCCATTTGATTGATATGATTTTGCTATGAAGTTTTATGTGTTTTACTACCGCAATCAAGACAGTTTCGCTTGTAGCTAGCCGATGAATACAGATCGGCCACTAAGAGATGGTTAGTTTCCTTTCTTGTTTAAACGAGTTAAGTCCAAGTTCAAGAGTGAGTTCTAGTCTATGTGAAAGTTGATTTTTATGCTAAATTATAGAGCCTGCTAGGGTTAGGATTGGTTGGTAGAGCTAGGAGTATCCTTGTGCTGGTGCCTTGTTCCAGTGCCTTATGCCATCATTGAATTGATGTTGGAATAATCGGAAAAAACGTGAATTAGGGTGACTTAGTTAGGGAATTTGCAAATTTGGACTAAGTCTTCCATACGCTAAATTCCTTCCTTTTGCCCCTTGTCCGTCCGTTTTTTGCTCTTATTTTCAACCCTAGGCCAAACATAACACAATAAGTCTCCATTTAGGTCGCAACTATATATCACGATAGTACGCCTAAAGGAAAGTGTTATGATCTTAGGTCTAGATTCAAGTTCAAGTTGTTTGGTAATAAGAAGCACAAGAGATTTTTTCAGCCCTCATATTTCCCTTTTCTACCCTAACAAGTGAGTAAACTTCTCACTCATGATAAAAAGAAAAATAGAAGAGAGAAGAGAAAATAATGTAGGAGAAGGGCAAACCAGCTACTTGGGACCTCACCAAAACAAGGATCTCTCTTGAGCATCATAGTTTGCAAAGGATAAAAGAAAATAGAAGAATAAGAAGAAGGCAATAAAACCAACAATTATTTAACAAACAAGTATAAAAGTTATGCTAAAAATTAAAATACAAGCATGATAATAAAAAGAAAGATAAATAGGACTCTATCTTCTTCATTCCCAATCCAAAAAGCTTGTCACATAACTTTAATGGTTACAATGATGAAAAAGGAGGCTAACAACTCCTTCCTACCACTATTCTAAGGAAAATAATATATGCTCTATTAGATGTTGTTCTGGAGTATTTATAAGCACTGGAATACAAAACCCAAGCATGGGACAGACCCCACCTGACAAGACCAAGTGGTACCCGAAAACACGGCTTGTGCGGAGCCGAACTTGCAGTTGATCCACCGCATAATGAACTAGACTCGCGGCTAATCGGCCACGAAATTTTGGAGTTAGCTTTCTAAATTTCTTTGGTGTTCTTCTGAGTATTTTTGAAGGTGTTCTAATTTTTCGCACTTGGATTTGACAACTTTGAAATCTGCAGGGTTTGACCGTTGACTTGTTGACTTTGATTTGGTTAAAATTGATCTGGTTTAAGTTTGAAAGTCCGTCAATTTCTCCAGTACCTATTTCTCTGCACTAATTGAGCAAACACGGATCAAAATCACCTATATATATGCAAAATGATAACGAATAAGTGGCATTGATATAAAATATTATAAGATGAACAGTATCCTTAGATTTGGATTTCATATTCAATAAGGTGTTAAAGAGCACCTCGCATACGTTTTTCTCGATGTGCATGAAGTCTAAGTTATGATGCAGATTGAGATCGCGCAAATATACTAGCTCATTGAAAATGAGATTCTTCTTCTAGTGACTGGCAGCAACCTGTGGAATTGTATACTCTGTCGTCCTTCCGAAAACTACATTATTGAAATCTTGTATGGCCTCCCACAACTTCAAACCTGTCTACTCAGGTGGGGCATGCCTATGCTCTTGTCTACTATTGAACTTGCTGCAATTACGACGATATGGATGATTTACATCCAACCATCGATGGTGACCTGTGTAGCACTTGATCTTCCGCGTGCCTACTTTAGGATCACAAATGGTTTCCTCTAGACATATCAGGTAAGCTTTGTAATCTTTAGTGCTTCATCCAGAAAACATAGCGTATGGCGGAAAATCGTTGATTATCCACAAGAGTACTGCATGAAGTGTAAATGTCTCCATATTGTAGGAATCGTATACCTATATACCTGGATCCCACAACTCCTTCAGCTCCTCAATCAATAGCCTCAAATATACATCGATATTATTTGAAGGAGAGGTACTTCCAGGGATCAACAAAAGTATTTGTGTGTAGGAATGCTTCATACTCATCCATGGAGATAGATTATATACAACATGACTAACTGGCCATATACTATGATTTGCACCGTGTCCGAACAGCTCAATGCCATCTGTAGATAATCCACGCCTTACATTATGGGCATCCGCTGGAAAATCGTCATACAGGGCATCAAAGTGTTTCCACTCTTCACCATCGGCTGGATGCCGCAGGACTATGTCCTTAGTGCGACCATTTGCATGTTATGGCCTGCTTTAAGCAGTTTTGGATGATAGAAATAATCGCCGAAGTCTTTGCCTGATTAAGAAATATCGCAAAACCTTTGCCGGAATCTGTCTAGGAGCATCGAGTGTAGATTTATCTTCACTGTTATCCCTTCAAAGGACGATCCAGCTAGATAAGTTGCAAGTGTTATATTTATTTAACTTCTTATCATCCTCTGTCCAGTATAACAAGCAATCGTTCAAACACGAGTCAATTTTCTTATAACTGAAACATATATCCTTCAAGATTTTCTTCATCTCTGTGAAATTTTCCGGTAATATCGCTTTAGGGTAAGTCTCCCTTTGCACCTTAAGAAATGGATCAAAAGACTTGTTATTCCAATTATTCTTCCATTTGAGATGAAATATTTTGACAATGCATCCCAACTTAGAGATGTTTGCGCCTTCGAAAAGCGGTATATTCGCATCATCCATATACTTCATATATTTCGCTAATTCTGCATCAGGGAAACTACGGATATTTTCATCTCCAACATTAGGTTCGGAAACAATGTTAGGATCATGATGCATGCCAGTTCGGAGCTCGCCCAACATACTATTTAAACCCGTGTCCCTAAAATTCATAAGACGATAATCATTTGGCTTAATCCAACGATTCGTAGACAAGTCGACTATCGATGCCGCTTCTTCATGGTACGTCCATTTTGTATACCCAGACGAAATCTTATTCTTTAGTAGATGGTCGTACACTATATCTCGACGAAGGTCATAGCCGTTATGGCACTGTTTACACGGACAAGAAATCAATTCTTCAGGGGATTGGACCTAAATGCAAATTCCATAAACTCTTCGACGCTGGCCTTGTATTCATCACTAAATGTAGACACTTTCATCCAACGCCCATCCATTACTCTCCGATTACTAATATCATGTATTACATATATAATTAGCATATCATTTGGACATTTATTTTATGACTTATAGTTAAGGTTTAATTTTTCAGTTTGATCCATTAATACATCACATCGGCTATCAGGGGTAAGCTTTCTATCCCATTAGGAATTTATAACGTATACATCCATGCGTTTGTGCTTTCATTCATTTCGAGAAAATTTCAGCAACACCTTCTCGCTGTTCTCCGAGTACACTGCAGTAGAAGGGATGATAATTATTTCAATGTTGAATATATATATATATATATATATATCAACACTGAAATGATCATTTCCTCTATATTTGTACATGGAAAACCAGGGAAAAGGTATTGATGAAACTAATCTCGAAATGAATGAAAGCACAAATGCAAGGTGTGTTTGCGTTATAAATTCTTAACTTGTCCACACTGGACAAATCTGTTGGTTATAGTACGACCAGTTTTCTCGTCATATAAACTACATGACGATTGCCAGAAACAAACGATTAAATGTTTAGTTTTGACAACCATCACGTAGTTTTATGTCACGATGGAAACCATTGCGCATATAACTGATAGACGGGATCTAAGGCATGTTTCGTTTTTTGAATGTGAGATCCTCGATGATAACATATAAATTTCATGTTATCATCAAGAATCGTACACTTAGTATAAGATTTTCGTTTTATTTAGAAGTTCAAAGTTCAATTCATATGTTTTTTAAAGTTTTACATTATAAATTAGGGTTTCATTTGAAATTATTGTTTTGCTTTCACATCAAGCTAGGGATTCAAATTCATAACTTTTATTGATAACATACCCCTAATTTGACACACATTCTTTATCATGAATGTATGCGTGTTTACACACACACACTTACACACACACATATACTCACATGGAAACACACACACTTATGTGCATACACACAAACACACACGCGCACACTTAAAAACTAATATCACCAATTTCATACACGAAAATCCTAATCCAAATATCACAAATTCTATATCACTATCTCACTCAATACTAATATCATCTATTCCATACACAAAAATCACAAGAAATTGTAAAGAAAACTCACTGAAAACTAGATCTTCGTGACTACGGCTACGAGATCATCGCTGGCAATGGTGGCGGGGTCGTCACGGTGAAGGAGACCGTTGCGGCTGCGGATACGAGACTGTTAGTTATATGTATGCCCTAGAGGCCATTACTGTACATTGGATGTATATTGTAGTGGATGCTGGGACATATATAGGGAGGACTTTCTTGCTCGACATGATAGTATGCTATCTGGTTACTCTTTACCTTAACGTGTACATTGATTGTCTCTCTGTTACATGTTGGTAAAGCCCTTAGGATGTGTACTTGACTACCTGGACTATGATACGGATCATACTAGTGGGGACATGGTAGTCTATAAGTACATCCTTCAAGGTCTCTAGTCATGGGTATATCGAGACGGGGCATCGATATACCAGAGTAGACTAGCGTATACCTTCTCGACCCATACAGATGGGCGATGGATGATCCCATATCCATTGGTGTTTGACATCAGAGATGATATACGGGTGCTCAGTGGAGACTGGGTACACTGGACGGACTCGCCGAGAACTCCCAGATGGTATTATACCTTACGTCAGATGGCAGTTCTTTGGTGATACTGGTACAGAGTAGTCTGTTGACCCGAGATCGTCATAGAGTCTTGTGTGATTCCCACTGTGCTTTGATTTCTACCTTACCACGTCCAAGAGGGCGTGAAAAACGGTGGTTTTTGGGTACAGTCCCGAATCACATGGAGGCAATGAGCGATAGGAGGGGATTCGTCTCTCCCGGTACAGGGAGTTGATGTTGCGCTGTGTTCGATTGGCTATAACCGGAAATCCCTGGCCAGGGTTGCTGAGATTTACTGGTAAGTGTTACCTGTAGTTTCTCGAACTGTTATAGACCTCATATCGACAAGACTTATCGAGCTATTGGGGTCTGACGTTTACCACCCCTAGGCGAGATATGCGACATATCAGACGACGAGACCGGACTGTACGGTAAGTGTTACTGGTTGGATTCACAGGAGTATGAGCGGGCTTGCTCGTCGATCTTCTGATCGCTCAATACCCGGGTAGCCGTTACGTTTAGCAGACCGCTTGCGGCTTGTGGGTGCTTGATATGATCATCATCTGCTGCCGGCGTATTAACGAGTCTTTAGAGTCCTACACAGAGGTTTCCTGGCTCAAGCGAAACGAAATAGGAGGGCATATGAGATATGTGCGGGACCGAGAATAATGCGTGTATGTGATACCGTATTCCATTCTCGCGATGAATGTGTCGAATGGTTGTATGCGATATAACCTAGTTATCGAATCAAGGATTGATTCGATAAGCCGATACATTGGATATTAGTCGGTTATATGCGATATGACCGGATCGTTAAATCAAGTGTTGATTTAATGATTTAATGTATAATTATATATTTGATATATTACTTTGCATTAACTAATATTTGTTCACTTTAAATGGATTTTCTCACTTGATGTACACAAGTTGTATATGTGATATACTTTTGTGCACTTGTTTGTATCATGTTTGATGATACATGCTTACTTGTGTTTGTGTAAAGATAAACCATGGTTATTTAAATGGTTAGGGTTTTGATTTTCATATCTATTTATTTATTCTTTTATTAAGGAAAAGATAAAGAGAAAAATGGTGGCTTTCTTTGTTTGTTGTTGAAGCTTCATGAAGCTTTGACTAAGTGACCATTTTGTCTCATGCTTAACCCTAACCATTCCACCTAACCATAGTCTATTCTCTACACATAACCATGGTTAGTATATGATAAGTATTGATATTATTTTCTATTTTAAAAAAGGGACTTATCATATTCTATCATCTTCTTCTTCTTCTTCAAGAAGAAACCTTGCCTCCATCAATGGCAACTAGTGAAAAAGAGTGAGAAATCCAATTCTAAAGTGAACCCACTTCCTATTTCTTCATCCTCTACCTCTTGCCAAGTAGTATAGGGTGTTTTCTTCACAAGTTTCTTGACTTGGTGAAGTTGGAGCTTGATCTTGTGATGCCTCGACGTAGATCATCTTCGGCATCGAAGTCGACGACCTAGCCCGTCCATTTCTCCGATGAAGCCGACGCTAGAGTCCGGTATCCGATATGGACAGCGAGGGGACTTCATCACGGAGCCATGGAGGTGGAGAATCGGATCTACAAAGGTTGTAGCCTCTTTCTTTTAGTTAAGTTGTTAACTAGTTTCTTTTTCGCCTAAAAAATCTAGTCAACGATCCGTATTAGGGTTTCTCGGCACTTGTAATTTTTGAAATTGGCATGGTTGATGCCTTGTGAGACCTCATTAGTGTGCCTAGGAACCCTACAGTGGTATCAGAACCTAGCTAGAGCCTTAGGCGATGCGTAGACGAAGTTAGAAGTCCGATCGAACCCGAAATCCCCGCTTTTCACCCCTTTCTGTACATTTTTGTAAACTGTGGATTTTTCCAGATTAAAAATTGCTAAAAAATTCAGCAGGGTTTTATAAGAATTACTGTACAAATCGGGTCCCCTAAGTCGTCTAAAGTGTCGCGGAAACGCGGCTCCACCCTGCCTTAGGCGGCGGTTCCGCGGCCAAATTGATGATTCTTTACACCTGGCTTGCACAGTAATTTATATATTTAAATGCTGTATTTTCTGGGAATTTTTAATTTTTATTCAAGAGTTGAATATTCTGGGTTGTATTGGGAATCAAAAATTCGATCGGATTATCAAACTTTGTCTGTGTGTTTTTCCGGATAATTTTAGAATATGTTAAAAAGTACGACCGGATGTAAATACCCAATCTTTCCCCTATCGGGAAATTTCTAAGTGTTGGATCTTTCCGTGGTTTAAGAACGTTCTAAGTAGTGCAAGTAACGCGGTGGTCCCTCTAGAAGACCACAAACCTTAACTCGATTATGTGACAGTCTTGAACTGCCCTTTGAACCTTAGGGTTTGGGGCAGTACGGCGTGCCACATGTGAGGCATTGGCTTGACCCTTCTACGGCTGGACCGTTGGTACTGAGGCAGTGAATGTTTTTAAACTTGTTTCATGTGTTGATCTGTTTCAGGAAAACTTGGGTGTTTAAATGTTCGATCGGAAAGTTTAACATTTTCTATTTATCTGGAATGTGATACAATAATTGGAATTCACAAGTTGTTATGAGATAACTGAATGAATGTTATAAATCTAGCGGTTTAGTCTCACTTGATCGGTTGCCACGGAATTTTGATGTGATCAAAAGTCCGTCGTAATCACGTAGTGTACGCGGATACTCGCCGGGTAAACTTAATAGACAGCCTCACTCCATAGCCCCGACCAAGTGACTGTAGGAGAACCCCGTCGCCGAAAGCGTCCGTTCGGGTGCTCGCGGCAGCGGTGTTCCGCCTTGGTGCACTTCGTCGACGGTATCGGGGGTGCGGCCGCCTACTAAAGTTTGCGACGAGCATTCGATCAGGATGTCGGGAATCTTGCTGAATTGCCCGACTTGATATTGAAAAGAGTTTTCGATAATGAGATTAAAATGTGGGGTTTATAATTGTTAGGCATGTGATGTCTAAGTATTTCATTTAATTAGGCATGCGATGTCTAAAGAGCTTGCGGATTCCAACTGTTGTAGTTTTACACTTTCTTTTCTGTGACCGTAAGTGTAATATGTGATATCGCCGGTTTCATTGCTATATGTCAACGACAATTGGGATGCGCATATTTACTTACGTTGATGACATGTGATATTATGTGTTGCTGGATATGTTATATTGGATCGTCGTATTTGAATAGCCGGGGGTTTTTATGTGAGATGGGTGTTTTTCATTTTCATTCATGTAAAAACTTGTATGTAATATTCTTTTATTGGGGCACTTCCAGGTTGCGGAAGATGTCACCCTTTGTATATTATTTACTTTTCCGCACTAGGATAGACCCAAGGAGGAGGGCACAAGTAACCGGGTTCTGGGGTCCAGTGGGAGACCAACTCGAGGAGTCGAGTCCGGGTCTCCTAACTCTAGAATTGGTAGGGTTGCTTGCCGCTCTCGTAGGGGTCTAGGGGTCTAGGAGTGTGGGTTTGGCTATTCATCGCGACCGTGGAATCCGTGTTTTATACTGGCTCGTATTGAAAACACGGACGTCCTAGTATATCCAATATTTCATATGATTCTTCTGCTGCGATATCTATGATGTGATCATGTGATGTTCTGTGATGGATACTGTATATAGTATATATGATATATTATATAGACGTTACTTATGTTTTACACCCGCGCTAGCCCTGCCCTGCTCTGCCGTTAGTTACCTAACCTAACGGTGCACGAGGGGACATCGAGGCGAATGCGGATGGCATAAGTGTACGTCGTATTTATCTGTGATGTTTAGGTACTTAAATGATGGGACTTCATTAATGTGATTAATGAAATAAAAGAAACCTAAAGATGTTGTAGAATCGAATTTCAAAAATAAAACAGGTAGCTACAGTTCTTGCTTTGCACAGCGGTATATATGATATATCCTGCACCTTATTCGATAAGGAAAGAACCGAGATCCCTTCACAGGGAGTGACTCCTTTAGCAATAACTGGCAGATGCTACAACCCTCGGTTTGTCTTTTTGATTGCTTCTATAGTTTCAGCTTTGCACAGTGATATATATGATAAATCCCGCACCTCATTCGACAAGGAAAGGACTAACGATCCCTTCACCGGGAGTGACTCCTTTAGCAAAACTAGAAAAGCTTCAAAAACACTCCATTTTAAAATCATTTGATTCTACAACGATATCAAGTTCATTACGCAATAGGTTTTCAGAAAAACCTGTCGTAGCCCTCCGTCATTTCAGATAAGTACTAGTTAGTATTCGTGCTGCGGTTGTTTGGCATGCGTCAAGGCGTAGTGTACGGTAGCTAACTAGTGCTTATCTGCTAGCATACGATGCGATTGGATTAGGGTATTCGTACGGCGTTGTTTGGCATGCGTCAAGGATCGTGCGGGTGGGTTTAATTCAATCAAGAAATGTACGGGTTGAACTTGACTAGCGGACTATGGGTTGTTTGGCATGCGTCAAGGTCATAGCACGCTAGGGGCAAAATGATTATCGGGAATTTCAAGTGTTGAAATTTGCAATGAGATTGCATACCTTCTATGAGATAGTTGGATCCCGATACCCACTGCGAGTAATTGTTACTCCTGGAAGAGTTTTACACATTACAATTAGCCGATCAAGTAGGTGTCTAGAAAGGTGTCAACGGGGTTACGCCTCTGGGAAAACGAGGTTTACATTAATTAGGTTCGTGCGAAAGCACGGGGGACCTCCCTCAAAGTACCGACACTGGCCTGGCTGAAAGATTGGCGAACTTGTAGTGTGTAATTAATCCCGGCTAGTCTTTCCTTTTAGGGTTTGAAGGAAGATTTGATAAAAACAGTAGAAGCCATCCTGATTAGATAAAATAATAACCAATCTATTCTTACAAGAGCGCACGCTGAGTGTTTTCTTCTCTCTCTCTCCAGGTAGCGACCATATCACGCCTTAATCAAGATAATAATACGGATATTTGACCGAACCCACTTGTTATACTGAGCTGGGGAACGTTGGTCCCGCTCCAACTTATAATTGTTATAAGACAGAGCAGGAAATTGGGGATTACCAGAATTCCCGTGCCGCCCAAACGAAGTAAGTGCATGCTGATGCATCTTCTTCGGGTGTGTTCATTATATAAAACCGTTTCTCAGTGTCCTTTACGTCCTGGGTATATGATACCGGATCAGGATCCCGCATATGTAATATGTTACATGGGCTACAGATAGGTAAAGAACTAAGAACGGGTGATAAGTTTCATGAGGCAGAAAACGGGGCAAGTGTTGCAGCCAAGTCTGTTGGTCACTGTCACCCTGTATTCCAAATACATTGATTCTGAACGAATGTTATTAGATACCGAACCTGATATACAAAATCATATCAATCTCTTTATTAGTAAAGAAATGATAAAATTTTGTATAGTTGGATAATGTTTTGAACATTTCCTATATCAAAAGTTGATCGGTTCAGGCACGTTATCTAAAAGCATTGATGTTCTAAATCAAACTACAGTTCTTTAGTATACAGAACACACACAAGAGGAAGAGTTCAGAAATGAATGAATCCATCTTGAGGCATTGTAGACTAGGTCATATCAATGCGATTCGACTGGCTGAAGTTACATTTTAGATGCATATTTAAATCAGTTTGAATTTACATCTTGTGAAACTTGCCAGTCATGTCACAAAGATAAGATGACCATAGCTCCGTTTACTGGAAACAGAGAAAGAGTTAGTGAACTCTTGGGATGATACATGTTGATGTATAAAGGTCCCATGTCTACACATGCCAAGACCGGTTCTTTGTACTTCATTACATTCTCTGATAATCTCTCAAGATTCAGACATATGTTCCTGTTGAAACACAAGTCCGAACCTTTTGAGATATTCACGGAATATAAGTTAGAAGTAGAGAACCAAATTGAGGGTATAAGTATTATGTCCTTTGATGCGATCAGGGAGGAGAATACTTGAGCACAGAATTCCTGGACTATTCTAAAGGAGAATGAGATTCTCTCTCAGCATTACTCCTCCGTATACACCATAGCACGATGGTATATCGGGGCGGAGCAATTGCACCCTATTTGATATGGTGCGCTCTATGATGAGTACTACTGAGTTACCTGTTTCCTTTTGGGAGTTGTGCGCTTGAGAAGCTGCATACCTATTGAATAGGGTTCGAATCAGATCACAGCCTACCACTCCATATGAGATATGGTATGGGAAGAGCCCATGTCTTAAGCTAGTTAAGATTTGGGGTTGTCCGGCCTATGTCTAAAAGCAAAATCCGGATAAGCTCGAGGCAAGGTCGGTTATGTAGAACTGGAAAGGTTCCAGCTATACAAACTACAGCAGATAATTTGGTAGAACCAAAGGATTCAATAATAACTAACGAACCTCAACCTCTCCGCCGATCTAGTAGGGTTCCTCATCCGCCTGAGAGATACTTCGGTTTCTCGATGACAGTGGGAGCGAGGATTGCATCATGGGATGATGACCCAACTAGTTTCGAGCTGGCCATCAGGAGTAAGACTCTACGAGAATGGCTGGATGCTTAGCGATCTGAGATGGAATCCATGTACACCAACAAAGTATGGACTTTGGTTGCTATATCTGAAGGGTTAAATCCCCATCAGGAGCAAGTATATCTTGAGAAGATTACTTAGTGTAGGTAGAAAAGTTGAGACTTTCAAAGCAAGACTTGTTAAAGGTTTTCGTCATCAACCAGGCGTGGATAATGATGAAACCTTTTCCAGTGGCTATGCTTAAGTCCATCTAGATCCTACTTGCCACAGCTACATACCATGACTACGATATCTGGCGGTTGGGTGCCATGACTGCTTTTCTAGATGGTGTTTTAGAAGAGTGCGTCTATAAGTACACAGTCAGGGGCTTCGTAGACAGTGGGAGCAGCGGAAACGTGTGCAAGATGTTTTATGTGATAAAGCAGGCATCGCGGAGTTGGAACATCTGTTTTGATGGGTTAGTCAAAGAGTTTGACATCATCAAAATGGTAGATGAACCTTGTATATACAAAAAGGTAGTAGGGAGTATGGTGATGATCCTCGTAGAGTACGTGGATGACATACTCTTGATAGGGAAGGAGTTTCCTATGCTACACTCGGTCAATCTCCGCTTATCACAATGATTCTCCATATAGGATCAAAGTGATACCTCCTAAATCCTGGGTTTTGGATCTATGAGATAGATCTAATTGGATGTTAGGATTCTCACTTATTATAGTGAGATGGTATCAATCAATCCTGGGGAGAATCACTGGAAAGGTTCCAGAGTGATAAGGACGACTGAATGTCAGTCACAGGCATTGTCTTTACCCTCAGTAAAGGGACGGTATGTTGGAAGAGTTCCAAGCTAGATACCGTGGCATACAAGACGATAAAGGCTGGATACATCGCTACTTAAGATGCTACCAAAGAGGCAGTCTGGGTGTATATTAGTTCATGAGATGAACTTCGTTCCTCCCATTGTGCGACAATAGAGTTGTGGCTTATGCCAAGGAACACCCGTCCCATCAGTGATCTAGACATATTCTAAGGCAGTATCATCTGATCATGGAAATGGTTGATCTCCAGGGTGATCGAGGTTAGGAGAGTAGACTCAGAGGACAACACAGCGGATCTACTCACAAAGGCCTTTTCCCAGAGAGAGACTTTTATGGGATGGTTGAGTATGAGATACTACAACCACTGCTATCAGATGGCCCTAGTGCAAGTGGGAGATTGTTAGTTATATGTATGCCCTAGAGGCCATTACTGTACATTGGATGTATATTGTAGTGGATGCTGGGACATATATAGGGAGGACTTTCTTGCTCGACATGATAGTATGCTATCTGGTTACTCTTTACCTTAACGTGTACATTGATTGTCTCTCTGTTACATGTTGGTAAAGCCCTTAGGATGTGTACTTGACTACCGGACTATGATACGGATCATACTAGTGGGGACATGGTAGTCCATAAGTACATCCTTCAAGGTCCCTAGTCGTGGGTGTATCGAGACGGGGCATCGATATACCAGAGTAGACTAGCGTATACCTTCTCGACCCATACAGATGGGCGATGGATGATCCCATATCCATTGGTGTTTGACATCAGAGATGATATACGGGTGCTCAGTGGAGACTGGGTACACTGGACGGACTCGCCGAGAACTCCCAGATGGTATTATACCTTAAGTCAGATGGCAGTTCTTTGGTGACACTAGTACAGAGTAGTCTGTTGACCCGAGATCGTCATAGAGTCTTGTGTGATTCCTACTGTGCTTTGATTTCCACCTTACCACGTCCAAGAGGGCGTGCAAAACGGTGGTTTTTGGGTACAGTCCCGAATCACATGGAGGCAATGAGCGATAGGAGGGGATTCGTCTCTCCCGGTATAGGGAGTTGATGTTGCGCTGTGTTCGATTGGCTATAACCGGAAATCCCTAGCCAGGGTTGCTGAGATTTACTGGTAAGTTTTACCTGTAGTTTCTCGAACTGTTATAGACCTCATATCGACACGACTTATCGAGCTATTGGGGTCTGACGTTTACCACCCCTAGGCGAGATATGCGACATATCAGACGACGAGACCGGACTGTACGGTAAGTGTTACTGGTTGGATTCACAGGAGTATGAGCGGGCTTGCTCGTCGATCTTCTGATCGCTCAATACCCGGGTGGCCGTTACGTTTAGCAGACCGCTTGCGGCTTGTGGGTGCTTGATATGATCATCATGTGCTGCCGGCGTATTGACGAGTCTTTAGAGTCCTACACAGAGGTTTCCTGGCTCAAGCGAAACGAAATAGGAGGGCATATGAGATATGTGCGGGACCGAGAATAATGCGTGTATGTGATACCGTATTCCATTCTCACGATGAATGTGTCGAATGGTTGTATGCGATATAACCTAGTTATCGAATCAAGGATTGATTCGATAAGCCGATACATTGGATATTAGTCGGTTATATGCGATATGACCGGATCGTTAAATCAAGTGTTGATTTAATGATTTAATGTATAATTATATATTTGATATATTACTTTGCATTAACTAATATTTGTTCACTTTAAATGGATTTTCTCACTTGATGTACACAAGTTGTATATGTGATATACTTTTGTGCACTTGTTTGTATCATGTTTGATGATACATGCTTACTTGTGTTTGTGTAAAGATTAAACCATGGTTATTTAAATGGTTAGGGTTTTGATTTTCATATCTATTTATTTATTCTTTTATTAAGGAAAAGATAAAGAGAAAAATGGTGGCTTTCTTTGTTTGTTGTTGAAGCTTCATGAAGCTTTGACTAAGTGACCATTTTGTCTCATGCTTAACCCTAACCATTCCACCTAACCATAGTCTATTCTCTACACATAACCATGGTTAGTATATGATAAGTATTGATATTATTTTCTATTTTAAAAAAAGGGACTTATCATATTCTATCATCTTCTTCTTCTTCTTCTTCAAGAAGAAACCTTGCCTCCATCAATGGCAACTAGTGAAAAAGAGTGAGAAATCCAATTCTAAAGTGAACCCACTTCCTATTTCTTCATCCTCTATCTCTTGCCAAGTAGTATAGGGTGTTTTCTTCACAAGTTTCTTGACTTGGTGAAGTTGGAGCTTGATCTTGTGATGCCTCGACGTAGATCATCTTCGGCATCGAAGTCGACGACCTAGCCCGCCCATTTCTCCGATGAAGCCGACGCTAGAATCCGGGATCCGATATGGACAGCGAGGGGACTTCATCACGGAGCCATGGAGGTGGAGAACCGGATCTACAAAGGTTGTAGCCTCTTTCTTTTAGTTAAGTTGTTAACTATTTTCTTTTTCGCCTAAAAAATCTAGTCAACGATCCGTATTAGGGTTTCTCGGCACTTGTAATTTTTGAAATTGGCATGGTTGATGCCTTGTGAGACCTCATTAGTGTGCCTAGGAACCCTACAGAGACAACAGAGAGTGTGTGTGAATGAGTGAGAGAGATATCGATAGAGAGAGGGGAGGGCTTACGAGGGGAGGGTTATAGCGGCGACGGAGGTTGCGGCGATGGCGGCGGCGGCTGTGGCTTTGGGAAGTGGGGCGTGACAGCTAATTTGTCTATTTACTCCTATATGTAGATGACATGCTCATTGCAGTTCGAGACAAGTCAGAGATTCAGAAATTGAAAGTGCTTCTTAGTAGTGAGATCGAGATGAAGGAGTAGCTCGAAAGATTTTGGGTATAAAGATATACAGGGATCGCAAGCAGCAAAATATTTTCTTATCATAAGATAGCTACATTCAGAAGTTGTTGAGAAGGTTCAACATGTCAGATGTGAAGCCTGCGAGTACTCCATTGGTTGATAATATTCGTCTTTTGGCAGCTCTCTCACTCCAATCAGAAGAAGCAGAGTATATGTCTCGAGTCCTATATGATAGAGTTGTGGGAAGTTTGATGTATGCTATAGTGTGCACTAGGCAAGACATTGCACATGCAGTTGGCGTTATTAGCAGGTACATGGCTCAACCTGGAAAAGAGCACTGACAAGCAGTGAAGCGGATATTCCGAAATCTCAGAGGGACATCAGATATTGGGCAGAGGAGATGATACGTGTTTCGAAGTAGCAGATTATTCAGAATTGGATTATGCAGCCGATCTTGATGGGAGGGGTTCAGTAACTGGCTATATTTTCACATTAGCTGGTTCTTTTGTTAGTTGAAAGGCTATGTTATAGCCTTCAATTGCTTTGTCTACTACAGAGACAGATTATATGGCGTTGACGGGTGCAGTCAAGGAAAGCATCTAGTTAAAAAGTTTAGCCGGTGATCTCGCTTACATCAGGATCAAGCTGTGTTGTTTTCTGACATCTTGAGCGACATATGTTTAGAAAAGGATCAGATACATCATGACAGGACTAAGCACATTGACGTGATATATCATTTCATCCGGACTGAGAAAAGAATCAAGATATAGAAGGTTAGTATAGAAGACAACCCAACAGA
Organism: Agapanthus africanus; assembly: GCA_030015575.1. Classification (NCBI taxonomy): domain Eukaryota; kingdom Viridiplantae; phylum Streptophyta; class Magnoliopsida; order Asparagales; family Amaryllidaceae; genus Agapanthus; species Agapanthus africanus. Next base: position 498,188,853 of record JASDDO010000001.1, on the reverse strand, counting down.
TATGTGTACTAAGCTGATAACCACTCTCAAGTTAAAAAGACTTACTCGACGTTGATAGATGGGCGATCAGCAGCAACAAACTTCTGGCAGAATGGATTTTTTTAATAAAGGTGGAGATTTGTTGGAATTGATTATATAAAATCCTAACCCTATTTGTTTTTGGACTTGTTAATTAGAGATAAATCCAAATTGGTTATTTAGAGATAAGATTGAGTTTTGTTATTTGATTTAAATTAGATATTTGATTAAATCCAAGTTTAAATCTTGTACTCATCTCTAAGGATTAACTGTAGGCTATAAATATTATGCCCACAGTTTAGGGATTAAGATGAAAGAAAATGGAGAGAGACAGAGACAGAGAAGCCAGACGGGCAGTGTTTTGCCATTGTATCATGATTTTGTAATTCTCCACAAATAATATAACGTTCTCTGTTATTGTCCATGGTTTTTCCGTTTGAGTTTTCTACGTAAAATCTCTCTGTCTCTTTTGTGTAGATCTTTTTTCTGTTTTATGTGATTTGTTTGATTTTTGTTTCAGCATTTATCTCGCTGGCGCTGGCTTCCCCTCTATGTTCGCCACCGCAACACACTTCCTCTTTTTCCTAACACACTTACAGACTTTAACATTAATTCCAACCTCCGCCTCTCCCCGCCCTCCACTTACATCCCAAAAATCTATCTTCCACCGCCCTCAAATCAGTTTCGTCCCTAAATTTGCCTCTTTCCCCTCCACCTCCAATCTACCTTGTTCCCAACTTTGTCCCTACCTCCTCCGTCCTAATCAAACTCTTACTACTACAATAAGGGGTTACCCCTACGGATAAAGGTTTCCGTAGGGACAATAAAATGATGCCCCTACGGATTACTATGTAGATCCACATGGTTGTCTCTACAGTGCCATACGAATTAATTTAAAAATATTAAAACGTAATTTATTATTTGGCCCTATGGAGCCGTAAAAGAAGGACATACGGTTAAATCCATAGGGGCATATATATGGGTTATTAATAAAAAAATAAAGCACGGAAAAGTCCTCGATCGTTCCCAAAAATTCCTCGCTCTCACTCTCCCGCGCGCGCCTCTCGTCGCCACCACCCGCGCCTCGTCGCCACCTCCCTCCCACACGCGCCTCGTCGTCCCCGACATCACCGTCGACTTCCTCGTCAACTTCCTCGTCGCCTCCGCCCGCGACTCGTCGCCGATTGCGTCGTCGACCATCTCTAGTCTCCTCCATCGCCGGCCTAGCTACAGGTTAGTAAATTTCATATTTTTACTTCTGATTATACTTTTATTTCTGTTTTTATTGATTATTGGGTTGCTACTTGGGCTAGGGTTAGGGTTCAGGGTTCGGTTAGGGTGAGGGTTAGGGTTCGGTTCAGTTAGGGTTAGGGTTAGGGTTAGGGTAAGACTTAGGCTAGGGTTAGGGTTAGGGTTCAGTGTATGGTTAGGGTTAGGGTTAGGGTTAGGGTTTGGTTCAGGTTTAGGGTTAGAGACTAGGGTTAATTAGAAGCTAGGGTTAATTTGGGTTAATTAGTGATAATTTGAAAGGGTTAGGGTGTTGATTAGGGTTAATTAGGTTAATTTGGGTAAATTGGGTTAAGTTTGGATTGATTAAGGTTAATTTGGGTAAATTGGGTTAAGTTTGGATTGATTAGGGTTAATTAGGTTAATTTGGGTAAATTGGGTTAAGTTTGGGTTGATTAAGGATAATTTGTGTTAGGGTAACGATTATGGTTAATTGTGGTTAATTAGGTTAATTTGGGTTATTTAGGGTTAGGGTTTAGAGTGCACTAGTTCATTCAGTAGGATACTCGATGATAACGTAAACGTACAACTTTACCGTAAACACAAGAAAAAATTACCCTAAACTAAAAACTTCGAACCCTTAATAAACGTAAACGTAAAACCTATTCAAGTTAAATGTTCAAGTTAAAACTAATATATGATACTCGATGATAATATCAACAACAACAACAACAACTGAGCCTTTTATCCCAAGCATATGGGGTAGGCTACATGAACCAACATGAGAATCACGCCGGGTCCAGCACATGAATCCTCTGTCTCCACTCACTTCTATCGAACAATATACTTTCATTGAGTCCTTTGGCAACCATATCGTTTCGTATCACCTCCATCCATGTTTTCTTCGGTCTCCCTTTTACCCTTTTGCCATTACCCATATCAAGAGTATCTATTCGTCGAACCGGTGCTTCCATAGGTCTGCGTCGCACATGACCAAACCATCTAAGCCGGTTTTCCCGCATCTTCTCCTCCACGGGTGCTACACCAACTTTTGCACGGATACTCGATGATAATATAAAATTTTCATATTCTCATCGATACTGATATATGAAAATCAAAGCGCGACTTAGTCCCCGTCTATCGATTAATATACGTTCGATATTCGTCGTGGCATAGAACTATACGAAGGTTGTTAAATATCGGATGGTACAGTTCGATACTAACAACCGTCGTATAGTCTATGTGACGAGAAGATTCAATCATATGATAACCGATAGATTTTTCCAGTATGGACAAATTAGGAATGTATAAAGCAAACACCTGCATTCACTTGTGTTTTCATCCATTTCGAGTTATTTTGTCGGTACTTTTCCGCTGGTTCTCCGTGTACAAAGATAGATTAGATGTTCATTTCAATGTTATTTCACAGCTTTGAAATAATTATCTATTCTATTACAGTGTACTCAGAGAACAGCGGGAAGGTGCTGCCGAAATTTACTCGAAACGGTTGAAAGCATAAACGAATGGGTGTCTGCTCTATACATTCTTAATGGAATAGAAGCCTTACCCCCGACAGCCGAAACACACGCATACAACACGAATACACAACAAATGCACACATAGCACATACACACTAACAACCCTACACTTAAGAGAAATCATAAATTGAAACACACATATATAGAATACAACTCATACATGGGTATCCTCAAATCTAATTTTGATTATCGATAATTTATTCTTTTCAACGATAAACGCACACACAAAGCATATACATGGATTTTCTCTTTTGTCAGTAACTATCCCGTTCTTAGATTTCTCAATATAGTCATCATAACCTACAATTTATATATTATACAGTCTGACATGGCCCATGAGTACCTCAGAGTTAAGGACTAGATGTATGTGGATTGGAAATAACGTATGCAACCTAAGTTTGTCGCAGGAGTTGCTGCTTTTATTGAATTTGCACGCGCACATAATAAGATCGTGTGATAGATGTGGGAATAAGTACTGGCAGAAGGTAGAATTTGCAGAGCTTCATATCGTTAAACATGGTTTTACTAGACTTTATACAGCTTGGCTATATCACGGGGAAAGAGAAGAAGACAGTAATGCGGCAGAAGAAGAAGAAGACGGTAATGCGGCAGAAGGAGGAGGAGAAGACGGTAATGCGGCAGAAGAAGAAGATAGTAATTTCTTTCCAGGAGAAGAAATGGAGGATATGGTAGAGGCTGCCCTAGGTGAATCTATTCATACCGAAGATGACATTCCTTCCGGTCAAGGACCGCATGCGGATAAGTATGAAAATTTCATGAATGATGCTAGAAAACCAATTTATGAGAAAGCAAAGTATTCCACCCTCTCATGGTTCGTCCAACTTTTCCAAATTAAGTGCCTAAATGGATGGAGCAATAAGTCATTCACAATGCTTCTTTCGTTCTTGAAAGATTCTATGCCCCCAGGAAATAACGTGCCCGACATGTAGCACGGAGCCCAGAAGATGATGTCTGATTTGAATCTGAAGTGTGAGAAGATTCAAGTATGTCCTAAAAATTGCGTGTTGTACCGGAAAGAGAATTCAGATATGAAAGAGTGTCCAACATACAGAAAGGCCAGGTATAAGCCGAAATATTCTGATAAGAAGCCCGATATACCTGTCAAGATAGCACGATACTTTCCCATAACACATAGGCTACAGAGGCTATTCAGGTGCAAGAAAACAGCCGAGGCAATGATTTGGCATCACTGTGCTCCTCCAAGTGAAGATAGAAAAATGAGTCATCCAAGAGATTCTCCGGCATGGAAGGATTTCGATAGGAGGCACGAAATATTCAGTAGGGATTCTCGCAATGTCAGGCTCGGACTCACTAGTGATGACTTCTTCCCATTCAACTATATGGCTAGAAGCCACGGCACATGGCCCGTTGTAATGATAGTTTATAATCTGTCGCCTTGATTGGCTATAGACCAATCATACTTTATGATGCCTCTTCTTATCGATGGATCAAACTCACCGGGAAACAATATCGACGTCTATCTCCGACCTCTGATCGATGAGTTAAAATCTTTATTCATTGATGGTGTAGACACTTACGATGCAAATACAAATACAACCTTCATACTGCGTGCGGCTTTAATGTGGACAATTAATGACTTTCCTGCGTATGGAATGCTATCAGGTTGGTCCGTACATGGTCACAAAGCATGTCCTTATTGCCATCAACATATAACATCGAAATTCTTGAATTTTAGCAGGAAGGTTTGTTATTGCGGCCATCGACGTTTCTTGCCTCTAGACCACTCTTACAGGTTAGACGATGTTCACTTTGATGGTCATCAGGAGCTTCATGGACCTCCAGCCCCATTTTCCGGAGAGGACGTGACTGCTTAGTGGGATGGTTATAATAATGTGACCTTCGGGATGGATCCGACAAAACAGGTCAAACCACCATTCTGAAACAAGTTAAGCATTTTTTTCGAGCTTACGTACTGGTCAAAAAATTTAGTGCATTATTTTCTTGACATCATGCACATAGAGAAGGGAGTATCCGAGCACGTACTCAAGTTGCTTCTTTGTAAAGACGGGAAATCGAAAGACAAGCTCAATACTCGGATGGATCTACAGGACTGGGAGATTAGAAGTGAATTGCATCCTAAACTGATAGCGGGTAAACTAGGCAAGTTTGTACTTCCCAATGCCGCGTACATATGTCACAACCGGAAAAGAAAAGATTCCTGCAGGTGTTGCATGATTTGAAAGTTCCCACATGTTTCTCAGGATCATTTAGCAAGAAGATAAAAATTATGAAAGGCAAGATCGATGGGCTGAAAAGTCATGATCACCATGTTATTATGGAGCACCTTCTCCCATTAGCCCTCAGGAATTCCCTTCCCGAATCGATTGGTCTAGTAATCAATGACCTATGTTGTTTTTTCAGGGAATTATGCGCTAAAACACTGGATGTTGTGACGCTGGAGAAACTAGAAAATTCTATTTCGTTGATACTTTGCAAGTTTGAGCGTATTTTCCCACCGTCATTCTTCGATATCATAATACACTTGACGGTTCATCTTGCAACTGAGGCTAAGTTAGCCGGACCGATACAATATCAATGGATGTAACCCGTCGAAAGGTACGTGGAATTTTTCGTTTCACGTAATTTGTAAAATTATTGTTGTCCTGTATGCCCGTATTTATTTATTTAACATATTTTTCTTTAGGTATCTCTACGCTCTAAAAAAGTATATACGCAATAGAAATCGACCAGAGGGTTCTATCATGCAAGGTTATTTTCTAGATGAAGCAACCACATTTTGTTTCCGCTATCTGGATGAGAACATTGAGACAAGACTTAATTGGTCTCGAAAAATTCAGGACGGATCATATGATAAAGCTGATTATAAAAGGGTAAACACTATATTTATCAACAAGATATACCGGTTTATCCTCCTCAATAGCGCATATCTTGAAAAAATTAGAGAGTAAGTTTTTTTGGATTAATTGTTATATTTATGTTTGTGTGTGTATGAAATGATATAATATTAATGTCATAATGTATTGTTGAGAACAGAATTCATTTTAACGAGGTACGTGAGGGGCATCCTGATTGAAACGATGAACGATTGGAAAAATATCATCAGGATAATTTTTGCGATTGGGTTGCAGATCATGTAAGTTATCCGAATAACATGTTATTGCTACCAGTTTTAATCTAAACTTATATCGTTATGTATTTGTCGTAAAAAAAATTTCTTAGATCCACGATCCGAACTTGTCTGCACTATTAGAAAGTGATTCAAGATGTTTAGCTCAGTTTCCTAGTATGGAGGTTGCATATTATAAAGGATTCGGTGTGCTTGGATACAAATTCGAAGTTAAGGACATAGAAACATCTAGAACCACTCAGAATAGTGGGATTGCGACGATAAGATCGGATGGTGTGATTTATTATAGATACTTAAATTGTATACTTGGCATCCAATATCCCAGACGGTCAGAACCGTTTTATATATTTCAGTGCACTTGGTACGATACACGAACCGATAAGGATAAGTGGAGAAACAATCTCGGGACTTGGAAAGATGAATATGGATTGGCCAATATGAACACACTTCGATTTTACGGTCATCCGTTTATCTTTCCAAACTAAGCGTTCCAAGTATACTACTCACAGTGTTTGAAGCATCCGGGATGGAGTGTCTTATGCCGTTGGAAATCTAGGGATGTTTACGATGTCCCAGAATTCGAGGACAGCGATGAGGATGAAGAAGAGAGAAGACTTAGAGTGCTCTGACCGTCTGTTTCAAAAGACGGGTTGTCTTCGGCTGATCATGAAGTTACGTGGGTTAGAAATGATATCGATGATGAAATCCAAGTAGATATGTCTAATGCGTCCATGAAACGAAAAAGGTTATCGGTAATGTTATATTATTACCTCACATTTTATGATCTATACATATATAGCATGCATATGTAATAATTGCCTAATGCGTCCACGAACCATTTTATCTAGATTTGATGACGATGACAGGAGCAACGAGGGGCGGCAGGAGCTCCAGCCGCGGCACTGGTAGAGGCAGAGGTAGAGGCAGAGCGGTTCTGCCGCCCGAAGAGCTGCATAGGGAGCTTCAGAGGGCCGGTCTTGCACCCCGATCAGAGACCCCTTCGGATGTCTCCTTCTGTGTGGACTTTGCCACACCTCCAGGTATATTGCACGCATATTCATTTTGAATGTAATATTATAGATATACATGCATGTTTATGTCAAAATTACTTATATATTCAATGTTTGATTGTCTAGTTGGTGGTGGTGCGTCCACATCAGGGAAAGAGGCCACTCCCGCACCTCCAGGTATTTTTATATATCATATAGTGCATGTATATTTATTTAGAATGCTATATCATAAATATATATACATTCTTTTTGCTCTTACATACTTACATCTCGGGTAGAGGCCACCACCGTACCTGCGGGTATGTTTATATATCCTATAGTGTATACATGTTGATTTAGAATGTTATATTATTGATATACACATTCTTTTTGCAATTACTTATATAGTCAATATTTGATTGTCTAATTATAGGTGGTGTGTCCACGTCTGGTGCAGGGGCCACTCCCGTCGCTTCCATACCCTCCGCTCAGTCTGCAGGTTTATATGAATAAATATAAAATATTTATTCATTTTACATATCCTTTAAGAATAAAAATGAACTTCATGTAATTTTATCGATGTTTATTTTCTAGTTGGAGATGCGTCCACGTCCGGATCACCGGATGTTCCTCACCGGATGAACTATCATCCCGCTCGTGCTGCTGCCCAGGCCCAGGCTCATGCTTCTTTCACCGGAGGTATATATCACACTTCAATTTTCATTAAACCTTGATTTCTTAATAACACTTTGTCTTAATATTGATTGTCTTGATATTTCTTGTGGATGCAGGGCATTCCCATCCCGAGAGGGGGACTCGAGACCCGAATCAGTCCCACAGGCTAAGGCCCGACAGAGCTAGGGAGAGGTAGCATTCTCCCTCTTCTTTACCCCTGATTATCACTATACCGGCGATTATGCCGAGAGGTTCGGCCGGTATATGGGAGATGAGAGCCGCCTCGTGAAGAAGTATCCACTTCACGTTGAGTGGGGCGACCAGCACCGGCGCTCATTTGCCCTCTTCTGGGATCATGCTCGGGTATTAATATATAGTTTCATTTAACTTGCCCAATATATTTATTATTATTTAACACTTGCAATTTAATAACATTGTTTTTTTTTATTTGCAGTTGGATTACGACTTTCAGCTTGTACCCGACCCTGATCATCCTGAGAGAGTGCTCAAACTTCACGCTCTGTACCATGGCATGATGAAGAACAAACAATCAAAGGTCCGATACAATAGAAACGAGCTGAAGATCGACTGCTATTCCCTGTGGATGGCGACCCCCAAGACAGAGAGAGCGGCTCTCCTACATACTTCGGCCTTTACGAGAGTCGACGTAGATACATGGCCTCTCTTATGCCAATATTTCGACTCTCAGCGCAAACAGGTTTGTATTTTAAATGTAATTCAATGTTTAGTATATAATTTAATTTTTTGTGTTGCTTAATTAGAAAACTAAATCTGAATGTGTTTTGCAGAAACAAGCCGATCAAAATAAGGAGAATAGGAAGTCAGTGAAGAGGGGTCGCCCCACTTATACAGGTGGCTCGAGAAATATTACTCGTGACATGGAATTATCGATAAATTACAATAGACTTACTGTGATATAATGCAATATTAAGAGTTATTTTATAATATATGTAAATTTTTTGCGAATTGCAGAGAGCTCAGACCCTGACGCCGGGTGGTACACCGAGCATGCTGTCCGCGTATCTTGCCGTCCACAGCACCTCAACAAATCCTTCCACGGGCGAGCTTCGATTCCCCGACACCGCTACCCAGGAGTATTGCGTAAGTGTTAATATTTATTCTAACAGGTTTGAAATTTTTGTTTTGAAAAGTTCAAATTTAAATGATATACTTATATTTTAATGGTTAATGTGGGTGTAGGAGCGGGCGGTGGAGCAGGCGGAGGCATTGGGGATCGATTTTACTGGACAGAACGATCCGATGCTGCTGACCCCAGTTCTAGACGCCGCATACGGAGAGCACCACGGAGGATGGGAGAGAGGCCGGGGACTGGATCCTAGCAGGGCCCATATGAGGTTGGACTCTACTCCGGCGGTTACTTTCCTTACCCCCCCCCCCCCCCGCGTGAGCGACGTCTAGAGCAAGATGTTGCCACCTTGAAGACCACCGTCCAGGAGTTGGAGGAGATGATGGTATATATACTACTTAATAGTAAAATATTATATCATATTATAGATAGTAACATATCCAATATTACTAGCCTGGGCTTATTTGATTGTAGACTTAATTTTGATTAATCTTAGATTGTGGTTTCGCAATAACCTGATAATGAAACTAATTCGACTAATACACAGTTCGTACTCGTTTATTACACACAAAATTGAACAGATGCGACAGGGTACTTCAGCTGCGGTTCCACAGGCATCTCCTTCGACTGCGGCTCCGCAAGCCACTACCTCGGCTGCAGTTGCGCAGACCACTCCTGCAGCTCCACAGCCCGCTCAGACTCCTGCACTGTCCGCTCCTTCATTGGTCGAGTTTTTGACGACTCAGGGTTGCACCGACGAGTAGATGCTCCAGATTACATCGATTATCAGAGATGGAGGAGCTGGACCGAGCTAAGGTAGCTTTATTTATATTTTTGAGAATGTATATACTTATCTGATATATATTGTATAAATTTTGGACGATAATGGTTGGTGGTTGTTTGCTTGTTCACGATGGTTTATCCTGATATCGTATTATGTTTGTCTATTTCTTTTATATATTATGCGTGAGATGTTGATTATGAATATTTCTGTATTTGGTTATATGATATATATATTATTGTGCACAGGACGGGTTAAAAATAGGAAGCCATTTTTTTTTTAAAAAACCTGATATTATATCCCTACGGATTAATCCGTAGGGCCAGCTGTTGCACCTACGGATTAATCCGTATGTCCACAGTTTGCCCATACATATTTATCCGTAGGGACAAAATATCAGGATAACTGGCATTTTGCCCCTATGGACTCAGTAACAGGCGTTACACTTGTCCCTACGGATATATATGTAGGGGCTTATATCTGGACATACGGCTAACTCCGTAGGGGCTGGAAGTTTCCCCTATAGATAGCACCGGAGGGGCAAGTATTTTATTTTATAAACCACTAAATTAAATAAATATTTTCTCCCTACGGAATACACCGTAGGTACATAGTCCCCTACGCGTGAAACCGTAGGGGCAATTTTTACTCCATAGGGGTATATTCAGGACGAAAACTTGCACCTGCGGCCATTGCACCTATGGAGAATTTTCGAGCCCCTACGATTATATCCGAAGGGGCAGTGCTTTGCTCCTACGTACGGATAAAGCCGTAGGGGCAACCTCTTATTGTAGTAGTGTCTATCCCTGGTCATTCCTTCATCTTATTCATTATCTCCTCTCTTGCTGTGCTGCTGGCCGTCTCCACCAACCACCACTGTCATTAAGGTTTTAATTAATTATTAATAACTATTGAACATAATAAAACGATTATAATTAATTTTATTAATTAGTTGTATTCATTATAAGGGCAAAATGGCCATTTCACATGAACAATTAACGCTTTCAAGATCGACCAACGTTGACCGTCAGTCATGGTTATTTTTTTTGAGATATCAAAGTTTTTGATATATAGTTTGTGGCCAAACTCTGAAAATATTTGTTAAATTTTATTTTAAATAAATAAGCCACAAATTGATAAAGTGGATAACCCATACACCAACAAGAATAGGTAGCTTTGAAGCCAAAACCTAAGTTTCAAAATCGCTCTCACTAGCCATCTACATTTTCTGTTTATTTCATCACTGACAATGAACAGTACCAAGATGTCTCTTACTGTGTCCAAAAGGTCATTGTTTCCACTTTCCGGTTCTACATTCTAAAACAGGGAGACGAGCCAGCAGCCTGTGTAAAATCCAAGAAATTTTAGTTGTTTTCCCCTAACATAAAGTCCAAGAATTTTTGGAACCATGTATATAATTTCAAAATGAATTATCCATTAACTTCCAAAAATACAGCACACAAATCAATCCTAGAGTTTTATTTCTTCTAATCTAAGCTAGTCTATATAGTACATGAACTCTTGAACCCATGCTAGTACAATCTAGAGAAAGGAGCCTTAAAATTTAAAGAAATGCATGTGAGACAATAGTTCCATCAGATCAAATTCCAGGGTTCGCGGCACTTCTTCAGCCTGCAGCACAAGGGTTCCAAGATGCAGCATCATCTGATCAATGTGTGTTACTTTGCACTGATATATGTTACAGAAATTGTTTCCGGGCCCAAATTTGGAAAGTTGACTTACTTTTGAACCCACAAGTTTCCAAAATTATAAAAAAAACCAATACATACAAAATACACATGTTTCAAGTCCATATTTGATTTGTGTATTATACTTAGGATAATTTTCAAAAATTCCATATTTACCCATATTCGTTTAAATCAAACATACATATGTTTATTCTCTAAAAATAATTATTTATATGATTTCCTTTAGTGACAACTGTAGTTTGTATCTTCTTCCTCGGTGCTTATCTCTAACACTACTACAGATCTCCCTATGGCAACGGTCTTATCCGTTACCATAACCAATTTGGGTAACGGGTATGACCGTTACAGATCCGTTACCCAAAACCCCGTAACCATAGGTCCGGTAATGAATTAGCCCATTGCCATAGATAAATATGGTAACGGTTTAAAACGTTACCATGGAGGAGGCGTTACCAATTTTGGCTCAGAATATTAAACCAATCCTGGATAGAGTTCACATCTGTGGTAACGGTCATAACAGTTACCATTTGAAAAAGTAACTGTTCAAACCGTTACAATTAGGAAAATATGGTAACTGTTGTCACTGTTACATATCTCATAAGCTAACGGATACCTGATGTCTTTCATGTATAAGCTAGCTGATACCCTTATGGTAACGGTTATGCCTGTGACCATATGGATGTGGTCACGGTTATAACCGTTACCGTTGAAGAACTAATGTTTTTTTAGAAACAGAAAATTCTGTGCCCCACGCGCGATACTTTCAATCACAAATAACAACAGATAATAATATTTAGAATATCAAATCACACGCAGTTATAATAAGAAACAAGTAATATTAATCGAATCGCAAGCGATAACAAACAAAAAATATATACAATTCATAGAATCAAAAAACCAATCAACAATCAAATGTTTGTATCAACAAAAAAATAAGTTTATGACCCACGGGACGATTCACCTTTATCGTCCCATGGCCTGAAAAAACTCACTAACTCCTCCCGTATGGTTTGGCGGCTGGACTCATCGTGCGACTGCCTCAGATCCCGGACCTTCGCCGTAAGGTTCTACAGTAGCTTCCACGTCTGCTGATGCTCATGCTGATATTGCGCTACCTAATTGCGGAGCTAACGGATCTCCTCCTGCGACATAGCTACTGCATCCGTCCGCATCAGGGTCACGGCATACTCGTTGACAGACGCACGCCTGGCAAAGTGTCATGGGTTCCGGTACTAATCCCGCGCTCAAAGCCACCATGATGCCCGCCGGATAGCGAATCCAGGATATGGGTAATGGCGGTAATCGGGTCGTCAGGGCCAAGCCCTAAGACGTTCGTCCTCTCCTGGAACTGGGTCTGTAAAGAATACACACACGTGTTAACTTAAAATACAGAATAAATTTAATTATATGAAACTTACCATGTACTCGTCCGTGCCCCTGTGCAATGCGGACCATCCCTTAGCAGCATTGTAGTTGACAGGGTCTTTTCGTTTCTGCAATAAAATTAGGATTTATTTTAATAAGTAATTTGCGACAAATAAAACATATATTCTTAAATGTAGAAATACTCACGAGCCGGCGCTTTGCGTCCTTGGATCGGGGCAGTGCAGTTTCTAACGCCGTTGTTCCGGTTCTTCTTGTTGCGAACCGACGCCGCCTTGCTAATATAAAGAATAATATATTATATAATTCAAAATATGATATCGTGTTGTATTATTATAATCTTAAAAATTAAATTTATATCTAAACATTCTCACGCTCATAATAATATGCGATGAGCCGTGGCCAATCCTCTCTCGGGAATCCAATGCTACGGCATCCATCATCGCACTCCGCTCCTCCTCAGTCGCCGCGGCCCAGGAAATGTAATGACGCGTCTTTACATCACTTCGGCGTCTCCTTTTGAAAACCTGACACTCGGATATGACCCAGGTAATGGTGCGATGTGGATCGAACGGCACATGCATGACATCCTCGCCGGTGACGTCGATGAATCTGTAATGTCCCTCAGCCTGAAATTACAAAATTTTAAGTAAATAAATAAATATATATGACGACGATTGAAATTTCAATGTATAAAAAGGTATGTGATACCGTGCGTTCACAAAAAACTGTCGAACTAACTCGGTCTCGTGCAGGTTCCACCTCTGAAGAAGCGGGTACTTATAGTAAGTACGGATCTCCACACCCATATAGTCCCCGCACTTGGTCGAGTAATCACCAACAGGCACACCCTGGCTTTAAAGTCTACCCTAACACCAGCAAGGGGTCCAAGTGGTATCAAGTATGCCAAATTCAATTTTTTATGGCTCTAAGCTAGACTATCCAAGATCTTTAGCTAGATGATTAGGGTTTAGTTTTGATATCTAGTAAACTATGAGAAAGTGAAAAGTGGATATACCCTCGTAGATCGAGTCCTTCACTTCATATGCTCCGTGTAGTAGTCCCGCGACTCCACTAGGCTCCACTTGAAATTTTGGACGAGCTTCCTCCGATTAACTTCGTGCCGAAGATGATCCACGTGAAATCCCTCCAACTCAAGCTACATGTACACTAAACTCTTTAGCGTAGTAAATACGCTACACTCGATCGCTAGTCAAGTGCAGGATGGTGAAGTAGGGGATGTTAAAGCTCACAAGTTTGTGTTCAAGCTTCATGGTTTACATCACATGTGAAGGTTGAAACTTGAACCATGACATTGAGGAAGAAGAAGAAGCTAAAGAGCATGAGAGCAATATGGGAGCAACTCAAGAAAATGGCCAAGTGTTGAGAATGAAGTAAGAATCAATGGCCATACTTGACCCTCACTCATTCAAGCATGGAATTTAGCAATATAAAATTACAACCATACTTGAATAGTGAGTCAAGATGAATAAACAATGAATAAAACCTATGCTTGCAACCAAGCTCTCATTTTCCACCTCATTTCTATTTTTCTCAAAAATAGAAATCATGCCATGCTACATATATATATATATATATATATATATATATATATATATATATATATATATATATATCTCATATATATATATATATTATATCATATAAGAAAATATTTAGTGAGCTAATGATATTAGTTAAGATATAATTATATCAAATATAATATATATCGCATTATTAAATCAACACTTGATTTAATAATCCGGTTATATCACATATGACCGACTAATATCATTTATCTGAATATCACATTATCAAATCAACACTTGATTCGACAATCTGATTATATCACATATAACCGAACCGATAACAGATAACTACCAGATTAAAATACGGTATCACATACACGTATTTAATCAGGCCCACAAACATATCACATATGTGTCCTACTTCGTTTTGCTCGAATCAGGGAACTTCTGTGTGGGACTCTAAAGACTCGTCAATACGCCAGCAGTAGGTGATGATCACATCAGTCACCTACAAGCCGTCAGTGGTACTAGCTGGACGTAACGGCTACTCGGGTATTGAGCGATATGAAGATCAACGAGCAAGTTTATCCATACTCTCTATGAAGCCTATCAGTAACACTACCGTACAGTCCGGTCTTTTCGTCTGATATGTCGCATATCATGTCTAGGGGTGGTAAACGTCAGACCCCAGTAACGTGATAAGTCATGCCGATGTATGGCCTATAACGGTTCGAGAAACCATTGATAACTCTTATAAGTAAATCTCGGCAGCAGCCCCGGCCAGGGACTTCCAGTTATTGCCAATCGAGTATAGCGCAACATCAACCCCCAATACCGGGAGAGACGAAACACCTCCTATCGCTCATTGCCGTTATGTGACTCGGGACTGTACCCAAAATCCACATGTTTGCACAACTCCTCTTGAGCGTGGTAGGGAGGAAATCAAAGTACAGTGGGAGCCACACAAAACTCTATAACGATCTTGGGTCTACAGACTAACCTGTACTAGTGTCACCAGAGGACTGCTGTCTGACGATAGGTATACTACCACATAGGAGGCCTTGGCGACTCCTGTTCGGTGTACCCATTCTCTAATGAGCACCTGTCTACAATCTTTGATGTCACACACCAATGGTTGTGGGATCAACTATCGCTCTCTAAGGGACAAGAAACGTACACACTAGTCTACTCTGAAATATCGATGCCCTAGTCTCGATATTCTCTAGACTAGGATCTGATTAAAAGATGTACTTTTGGACCGCCCTTGCCCCACTAGTGTTCCCCTCCGAAAGACGGCGCGACACCGCGTCTTGCCTGAGATTCGGGGCAGATGCTAATAGGTGCTATCCGTCCACCTCTCCGAAGATGCCAAGTTGATTTATGGCACCACGTATCGAAGGTTTAGACGGATGCGTCCGATGTAGCAGACTTCGTCAGATTCCCCCTCGTTTGAGGGGTTTTTGATTGTGGGGACGCTCTTCCCTGCAGGCGCAAGCCCCTGCAGTTAATTGTGCTACCGCATTGCGGTAACAACTTTCTCCTTCTCCAGATGGTCACTTCGTGTCGTGGGTGTTTGTTTTGTATTTTGTTGCCCGTGGATTGTTTACGGAGACTGAGTTATGTCGTCGCCCGTAGGGCGTGGACTAGTCCAAATCCGTATTTATCTTAGATTTGGGTTTGGGGGTTTGGTTTAAGGATACGTTAGCCATATTTGAGGCTAAGATCAACTCAAACGTTTGTTAAGGATACGTTAGTCCAGTTTGAGACTAAGATCAACTTAACGGGATCGTTTAGATCCGACAAAAGAGCATTTGGGCTCTATTGTTCCAGTTTAGGGACATAGTGGTCCATGAATGTATGGCCGTCGGGACCCATCACCTCTCTGACGACGTTGAAGGATTACAACGACGGATGTCAGAGGAGTTCAGGGATGTACCCTCGAGCCAGAGTTAATTGGGGGGATTTATAGTCCACTCTGTTTGAAGGTTCAAGGATACGTTAGCCATCTTTGAGGCTAAGATCAACTTAAACGGGACCGTTTAGATCCGACAAAAGAGCATGCGGGGCTCTATTGTTCTAGTTTAAGGGCATTACGGTCCATGGGTAGTTTAAGGACATTGCGGTCCATTGTTAGTTTTAAGACATCTCGGTCAAGGTTAAGGACGTCGTAGTCCATGGGTTTAAGGACCCCACAGTCCATTGTTAGTTTTAAGACATCTCGGTCAAGGTTAAGGACGTCGTAGTCCATGGGTTTAAGGACCCCACAGTCCATTGTTAGTTTTAAGACATCTCGGTCAAGGTTAAGGACGTCGTAGTCCATGGGTTTAAGGACCCCACAGTCCGGTATGTGCTCTGGATGCTTCACACAGGTTCACTGCCGCGCTTGGCGAGGACCAGGCTCCGCTCTGGACGTTTTCCACGGGGTCAAAGAGTGACATTATCCGCGTTCCACGTAACCAGGAATTTGCATTAGACATGAGTTTAAGGACCCCACAGTCCATATCAATGTGTGGTCGTCGGGACCCGTCACCTCTTTGACGGCATTGAGGGATTACAATGCCAAGTATCAAAGGAGTGAAGAGATGTACCCTAGGACCGGAGTTGATTAAATAGCCCTTGGCCCAATTTGGGGTCAAGACGAATTAATTATGTTATGAGTCCATTGGACCAGTTAATCACAAATTGAGGACTTATGGCCATCTTGGGCTAAGTCCAATCAGGAGAGGCTTTGCCTCCATCCATTTAAGCCAATTGGGCCGAAGTCTAGTGTTAAACACTACAGAGCAGTCAGTGTTGAACACTGGGAATGGGGTTGACAAGTTAGTGTTTAACACTAAGAGAATATTTGGTGTTGAACACCAGCAACAATGTTTTTTCAGGTTAGTGTTAAACACCAAGGTAATCAGTGTTGAACACTGCAAATGAAGATCTCAGATTAGTGTTTAAACACTAAGGTAATCAGTGTTGAACACTGCAAATAAAGCTTTTTAATTAGTGTTGAACACTAAGGCCCAACAGTGTTTTAACACTGGGTTCGAGAGTTTTAGTTTAGTGTTTAAACACTAAGGTAAGAGGGGTCACGTGGCAGCACGCGAGAGCGCCCTCCCTTCCTTTGTTCTGCTGAGATTATCGCGTCTTCCAGAGCATCACGTGCCATCACGTGATGGGCATTCAAATGCCTATGGATTAGAGCTTCTGCTAAGGGTCACGTGGGTCACGTGGGGTGCTGCCTCAAAGGGGCTTTCTGTAGCTCTCTTGGGGGGGTCACGTGATGACACGTGACCCTGCCTCTAGGTATTTTGTTTAGAGGCTTTGTTAATCTTCTTTTAGGAATTAAATTCCTCGAACTATAAATTTTAGAGGAATTAAATTCCTACTTCCTTTCGAAGACTTTGTTTTCTGGAATAGAGTTTAACTCTGAATTT
This sequence comes from Agapanthus africanus, assembly GCA_030015575.1. Lineage (NCBI taxonomy): Eukaryota > Viridiplantae > Streptophyta > Magnoliopsida > Asparagales > Amaryllidaceae > Agapanthus > Agapanthus africanus. The sequence continues at coordinate 498,171,341 of JASDDO010000001.1, read as the reverse complement.
TCTGTAGGAATTAAATTCCTCATATACGTGAAGGGCTGAATAGGGTTAAACCCTAATAAAAGTTTTTAAGGAGTTTAAACTTCCATCCTCTGTATGATTAAGGGAATTAAATTCCTGCTGTTTCAACAGAACTAGGTTCTTAATTAGGGTTAAACCCTGTTTCTTTTTTGTTCTGGAGGAATTAAATTCCCATAATATAGGGTCAAGCCCTCCTTTTATTTTAAAGGAATTAAATTCCTATAGTTCTGTGAGAATTAAATTCTCATGCTTGCATCCCTTCTCCATGTTTTGGATCTGCATGGCAGGATCTCAACCGATTGAGAATTAAATTCTCAACCTTAAGGGGAGATGTGCACTTTGCAGATCCTCCATCAAAGAGAGAAGAAATATGTTCTTCTGTTTCCACATTATCAGAGTTAAACTCTGTTGAGAATTAAATTCTCTTTCTTTCAAAAGGCCGTCCCTTTCTTACCTAGGGTTTTTTCGCAGAAGATCCGAGTCTTTTCAAAGTATCAAAGCTCTTCTCCTTTTTTTTTTCTTCTCTGTGCATCTATCCGTATGTATGTTTCTTGGCTCCTATTTATAGGAGAAGCAGCCGAATCAATCAGTTTTTTGACGAATCTTCATTGAGATTTGATTTGCATTCATCATTCATTTTGGACCTTTGGATTATTAGGTGAATTTTATTCACCATTGGATTTTAAATCCAGAGATTCTCCCTTGTTATTTTGGTTAGATTTAAAGGGGAAATCTTTCCAAACCCGAGATTTTCCCATAGATAGATGATATTTCATCACCTCTGAATCTTTAATTTGATTGGTTCCAGATAGTTGCTTTCTTTTGGAAAGATTTAAATCTCCTTCAGAATTTAATTCTGTTAACACAATGGGCTTTGAAAGCCGGTCACGTGTGACCACGTGACCCATGGTCACGTGTGAGCACGTGACCCCCTTTGGCATGAGCCTTTTCCTTTCTTTTGCGCTCTGTCTTCTGATCGCTGCCTAAGCGTCACGTGCTACCACGTGACCCCTGGTCACGTGTGAGCACGTGACCCTTGTTTGAACTCTCTGTCTTCGGTTCTTCTGGAGAACGAGTCTGCTGTCTTGAACGTCACGTGCCAACACGTGACCCTGGTCACGTGGGGACACGTGACCTCTTCTGAAGCCTTTTCTTGACTTGATCAGAGAACTTGTATGCTTTTGACGCTTGCGTTTAAATGTCACGTGTCGCCACGTGGCCCTGGTCACGTGGGAGCACGTGACTCTTTCTGAAGCCCATTTTCTTCAGCGTAGTCAGGAAACTGCACTTGACTTGATGATGCCTTTTAGGTGTCACGTGCCAACTCGTGACCCCTTTTTGAAGCTTTTCCCAGAAGCTTTCCTGATTTTAAATCAGGAAACAAATGCCCCCACAGCGTTGTTCTCACGTATCTGCACGTGAGTGCAACGCTGTCACCTCTTGTGACCGTTGGATTCCTCTAGGGATCTGGGGAGACGAAGCGTTTCCATTGCCTTCTATAAATACCTCTGTCTCTTCATAGGAGCCTTCACTTTGCCCATCTTCTTCTTCTGAGAACTTTTTCTGAGAATTTAATTCTCTTCTTCCAGAGCTTAGTTCTCTGTTTTAAAATATTTTCAGAGTTTAACTCTGCTCAAAAGGAATCCTTTTTCCTCAGGTAATGTTCTTGGACAACGATGGACCTTCACATTTTCCTGGATTTTAAATCCAAAACAAGGGTTTTTACCCTTCTTTCTTCATATTTTCCATAAGAACATGAAACTGTTTAATCTTTCAACTGTAGATCTCTTAGGGTTTAGATGATCTTTGAAGAGATGATGATGGCGGTTCAAACCCATGGAATTTAATTCCATCAAAAAATGTTTTTGGGAATTTAATTCTCTTTTCTTAATAAGGAATTCAATTCCAACGAAGAACTCGATTTCTTCACACAGAGGCTTCCTGTGGTCTCTTGGCCCAAGGTTGTTCTTCCTGCAATTAATGCAATGGGGGCTTTGTAATGATGTCTTTTTGTGTGAATTCAATTCCTTTGATTTTATTGGATCCACTGTAGAGCCCGAGACAGATCCTGTTGGGGGGATGTGCATGGCCATCATTTTTATTAAATGAGGATATTCCCTTTTGTTTTATTGTAACTGTTTGGTCTCATTATCAATGAGCCGTCATCCGGATTCTGTGGGGCCCATGTGTTTTATAGCCAATGGTCCCAGGAAACTTTGCTGTTGCTTTCTCCCACTAGTCTTCATGTTCATGCATGAATAAACATCGCTGACTTTCCTTTTAACGGTTTTCTTTTATTGGATTTCAGGTGCGATGGCTTCTGCTCCACGCTTTCCCTTTTCTCGCTCGGAGGCGGCTTTTCCTCAGTCACCGTCTGATGAGGAAGCGATAGCGATGATTCGGGCTCATGACCCGAACTGCACCAACCTTCTTCAGTGGGGGTCTTGGTATAGTCAGATTATTCAGGGTCGCCGGAGTTTTCTCTGCGCGGTGCCAACGGAGCCTACTTTCCCCTTTTTACCGATGGATCCTCCCAGGACAGCTTTTGCTGTGGAAATGCCCAACTGGACTCCAACGGGGAGGCTTGAGCCTTCGACGACCGGTATTCCGAATCATCCGATTCCGGCCATAGACATCCTGGGGCGGCGTATCTGCCAGGGTGAGGCCCACCCGTGGGGGCAAATTTATAAGATAGGGCTCACTCCCAGGCATCCTACGGGCTACCTTCTCTGGGCTCGCTACATCCTTTCCGCCCATCGAGCGCGGTTGCAGAAAGTTGGGCTTTATCAGGCCATATATGCGTCACTGTTCCATTACAAGTCCCCGCATGCCTGGTGGGTCAAGGCGTTTTTGAACCAGTGGAATCTTCCCACTAATACTTTTCTTCTGGGGGATCGCGAGGTCTCGATCTCTCTTGCAGAATTTTATGAAATCTCAGGATTGCCAATCAGGGGCGCACTGTATGAGGAGTTGTTGCCTTCTGACGAGTATGTCTTCGAGCCCGAGTCTGCACCGATTGACGGCCTGTCCGCTGAGAATGCTGTTCGCCATAAGCGCCCCAGCTTGATCAAGGCGCTGGGTATTTTTGATCAATTGTTCACTGAGTCTGAGGAGCAGGGTGTTACTTTTAAAAGCTTCATTTCCTGCTTCCTTCGTGAGGATATCATATCGAAGACTGCTCCGAAGTTTGCTAACATCAGAGACCCCTTTGGGTTTGGTCCGAAGAAGCTACCGACTGCTGAATCGGACCTGCCACAATATTATATTCCCATCGTGTCGCCGATGTCTTTTGAGTCCGTTGCAGCACCCGGTATGGATGAAGAAACATTCTTTGTGGGGTTTGTCAGTGTTTGGCTTAGCTGGTTTGTTATCCCGATGCATCGCCGCTTCATGAGAGCCTCGGTCATCTACCCGGCTCATCGTATTGCTGAGGGGACGCGGTTGGCCATCGGCATCCCGGCCTTGGCACACCTCTATAATGGATTGGGCACCGCAGCTAATACTTCTACGCCTGGCGTGGATGTGGTGAACTTTTCGCTTCATTATTTCACGTCCTGGATCGAAATGCATGTATTGGGGGCGTTCGCCATGCATCAGAGGCCCTCATTTTACGATGCCTACCCCTTTCCACGACTTATGCGGCTAGTGGATGCTTCTGCCGCCGACCCGACTCAATTCGGGGCCATTCGGGTGCTAATTTCTCCTCATGCCACCGCTGGCGGGTTGGTTTTTACTGATCGGGTCTTGTCTACTCCTTCGGGTCCTGTCCAACAACTCTGGGACCAGTCGAAAGACAACGCACCTTCTCTGAAGCCCCGGGAGGCCACGCATTTGTATGCAATCAGACCGGGTTACTTGGTGTTTCGCCAGGACAATGCGGCTCTTTTCATGCGGTACAATCCGCATCGATTTGCCCGGCAGTTCGGATACGACCAGGGTGTTCCTTTCGAGGCTTTTATGGTCGCCCCGATCCCTTCGCTTGATGCTGTTCGCGATGCTGCTCATCATTTTATGAGGCTGAACACCGGCTCTTATTTCATGGTCCCTGAAGCTGAGTACATGCCTCGATGCGTGGGCGCGTTTACGGGCTGGTATCTTCATCGGGTCAACCCAATCATTCTCGAGGAAAGGAGGGTGCTTCTTGGCCACGATGCCCCTCCTCTGGCTCCTGGGGCTGAGTTACGACCGAGGGTTCCAGTCCGCTTTCCTTTGAGGGAGATTGGCACCGCGCTCATTCCAGGGGAGTCCGGGGTAGACCTTACTCCGATAGCTGGTATGCCTTTGGGTTCTCGCTCACGGGGTAAGCGGGCTCCGGTAGTAGTACCCCCGCCGGTGGCGGCGCCAACCCCCGTGGTGTCGATGATGGCGGTATCGTCCTCGGTTGTGGCACTGAGCGATAGAAACAAGGATGAGGGCGCTGAGGGCGATGTGGGCCAGCGCCGCCCTAAGGCTTCGCGAGGGAGGAAGCAGTCATCCTCGGCGACCGGCTCCGGGTCTAAACGGCGGAAGAAAGCGGCTACTGCCCCGCTTGATTCTGTGATGGAGTCTGAGCCTATCCTTGAGGACGAACCATTGGCCGTGCAAGAGTCGGACGCTGGACTTCTCTTCCCGAGTTCAGTGGATGAGGAGGCTGCGCAGTTGGCCGAGGCCATACGGCGCTCAAAAGACGCGTCTCACAACGCCAAGGTTCCGAAGAAGTCTTACCCCGCTGTAATTTTCTACGAAGACCCTTCGTGGATTCGGCGGCGATTTATCGGCCCTTTGGAGGAATGGGGGGAGAGGGCTTTGAAGCAGGCCGCTTCAGAAGACGCAGCTGATGCACTTTCTTTGTGGACTGGCGGTCATGAGTCTACGCTCGAACCCCGGCGAGCCCACCTCCTTGAGAAGGAGCAGCGGCTTGAAGAAGCCATATTGAGGGCTTCTTTGCGTATAGGTATGTTGTGTTTCTTTTATAGTTTTTCCGATCTTTTATGCCCGTGCATATATATATCATTATTCTTATTTGCATCGTGCAGAGTCTTCGACGCTGGGGGAGCTCCCCACGGGCCCACTAAAGCTAAAGCCCGCCAAAATTCTCAATGAGGCATTGCTGGATGTGGAGGGGGCTGACGAGGCTGCTCCTCTCATGGTGGAACTTCCAGCGGCGGTTCTTGGCCAGGGCGTGCTTGCCCCTTTGGAGGAGGCTCCTTTGGAGGCCGACGCCCCAATGACTCCTACTGCGAGTGGCCCAAAGGCTGGGAGCGAGGTAGTCGGGATTACTCTCCCTTTGTTGGAGCCTGAGGTCATGGCGGAGAACGTTGAGGCTGCTATCCCCCCGGCTCAGAATGGGAGGACTGTTGAAGGTATTCCTCTGTGTTTTAATTTAGCAACCCCTTCATAGTCTGAACTCTTTTATCTTTTCCAGAATTGCGCGGTTTGGCGGCCACGATCGCGGATCTGTCGCCTCGACAGTCATTTCAGCGTTTATTGGAGATGGCAGCTCCGCAAGCGATCCCCCCTCAGCGCATTGTCCTTTCGTCTGGGCAAGGTTGGTGTCGTCCATCCCTTCTCATAGCATCGTCGTTATTTTTGCGTACTGACATTGACGTTTCTTGCAGTTCTGGAAGCCGATGACGAGGTCGAGATTCTCGAAGGGCCAGGGGAGCCTTCAGCTCCTGCTTGTACGACTGTCGGTGAGTGCCATTTCATTGCACTCTTACTCGTTCCTTGCTTAAGAATTTTGTTGACGTCTTTTAAATTTAAACAGCTCTGCCAGTCTCCACGGCGTTGGAGTCGCGCATCGTGATGCCACCCGGCCCTTATGCCTTGCGGGCTTCAGAACGCTTGGCCCAATTAAGCCTCGTCTCCTTGTCGTCTCTGATCGAGGAGCTTCGTGCTGGCAGCACGACCACGGCTGAAGCGTTCGCTGCCGAGGCTAACGGTTCTCTTCCTTTTCTTGCCACCTACCACAGCGAAGAGGTGGTGCGAGTCTGGGTGGAGTTCTGCCGGCGAGTGGAGGCTTGCCTGCACACTCTCGAGTGTTCTCGCCTTTCCCCGGAGGCCGTGGCTGCAAAGGCGGAGTTACGAGGGCTGATAGTACGGTGCGCGGCCAACATGACGTCATGTGAGAAGAGGCTCGGTCGCAAGTTCTCGGAAAGGGAGCTAGCCTCCAAGGCGCTGAGCGAGCTTCAAGCCAATCTCACAGCCAGGGCCAACAAAGCGTATGAACTCTGGCGGGTGCTTCAGGAGTCCATCAAAGAGGTGGTGGCTCTCGATAAAGCTGCCATGTTCACTCGTGAGAGGGTCGAGGCTCATAAGGCCACTGAGAAAGAGCTTGAAGCCCGGCTCGCTTCGTATCAGGCTCAGCAAGCTCAAGCGGAGGCTCGTCTTCTGGAGATCTTGCGTCATGAAGCCGTGGCTCAGCAAAAGCAGGATGAGCTGACCAAGCTGCTGAATCGCCCGCCGGCCTGAAACATTTGTATCTTTTTCTTCCCTTTTGTACATACTCATGGATGAGAGTATTTTCTTTTTGTTTCTTTCATGAATTGTACTTTGTACCCATTTTGGTTTATGAATAAAAGATACATTTTTTCTTGTCAATGATGTGTCTCCTTTTCATTGAATGTATTCTGTGGGTATTCTATCTTGATCTCCTTGCAGGACAGCAATGGCTCAGGACTCAGGGTTAAGATCTGCTTCCTAAGGCTTTTGCATCTTATGAGCCACGAGGGTCTCATAAAGAGTTTTTCTCCCTACAGGTCGAGAGGATCCCATAGGTGTGAGTTCTTCTTAAAGATCGTGAGGATCCTTAAGCGGGTTTTCCCTTGAGAGTCGTAAGGACCTCACAATAGAGTTTTTCTTCCTTACAGGTCGTGAGGGCCTGCAAGTGCCGGATGTGATCACCCTTATCCGTATTTCACGGAGTCGGGAGTTTCTCAAGGTATCGTAGTTTAAAGACGTCACGGTCAAGGTTAAGGACCTCATAGTCCGTGGATTTAAGAACTCCACAGTCCGCTGTTAGTTTTAAGACATCACGGTCAAGGTTAAGGACCTCATAGTCCGTGGATTTAAGGACTCCACAGTCCGGTGTTTGGTTGCAGGGACCCGTCACCTCTTTGAAGACGTTGAGGAATTACAACGCCGGGCATCAAAGGAGTGAAGAGATGTACCCTTAAACCAAGGCCAAGTCTGTAGGGAATCGGGGTGGTTGATCGTTAGTTTTAAGACATCACGGTCGAGGTTAAGGACGTCATAGTCCATGGATTTTAAGGACTCCACAGTCCGGTATTTGCTCTGGATGCTTCACACGGGTTCACTGCCGTGCTTGGCAAGGACCAGGCTCCGCTCTGGACGTTTTCCACGGGGTCAAAGAGTGACATTATCCGCGTTCCACGTAACCAGGAATTTTGCGCTAGATGCTTCACACGGGTCCACTGCCGCGTTAGGCGAGGACTAGGCTCCGCTCTGGATGCTTCGCACGGGTTCACTGCCATGCTCTGCGAGGACCAGGATCCGCTCTGGACGTTTCCCACGGGGTCAAAGAGTGACATTATCCGCGTTCCACGTAACCAGGCATTTTGCACTAGATGCTTCACACGGGTTCACTGCCGCGTTAGGCGAGGACTAGGCTCCGCTCTGGATGCTTCGCACGGGTTCACTGCCTTGCTCTGCGAGGACCAGGATCCGCTCTGGACGCTTTCCACGGGGTCAAAGAGTGACATTATCCGCGTTCCACGTGACCAGGAATTTTGCACTAGATGCTTCACACGGGTTCACTGCCGCGTTAGGCGAGGACTAGGCTCCGCTCTGGATGCTTCGCACGGGTTCATTGTCATGCTCTGCGAGGACCAGGATCCGCTCTGGACGTTTTCCACGGGGTCAAAGAGTGACATTATCCGCGTTCCACGTGACCAGGAATTTTGCACTAGATGCTTCATACGGGTTCACTGCCGCGTTAGGCGAGGACTAGGCTCCGCTCTGGATGCTTCGCACGGGTTCACTGCCATGCTCTGCGAGGACCAGGATCCGCTCTGGACGCTTTCCACGGGGTCAAAGAGTGACATTATCCGCGTTCCACGTGACCAGGAATTTTGCACTAGATGCTTCACACGGGTTCACTGCCGCGTTAGGCGAGGACTAGGCTCCGCTCTGGATGCTTCGCACGGGTTCACTGCCATGCTCTGCGAGGACCAGGATCCGCTCTGGACGCTTTCCACGGGGTCAAAGAGTGACATTATCCGCGTTCCACGTGACCAGGAATTTTGCACTAGATGCTTCACACGGGTTCACTGCCGCGTTAGGCGAGGACTAGGCTCCGCTCTGGATGCTTCGCACGGGTTCACTGCCATGCTCTGCGAGGACCAGGATCCGCTCTGGACGCTTTCCACGGGGTCAAAGAGTGACATTATCCGCGTTCCACGTAACCAGGAATTTTGCACTAGATGCTTCACACGGGTTCACTGCCGCGTTAGGCGAGGACTAGGCTCCGCTCTGGATGCTTCGCACGGGTTCACTGCCATGCTCTGCGAGGACCAGGATCCGCTCTGGACGCTTTCCACGGGGTCAAAGAGTGACATTATCCGCGTTCCACGTGACCAGGAATTTTGCTGAATGTATCCGCATTTCACGGGGTGAGGGTTTGACTGTTGGCGATATGTATACCACCGAGCCATGGAACTGGGAGTGGTCGCTGTTCCGCTTAGCTTGAAGTTGTGTTCGTTGTTACGAGACGATCTCCAGGTTATTTGTGAACCGTCGAGATTTTGCTTCCTCTCATGACGAAACCTGGGGGGAGGAGTATGATCCCTTCTTTGTTTGCGCCCCTGGATTGTATACAGGGATTGTTGTAGTATCACTTGTAGGGCATGCATTTTATTTTTATTTTATTTCTTTTCCCGCGATGCTCTATCATTTCAGCTTTTTATATCGCGAAAATCGCGACTGCCCAATCATTTCGGCTATTTTTCGCGGTGCCCAATCATTTCGGCTGTTTATTTATTTTTACTCGCTGCTTTTTATTGCGAGTTGCCCCATCATTTCGGCTATTTTGTAGGCATGTGTGGCTTGCTGGCTTTTTCGCTACAAGCTCGGATTTTGGACGCCGATTTCGGCATCAGCATCGCTGCAACTGGGACGTTGCCAGGAGCGAATCATCATTTGCCACGAAAGAATTTGTGATTTGATACCGGTTTAGGTGTCAGCATCGCTGCAACTGGAATATTGCCAGGAGCGAATCATCATTTGCCTCTGTCGGTGTTGAACAAAGGTGGCTTAGCAAACAGGGTTAAGGTCCTGCCGACTAAGGCTTTTGACTTCATGAGCCGTAAGAGTCTCACAAAGGTATTTCTCCCTACAAGTCGTGAGGATCTTGCAGGTGTATTTTCTCCTTAGGGATCGTGAGGATTCCTAAGTGTATGTTCCTCCGTAAGTCGTAAGGATCCTACAAGAGGGTTTTCACCTTATGGGTCGAGAGGACCCACAAGGGTTGGACTTTGCTGGGGAAATGTTTATTCGCGCCCGTGGATTGTATACAAGGGTCAGTATTGAGCCTCTTGTAGGGAAATATCGGAGGTTGTGGAGGATTTGCTTAAGAACAGGTTTAGGTTTCTGTAACTTAAGACTTTCAAATCTTATGGGCCGTGAGGGTCCCATAAGAGAATTCTCCTTACGAGTCGTAAGGATCTCGTAAGTGTATTTTCTCCTTAGGAATCGTGAGGATCCCCAAGTGTGTTGCTCCCTTGTGAGTCGTAAGGATCTCACGTAGGTGGTTCCTCCTTACAAGGTCGAGAGGACTCTGTAAGTGTCCTTTAACGAGGTTGCGCCCTTTCGGGTTTTCACAAACACTCGCCGGTAGTCTTGCTGTTTTTACTCACGGAGCCCTTTCGGGTTTTCATCCGTGCCCGTTTTGCTTATAGACATACCGTTTTTTTTATTCTTTTCACTTTTTTTTTTACAAGGTCGCGCCCTCTCAGGTTTTCACGAACACTTGCCGGCAGCCCTGCTGTTTTTACTCACGGAGCCCTTTCGGGTTTTCATCCGTGCCCACTTTGCTTATGGACATACCGTTTTTTTTTATTTTTTATTTTTTTATTTTTATTTTTTTTTTATCTTCTTTTTTTTCTTTGTTCATCCATCTCGTCGACCTAAGGGCGTTGCGGTAGTAGTTTTAGGGACGTTTCGTTCCGTCGATAGTTTAAGGACGTTTCGGTCCATCGTTAGTTTAAGGACGTTCCGGTCCGTTGTTAGTTTAAGGACGTTTCGGTCCGCCGATATGGGAAGGCTGGCTGCTGCTTGTAAAGTCTGAGCCTAGGAAGATAGTGAGCGGACATAGTCGTCGTCATCTATCATTGACCCAGGCTGTGGCTTATTAAGCATAGTATTTCTTTAAGAAGCGGCCGTTTATTGGCCTGAAAGGCCTTTCACCGTGCATGTCCATGAGTAGGTAGGCTCCACCCTGGTAGACCTTGTCTATGATATACGGGCCTTCATAGTTTGGCTCAAATTTTCCCCGCTTGGCACGATTGGGGATCATAGGTCTTTTGACCACTAGTACGAGTTCGCCTTGGCGGAATGTCCTCGGCCTGGTCAATCGTTCGTACGAGCGCGTCATCTTTGCTTTGTAGGCTTCTAGATGTTGTTGCGCTATGAGCCGGGTTTCGTCGAGGGCATCAAGCTACTCAAGCCGAAGGTGAGCATTTTCTTCGTTCGTCAGCTCGTGGTGGACTGCTACTCGTAGAGAGGGTAACTCTATCTCGAGGGGGAGCACTGCCTCCGTCCCAAACACCAACGCGTACGGCGTTGTGTTTGTGGCCGGCTTGAACGTAGTTCGGTAAGCCCAAAGGGCTTCTTGCAGCCTTTCGTGCCAGTCTCTCTTATTCCTGGAAACGGTCTTTTTTATGATCTTCGTCAAGGTCTTATTGAAAGCCTCGGCCAGACCGTTAGCTCGTGGATTGTAAACTGAAGAATATCTCCAGTCTATATTGTGCTGCTGTGCGAAGCGGCTAATCTTATGACTTCGGTAGGCCGGCCCGTTATCGGAGATAATCCGCCGTGGAGTTCCAAACCGATAGATGACGTGCGTCTTGAAGAAGTGGAGAATATTCTCTATCTTCACTTCCTTCAGCGGTACTGCTTCTGCCCATTTGGAGAAGTAATCGGTTGTCGCCAGGATAAAGCGGTGTCCCCGGGATGATGCTGGCTCAATGGGGCCGACTATGTCAGTCCCCCACATTTCGAATGGCCAACTAGCCAACGTCGGGTGCAGTGGATTCGGATGTTGGTGGATGAAGTAGCCATGGATCTGGCATGAGTGGCATTGCTTCGCATACTCGAGGCAGTCCTGGATCATCGTGGGCCAGTAATAACCCATCCGTTTAATTTTTAACTTCATCTTTGGGCCTGCTTGGTGAGAACCGCAAAGTCCATCATGAACTTCCTGAATGACTCTTTCTGCTTCGTCAGGTCCTAAGCATCTGAGCCATAGAGAATCAAACGATCTCTTGTATAGAATGTCGTTGACGAAAGCGAAGGATAGAGCTCGTTTCATGAGCTGATGTCTTGAGGACGCTTCTTCAGGCATTCGGTGGGACTTAAAGTAGTCTATGAAGACTTCCCTCCAGTCTTCGGCCCTCTCATGGTCTTTTATTTGTAAGGTCGTCTGCTCAGTCATTCCCTTTTCTTCGCATGATTCCGGAGATATTTCTGCCGGGGCGAGCACTCGACGGCTTTGTACCACGATTCTGACGTCATCGAGGTTCTCGTCAGCCAGTTCTTTAGCAAGTTTAGCCAACGCGTCTGCTTTGCTGTTTTCCGCGCGCGGTATGTTTTCCAAAGTATAGGAGGGAATTTGGGTCAATAGTTGTTGCACCCTTTCGCCGTACTTCACCAACTCCGGCTTGCACGTTTGGTAGTCACCATTTACTTGACTAACGACTAGCTGAGAATCCCCGTATATGAGGAGGTCTTCAATTCCCATGTTGATGGCGATCTCGAGGCCTGCTATCAGGGCTTCATATTCGGCTTCATTGTTTGTCCTCGGCTCTGTTAAGGAGAAGGCGAAGCGCATTATCCCTCCTTGTGGAGTTGCAAAGATGAGGCCTATCCCTGATTTGACCATTGGGACACCTTGTTTCTGTTTCTTTATGGAGGACGCTCCATCGAAATAGAGTTCCCATCGGGTGGTTCCGCCGCTAATCGCATCAAATGCATGCTCGTCCGGCAAATCGCAATTCAGAGGAGAATTGGTCGGTATCGGGTGCTCGGCGAGGAAGTCGGCAATGGCCTGGCCTTTCACTGCCTTGAGAGGTTGATACGTTATCGAGAACTCCATCAAGAGCAGGGCCCACTTAGCAAGTCGTCCCGTCAGTATGGCTTTCGACATCAAATATTTGAGAGGGTCCACTTTTGAAATAAGACGGACTTCATGTGCTAATGCGTAATGTCTAAGCTTTGTTATTGCGAAGATCAACGCCAGGCAGTGCTTTTCAATGGGGGAATAGTTGCTTTCTGCCCCCAGTAGCACTCGACTTAAGTAGTAAAGTGCTCTTTCTTTCCCCTGATCGTTCTCTTGTGCCCATAATGCGCCTAAGGAACCTTCGAGGGCGGCCGTGTAAAGAATGAGAGGCTTTCCCTTCACTGGAGCAGCCAACACTGGAGGGTTCTGCAGCTACTGCTTGATTTCGTTTAGTGCACCTTGACATTTGTGATCCCAAACGAATGGGGTTCCCTTTTTCATCAGGTGGCTGTAAGGACGGCATTTGCCCGAAAGATTAGCGATAAACCGCCGGATGTATGCGAGCTTCCCTTGGAGAGACCGCAGCTGCTTGAGCGTTCTTGGCGGAGGCATTTCCATGATCGCTTTAATCTTTGACGGATCTATTTCAATACCTCGGTGTCGAATGATGAATCCCAGAAATTTGCCCGAGGAGACTCCAAACGCGCACTTGAGGGGATTCATTTTCAAATTATATTGCCGAAGGCGTTGAAATACAGTCTCCAGATGCTTTAAATGCTCCTCGTATGACATGCTCTTTACTACGAGGTCATCGATATAGCACTCGACGATGTCATGTATGAGATCGTCGAAGATCTTTGTCATGGCCCTTTGATAGGTAGCGCCAGCATTCTTTAGGCCAAAGGGCATAACCCTGTAGCAAAATATACCCAAAGGGGTGCGGAAAGCGGTATGCTTCTGGTCTTCGGGATGCATTTTTATCTGATTGTATCCTGATGAACCGTCCATAAAGGAGAAAACCTCGTGAGTGGACGTGTTATCTATCATTAGCTCGGTTACCGGCACCAGGAAATCGTCCTTTGGACAGGCTTTATTGAGATCCCTGAAATCTACGCATATGAGTACCGTCCCGTTCTTCTTCATTACCGGGACGATATTGGCGATCCAGTCGGAGTATTGGACTTCTTGGATAAATCCAGAATCGATCAACTTCTTGACTTCGGCGTTGATGCTCATTTCAAGCTCGAGTCGCATCCTTCTTGGCGCCTGCTTGACTGGCTTGATATCTGGGGATATTGCTAATCTATGCACAGCAATCTCCGGGTCTAATCCTGGCATCTCGGAGTAGTTCCACGCGAAGCAGTCTTTATGCCGTAGAAGCACGTTCTTTAACGCAGCCACCTTTTCTTCGGATAATAGCTCGCTGACAAATGTCGGTCGCGGGTCGTCTGCCGATCCCAACTCAATCTTCTTGAGGTTATCTGCGGTAGTATGTATACCATCTTCCAGTTCTTTCGGAGCGGGCGGAAATTCTGAGATTACCTCATCATTGCTGTTCTCAAAGCACCGGTAAAGGTCGTCTACGTTCTCGGGCTCTTCTCCTAATATCGTAATCGTATAACAAGTGCGAACCCGCTCCCCGGACTGAGGTGGACCCGGTTCTGCTCTTGCGGCCTTGGGCTCGTGCTTTCGCGGCGGCGTTACCTTCCAGCCGTCGGATAAAGCGAATCTGCCCCGTCGGTACTGGTCCTCGACCCAGTTCTTGAAGGTGAAGCAGTTCTCGGTAGGATGTCCTATGGCTTGGTGATAAGAGCAATAACTCGGATGAGAAGCCCTGTTAGCTTGCTCAGGATGTCTAGACTCTGGAAGCGTGATCATTTGATGTTTTATAGCGAGGTTGAGTAACCTCTCCGTCTTGTCTCGGGGGAAGGAATACGCTCGACTCGTCTTCTTCACGAGGGGCAAACCCGAGCCGCTTCTTGATTTATCTCCGTCTCTGCGTCGGGTCTTTCGTATAACGGATTGACGAGGATAAGCGTCTTTGTCTTTTGCAGCATGTTGAGATAGACGTTGCGTCCTGGCCTTCTTGTAGATGGCCATCTCGCGGTTGTGGTCTTCCTGAGCTCTCTGACCCGTTTTCCTGATAGGCTTGTTCGTTCGCTCTTCAAACGACGGACTCGATGTTTCAATCGCAGGGTCTAGTTTTAATGAAGGGTTGGCATCTCCTGACAGGGCGTCCTCCTCTTCATCAAAGGTATATATAGGGTAGCTGCTGTGAGTCCGTTCCCGTTTTCCAGCTCTTGCGTATCCGAGCCCGAGTGTTTCCATCTTCCCGTTGGGCAATTTGCGTTGAGTCCCGGGGACATCCCAAATCTTGTTGTAGAACCGCGCCTGCCGAACGGTCTGTTCTAAGGGTACTCCTTGGCGCTTCAATAGCTTCTTTAAACCATTTGTATAGTATCTGGGCAGACGGATGGGTTGGAGCCTGTCGAGCGTAGTATCTGCGCCATGCCAGATCTCTTTCTCTATTTTCGACTCTGAGGATCGGTAAAATAGGATCACCTTCTCGCCCCTTCGCCTGGGAGGGACGTAAAATGTTTGCAGGTCCTGCACATCGTGAGCCTGAAGCGCGTCGAGATCCTTGTAGTGTTCTCGCGGTACCATGGTGATTTGCAAACTATGGTCATCGCCAAGGGGTGCTTGTATTGACAGCCGATTGGAGAACACAGCATTAACTTCATCTTCTGAATCACTTCCGAAGACTAATACGAGGGCGGGTGTCCTCAGGTTGTTGCGTTGAGATGGCCCTGCATAAACTATCTCTTCCTCTTCTTCGGTATCGCTCCCGAAAATAGGGATGGTGGCGGCGGTTTTGTTTTCCGGATTGCGACACTTTTCTGTATCCTCGAAATCTGGCAAAAAGTATTTCGCATCTTCGTATTTGCGGACTTCGTTCACGGAAAATGGGTTTAACTCACCTGTTACGGTATACTCGAAACCATCCTTGAAATACTTCATACACTGATGTTGTGTAGAAGGGATGATATTGTACTCGTGTAGCCAAGGGCGGCCGAGCAAGGCGTTGTAACAGGTCTTGGCGTCAATGACATGGAATTTGATGTCTGTGACGAGAATTCCGAAGCGTAATGTTAGTATCACGGATCCGAGAGTCCGTGACGATTGTGAATCGAAACCGGAGATAGTGATTTTGTCACGAGCAAGGTGTTGCACACTCATGCAGATTTCCTTCAACACCCGAACATTAAGGAGGTTGACGGAGGATCCATTATCCACCAGGATCTTGCCTATCTTGATATCATGGCAGTATCCGGAGACATATAGGGGCCGGTTGTGGTCGCACGTCCCGAGAAGGAGGTCTTCATCACCGAAAGTGACGTCGGCCGTATGCACTTCCTCCAGTTCATCCTTCATCCTTTCAGTGGCGAGGAAGGCTTGGAATTGCTCGGGTTCTTCTAACGCCTTAATTAGCGAGTCTCGCGCTTCTTTCGATAATAGGAGGGCATCGAGAATGCTAAGCTGAGAAGGTAGTTTCCTTAGGTGCGCGAGGATGTTATAATCCACTTTACTCTTCCTAGGAGGGTCTTTGGCAGCCAGCTCTCTCGTGGCTTGGTCATCTAAAGTGATATCTTCAGTGACTTTTTCCTTTCCCTTATCTTTTCTATTCCCGGGCCCGAGATTCTTTTCTGGGAGTGTGCGATTGCGCAGCTGAATGTTCTCGCAGATCTCCGATTCCTCCTCTTTCCCTAAAACGGATTCTTTGAAGAGAGGGCCCAGAGCCATTTCTTCGTCAGAGTCACTCCCGAAGGTGAGAACTTGTGACCCCCCGGCGTTAACCATGTAACAGTTGCCAGTAGTTCTGTTGTGCCCATCGACGGTACTTCTTCGCTCTCGGCGGATCTTGTGTTTCATGCGCTTAAAATGTTGCCGATGAGCAACATATCCTTGCCACCATATCTTAAAGGCGTCGCACTCCTCCATGGGATGTGATATTTTTCGATGATATGCGCAATAGTCAGGGTGCGTCTCTACCCCATCGTGTGTGTTTCCTTCCGAGGGTGGTAGCTTTATTCCCATTGACATGGCTTTGGCAAACCTTTTCCTCGTCTTGAGTATCTTCTTGTCTGCTTCGGATGCCTTATGCTCCGGCAGGGGTAGTTCAACTCTTTCGTTCGGCTGCCCGCATTTGGCTCCTTCCGATGTGGCCATCTCACGCTCCTGGTCCGCTTTACATTTTAGACGAATCTCGTCTAGAAAAGCGTCGATCATTTCATCTGTTGGCCATGCATGCTCTGGTACAGGCTCTGCCTTCAGCTTTTTAGTGCCATGAGTTTTCCCATCATCAGTAAACGAGTGGGAGATCACGTTACAACTCGCCACATATTCTTCGGATTCATCTGACGAGCTCTCTCCATCATCTTCCTCTTGAAAGATGTGGTTGAGGAACTCTTGCAGTGTGATAGGAGTTCGCGCCTTTTGGTTGTACTCTTCCAATGCGTCGATTTGCTTCTGCAAGTTCGTGTGCTCTTTTCCAGGCTTCACGGACTTCTTGGATTTCTTCTTCTTTTTCTTCGAAGATTTTGACGGTTGGGCGTGAGTATTTGGGCTATTATCGCGAGTCTTCGTAGTTGGGCGGGGCTTCAACATTCCTTTGATAATTTGAGGTTCAAGAGGGTCCTTCCATTCGATCGCAGGGTACGCATGAAGGTCTCTCAGCATTCTTTTGGTTTTAGTTGATAGCACGACCTCCCATGGAGCTTCTTCAATAAAAGAACATGTTGCCCCCGGTGTATCCGCTTTCCTCGGAGCATGCGGCTGTGGTGGGTTCACCTTCCACTTTTCGGACAGTACAAACTTCCCCTGGAGGTATTGGTCTTCAATCCATCCTTTGAAGACGAAGCAATCTTCAATCGGATGGCCTACCGTTTGATGGTAAGGGCAATAGTTAGGGTTATTCACCTCGGTGGGTTGCGGCGGTCGCCTTGGATTTGGCAGGTTTATAAGTCTGTTGCGTATTGCCAGCTCGAATAGCCGTTTCGTCTTGTCCCGTGGGAACGAGTAGGGACGCTTCATCTTCTCATTATAATACCGACGTCTTTCCTCCAGTTGATCTGTCGGTTTCGGGGCGTTAGGTTGCTCTTGGGCATTTGCGACAAATGTTGCTCTTCCTTTACCCTTGTCATTCCGAGGTTCCGACTTCGGTGTAGGCGGTCTATGACCCATCTGGTCCATCTGAGCCAACTTGTCGATCAGGGCCTAGAATGTGGTTGGCTTAAAGAACATCATAAACTGGGAAATAGTTGCGTGGGGGTCTAAAGTTCCCACGAATATGCCCACCGCAGGTGCTTCCTCAATGCGTTGCTCACATCTCGACCACAAGTTCCGCCAGCGTATAGTGTACTGGACCCAAGTTTCGCCCGGTTTTACCCTGGCGTTAATAAGTGCAGTTATTGGAGTGCGTTCGCTGGCACTTGCAAATCGCTGAGTGAACAACAACTCCATTTCAGCGAACGTTTTGATGGAATCATTCGGGAGTTCCGAGTACCATTCGAACGCTGTTTCTGATAAGCTGCCCACAAACTGGCGGAGCAACAACTTATCATCACCGCCGGTGTTACCGCAGAGGGCCCGAAACTGGGCGACATGTTGATGGGGATTGCCGGTCCCCTTATACACGTGGAATTTTGGTATCGTATAGCCTTGCGGGTATTTGATTTGGTCGTACCAGCTCGGATACGGCCGCCCCGTTTTCACGACTTGACCAGCTGCCTCAGTCGCGTGGTGAACCCGGATTTGCTGGGCTATGTAGTCAGCCAAGTCAGCCTTAGAGATTGCATCCTCCTTGGCCGTTGAGAGGGCTGGTGGTGGATTTGACGTTTCTCCTCGGTCGTCTTCAAGAACGATCGGGGGATCCTCGGCGGGTAAGTCCTGCTGGATCATCATTCCTATCACATCTTGGAAGAGAAGGCCCATCCGTTGTATGTTGGCCGCTTGTTCAGCAGCCTCTTTGTCCCTTTTCTCCAGTGTCCGGCGAAGGAATTCAGCATCGGTTTCTTCCTCTCGGCGTGCGTCTGAGGACGTTTCTGGGTTTTCTTTTGGCCCGGTGAGCGCGGCCATAGCATTCATCATTTCTTGCAGCTTCTGTTGCTGTTCTTGGGCTTTCGTCACGGATCGGGTTAACGGTCGGTGGCCCGTAGAAGTGCGGCTTTCCTCTTTTCCAAAGGCCATGTAAACAGTGTGCACCACCATGCCCCCAGACTTAGGGTGTCTGGGCTCAGTGCTTTTAGCCGTCGTTGCGTGCCGTGGGGTCTTCTCCGGCCTCCTTCTTTTATGAGTCAGTTGTTCCACAGCCTTTTGGGGTTTGGCCTGGTGACCAGCTTCCGGTTGGGTTTTCACTTCTTGTGTCGGCGGGAGAAGTTCGGATCGATGATCGAGTCCCGTGCCTGCCGCCAAACCTTATAGATTTTGGAAGATAGCCGTTGAGGAGATTGGGGCCGTTCTGACTCCATTTCCACAACCTTCTTTAACGGGGGAGGAGACCTCTTCAGTACTGCAGTAGGAGAATTTCTTTGCACTTTATTTAGCATTTCGAAGCTGTTCCCAGTTGGAACAGCAGCATTGACTTCTGCCACCGGGACTGATGGAGTCAACCCAGATGGGGAGTTGCCCCCAGCCTTCCTCACTCGGCGCCAATGGCGACGTCGAGCGTGTCGAGCGGACGGTGTAGGGTCAGCGGTAAGAACGATTTCGTTTTGCCCTCTGTCTGGGCGTGGGGTCGCAGTTGGTATTAGCCTGTCAAAGACCGATGTCCCTTGGGTAGTAGGAGCGGGAGATGAAGCCGTTAATCTTGTAAAGACCGACCTTTTGGCCGGAGAGGCTGTCTTGACGACTTCTGGGACAGGAGCGGCCACTTTCTTAGAAGCAACCTCCTCTGAGATTGTAGGTCCCACGATGGGTCTGCAGGATTTCTGGCCCAGTCTAGAGAAGACCGAGGCGTTGACGTTGGGCGACTCGTTGAGAGGAGCCGTGGCAGGGGTAAGACGATCAAAGACCGACTTTTTGGGAGCCTCCGTTGTCAGCACTGGAGCGGCAAAGTTTGTCGGCGGGACCATGGTCCCAAAGAACAATCCTGTGGTGGCGCGAGTGACCTGTTCCACGGGCATTGTGAATAGCGAGGCAGCTTGGGGTCCGTAGGCTATACCTCCTGGCGAGGCAGAGCGTTGGTTGCAATTGCAGTCTGAGCAGTTGGACACTTTCACGGAAGTAGAAGCCATCGATCCTTTTCTTTCTGCAATAAGCCAGACGCCAATTCTTAGTATCTTGAAACCCGAGGGCAACCATTAGCGAACCGCGATTGGTTCGCGAGTCACGACACACGAAGTGTGGAGTGGAAAGAGGAAAAGGTCCCACCGGGCGTGCCAGAATCTGTTCCCCTCCGAAAGACGGCGCGACACCGCGTCTTGCCTGAGATTCGGGGCAGATGCTAATAGGTGCTATCCGTCCACCTCTCCGAAGATGCCAAGTTGATTTATGGCACCACGTATCGAAGGTTTAGACGGATGCGTCCGATGTAGCAGACTTCGTCAGATTCCCCCTCGTTTGAGGGGTTTTTGATTGTGGGGATGCTCTTCCCTGCAGGCGCAAGCCCCTGCAGTTAATTACGCTACCGCATTGCGGTAACAACTTTCTCCTTCTCCAGATGGTCACTTCGTGTCGTGGGTGTTTGTTTTGTATTTTGTTGCCCGTGGATTGTTTACGGAGACTGAGTTATGTCGTCGCCCGTAGGGCGTGGACTAGTCCAAATCCGTATTTATCTTAGATTTGGGTTTGGGGGTTTGGTTTGAGGATACGTTAGCCATATTTGAGGCTAAGATCAACTCAAACGTTTGTTAAGGATACGTTAGTCCAGTTTGAGACTAAGATCAACTTAACGGGATCGTTTAGATCCGACAAAAGAGCATTTGGGCTCTATTGTTCCAGTTTAGGGACATAGTGGTCCATGAATGTATGGCCGTCGGGACCCATCACCTCTCTGACGACGTTGAAGGATTACAACGACGGATGTCAGAGGAGTTCAGGGATGTACCCTCGAGCCAGAGTTAATTGGGGGGATTTATAGTCCACTCTGTTTGAAGGTTCAAGGATACGTTAGCCATCTTTGAGGCTAAGATCAACTTAAACGGGACCGTTTAGATCCGACAAAAGAGCATGCGGGGCTCTATTGTTCTAGTTTAAGGGCATTACGGTCCATGGGTAGTTTAAGGACATTGCGGTCCATTGTTAGTTTTAAGACATCTCGGTCAAGGTTAAGGACGTCGTAGTCCATGGGTTTAAGGACCCCACAGTCCATTGTTAGTTTTAAGACATCTCGGTCAAGATTAAGGACGTCGTAGTCCATGGGTTTAAGGACCCCACAGTCCATTGTTAGTTTTAAGACATCTCGGTCAAGGTTAAGGACGTCGTAGTCCATGGGTTTAAGGACCCCACAGTCCGGTATGTGCTCTGGATGCTTCACACGGGTTCACTGCCGCGCTTGGCGAGGACCAGGCTCCGCTCTGGACGTTTTCCACGGGGTCAAAGAGTGACATTATCCGCGTTCCACGTAACCAGGAATTTGCATTAGACATGAGTTTAAGGACCCCACAGTCCATATCAATGTGTGGTCGTCGGGACCCGTCACCTCTTTGACGGCATTGAGGGATTACAATGCCAAGTATCAAAGGAGTGAAAAGATGTACCCTAGGACCGGAGTGGATTAAATAGCCCTTGGCCCAATTTGGGGTCAAGACGAATTAATTATGTTATGAGTCCATTGGACCAGTTAATCACAAATTGAGGACTTATGGCCATCTTGGGCTAAGTCCAATCAGGAGAGGCTTTGCCTCCATCCATTTAAGCCAATTGGGCCGAAGTCTAGTGTTAAACACTACAGAGCAGTCAGTGTTGAACACTGGGAATGGGGTTGACAAGTTAGTGTTTAACACTAAGAGAATATTTGGTGTTGATCACCAGCAACAATGTTTTTTCAGGTTAGTGTTAAACACCAAGGTAATCAGTGTTGAACACTGCAAATGAAGATCTCAGATTAGTGTTTAAACACTAAGGTAATCAGTGTTGAACACTGCAAATAAAGCTTTTTAATTAGTGTTGAACACTAAGGCCCAACAGTGTTTTAACACTGGGTTCGAGAGTTTTAGTTTAGTATTTAAACACTAAGGTAAGAGGGGTCACGTGGCAGCACGCGAGAGCGCCCTCCCTTCCTTTGTTCTGCTGAGATTATCGCGTCTTCCAGAGCATCACGTGCCATCACGTGATGGGCATTCAAATGCCTATGGATTAGAGCTTCTGCTGAGGGTCACGTGGGTCACGTGGGGTGCTGCCTCAAAGGGGCTTTCTGTAGCTCTCTTGGGGGGGTCACGTGATGACACATGACCCTGCCTCTAGGTATTTTGTTTAGAGGCTTTGTTAATCTTCTTTTAGGAATTAAATTCCTCGAACTATAAATTTTAGAGGAATTAAATTCCTACTTCCTTTCGAAGACTTTGTTTTCTGGAATAGAGTTTAACTCTGAATTTTCTGTAGGAATTAAATTCCTCATATACGTGAAGGGCTGAATAGGGTTAAACCCTAATAAAAGTTTTTAAGGAGTTTAAACTTCCATCCTTTGTATGATTAAGGGAATTAAATTCCTGCTGTTTCAACAGAACTAGGTTCTTAATTAGGGTTAAACCCTGTTTCTTTTTTGTTCTGGAGGAATTAAATTCCCATAATATAGGGTCAAGCCCTCCTTTTATTTTAAAGGAATTAAATTCCTATAGTTCTGTGAGAATTAAATTCTCGTGCTTGCATCCCTTCTCCATGTTTTGGATCTGCATGGCAGGATCTCAACCCATTGAGAATTAAATTCTCAACCTTAAGGGGAGATGTGCACTTTGCAGATCCTCCATCAAAGAGAGAAGAAATATGTTCTTCTGTTTTCACATTATCAGAGTTAAACTCTGTTGAGAATTAAATTCTCTTTCTTTCAAAAGGCCTTCCCTTTCTTACCTAGGGTTTTTTCGCAGAAGATCCGAGTCTTTTCAAAGTATCAAAGCTCTTCTCCTTTTTTTTTTCTTCTCTGCGCATCTATCCGTATGTATGTCTCTTGGCTCCTATTTATAGGAGAAGCAGCCGAATCAATCAGTTTTTTGACGAATCTTCATTGAGATTTGATTTGCATTCATCATTCATTTTGGACCTTTGGATTATTAGGTGAATTTTATTCACCATTGGATTTTAAATCCAGAGATTCTCCCTTGTTATTTTGGTTAGATTTAAAGGGGAAATCTTTCCAAACCCGAGATTTTCCCATAGATAGATGATATTTCATCACCTCTGAATCTTTAATTTGATTGGTTCCAGATAGTTGCTTTCTTTTGGAAAGATTTAAATCTCCTTCAGAATTTAATTCTGTTAACACAATGGGCTTTGAAAGCCGGTCACGTGTGACCACGTGACCCATGGTCACGTGTGAGCACGTGACCCCCTTTGGCATGAGCCTTTTCCTTTCTTTTGCGCTCTGTCTTCTGATCGCTGCCTAAGCGTCACGTGCTACCACGTGACCCCTGGTCATGTGTGAGCACGTGACCCTTGTTTGAACTCTCTGTCTTCGGTTCTTCTGGAGAACGAGTCTGCTGTCTTGAACGTCACGTGCCAACACGTGACCCTGGTCACGTGGGGACACGTGACCTCTTCTGAAGCCTTTTCTTGACTTGATCAGAGAACTTGTGTGCTTTTGACGCTTGCGTTTAAATGTCACGTGTCGCCACGTGGCCCTGGTCACGTGGGAGCACGTGACTCTTTCTGAAACCCATTTTCTTCAGCGTAGTCAGGAAACTGCACTTGACTTGATGATGCCTTTTAGGTGTCACGTGCCAACTCGTGACCCCTTTTTGAAGCTTTTCCCAGAAGCTTTCCTGATTTTAAATCAGGAAACAACTAGTATTATCTCATCATAATCCCAGTAGTCAAGTACATATCCTTAGGACTTTATCAACATATAAGAGACAGACAGCATAAATACCAGTCTACATATTAAGATAAAGGTAACCTAATAGTATACTATCATGTCGAGCAAGAAAGTCCTCTATATATATGTCCAAGCATCCACTATATCACCAATAATGACTTCTAGGACATACATATTCCTAACATGGTTGTTCCGTTCCGGCGTCCATAGACCAACACCTGTGGCTGGCCTGGAGCAGGCGGGTGTAGTAGAACCTCTCCTCCTGGCACTGATGGAGCATGCAAAAAGATAAATATATAGACACAATATTATAATATTCAGAATATGTATATAGCATTTGAAAATTTTAAATTACGATCATTATTTAAAATCTTTAAGCAATAATGATTATACATGTCGTCTCTGGGGTGGCGCTAGAACCGGCGAAAGATGCCAGCCCGCCAGCACTATGCGGACTTGCAAACAATAAATCGTTAGATAATTCGATATAATTATTTTAATAGATAACTAAAAAAATCAATAGATAACCATATACCATGTGCATAAGGAGTGACCGGGGTAAGAGGATCTGTTACCCCTCTAATAAGGGTAGGCAGCGGGTCCCGTGGCGCTACAGCTGCTAGGGGTGCTGGGAGTCCTGTGGCGCCGGTAGGAGGGTGCTGTTCAGTCCTGCTGCAGCTGCTGGGACGCTTGTTAGGGGGGCGTGGGTAGAGATAGGCGGTGCTGCTGCTACTGCTACTGAACTCCTGCCAATCTAGTCTAAATGTTTTTTCTTATGACGTTTGGAGCCTGAGCCATAACCTCCCATCAGACCCTACTTATTTATCCAATATTAAAAAATTACTTATAATCAATATACAATTTAAAACATTTAGTTCAATTTCATTTTCTAGCATGTTTGTTCGGTGCATTAACTGAAGATTCGTTAGGTGGATATCGAAATCTTGATCTGTAACAATCAATTGGCTGATGTCATATCTTAATAACATATTGGACGGCGCATAATAGTTTGGATCGTTGGTACGTTAAATAGAAAGACTGAGACATGTTATCGATTTTTTCTCGTCACTCTCATCTTCAGAGTCAGTCAATGTCGGCACATTACAATAATCTCTTGGTTTCCGACGACAAACAACACTCCAGTCAATCTTCTTCAAATCCTGAGAATAATATATTTGTGTTGCTATTGAGGGAAAGATAAAGTTATCGTATTCATAGGATGTCCGTTTAGTGTTCACCAAAGTGTGTTTGTGTTCATCGACCTTCATACTCCGTTCAGACTTGGTATCGTTCCATCCGCAATGGAATATAAAACAGGGAACAGCCTTATCCATGTATGAGACTTCTATAACCTTCTCAAGAACACCGTAGTAAGGATTTTCTCTGTCGTCGGAGGTTGTGACGCCGCTATTTTGCATAGCTTTAATACGTTCCATCCTTTCGATCTCAAATTTGTAGCTGGAAACCCCGTACCCGTTGTAAAACATAGCTACAATCGATGGACCAATTAAAAGGTCCTGAACCTCTCTATCAATCTGCTCTCCACGATTCATTTTTCCATCGACTTCTTTTCTACACCAAGCGACGAAAATACGCCTTTATTCTTTTTCGATTCTATCATCAGACCATGTCCTAGGATTTGATATCTTGAGTATAGTTTTATGCACTCTGTTCGTTAATTTACAGTTATATCGGTTAGATTATATTTAATTTCAAACTGTTTAAATGGATGAAATCATAAAAAACTTACTTCGAATATTTAGCAAAACATTTGCTGTTTAGCAAGATGAACGCGTGTAAAGCGCCAATGAGATCGTAAGACATGTTTTTTAGCCTTCCTGCTCCAATTGGACCATCATAAATACGCGATGGTTTGTTCAGCTTTGTCCTGATATCGTTGTTCGGGAAACGAGCACAGAAAGACGTGACTTCTTCCAAAAGATAACCTTCCGCAATCGATCCTTCAGGACGATACTTGTTGGGATATAGTTTTTTAAAATTAATAGATATCTGTTGAAAATAATAGATATTAATAATTCACGATAATATTTTGCAATTTAAATGATTAATAATAAACATTTTCACACATCTCGATGGGATACATCCAACGGTAATACACCAGACCGCCAATCTTGATCTCAGTTACCAAATGGACGGACAGGTGAACAATAATGTTGAAAAGGAAGGTGGAAAGATAGTTTTGAGCTTGTAGAGGATCAAAAGAATATCTTTTTCGAGCTCTGATATCTCATTGAAGTCCACGTTTTTAGAACACAATTGGCGAAAATACATGCAAAAGTCGTTAAGAATGAAACCAACTTTGGATTTTACCGATACTTTGAAACATAAAAGAAGAATATATTGTATCAATATATGGTAATTGTGGCTCTTGAGTCCTACAATTTTTCCGTTTTCTATTTGTAGAAATGTTTGATGAGAAACCATCGGGGAATTTCAATTCTTTCAACACCCGCAGGAACTGCCGCTTCTCCTCTTTGTACAGGTTGTAGATTGCCGGTGGGATCTCGTAATAATCCGGTTTACTAGCCACAAGCTGAGGATGCAATTCTACTTTAATGAAAAAACAATCCAAATTCGTCAAATCACGTCGGGCGTTGAAATTGTTCTTCGTTTTTCCATCCTTACACAGCAGAAAATTAATAACGTGTTTAGAGACACCCTTCTCAATATGCATAACATTTAAACTGTGGCGTAGCGGTAGATCGGACCAGTACGAAAATTTAAATAAAGCACTTAGTTTCTTCCAACCGGTTGGGCATGGTATTGTATCTTTATTTTGTTTATTTCCAAATGTGATATTCTGATAATCTCTCCATTGTTGTAATATGTCTTTACCGGACAATGGTTTAGGAGATCTACATGTCTCCATCTTGCCGTTGAACAATTCTTTATTCTTTCTGAATCTGTTTGTTATAGGCAAGAAATGTCGGTAAATCATAAATGACTCTTTTCCACTAAATTTCAAGCGTGTGACGCTTTTATGAATATGACAACAGGGGCACGCAAGCTTTTCTTGAGTTGTCCATCCCGAGAGCATGCCGTAGGCAGGAAAATTATTAATAGTCCACAACAAAGCAGCCCGCATTTGAAAAAAATGTTTACCATCTGCGTCATAGATTCTCACGCCAGGTTCCCATAACAATTTTAACTCATCGATCAAGAGTTGAAGGTACACGTCGCTATTTTTTCTAGGAGATGAGGGACCGTCGATTAAAAGCGCCAACGTAAAATAGACTGCGTTATAGCCTTCCATGGAGACATGTATATAATCACCACAAGGGGCCAAGTACTGTGAGTACGTCCACCGCGAACCATCCGAAATGGACTGAAACCGTCGCTCGCAATTCCCAGCCTCACGTTATGAAGGTCTACGCTGAATGAAAGATGGTTTTCATCTAAAACTTTTCACAATATCGAATCTATGGGATGACTCATTTTTCTCTCTTCACAAGACGCTTTATGGTGCCACTGCATTTCGTAAACCGTCTCCTCACATATAAATAACCGTTGCAATTTTGGTATTAATGGAAAATAACGAAGAATCTTCACGGGCACATCATTCGACTGAGCGTCTTTCTTAGGCTTGAATTGGCTAGTCCCGCACATGGGACAGTTTCTGAATGTGGTGTGTTCATTCCGGAACAAAACGCAATCATTCTCGTATGCATGTATCTTATAATACTTCAGGCCGATGTTTGTGATTATTTTTTGCGCCTCGTACCAGCTCGGTAGCACTTCATTCTGTCAGGAAAGCTTCCTTCAACAATTATAGGAGATTGGTGAAAGACTGGTCGTTCCATCTATTCTTGCACTTGATCTGGAAGAGACGTACGAAAAAGGAAAGTTTTAAAAACCTTTGTAATTTGGGTATTGAAGGATTCTAGAGTCAGCCTTGTACTTCTCCAATAACGAGAGTCCAGTATTTTCCGTATCATAAGGAAGTCCAGCGATATTTATAAGTTCATCCATGTCATCGATCGGCACGAACACAGTATCGTATTTCTCGACGGCTTCATCTTCTTCAAACCACCATTCATCTTCTTTCTCTTCTTCTACTATCTCTTGCGCCATTCTGCGGTTTTCGTTTCGATGAATTCGTTTTTCGTCTCTTGCACCGACCATGTCTCATCTTCTGTTAGAACGGCTTCTTTTTCTCTGTGAAGTTCCACTTAGTGTAATTTCTAACTAAACCGTTTTTAAGATGTGTAACTCAACATCTGACTTCTTGAACAATTGCATGTTCATACACTTAGAGTAAGGACAATAGATTTCATGCTCTTTCATTAATCTAAGATGTGTGTTGGCACAATCGTGGAAAAAGTAAACACCGTTTAGGAAAAATTCATTAGCTCTCGAGGGGAAGTCGGCGTACAAACGACTCTTGTCGTGGAGGTACAAGAATGCCACATTGGAACAGTCTGGACGAAGCAAGGTTCTTATAGACAAGACGCATCGGATTAAGATTTCTTGACAGATACATAATGGACGGGATACTAAGAATTATTAGTGTTAGGTTTAATTAACGACTTAGTTAATTTAAGTTTCAATTGACGATTTGCTATAAAGATTATCAAGGACCGAAAGCAAATGCTCATAGCTAGAGAGTTGGATTTTTCTTCCAAGAAAAATGATGATATTAAATGTTTTATATTGAATGTCGAGGGAGCGGCCGTCGGGTGTAAGGCACCTATCCCATTAAAAATGTATAAAGTATGCACCCATTCACTTGTGTTTTTATCCGTTTCGAGCAAATTTCGGCAACACCTCCCCGCTGTTCTCCGAGTACACTGTAATAGAAAAGATCATCATTTCAATGCTGTCAAACAGTATTGAAATGAACATCTAATCTATCATTATACACAGAGAACCATCAGAAAGGTACTGACGAACTATCTCGAAATGAATGAAATACACAAGTGAATATAGGTGTTTGCTTTATACATTTCTAATTTGTCCACACGGGACAAATCTATCGATTATGATACAATTGAATATTCTCGTCACATAGACTACACGACGATTGTTAGAACTGAACGATATCATCCGATATTTAACAACATTCATGTAGTTTTATGTTACGACGAACATCGAATGTATGTTAACAAATAGACGGGAACTAATTCGCATTTTCATTTTCATATATGATTATCGATAAGAATATGAAAATTTCATATTATTATCGAGTATCATACATTTAGTTTAAGATTTAATTTTAATTATTTTTATGTTTACGTATCAATTTCAAGATTTCGAAGTTTTTGATTTAGGATACAGTTGTTTAAAGTTAAGGTTTTTCTTAATCGAGTTTAAAATTTTGGATTTAGGTTTGGAGTTAGGGTGTGTCTGTGTGTGAGTGCGCGTGCTTTTGTGTGTGTATGTTTGTGTGTATGTGTATGTGTGTGTGTGCGCGCGCACACACACGCACACACATACACGAACACCCCTAAACAACTTATTTCTTCCATTTAACTAAATTACACTAAAATACCCTTAACTGTTCTTGGTTTTTCACTAAACTAGCTTAAATTAACTAAATTACTAAGAATTTCACTAAAATACCCTTAACTATTGTTGTTTTTCACTAAACTACCTTAAAAATTTAACTAAACGATTCATCTTAGTAAATTAACTAAATTACTATAAATTTCACTAAAATACCATTAACGTTTGTTGTTTTCACCGAACCATCATTAAATTTTTTAATAAAAAAACTCATCTACTCTACTTATTTACACTAAAATACCCTTAACTATTGTTGTTTTTCACTAAAAATACCCTTAATTATTGTTTCTTTTCAATAAATTACCTACAAAAATGCGCTAAATTACCCTAACGCTAATCCTAACAATAAACCCTAACCTATCATTAACCCTATCCCCTAACCCTAATCCTAACCCCAACCCCAACTCAATCCCTAACACCAACCTTAACCTTATCTCTATGTCTAATCCCCCATCCAACCCAAACCCTAACTCTACCCCCAACATCAACATCACCACCACCAACGTTAACAACACTACCAACAACATCAGCAGCAGCAGCAAGAAAAACAAAAAAAAATTGGGTATTCTACAAAAAATAAAAATTAAACCAAAAAAAATAAAATTTATCTCTTGACGGCGACGACGACGGTGACGACTTAGGGCTTCGATCAGATTCGACGACGACCTAGGGAAAAAATTAAAATTAAACTAAAAAAATTTAAAATTATACTAATCCTAATCAATTTTACTTACCTTTAGATGACGGCGGCGACCACCTTCGATGATGGAGAGCTTAGACAACGACCTAATTTTGACAATGGCGGTGACGAGTTTCGACGATGAGCCCGATCGGGTCTGGGCCTCCGACGACGAGCTCAACCAGAGGTAGGGGTTTTGAAAGGGCTCGACTACAGAGGCAAGGCGGTGCCGGCGGCTGAGGAAGCGACGAGAGGAGGACGGGAGAATTGGGTATGATGAAGGGAAAATGTTTTGGGAGAGGGGAAAAAATGTTTTTAGGAGAGGGAAAATAAATGATCGGGGGGAATTTGGGAGGGGGTTTGGTGTTTTATGGCTCCAGGGTTGTGGACCTGCCATCTTTTTGGTTTCGTCGCTGTCAAAATCGTGACCAAATCTATTGAAACCGTTACTTTAAATTGGTGACGGTTGTAACCGTGTCCAATTCCCCATTACTATTAGCCATATTTGTAGTAGTGCAAATTGCTTATTTTTTCTCCAGAATCTTTTCTCTCAAATCCGCATCTTTGTTTTCAAATCACTCACCACCAATCCAATTCCCCCGGCATCCTATCTCCATTTTTAATTTTGCATCTTCTCTTTTAAATCTTTAATCTCTGATTCAATTCCTTCGATTTCTTATCTCTATTCCCGATCCTCCCAATATCCTCCATCGTTTCTAATTCCCATGATGGTTGAAACTAAGACAATCGCTGATTAAAAGAGAGAATAATAAAAATGTGGTCACTAGGGCAAGTAATAATAAAGAGGGCAAGAAACAATAAAGAACATGAGTTCAGAAAAGAAATCATAGCAAGCAATATTAAAGAGATGACAATGATGAAACCATGGAAAATTATAGATATGTAAGAAGAAATCTCATGTTTTGATATGTTGTGCAATCTAAAAAAATCTCATTTTTAATATTTTAATAAGAAAAATTAAAAGGGTAGTATAGACAATGCATACATAAATATGTATACAAATTAGGATTTGGGTTTAAGATAATGTCAAAGTATATTTTTGGGTTTTTCCACAATTTTGGAAACTCATGGGTTTAAAAATAAGTCATTTCTTCAAATTGGGATGGAAAGCAATTTTTCCTGTATATTATTTATATAACATTTGCATTGAGATATACACTGGGTCAATCTGGTTGGTTCTCACGTTAAGAGGGAGGGAGGGAGATACAAGAAATCAGAATTAGGTACTTAGATCTACCAACTACATGCCATTTTATTTTGATCCACACTCTTCTAGCTGTTTTGAAGTAGGATGATATATTGGCCGGTTGTTTACTCGATACATTGATATTGATCAGAAAGTGGTATATCCGTAAATACTGACCAATTAATATAGTCATACTACTTCTTATTAAATAGGTTTATTTATTTTTATTCATTATGATGCATTTCTCATCCATGTATCTTGTTCTTAAATATCTACTCTTATAATATTTATCTAAACAATAGTTCAACCATACATCCTCCTAAGTGCAAAAATACTAGTTTCTCCATGTACTGGTCATATGATGAAGTTGGTATACCATGTATTACCGTGTAACAAATTAAGCCTGCTGGCTCATGGTGAAGTCATTCCACTTCAAATGGATCTTTAAAATCCAAAAGCATATATAGGTGAAACAGTATATTGAAGACTACTTTTTTTATTTTTATTTATTTATAATAAAACATTCATCTCATTTGAGCGGGAATAATCTTCCACAGTGGTTGTGACGTCGCTATCCATGAATATAAAATATTTCCCACCAATTCCCCTGCAGAGATTCGCCGACAACAGTAACCTTGTTATATCTAAAATGTCAACTCCATGCACACGTCCTGACAAAATTGTGAAGCGTTCCTTTCGCTTGCAGGGATTATTTTAGCAGCTCTCCTCCGTTAATCTAATCTAATCAAATCTAGTTTTTCTCAACGTCACGAGACTCAAATTTGTATGGTACGTAACTCCATTATTTTGTATTGTTTTTGAAATGCAACTTCGGATGCTACAGCTGCTAGGAACTTGTATTTTATTGCGTTTAATTCCAGAATGTTTGTCCTCTTGCTTGTTTGGGGAAGGATGTAGCTAGGTCAAGCTTTAGCACTCTCTTTTGTATTTGTTTAATAAATTTGTCATGGATGTACTGATAGCGTTTTAATTGGTTGTGTGCACTACTACAATGAAGGATGGCTCCTGCGGATTTAGGAATTCATAGGGGCAACTTGTTATTGCCCATACGGATTAATCCGTAGGGTCATAGGTTTGCCTCTATGGTGTCCACCGTAGGGGCATAATTAAATTAAAAAATATTAAAATATAATTTTTTATTTGGCCCTATGGAGTCGTAAAAGAAAGCCCTGCGGATTAATCCGTAAGGGCAACAAATGTTTATTTATAAAAAAAAGCTCAGTAATTTCCCACCGCCCCCAAATTTTCCTACCAACTCCCGCGCGATTGATCACCCGCCTCCTCCACTCTCTCGTCACCGCTCGTCCCTAAAATTTCTTGCCGTCACCACCACACTCTCGTCGTCGTTGTCACCACAGTCTCGTCACCACACGCTCTTTGATCTCTTTGCCGCCGCCACAGTCTCGTCGAGCTCCATTCCCGACCTCCTCCACCTCGTCGAGCTCTTTGCCGCCGGAAAAACTACTACTGAGGTGAGTTAATTTCCATTTTGAACTTATAATTATGCTTTTTTGTGTTATTGTTGATTTTAGGGTTAGGGCTAGAGTTAGGGTTCGGTTGATTGGGGGTGAATTAGGGTTAGAGTTAGGGTTAGGTTAATTAGGTAGGGTTAGGGTTAGGGTTTGGTTGATTTTAGGGTTAGGGTTATAGCTAGGGCCAGTTAATTGGGGGTTAATTAGGGTCAGGGTTAGGGTTAATTAGGTAGGGTTAGGGTTCGGTTAATGTTTAGGGTTAATTAGGTAGGGTTAGGATTAGGGTTAGTTTGGGTTAATTAGGCAAAATAGGGTTGGTGATGATTAGGGTTAGGGTTAATTAGATTAATTAGGGTTAATTTTGGTTTGGGTTAGGGTTAATTTGGGTTGGGGTTTGGGTGATGATTAGGGTTAGGTTAATTTGGGTTAGGGTTTGGGCTAGGGTTAATTTGAGTTAATTAGGTAAATTAAAGTGTATTTGTGTTAAAGTTTTGATTAGGGTTAATTTTGTTTAATTAGCTTAATTTTGGATTAATTAAGGATAATTTGAGTTAGGGTGATGATTAAGGTTAACTAGGTTAATTTGAGTTAATTTTTGGTTAATCCGGGATAATTTGAGTTAGGGTGATGATTAGGTTTAATTTGGGTTAATTAGGTTAATTTGGGTTAATTAGGGTTAGGGTTTAGGGTGCACTAGTTCTTTCAGTTGAATACTCTATGATAACGTAAACGTATAATTTTACCGTAAACGTAAGAAAAATTTATCCTAACCTAAAAATTTCGAACCCTTAAAAACGAAACTTAAACGTAAAACCTATTCAAGTTAAAACCAATATATGATACTCGATGATAATATGAAACTTTCATATTCTCATCAATACTCATATGTGAAAATCAAAGCGATACTTAGTCCTCGTATATCGGTTAACATGCGTTCGATATTCATCATGATATAGAACTATACGAAAGTTGTTAAATATCGGAAGGTATAGTTCGGTACTAACAACCGTCGTGTAGTCTATATGACGAGAAGATTCAATCGTATTATAGATTTGTCCAGTGTGGACAAGTTAGGAATGTATAAAGCAAACACCTGTATTCATTTGTGTTTTCATTCGTTTCGAGTTATTTCGTCGGTACTTTTCCGCTGGTTCTCCGTGTACAAAAATAGATTAGATGTGCATTTCAATGTTATTTCATTGAAATGATTATCTATTTTATTACAGTGTACTCGGAGAACAGCGGGGAGGTGCTGCCGTAATTTACTCGAAACGGATGAAGGCACAAGCGAATGGGTGTCTGCTCTATACATTCTTAATTGGATAGAGGCCTTACCCCCGACTGCCGAAACACACACATACAACACAAATACACAACAAATGCACACACAAAACATATACGCACTAACAACCCTACACTTAAGTGAAATCATAAATTGAAGCACAGATACACAGAATACAACTCATACTTGGGTATCTTCAAATCTAACTTTGTTTATCAATAATTTATTCTTTTTAACGACAAACTTGTCTCTATGGATTTTCTTCTTTGTCAGTAACCATCCCGTTCTTAGATTTCTCAATATAGTCACCATAACCTACAATTTATATGTTATACAGTATAACATGGCCCATGAGTACATCAGAGTTAAGAACTGGATGTACGTGGATTGGAAACAACGCATGCAATCTACGTTTGTTGCATGAGTTGATG
This sequence comes from Agapanthus africanus, assembly GCA_030015575.1. Taxonomy (NCBI): domain Eukaryota; kingdom Viridiplantae; phylum Streptophyta; class Magnoliopsida; order Asparagales; family Amaryllidaceae; genus Agapanthus; species Agapanthus africanus. The sequence continues at coordinate 498,137,471 of JASDDO010000001.1, read as the reverse complement.
CTTTCATTGAATTTGCACGCACACATAATAAGATCGTATTAGAGAAGATTTTCTGCCCGTGCGATAGATATGGGAATAAGTTCTGGCAGAAGGTAAAAATCGTAGAGCTTCACATCGTTAAATATAGTTTTACTAGACTTTATACAAACATAGTTAAATTTTCTAGAAATGGAGGATATGGCAGAGGCTGTCCTAAGTGATAGTATTCCTACCGAAGATGACATTCCTTTCGGTCAAGGACCGCATGCGGATAAGTATGAAAATTCATGAATGATGCTAGAAGACCAATTTATGAGAATGCAAAATATTCCACCTTATCATGGTTCGTCCAACTTTTCCAGATTAAGTGCCTAAATGGATGGAGCAATAAATCATTCACAATACTTCTGAAGTTCCTGAAAAATTATATGCCCTCGGGAAATAACGTGCTCCACAGCTGGTATGAATCCTAGAAGATGATGTCTGATTTGGGTCTGAAGTGTGAGAAAATTCATGCATGTCCTAAAAATTGCGTGTTGTACTGGAAAGAGAATTCAGATTTAAAAGAGTGTCCAACATGCGGAGAGGCCAGGTATAAAGTGAAAGAATCTGATAAGAAGCCCGATATACCTGTTAAGATAGCACGATACTTTTCCATAATACAGAAGCTGCAGAGGCTATTCAGATGTAAGAAAACAGTCGAGGCAATGATTTGGCATCACCGTGCTGCTCCAAGTGAAGAAGGAAAAATGAGTCATCCAAGAGATTCACTGGTATGGAAGGATTTCGATAGGAGTCACGAAATATTCAGTAGTGATCCTCGCAATGTCAGGCTCGGACTCGCTAGTGATGGCTTCTGCCCATTCAACTATATGGCTGGAAGCCACAGCACATGGTCCGTTGTAATGATAGTTTATAATCTGTCGCTTTGGTTGGTTATGGATCAATCCTACTTTATGATGCCTCTTCTTATTGACGAGCCAAACTCACCGGGAAACAATAACGACGTCTATCTCCGACCTCTGATCGATGAGTTAAAATCTTTATTCATTGATGGTGTAGAGACTTATGATGCAAACACAGATACAACCTTCAAACTGCGTGCGGCTTTAATGTGGACAATTAATGACTTTCCTGTGTATGGAATGCTATCAGGTTGGTCCGTACATGGTTACAAAGTATGCCCTTATTGCCATCAATATACAACATCGAAATGGTTGAATTTTAGCAAGAAGGTTTGTTATTGCGGTCATTGGCATTTTCTGCCACTAGACCATTCCTACAGTTTAGACGCTGCTCATTTTAATGGTCATCAGGAAATTCTTTAGTCTCTAGCCTCATTGTTCGGAGAGGACGTGAGTGCTCAGTGAGATGGTTACAATAATGTGACCTTCGGGATAGATCCGGCAAAAGAGTTCAAACCACTCTACTGGAACAAGTTAAGCATTTTTTACGAGCTTCCGTACCAGTCAACAATTTAGTGCATCATTTTCTGGACATCATGCACGTAAAGAAGACAGTATCCGAGTACGTACTCAACTTGCTTCTTTATAAAGACGGAAAATCGAAAGACAACCTCCGTGCTTGGATGGATCTTTAGGACCGGGAAATTAGAAGTGAATTGCATCCTAAACCGATAGCGGTTAAACCAGACAAGTTTGTACTTTCCAATGCCGCGTATCATATGTCACAACCGGAGAAGAAAAGGCTCCTGCAGGTGTTGCATGATTTGAAACTTCCCATAGGTTTCTTAGGATTATTTAGCAAGAAGATAAAAATTGTGAAAGGCAAGATCGATGGGCTGAAAAGTCATGATCACCATGTTATTATGGAACACCTTCTCCCATTAGCCATCAGGACTTCCCTTTCCAAATCGGTTGATCTAATAATTAATGACCTTTGTTGCTTTTTAAGAGAATTGTGCGCTAAAACCTTGGATGTTGTGATACTGGAGAATCTAGAAAATTCTATTTCATTGATACTTTGCAAATTTGAGCGTATTTTCCTACCGTCATTCTTCGATACCATAATACATCTGACGGTTCATCTTGCAACCGAGGCTAAATTAGCTGGACCGGTACAATATCGATGGATGTATCCCGTCGAAAAGTACGTAGAATTTTTCGTTTCACGCAATTTGTAAAATTATTGTTGTCATATATGCTCGTATTTATTTATTTAACATATTTTTTTAGGTAACTCTACACTCTAAAAAAATATATACGCAATAGAAATCGACCAAAGGGTTTATCATGCAAGATTATCTTCTAGATGAGGTAACCACATTTTGTTCCCGCTATCTGGACGAGAACTTTGAGACGAAACTTAACCGGCATTGGAGAATTCAGGACGAGCCATATGGTAAAGTTGATTATAAGAGAGTAGACATTATATTTATCAACAAGATATATCGGTTTATCCTCCGCAATAACGTATGTCTTGAAGAAATTATAGAGTAAGTTTTTTGGATTAATTGTTATATTTGTGTTTGTGTGTGTATGAAATGATATAATATTAATATCATAATTTATTGTTGAGAACGTAATTCATATTAATGGGGTACGTGAGGGGCATCCTGATTGAAATGATGAATGATTGGAAAAATATTATCAGGATAATTTTTGCGATTGGATTGCAGATCATGTAAGTTGTTCGAATAACATGTTATTGCTACCAGTCTTAATCTAAACTTATATTGTTATGTATTTGTCGTAAAATTTGTTTTGTCAGATCCACGATCCGAACTTGTTTGCATCATTAGAGAGAGATTCAAGATATTTAGCTTAGTTTCCTAGTATGGAGGTTGCATATTATAAAGGATTCAGTGTCTTTGGATACAAATTTGAAGTTAAGGACATAGAAACATCTCGAACCACTCAGAATAGTGGGATTGCGATGGTAGAATCGGATGGTGTGATTTATTATGGATACTTAAATTGCATACCCGGCATCCAATATCCCGGACGATCAGAACCGTTTTATATATTTCAGTGTACTTGGTACGATACACGAACCGATGCGAATAAGTGGAGAAACTATCTCGAGACTTGGAAACATGAATGTGGATTGACTAGTGTGAACACATTTCGATTTTACGGTCAGGACGATCCATTTATCTTTCTGAACCAAGCATTTCAAGTATACTACTCACAGTGCTTGAAGCATCCGGGATGGAGTGTCGTATGCTGTTGGAAACCCAGGAATGTTTATGATATCTTAGAATTCGAGGATCGTATGGAGGACAGCGATGAGAATGAAGAAGAGAGAAGACTTAGAGTGCTCCGACCATCTATTTCAAAAGAGGGGTTGTCTTCAGCTGATCGTGAAGTTACGTGTGTTAGAAATGATATCAATGATAAAATCCAAGTAGATATGTCTAATGCGTCCACAAAATAAAAAAGGTTATCAGTAATGTTATATTATTATTTCACATTTCTACGATCTATACATATATTGCATGCATATGTAATGATTGTACTCTTATCTAGATTTGATGACGACGACCGGAGCAGCGAGGGACGGCAGGAGCACCAGCCGAAGCAGCAGCAGAGGCAGAGGCAGAGTGGTTCTGCCGTCCGGAGAGCTGCGTAGGGAGCTTCATAGGGCCGGTCTTGCATCCCGATCGGCATCCCTTTCGGATGACTCCTTCCGTGTGGACTTTGCCACACTTCCAGGTATATTGCACGCATAATTATTTTGAATGTAATATTATAGATATACATGCATATTTATTTCAAAATTACTTATATAGTCAATGTTTAATTGTCTAGTTGTTGGTGGTGCGTCCACACCAGAGGCAGAGGACAATACCGCACTTGCAGGTATGTTTATATATCCTATAGTGCATGCATATTGATTTAGAATGTTATATCATAAATATACACAAATTCTTTTTGCTCTTACTTAGATAATCATTTTTTGATTGTCTAGCTGTAGGTGGTTCCTCCACATCTCAGGCAGAGGCCGCCACCGCACCTGCGGGTATGTTTATATATCCTATATTGCATGCATATTGATTTAGAATGTTATATTATTGACATACACATTTTTTTTTGCAATTACTTATATAATTTATTTTTAATTGTCTAATTATAGGTGGTGGTGCATCCACATCTGGCGTAGAGGCCACTCTCACCACTTCCATACCCTCTGCTCAGTTTGCATGTTAGTATGAATAAATATAAAATAAAGAGTTCATTTTACATATTCTCTAAGAATAAATATGAAATTTATGTAATTTTATCGTCAATATTTATTTTTTAGTTGGAGGGGATGCGTCCACGTTCGGGTAACCGGTTGTTCTTCACCGGAGGAACTATCGTCCCGCTCGTGCTGCTGCCCGGGCCCAGGCTCATGCTGCTGTCGCCGGAGGTATATATCGCACTTCAATTTTCGTTAATCCTTGATTTCTTAATACCACTTTGTTTTAATATTGTTTTTCTTGATATTTCTTGTAGATGCAGGGCAGCTCCTACCCGAGAGGGGACTCGAGGGCCGAATCGGTCCCACAGGCTGAGGCCCGATAGAGCTAGGGGGAGGCACCATTCCCCCTCTTCTTTACCCCCGATTATCGCTATACTGGCGATTATGCCGAGAGGTTCGGCCGGTATATGGGGGATGAGAGCCGCATCCTAAAGAAGTATTCATTTCACATTGAGTGGGGCGGTCAGTACCGGCGCTCATTTGCCCTCTTCTGGGATCAGGCTCGGGTATTAATATATATTTTCATTTGACTTATCCAATTATTTATTATTATTTAACACTTGCAATTTAAATACATTATTTTTTGTATTTACAGTTGGATTATGACTTTCAGCCTATACCCAACCCTGATCACCCTGAGTGTGCTCGATTTTCACGCTCTGTCCCAGGGCCTGATGAAGAACATGCAATCAAAGGTACGATACAATAGGAACGAGCTGAAGATCGACTGCTATTTCTTATGGATGACGACCCCCGAGGCAGAGAGAGAGGCTCTCCTACATACTCCGGCCATTGTAAGAGTCGACGTAGATACATGGCCTCTCTCGTGCCAATATTTTGATTCTCAAAGCAAACAGGTTTGTAATTTAAATGTAATTCATTATTTAGTATATAATTTATTTTTTTGTGTTGCTTAATTAGAAAACTAAATCTGAATATCTTGGGGAGAAACAGGCCGATCAAAATAAGGAGAATAGGAAGTCGGCGAAGAGGGGTCGCCCCATTTATACAGGTGGCTTGAGGAACATTACTCGTTCCATGGAGGCTTCTGTAAATTACAATAGATCTATTTTGATATAATGTAATATTTTGAGTTATTTTATAATATATGTAAAATTTTGGTGAATTGCAGAGAGCTCAGACCCTGGCGCAGGGTGGTACACCGAGCGTTCTGACAGCGTATCTTACCGTCCACGCATTTCGACAGATCCCGCCACGGACGAGCTTCAATTCTCTGACACCGCTACGCAGGAGTATTGCGTAAGTGTTAATATTTATTCTAATTAGAATGAAATTTTTGTTTTGAAAAGTTCAAATTTAAATGATATACTTATATTTTAATGGTTAATGTGGGTGTAGGAGCGGGTGGTGGAGCAGGCGGAGGTATCGGGGATTGATTTTAGTGGACAGACCGATCCGATGCTACTGACCCCAGTCCAAGACGCCGCACACAGAGGGGACCACGGAGGTTGGGAGAGAGGCCGAGGACTGGGTCCTAGCAGGACCCATATGAGATTGGCCTTCACCCCGGCGGTTACTTCCCTTACCCCCAGTGAGCGATGTGTGGAGCATGATGTTGCTGCCTTGAAGACCATCGTCAAGAAGTTGAAGGAGATGTTGGTACGTATATTATTCAATAGTAAAATATTATATCACATTATAGATAGTAACATATGTAATATTAGTATCCTGAGTTTATTTGGTTGTAAACTTAGTTTTGATTAATCATACTTATATAAAACTATCTAATTAAAATAAACTACGGTTTTCCAAACTAGATACCCAAACGAGACCTAAGTCCCTAAGTATTCTTAGATTGGGGTTTCGCAATAACCTGATAATGATACGAATTCTACTAAAATCTAATACACCGTTCTTACTCATTTATTACACACAAAATTTAGCAGATACGACAGGCTACTTCGGCTGCGGCTTCACATGCATCTCCTTCAGCTGCGGCTCCACAAGCTACTACTTCGGCTGCGGTTGCGCAGACCACTCCTGCAGCTCCACAGCCCGCTCAGACTCCCGCACAGTCCGCTCCTTCATTAGTCGAGTTTTTGACGACTCGGGGCTGCACCGAGGAGCAAATGCGCCAGATTACAGCGTTTATCAGAGGTGGAGGAACTGGACTGAGCTAATGTAGCTTTTTTTTCTTGAGGATGTATGTACTTATCTGATACATATTGTATATATTTTGGACGATATTGGTGGTTGTTTGCTTGTTCACGATAATTTAGATTGATATCATATTCTGTTTGTTTAATTTTTTATATATATTATGCGTGAGATATCGATTATGAATATTTTTGTATTTGGTTATATGATGTATATATTATTGTGCATAGGGAGGGGAAAAAACAGGAAGCCCATTTTTTAAAAAACATGATATTTTGTCCCTATGGATTAATCCATAGGGCTATCTGTTACCCCTACGGATTAATCCGTAGGTGCAATGTTTGCCCCTACATAGTTCGCCGTAGCGACAAAATATCATGATACCTGATATTTTATCCCTATGGACTCAGTAACAAGGGTAAAACTTGTCCTTACGGATTAATCCGTAGGAGCATTTATCAGGCCCTACGGATAAATCCGTAGGGGTAAGTATCAAGCCCAACGGATAAATCCATAAAGGCAAGTATTTTATTTAATAAACCAATAAATTAAATAAAGATTATGTCCCTACGGAGTACACCGTAGGGCTAAATGTCCCTACGGAGTAAGACGTAGGGGCAATTATTACTCCGTAGGGGTTTGTTCAGGGTAAAAACTTACACCTGCGGCCTTATTAGACTGTATAACATATAAATTGTAAGTTATGATAACTCTATTGAGAAATCTAAGAACGGGATGGTTATTGACAAAGAAGAAAATCCATAGCGGAAAGTTTGTCGTTGAAAAGAATAAATTATCGATAAAAAAAGTTAAATTTGAAAATACCCAAGTATGAGCTGTATTCTGTGTATGTGTGTTTCAATTTATGATTTTGCTTAACTGTAGGGTTGTTAGTGTGTATGTGATTTGTGTGTGCGTTTGTTGTGTATTCGTGTTGTATGTGTGTGTTTCGGCTGTCGGGGGTAAGGCTTCTATCCCATTAAGAATGTATAGAGCAGACACCCATTAGCTTGTGCTTTCATTCGTTTCGATTAAATTTCGGCAGCACCATCCCGCTGTTCTCCGAGTACACTGTAATAGAATAGATAATCATTTCAATGCTGTGAAATAACGTTGAAATGAATATCTAATCTATCTTTGTACACAGAGAACCAGCGGAAAAGTAACGACGAAATAACTCGAAACAAATGAAAACACAAGTGAATGCAGGTGTTTGTTTTATACATTCCTAACTTGTCCACACTGGACAAATCTATCGGTTATCATACGATTGAATCTTCTCGTCACATAGACTACACAACGGTTGTTAGTACTGAACTATACCGTCTGATATTTAACAACCTTCGTATAGTTCTATGTCATGACGAATATCGAATGTATGTTAACTGATAAACGGAGACTAAGTCGCGTTTTGATTTTCACATATGAGTATAGATGAGAATATTAAAGTTTCATATTATCATCGAGTATCATATATTGGTTTTAACTTGAATATTTAACTTGAATAGGTTTTACGTTTACGTTTCGTTTTTAAGGGTTCGATGTTTTAAGTTTAGTGTAAATTTTACTTGCGTTTATGGTAAAATTGTGCGTTTACGTTATCATCGAGTATCCTATTAAACGAACGAGTGTATCCTAAACCCTAACCCAAATTAACCCAAATTAACCTAATTAACCCAAATTAACCCTAATCATCAACCTAACTCAAATTATCCCCAATTAACCCAAAATTAACCCCAATTAACCCTAATCATCACCCTAAATCAAATTATCCATAATTAACCCAATTAACCCAAATAAACCCTTATCAACACCCTAACACAAATACACTTAATTTTACTTAATTAATCCAAATTAACCCTAGCCCAAACCCTAACCCAAATTAAGCTAACTCTAATCACCACCCAAACCCCAACCCAAATTAACTCTAGCCCAAATCAAAATTAACTCTAATTAATCCAATTAACCCTAATCCTAATCATCACCAACCCAATTTTACCTAACTAACCCTAACCCTAACCCTACTTAATTAAACCCTAACCCTAACCCTACCTAGTTAACCCTAATCCTAACCCTCACCCTAACCCTAATTGACCCCCAATTAATCCTGAACTAACCTTAACCCTAACCGTAAAATCTACAATAACGCAAAAAAATAGAATTATAAGTTCAAAATGGAAATTAACTCACCTCACTTGTAGTTTTGCCGTCGGATGGAGCTTGACGAGATGGAGGAGGCCAGGGATGGAGCTCGACGAGATCCTCTGGTGGCGGCAAGATGGTGACGAGCATGCGTGTGGTGACGAGACAGAGGTGGAGGCGGCGGCTGATGGGAAATTTTAGCGACGAGAGGTGGAGGAGGCGGATGACGAGACAAAGGTGGAGAAGGCGGATGATCGATCGCTGCGCGCGGGGGAGTTGGTGAGGAAATTAGGGGGCGGTGGAAATTACTGAGCTTTATTTTTTTTATATATAAATAGCCCTTTGATGCCCCTACGGATTAATCCGCAGGGCCTTCTTTGCGGCTCCGTAAGACTAAATAAAAGATTACATTTCAATATTTTTTAATTAATTCGTAGGGTACCGTAGGGGAAAACCGATGGCCCTACGGATTAATCTGTAGAGGCAATAAAAAGTTGCCCCTATGGATTCCTATCTCCGTAGAGGCAACCCCTTATTGTAGTAGTGATAATTTTCATTAATCTTTTTGGCTTCAGTGATGATGAAGTCTTGATAGTCTTGTATGTCGAACGGTCATGAAAGAGTTAAAATAATGAATACTGTTATGAAAACCGATATGTATTCAAAATCAGAGAGACATCAGACGTCTGAGCGATAGAGCTTCAGACGTCTGAAGAAGAAGTGTTCAGAAGAACAGAGCATGGACAGACGTCTGAGCACTTGTGCTTCAGATGTCTGTCGACAATTTTCCTGTTGTAAAGCCCCTGGATTAAATGTTTAAAATACATAATTTAGTAAATATGCTATTTATATTATTAAGTAAGGGTTATCAAACTTACCATAGGTACTGGCATCCCTTGTTTGCATGTGTGTGTGTGTGAGAGAGAGAGTGTGTATGTGTGTGTGTGTATGCTTGTGTGTGTGTCTGTATGTATATGCTTGTGTGTGTGCACGTGCGCGCGCTATTTATATATTATTAAGTAAGAGTTATTTAACTTACCGGAGGTACTAGCATCCTTTGTTGAACGTACATGGTGATAAGATTAAGCCTTTGTTGACTTTCCAGCCAGCAAATTGATCGGGAGCGGGAGCAGGCATGGTGGCCGATTGGCGTGAGGAACCGCCGTATTCCGGCGTCCGATCCTGGGGAAATCCCTGAAACAGAGGGGTCCTACTCCAATAGGTCCTGGTCGGGCGCGATGCCTTCGATACCATGTCGTCTGCCCGATGATACCTAGGAGGTGGATGCCCAGTTGGATGAAAATGAGCGTTATACTGGCGAGGAGAGATATGGAGGAAATGCAATGGACTCTCCCATGGTGATCTGATCGATACGCCGTGAAAGCCCTATCTATGGCGAATAATCTCTGTGCGTCATCAACTAGGTGTCTTTGCTCCGCCTCCATCTCTATGATTGTTCCCGCCGAAATTTTCGGCCAAGAGATATTTGTTCCTGTTTACACCGGTTCAAGTTTAGTTTACAGATATGTGTGTGATCGAGTTCATTCATAAACGCACATACACACATCAGAGGAAGAACAGGTGTTAGAAAGAGAGCATTTGGTGGTCAGCGACAAAAAGAAAGTATTTAATCGAACATTTTATTCTATTGGAAATTGATCACCAAACATGGGATCGAAAGTACAGGGATTCACAAAACTATGAATAAAATTCTCTGACTCCCTCTCTGCCTTCTCCGCCATGTCAAAGCGGCGATCTTCATGAGGAGTCGTTTCCCATCGGTCAGCACTGTGCTCATCAGCGAAGGCAGACATTATGGCCTGCTGAGCCCGTATCTAGCTTAGCAGCCGAATTGAGCGATCCCTCAGAGCTGTGGTAATCAAGAGTGCCTTGTGAAAGCACTCGATCTTGTCCTCCGCGGCGTCGAGTATTGCCAGAGTCATCTCCGCTGGATGAGGAGGAATGTCATCGAGCATGGACAAGAAGGCCATCCGGAGCCAAATGGAGCCGATGGGGAGTGGAGATCCCCTACGAGTCAAGAGTTCGTACAACACCGTATCACATTGGTCATCCGTGAGAGCAGGGTTCACCAAGCGTGTGGCAAAACGAGGAACAATTTCCTCAATGGGCACCTCTCATGGCTGCCGGCGAGCATGTGGACGATTACAAGCCATAACTATGCTTTGTTGAAATGATTCTCTGAAAATGAAAAAGACGAGAAGCATTGCTTCAAATTATAAATGCAGACATTTAAGTCTAGGCACAGAAAATGCTGTGCGTGATGAAACTATTTCCATGTTCTGGGAAAGTGAAGTTTGACTTAGGAAAAGCGGAGTAAAACGTGAAAAGACACCTTCAGTAAAGAGGCAGCGCCTCACGTGAAAAGCACGAGAGCGCTAGCGCCTCACGTGCAAAGCACGTGAGCGCCAACGCTAAGAGTCAAAAACTCTGAGGCAGCGCCTCACGTGTAAAACACGAGAGCGCTTCCGCCAAGAGCGCTAAGCGCTAAGAGTCAAAGTTTCTGAGGCGGCGCCTCACGTGCAAAGCATGAGCGCGCTGGCGCCAGAACTAAAAGTTCTCTACCGTTGGATCAAAAATCCAACGGAGATGATTAAAAATCACGAAAGTAAAGAATAAAATTCTGTTGAGAAAATACTCTTCAAATTTTTCCAAACAAGGAAAATCACACTGTAAATCAGAGTAACTTTGGATCAAAAGATCCAATGGCGATTAAAAATCACCAAGATACAGAATAAATTCTGTATGGGAAAATATTTTCCTAATCTTTTTAAAAACAAGAAGATTGCTTTCTATAAAACAGAAGCCCTTGGATAAAAAATCCAATGGTTGGAAATATCCCCAAATCAATCAGAGGAAAGATTTCCTTAATTGATTCAACAAATCAGCCTCCCCTGTATAAAGGACCCAAGACTTCAAGTCTTGCACAGAGAAACCCTCCCACAAACTTTGAGAAATTTCAAAGAGAAGAGCAAGCTCTCGGAAGAAGAATTTCTTCAAGATAAATAAAACAAAGAGATCAAAATATCTCGTCAAAAAGAAGAAGAACTTAATTCTTTTTCTAGATTATAGATCTATAAGACAGAGGTCTTTCACAAAAAGAGATCATAGTATCTCATCATAAAATGAGGGGGAGAAGAATTCAATTCTCTTCAGATCATACATCCATAAAGACAAAGTCTTTCACAAAAAAAATATAAGAGATTGTATTATCTCCTATAAAATAAGAACTTTGTTCATAGAGCTACGAGACACAATCTCTTATAAATGAGAATTTAATTCTCAGAGCCCAGAACTGATCAAAACTGTCTAAAAAGAGCATTAGCGCTCCAATTTAAAGAAGCGCCTTAGCGCTCCAAGACTGGCGCACATCGCCGCCGCGCTCCTAACGCTCCAATTTAAAGAAGCGCCTTAGCGCTTCAAGACTGGAGCACAGCGCCGCAGCGCTCCTAGCGCTCCAATTTAAAGAAGCGTCTCAGCGCTCCAAATCTGGCGTTTAGCGCTCAGCACTCCAAGCGCTATTTTAAAAGAAGCACTCAGCGCTTCAAGGTTGGCGTTCAACGCCAAGCGCACCACGTGCTCCTCACGTGGGCACTATTTTATAAAGAGCGCTCGCTCAGCGCCAAGCGCGCCACGTGCTCCTCACGTGTGCGCTATCTCACAGGAAGCGCCTTAGCTCTCTAAGTCTGGCGCTCAGCGCCAAGCGCGCCACGTGCTCCTCACGTGGGCACTGAGGGAACATAAATTGTTCTTTAGATAAAGTCGCAGAGCCATAATGAGGGCTCAACACTCAATAAAAGACAAAAAAGTCGTCAGAACCCAAACCAATGCTCAGCATTGTTAAATGAAAAAGGGCTGAGCCTAATTAAATGTCCAACATTTTAACTGAGTGGGTCAAGCCCAAGTTGGCCACAGATCCCTAATGCAGATTAATTGAGCTCATATTCTCATAAATCTTTTTAACTGATCTTAGTCCCAAACATGACTATAGATCTCCCAACCAACATTGGTTCAAGGGTACATCTCTTCATACCTCTGATATATGTCGTTGTAATTCTTCAACATCTTCAGAGAGATGGAGGGTCCCAATAACCAATAATTTTTGGTGCATCCCCAAATGGTTGAACCAAAACCACACAAACTATGACGTCTTTAAACTGGACTATGACGTCCTCAAACTCTACGGACTGTGGGGTCCTTAAACTCATGGACTATGATATCCTTAAACTTTATGGACTGTGAGGTCCTTAAACTCATAGACCGTGATATCTTTAAACTGGACTATAATGTTCTTAAACTTTACGGACTATGATGTCCTTAAACTTTTTGACAGCAACGTCCCTAAACTAAAACAATAGAGCCCAAATACTTTTTTGTTGGATCTAAATGATCCTGTTGAGTAGATCTTAGTCTAAAATTAGACTAACATATTCTCAACAAACGTTTGAGTTGATCTTAGTCTAAAAAAAGACTAACGATCCTTAAACCCAACCCAAACCAAAATCTAAGAAAATACGGATTTGGACTAATCCACGCCCTACGGGCGACAATATAAATTAGTCTCCGTATACAATCCACGGGCAACCAAAATTAAAACAAACACACATGACACGAAGTGACCATATGGAGAAGGAGAAAGTTTTTGCCGCGATGTAGTAGCGTAATTAACTGCAGGGGCTTGCGCCTGCAGGGAAGAGCGTTCCCACAATCAAAACCTCCTCAAACGAGGGGGGATTGAACGAAGTCTGCTACAATGGCCACATCCGTTTAAACCTCCGATATACGGTGCCATAAATCAACTTGGCATCTTCAGAGAGGTGGACGGATAAAACCAAATAGTATCTGCCCCAAATTCAAGCGAGACATTTGTCTTCCCGGCTTTCAGCGGAGAACAGATTCTGGCATGCCCGGTGGGACCTTTTTCTCTTTCCACTCCATACTTTGTGTGCCGTGTTCGCGAACGAATCGCGGTTTGATATGGTTACCTTTGGATTTAAGGTACTAAGATTTGGTGTCTTGCTCCCGTACAGAGAAAATGGCTTTCAACTGCACCAACTGCAACAACGGCAATAACTCCCACTCCGTCTTTGCTGGAGGAGTGACCTATGGGCCTCAAGCGGCCTCCGTTTTTACGATGCCAGTGAAACAGGTGACTCAGACTACCACTGGACTGTTCTTTAGGACCATGCTCCCACCAATGAGCTTCAATGCCCCACTGCCGCCGCAAGAAGCTCCGAAGAAGCCGGCCTTTGATCGGCTCACCACTACCGCGACCCCTCTCAACGGGACGTCCAAGTCTAATACCTCAGTCTTCGACAGGCTGAGCCTAAGCTCAAAGGGGCCCGTGAAGAGGCTCGCAATACCAGATAAGGCTATCCCAGCTCCTGCTGCAGCTGAAGCCGTCCAAACTGCTTCCCTACTCGAAAGTCGGCCTTCGAAAGGTTGACTATTACTTCCCAACGGACGTCGGTCTTTGACAGGTTGACACCAACAATTGTTTCTCATCAAAGCATGAGGCACGATGCAGCTACCCCGACAACGGAGGTGATCCCATCTGCAAGACGCGCTCGACGTTGCCACTGGCGTTGAGTGAGGAAAGCTGGGGGCAGTTCCCCTTCTGGATTGACTCCGTCAGCTCCAACTATGGAAGTTGATACTGTTGTTCCAACTGGGAACAGTTTCGAACCACTTAACAGGGTATGCAGGAATTCGCCAACTGCCATGCTAAAAAAGTCTCCCCCGCCCGCTGAAAAGATCACAAAGACGAAGCCGCAGCAGCCCCCTCAGCGGCTGTCTTCCAAAATCCATAGGGTTTGGCATAGGGTCTAAAACTCTATTACTAACCAAGACTACTCTCGCCAACCAAAGAAAATGAGGGTTTGGCAAGAAAAGGACCACCCTGTCATACCACAGAAGGTGTCATCTACTTGGGTGCCTGCTACAACGACCCCCTCAATTTCGACCGCCCACAAAAGAAGGAGGCCGGAGAAAGTCCCCATGTCCACGACAAAGCTCAAAGGCACTGAATCGAAACGCCCCAAGTCTGGGGGTATGGTGGTGCACACCATCTATATGGCTTTCGGGAAGGAGGATAGCCCTATTTCTATGGGTCATCGACCACTCACTCTATCTGTGACAAAAGCCAAGGAGCAACAGCAAAAGCTCCAGGAAATGCCAACGAAGATGGCCGCGCTCACTGGGCCAAAAGAAAGCCCGGAAATATCGTCAGAGCAGCGTCAGGAATAGGAAACCGATGCCGAATTCCTCCGAAGAATGCTCGAGAGGAATGAAAAAGAGGCCGCGGAACAAGCGACTAATATAAAACAAATGGCGCTTTTGTTTCAAGACATGGCCGGAATGATGATACAGCCGGATCCTCCAGCTGAAGACCCTCCGATTGTCCTTGAAGACGACAGAGGGGAGACGTCAAACCCTCTACCGGCCTTTTCAGCAGCAAAAGAGGAAACAATCTCGAAAGCTGCACTCGATGATTATATAGCTCAACAGATACGAGCTCATCAAGCGAATGAAGCTGCTGGCCAAGTCGTCAGAACGGGGCAACCATATCCCAGCTGGTACGATCAAATTAAGTACCCACCAGGATACACAATCCCTAAATTTCATGTATATAAGGGGACAGGCAACCCCTACCAGCATGTCGCCTAGTTCAGGGCTCTGTGCGGCAACACTGGAGGTGACGATAAGCTACTGCTTCGCCAATTCGTCGGCAGCTTGGCAGAGACGGCGTTCGAATGGTATTCAGAGCTTCCCAATGATTCCGTCAAAACTTTTACAGAGATGGAGTTGCTATTCACCCAGCATTTCGCAAGCGCTAGAGAACGCACCCCAATCACGGCATTGATCAATGCCAGGGTGAAGCCTGGAGAAACATGGGTTCAGTACGCCATTCGGTGGCGGAATCTGTGGTCAAAGTGTGAACAGCGCATAGAGGAAGCTCATGCCGTGGGCATGTCTGTGGGAACCCTCGATCCTCATGCGACCATTTCCTAATTCATGACATTCTTCAAGCCGATCACTTGCAGGCTTTGATCGACAAGCTGGCCCAAATGGACCAGATGGGCCATAGACCGTCCTCCTCAAAAACGGAGCCGTGAAATGAAAAGGGCAAAGGGAAAGCAACATTCATCGCCAACGCTCAACAACAACTGAGTGGCCCGAGACCGGTTGTTCGCCAAAGCAACAAGCGGCGATCTCTCGATGAGAAGTTAAGACGTCCTTACTCGTTTCCCCGGGATAAAGTAAGGAGACTGTTTGAACTGGCAGTGCGCAACGGGCTCATCACTCTACCGGAGTCGAGACACCCGCTGCAACCAAATAACATCAACAATCCCAATTACTGCGCCTACCACCGAATATTGGGCCATCCGATCGAAGACTGCCACGTCTTCAAAAACTGGGTTGAAGACCAGTACTAACAAGGCAAGTTCGCGCTGCCCGAAAACTGGAAGGTAAATCGGCCACAACAGCACACTCCTAAAAGGGTAGACACACCAGGGGCATCATGCTCATTCATAGAGGAAGCTCCATGGGAAGTAGTTCTTTCGGCCAAAATGAAAAGGATGTTGAAAGGTCTTCAAGCATGCCCCGCAATCAGGTGGAAAAGCCCGCTAAAGCCTGAGATCATTGAGGGAATGCTGAAACCACGCCCGACACCGAGAGTTGGTAGCAATGGGCAAAATATCCAAGTCCAGTCGTCAAAGTCTTCGAAGAAGAAGAAGAAGACCAAGAAGCCCGCGCAGCCTGATGACAAGCGCACGAACCTACAAAAGCATATTGACGTACTGGAAGAATACAACCAGAAGGCGCGGACCCCGGTCACACTCCAGGAATTTCTCGACCATATCCTTGAGAACAGAGGCAATGACAATGATGAGGGAGATGACGCATCAGAAGAACCCGAAGATTACGTGGCAAGTTGTCACATGATCTCTCACTCATAAATAGATGATAAAGAAGCTCCTGATGCAGATAAACTGGGGGTAGAATCGACACCAAAATCCTTAGAACCGTCCGATGAGCTGATTGACGTGCTGCTAAATGAAGCCTGCCAGAAGAGCAAAGTTGATCGAGAACGCAAAATGACCATATTCGAAAAGCTAGGCGTCGACGTCAAGTGGAAGAAGTCGCGGTAGGGATAGATCACAGAACACCCCAATGAAACCAAATTGCACCTTAAATGGGTGTATCCCACTTTATCATTATGTAACCCGTCACATGACAAATACACATGCATACATGATGAACGATGGACCGTAATGTCCTAAAACTAGGTATAGACCGCAATGTCCTAAAACTAACGACGGATCGAAACGTCTTTAAACTACTACAAACCGCAGTATCCTAGGGCTGAGGTGGTAAAAAAAACGGTATGTCCATAAGCAAAATGGGCACGGATGAAAACCCGAAAGGGCTCCGTGAGTAAAAATAGCAAGGCTACCGGCGATGTTTGTGAAAACTCGAAAGGGGCAGACTCGTAAAAAAACGGTAAGTCTACATGCAAAATGGGCACGGATGAAAACCCGAAAGGGCTCCGTGAGTAAAAACAGCAAGGCAACCGCGATGTTTGTGAAAACCCGAATGGGCGCAGACTCGTAAAAAAAGCAGAAAAAAAGAAAAAAAACGGTACGTCCACAAGCAAAATGGGCACGGATGAAAAGCCGAAAGGCCCCCATGAGTAAAAACAACAGGGCTACCGGCGAGTTTGTGAAAACCCGAAAGCGCGCAGGCTCGTAGAAAATTCATGCAAGGAGAAAAGACCTGCGTGAGATCCTTACGACTCATAAGGGAGCAACACACTTAGGGATCCCCATGATTCTTAAGGAGAAATTATACTTACGAGATCCTCACGACTCGTAAAGAGAAGCCTCTTATGAGACCCTCATGGCTCATAAGATTCAAAAGCCTTAAGCTACATGGATCTGAACTGTTCTTAAGCCATCACATTTCCCAGGTTGCCCTACAAGCGTTTCAATATTGACCCTTGTATACAATCTACGGGCACAAATAATCATTTCCTTGCCGAGTCCCACCAACGATGAGGAATGCCCTCATTTGATGAATAAACACTTGTAGGTCCTCTTGATTTACAAAGAGAAAACACTCTTGCAAGATCCTTTCGACTTACAAGAGAACATACACTTAGGAATCCTCACGATTCCTTAGGAGAAAAGACACTTACGTGATCCTCACGACTCGTAAGGAGAAACATCTTTATGATACCCTTACGGCTCATGAAGTCAAAAACCTTAGTCAACAGGATCTTAACCCTGTTTGCTAAGCCACCTTTGTTTGAATCGACAGAGGCAGATGATGATTCGCTCATGATAATATCCCAGTTGTAGCGATGCTGATGCCTAAATCGGTAACAAATTCCAAGTCCTTTTATGGCAAATGATGATTCGCTCCTGGCAACATTCCAGTCGCAGCGATACTGATGCAAAATTGGTATCAGACCTTGAGTTCCATACTCGGAAAAAAAATGCATATGAAATAGCCGAAATGTTTGGACAACTCACAATAAAAATCAGCGAGTAAAATATATGCATACAAAAATAGCCGAAATGATTGGGCAACTCGCAATAAAAAACAGCGAGTAAAAAAAACAGCCGAAATGATTGGGCACCGCGAAAGATAGCCGAAATGATTGTGCAATCGCGACTTTTGCGATGCAAAAAGCTGAAATGATAGAGTATCGCGGAAAGAAAACAAAAAAATACATATGAAATAATGAAACTTTTGCCCTGTAGGTAAGTCTATATTGACCCCTGTATACAATCCATGGGTATAAACGAAAAGGGAACCACATGTCCCAACAAACTCTATCAAAGGGAGAATCAGGTCTCAGCGGCAATATCTGCATCCCAGAAAACCAGCAACGACGTTCCTCCTCATGCCAGCAAGACACGGACGAGACACTACTAATTGGAGCCACGACAAAGCCCCCAGTTACAAGACTCCGCGGTTCACAGACAACCTAGAGTCAACCCTGACACCGTAGAAAACGGAGAAATTCGATCCCGACACCGTAGAAAACGGAGAAAGTCGATCCCGACACCGCAGAAGGTGGAGCACGTCAACCAATGACCTCCCCGTCGGATCAATGCTCCGTCTCAGAAACAAGTCAACCAACGACCTCCCCGCCGGATCAATGCTTCGTCTCGGAAACAAGTCAACTCTCGATTCGTCTCGACCTCCAGGGAAATCCGTGTCCTTGGCAAAACCTCGATTCAGGGAAATCAGCGTCCTTGACGAGAGCATCTCGATTCGTGTCTACCCACAAGGAAATCAGTGTCTTTGTATGAATCTTTCGATTCGTCTCAACTCCGAGGAAATCAGTGTCCTTGGCAAAAACCTTGATTTAGGGAAATCAGCATCCTTGATGAGAGCATCTCGATTCGAGTCGATCCGCAAGGAAATCAGTGTCTTTGCAGGAATCTCTCGATTCATCTCAACTCCGAGGAAATCAGTGTCCTTGGCAAAAACCTCGATTCAGGGAAATCAGCATCCTTGACGAAAGCATCTCGATTCGCGTCGACCCATAAGGAAATCAGTGTCTTTGCAGGAATCTCTCAATTCGTCTCAATTCCGAGGAAATCAGTGTCCTTGGCAAAAACCTCGATTCAGGGAAATCAGCGTCCTTGACGAAAGCATCTCGATTCGCGTCGACCCGCAAGGAAATCAGTGTCTTTGCAAGAATCTCTCGATTCGTCTCGACTTGCGAGGAAATTAGTGTCCTTGAGAGAACTTCTCGATTCGTCTCGACTCGCAAGGAAATTAGTGTCCTTGCGAGAACTTCTCGATTCGTCTCGACTCGCGAGGAAATTAGTGTCCTTGTGAGAACTTCTCGATTCATCTCGACTCGTAGGAAAAAGCCTTAGGCAATGGGGATAAGGACCTGTTTCCTAAGCACTGGGGTCCTGCGAGTTGGTCCAAGATGGACTCTTGCATACTATTCACGGGCCACACTCTCCAAAGTCTAATCTCGACAAGGAGGGAAACAACCACTTACGAGTCCTCTCGACTTGTAAGCGGGAAAAATTCTCTTGTGAGATCCTTACGACTCTCAAAAGAAAACACACTTAGGATTCCTCACGACTCCTAAGGAGAAATTACACCTACGGGATACTCTCGAATCGTAGAGAGAAAAGTCTTTATGAGACCCTCATGGCTCATAAAGTTGAAAAGTCTTAGGCGGCAGATCCTAACCCTGTTTCCTAAGCCATCACTGCCCTGCAAGGAGGTCAAGATGGACTGTCTACGGGCCACACTCTCCGAAGTCGAACATCGACAAAGAGGGAAACAACCACTTACAAGTCCTCTCGACTTGTAAGCGGGAAAAATTCTCTTGTGAGATCCTTACGACTTTCAAGAGAAAACGCACTTAGGAGTCCTCACGACTCCTAAGGAAAAAAGATATGCCTACGAGATCCTTTCGACTCGTAGAGAGAAAAACCTTCTTGAAAACCATACGGTTCATGAAGATGGAAAAAGTCTTAGGCTACAAAAACCCTAAACGTGTCTCCTAAGCCCTCAATTCTATGACCCTGCATAACTCTGCACTACTTCACCCACGTACATATCTATGTGGGCAAAGTAGTAGGTGGCATTTGTTCCCGCCGAAATTTTCAGCCAAGAGATATTTGTTCCTATTTACACCGGTTCAAGTTTAGTTTACAGATATGTGTGTGATCGAGTTCATTCATATACGCACATACACACATCAGAGGAAGAACAGGTGTTAGAAAGAGAGCACTTGGTGGTCAGTGACAAAAAGAAAGCATTTAATTGAACATTTTATTCTATGGGAAATAGATCACCAAACATGGGATCGAAAGTACAGGGATTCAAAAAACTATGAATAAAATTCTTTAACTCCCTTTCTGCTTTCTCTGCCATGTCAAAGCGGCGATCTTCACGAGGAGTCGTTTCCCATCGGTCGGCACCATGCCCATCAGCGAAGGCAGACATTATGGCCCGCTGAGCCCGTATCTGGCTTAGCAGCCGAATAGAGCGATCCCTCAGAGCTGCGGTAATCAAGAGTACCTCATGAAAGCACTCGATCTTGTCTTCCGCGGCGTTGATTATTGCCAGAGTCATCTCCGCTGGATGAGGAGGAATATCATCGAGCAAGGACACGAAGGCCATCTGGAACCAAATGGAGCCGATGGGGAGGGGAGATCCCCTACGAGTCAAGAGTTCGTACAACACCGTATCGCATTGGTCATCCGTGAGAGCAGAGTTCACCAAGCGTGCGATAAAACGAGAAACAATTTCCTCAATGGGCACCTCCCATGGCTACCGGCAAGCATGTGGACGATTACAAGCCATAGCTCTGCTCTGTTGAAATGATTCTCTGAAAATGTAAGAGAAGAGAAGCATTGCTTCAAATTATAAAGGAAAACATTTAAGTCTAGGCACAGAAAATGTTGTGCGTGATGGAACTATTTCCAAGTTCTGGGAAAAAGAAGTTTGACTCAGGAAAAGCGAAGAAAAAAGGTGAAAAGACACCTTCAGTAAAGAGGCAGCGCCTCACGTGCAAAGCACGTGAGTGCCAAGCGCCCGAGAGCCAACGCTAAGAGTCAAAGACTCCGAGACAGCGCCTCACGTGCAAAGCACGAGAGCGCTTGCGCCAAGAGCGCTAAGCGCTAAGAGTCAAAGACTCTGAGGCAGCGCCTCACGTGCAAAGCACGAGCGCGCTGGCGCCAGAACTAAAAGTTCTCTACCGTTGGATCAAAGATCCAACGGAGATGATTAAAAATCACTAAAGTAAAGGATTAAATTCTGTTGAGGAAATACTCCTCAAATCTTTCCAAACAAGGAAAATCACTCTGTAAATCAGAGCAACGTTGGATCAAAAATCCAATGGTGATTAAAAATCACCAAGATACAAAATAAATTCTGTATGGGAAAATATTTTCCCAATCTTGTTAAAAACAAGAAGATTGCCTTCTGTAAAATAAAAGCCCTTGGATCAAAGATCCAACGGTAGGAAACATCCCCAAATCAATCAGAGGAATGATTTCCTTAACTGATTCAACAAATCAGCCTCCCCTATATAAAGGACCCAAGACTTCAAGTCTTGCACAGATGAACCCCTCCCCCCTCAAACTTTAAGAAATTTCAAAGAGAAGAGCAAGCTCTCGGAAGAAGAATTTCTTCAAGGTAAATAAAACAGAGAGATCAAAGCATCTCGTCAAAAAGAAGAAGAACTTAATTCTTTTTCTAGATCATAGATCTATAAGACACAGGTCTTTCACAAAAAGATATCATAGCATCTCATCATAAAAGGGGAGGGAGAAGAATTCAATTCTTTTCAGATCATAGATCCATAAAGACAGTCTTTCACAAAAAAAACCCCATAAGAGATTGTAACATCTCCTATGAAATAAGAACTTTTGTTCTTAGAGCTACGAGACAAAGTCTCTTATAAATGAGAATTTAATTCTCAGAGCGCGGAACTGATCAAAATTGCCTAAAAAGAGCATTAGCGCTCCAATTTAAAGAAGCGCCTTAGCACTCTAAGACTGGCGCACAGCGCCGCAGCGTTCCTAGCGCTCCAATTTAAAGAAGCGCCTCAGCGCTCCAAGTCAGGCGTTTAGCGCCCAGCGCTCCAAACGCTATTTTAAAAAAAGCTCCCAGCATTCCCAGCGCTATTTCAAAAGAAGCACTCAGCTCTTCAAGGTTGGCGTTCAGCGCCAAGTGTACCACGTGCTCCTCACGTGGGCACTATTTTATAAAGAGCGCTCCGCACTTATTGACTGGCGCTCAGCGCCAAGCGCGCCACATGCTCCTCACGTGTGCGTTATCTCACAGGAAGCACCTTAGCGCTCTAAGTCTGGCGCTCAGCGCCAAGCGCGCCACGTGCTCCTCACGTGGGTGCTGAGAGAACATAAACTGTTCTTTAGATAAAGCCCCAGAGCCATAATGAGGGCTCAACACACAGTAAAAGACAAAAAGGTCGTCAGAACCCAAACCAATACTCAGTATTGTTAAATAAAAAAGGGCTGAGCCTAATTAAATGTCCAACATTTTAACTGAGTGGGCCGATCCCAAGTTGGCCACAGATCCCTAATATAGATTAATTGAACCCATATGCTCATAGATCTTTTTAACTGATTTTAGTCCCAAACTTGACTATAAATCTCCCAACCAACATCGGTTCAAGAGTACATCTCTTCATATCTCTGATATATGTCGTTATAATTCTTCAACGTTTTCAGAGAGATAGAGGGTCCCAATAACTAATAACTTTTGGTGCATTGCCAAACAGTTGAACCAAAACCACACAGACTATGACGTCTTTAAACTGGACTATGATGTCCTTAAACTTTACGGACTGTGGGGTCCTTAAATTCATGGACTATGATGTCCTTAAATTTTATGGAATGTGAGGTCCTTAAACTCATAGACTATGATGTCTTTAAACTGGACTATGATGTCCTTAAACTTTACGGACTATGATGTCCTTAAAATTTTGGACCGCAACGTCCCTAAACTAAAACAATAGAGCCCAAATGCTCTTTTGTTGGATCTAAATAATTCTGTTGAGTAGATCTTAGTCTAAAATTAGACTAACGTATTCTCAACAAACGTTTGAGTTGATCTTAGTCTAAAACAAGACTAACGATCCTTAAAGCCAACCCAAACCCAAATCTAAGAAAATACGGATTTGGACTAATCCACGCCCTATGGGTGAAAACATATATTAGTCTCCATATACAATCCACGGGCAACCAAAAATAAAACAAACACACATGACACGAAGTGACCATCTGCAGAAGTAGAAAGTTGTTGCCGCGATGCAGTAGCATAATTAACTATAGGATCTTGTGCCTGCAGGGAAGAGCGTCCCCACAATTAAAAATCCTTCAAACGAGGGGGAATCTGACGAAATCTGCTACAACGGCCGCATCCGTCTAAACCTCCGATATACGGTGCCATAAATCAACTTGGCATCTTCGAAGAGGTGGATGGATAAAACCAAATAGCATCTGCCCCCAAATTCAGGCGAGTCGTTTGTCTTCCCGGCTTTCGGCGGAGAATAGTGATCAATCGATCTCTCTCAGTCGCCATCGCCACCTGTTTGAAGAAGAAACGTATTTCTATCATCCTAACAGCTACATAATAATTATTCTGAAATAATTAAGAAACAAGGCATTAGTGGAGTATTACATATTGCGTTCGTGCATCAATCGAAGAAGGCATGCCATCGTCTCATACAAATATGGCCCTATAGAGTTCGATTCGATCAAGGGGCTCTCCATCATGCCTTTCTTGCTGCATATTACATTTAGAAAGTTAATACATAAATTTCTAAGATATTTTTTTAACGTATTACTATTAAATACGATACTTATGTGTTCGATGGAAACTTGCTGAGAACTTTTACTCCCTCCCCTGTAAACATCTTGCAACAGAGCGTGAGCTGCTTTGCCCCGCTCGCTCTTCTCCTGCAGTTGCATATTGTTTATTAAGTTGTTACAAAAGTGTAAAAATGTATCATCAAAAAACATACCCTAAACTTTGAGGTCAAGTAATTCCTTACTAAGGCACACCAATATGTGTCGGATCAACCTGGATCCGGCTTAATCGCATACATCTCCTCCGATGTAGAAAAATCTTCAAGATTGCTGAAAATCTTGTTCTTATGGCCTCTCCAATTCTTCGCCATATGTTTACACATCTTTTCGGAAACTGCGCGTTCATCGCAAACCGTATGGGGGCCCTCTACGACATACCACCAGA
The DNA here is from genome assembly GCA_030015575.1 of Agapanthus africanus. NCBI lineage: Eukaryota > Viridiplantae > Streptophyta > Magnoliopsida > Asparagales > Amaryllidaceae > Agapanthus > Agapanthus africanus. The sequence goes on along the minus strand of JASDDO010000001.1, from coordinate 498,113,246 downwards.
AGTCGAACCGTGCTTGCAAAACATGATAATTCATCATCGTATGGGTTGACGTAATTAAACAAATCAAAATAAAGTTCAGTATTGAATTGTATAAATAAATCTCACCAGCATCTCCCATACAACAATTTGCTTCTTTAGTGCCAAGTCTGGGATTTCCCAATCTAAGGGCACCCACTCGCCATCCTCGTCCTGGATCACATGAGGCATGCGGTCCTCGCTATTCATGATAGAAGACATCATGACCTTCACGTATTTACTGGCTCCAGTAACAGCGTCCCCTCTCTACGTAAGGTATACAATCGTCTTGTCAGGAGCCACTACTATAATATGGGGTTGCCCCTACGGACTCAGAAATCCGTAGGGGCAAATATTTCTTGTCCCTACGGATTTATCCGTAGGGCCAAATCGTTGTCCCTACGGTGCCTTACGTTCTAATTTTTTCTTTGGCCCTATGGAGCCGCAAGCCGGGGACCTACGGTTATGTCCGTAGGGGCATCTACATAGGTTATTAATAAAAAAAAAGCACAGAAAAATTATATTCATCGTTCCCAAATTTCTCTCTCTTACTCCCACGCCTCTCATCGCCTGTTCCCGCGCTTCATCGCCACCGCGCTCGCGAGCCTGCGCCAGCTTCATCGGTCTTCCCCACACCTTTGTCGACTTCCCGCGCCTCGTCGCCACCTTCGCCGATCGTCGGCGACCACCAATTTCTACCGTCTCCTCCACCGCGCGCACGGTTTGTAAGTAAATCTCAAATAATTTTTAATTTTGACGTTGTAGTCTAGGGTTCAGGCCAGGTTCGGGTAGGGGTGAGGGCATCGGCGTCGGCTTCGGCATCGATCGGGTTCGGTTAGGGTTAGGGTTAAGGTTAGGGTTAGGTTGTGGGGTTGGGTTGGGTTGGGGTTGGGGCTGAGGCTGGGGCTGGGCTGGGGCTGGGGCTAGGGTTTGGCTGGGGCTGGGGCTAGGGCTCGGTTGGGCTTGCTTGATGTTATTTGGAAGTTATATTTTATTTTCCGTTTTTGGTTTTTGGGGAATTTGGTTAGCTTTTGGCATTACTGGTCTGATTTCTGCCTTTTGATTCAATTGATAAATGTGGATGGTTCTCGGGCCCTGAAATTAAGAAGTGGATAAATTTTGAACGTATTAAGTTTTAATTTTCTCAGAGAGCCCTGTACGTTGATGAGCGTTTCGCCTTAAAACTTGGATATGAGATTTATCTTATCTGCATTTCTATTACATTCTTCTATTCTGATGAGATTTGATGGTGCCTGAAATCCCTCATTTTAACAATTTTCATATAAATAAAAACAGGGGCATACAAATTTCAAAACCTTTGGTGGAGAAACTTTGCTTCAGTAAAATTTGAACTGTAGACTTTCTGCAGTTCCATGGATTTTATTGGTGAAAGTCAAGCAATTTCGATGTGTATTTAAGTATTTATCATCTCCATTCGAGCAACATAACAGCGTAACATAAATATCAAGATTATTTATAACCATTTGCTTGCTTCTCATTTGTATTTAAACATTGTAAGAATTTTCATACTTGATTATGTCCGCAATATCTATCAGCTTTGTCATTAGTGGTAGGAATGCAATTCTTTAAGGTGTCGCGTCTTGTCTCTTCTCTCATCATCTAACTAAATCCATCCCGGCAAAGCTTTAGGTTAATTCGAGGTCGAGTTTGTACTGGTGCATTTATTCTGTTACCTTCACTTTTGTGGACGTAACATTCGATGATAAGGTGATAGTTGTTCAATCAGCAAATATAGCATCTTTCAAGCATATTATCTTGTTCATCATTCTAATCTTATATTTTATCTGTCTCTATCCCGTTGATCTTATTGACGGGAAACTGTATGTTCATCTCCACTCCCAGATCCTTGATAATTGATTCTTTTGAAGCATCATAACTATGTTTTGCGTCAATGTATTTGCAATGTTGTAAATATGTGATTAGCTTTATGGCTTGATTTTAATAGATCTATATTCCTCTATTTTTCCCTTGATTTAGAGTTGAACATGATCTTTTAATAGCAAATATACTGCCCTTTAGAATTCAGATATGGACTGATAAGAAGAGATGATTGTTATCATGTTAACGACCACTTATAAAATTTCTTAAATTTTGATCTCAATGGTTTAAAATCATGTTACACATACAACACGAATGCACAACAAACGCATAATTAGAGAGTAATTCGAGATTTTCAGGTTAAAACCAATATATGATACTCGATGATAATATGAAATCTTCATATTCTCATCGATACTCATATATGAAACTAAAAGCGCCACTTAGTCCCCGTCTATCGGTTAACATACGTGCGATATTTGTCGTGACATAGAACTATACGAAGGTTGTTAAATATCGGACGGTATAGCTCGATACTAACAACCGTCGTATAGTCTACGCGGCGAGAAAATTCAATCGTATGGTAACCCATAAATTTGTCCCGTATGGACAAGTTAAGAATGTATAAAGCAAATGCCTTCATTCACTTGTGTTTTCATCCGTTTCGAGATATTTCGTCGGTACCTTTCCGCTGGTTCTCCGTGTACAAAGATAGATTAGATGTTCATTTCAACGTTGTTTCACAGCTTTGAAATGATTATCTATTCTATTACAGTGTACTCGGAGAACAGCGAGGAGGTGCTGCCAAAATTTACTCGAAACGGTTGAAAGCACAAGTGATGGGTGTTCGCTCTATACATTCTTAATGGGATAGAAGCCTACCCCCGACAGCCGGAACACACACATACAACAAGAATACACAACAAACGCATAATTAGAGAGTGAATCGAGATGTTCAGGTTAAAACCAATATATGATACTCGATGATAATATGAACCTTCATGTTCCCATCGATACTCATATATCAAACTAAAAGCGCTACTTAGTCCCCGTCTATCGGTTAACATACGTGCGATGTTCGTCGTGACATAGAACTATATAAAGGTTGTTAAATATCGGACGTTATAGCTCGATACTAACAACCGTCGTATAGTCTACGCGGCGAGAAAATTCAATCGTATGGTAACCCATAGATTTGTCCCGTGTGGACAAGTTAAGAATGTATAAAGAAAACGCCTTCATTCACTTGTGTTTGCATCCGTTTTGAGATATTTCGTCGGTACCTTTCCGCTGGTTCTCCGTGTATAAAGATAGATTAGATGTTCATTTCAACGTTGTTTCACAGCTTTGAAATGATTATCTATTCTATTACAGTGTACTCGGAGAACAGCGGGGAGGTGCTGCCGAAATTTAGTTGAAACGGTTGAAAGCCCAAGTGATGGGTGTTCGCTCTATACATTCTTAATGGGATAGAAGCCTACCCCCGACAGCCGGAACACACACATACAACAAGAATACACAACAAACGCATAATTAGAGAGTGATTCGAGATGTTCAGGTTAAAACCAATATATGATACTCGATGATAATATGAAACCTTCATGTTCCCATCGATACTCATATATGAAACTAAAAGCGCCACTTAGTCCCCGTCTATCGGTTAACATATGTGCGATGTTCGTCGTGATATAGAACTATACGAAGGTTGTTAAATATCGGACGGTATAGCTCGATACTAACAACCGTTGTATAGTCTACGTGGCGAGAAAATTCAATCGTATAGTAACCCATAGATTTGTCCCGTGTGGACAAGTTAAGAATGTATAAAGCAAACGCCTTCATTCACTTGTGTTTTCATCCGTTTCGAGATATTTCGTCGGTACCTTTCCGCTGGTTCTCCGTGTACAAAGATAGATTAGATGTTCATTTCAACGTTGTTTCACAGCTTTGAAATGATTATCTATTCTATTACAGTGTACTCGGAGAACAGCGGGGAGTTGCTGCTGAAATTTACTCGAAACGGTTGAAAGCACAAGTGATGGGTGTTCGCTCTATACATTCTTAATGGGATAGAAGCCTACCCCCGACAGCCGGAACACACACATACAACAAGAATACACAACAAACGCATCATTAGAGAGTGATTCAAGATGTTTAGGTTAAAACCAATATATGATACTCGATGATAATATGAAACCTTCATGTTCGCATCGATACTCATATATGAAACTAAAAGCGCCACTTAGTCCCCGTCTATCGGTTAACATACGTGCGATAATTTATTCTTTTCAACGACAAACGCACACACAAAGCATATACACGGATTTTCTCCTTTGTCAGTAACTATCCCGTTCTTATATTTCTCAATATAGTCACCATAACCTACAATTTATATGTTATACAGTCTAATATGGCCCATGAGTACGTCAGAGTTAAGGACTGGATGTATGTGGATTGGCAACAACGTATGCAACCTAAGTTTGTCGCAGGAGTTGCTGCTTTTATTGAATTTGCACGCGCACATAATAAGATCATAATAGAGAAGATTCTCTGTCCGTGCGATAGATGTGGCAATAAGTACTGGCAGAAGGTAGAATTGGCAGAGCTTCATATTGTAAAATATGGGTTTACTAGACTTTATACAACTTGGAAATATCATGGGGAAGGAGAAGAATGCAGTACTGCGGCAGAAGAAGAAGGAGAACACGATAATGCGGCAGGAGAAGAAGAAGAATTCGGTAATGCGGCAGAAGGAGAAGACGGTAATTTATTTCCATCAGAAGAAATGGAGGATATGGTAGAGGCTGCTCTAGGTGAATCTATTCGTACCGAAGATGACATTCCTTCCAATCAAGGATCGCGTGCGGATAAATATGAAAATTTCATGAATGATGCTAGGAAACCAATTTATGAGAATGCGAAGTATTCCACCCTCTCATGGTTCGTCCAACTTTTCCAGATTAAGTGCCTAAATGGATGGAGCAACAAGTCATTCACAATGCTTCTTTCGTTCTTGAAAGATTCTATGCCTCCGGGAAATAACGTGCCCGACAGCTGGTACGGAGCCCAGAAGATGATGTCTGATTTGGGTCTAAAGTGCGAGAAGATTCAAGCATGTCCTAAAAATTGCGTGTTGTACCGGAAAAAGAATTCAGATTTGAAAGAGTGTCCAACATGCGGAGAGGCCAGGTATAAACCGAAAGATTCTGATAAGAAGCCCGATATACCTGTCAAGATAGCATGATACTTTCCCATAACACAGAGGCTACAGAGGCTATTCAGGTGCAAGAAAACAGCCGAGGCAATGATTTGGCATCATCGTGCTCCTCCAAGAGAAGATGGAAAAATGAGCCATCCAAGAGATTCATCAGCATGGAAGGATTTCGATAGGAGGCACGCAATATTCAGTAGCGATCCTCGCAATGTCCGGCTCGGACTGGCTACTGATGGCTTCTGCCCATTCAACTATATGGCTGGAAGTCACAGCACATGGCCCGTTGTAATGATAATTTATAATCTGTCGCCTTGGTTGGCTATGGACCAATCATACTTTATGATACCTCTTCTTATCGACGGACCAAACTCACCGGGGAACAATATTGACATCTATCTCCGACCTCTGATCGAGGAGTTGAAATCTTTGTTCATTGATGGTGTAGAGACATATGATGCAAACACAAATATAACCTTCATACTGCGTGCGGCTCTAATGTGGACAATTAATGACTTTCCTGCGTATAGAATGCTATCAGGTTGGTCCGTACATAGTCATAAAGCATGTCCTCATTGCCATGAACACACAACATCGAAATTCTTGAATTTTAGCAGGAAGGTTTGTTATTGCGGCCATTGACGTTTCCTTCCTCCAGACCACCCCTATAGGTTAGATACGGTTCACTTTGATGGTCATCAAGAGCTTCTTGGACCTCCATCCCTATTGTCCGGAGAGGACGTGACTGCTAAATGGAATGGTTACAATAATGTGACCTTCGGGATGGATCCGACGAAACAGGTCAAACCACCATTTTCGAACAAGTTAAGCATTTTCTTCGAGCTTCCGTACTGGTCTACAAATTCAGTGCGTCATTGTCTGGTCGTCATGCATATAGAGAAGGGAGTATCAGAGCACATACTTAACCTGCTTCTTTGTAAAGACGGGAAATCGAAAGACAACCTGAATGCTCGGATGGATCTACAAGAGTGGGGAATAAGAAGTGAATTGCACCCTAGACCGGTAGCGGGTAAACTGGGCAAGTTTGTACTTCCCAATGCCGCTTATCATATGTCACAACCGGAGAAGAAAAGATTCCTGCAGGTGTTGCATGATTTGAAAGTTCCCACAGGTTTCTCAGGATCATTCAGCAAGAAAATAAAAATTGTGAAGGGCAAGATCGATGGGCTGAAAAGTCATGATCACCATGTTATCGTGGAGCACCTTCTTCCATTAGCCCTCAGGACTTCTCTCCCTGAATCGGTTGGTCTAGTAATCAACGACTTATGTTGTTTTTTCAGGGAGTTGTGTGCTAAAACACTGGAGGTTGTGACGCTGGATAAACTAGAAAATTCTATTGCGTTGATACTTTGCAAGTTTGAGCATATTTTCCCACCGTCATTCTTCGATATCATAATACACTTGACGGTTCATTTTGCAACTGAGGCGAAGTTAGCCAGACCGGTACAATATCGATGGATGTATCCCGTCGAGAGGTACGTGTAATTTTTCGTTTCGCGCAATTTATAAATTTATTGTTGTCATGTATGCCCGTATTTATTTATTCAACATATTTTCATTAGGTACCTCTACACTCTTAAGAAGTATATACGCAATAAAAATCGACCAGAGGGTTCTATCATGCAAGGTTATCTTCTTGATGAAGCAACCACATTTTGTTCCCGCTATCTGGACGAGAACATTGAGACAAGGCTTAACCGGCCACGAAGAATTCAAGACGGGCCATATGGTAAAGCCGAGTATAAGAGGGTAGACACTATGTTTATCAACAAGATATACCGGTTTATCTTGCTTAATTGCGCATGTCTTGAACAAATTAGAGAGTAAGTTTTTTTGGATTAATTGTTATATCTGTATTTGTGTGTGTATGAAATGATATAATATTAATGTCACCATTATTTGTCGAAAACAAAATTCATTTTAACGAGGTATGTGAGGGGCATCCTGATTGGAACGAAGAACGATTGGAAAAATATCATCAGGATAATTTTTGTGATTGGGTCACAGATCATCTAAGTTATTCGAATAACATTTTATTGCTAGCAGTTTTAATCTAAACTTGTATTGTTATGTATTTGTCGTAAAATTTATTTTGTTAGATCCACGATCCGAACTTGTCTGCATCATTTGAGAGCGATTCAAGATGTTTAGCTCAATTTCCTAGTACGGAGGTTGCATATTACAAAGGATTTGGTGTCCTTGGATACAAATTCAAAGTTAAGAACATAGAAACATCTAGAACCACTCAGAATAGTGGGATTGCGACGGTAGGATCGGACGGTGTGATTTATTATGGGTACTTAAATTATATACTCGGCATCCACTATCCCGGACAATCAGAACCCTTTTATATATTCCAGTGTACTTGGTACGATACGCGAACCGATACGGACAAGTGAAGAAGCAATCTTGGGACTTGGAAAGATGAATATGGATTGACCAGTGTGAACACACTTCGATTTTACGGTTAGGAAGATCCGTTTATCTTTCCGAACCAAGCGTTCCAAGTATACTACTCACAGTGTTTGAAGCATCCGGGATGGAGTGTTGTATGCCGATGGAAACCCAGAGATGTCTACGATGTCCCAGAATTCGAGGACAGCGATGAGGACGAAGAAGAGAGAAGGCTTAAAGTGCTCCGACCATCTGTTTCGAAGGACGGGTTGTCTTCGACCGATCATGAAGTTACGTGGGTTAGAAATGACATCGACGATGAAATCCAAGTAGATATGTATAATGCGCCCACGAAACAAAAAAGGTTATCAGTAATGTTATATTATTACTTCACATTTTACGCTCTATACATATATAGTCAATACTTTTAATGGTTGTCTAATGCGTCCGCGAACCGTTTATCTAGATTTGATGACGATGTCGGGAGCAGCGAGGGGCGGCAGGAGCTCCAGCCGCGGCAGAGGCAGAGGCAGAGGCAGAGCGGTTCTGCCGTCAGGAGAGCTTCGTAGGGAGCTTCAGAGGGCCGGTCTTGCACCCAGATCGGAGACCCCTTCGGATGCCTCCTTCCATGTGGATTTTGCCACACCTCCAGGTATACTGCACGCATATCCATTTTGAATGTAATATTACATATATTCATTCCTGTTTATATCAAAATTACTTATATTGTCAATGTTTGATTGTCTAGTTGTTGGTGATGCGTCCACATCTGGGACAGAGGCCACTCCCGCTCCTCCAGGTATGTTTATATATCATATAGTGCATGTATATTGATTTAGAATGCTATATCATAAATATACACACATTCCTTTTGCTCTTACTTAGCAATTTTTATTATTGTCTAGCTGTAGGTGGTGACACCACCGCACCTGCGGGTATGTTTATATATCCTATAGTGCATGCATATTGATTTAGAACGTTATTTTATTGATCTACACATTCTTTTTGCAATTACTTATATAATCTATTTTTAATTGTTTAATTATAGGTGGTGTGTCCACATCTTCCGCAGGGGCCACTCCTGCCGCTTCCATACCATCCGCATCGTCTGCAGGTTAGTATGAATAAATATAAAATATTTATTCATTTTACATATGCTCTATAGAATAAATATGAACTTCATGGAAATTTAGCGTCAATGTTTATTTTCTAGTTGGAGGGGATGCGTCCGCATCCGGGACCCCGGTTGTTCCTCACCGGAGGAACTATCGTCCCGCTAGTGCTGCTGTCTGGGCCCAGGCTCGTGCGATAGTCACCGGAGGTATATATCACACTTCAATTTTCGTTTAAGCTTGATTTCTTAATACAACTTTGTCTTAATATTGATTGTATTGATATTTCGTGCAGACGCAGGGCCTCCCTATCCCCAGAGGGGGACTCGAGGCCCGAATCAGTCACATAGGCGGATGCCTGACAGAGCTAGGGGAGAGGCAGCATTCCCCCTCTTTTTTACCCTTGACTATCGCTATACCGGTCCTCATGCCGAGAGGTTCGGCCGGTATATGGGGGACGAGAGCCGGCTCGTGAAGAACTATCCACTTCACGTTGAGTGGGGCGAGCAGCACCGGCGCTCATTCGCCCTCTTCTTTGATCAGGCTCGGGTACATATTAATATATATTTTCATTTGATTTATCCAATATATTTATTATTAACACTTGCAATCTAATAACAATGTTTTTTTTGTATTTTCAGTCGGATTACGATTTTCAGCCTGTACCCGACCTTGATCACCCTGGGAGGGTACTCGACCTTCATGTTCTGTACAATGACCTGATGAAGAACATGCAGACCAAGGTCCGATACAACAGGAATGAGATGAAGGCCGACTGCTACTCCCTGTGTATGGCGACCCCCGAGGCAGAGAGAGTGGCTCTCCTATCTACTCCGGCGTTTGCGAGAGTCGACGTAAAGACATGGCCTCTATTGTGCGAATATTTCGACTCCCAACGCAAACAGGTATGTATTTTAAATGTAATTCATTGTTTAGAATATAATTTATTTTTTTGTGTTCCTTAATTAGAAAACTAAATGTTAATGTGTTGTGCAGAAACAAGCCGCTCAGAATACGGAGAACAGGAAGTCGGCGAAGAGGGGTCGCCCCACTTACACAGGTGGCTCGAGGAATATTACTCGAGCCATAGAGTTATCGGTAAATTACAATAGACCGACCTTTGTGATATTCTGCAATATTAAGAGTTATTTTCTAATATTTCTAATATTAAGAGTTATTTTCTAATATTGCAGACAGCTCAGACCGTGGCGCAAGGTGGAACACCGAGCGTGCTGTCCACATATCTTGCCGTCCACGGCACCTCGACAGATCCCGCCACGGGCGAGCTTCGATATCCCGACGTCGCTACCCAGGAGTATTGCGTAAGTGTTAATATTTATTCTACCCATATTTGAAATTTTAGTTTTGGAAGGTTCAAGGTTAAATTTTATACTTATACTTTACTGCTTAATGTGGGTGTAGGAGCGGGTGGTTGAGCAGGCTGATGCCTCGGGGATCGATTTTACCGGACAGAGCGATCCGAGACTGCTGACCCCAGTTCTGGACGCCGCACACGGAGGGCACCACGGAGGTTGGGAGAGAGGCCGGGGATTTGGCCCTAGCAGGGCCCATATGAGGTTGGACTCCACCCCGGCGGTTACTTCCTCCGTCTTCAGTGAGCGACGTGTCCAGCAGGAACTGGAGAGCTTGAGGGCCACTGTTCAGGAGTTGAAGGAGATGCTGGTATGTATACTACTTTATAGTAAAATATCATGTCATATTATAGATATCAACATATCCATAATTAGTACGTAACTTGAGTTTATTTGGTTTTAGACTTAGGTTTGATTAATCATACATACATATGTAATTAAAATAAACAACGGTTTTCCAAACTAGATATCCAAATGGGATTTCGAAATAACTTGATAATGATACGAATTCGAATAATGCACAGTTCTTACACGCTTCTTACACACGTTAGGTCCAGACGCGATAGGGTACATGGGTCGAGCCTCCACATGCATCTCCTTCGGTTGCGTCTCCGCAAGCCACTACATCGGCTGTGGTTCCGCAGACAGCTCCTATAGCTCCACCGCCCGCTCAGACTCCCGCAGCCGCGGCTCCGCAAGCGACTACCTCGACGGCGGCTGTGCAGACCACATCGCCAGCTCCACAGGACGCTCAGACTCCCGCTCGCGCCGAATTGCATGGTTTATTGACCGAGGAGCAGGCGCGCCTTATTCTATCGTTTATCAGAGGTGGAGCTGGACCGAGCTAGGGTAGCTTTTTGATTCTTATTTTTTGAAACATGTATTTATTTATATCATACATATTGTACTATATTTTGAAACGATATTGATATTGATATTGGTTTATATTTATATCATATTCAGTATTTGGGTTTCTTTTGTATATTATATGTGTGAGATGTGATTATGAATACTGCGATATATGTTGTGTGATGATTAATTTTATATTTTATTGATATATATATTATTGTGCACATGGCGAGAAAAAATCAGGCAGCCCTTTTTAAAAAAAAACAGATAATGTGTACCTACGGATTAATCCGTAGGTACACAAGTTGCCCAAACAGTTTAAACCGTAGGGGCAAAATATTAGCATTAACTGATATTTCCCCCTTGATCTCAGTATCAGGGAGTTGGGCTTACCCCTACGGATATATCCGTAGGGGCAAACAAAGACCCCTACGGCGTTATCCGTAGGGGCCAAATATCAGGATTTCTGATATTTTGCCCCTACGGATATGTACCTACGCATGTATTCGTAGAGGATAGTACTTGGCCCTACGGATACCTCCGTAGGTACAGTTAATATATTTAAAAAAACCATAAATAAAATAACTTTTTTCCCCTACGGCCTACTCCGTAGGTGAAAATGGACCTACACAGAACTCCGTAGGGACAAGTTCAGGGTTTCAACTTACACCTACGGCGTTTGCACCTACAGATTATTTTTTCGCCCCTACGGATATATCCGTAGGGGCAGTGGTTTGCCCCTACGGGTAAATCCGTAGGGGCAACCCTTATTTGTAGTAGTGGGCATGCGGCATCCTCCTCCAGATATCAGTGGACAGTGTGGGTCCTCTCCCACTCTTTTGTCCGTTTCTTGGAGGACTGTTATGTTGGATTTAGTGCCTTCAAGGCAATTATTGTAATTGCATGTAGGTGATTATGATAATTGAGAGAGGGCCTATACAGGTAGAAGAGTCTTACTCAAAATGATAGTATACTATCTGGTTTGTTTTTATAATTGATGTGTATACGTTTTACTTATTATTACGTGTCGCTAATAGATAATGATGAAGACCGTGGGATTCTTGCTTGACTACCAGCATTATGATGGCGATCATATACGTGGGAGCTAGGTAGTCCATAAGCACATCTTTAAATATCCCTAGTCGAGAGAGTATCGACTGTGTATCGATATTCCGAAGTAAACTAGTGTATACGTTTCTAGACCCCGATGAGGGACGGTGGCCAGTCTCACAAGCCATTGGTGTTGTGTCAGCTAAGATAGTATACAGGTGCTCACTGGAGATGAGTACACCAAATGGACTTACCGAGAACTTCTAGATGGTATTATATCTATCGTCAGATAGAAGTTCTCTAATGGCATGAATACAGGTTAGTCTTTTGACCCGAGATCGTTATTTGTCTCATGTGAGTTCCCACTGTACTTAGATTACTACTCTACCATGGCTCAAACGAGTCGTGCAAACATGTTTTAGTTAGGTACAGTCCCGAGCCACATGGAGACAGTGATCGATTGTCCATCACCCTAAATCTGTGGCCACGGTGGATGAGATTTACTGATAGGAGTTCAGTAGTTTCTCGGCTGGTAACGAGTTTGACTCCGGCACGACTTATCAGATTATTAAGTGTCTGACGTTATCTACCCCCTAAACCCGATATGCGATACTTTTAGATGAAGAGACTGGACTGCACATAGATTGTCATATTCAGGCTCAGTAGAGTACGGACGGACTTAATTATCGACCTCCCTTTCGGAATATACCTGGATAGCCGTTACATACAGCTAGTGCCGCTTACATACTTATGGTTTTGGATTTATCCAGTGAATCACTGCCAGGGTATTATCGAGTCTTTAGATTTTCACACAGAGGGTTTTCTCGGTTCAGGAGATATGATATAGATGACGTATATTGATACATATATGGGTCCGATTAAATACGTGTACATACTATACGAAATTTAATTGGACGGTTGATAATACTGGCCGGTTTATGATTAAGCCAGATTATTAAATCAAGTTTTGATTTAATAATATATATATATATATATATATTCTAGTATTATTGTTCACTATTCATTTTCTCTCTGTTGGCTATACGTATTTTTATACGGATACACATATAATATATATATTCTAGTATTATTGTTCACTATTCATTTTCTCTCTGTTGGCTACACGTATTTTTATACGGATACACATATATGTATTTCGATACGTATACCGGGCTGTATTCTGTATTTATACGAAATACTTTTAGAAGGAGAACACCTCATTTATGAATATTCAAAGATATGAGGTGAAAGGTAAGGTGGCTTTGGGTATGGTTGTGAAATGTAGATAGGGATGGGTTTTATTTGTTTAAAGGAAAATTCATATGATATTTTATTTTGATGGTGATGAAAAATAATATGAATCCATTATCTCATTCATCCAAGACTTAGCTCATTAATGTCATGGCTATTCCTTCATCCTCCTCCCCCTTCTTTTTGCATGCACTCTTGAGCATTGGTTTTAGAGAGAAAATGGTAGTGGAAAATTCCTACATTCCCACTCTCCATTTCTAGTAAGCTTAGAGCATCGGTTGCTTCACTAGGTGAAGCTAGAGCTTGGATCAGTTCCCTCGGGTGGATCATCTTCGGTAAGGGCGGTCGCCTCTCAAGCTTGTTCCTAACGGCCTACGAGGAGTTTGGAGATATCTTTCATGATTGGGTAGACACGCGACAAAGGTTATAATCCCCAAATCTTGCATGTTTAGTTGCTAGTTTAAGTGTTTAGAAAGATTGGTAGGGATTAGTGTCTAGTGCTCTCTTGTAAATTTTCGTTTTTAGATTCTGCATTGGCCGTAGTTGTCACGGCAAGGGCATTAGGAACTTTCAATGGTATCAGAGCCACCCAAACACTCTGTTTACCCCAATCAGAGCAAAGCTCTGTTCAAATTCCAAGGTGGGAGACGAAGCAAAGCTTCTGTTTTCCCCAATCAGAGCAAAGCTCTGTTTTAAAATTGAAGTGAAAATTAAACTTAAAATAAATGAAGCAACGCTTCAGATAATCTGTGCTATGCGCTGCGCGCCACGTGGCAACGCAGTTGCGCTAGCGCAGTTGCTCTGCGCTCTGCGCTGCGCGACACGTGGCAGCGCAGTTGCGCTGCGCTCTGCGCTGCGTGACACGTGGCAGCGCAGTTACGCTGCGCTGTGCGCTGCGCGACACATGTCAAGCGCTGGTGCATCTGCGCCAAACAGAATTAAAATTCTAATAAGATCTTTCTGTTCTTGTTAAAACAAGAAGATTGTCTTCTGTAAAACAGAAGCCCTTGGATCAAAGATCCAACGGTGGGGAAAATTCCCCAAATCACTCAGAGAAAGATCTCTTTAACAGATTTAACTAATTAATGGGCACTATATAAAGACCCCTAGACCTCAATTCAAAAAAGAATGAACATCAAGATCGACATCAAGAACTTTAGAAAAAAAGCAAAAAAGAGAAAGCTTTGAAGAACTTTGAAGAACTCAAGAAAAAGGTAAAAACCTTTATGAAAAAGAAGAAGAATTTCTTCTGAATAGATCATTGATCTAAGAACAAGATCAATGATCTTCAATAAATAAAAATAAATAACAGTGCCTTGCACTTTTTTATGAACCATTGGTTCTGGAATCTTAAAGATTCTTTTCTTAAATCCGAAATTGGATCAAGTTATTGAAACAGTGCCTTGCACTTGCAAAAAACTGCACTGTTGCGCTCCTGGGTTGGCGCAAGCCACCAGAGAGCACCACGTGTCAGCAGCGCAACAGCGCAGTGCACTGACACAGCGCACTGCGCTGCTATGCTTGCGCTCACCAGAGCGTGACACGTGTCACCTCCACATGCGCTTGCGCTCATTAATTGGCGCAGAGCGCCTGACAGGCCACGTGGCATTCTGTCAGATTAATTGATGCACTGCATGATTAAAGAGAAGGGCTGAGCCCAATTAAAAAGGCCTAATAGGCCTAGTAAATGCTATGCATTATTTTCAAAAAGGGCAGAGCCCAAACAAAAACAGATGCAATGCATCATTCTTTTTTTTAAAAAGGGGCAGGGCCCAAATAAGGGTCTGTCAGACCAGAACAGATGTTGTGCATCATTTAAAAGGGGAAGAGCCCAAATAAAGGTCCAACAGAGACCAAGATTAATGCTGTGCATTATCAAACATGGGCAAAGCCCTAGCACAGGCCTAATAGGCCAAAAATCAAGAAAAACGTTGAATTTTCTCAACTGTACTTAGCCCAATCATGGCCATAAGTCCTCAAATTAAATTGACTGAGCACGGCTGCTCTCCTACATCAATTTACATCCGGTTTGAGGGTACATCTCCGAACTCCTCTGACCCCTATCGTTGTAATCCTTCAACGACGTCAGAGAGGTGACGGGTCCCGACAACCACACATCAATACGGACTGTGGGGTCATTAAACCCACGGACTTATGCGTCCTTAAACTACTTATGGACCACCATGTCCCTAAACTGGAAATGAGCCACCACGTCCTTAAACTGGAACATAAACCTCCACGTCCCTAAAATGGAACATGGACCGCAATGTCCTTAAACTATCCATGGACCACTACGTCCCTAAACTGGAATAATAGAGCCCCCCTAAACGCTCTTTTGCCGGATCTAAACGATCCCGTTTAAGTTGATCTTAGCCTCAAACTTGGCTAACGTATCCTTAAACATTCAAATGGACCATAAAACCCCCAATCAACTTTGGTTCAAGGGTACATCTCCGAACTCCTCTGACACATGTCGTTGTAATCCTTCAACGTCGTTAGAGAGGTGACTGGTCCCGTTGGCCATACACATTAAACGGACCACTACGTCCCTAAACTGGAATAATAGAGCCCTCAAATGCTCTTTCCGTTAAGTCGATCTTAGTCTCAAACAGGACTAACGTATCCTTAACGAACGTTTAAGTTGATTTTAGCCTCAATGCGGCTAACGTATCCTTAAACTAAAACACCAAACCCAAATCTAAGTAAGTACGGATTTGGACTAATCCACGTCCTACGGGCGACGACATAATTTAGTCTCCGTATACAATCCACGGGCATCCATAAACAAACAAACACACACGACACGAAGTGAAATTTCTGGAGAAGGAGAAAGTTGTTACCGCGACGCGGTAGCATAAATAACTGCAGGGGCTTACGCCTGCAGAGAAGAGCGTCCCCACAATCAAAAACCCCTCAAGCGAGGGGGAATCTGACGAAGTCTGCTACATCGGCCGCATCCGTCTAAACCTCCGATACACGATGCCATAAATCAACTTGGTATCTTCGGAGAGGTAGACGGATAAAACCAATTAGCATCTGCCCCGAATCTCAGGCAAGACGTCTTCACGTCGTCGCTGTCTTTCGGAGGGGAACAGATTCTGGCACGCCCGGTGGGACCTTTTCCTCTTTCCACTCCACACTTCGTGTGTCGTCTTCGCGAACGAATCGCGGTTTGTTAATAGTTGCCTTTGGGTTGCAAATTACTAAGATTTGGTCTTTTTCCTGGCGCAGAAATCAAGCATCAATGGCCTCAAATTGCTCGAACTGCTCGAAGTGCCAATGCAACCGACGCTCCACCTCACCTGGGGGTGTAGCATATGGGCCTCAAGTGGCCTCCGTCCTTACTATGCCTGTGGAGAAAGTGACTCAGGCCACCACCGGCCTGTTTTTTGGCACCATGATCCCTTCTGCAAGCTTCACCCTGCCAATACCCGTACCGGAAGCTTCAATGAAGTCGGTCTTCGATCGACTTGCTACTCCCACGGCCCCTCTCAACGGGTCGTCCAACTCCTCGGTCTTCACCAGACTAAGCCTGAGCTCCAAAGGGCCCGCCAAAAAGCCCCTGATACCTGAGAAGGCCATCCCAAAGAAGACGACTGCTCCCGAAGTCGCCAAAGTGGCTTCTCCTGTCAAGGAGTCGGTCTTTTCAAGGCCGACTATTTCGGCTCCTGCCCCTGCTCGAGGATCTGTCTTTGACAGATTAATATTGCCACTCAAAGGACGACCTCAGTCTTTAAGAAGCTGGCACCAACAGCGCCTCATTCGGACAGGGGGCAAGATGAAGCTGTCCCTATCGCCGAGCCAGTCCCAACGGATCGTCATGCTCGACGTCGCCACTGGCGCCGAATAAGAAAGGCTGGGGGCAACTCCCCCTCGGTACTAACTGCACCCGCTCCAATGGTGGAAGTTGATACTGCTGTTCCAACTGGGAACAGCTTCGAACCGTTAAGGAGGGTGCGTAAGAACTCTCCAACTGCTATGCTGAAAAGATCTCCTTCACCTGCGGAGAGGGTTCCGGAAACGAAGCTGGAGCAGCCCCCCCAGCGGCTATTCTCCAAAATTTATAAAGTCTGGCGGAGGGTTCAAGACTCCGTAGTTGACCAAGGTCACTCTCGTCAGTAGAAAAGGGCGAAAGTGCAAGAAGAAAAGAACCGTTCGGACAAACAGCAAAGGATGACTACCGCCAGGGTGCCCACTGCAACGGCCCCTTCAACTTCAACGGCCCATAAAAGAAGGAGGCCGGAGAAAATTCCCACGCCTGCGGCAAATGTCAAAGGCGACGAGCCTAAACGCCCTAAGTCCGGGGGCATTGTAGTCCATACCGTCTACATGGCGTCGGGGAAGGAGGACAACCGTGCATCTACAGGCCATAGACCACTTACACGGTCAGTGACCAAAGCTCAGGAGCAACAACAAAAGCTCGATGATGAACGCGATGGCCGCACTCACTGGGCCAAAAGAAAGCCCTGAAGCGTCCTCGGATCAACGCCAGGAACAAGAAACTGACGCTGAATTCCTTCGTCGAATACTGGAGAAGAAGGATAAAGAGGCTGCTGAACAAGCAGCCAACATAAAGCAAATGGCCCTCCTGTTCCAAGACATGGTTGGAATGATGATCCAACAATATCCTGCAGTTGAAGATCCCCCGATCGTCCTTGAAGACGATAGGGGAGAAACGTCAAATCCTCCACCGGCTCTGTCAACAGCAAAGGAGGAGGCAATCTCCAAGGCTGACCTGGACGAATATATAGCTCAGCAGATCCGGGTTCATCAGGCGACTGAAGCAGCCGGTCAGGTCGTAAAAACGGGGTGACCGTATCCGAGCTGGTACTATCAGATCAAGTACCCGCCAGGCTATACAATACCAAAGTTCCATTTGTATAAGGGGACTGGAAATCCTCACCAGCATGTTGCCCAGTTCAGGGCGCTTTGCGGCAACACTGGCGGTGATGATAAATTGTTGCTTCGCCAATTCGTTGATAGCTTATCGGATACAGCATTCGAGTGGTATTCCGAGCTCCCGAACGACTCTATCAAGACCTTTGCAGAGATGAAGCTGCTGTTTACCCAGCGTTTCGCGAGTGCCAGCGAGTGTACCCCGATAACGGCATTGATTAATGCCAGGGTGAAACCGGGCGAGACATGGGTCAAATATGCTATACGGTGGCAGAACTTATGGTCAAAATGCGAGCAACGCATTGAAGAAGCGCCAGCAGTGGGTATGTTTGTGGGAACCCTCGACCCGCAGGCGACCATATCCCAATTTATGATGTTCTTCAAGCCGACTACCTTCCAGGCACTAATCAACAAACTGGCCCAAATGGACCAGATGGGTCATAGACCACCCCCTCCAAAGCCGGACTCTCGAAACGAGAAGGGGAAGGGGAAAGCGATCGTTGTCGCTAATGCTCAACAACAGCCGAGCAACTTGAAACCGGCTGTCCGTCAAAATAATATGCGCCCGCGCACGCCCCTTGAGGAAAGGCTAGGACGTCCTTACTCGTTTCCTCTAGATAAAACGAGGAGACTGTTTGAGCTAGCATTGCGCAACCGACTCATAAGTCTGCCGGATCCAAGACGCCCGTCGCAGCCAAATGATGTCAACGATCCTAATTACTGTCCTTATCATCGAGTACTGGGTCATCCGATTAAGGATTGTTATGTCTTCAAAAATTGGATTGAAAACCAGTACCAACAGGGCAAGTTCGCATTGTCCGACAGATGGAAGGTGAATCCGCCGCAGCCCCATACCTCTAAGAGGATGAATACGCCGGGGGCAACATGCTCTCTCGTTGAAGAAGCTCCTTGGGAGGTTGTACTATCAGCTAAGACAAAGAGGATGCTAAACGATCTTCAAACATGCCCAGTGATTAGGTGGAAGAACCCGTTGGAACCTCAGATCATTGAAGGAATGTTGAAGCCGCGTCCAACTCAAATGATCGATGGTGGTGGCCCAAGCGCTCATAACCAGCCGTCAAAATCTTCAATGAAGAAGAAAAAGAAATCAAAGAAGCCCGTGAAGCCTGGCGACAAGCGCATGGACTTATAAAAACAAATTGACGCGCTGGAGGAATACAACCAGAAAGCACGGACTCCCATTACACTCCAGGAGTTCCTCAACCACGTCTTCCAAGAGGAAGATGAGGGAGGCAGTTCGTCGGATTCATCCGAGGAATACGTGGCGAGCTGTCATATGATTTCCCATTCGCTTACCGACGATGAGGAAACTCCGTGCACTGAAAAGCTGGGGGCAGATCCTGAACCAAAAATTCTGGGGCCATCGGATGAAATAATTGACGCATTCTTCAATGAAGCTCTCTTAAAAAGTAAAGCTGATCGGGAACGCGAGGCGGTCATATTTGAAAGGGCCAAGCGCCAGCGCCTTGATGAAAGAGCTGAGACACTCCCGCTGAAGCAAAATACACCCATTGCGGATAAAAGCAAATTCAAGACGAGGAAAAGGTTCGCTAAAACCATGTCAATGGGTATGAAGTTACCATTCTCTTAAGGAAGCATTACTGGTGAAGCGGAAATGCACCCTTCCTACTGCTTGTATCATCGGAAGATTTCGCACCCCACTGAAGAGTGCAAAGCTTTCGATAGATGGTGGCGAGGATATGTTGCTCACCGACAGCATTTTAAGCGGGAAAAGCGCAAAACTGTCGGGAGCGGAAAAATATGACTGAAGGGCTTAACAGAACTACTGGCAATTGTCGCATGGTTAATGCCGGGGGATCACAAGTGCTTACATTTGGGAGCGATTCCGACGAGGAGCTGGCTCTTAGCCCCCTCTTTAAAGAGTCCATCTCGAGAAAAGAAGAAGAACCGAGGGCCTGCGAAAATATCCGGTTGCGTAATCGCACGCTACCTGAAAAGAATCTCAGACCCTTAAATAAAAAAGATAAAGGGAAAGAAAAGATCTCTGAGGATATCGCCCTAGATGACCAAGTCATGGAAAAGCTAGCCGCCAAGGACCCGCCGAAGAGAAATAAGGTGGATTACAACGTCTTAGCGCATCTGAGGAAGCTACCCTCGCAGCTCAGCATTCTTGACGCGCTTTTACTATCAAAAGAGGCAAGAGATTCATTAATCAAGGCACTACAGGAGCCGGAACAATTCCAAGCTTTCCTGGCCAAAGAAAAGATGAAGGATGAATTGGAGGAAGTGCACACGGCCGATGTCACTTTTGGCGATGAAGACCTTCTCCTTGGGACGTGCGAACACAATCGTCCCCTCTATGTCTCAGGATACTGCCACGATATAAAGATAGGCAAAATCCTGGTCGACAATGGATCCTCCGTTAATCTCCTTAATATGCGGGTGTTAAAAGAAATCTGCATGAGTGTCCAACACCTTGCTCGGGACAAGATCACCATCTCCGGGTTCGACTCCCAATCATCAAGAACTTTTGGGTCTGTGATACTGACGCTACGCTTTGGGCTACTTGTCACGGATATTAAGTTCCACGTCATAGACGCCAAGACATGCTACAATGCTCTGCTCGGCCGACCATGGTTACACGAGTATAATATCATCCCTTCTACATAGCATCAGTGTATGAAATATTTTAAGGACGGTCTCGAGTATACCGTGACGGGAGAACTGAACCCGTTCTCTGTGAACGAGGTCCGCAAATATGAAGATGCCAAATACTTTTTACTGGATTTCGAAGACATGGAGAGGTGTCACAAGCCGGAGAATAAGGCTAACACCACCATCCCTGTCTTCGGCAGTGATACCGAGGAGGAAGAGGAGATGATTTATTCGGGTCCACCCCAACACAACAAGCCGGGACCATCTGCTCCTACGTTGATCTTTGGTAGCGACTCGGAAGATGAAGTCCATGCTGTATTCTCTGCTCGACCTTCAATGCAAATGTCCGCTCGTGAAGAGCAAAGACTACAAGTCGCCATGGTTCCACCTAAACACCATAAAGAACTGGATGCACTTGATATCTACAGTGTAGAGGAGCTGCGGACGTTCTATGTCCCTCCCAGGCGAGAAGGCGAAAAAGCAATTCTATTCTACCACTCTGAAGAAACCAAAGTGGAGAAAGAAATCTGGCACGGCGCGGATCCTACACTTGACAGACTTCAGCCCATTCGTCTCCCCAGATATTATACAGAAGGCTTGAAGAGGCTGCTAAAGCGCTAGGGGATATCCTTCAAACAGACCGCGTGGAAAGCCAAATTCTATGACAGGGTCTGGAATGTTCCCAGGACTCAGCACAAGTTGCCTAATGGGAGAATGGAAACAATCGGGCTTGGATACATTCGGTCCAAGAAACGAGAGCTACTCCACGGTTGCTACGTCGTGCATGACTTCGATGAAGAAGCGGATGCTTAATGGGAGGACGCTAATCTTGAACCAGTAAAAGTTCCCGATGCAAAAGTGCCCAGTCCGTCGTTCGAAGTGCAAATGGACAAGCTTATAAGGGAAGCTGGTCAAAAAGTCAGAGACGATCATAACCACGAAATGACCATCTACGAGAAAGCCAAAGCACAACGCCTCCTCCAACAAGCTGTGAAAGATGAAAATGCCGCTCCCTGTCAACCTGTTATAAAGAAGGCTCGACGCAGAGGCAGAAACAAGTCGAAACGCGAAAAAGACGCTCAACGGCAACAAAGCGGGACTAAGAAACCATGCAAGCGGGAAGCGAGCGGTTCCGATCTATCCCTCATAAGAAAAACGGGTCGAGCGTACTCTTTTCCTCAGGACAGGACGAAGAAAATACTTGACCTCGCTCTAAAACATCAGATACTTACACTGCCGGAGTCTAAACACCCCGAATAAGCAAGCGAAGTCACTCACCCGGACTATTGCCCTTATCACCGAGTGATAGGGCACCCTCTCGAGAACTGCTTCACCTTTAAGAATTGGGTTGAAGATCAGTATCAGCTTGGCAAGTTCGCTCTGTCTGACAACTGGAGGGTAACGCCGCCACAGAAACACGAACCCAAAGCCACGAGAGCAGAACCAGTTCCACATTAGGCTTGGAAGCGAATTCGTACCTGTCATATGATAACGATATCAAAAGAAGAGCCCGAGAACATGGATGACTTTCCCTGGTGCTTCGAAAACAGCAGCGATAAGGTGATCTCAGAATTTCCGCCAGCACCGAAAGAGCTAGAGGATGGAATACATACCACTGCGGATAACCTCAAGAAAATTGAGTTGGGGACGACGGATGACCCGCGACCGACATTCATTACTGAACTGCTGTCTGAAGAGAGGGTGGCTTCATTAAAAGACCTGCTTATGCAGCATAGAGATTGCTTCGCATGGAACTATTCCGAAATGCCGGGACTAGATCTAGAAATTGTTGTGCACAAATTGGCAATATCTCCGGATGTTACACCAATCAAACAAGCACCGAGAAGAATGCGGCTCGAGCTTGAGATGAGCATCAACGCTGAGGTCAAGAAGTTAATCGACTCTGGATTTATCCAGGAGGTTCAGTATCCCGAGTGGATCGCCAACATCGTCCCGGTGATGAAGAAAAATGGGACAGTGCGCATATGCGTGGATTTTCGAGATCTCAAT
This sequence comes from Agapanthus africanus, assembly GCA_030015575.1. Taxonomy (NCBI): domain Eukaryota; kingdom Viridiplantae; phylum Streptophyta; class Magnoliopsida; order Asparagales; family Amaryllidaceae; genus Agapanthus; species Agapanthus africanus. Next base: position 498,090,588 of record JASDDO010000001.1, on the reverse strand, counting down.
AAAGCTTGCCCGAAGGACGATTTCCCAGTGCCAGTCACCGAACTGATGATAGACAATACGTCCACTCACGAGATTTTCTCCTTTATGGACGGCTCATCGGGGTATAATCAGATAAAGATGCATCCTGAAGACCAGAAGCACACCGCGTTCCGGACTCCTTTGGGTATATTCTGCTACAAGGTAATGCCCTTCGGTCTAAAGAACGCCGGTGCCACCTATCAGAGGGCCATGACGAAAATCTTTGATGACCTTATACACGAAATCGTCGAATGCTATATCGACGATCTCGTGGTTAAAAGCAAATCATACGAGGAACATCTCGAACATCTGAAGACCGTATTTCAATGCCTTCGACAATACAACTTGAAGATGAACCCTCTCAAGTGTGCATTCGGAGTTTCCTCGGGCAAATTCCTGGGATTCATGTCCGACACCGAGGTATCGAAATAGATCCGTCAAAGATCGAGGCGATCATGGAAATGCCTCCGCCAAAGACTCTCAAACAGCTGCGGTCTCTCCAAGGGAAGCTCGCGTACATACGGCGATTTATAGCCAACCTTTCAGGCAAGTGTCGTCCTTACAGCTACCTGATGAAGAAGGGAACCCCATTCGTTTGGGATCATAAATGCCAAGACGCGCTGGATGAGATCAAGCAATACCTCCAGAATCCGCCAGTATTGGCTGCTCCGGTCAAGGGAAAGCCCCTCATTCTTTATACAACCGCCCTCGAAGGTGCCTTAGGTGCATTATGGGCGCAAGAGAACGACCAAGGGAAAGAAAGAGCACTCTATTACTTGAGTCGAGTTCTACTAGGGGCAGAAAGCAACTATTCCCCTATTGAAAAACACTGCATGGCGTTGATCTTCGCGATAACAAAACTCAGGCACTATGCGTTGGCTCATGAAGTCCGTCTCATTTCGAAGGTGGACCCTCTTAAATATTTAATGTCGAAAGCCATATTGACGGGTCAACTAGCTAAATGGGCCCTACTCTTGATGGAGTTCTCGATAACCTATCGACCTCTCAAAGCAGTGAAAGGCCAGGCCATTGCCGATTTTCTCGCTGAGCATCCGGTACCTGCCAATTCTCCTCTGAATTACGATCTGCTAGATGAACATGCGTTTGACGCAATCGACGGTGGTGACACCCAGTGGGAACTCTATTTTGATGGAGCATCTTCCATGAAGAAGCGCAAACAAAGTACGCCCATGATCAAATCGGGGGTAGGCCTCATCTTCGTGACCCCACAAGGAGGGATAATGCGCTTTGCTTTCTCCTTGACAGAGCCGAGGACGAACAATGAAGTCGAATACGAAGCTTTGATAGAAGGCCTTGAGATCACCATCGACATGGGAATTGAAAACCTCCTCATATACGGAGACTCCCAACTGGTCGTTAGTCAAGTAAACGGCGACTACCAGACGTGCAAGCCAGAGTTGGTAAAGTACGGCGAAAAGGTGCAACAACTGTTGACACAAATTCCTTCCTACACTTTGGAAAATATACCGCATGCAGAAAATAGCAAGGCAGACGCGTTGGCCAAGCTCGCTAAAGAACTGGCCGACGAAAACCTCGATGACGTAAGAATCGTGGTACAAAGCCGTCGGGTGCTTTCCCCAGCAGAAATATCTCCGGAATCATCCGAAGAAAAGGGAGCGACTGAGCAAATGGCTATGCAAATAAATAACTGGGGAAAGGCCGAAAATTGGAGGGAAGTCTTTATAGACCGCTTCAAATACCGTCGAACGCACGAAAATACGTCCTCAAGACATCAGCTTATGAAACGAGCTCTGTCTTTCGCCTTCGTCAATGATACTCTATACAAGAGGTCGTTTGATTCTCTGTGGTTGAGATGTCTGGGACCTGAAGAGGCAAAAAGTGTCGTTCAGGAAGTTCACGACGGACTCTGCGGTTCTCACCAAGTAGGCCCAAAGATGAAGTTGAAGATTAAACGGATGGGCTATTATCGGTCAACGATGATTCAGGACTGCCTCGAGTATGCGAAGCAATGCCACTCATGCCAAATTCACGGGGCCTTCATCCATCAACACCCAAATCCTCTACACCCGACAGTGGCTAGCTGGCCATTCGAAATGTGGGGAACTGACATAGTCGGCCCCATCGAACCAGCAACGTCTAGAGGACATCGTTTCATCCTGGCGATGACTGACTACTTCTCCAAATGGGCAGAAGCGGTACCGTTGAGGGAAGTGAAAATGGAGAATATCCTCCATTTCTTCAAAACGCATGTCATTTATCGGTTTGGAACTCCGCGACGGATCATCTCCGATAACGGGCCAGCTTACAGAAGCCACAAGATCAGTTACTTCGCGCAGCAGCATAATATAGACTGGAGATATTCCTCAGTTTATAATCCGCGAGCTAATGGTCTAGCCGAAGCCTTCAACAAGACCTTGACGAAGATCATGAAGAAGACGGTGTCCCGAAATAAGAAGGACTGGCACGAGAGACTGCAAGAAGCTCTCTGGGTGTATCGAACTACGTTCAAGACGGCCACGAGCACAACGCCGTACGCATTGGTATTCGGTACAGAAGTAGTACTCCCCCTCGAGATAGAGCTGCCTTCTTTACGAGTGGCAGTCCACTACGAGCTAACGGATGAAGAAAATGCTCACCTTCGGCTTGAGGAGCTTGACGCCCTTGATGAAACCCGGCTCATAGCGCAAAATCTGGAAGCTTATAAAGCAAAGATGACGCGCTCATATGAAAGATTGACTAGGCCGAGAATATTCCGCCAAGGCGAACTCGTGCTAGTGGTCAAAAGTCCTATGATCCCCAATCGCGCCAAGCGGGAAAAATTCAATCCGAACTATGAAGGTCCGTACATCATAGACAAGGTCTACCAGGGTGGAGCCTATCTACTCATGGATATGCACGGTGAAAGGCCTTTCACGCCAATAAACGGTCGCTTCCTGAAGAAATACTACGCTTAATGAGCCACAGCCTAGGTCAATGATAGATGACGACGACTATGTCCGCTCGCTATCTTCCTAAGCTCAAGCTCTATAAGTAATAGCTGGCCTTCTTCAGCAACGGACCGAGACGTTCTTAAACTAATGCCGGACCGAGACGTCCTTAAACTAATGTCGGACTGAGACGTCCTTAAACTAATACCACAGCATTCTTAGACTGACGAGATGAATAAAAAATATATAATAAAAAAAAATAAAAACGGTATGTCCATAAGCAAAAAGGGCACGGATGAAAACCCGAAAGGGCTCCGTGAGTAAAAACAGCAGGGCTACCGGCGAGTGTTCGTGAAAATCCGAAAGGGCGTGACCTCGTAAAAAAAAAGAGAGAATAAAAAAATATATAATAAAAAAATATATAAATGGTATGTCTATAAGCAAAATGGGCACGGATGAAAACCCGAAAGGGCTCCATGAGTAAAAACAGCAGGACTACCGGCGAGTGCTTGTGAAAACCCGAAAGGGCGCAACCTCGTTAAAGGACACTTACAAGGTCCTCTCGATCTTGTAAGGAGAAACCACCCGCGTGAGATCCTTACGACTCACAAGGGAGCAACACACTTAGGGATCCCCATGATTCCTAAGGAGAAATTACACTTGCGAGATCCTCATGACTCGTAAGGAGAACTCTCTTATGGGACCCTCACGGCTCATAAGATTTGAAAGTCTTAAGTTACAGAGAACTAAACCTGTGCTTAAGCAACCCCCCAAAAACCTTCGATATTGCCCTTCAGGCGGCTCATACTGACCCTTGTATACAATCTACGGGAGCGAATAAACATTTTCCTAACTAAGTCCCATCCGTGACTGGGGATATGTACGCATGATGAACAACCCTTCTAAGTCCTCTCGACTTACAAGGAGAAAACCCTCTGGTAGAATCCTTACGACTTACAGGGGAACATGCACTTAGGAATCCTCACGATTCCTAAGGAGAAAATACACCTACAAGATCCTCACGACTTGTAGGGAGAAATACCTTTGTGGGACCCTTACGGCTCATGAAGTCAAAAGCCTTAGTCGATAGGACCTTAACCCTGTTCACTGAGCCACCTTTGTTCGACATCGATAGAGGCAGATGATGATTCGCTCCTGGCAATATCCTAGTTGTAGCGGTGCTAATGCCGAAATCGGTGTCTAATTTTAGGTTTACGGCAAAAAGCCAGTAGGCCGCACATGCATACGAAATAGCCGAAATGATGGGGCAACTTGCAATAAAAAGCAGCAAGTAAAAACGTATGCACACAAAATAGCCGAAATGATGGGGCAACTCGCAATAAAAAGCAGCGAGTAAGAAGAAAATAGAACAGACGAAATGATTGGGCACCGCGAAAAATAGCCAAAATGATTGGGCAATCGCGACCTTCGCGATATAAAAGCTGAAATGATAGAGCATCACGGAAATAAAACAATAAAAAAATGAATGATGAAACTTTTGCACTACAGTTGAGATCACATCAACCCCTGTATACAATCCAAGGGCGCAAACAAAGAGGGAATCATACCTTCCCAACAGGCTCCGCCAGAAAACGAAGCCAAATCTCGACGGTTCACCAACAACCTAAAGACAACCGCGACATTCGTCTTGATACAATAGACGCAGTGCCAGCAAACGAAGCGAAGATCAAATTCCTAGCTTCACGGTTTTGACCGCCACAGATCAGTTCAACCCCGAAGAAACCAGTGTCTTCGGCAAAATCCTTCGACTCAGGGAAACCAGTGTCCCTGACGAGAACTTCTTGATTCGCGTCGGCCCGCAAAGAAACTAGCATCTTTGCAGGAATACATCGATTTGTTTCAACCCCAGGGAAACCAGTGTCCCTGGCAAATACCTCAATTCAGGGAAAACTAGCGTCCTTGATGAGAGCCTCCTGATTCGCGTCGGCCCGCAGAGAAACCAGTGTCTCCGCAGGAATACTTCGATTTATTTCAACCCCGAAGAAACCAGTGTCTTCGGCCAAATTCCTCGACTCAGGGAAACTAGTGTCCCAGACAAGAGCCTCCTGATTCGCGTCGGCCCGCAGAGAAACCAGTGTCTCCGCAGGAATACTCCGATTCGTTTCAACTTCGAGGAAACTAGCGTCCTCGACAAAATCCTTCGACTCAGGGAAATCAGTGTCCTTGACGAGAACATCCTGATTCAAGTCGACCCGTAAAGAAACTAGCGTCTTTGCAGGAATACATCGATACGTTTCAACCCCAGGGAAACCAGTGTCCCTGGCAAATATCTCAACTCAGGGAAACTAGCGTCCTTGATGAGAGCCTCCTGATTCGCGTCGGCCCTCAGAGAAATCATTTTCTCCGCAGGATTACTCCGATTGGTTTCAACTTCGAGGAAACTAGCGTCCTCGGCAAAATACTTCGACTCAGGGAAACCAGTGTCCTTGACGAGAACACCCCGATTCGCGTCGACCCGCAGAGAAACTAGCGTCTTTGCAGGAACACCTCGACTCGTTTCAATCCCAAGGAAACCAGTGTCCTTGGCAAACTCCTCAACTCAGGGAAACTAGCGTCCTTGATGAGAGCCTCCTGATTCGCGTCGGCCCGCAGAGAAACCAGTGTCTCCGCGAGAACTCCCCGATTCGTCTCAACTTGCAGGATAAAGCCTTAGGCAGCAGGAATTAAAAAACTTATTTCCTAAGCATTAGGACCCTGCAAGTTGGTATAAAACGGTCTCTTGCATACTATTCACGGGTCTCACTCTCCAAAGTCGAGTCTCGACGAGGAGGGAAACAACCGCTTACGGGTCCTCTCGACTCGTAAGAGGGAAAAATTCTCTTATAGGATCCTTACGACTTATAAGAGAAAAACGCACTTAGGAATCCTCACGATTCCTAAGGAGAAAATCCACCTACGAGATCCTCTCGATCCGTAGGGAGAAAAATTTCTATGAGACCCTCACGGCTCATAGAGTTGAAAAGTCTTAGGCGGCAGATCTGAACCTGCGGCCTAAGCCATCGCTATCTTGTGAAGAAAATAAGACGCTTACTCTATTATATGTCAACCATGTTCACTAAGGTAACATGCGGATAATAAAAGAAAGAAGAAAGCGACAGAAAAACATCTGATTGGCGTTGGATTAAGCATTCAAGACACACTCATTCATGCATGTGCAAAACACTCAGAACAAGAAATGAGACAAGCTGAAATAAAAATTTTCCATTCATATGGCAAAAGGGTTCTTACAATCATAAAGAAATAAATAACAACATTATTGAAATGTTTACAGTGGTATAACCTCGGACCCAGGACATGGATTGAGGAACTTGAAAGTAACCCTATCTAAGACTTTCCAAGCCTAGCGAACCATCCTAGTGTGCTTTCTTTCGCGAGCACAAGCGTCGGGGTCCCCCCTGATGTCCTCCTCCTTCCAATAAGCAGCGAGTATGGCGGAATGTTGGAAAGCCTGGTGCAGGAGATCGACAAGATTTTCTCGCCATCTCTTTGAGATTAGGTGCATCAGATACACCGAGTGCACCTTATCCTCAGCAGCATCCAACGCCCCAAGCGGCACAATGGAGCAGAATAAAGGAAGTGCTTCCCAAATGGCTCCCACGATAAGCTTCAGGAGAGAGGAGCGTCGAGGAAGCAGTTGACCATTCTACGCGTCGAAGCGATTCATGATCTCGGCACACTCGGCGTTGGTAAATTCTCGATTTTGAGAACGGCCGAGTCAGCGGATGTCCCCGTAAGAGATGATCTCGTCGAGGTCGTACATATGGGCGTCCATTGCTCCTATAAAAGAAGATTAACAGAATTAGTAGCCAGGCTAATTAAGCGAATTCTTATTAAAAACAGGCATAGGGTGTTAAACTCCTCGAGAGCAATGCTCTGCAAACAGGAGTGACACCTATCAAATTCGGTAATGAGGAGAATTTGAAGAAAATCCCCTAAGAACATTGAGAGTTTTGCTCTGAGAAGACAATAATAATAATCATAATATAAAATGCCATCTTTAACTTCCAAGATCCACGAAGAACTCTTAAGAGTTCTTCCGTACGATTTGGAAGGAGCAAAGCTCCATTAACGCATTAAGAAAATACAAGGAAAATCTTTTAGAGAGCAGAGCTCCATTAATGGAACCTTAACAGGATTCCCTTTAGTTCTCTTTAAACCCCTTTAGAGCAAAGCTCTGCTAAATGAAACCCTAAATGGGTTTTCTTCATGTCAGGGATCTATTGAGAGCAAGGCTCTGTCAATGAAAATTAATTTAATCTAATTTAAATTAAAAATTTTACCTAGAAAGTTTCAAGAGTCTAACTCTTGGAGTTCTTGAAAATAAAGAGCAAGCCTCTGAGATTCTGAAAGTAAAATTTTAAAGATGATGATCATCTGTGGAGGACCAAAGGTCCTATTTATAGGCATCAAATGCCCTTTCAACTTCCAAGAGTTGCCGCGACGGTTGGAATTCTGCCACCGCTGCGCTCGCGTTTGGAGGGCCACGTAAGCGCAACGGTGGGGGGCATTTGTTTACCCCAATCAGAGCAAAACTCTGTTCAAATTCCAAGGTGGGAGATGAAGCAACGCTTTTGTTTCCCCCAATCAGAGCAAAGCTCTGTTTTAAAATTGAAGTGAAAATTAAAGTTAAAATAAATGAAGCAACGCTTCAGATGATCTGCGGTATGCGCTGCGCGCCACGTGGCAGCGCAGTTGCGCTGCGCTCTGCCCTGCGCGACACGTGGCAGCGCAGTTGCGCTGCGCGACACGTGTCAAGCCATGGTGCATCTGCGCCAAACAGAATTAAAATTCTAATAAGATCTTTCTGTTCTTGTTAAAACAAGAAAATTGTCTTCTGTAAAACAGAAGCCCTTGGATCAAAGATCCAACGGTGGGGAAAATTCCCCAAATCACTCAGAGAAAGATCTCTTTAACAAATTTAACTAATTAATGAGCACTATATAAACACCACTAGACCCCAATTCAAAAAGGAATGAACATGAAGATCGACATCAAAAACTTCAGAAAAACAGCAAAAAAGAGAAAGCTCTGAAGAACTTTGAAGAACTCAAGAAAAAGGTAAAAACCTTTATGAAAAAGAAGAAGAATTTCTTCTAAATAGATCATTGATCTAAGAAAAAGATCAATGATCTTCAATAAATAAAAATAAATAACAGTGCCTTATACTTTTTTATGAACCATTGGTTCTGGAATCTTAAAAATTCTTTTCTTGAATCCAAAATTGGATCAAGTTATTGAAACAGTGCCTTGCACTAGCAAAAAACTGCACTGTTGCGCTCCTGGGTTGGCGCAAGCCACCAGAGAGCGCCACGTGTCAGCAGCGCAACAGCGCCGCGCACTGACACAGCGCACTGCGCTGTTGCGCTTGCGCTCACCAGAGCGTGACACGTGTCACCTCCACATGCGCTTGCGCTTATTAATTGGCGCAGAGCGCCTGATAAGCCACGTGGCATTCTGTCAGATTAATTGATGCACTGCATCATTAAAGAGAAGGGCTGAACCCAATTAAAAAGGCCTAACAGGCCTAGTAAATGCTATGCATTATTTTCAAAAAGGGCAGAGCCCAAACAAAAACAGATGCAATGCATCATTCTTTTTTTAAAAAAGGGGCAGGGCCCAAATAAGGGTCTGTCAGACCAGAATAGATGATGTGCATCATTTAAAAGGGGTAGAGCCCAAATAAAGGTCCAACAGAGACCAAGATTAATGCTGTGCATTATCAAACATGGGCAAAGCCCTAGCACAGGCCTAATAGGCCAAAAATCAAGAAAAACGTTGAATTTTCTCAACTGGACTTAGCCCAATCATGGCTATAAGTCCTCAAATTAAATTGACTGAGCACGGCTGCTCTCCTAAATCAATTTACATCCGGTTCGAGGGTACATCTCCGAACTCCTCTGACCCCTATCGTTGTAATCCTTCAACGACGTCAGAGAGGTGACGGGTCCCGACAACCACACATCAATACGGACTGTGGGATCCTTAAACCCACGGACTTATGCGTCCTTAAACTACTTATAGACCACCATGTCCCTAAACTGGCAATGGACCACCACGTCCCTAAACTGGAACATGGACCACTACGTTCCTAAACTGGAACATGGACCGCAATGTCCTTAAACTACTCATGGACCACTACGTCCCTAAACTGGAATAATAGAGCCCCCCCTAAACGCTCTTTTGCCGGATCTAAACGATCCCGTTTAAGTTGATCTTAGCCTCAAACTTGGCTAACGTATTCTTAAACATTCAAATGGACCATAAAACCCCCAATCAACTTTGGTTCAAGGGTACATCTCCGAACTCCTCTGACACATGTCGTTGTAATCCTTCAACGTCGTCAGAGAGGTGACGGGTCCCGATGTCCATACATATTAAACGGATCACTACGTTCCTAAACTGGAATAATAGGGCCCTCAAATGCTCTTTCCGTTAAGTCGATCTTAGTCTCAAACAGGACTAACGTATCCTTAACGAACGTTTAAGTTGATCTTAGCCTCAATGCGGCTAACGTATCCTTAAACTAAAACACCAAACCAAAATCTAAGCAAGTACGGATTTGGACTAATCCACATCCTACGGGCGACGGCGTAATTTAGTCTCCGTATACAATCCACGGGCATCCATAAACAAACAAACACACACGACACGAAGTGAAATTTCTGGAGAAGGAGAAAGTTGTTACCGCGACGCGGTAGCATAATTAACTGCAGGGGCTTGCGCCTGCAGGGAAGAGCGTCCCCACAATCAAAAACCCCTCAAGCGAGGGGGAATCTGACGAAGTCTGCTACATCGGCCGCATCCGTCTAAACCTCCGATACACGATGCCATAAATCAACTTGGCATCTTCAGAGAGGTAGACGGATAAAACCAATTAGCATCTACCCCGAATCTCAGGCAAGACGTCTTCACGTCGTCGCCGTCTTTCGAAGGGGAACAGATTCTAAATTAGTTTGTCACGATATTAGAATTCACGGTTTTTCTGTTATCGAAAACTGTCAAAAAACAATCCCGAAAAATTCAAGTTTTAAGTTGTTTGCACATCTCACGGGCTCATGATTTGAATCAAGAAGCCGCGGGAAAGAACCCCGGGGAGACCGAAGGACAGAGACCACTCCCCAAGACCATGGGGGGTGATGACCCGTGACTACCCCAATAGGTTGGCTTGGGTCTGCCTACCCCACTAGGCCACCTTGTGGTGGTCTCGGGGGAGGGGGGTTACCCGCAAGCCCCCAATTAAACGTTAATTTTATGTTTGATCTCCCCGCGAGGTTTCGGGTGAGTTTCGATTCGATTCGGACTCCTGTATTGGCTTAAAACTTGGTTTTTTGGATGTTTGGTGCACATGATTTTCGGATTTTGGAAAATTTGGAATGTGTGCTATTTGTGTGTGGAATTATAATGTCGTGGTTTTGTTTACACGCGTGTATGTGTTGAACGTTTTATAATTGCTATATGTTCGATTAGACGAGATTGCACACTTTCTTGTGTTGCTTGTTTATGTGATATATATTTTGGGTTGGTTTAGCCGGATTGCCGTGTTGGATGGCCCCTCGTGTGTTTACTTGTACTATTTTGATTTACAATGTTGTATTCATTTGTTCCGGACGAGCTCCAACTTATGGACGCCGTTTCTGAATTATGTATATTATTTTATTAGGGCATGACCAGGATGAGGTCGATGTAACCACTAAATATTTTTCATTTATGTACTACGATTAATCCAAGAGAAGTGCTCGAGTAGCTGGCTTCTAGAGAGCGCTAGGTGGCCGTCTCATGGTGTTTAAGACCGGACCGCCTCTCTAGAATTAGCGGGTTTCTCCGCACTTATAGAGGTTATAGGATCGACTCGCGGAGGAGTGTCCAAGTTACCAGATTCTAGGAAATCGCAGGGTGACCGACTCATGTTATTGAGCGCGGTTTATCCCATTTCGAAAATTGGCAGGTGGCTTGCCTCACTCGTAGGGGTCTAGGATCGATATTGTATGAGCTATCCATACGACCAGAGAACGTCGTGTTTTATTTACGGCTCAAATGAAACGCGGGGCTCCTACTTTATCCACTATTCCATATTGTTTGCTGCATGTCTGTGATATTATTACATGCCTGTGATGATATATATATTAGATGCTTCTATATGTTTTGCATCCACGCTAGCCCTGTTCCCGCCCTGCCGTAAGTTAAGTAATCTTACGGTGAAGAACCGGGACCCCGTGGAGAATGTGGATGGCATATAAAAGTATGCTATTTTGGTTGTTTCTAGTGTGGCTTAAAAACTTGTTATGATGTGACTGCATTATATGTTTAATGTAAGAAAAATAAATCTAAATGATGTTGTCAAAATCAATTTTTAAAACTACCCGGTTTTCTTCAAAATCATAGTCGTATTTTTTTTTGCTTTGTATAGAGGTATTCGGTTAGGAATATTCTGCATCTCATTCTATGAGGAAAGAGCCTTGATCCCTTCACGGAGAGTTCGCTCTTAAGCAAAAGTTTATATTACTAGTTTTAAAAGTGGAGCCTAAACCACTCAATTTTAAAGCCACTCGAGTTCCTTCAACGATATCAAGTTCATTACGTTAAAAGTTTTCGCCAAAAACCAGCCGTAACCCTTCGTCGTTTCAGATTAGTATCGCTTAGTATTGGTGCTATGTGCTGTTAGTGATATGTATGCCCTAGAGACCATTATTGTAAATTATAGTGGATGCATGGATATTTATATATATACACACACACACACACACACACACACACAGAGAGAGAGAGAAAGAGAGAAAGAGAGGTCATTCATGCTCAACATAATAGTATGCTATCTGGTTACTCTTTATCTTAACATGTGCATTTGTTCTAATTTACTATTTCATTGATACATATTGATAAAACCCTTAAGATATTTGCTTGACTACTAGGAATATGATGTAGATCATACTAGTGGGATCTGTGTATGGACCTATAATTTATATGTTATACAGTCTAACATAACCTACAACTCATATTTTGTATATGAATCTGATGGATGCAAACAAATTCAATTTGTTTTATTATAAATATTCAATTTATTATAAGCATTAAAGAGTTATTAAGTTAGTTTTACCTTTCGAACGGATACATCCACCGATAGTTCACGGGACCACCTAGACGTGTTTCTTGAGCAAGGTGAACCGTAAGATACAACATTAAGGTGAAAATAGAAGGTAGAAACAGTATCTCCATTCTACAAAGTATACAAGATATTTATTCTCCAGTGTTCTAAAATCATTTACCGAGTAATCTTTGGAGCATAATTCTCTAAAAAAAGATGACACAAATAAGTCACAACTGATACAAAGTCATTATCTGGTAACGCCCTAGCAGCAAAGGAAAGAAATTGTTGCATGATCACATGACGGTCGTGACTTTTCAGACCGACGAGGGTTTTCTTTTTCAAGTTGACGCATTTACTGATATTCGCAGAATATGCATCCGGTATCTTTACTTGTTTAAGTACCTTAAAGAAACTTAGCTTGTCATTATCAGACATCTTGCTTTGCTGATGGAATCTTCCATTTACCATTCCCTTTCGAAATTGGATGAGATTATGGCCGCAAATTCTTTGTAGCAAACCATTTTCATATTACAAGTGTGTCTCTTTTCTTAAATTTGGTACTCAGCAGCGTGCCCAGCAAAAGCTCGTAGACATTCTTTTCAATTTGCATAACATCCAAGTTATGGCGAAGATTAAGAAATCGCCAATACTGTAAATCATTAAATATAGATAACTTTCTCCAATTATTTGATATCTCATTCGGAATAGTGTGCTTATAGTTCTTATCGAAAATAATATTGATGTGCTCTACGTTCTCAACTCCTTTATCCCATTTGGCTTAGGAGGATGGGGCGATGCTCTTGCTCACCTTTGAACTTGATTCCATTGCGTCGATAACGATGATCAGCATCTAGCCAACGATAATGTCCAGTGTAACAAGAAATCATATTTACCGGCGTTTCATAGCTGGTGTATTGTTGACAACAGAGGCAAGCACGGTGATTTTTCGTATTCCATTCCGACAACATGGCGTATGCAGGAAAATCATTAATTGTCCAAAGTAACGCCTCATGCAATGTGAATCTCTCTTTTATATGGACATCATAAGCAATGATGTCGGTCTCCCATACCTTATTCAACTCATCGATCAACAGCTTCAAATAAACATCGATATTATTACCAGGAGAGTTACTTTCAGGGATCAACAGAGGCATTTGGATGTAAGATTGTTTCATACTCATCTATGATGGGAGATTATAAACTACTAGTGTAACGGGCCATAAACTGTGAAATGAACCTCCTTTAAACGGATTCAATCCATCAGTCGATAATCCAAGTCTCACATTACACGCTTCCGCAGCGAATGCTAGAAATTGACTGTCAAATCTTTGTCACTCCTCACCATCAGCGGGATGCTTTAAGACTCCATCCTTCTTGCGATCATCTTCATTCCATGTCATAAGTTTGGCGGTTTTAGACGACCGAAATAACTTTTGTAGTCTTTTCTTAATAGAAAAAAGCACAACTCCTTCACCGGAATTTTCGGAATTGACTCCTCGTTCCTTCAGTGTCTTTTAGGTAAGATCCACCCCGATTCCCCATAAGTTCTACACTTATTTAAGTTTTTTTTATCATCTGTCGTGAATATCATGCAGTCATTTGGACATGCATTAATTTTTTGATAATTGAAACCGATGTCGGCATTCATCTTCTTTATCTCTTGAAAATTGACAGAGAGATCGGAATTTAGGTAAGCCTCTTTCTCTATCTTTATAAAGTCATCGACTGACTTGTTTCTCCATAAAATTTTGTATTTAAGATAAAACATGCGCACCATCCAACCCAATTTTGTCATTGTCGCACCCTCATAAAGAGGTTTCTTAGCATTCTCCATATACTTAAAAAAAACTTGTAGATTCGGTATCAGGAACTGCATCATTTGAAGAGGTATCATCGTTCATGCCATCATACAACCCATCCATCATATCATTTAATCCACTGATTGCTGGTGTCACGCCCCGCTTCCCAAAAGACGGAAAACGAGGGATGACTAGGCCAGCCATGCTCCTACGGTCAAGGAATCATCCTGCCGTAGTCACACTTCGGCTTCTAGCTCTACATGGTAATCAGTAAATAAAGCACAGTATTAAAAGGAATCACATCACTAATTTATTACATTAAAATCCCATTGTTCACAGATTACAGATAATAAAAAAACGATAACTAACCAAGTCCAATTTCACAATCTCCTTTATAGCAAACAGTAATGAAGGAGGTACACCAAACTATATCTCCGTGAACTCAAAGGATAGATCCGTCTCCTGTGCTGGTCTTCCCGCAGAATCTGAGCATGCATACTCAGGTCGTCAGAGCGACTCAAATAACAATATTATTATATTCAGATGAAACAGGTAAATGAGGTAATACTGGTATGCGAATAATGCAAGTAAACACTATGTCACAATATGATGCAGAATATGTTATGTGTCCCTATCGGTCTCTAGGTCATGTTTGAAATCACACAGTGGAAGGAGGATCATGTTTAACAGGAGTCTCGTACATACCCGAGACAACGGCCCACATGCCCGGGACATAACCCTGTCAGCCGGATCGCTAGATCCTGTCCTACACGTATAAGTATCACGGTTCGAATGATCATCCTCTAAACACGGTCCCGCTAAATACGATACTCTTTCCACTTTGATTTCCCCTTTTTCCCCAGGTTACACTATTTAAGATATTGATCTAGTTGTGTACGAGTATACCAATGACACGGTTTCACCACTATCCACTGTATCAATCACTGTCACGAATGTTCACTTTCCATTGGTGTACTCGTCACTCCTAGATCAACATCTATCACTCACGATAATGCAATGTCCACACGCACTAACACTGTGTAAATGACAAGGATATGATATATGTATTGTAAACTACTAAATAAGCTCGGTATGTTATGAATTAATATGCATGTCACGAACCAAAATGAATTACACGAATTAATATGTTACGAATTCATCAAATATGATGTAGGTAAGATATATAGAACAATCAGTTAGGAATTCATCAAAATTTGTTTCAGTTCAATCGGAGTTTCGGTTTTCAAGATATAACTGTTTCAGTTTAAGTGCCCGCGGCTGGAATTTCAATTTCAGAACTGATCATCTGTTTCGCGACACGAATTGCACCCAGTTGGGCTCAGAATCTAGCGATGTCACAGTTAGATGAAATTTAGGGTTTTCGATAAAGTATTCAATGCAACAGACGGATCCTCAATCGCATCTGTACGTTGAAAGTTATACAAAGTTCAATCTCAAATGTCATTTCAGAAATTGTTCTGAACAGCTTTACGTTCTGCCTTTTTTAAATAAGTTTAAAATACAAACTGCGATGAATCGGAATGAAACCACTTGTTTTCTTTCACTGACAGGAATATTTTATAACTACCGTAAGGTTCCGTATCATACGATTTCAGGAAACACGGGGACGCAGGACTTTAGACAGATCATACTAATCAGAAACGCTCTGGACTGCAGTCCAGAGTCGTGTTTCAATCCACTTATCTTCATGGTTTCAGAACAGAAAGCATTAAAATTCTACATAGTATTAAAGTTCGTCGAGTCGGCTTCGATTTAAACCCTCGAACGCAGTTTTCCAATATGTATATGATTTAAGGTGATTTTATTCGTTTTCAGGTACGAAAGAGTTCTAGTTTAAACAACATATATGGGGGTATCACTTTTTGTCACGAACGATCGTATTTTCCAGCGAATTTCGCACAAGTTATATATCATAAAAAGGGCCAACAGAACATATAGATTACCGTCAAATTAGACAAATATTTCCATTAGGATCGCACATCGAACACATATGTCTCAATATATTTAGTTAATCGGTACGTTTCAATTTATATGATTTTAAGGTTGTACCACTAATAATTTAGCATGAAGCAAGTAAACACTTGCCTGGAGAACGCCTCGGGATCGTACGGCAGCAGTGTCGTCACGGACGCGCGTTGTACGCCGCGGAACCAGTTCGCGCGAGCCTCGATCGAGCACGGGTTTTACGTCGGGGTTTCCCGGAGCCGTCTTGCGTGCGCTGGGAGCTTAGGGGTGCTCTGTGGTTCGCCTGAGATGTGTTGGGGTTGCTGACGGTCAACGGCGTCGCTCCGGCGATGGGCACCGTGGATTTAACAGTGAGGAAAAAACTGTTTTTTTTTTTTGA
Organism: Agapanthus africanus; assembly: GCA_030015575.1. Taxonomy (NCBI): domain Eukaryota; kingdom Viridiplantae; phylum Streptophyta; class Magnoliopsida; order Asparagales; family Amaryllidaceae; genus Agapanthus; species Agapanthus africanus. Next base: position 498,074,391 of record JASDDO010000001.1, on the reverse strand, counting down.
AAAGGAAGTTGGATTTTGGAATTGTGGAGAGGGGGAATAGGTTGAGCAGTGGCCGGGAGTTATTGTGATGACGATGATGTTGAGGAAGTCTTAGGTCGATGGATGGTTCAGATGAGATGGGGGTTCACCGGCGTCGATGGGGTGAGGTGGTCGAGCTAAGTTGGAGTGGGTTTGTGTGCAGGTGAGGACTGGTGGGGGCTCGGGTGATGAAGGGAGGAGTCGTGGAGGAGAAGGTTGGCAGAGGAGACGTGAGGTGATGCAGGAGGGAATTGGAGGGAGTTCGTCGTCGTCGTGGGTGGAGGTGGCAGTGGGTTAAGGGGGATTTGGGGGCTCGGTGGAAGTAGAGGAAGATGAAGAGTGAGTTGGAGACGAGGTGAGTAAGAGAGAGAGATGAGAGCGACGAGGCTGTAATCATGGGAGCAACGGCAGGGCGAAGGCGTCGGCGGAGGAGGCGTGTCGCGCGCGCGTTAATGGAGGTAGCCGTTGGGATGTTTGAGAAGAGGAACAGTGGGGAGTTTGGGTGAGGAAATGGGAAAAGAGATTGGGCTCGTGGGGATTCAAAAATGTATGGTGGGCTGAGGAATGGTAAGCGGGCCGGGGGCTGTTTTAAAAAATTTCTTTTTAAAAATGAAGACTTTGTGGGCTGTAGGGTAGGCCGGACCAAAAATATAATTTCCTTTTTAAAAAAATGAAGACAGAAGTGTCTGATTTCAAAATTAGATTGGGCCTTGGGAAAAATTTAAAAAGGGATTTAATTAAAATTTTGAATGGGCTGAAAATTACAAATAGGTTTAAGTTTTAAGTATTTTACTCACTTTGGTTTAATTCGGCTTTGGTTTTAGGTTTTAGATTCTGGGTTTTGACTTTTAGGGTTTGGACTATAATTCCAAAAGAGTTGGAAAAATAGGATTTAAACAACCAACAAAAATATACAAAGTCAAGAATAAGTTAATTACTAAAATTCAAAAAATAGGAAATTTCATGTAGAAAGGAAACGGGGATTTACATCATACCCCCCTTAACAAAAATTTCGTCCTCGAAATTTAACAAGGATACAAAGAAACAAAAGTACTAAACAAAGAGATGTAGATAACGATCACGGATATCTTCCTCCCGCTCCCAGGTGGATTCTCCTGGGGAACGACCGCCCCAAGACACTCGGACTAATGGAATGACCTTATTCTTCAGTACTTTCTCTCTACGGTCGAGGATGGTAGTAGGCTGCTCCTCGTAAGACAGATCGGTTCCCAAAACTAGCTCTGAATGGTCCAGGACATGACTCTCATCCCGGACATAACGCCGCAACTGTGACACGTGGAAGGTATTGTGCACACCAGCTAGCGATGGAGGCAAGGCAAGTCGATAGGCCACCTCTCCCACTCGCTCTAGCACCTCAAAAGGTCCGATAAAACGGGGACTAAGTTTTCCCCGACTTCCGAACCTGATAACTCCATGAGTAGGGGAAATTTTCAAGAACACATGATCTCCGACTTCGAACTCAAGTGCCCTTCTGCTGGTATCTGCCCAACTCTTTTGTCGATCCTGAGCCGTCTTAATACGCCGCCTGATCATTTGGACCTTGTCAACTGTCTGAACGATGAGTTCGGGGCCCAGTAATCTTCGTTCTCCCACATCATCCCAACATACTGGGGATCGACACTTCCGCCCATATAGCGCTTCAAAAGGAGCCATCTGAATACTAGCCTGATAACTGTTGTTGTAAGAAAACTCGACTAGGTGCAGATGGTCCTCCCAGGAACCCTGAAAGTCCAACATACAGGCTCTCAACATATCCTCGAGCGTCTGAATTGTACGCTTGGATTGTCCATCCGTCTGTGGGTGATAAGCTGTGCTGAATTTGAGGCGGGTTCCCAAACTCTCCTGTAAGCTCTTCCAAAAGTGCGACAAGAATCTCGTGTCCCGGTTTGACACAATGCTGACTGGAACACCGTGAAGTCGCACAATCTCCTGCATATATCTTTCTGCCAGTGATTCTGTCGACTGTCCCACTCGGAAAGGTAGAAAATGTGCAACTTTTGTGAGGCGATCGACGATAACCCAAATAGCGTTATTGCCTCTAGGGCTCCGTGGTAAGGCCGTCACAAAATCCATAGTAATGTGCTCCCATTTCCATTCAGGTACCGGCAATGGTTGTAATAATCCTGCTGTCCTCTGATGTTCCGCCTTCACCTGCTGACATACCAAGCATCTGGATACGAACCTCGCGATTTCCCGCTTCATTCCGTTCCACCAAAAGTGCTGCTTTAGGTCCTGATACATTTTTGTACCTCCTGGATGCACAGAATAGGCTGAACTGTGTGCTTCAGTCAACACTTCTTCTCGTACATCACCTTTAGGTACGCAGAGTCTGCTACCGAATCTCAAAGAGCCATCTTCATGTATAATCAAATCCGTTCTTAGTCCAGCTTCCACTTGCTCTTTGAGCTTTTGTAATCGGGGATCATCCGCTTGTGCAAGCTTGATGCGATCCACTAGGGAAGATTGCACCTGTAGTTGCCAAAATTGACTGAGTGCGTTCGGAGTAATGACCTCAAGTTCAAGTCTTTGGAAATCCTCAATAATACTCCTCTGATCGGCCAACATCATGACCGCTGGTTTGCGACTGAGTGCGTCTGGTACAACATTCACCTTTTCCGGATGATACTGAAGTTCCAAATCATAATCTGCCATTAGCTCTAGCCATCGGCGCTGCCTCATGTTCAATTCCTTCTGGGTGAAAACATACTTCAAACTTTTGTAATCGGTGTATACCTCCACTTTTTCTCCCAAGAGATAGTGTCTCCAAATCTTCAACGCAAAGACTACTGCAGCTAACTCCAAGTCATGTGTAGGGTAGTTCTTCTCGTGGTTCCTCAGTTGTCGAGAGGCGTAAGCAACCACACGGCCGTGCTGCATCAAAACACAGCCTAAACCCTTCCCCGAGGCATCACTGTGTATCACCAAACCACCTGAATCATCTGGTACAGTAAGAATAGGCGCCGTGGTTAGTTTCTGCTTTAGTGTGTCGAATGCCTGAGTGCATTCCTCTGTCCATGTATATGGCACGTCCTTCCGTGTCAGCCGTGTCAATGGTTCCGCGATCCTTGAGAAATCTTGGACGAATCTCCGATAATAACCTGCCAATCCCAGAAAACTCCTGATCTCTGCTACTGATTTCGGCGTCGGCCAATCTCTGACAGATTCTATCTTTGCCGGGTCCACTGAGATGCCTTCGCCCGAAACAATATGTCCCAAAAACTGAACCTTGTCAAGCCAGAATTCACACTTGCTTAGCTTCGCGTACAACTTCTCTTCCCGAAGAACCTGCAGTACCGTGCGCAAATGCTCAGCATGCTCTTCTCGGGTCTTTGAATAGACAAGTATGTCGTCGATAAACACAACGACAAACGTGTCCAAGTATTTTTCGAACACCCTGTTCATTAAATCCATGAATATTGCTGGGGCATTGGTAACACCGAACGGCATCACAAGGAACTCGTAATGTCCGTATCGGATCCTGAAAGCCGTCTTGCATACATCCTCGGCTGCTACTCTGATTTGATGATATCCAGAACGGAGATCCAACTTCGAGAAAACCTTGGCTCCACTTAGCTGATCGAATAGGTCATCGATACGCGGGATTGGGTATTTGTTCTTTATTGTGACCTTGTTCAGCTCCCGGTAATCTATGCACATTCGCAACGATCCATCCTTCTTCTTTACCAATAGAACTGGTGCACCCCACGGTGAAGCGCTTGGCCGAATAAATCCCTTCTCCAATAATTCTTCAACATGTTTCTTCAATTCCGCCAACTCTACTGGTGCCATCCTGTAGGGGGCTCTGGATACTGGGGCTGTACCTGGAATCAAATCGATTGAGAACTCCAAAATTCGAGGAGGTGGTAGACCTGGTAGATCTTCATGAAATACGTCTAGGAAGTCCCGAACAATTTCTGGGGCTGGGCTCTCATCAATCTCCATAGCTGTCAGTTCCTTGGGCTTGGCTCTATATTTAGCTGGCTCCAAAGATTCGCTTCCACCCTCAAAAATGAACTCCGGGTGGTTAGGGATGCGGAAGATCACCTTCCTTGCACGACAATCGATAACTGCATGGAAAGTGCTCATCCAATCCATCCCGAGGATTGCGTCGTAACTGCCTGTCCCAATTAGGAGGAAATTCGCATAGAATTCCCTGCCACACACTACAACCGGGCATAATCTACATTCTCGACTAGATATTATGATGCCATTACCCGTATGAATTTCCCATCCCTTGGTTAGTGGTTCATGTGGTATTGAGTGTGTATTTATGAAATGCTCAGACAAGAAACAATGCGATGCTCCTGAATCAAAAAGCACTCTAGCTGGCAAGGAATGTACTAGTAGAGTACCTGTAACCACATCTCCTGACGCTTCTGCCTGCTCTGCGGTCAAGGTGAAAGCCCGTCCCTGACCGCGACCTGTAAATGGTTGCCTCTGCTCCTGCGGCCTCTGCTGTGACGGTCCAGAACCTCCCTGTATTTCTGCTCGTTCAGGACAACTGTTAATCCTGTGTTGACTGGAACCGCAAATCAAGCACTGTCCCTTGGCACGGCGACAGTCCTTCTGAGTATGTCCTCCTCTACCGCAATAGCCGCAAGTTACGCCCTGTCTCTGGGGGCGATGCTGTGGTACAAACGGGCGCTTCATTTGCGTCGTCCCTGCTCTGTGAACCGGTATAGCTCCTCGAGAAGGCGCGTGGGTACGTGCTGGAACGACCGAGGGTCTCCTGAACTTGCTAATCAATTGCTCTTGAACTCTCGCCGCGTTGAGTACCTGTGCGAAAGTCTGTAGATCCAACGATGCAATCAGCTGCTGCAACTCAAAATCTAACCCCTGAAGGAATCGCCTGGCCCTGGTGACTTCTGATTTGACCATGTATGGAGCAAAGCGGCTCAAACGGTTGAACTCTGCCGCATAAACGTCCACTGAGCGTCCATTCTGCTTTAAAAGAATAAACTTTTCCTCCATTTCTGCCTTGGCTGTGGGAGGAAAATAATGATCTAAGAAGCACTCTTTAAACTTGCTCCATTCGATCGGCCCTTCAAGTCTGCTTTCTTCTACCGACCACCATGTACGGGCCTCGTCTTCTAATTGTATCTTTATTACATCCACTCTGTCTTCCTCTGGAACCCTGGCAGCTGCCAATAAATTTTCCATGTTTACCAGCCATTGTTCAGCCTCAAGGGGTTCAGCTAGCCCTGTGAACGCAGCTGGGTGTAACCGTCGGAAGTCTGACACAGTACCAGCCCTAGCCTGATAAGCTGGTGGAGTAGCGCCCTCGGGGGCGGTAATCAGTGCGGAGGGTCCTCCTGCGGCGGTAATCGCCCTGAGTCCCTCAGTAAGCAAATCTGTCTTCCTCTCCTGAGCTTCCGCGAGAGTGGTCAGTGCACTGAGTATTCTTTCCGTGCGGTCCTGAGAGCTGGAGTCCGAGGAGGGGTCGTTCGGGGACGTCATATCACTGGAAGATTCAAAAGAATAGGATCAGATTCAAGGATAGAAATCAAGCGTAGTGAAACAAGAATAACGTAACACAGCATAGTTAATGTTATCCCTTGATACTAAACACAGGCTCTGATACCAACTAAACCATGTCACGCCCCGCTTCCCAAAAGACGGAAAACGAGGGATGACTAGGCCAGCCATGCTCCTACGGTCAAGGAATCATCCTGCCGTAGTCACACTTCGGCTTCTAGCTCTACATGGTAATCAGTAAATAAAGCACAGTATTAAAAGGAATCACATCACTAATTTATTACATTAAAATCCCATTGTTCACAGATTACAGATAATAAAAAAACGATAACTAACCAAGTCCAATTTCACAATCTCCTTTATAGCAAACAGTAATGAAGGAGGTACACCAAACTATATCTCCGTGAACTCAAAGGATAGATCCGTCTCCTGTGCTGGTCTTCCCGCGGAATCTGAGCATGCATACTCAGGTCGTCAGAGCGACTCAAATAACAATATTATTATATTCAGATGAAACAGGTAAATGAGGTAATACTGGTATGCGAATAATGCAAGTAAACACTATGTCACAATATGATGCAGAATATGTTATGTGTCCCTATCGGTCTCTAGGTCATGTTTGAAATCACACAGTGGAAGGAGGATCATGTTTAACAGGAGTCTCGTACATACCCGAGACAACGGCCCACATGCCCGGGACATAACCCTGTCAGCCGGATCGCTAGATCCTGTCCTACACGTATAAGTATCACGGTTCGAATGATCATCCTCTAAACACGGTCCCGCTAAATACGATACTCTTTCCACTTTGATTTCCCCTTTTTCCCCAGGTTACACTATTTAAGATATTGATCTAGTTGTGTACGAGTATACCAATGATACGGTTTCACCACTATCCACTGTATCAATCACTGTCACGAATGTTCACTTTCCATTGGTGTACTCGTCACTCCTAGATCAACATCTATCACTCACGATAATGCAATGTCCACACGCACTAACACTGTGTAAATGACAAGGATATGATATATGTATTGTAAACTACTAAATAAGCTCGGTATGTTATGAATTAATATGCATGTCACGAACCAAAATGAATTACACGAATTAATATGTTACGAATTCATCAAATATGATGTAGGTAAGATATATAGAACAATCAGTTAGGAATTCATCAAAATTTTTTTCAGTTCAATCGGAGTTTCGGTTTTCAAGATATAACTGTTTCAGTTTAAGTGCCCGCGGCTGGAATTTCAATTTCAGAACTGATCATCTGTTTCGCGACACGAATTGCACCCAGTTGGGCTCAGAATCTAGCGATGTCACAGTTAGATGAAATTTAGGGTTTTCGATAAAGTATTCAATGCAACAGACGGATCCTCAATCGCATCTGTACGTTGAAAGTTATACACAGTTCAATCTCAAATGTCATTTCAGAAATTGTTCTGAACAGCTTTACGTTCTGCCTTTTTAAAATAAGTTTAAAATACAAACTGCGATGAATCGGAATGAAACCACTTGTTTTCTTTCACTGACAGGAATATTTTATAACTACCGTAAGGTTCCGTATCATACGATTTCAGGAAACATGGGGACGCAGGACTTTAGACAGATCATACTAATCAGAAACGCTCTGGACTGCAGTCCAGAGTCGTGTTTCAATCCACTTATCTTCATGGTTTCAGAACAGAAAGCATTAAAATTCTACATAGTATTAAAGTTCGTCGAGTCGGCTTCGATTTAAACCCTCGAACGCAGTTTTCCAATATGTATATGATTTAAGGTGATTTTATTCGTTTTCAGGTACGAAAGAGTTCTAGTTTAAACAACATATATGGGGGTATCACTTTTTGTCACGAACGATCGTATTTTCCAGCGAATTTCGCACACATTATATATCATAAAAAGGGCCAACAGAACATATAGATTACCGTCAAATTAGACAAATATTTCCATTAGGATCGCACATCGAACACATATGTCTCAATATATTTAGTTAATCGGTACGTTTCAATTTATATGATTTTAAGGTTGTACCACTAATAATTTAGCATGAAGCAAGTAAACACTTGTCTGGAGAACGCCTCGGGATCGTACGGCAGCAGTGTCGTCACGGACGCGCGTTGTACGCCGCGGAACCAGTTCGCGCGAGCCTCGATCGAGCACGGGTTTTACGTCGGGGTTTCCCGGAGCCGTCTTGCGTGCGCTGGGAGCTTAGGGGTGCTCTGTGGTTCGCCTGAGATGTGTTGGGGTTGCTGACGGTCAACGGCGTCGCTCCGGCGATGGGCACCGTAGATTTAACAGTGAGGAAAAAACTGTTTTTTTTTTTTTGAAAAGGAAGTTGGATTTTGGAATTGTGGAGAGGGGGAATAGGTTGAGCAGTGGCCGGGAGTTGTTGTGATGACGATGATGTTGAGGAAGTCTTAGGTCGATGGATGGTTCAGATGAGATGGGGGTTCACCGGCGTCGATGGGGTGAGGTGGTCGAGCTAAGTTGGAGTGGGTTTGTGTGCAGGTGAGGACTGGTGGGGGCTCGGGTGATGAAGGGAGGAGTCGTGGAGGAGAAGGTTGGCAGAGGAGATGTGAGGTGATGCAGGAGGGAATTGGAGGGAGTTCGTCGTCGTCGTGGGTGGAGGTGGCAGTGGGTTAAGGGGGATTTGGGGGCTCGGTGGAAGTAGAGGAAGATGAAGAGTGAGTTGGAGACGAGGTGAGTAAGAGAGAGAGATGAGAGCGACGAGGCTGTAATCATGGGAGCAACGGCAGGGCGAAGGCGTCGGCGGAGGAGGCGTGTCGCGCGCGCGTTAATGGAGGTAGCCGTTGGGATGTTTGAGAAGAGGAACAGTGGGGAGTTTGGGTGAGGAAATGGGAAAAGAGATTGGGCTCGTGGGGATTCAAAAATGTATGGTGGGCTGAGGAATGGTAAGCGGGCCGGGGGCTGTTTTAAAAAATTTCTTTTTAAAAATGAAGACTTTGTGGGCTGTAGGGTAAGCCGGACCAAAAATATAATTTCCTTTTTAAAAAAATGAAGACAGAAGTGTCTGATTTCAAAATTAGATTGGGCCTTGGGAAAAATTTAAAAAGGGATTTAATTAAAATTTTGAATGGGCTGAAAATTACAAATAGGTTTAAGTTTTAAGTATTTTACTCACTTTGGTTTAATTCGGCTTTGGTTTTAGGTTTTAGATTCTGGGTTTTGACTTTTAGGGTTTGGACTATAATTCCAAAAGAGTTGGAAAAATAGGATTTAAACAACCAACAAAAATATACAAAGTCAAGAATAAGTTAATTACTAAAATTCAGAAAATAGGAAATTTCATGTAGAAAGGAAACGGGGATTTACAGCTGGTGTTCTCAAAGGAGGCGGCAACTAACGATGTGCAGCGATGCTATAGTCTACGAACTTTCTATGAAATTGCCTGATAGTGTAACCTTGACAAAATCCGTTAGCAAGTATATGCATTCAAACCGCTTCTTGACTATCACTTCTGCCGTTACAACATTTTCTACAGGGACAGAGGATCTGCCTACCACCCACTCTTGACGAGAATTATATAAACTCTTCAACACCATTACGGAATTTAGGGCCAAACTTGCTCTTATTTATCCAAGTCTTATTCATTCTTATCCGATACGTAAAACCTAAGATATCATAATAAACATTTTCAAATCATAAACGATATTAATGGTTTTATACTGCATTGAGAAAGTTAAGAACGAGATGGTTATTGACAAAGAAGAGAATATCAACAGAGTCTCGGAAATACATTTGAGTGATTAATCTTTGCCTGAACATTATCGCCCTATAAGTTTGTGTATAACAACCGACGATATTAACTGTTTTATCTTGGATGTCGATGGTAACGACTGTTGGGGGTAAGTCTTATATCACATTAAGAATGTATAACACATACACCCTCTGCACTTTTGCTTTCATTTGCTTCGAGAAAATTTCGTCAAAACCTCTCTGCTGTTCTCCGAGTACACTGCAATAGAAGAGATAAATATCTCAATACTATCAGTATTGAAATGACCATTTCAGCAATATTTGTATAAGAAGAACCAGCGGAAAGGTACTGATGAAACTCATCTCGAAACGAATGAAAGCATAAGTATGCAGAGAAGTGTATATGTTATACATTCTTAAGTTGTCCAAAACGGGACAAATCTATCGGTTATAGCGCGACTAGTTTTCTCATCGCATAATCTACGAGATGGTTGTCAACGAGAAATGATTAATGTTCAAGATTGATAACCCACGTGTAGTTTTATATCACTAAAATAACCGTATGCATATAACTGATAGACGGGTTCTAAGACGCGATATTTTATCAATATGAGATACTCGATGACGATATGTATCAGTTTACTTTTTTATCATCATCGAGTATCATGCACTTAATTAAATTGGTTCTGATGGTTGTCCTTTCAATATCATCGGTTATTAAATTATTTAGTTTAGGGTTTTGGAATTTTCAGTTTGAATGGTGATTTTCTCAAACAATTAATATTATTAACGAAACATTTGGATTCATTAAAATAAACAAGTATCCATACAATGAACATTATATAAAGGTAAGTCTTACAATCTCTCTCACACAAACACATGTTCATAACATGGCCTCTTGATGTCATCCATTAATGGCAATCCTGTAGACGAGGAACCATGGTCTTTTAGAGGGGCGGATAAAGATCCCGACATTGACTGTTTGTTTAAGTAATGATGATTAATTAATTGTAAACATGTAAAAAAAGGTATGTATATAGCTAATTGGTTAATGTCACGTCACGTATCTATATTAGGACAACGTAGTTTTCGGTTTAATTAATGTTTAATGGGTAACTTAACCTTCGTATGATGACTTAGTCTAAGTTTAGTAGTTAAGAATTAAAAGAGATGGAGTTGTGTACCGGAGACTGACGTATATAGAATGCGAAGAAAGAGCGAGCAATCACGCCGACGTCAAACCTACAATCACACAAATATGAAAAGTTTCATTCATTTCATCCCCTTTCTTTTCTTCTTAGCATTATTTCCCTCAAATTTTACTGATTACACTAAAATATCCTTAACTATTTCTATTTTCAATAAATTACCTTAAAATTTTTGCTAAGCAACCTATTTCTTTAATTTTACTAAATTACACTAAAATACCCTTAACTATTGTTAGTTTAGTGAAAATAACAATAGTTAAGGGTAATTTAGTGAAAAAAACTACAATAGTTAAGGGTATTTTCGTGAAATTTATAGTGATTTAGTTAATTTAAGAAGATGAATTGTTTGGTTAAATTTTTTACTTACAAAAATTTCCTAAATTACCCTTACCCTGACACTTAACCCCCTAATCATTAGTTTAACCCTAAACCTAACCCTGACCCTAACAATTCTTTAGAATTAACTAAAATTAATAGCAAATTACTTTAAAAATTGAAAGTTTAAAAAATTAACTCTCTTAATTCGTCGCCGATTTGGCGTCGAAGTAAATCGGTAGAGAAGTGAAGGCGGGGGTTCGACCTGACGATGAAGACGAGAAGGGGATTGGTGGAGGCAATGGCTCGGTGGAGGAGGAGGGGATCGAAGGCATGGGGTTGGTGGAGGTGGCCGGGCTCACTGGAGGGGGCTCAGAGGTTGGGGGTTCAGAGGGGCTCGGAGGTGGCCGGGGGGAGGGGGCGCTCAGAAGCAGGTGAATCTGATGCGGGGGGCTCGATCGGAGGCGGGGATGGAGGAGGAGGTTGGGGATCGGAGGCGGGGGGGGGGGAAGGGAGGGTGAAATAAATTTTAGAGGGGGGAAAGAAAATTTTAGGAAAGGGAAAATGAGGATGATAAACGCGGTAAGTTGTTGACTTTGGTGAACACTTATTTCGACGTGAGACTCGCGTCAAAATAGGTGTTGACCAAAGTCGATAAATTCTCAGAAATCGACCGTCTATTTTGAAGGGAGAATCGCGTCGAAATAAGTCTCTCGTCGAAATAGGTCCCGGTTTCTTGTAGTGTTAGAACAGAAACCAAGTCAGACTAGCTGTGTAACCTAATCCCAAATTGATTCCAAAGTTGACTAATCTTCTCTCGAGGCAACTCTCCTCATTCTTAATAAAATAAATAAATAAATAAATAATACAAAGATCTAAAATTCTCTTTTCACTCTATGGAAAAGTAAATGCATGGCCATATGTGAAAACGACGGGAAAAAGAAGAACTTTGAAAATAATTGGGCTTTAATTACAGACAAACCTTCTCTTTGATTCTTGTTCCAACCAGTTCTCTTTCTTTGGTTTATTTTATCTAAAATTTTCTTGAGTGCACATTAGCCTCCGTGACACTCTCACCAAAGTATTCTGCTTTGTTTGTTTGTTTGTTATATGTGGAGATGTGTACATCATGGGTCCACATGAGAGTGTTATTTATGTGTCCTTCAATGGGAATTTTCGTGCTTGTGGTTGGAATATATAGTTATTCCAAATGAAAGGCTTAATTAGGTGCAAGTGCAAGCCTTGCCATGCCAAGATGTTAGTCGTGTGCAACTTGATCAAGTAAAGAACCTGTTTTGGAAAAAAGCTATGATACCATACAAATGATATCTAACTTTAATAGTTTAATAATAAATTATATCTAGTGAGAGGAGGATTATTGATATAGGAATTACTAATAGATTGAAGCAAAGGAAAATAAACTTTGTTTGGAGCAACCTTTTATATTTTACTAATCGAAGGTTAACATATATCCCGCTCTAAGTGTAAGGGGCCGTTTGGCAATTGGAAAATTAAAAAAGTAGGAAAGTAAGAAAATAGTAGGTAAGTAAAATGAAATGAAAATAGTGATTCTTGTTTGTTATGTTAAATAGGAAGTGAGAAAGAACTTGAGTTGACGTTTATGTGACAGTGGAAAGTATGATTAGATTGTTTGGTTGGAATAATAAAAAGTAGCAAAGTGTGAAAGAAAGATTAAAAGTAGAATACAATATAATTAAAATATTCACTTTCTTTTCACTTTCTTCCACTTTCTATGCTTTTGGGAAGAAAGTGGAATGAGAAGAAAAGATGATATGGAATAAAGTGAGAAACTAATTTCCAATCTCGCTTTCTTTTTTACAAACAAAAAGAGTTAGAAAGTAAATTCACTTTATCACTCTTTCCAATACTTTCTTATTACCAAACATGTCCTAAATGAAAGTAGTGCAAACACTACTACAATAAGGGATTGTCCCTACGGATAAAGGCATCCGTAGGGGCAACATTTTATTGTCCCTACGGATTACTCCATAGGTTCCCATGGTTGTCCTTACGGTGCCCTATGTTTTAATTTAAAAATATTAAAACGTAATTTGCCCTTTGGCCCTACGGAGTCGCAAACGAAGGCCCTACGGATAATTCCGTAGGGGTATATATATGTGTTATTAATAAAAAAAAGCACAGAGAAAAGCCCTCGCGCGTTGTTCCCAAAAATTCTCTCTCTCACTCTCCCGCACCCCGTCGCCGATCTCCCGCACCTCGTCGCCATCGCCCTCCGCCCGCGCTCGCCACCGCCCTCGAAAGTTCCCAAAAATTCCTCGTCGACTTCCTCGTCGCCACCACCTGCGACTCGTCGCCGATTGTGTCGTCGACCACCGGTCTCCTCCACCGCCCGCTACAGGTTAGTAAATCTCAAATTTTTACTTCTAATAATTCTTTTATTTATAATTTTGATGATGTTAGGCTAGGGTTCAGTGTTCAGGGTTCGGGTAGGGGTGAGGGTTAGGGTTAGACATCGGGGTTCAGTTTTGGTTAGGGTTAGGCAGAGGGTTAGGGTTAGGGTTCGGTTGGGGTTGGGGTTGGGGTTAGGGTTAGGGTTAGGGTTCGGTTGGGGTTTGGGGGGTTAGGGTTCGGTTGGGGTTGGGGTTGGGGTTGGGGTTAGGGTTAGGGTTCGGTTGGGGTTGGGGTTAGGGTTCGGTTGGGGTTGGGGGGGTTAGGGTTAGGGTTCTGTTCTCTTTTTTCATTTCTTTTTAGTGATAATTTGAAAGGGTTAGAGTGTTGATTAGGGGTAATTAGGTTAATTTGGGTAAATTGGGTTAATTTGGGCTAATTAGTGATAATTTGAAAGGGTTAGGATGTTGATTAGGGTTAGTTAGGTTAATTTGGGTAAATTGGGTTAAGTTTGGATTGATTAGGGTTAATTTGGTTAATTTGGGTAAATTGAGTTAAGTTTGGGTTAATTAGGGATAATTTTTGTTAGGGTAACGTTTATGGTTAATTATGGTTAATTAGGTTAATTTGGATTATTTAGGATTATGATTTAGGGTGCACTAGTTCATTCAGTAGAACACTCGATGATAACGTAAACGTATAACATTACCGTAAACGCAAGAAAAATTTACCCTAAACTAGAAATTTTGAACACTTAATAACGAAACGTAAACGTAAAACCTATTCATGTTAAATGTTCAAGTTAAAACTAATATATGATACTCGATGATAATATGAAACTTTCCTATTCTCATCGATACTCATATATGAAACTCAAAGTGCCACTTAGTCTCCGTCTATCGGTTAACATACGTTCGATATTTGTCATGACATAAAACTATGCGAAGGTTGTTAAATATCGGACGGTATAGCTCGGTACTAACAACCATCGTGTAGTCTATGTGACGAGAAGATTCAATCGTATGATAACCGATAGATTTGTCCCATGTAGACAAGTTAGGAATGTATAAAGCAAATACCTGCATTCACTTGTGTTTTCATCCGTTTCGAGTTATTTTGTCTGTACTTTTCCGCTGGTTCTCCGTGTAAAAAGATAGATTAGATGTTCATTTCAACGTTATTTCACAGCTTCTATTACAGTGTACTCGGAGAACAGCGGGGAGGTGCTGTCGAAATTTACTCGAAATGGTTGAAAGCACAAGCGAATGAGTGTCTTCTCTATACATTCTTAATGGGATAGAAGCCTTACCCCCGACAGCCGAAACACACACATACAACACGAATACACAACAAACGCACACACAACACATACACACTAACAACCCTACACTTAAGCGAAATTATAAATTGAAACACACATATATAGAATACAACTAATACATGGATATCCTCAAATCTAACTTTGATTATCGATAATTTATTCTTTTCAACGACAAACGCACACATAATTTACGGATTTTCTCCTTTGTCAGTAACCATCACGTTCTTAGATTTCTCAATATAGTCATCATAACCTATAATTTATATCTTATACAGTCAAATATGGCCCATGAGTACGTCAGAGTTAAGGACTGGATGTATCTGGATTGGAAACAATGTATGCAACCTAAGTTTATTGCAGAAGTTGCTGCTTTTATTGAATTTGCACGCGCACATAATAAGATCGTGATAGAGAAGATTCTCTGCTCGTGCGATAGATGTGGGAATAAGTACTGGCAGAAGGTTGAATTTGCAGAGCTTCATATCGTTAAACATGGTTTTATTAGATTTTATACAACTTGGCTATATCACGGGGAAAGAGAAGAACACAATAATGCGGTAGAAGAAGAAGGAGAATCCGGTAATGCGGCAGAAGAAGGAGAAGATGGTTATGCGGCAGAAAAAGAAGACGGTAATTTCTTTTCAGAAGAAGAAATGGAGGATATGGTAGAGACTGCCCTAGATGAATCTATTCGTACTGAAGATGATATTCCTTCCGGTCAAGGATCGCGTGCGGATAAATATGAAAATTTCATGAATGATGCTAGAAAACTAATTTATGAGAATGCAAAGTATTCCACCCTCTCATGGTTCGTTCAACTTTTCCAGATTAAGTGCCTAAATAGATGGAGCAACAAGTCATTCACAATGCTTGTTTCGTTCTTGAAAGATTCTATGCCCCCGGAAAATAACGTGCCCGACAGCTGGTACGGAGCCCAGAAGATGATGTCTGATTTTGGTCTGAAGTGTGAGAAGATTCAAGCATGTCCTAAAATTTGCGTGTTGTACTGGAAAGAGAATTCAGATTTGAAAGAGTGTCCAACATGCGGAGAAGCCAGGTAGAAATCGAAAGATTCTGATAAGAAGCCCGATATACCTGTCAAGATAGCACGATACTTTCCCATAACACAGAGTCTGCAGAGGCTATTCAGGTGTAAGAAAATAGCCGAAGCAATGATTTAGCATTACCGTGCTCCTCCAAGTGAAAATGGAAAAATGAGTCATCCAAGAGATTCACCGGTATGGAAGGATTTCAATAGGAGGCATGAAATATTCAGTAGAGATCCTCGCGATGTCAGGCTCGGACTCGCCAGTGATGGCTTCTGCCCATTCAACTATATGGCTGGAAGCCATAGCATGTGGCCCGATGTAATGATAGTTTATAATCTGTCGCCTTGGTTGGATATGGACCGATCATACTTTATGATGCTTCTTCTTATCGATGGACCAAACACACCGGGAAACAATATCGACGTCTATCTCCGACTTCTGATCGAGGAGTTAAAATTTTTATTCATTGATGGTGTAGAGACTTACGATGCAAACACAAATACAACCTTCATACTGCGTGCGGCTTTAATGTGGACAATTAATGACTTTTCTGCGTATGGAATGCTATCAGGTTGGTCCGTACATGGTCATAAAGTATGTCCTTATTGCCATCAACATACAACATCGAAATTCTTGAATTTTAGTAGGAAGGTTTGTTATTGCGGCCATCGACGTTTTCTGCCTCTAAACCACCCCTACATATTAGACGTTGTTCACTTTGATGGTCATCAGGAGCTTCTTGGACCTCCATCCCCATTGTCCAGAGAGGACGTGACTACTCAGTGGGATGGTTACAATAATGTGACCTTCGGGATAGATCCGACAAAACAGGTCAAACCACCATTCTGGAATAAGTTAAGCATTTTCTTCAAGCTTCCGTACTAGTCAACAAATTTAGTGCGTCATTGTCTGGACGTTATGCACATAGAGAAGAGAGTATCCGAGCACGTACTCAACTTGCTTCTTTGTAAAGACGGGAAATCGAAAGACAAGCTCAATGCTTGGATGGATCTACAGGACTGGGAAATTAGAAGTGAATTGCATCCTAAACCGATAGCGGGTAAACCAGGCAAGTTTGTTCTTCCTAATGCCGCATATCATATGTCACAACCAGAGAAGAAAAGATTCCTACAGGTGTTGCACGATTTGAAAGTTCCCACAAGTTTCTCAGGATCATTCAGCAAGAAAATAAAAATTGTGAAAGGCAAGATCGATGGGCTGAAAAGTCATGATCACCATGTTATTATGGAGCACCTTCTCCTATTAGCCCTCAGGACTTCCCTTCCCGAATCGGTTGGTCTAGTAATCAATGACCTATATTGTTTTTTCAGAGAATTATGCGCTAAAACACTGGATGTTATGACGTTGGAGAAACTAAAAAATTCTATTGCGTTGATACTTTGCAAGTTTGAGCGTATTTTCCCACCGTCATTCTTCGATATCATAATACACCTGACGGTTCATCTTGCAACTGAGGTTAAGTTAGCCGGACCGGTACATTATCGATGGATGTATCCCATCGAGAGGTACGTGTAATTTTTTGTTTCGTGCAATTTGTAAAATTATTGTAGTCCTGTATACCCGTATTTATTTATTTAACATATTTTTCTTTAGGTATCTCTACACTCTTAAAAAGTATATACGCAAGAGAAATTGACCAGAGGGTTCTATCATGCAAGGTTATCTTCTAGATGAAGCAACCACATTTTGTTCCCGCTATCTGAACGTGAACATTGAGACGAGACTTAACCGGTCTCGAATAATTCAGGACGGGCCATATGGTAAAACCGATTATAAGATAGTAGACACTATATTTATCAACAAGATATACCAGTTTATCCTCCTCAATAGCGCATGTTTTGAAAAAATTAGAGAGTAAGTTTTTTTTGGATTAATTGTTATATTTGTGTTTGTGTGTGTATGAAATGATATAATATTAATGTCATAATTTATTGTCGAGAACAGAATTCATTTTAACGAGGTACGTGAGGGGTATCCTGATTGGAACAATGAACGATTGGAAAAATATCATCAGGATAATTTTTGCGATTGGGTTGCAGATCATGTAAGTTATTCGAATAACATGTTATTGCTCTCAGTTTTAATCTAAACTTATATCGTTATGTATTTGTCGTAAATTTATTTTGTTAGATCCACGATCCGAACTTGTTTGCATCATTAGAGAGTGATTCAAGATGTTTAGCTCAGTTTCCTAGTATGGAGGTTGTATATTATAAAAGATTCAGTGTCCTTGGATACAAATTCGAAGTTAAGGACATAGAAACATCTTGAACCACTCAGAATAGTGAGATTGCGACGGTAGGATCGGATGGTGTGATTTATTATGGATACTTAAATTGTATACTTGGCATCCAATATCCCGGACAATCAGAACCGTTTTATATATTTCAATATACTTGGTACGATACAGAAACCGATACGGATAAGTGGAGAAACAATCTTGGGACTTGGAAAGATGAATATGGATTGACCAGTGTGAACACACTTCGATTTTATGGTCAGGACGATCCGTTTATCTTTCCGAACCAAGCGTTCCAAGTATACTACTCACAGTGTTTGAAGCATCCGGGATGGAGTGCCGTATACCATTGGAAACCCAGGGATATTCACGATGTCCCAGAATTCGAAGAAAGTGATGAGGATGAAGAAGAGAGAAGACTTGGAGTGCTCCGACAGTCTGTTTCGAAAGACGGGTTGTCTTCGGCTGATCATGAAGTTACGTGGGTTAGAAATGATATCGATGATGAAATACAAGTAGATATGTCTAATACGTCCATGAAACGAAAAAGGTTATCAGTAATGTTATATTATTACTTCACATTTTACGATCTATACATATATAGTCAATGTTTGTAATGATTGTCTAATACGTCCACGAACCGTTTTATCTAGATTTGATGACGATGACAGGAGAAGCGAGGGGCGGCAAGAGCTCCACCCGCGGCACCGGCAGAGGAAGAGGGAGAGGCAGAGCGGTTCTGCCGCCCGGAGAGCTGCGTAGGGAGCTTCAGAGGGCCGGTCTTGCACCCCGATCGGAGACCCCTTCGGATGCCTCCTTCCGTGTGGACTTTGCCACACCTCCAGGTATATTGCACGCATATTCATTTTGAATGTTAATATTATAGATATACATGCATATTCATGTCAAAATTACTTACATTGTCAATGTTTGATTGTCTAATTGTTGGTGATGCGCCCACATCAGGGACAGAGGTCACTCCCGCACCTCCAGGTATGTTTATATATCATATAGTGCATGTATATTGATTTAGAATGCTATATCATAAATATACATACATTTTTTTGCTCTTCCGTACATACATCTCGGGCTGTAGGTGGTGCCTCCACATCTCCGACAGAGCCTACCACCGCACCTGCGGGTATGTTTATATATCCTATAGTATATACATGTTGATTTAGAATGTTATATTATTGATATACACATTCTTTTTGCAATTACTTATATAGTCAATGTTTGATTGTCTAATTACAGGTGGTGCATCCGCGTCTGGTGCAGGGGCCACTCCTGTCACTTCCATACTCTCCGCTCAGTCTGCAGATTTGTATGAATAAATATAAAATATTTATTCATTTTACATATCCTTTAAGAATAAATATGAACTTCATGTAATTTTATCGATATTTATTTTCTAGTTGGAGATGCGTCCACGTCCGGGTCACCGGCTGTTCCTCACCGGAGGAACTATCGTCCCGCTCGTGCTGCTACCCGGACCCAGGCTCATGCTTCTGTCGCCGGAGGTATATATCACACTTCAATTTTCGTTAAACCTTTATTTCTTAATACCACTTTGTCTTAATATTGATTGTCTTGATATTTTTTGTAGATGCAGGGCATCCCCATCCCGAGAGGGGGACTCGAGGCCCGAATCAGTTCCACAGGCTGAGGCCGATAGAGCTAGGGGGGAATCATTCCCCCTCTTCATTACCCCTGATTATCGCTATACCAACGATTATGCCGAGAGGTTCGGTCGGTATATAGGGGATGGGAGCCGTCTCGTGAAGAAGTATCCACTTCAAGTTGAGTGGGGCGACCAGCACCGGCGCTCATTCGCCCTCTTCTGGGATTAGGTTCGAGTATTAATATATATTTTCATTTGATTTATCCAATATATTTATTATTAACACTTGCAATTTAATAACATTGTTTTTTTTTATATTTGCAGTTGGATTACGATTTTCAGCCTGTACCCGATCCTGATCACCCTGGGAGGATGCTCGATCTTCACGCTCTGTACTATAGCCTGATGAAGAACATGCAATCCAAGGTTCGATACAATAGGAACGAGCTGAAAATCGACTGCTATTCCATGTGGATGGAAACCCCCGAGGCAGAGAGAGCGGCCCTCCTACATACTCCGGCCTTTGCGAGAGTCGACGTAGATGTATGGCCTCTATTGTGCCAATATTTCGACTCTCAGCGCAAACATGTATGTATTTTAAATGTAATTCATTGATTAGTATATAATTTATTTTTTTGTGTTGCTTAATTAAAAAGCTAAATCTGAATGTGTTGTGTAGAAACAGGCGGATCAAAATAAAGAGAATAGGAAGTCGGCAAAGAAGGGTCGCCCCACTTATACAGATGGCTCGAGGAATATTACTCATGCCATGGAGTTATCGGTAAGTTACAATAGACCTACTGTGATATAATGTAATATTAAGAGTTATTTTATAATATATGTAAATTTTTTACGAATTGCAGAGAGCTTAGACCCCGGCGCAGGGTGGTACACTGAACGCGCTGTCCGCGTATCTTACCATCCACGGCACCTCAACAGATCCCGCCACGGGCGAGCTTCGATACCCCGAGACCGCTACCCAGAAGTATTGCGTAAGTGTTAATATTTATTCGATCCCTATTTGAAATTTTTGTTTTGAAAAGTTCAAATTTAAATGATATAATTATATTTTACTGGTTAATATGGGTGTAGGAGCGGGTAGTTGAGCAGGCGGAGGCATCGGGGATCGATTTTACTGGACAGAACGATCCGATGCCGCTGACCCTAGTCCTAAACGCTGCACATGGAGGGCACCATGGAGGTTGGGAGAGAGGCCGGGGACTGGGTCCCAGCAGGGCCCATATGAGGTTGGACTTCACTCCGGCAGTTACTTTCTCTATCTCCAGTGAGCGACGTCTAGAGCAAGAACTTGACACCTTGAAGGCCACCGTCCAGAACTTGAAGGAGATGATGGTATGTATACTGCTTAATAGTAAAATATTATATTATATTATAGATAGCAACATATCCAATATTAGTACGTAGCCTGAGCTTATTTGATTGTAGACTTAGCTTTGATTAATCATACATACATAGAACTGTCTAATTAAAATAAACTACGGTTTTTCAAACTAGATATCCAAACGAGGCTTAAGTCCCTAAGTATTCATAGATTGGGGTTTCGCAATAACCTGATAATGATACGAATTCGACTAATACACAGTTCTTACTTGTTTATTACACACAAAACTGAACAGACGCGACAGGGTATTTCGGCTGCAGCTCCACATGCATCTCCTTCGGTTGTGGCTCCGCAAGCCACTACCTCGGCTGCGGTTGCGCAGACCACTCTTACAGCTCCACAGCCCGCTCAGACTCCCGCAGCTGCGGTTCCGCAAGCCATTACCTCGGCTGCGGTTGCGCAGACCACTCCTACAGCTCCACAGCCCGCTCAGACTTTCGCACAGTCCGCATTGCTCGAGATGTTGATTCAGGGTTTATCCGAGGAGCAGATGTGCCAGATTACGACGATTATCAGAGGTGGAGTTGGACCGAGCTAGGATAGCTTTTTGATTTTTATATTTTAAACATGTATTTACTTATATGATACATATTGTATATATTTTGGACGATATTGGTGGTGTTTACGTGTTCATATTGATTTAGATTGATATCGTATTCTGCTTGTTGATTTTTTATATATATTATGCGTGAGATGTTGATTATGAATACTGCGGTATATATTCTTCTTTTTTATTACTTTCATATATGATGTATATATTATTGTGCACAGGACGAGAAAAAAACAGACAACCCTTTTTAAAAAAAAATCCTGATAATATGTCCCTACGGATTTATCCGTTGGGACAAATATTGCACCTATAGTTTAATCCGTAGGGTCCAACTTTGTCCCTATATATTTATCCGTAAGGACAAAATATCAGGATACCTGATATTATGCCCATATGGACTCATAACAGCTGTTAGCCTTGTCCCTACAGATTAATCCGTATGGGCATAAACTTTACCCCACACATTTATCCGTAGAGACAAAATATCAGGATACCTGATATTTTGCCCCTACACATTTATTCCTACACATTTATTCGTAGGGACATAAATATGGACCCACGCATTGATCCGTAGGGGCATGTATTTGTCCCTACAGAGTTATCCGGAGGGGCAACTATTTTATTTTATAAACCGATAAATTAAATAAATATTTTGGTCCTACGGTGTAAGCCGTAGGTACACATGGACCTATGCATTAAGCCGTAGGGGCAATTATTATTCCGTAGGGGCATGTTTAAGGCTAAGACTTGCACCTGCGGCGTGTGCACCTACGGTGAATTTTTTTGCCCCTACGAATATAGCCATAGGGATAGTGTTTTGCTCCTATGGATTTATCCGTAGGGGCAACATCTATTTGTAGTAGTGAAAGAAAAAAGAGCCAGAACTTCAACAAAAAAAAAAACAGAAAGAGAAAGAAAACACAAATCCATTGTGGAGAACAAACTTCCTACATACCATGACGAAATGACTTAATTATCATCAACAAATACATCAATCGACTAACATGTTCATAAACACCTTCTAGGAATTCACAAAGCAAGTCACCATGCAACATGCCCCCCTGTTAGGATCTTCACAACTTTATGTTCGGTCTACGATGTAGCCGAATGTGTTTGGAGGAGAGAATGGATAGAGAATGGAGAAAGTATCAATAAACTATTCTTATATTTTCCTTGCTCTTTTAAAAACTTTACAAAACATCTCCTTATATAGGAGTTTATATGCCCCTTCATTATGACTCTTCATAATACCAATTGATTACAATAACCGTTACATATCCTTTCATTAAACCTATTCATGAATTGGTATCCCTTCCTTTTATAACCGATGTCTCTTCAATTCTTTGTAACCGAAAACAAGTTTAATTTCTAACATGCTCCCTTAAACTTGTTTTACCATGCCGATCTTTCCTCGCAATTTTGCGAACACTTCAAATTTTAGGGGCTTTGTAAAAATGTCTGCCAGTTGATCTTGTGATTTGACATGAACGAGTTCGACCTCTTTCTTCCTCACATGTTCTCTGATAGAGTGATACCGAGTATCAATGTGCTTGCTTCGTTCATGAAACACTGGATTCTTCGCCAGTGCTATAGCAGATTGGTTGTCCACATACATCTTCGTAGGTCCTTCCTGTTCAACCTTTAGATCTTTCAGCAGATTTCTTAGCCATATAGCATGGCAAACTCCAGCCGATATAGCAACGTATTCGGCTTCACAAGTTGATAGTGTCACTATCGGTTGCTTCTTGGAATACCAAGTAAATGCTGATTCACCGATGAAGAAAATGTACCCTGTCGTACTTTTCCGGTCATCTATATCTCCTCCCCAATCGCTATCGGTATATGCATATAATTCAAAATTGTTAGATTTCGAATAGAACAAACCGAAATTTGGTGTACCTTTGATATATCTCAATATCTTTTTCGCCGCTGATAAATGTGTCAATTTCGGTTCTTCCATGTATCGGCTGATCAAGCCGACTCCATATAGAATATCCGGTCTTGTGCATGTAAGATACCGAAGACTGCCTACCAAGCTTTTAAAATGCGTCGAGTCCACATTGCTCCCTTCATCGAACTTTGATAATTTTGTTCCGCAGTCTACTGGGGTATTGACCGAATTGCTTTGCTCCATATTGAACTTTCTCAAAATCGACCGAGCATATCCTTCTTGGGATAAGAAAATCCCATTCGGTCTTTGCTTTACCTCTATTCCCAAATAATATGCCATCTGACCGACGTCGGTCATTTCAAATTCTTTAACCATCGAGCTTTTGAAGTCATCGAACATACGTGAATTGTTTCCTATGAAGATGAGATCATCCACATATAAACATACTATAAAAATATCACCTTTTTCGGACTTCTTTATGTATAATGCATGCTCATAAGGACACTTCATGAAACCGTGTGCTTGGAAGTATATGTCGATTCGACTATTCCATGCTCTCGGTGCCTGCTTCAGGCCATATAAAGCCTTCTTTAGCTTCAGTACTTTCGACTCATGTCCTTTCTTCTCATAACCGAGTGGTTGCTCGATGTAGACTTCTTCTTCAAGATATCCATTGAGGAATACCGATTTAACATCCAATTGATATATCTTCCAACTTGCCTTGTATCGCTCGATTTCTCCCTTAACGTTCTTTTTCTCCTTGTACACCCATTTCACTCCTATGGGTTTCTTGCCTTTGGGAAGTTCGGTGATCTCCCAAGTTCCATTTCTCTCAATAGCACTGATTTCTTCGTCCATTGCTTCTTTCCACCTTCGGTCTTTGACCGCTTCTTCAAAATTCATTGGCTCGCATTCGGCAAACAAACAAAATAATGTTAGATTATTTTGCATTTCGGTTACCTCATATAACTCGGTCATAGTCCTCGTCCTTGGATTTCTTAGTGGAGTTGAACTTGACGACGCTTCGGTTTGTGGAGAACCGACTTGAGGCGAATTGAACCGAGGTGTTGTTGCAGGCGATGGAACATCAACTTCGACTTAATTTCTTTTCTTTTCTTCTTGACCGAGTACTTCATTCGGTCTGCTGCTTTCGGCTTCATCGCTCCAACTCCATGAGCTTTCTTCATCAAATTCGACATCTCGGCTAACAATGACCTTCTTATTGACTGGATCAAACAGCTTGTAGCCTTTGGTTCTTAGATCATAACCGATAAAAATCAATCGAGAACTTCGGTCATCAAGTTTTACTCTCTTTTGTTCGGGGACATGAGCATATGCTATGCTCCCGAAAATTTTAAAGTGACTTACATTCGGCTTATAACCATGCCACATCTCCTGCGGTGTTACATTTTGTAGACTCTGGGTTGGGCATCGGTTTAGAATGTACACAGCACATGCAACCGCTTCTGCCCAAAATTCCTTCGGCATATTTTTACTACTCAACATACATCTCACCATGTCTAATATGGTTCTATTTTTTCGTTCGGCCACTCCATTTTGTTGTGGTGAATAGGAGGCCGTTAAGAAATGCCGAATCCCATTTTCTTTGCAAAAATTTTCAAACTCATTTGAAGTGAATTCTCCACCTCGGTCTGACCTGACCGATTTCAAATAAAACCCACTTTCTTTTTCCACATTCATTTTGAATCTTTTAAAATTTTCAAAAACTTCCAATTTATTTTTTAGAAAATATACCCATGTTTTCCTTGTGAAATCATCAATAAATGTTAGAATGTACCTTTTTCCACCAAATGAATTTGGAGTAATTGGTCCACATACATCGGTGTGGACAAGTTGTAATGGCTCCTTGGCTTTAAACTCGGCTTCTTTTGGAAAAGTTGCTCGGTGATGTTTACCAAGTAAACACCCTTCACATAACTCTTTCGGTTCATTCATAATCGGCAAACCTTTGACCATGTTCTTCCTCGCCAACAAGTTTAGTCCGCCGAAATTGAGATGTCCATACCTCATATGCCATAACCGAGCCGAATCTTTCACCGATGATTTTAGACACTTTGCTTCACCATATTTGATATCCAATAGAAATAGCCGATTCTTCGTCATCTGCACTTTTGCTATCAACTTCATTCGGTTATCTCTTAAGAAAAGAGTTCGATCCTTTAAATGAATATCGAAATTCTTTTCTAAGAGTTGTCCCAAACTCAAGATGTTGTTTTTCATATTCGGCACATAATACACATTTTCGATATATTTTTGTGATCCATCTTTCAGTCGAATTAAAATTTTACCTTTGCCTTTTACTGGTACCTTCGAACAGTCACCGAATGTGACTTAGCCACTCACTGATTCGTCCAAGTCTACGGACATGTTTCGCTTGCCACACATATGATTACTTGCACCAGTATCGAGATACCAAGTGTCGGCACTTTCTTCGTCACCTTTAAAAGCCAGCAGAAGTACATCGTCATTGCAATCTTCTTTCTCCACAAAGTTTGATTTTTCCTCGACTGTTTTTCCCCAACAGTCTGCTGCGTAGTGACCGAATTTCTTGCAATTATAGCATTGAACATTCGGTCTCCCTCTTCCACCAGTCGATCGTCCTCGGCCGAAATTTTTTCTTTGGCTTCTATCGTCATTGTTTTGACCTCCTCGACCACCTTGTCCTCGACCGAATTGACCTCGGCCACGGCCTCTTCCTCGGCCGCGTGTATTTCCTCGATTTCGGTCATTTTGACCATTTTCAACCGAATCACCTTTCAAATTAACTTGTGTTTGTAGTAATTTTTCAATCGGTTCTTGCTTTTTCACGAACCGTTCTTCGTGGGCTTTTAGTGAACCCATCAACTCATCTATCGTCATTTCTTCAAGATTCTTTGACTCTTCAATTGAACACACAATGAAGTCAAACTTCGGTGGTAGTGACCGAAGAATTTTCTCTATCACCCTTACATCCTCCATTTTTTCTCCGTTCCTCTTCATTTGGTTGACCACCGTAAGCACTCGGGCATTATAGTCAGTCACTGATTCATTCTCCTCCATTTTTAACAATTCAAACTCCCTCCTTAGTGATTGTAAGCGTACCTTTTTAACCTTCTCGACTCCTTGGAAGGTTTTCTCAAGTATCTCCCACTGTTGCTTTGCATTAGTGGCAGCCGAAATCTTCTCGAAAGTCGAATCATCGACACCTTGCTCGATAAAGTATCTTGCGGTA
Source organism: Agapanthus africanus (assembly GCA_030015575.1). Classification (NCBI taxonomy): domain Eukaryota; kingdom Viridiplantae; phylum Streptophyta; class Magnoliopsida; order Asparagales; family Amaryllidaceae; genus Agapanthus; species Agapanthus africanus. Next base: position 498,047,935 of record JASDDO010000001.1, on the reverse strand, counting down.
CAATCTTTCTCGAATAATTTTTCGTGGGTCGTTCTCTGAGCTGCCGTCAGTGCAGCTTCATCTTGAAGCCGATCATAGCCTCGGACCACCACATCCCAAGCGCCTACTGCTCCCAAAACAGTCTTCATTTTGATGCTCCAATTTTCATAGTTATCTTTGGTGAGGCGTGGGGCGTTGTACGAGAGTGTTGTCTTCGACATTTTCTTCGAACCTTGCTCTGATACCACTTTGTTAGGATCTTCACAACTTTATGTTCGGTCTACGATGTAGCCGAATGTGTTTGGAGGATAGAATGGATAGAGAATGGAGAAAGTATCAATAAACTATTCTTATATTTTCCTTGCTCTTTTAAAAACTTTACAAAACATCTCCTTATATAGGAGTTTATATGCCCCTTCATTATGACTCTTCATAATACCAATTGATTACAATAACCGTTACATATCCTTTCATTAAACCTATTCATGAATTGGTATCCCTTCCTTTTATAACCGATGTCTCTTCAATTCTTTGTAACCGAAAACAAGTTTAATTTCTAACACCCCCTAGACCCGAAAGCAAGTGACCTCCTCTACTCGCCATTGTGCCTTATATATGTCTCCTGTGTCATCCTCTCGGTCTGTTAGTGTTAATCGAAACCGAAACTCCCCTATCATCTTGAGTGTAAAGTTTCGTTAGCTTCATGACCTTTCTGGAGCAACACCAGAATCTAATTATTGTTTCAATCCAGTTTATAATAAACATAAATATTGATGCTCTTTTATCGTTAAAATTTATATTATATTGCATTCATTATATATATATGCAAGCCATTCTATATCAATCGCCAATAAATCCTAAGTTTTAAAGTATCTTTAACAACTTGCCGAATGCTCCACAACTCCCAAAGGTCAATGAAGGAACGAGTTACTTCGCACGAATCTCCATAGTCTATATATGGAATCCATCCTAAACTATAACTGAGACCAGACATACAGGAATAAATGATCTACCAATTCTTCCTCTATTCCACATTCAACATACAATTGGACCTACACATAATTCTGTTCATGAGGAATAATGTATGTTATGTTAATTTTGAATATAAGTATTGTGCTTTTTATCCTATCTTAATTCTTTAATTGATGGATTCCATTGAGCTTAGAGTTTAGTCTTCGTTTTTGTTGTAGTGTGGCTGTATCCACAGAATTGTTGGCTCTTCGTCTATGTCTAAGATAGTGTAGTGACTATATCCTTAGGGTAGCCGATTGTCGTCTTTTGCCTCGGTGGTGTCTATATTCTCATCATAGTCAGAAATGCTCTTATGTTTCAAAATAGTGACTGTATATTTAGAGTGATCGAGTTTATCCCCTCAGTCATCTCAATGTGGTGTTTCTATGTCCTGGAAGTAGCTGATTCTACCCATTCATTTTCCATCTCCTATCTTCCATCCTCTTCTGTCGTTCGTACATTAGCTATCAGTTGTCTCCATGTCATCATGTAATCTCGATCAACTTAATATCATTTATTTTTAAAGCATATGGATTTCCAAATCAAATGACTGGCATTTTGAGATGAAAATGAATTATATCAAAATAATTGGCATTTGATTTTGAAACTCAAAATTCTTAAATTATCCGGGTTAAGACCTTTTTTTTTGCTTTTTTTTTATGATAAGAGCAGTGCTCATAAAGAGCCCGTTCAATACAAACTTTATTAAGATTAAAAAAACGGTAACACCGCATAAAGTAAAGTAAGTTCTCATCACTTTGACACAGTGCAAGTGAGAGAGAGAGAGAGAGAGAGAGAGAGAGGGAAAAAAAAGAACAACTACAAAAAAAATTACACAAAAGGAAAAGAGAAAGGACAGACTACGTCAGAAGGAGAAAGTTAATATGGGGTGGAGCGAGGAGGGAACCGCGTGGGGTGGGGGTTGGGGGGGGGGGGGGAATCTTTCATACTTCCCTGAACTTATATTTTTTTTTTTCAGTTGCCGTCCATTTTCTGAAGCTAATCCCAGCAAAGCCCTCTGTTTTGGCTAGCAAAACATCTGCATCCCCTTCCCATGTTTATCCCCAAAAGTCCAACGTCAATGACTAAAAATTTACTTGCAAGCAGAAGTTGTTAGCAGCAACTGCATGTTTAATATTTTGTATAGAACGGGGAGACTGCAGGGAAGGGGAGGGGAGGCGGGGGGGGGGGGGGGGGGGGGGGATAAAATGTGCATAAAACTTAGGAGAGGCCGTGAAAAGCCATAGGGTCCATGTATATCATAATGAAGCCTAACTTCATATGAGAAAAGAGAGAGAAACAAATTAGCACAGCAAAAGGTTAGGGTGAGATAGCAGGCTGTCAAACAAAGCCAAGAAGCTAATTCCCTGAGCCAAGAAACCGAACCCTTAGACAAGTAAAAAGTAGGTATCGTACTGCAGCTTTTTTATATAAAAATAAATATGAGGTGCAAGTTTGATCTTAGCTAGAAATAACTCTCACAACTAAGCAAGAATGTAGCCAATCCATGCATGTCCAGATTATGCAAAATAGCCATTAAAGAGAGGAGCTAATGTTGGTTTCCCTCCACTCAGTGATGGCATCAATAAAAGAATGTGGTATATTAGAGACTCCAAAGGCCTCCAGAATATGTTTCCAAACAGCCTTAGCCATAGTGCTTTCGAAGAAAAAATGGACTTCATTTTCAATGAGGAAAGTGTTGATAGGAGGAATTAATGATTTTGTATGCAGATTTAACAGTAAAAACACCAGAAGAAGTATACAACCAAGAAATTCTATCCACTACATGAGGATTATGTGTTGACCCTAAAGATGCTTCACTTGTTATTAGTTTTAATGATTAATAATTCTATAATTGTGATAACATTACAAATTGTGATAATATTTTTAGCTCGTATTATTAATAATTTATATTTGTGAGCTAACCCTATATTGTGTACAAGTGCAAATATATACATTTCAGATATGCACAATATATAATAGGAGATGGCAAAGATGGCAACTCCACAAGTTTGAACATGCAACAAACACTTCGTATAAAATAGAAAAAGAAACTTGAAGAATTTAAGACTCAAGATTTAAAATGTTTGTAATTTTGGTCAAGTTTTCAGTAGTGAATAGGCATGACTTGTAAACTCTTTTGATATTGCAAATATAAAAGTTAAGGGCCTATATGCAAAATATCCTTATAAAATAATATAATACTTTATTTTGAGGACAAAAGAGTTTTAACTTATGGTTTCTATAATTATGTTTGAAAATAAAACACTTTATTACATTCTACTAAGTATTTCCTAATGTAAAATTCTCATACACAAAGTAATTTTAAATAATAAATTTTACAAGATTATTTCTAAGATTTTTCTTATCATGTTTGTTGTGTTTTATGAAAAATATCTCATATGATTTTATTGTATTATTTTCTCATAAAGTTTGGAAAATTAATTTCAAATTATTTTCATGAAAGTTTTGATTGAAAAATTTCATGTGACATTCTTTTTTTTAATTAAATACACACTTGAAAGTGTTTTTATATTCAATTTTCTGATTGGATTCTTTTTGATTGAGAGAATTCAAATATTTTCCTTATTAATATACATGATTGAATATTTGATTGCATAGATTTATGATTGAGAGATTTATGGATTTTTACTTTTGGTATTATTTTTATTCAAATCTCTAAGATAATTTATTCTCAAATTATTTCCTTATTTTATTTTAATTTTTTGAGAAAATCAAGATTGCTAAAATATATCGTTTTTGTGCTGATATGCTTCGAGCGAACAACTGCCAGTCGACCGATCACTCGACCGCATGCACACTGTGTTTCTATTTGAATATCCAGAGATGACTGAATGATCAACTATTCAAAAAGTCAGTCGACCTGTCCACTCGACCACGCGAAGTCTGAATGTATTTTTTTCTGTAGTTTTTCTTTTGGACTGTTTTGTATGATTACTATATATCTTTACTCAAATATTTCCATATACATTTAAATTTGAATTACAACAACTAGTTTTTTATATATGGAAATTTGAAATATTTTAGCACAAAAAATATCAAATTTCTAGTATAAAAGAAGATGAGGTCTTCATGTTTTATTATCAACTCTCTCACTAAGCTTCTCACTTAAAAACTCTTTCACTCTATTTCTCAAAATTTTACAGTTAAATCAAAACCCTTAACTTGAAGTATTTGCTCAATCAAGAAGTTCTAGTGTGCCATCCATCTCTCTTTTTTTATACTTCTTTGGTGGTAAATTCAACTTCTACTTGTGAGCTTGGGGTGTGAGCTTAAATCTTGGGTATAAAGATTCCAGGAGAGCTAGAGACCGTTTGTACTCTGTCCAGGTATGATCTGTACCAGTATAAAGAGATCGGTTTTAGTATGGAAAATCTTCATGATGGTGAGATAATCGTGAGGGATGGAACTAGGCAAGGTTGGTGAACCGGATAGATTCTTTGTATTTGTCTCCTCATAACTTGCACTTTATTTTTATTATCACTGTGATAAATTCATTTATCTTTCTCTCTGTTTGAAATATTATTTGGTGTGAACGTTTTTTCGAACTGCTTGTGTGAGGTTTTAAATTTTAATTTATTGCCTTCACCCTATTCATCCCCACTATATGGTGATTTTCAATTGGTATCAAAGCTACTCGGCAGGGATGCCGACCTATAGGGTTCTCACTGTGTGATAGTAGTGGAGAAGCGCAGGCTCTTACCGTCAGGATGCCCCGTGTGGTTATATGGTCCGACAGGTTGTAGTCTGTCGCAAGAGAACTATGTAAAAAGTAGATGCTGAGGGACCTATGGACGCCACGGCCAGTTTCCACTGCGCTGACTGATCCATTTCAATGGTATCAGAGCTAGGGCTTATTTTTATTAAAATATAACCATTTTTTAGTAAATCACATGGCAAGCCACACTTCGCTTGTGACCTCCATCAAGAAGGGTATCTCACACACGGGCTTTTTACTTTGATGGAAATGAATATCTTGCATGGAAGGTAAGGATGTAAATCTATCTTAGAGCACAAGGTCATGAGGTTTGGGGTATGGTTCAACAGAAATATGTTAAACCTGTCGAATATGACCAAACTAAATAGTCTGCCAATGAACTTAGGTCTATAAACTTAAATGCAAAGGCTCTGAACTTAATCTTGAATGTCTAATCTTTTTTTTGAAAAGGGAATTTCACCGGGCAAGAAATATCCCGACACACAAAACCGAGTATTACCAGACAAGAATGCTCGTCAGAAGAACAAAAAATGGATACACACTGGACAAGAATATCCATACACACACACACACACATACAAGATAGTATATACATACCCCCAAACTTATTTGAAATAGCGTTTCCACCATTTTTTGGTTGGATAACCGAAATTTGGTAGTAAACGGAGGAAAATTAGGTATGGTAAACCGGTTCCTTCAATATCAGGAGCTCCTCCGATGGTCTTGCGAAAAAAACGGTTTTAATCTGTGTCCGTTCACTTTGAATACTGAACCGTCTTTTGGATTCTCCAAATCCACCGCACCGTATAAGTATACACACCGCACCAAGAAAGATCCTATCCAACGAGATCGTAATTTACCCGGATGAAAATACAGTCGGGTATCGTAGAGAAGGACTTGTTGACCTAGCATGAATGTTTTGTGTACAAGGTGTTTATCATGAAATATCTTCATCCTGTTCTTCACGATAATCGTATTATGGTACGCTTCATCCCGTAACTCGTTCAATTCGTTTATCTGTAACTTCCGAAAGCTACCAGTTTGAGAAAGATTGGCGTTAAGTTCCTTGATCGCCCAAATAGCTCGATGCTCGATGCTCGATCTCGATCGGGAGGTGGCAAGTCTTACCAAAGACAAGCCGATACGGAGACATGCCAAGATCGGTCTTATATGCAGTTCGAAATGCGCTAAGGGTATCTGTCACGACTCGCTTCCCAATAGACGGAAATAGTGACGCGGCAAGCCCGCGATATATTTATCCAGAGAAAGTCATTCCCTAAATAAATATACTAAGCGTATTGAAACAATAATACATATAGCAAGAATAAATGGAGACGGTAAAATTTTTAAGAAAAATCTTTATTTACATTCAACTTCCAATATTTACAAATACAAGAGTTTATACTGAAAAGTAAATACATTAAGGAAAATGCCTAAACAAGTGGTATACATAAACTGAAGAAAAAAGTGATGCTGAGCTAGCCTTGAGAAACGATCTGGTTGTATTTCTCCTCTATGGCTTCAACCTCCTCCGTCTCGACCGTATCTGTCGAACATTCCAAGAGAAGAAAAGTGGGTGGAATGCCCGTCAGCGAACCAGTGCTCGGTAAGTCCTAAAGATAGGTAAGAGTAAAGAAAACGATCAGTGTAGAATATATATGACGAGTAAGAGTATATGTTCATGGGTAAATATATACTATAGGTCTCTAGATGGTCACTATGTTAACGTTAAGTTCCAAGTGGGAATATTAACGCAGCCATAGAAGTATTCACGAGCTCAAGAGCGGGCCCTAGGAGTAAGGAAACACGGGCCCATTTCATGTGTTAGCATCGGGGCTCTAGGGTATGGATGAGTCAACCTGACTGATATTCAGGTAAAATAAAAAAGAGATTAATATGGGACTCCTGAAGCTCCGTTGGAATCACACAAGAAACTTCCTAAGCACCCCATGTATAATATATATAACTGGTTAATATACTTAATTGGTTTAATTGAATGATTTACATGTATTGATCGAAACCCTACATTGCAAAAGGTGTAGATTGTATTCGAGTGAGTCGAGTAATGTGCGAGTCATGACAATTACAATCCGGATTCGAGTCAAGTTGGTTCGAGTAGATTGGATTCAAGTTCATATTCGAGTTTAGATTCGAATTAGGTTAGAGTTCAAGTTTGTATACGAGTTCGAGTTCAAATTTAGATTTGAGTTTAGATTTGAGTTCATGTCTTTTCATGTGAATTGATGTAAATTGTTAAAATCTTATGTTCGGGAGAAATCAGCAACCGCTGCATATGGACGGCAGGATTTGTGTATTTTTTCAAGACAATTGCTATTGATAACTCCGTTAAGTTGTCTAACCTGAATAGGCAATCACTCACTTTCTTCGGCTCTCTAGGGCTCAAGATAATTGATCCCGCTTAAACCTATATTAATTTAGAGTTCTTAAATATTGTTTGTATATCTCGAGGGGGTTTTATGAAAAAATACTTTACTATAGTTTAAAAATAAACCTCGATGGTGATTTATAACATTTAGATTTTTTATGAACATATATTTTAATTGTTGTGGTGATAAAACCTAGTTTTTTGAAAGTTTGTGGTATTTTTATGAGAACTACTACTTTTGGAAACTTGGTGGTATTTTATTAAAGTTCTAATCTTTCATTAAAAATATAGTTTCTTAATATGCTTTTATTGAAAATACGGATTTCATAATTTTATATAATTTTTCCCAAAAATTAGTTTTTATTAGAAAAGTCACGTTTTTTTAAAAACCGTATTTTTATTCCTTTCGAGACCGAATACTCCGTGAGGAGTTCTGCATCTCGCTATACTGTCCTAAGGATGGGCGATAATCTGCACCATCTATTAGCGGGTTCTCTAATGAGGGTTGTAGAGGCGTAATTGCCAAGGAGTTTAAAATACCGATTTAAAAGAAACCTGTTTTGAAAAGGTGTGGTATTTTAATAAAAAGCTTTTACTTTGAATTACCCATATGCTTAGAATACCATACTATGAAACCATAGTGTGCGTGTGGGGTAGGTCATTACCCCGTGAAGGCTCTAGGGTTTGGGTATATTAGATATCGAAAAGAGCTTACACTAAATTTCATGGTATTTTAATGAAAAGGTTCCTTATTTGAGTATTGAATATGAAATTTTGGTTATGTCAAAAGACAATAGATGTGAGTTTTGTTTTAAAAAGATATTATGATGATTATGTGACATTTAGACCTATCAAGCATGATAAAATATTTAAAAACGAAGGTTACGTGTTAACTCCACTTTTGTTGATATTTTCTTAGACGACGAATTGAGATGAAAGAATTGGAGAGAAGAGAGGCTTAAGTTTTTAGAAGGTTAAGAAGAGATTGAAGAAGCTCTCGGGGTCATGGTTTCGTCAGAGATGCTCTGGTCTTTGAGTTTGGCTCGCTACTCCACTTGAGAAGCTTAACTCCACTTGGCACTTAGAGAGTTTTGAGAGAATTTTTGCTAGAATTTCAGAATGGTGAATAGCTAAGATATGGGGTGGTATTTATAGTGGAGAATTAAGCTTTGGGAATTAAAAATATGGATTAAAATGCATTAAAAAGGTGTTAAATGGTGAATTGAAGATTCTCTGTTTGATTGCAGGAAAATCAAACAGTGCAGGGGAGTTAAGGGGAGTCGAAGAGAAAAGTGTGTAAAGCATGGAGGAATTTGGGGCTATCCCAACCGTCAGCGCTGGCCCTTTAGGCAAAACGGGAGGTCGAATCTTGAGGCCTTGCCTCGAGATTCGTGCCACATGTCGATTTGGATGTGCACACCTCATTGCGCCTGTTTGATTTTTCTGAAACTTTTCATTTCTCTGTGTATTTCACGTACAACTCTTGGGCTTCCAAAAATTAAAAAGAAAAAATCTAAAAATAATTGGGTTTGATGGGAATCGAACGCACAGGTTACGTCACAAACGTGTAGAGGCTTTACTAGTGAGCTACAAGTTGCTTCTTTCTTTTATTTAACAAAAATAATTTTTAACTCTTACACAGGCTGTAATACTCTTTTCTGTACAATAACAAGAAAATTCTGTAAAGTGATTTCAGAGTCGTTATATTCTACCCTCCTCATAAAAATTTCGTCCTCGAAATTTACAATTACATGGGGACTAATTTTCAAAAAGGTAAGAGTATCGTGTACGCATATCTTCTTCTCTTTCCCAAGTTGATTCTTCTGGAGAATTCTTTCTCCACATTACTCGGACCAAGTTTACTTCCTTGTTCTGTAATCTTTTCACCTTTTGGTCCAGGATCTCAACTGGTTGTTGCTCGCAGGTTAGGTTAGTTTGTACTGTGAGCTCTGAGTGATCAAGTATGTGGCTGGGGTCGCTCACATATCGTCATAGTTGGGATATGTGGAACACATTATGCACTCCTTCCAATGAGGGTGGTAGTGCTAAACAGTATGCTACTTCTCCAACTCATTCGAGTATATCGAACGGTCCTATATATCTTGGACTTAGTTTACGCCTCTTGCCAAAACGTATCACTCATCTTTTTGGGGAGGTCTTCAAGAATACATGTTCTCCGGGTTGAAACTCCAAGTGTTGACGCTTTGCATCTGCCTAATATTTCTGTTAGTCTTGGGCTATTCACATTCTTTCCCTGATCGTGCGAACTACGTCCACAGTTGTCATGATCATCTCTGGTCTAAGAAGTTCACGATCTCCAACGTCATCCCAACTCAACGGGAAATGACATTTTCTTCCGTAGAGCGCTGCAAATGGTGCCATCCCAATGCTTGCCTGATAGCTGTTGTTGTATGAAAACTCCACAAGGTGTAGGTGATCTTCCTACGAACCTCCGAAGTCTAACATACAGCCTCTTAACATGTCTTATTCGTTGAGACTGTCCGTCTGTTTGTGGATGATACGCCGTGCTGAAATTCAGACTCGTTCCCTGGTTAGCTTGCAGACTCTGCTAAAATTGTGATCGGAATCTTATATCACAATCGGAGAAGATGCAAACAGGTACTCCATGTAATTTCATGATCTCCTGCATGAATTTATGGGTATTAAATATGGTACATCTTTGTCACGACCCACCCCCAAACACAGATGGTATTGTCCACTCTGGCCGAAACCGCAAGGTTTTGTCCCTCTGAATGAACCCGGGGCTACTTTCCAGTAGGTCACCCATCTAAGAATTTCTCTGGCTCAAGAACGCTTAACTACGGAGTTCTTCAAACTCCGGAGTTCCGATTCATCCAAAAGGCGCCTCTGTGTTATAAGAGCGGTATCATTCTATTTATAGTTCAGATCGTGCCCTCTTTCGGAATGGAATTCAATACTCCTCATTGTTCTTGTGGGTCCCCGTGTGCATCCGTATCGGTTACATCCCCACCTCGATACCGGATAACTTTTCACTTCTCATGGGGTAGGTGGTATTCAGCCCCAACTCCACCTGGGGTATTACATTCCCCCCACTTAGAGCAATGGTTCGTCCTCGAACCACAGACCTACTTTCGAGGGACCGGCTCTGATACCATATTTATCACTACTCATCCCCAAACACAGATGGTATTGTCCGCTCTGGCCGAAACCGTATGGTTTTGTCCCTTTGAATGAACCCAGGACTACTTCCTAGTAGGTCACCTATCCCAGAATTTTTCTGGCTCAAGCACGCTTAACTACGGAGTTCTTCAAACTCCGGAGTTCTGATTCATCCAAAAGCCGCCTCTGTGTTATAAGAGTGGTATCATTCTATTTATAGTTCAGATCGTGCCCTCTTTCGGAATGGAATTTTATACTCCCCATTGTTCTGGTGGGTCCCCGTGTGCATCCGTATTGGTTACATCCCTACCTCGATACCGGATAACATCTCACTTCTCACGGGGTAGGTGGTATTCAGCCCAACTCCACCTGGGGTATTACATTCTTGAAGGTTTAAATCTTACTTTAGATTTATACTCACCTCCATGTACTTCCTTGCTAACGTCTCAGTTGACTGGCCAATTCTGAATGGAATAAAGTGAGCCGACTTGGTGAGTCGATCCATAATAAACCAAATTGCATCGTTGCCCTTCGTGCTGCGAGGAAGAGCAGTCACGAAGTCTATGGTAATGTGCTGCCATTTCCATTCTGGGATTGGTAATGGCTGAAGTAGACCAGCAGTTCTGTGATGTTCATCCTTCATTTACTAACACACCAAACACTTGGCTACACCCCTTGCTACTTCGCGCTTCATTCCATGCCATTAGTTGTGTTGCCGTAGATCCTTGTACATTTTCGTGCCACTGGGGTGTACCGAATACAGAGAGCTGTGAGCTTCTTTCATCAACTCTTCTCGAATAGGTCCGACTAGCATGCATAAACGACTTCCATATTGTAAGGATCCATCTTCGTGGATGACGAAGTCAGTTCATAGTCCACTTTCTACTTGTTCTCGGATCTTTTGTAAGTTGGTATCATTTGTTTGAGCTGCCTTGATCTGATTTACAAGAGTGGACTGGACTTGTAAGTTCATCAAATATGAAGCGTTACCTAGCATAACTACTTCAATCTCCAATCCATGCAATTCTTGTTGTAGTCTCCACTAAGAGGTGAGGTTCATTGCTAATGACTGGTGGCTAAGTACATCAGGAACTACGTTCACCTTCCCAGAATGATATTGTAGGTTGATGTCGAAATCCGCCATGAGTTCTAGCCATCTTCTCTGCCGCATGTTGAGTTCTTTCTGAGTAAATACATACTTCAGACTTTTTTGTTCAGTGTATATATCCACTTGTTCTCCCAACAGATAATGGCACCAAATCTTGAGCGTGAAGATGACGGCTGATTATGTGTTGGATAGTTGCGTTCATGGACCTTTAACTATCTTGATGCAAAAGCTACAACTTTTCCATGCTGGTGTAGAACACATCCTAATCCTTTACCGGATGCATCATAATGCACGATGAATCTGCCAGATTGATCCGGTATTACAAAAATTGGCGTAGAGATTAATCTCGACTTGAGTTCTACAAAAGCCTTTTCACATGCTTCTGACCACATGAATTCTTTGTCTTTACGTATGAGCTTGGTCAGGGGTGCTACGATCTTTGAGAATTCTTCGATGAATCGTCGATAGTATCCTGCTAAGCCCAAGAAACTTTGTATATCTTTCACCATCTTTGGTGTCGGCCACTCGCTGACAGCTGGAACCTCAGCTGGATCCACAGAGATTTCTTCGCCTGAAACAATATGTCCGAGAAATCCGACTTGATCTAGCCAAAATTCACACTTGTTATACTTGGTGTAGAGCTGATGTTGTCGTAATGTTTCAAGAACAATCTGTATGTGATCGGCATGCTCTTTCCGATTCTTTGAATACACCAGAATGTCGTCGATGAAGATGACAAGAAATCTGTCTAGGCACTCTCGGAAAACTTGGTTCATCAAGTTCATAAAGATGGCAGGTGCATTGGTCACTCCAAATGGCATTACGATATATTCATAATGACCATAATGAGTCCTAAACGCCGTCTTCGGAATGTTGGACTGTTTGACCTTCACCTGATGGTAACCTGAGCGAAGATCTAGCTTTGAAAAGACACAAGATCCACTTAACTGATCGTAAAGGTCATCGATGCGCGGTGGTGGATACTTGTTCTTAATTGTCACTTCGTTCAGAGCTCGATAATCTACCCACATCCTGTAGGAACCTTCCTTCTTCTTCACTAGTAGCACCGAAGATCCCTAGCTCGAAGTACTTGGACGAATCCAACCTTTCTTTAGGAGTTTGTCCAACTGAATGCATATCTCCTTCAATCCTTCCGAAATTAATCGGTACGGAGCTTTTATTACTGGTTGTGCGTCGGGTTGTAAATCGATACAGAATTCAAGAGCTCGATCGGGAGGCAAACCTGATATATCTTCCGGAAATATATCCTCGAACTCTCGAACTATCTCTGGTTTCGATTCTTCCGCTTGCAATACTGCAACCTCTGCCTTCTTTGGTTTTTCTTTGTAGACGCTAGGTTCCAAAGTACGGTTTCCACTCTTGAAATAGAACACTGGATAATCCGGTATTTCGAACACTACCCTCCTTTGGCGACAGTCGATGGTAGCGAAAAAAGTTCCCAGCCAGTCCATTCCTAAGACTATGTCGAAGTTCGGTATGTCCAGCACCTTGAAGTCTGCATAAAATTCTCGACTGCATACGACCACTGGACACAGATCGTATCCCAAAGTTGCTTTTAGAACGTTGTTCCCTAAACTGACATTCCAGCTGGATACGAGCAGTTTAACTGGGATCACATGAGTTCGAATGAACCGTTGCGACATAAAGTAATGTGATGCCCCAGTGTCGAAAAGCGCTAGAGCAGGTAGGGAGCCTACTAAGATTGTACCTAAGTCGTGTATTATAGGTTTAGGTATAACAGATATAAGATGACTATGATTTGAAAGGACTTGAAAGAGAATAGGGAAGGGATTTACCAGTGATAACCTGACCCGTAGTTTCGGCCTCTTCGACCGACATGGTGAAAGCTTGGCGTCGCGACACTTTCTTCTGTGCCTGATTAAACACTCGGCGTTGGGGTTGAGTGGTCTGGATGCGGGGAGCTGGAGCTGGTAGAGCTAACCGGGTAGGAGGAGCTTGGATCGCTAGTCTAGCTGGAGGGTTGTTGGGTCCTCGGTTCTGTGGGCATACTCCAATTGCGTGAGTAGAAGACCCACAGATCAGGCACAAGTTGTTCGCCCTGCGAAAGTTCTTCACAAGATGCCATTTTCTTTTGAAGTAGATGCAAAAGTCTGGCCTGCTGTTGGCGAACGAACCTACTGGCCTCTGAGATGGTCCGTTAAAAGCTGGCGTGAAAGAGGCCCCTCCTATAATCTGGTGCACAGGGCATTTCATAGCATTAGTTTGCGGCCTGCCATTCTTCTTCACAACCGTCTCATAGCGTCGGTCAGCCTTTAAAGCCAGTTCATGGATTGGGAAATCCGCTGTAGCGAGTGCAGCTTGGATTTCAGGGTCCAACCCTTACTGAAATCATCGTGCTAGGATATCAGCAGTGGAAATAAGGTGTACAACGAACCTGTTATGATCTTGTGTTAGCAGTATAGTGAGTGAGATCAAAAAATTGAATCTGAGACAATATCTTACCGGCTGAGTATGGTAAACTCAGCATCATATTCATCCACCGACTTGACCTACATCGAGCCCTGCTGTAGATGGATGAACTGCTGCTCCATGTCAAAGCGGGCAGTCTCTAGGAAGTACTTGGTATTGAAGAGGTCTCGGAATGTTCTCCATTCTATCGATTGTGTGAGACAGCTCTTCTCATCCTTTCACCAAACTCTGGCGTTATCAGTCAGTGGCAACTTAGAAATTCTCACCCAAGTAATATCTGGCACTTGAGCTGCTGCCAGGTCATCCTCAATCGCTTAAGCCCATTCTTCTGCTTCAAGCGGACTCTCTTTACCTGAGAAGTTCTTTGGGTGTAAGGCCCGAAACTGTTTAACTCCGGGTGTGCTTCGGCTTCAGGACGATACATGAGAATAGCAGTCTGCTGCTGCTGACCCTCCAATGGGTTCTTGATAGCCTCAAGCAGTACCGTTTGCTCATTGATAGGAGCTGCAATGGTAGGTGGTGGTGGTAGAGTAGGCGGTGGAGTATTGCCGTTGACGTTTGTGCTGGTATTGTTCGGAGAGTCCATCACCTAGATATAAAGGATAGGTTAGGATAGATTCAAGGAATTTGAAAGGCAATGACCGTAAATGTTTGTTGAACTCATTAATTCTTGTGGTATATTGTTTACGACTCTATGCAGCCACCAACAAAACCTGTCACGCCCCGCTTTCTAATAGACGGAAATGGATACGTGGCAAACCCACGGTATATTTATCCAGAGAAGGTCATTCCCTAAATAAATATACTAAGCGTATTGAAACAATAATACACATAGCAAGAATAAATGGAGACAGTAAAATTTTTCAACAAATATCTTTATTTATATTCAACGTCCAATATTTACAAATACAAGAGTTTATGCTGGAAAGTAAATACAATAAGGAAAATGCCTAAACAAGTGACATACATAAACTGAAGAAAAAAGTGAAGCTGAGCTAGCCGTGAGAAACGATCTGGTTGTATTCCTCCTCTGTGGCTTCAACCTGCTCCGTCTCAACCGTATCTGATGAACATTCCAAGAGAAGAAAAGTGGGTGGAATGCCCGTCAGCGAACTAGTGCTCGGTAAATCCTAAAGATAGGTAAGAGTAAAGAAAATGACAAGTGTAGAATATATATAACGAGTAAGAGTATATGTTCATGGGTAAATATATACTATAGGTCTCTAGATGGTCACTATGTTAACGTTAAGTTCCAAGTGTGAATGTCAACTCAGCTGTATAAGTATTCACGAGCTCAAGAGTGGGGCCCCAGGAGCAAGAAAACACGGGCCCATTTCATGTGTTGGCTTCGGAGCTCTAGGCTGTGGATGAGTCAACCCGACTGATATTCGAGTAAAATAAAATAGAGGTTAATACGGGACTCCTGAAGCTCCGTTGGATTCACACAAGAAACTATCCCAAGTGCCCCGTGTATAATATATATAATTAATTAATATACTTAATTAGTTTAATTGATTGATTTACATATCTTGATCGAAACCCTAGATTGCAAAAGTTGTAGATTGTATTCGAGTGAGTCGAGTAATGTGCGAGTCATGACAATTGCAATCCGGATTCGAGTCAAGTTGGTTCGAGTAGATTGGATTCGAGTTCATATTCGAGTTTAGATTCGATTTAGGTTAGAGTTCAAGTTTGTATACGAGTTCGAGTTCAAATTTATATTTGAGTTTGGATTTGAGTTCATGTCTTTTCATGTGAATTGATGTAAATTGTTAAAATCTTATGTTCGGGAGAAATCGGCAACTGCTGCACATGGACGGCAGGATCTGTGTTTTTTCTAAAACAATTGCCATTGATAACTCCGTTAAGTCGTCTAACCTGAATAGGCAAGCACTCACTTTCTCCGGCTCCCTAGGGCTCAAGAGAATTGATCCCGTTTAAATCTATATTAATCCAGAGTCCTTAAATATTGTTTGTATATCTCGAGGGGGTTTTATGAAAAAAATACTTTACTATAGTTTAAAAATAAACCTCGAGGGTGGTTTATAACATTTAGAGTTTTTATGAACATATATTTTAATTGTTGTGGTGATAAAACCTAGCTTTTTAAAAGTTTGTGTTATTTTTATGAAAACTACTACTTTTGGAAACTTGGTGGTATTTTATTAAAATTATAGTCTTTCATTAAAAATATAGTTTCTTAATATGCTTTTATTGAAAATACGGATTTCATAATTTTATATAATTTTCCCAAAAATTAGTTTTTATTAGAAAAGTCGTATTTCTTAAAAACCGTATTTTTATTCTTTCCGAGACCGAATACTTCATGAGGAGTTCTGCATCTTGCTCTACTATCCCAAGGATGTGCGATAATCCACACCATCCATTAGCGGGTCCTCTAACGAGGGTTGTAGAGGCGTAATTGCCAAGGAGTTTAAAATACCGATTTAAAAGAAACCCGTTTTGAAAAGGTGGAAGTTCGCATAACACTACTTTTTTACGCCATCCCTGCAAATTGTGCACACACTTATGATGAGAAACCCAACTTACGACATGCACACGGTGTTGTTACACTTGGATTGGCACAGGCAAAGGAGCAGCTGATTATCTGTACCCGATATTAGTGACACAATTGTGTCGCTACTCTTTTCCTATAGAAGAATTCGATGCTTATATATGGATGGGAGTACCCATTTAAACTTTAGTAGAGGATGTGTTCGCATCTTACTCTAAACTTCACGAGTTATGGTCACGCACCGAGCCGACCGAGTATGTGTTTGCGGAAACCCCTAGTTCGAGTTCTACTGCTAGTGATGAGGAGCCGACCCCCACCGAGCAAGCACGCTTGCTACGGCGTACTAGTCGAGGTGTTGAGAGGATGTTGGGGATGATAACGTGTTTTGATCTGTGTATTACTAGTCTGTAATAGGGGATGTCTATCCTGTTAGCACATGGTGCTGGCATGAGTGGGGCTGGCATGAGTGGTGCTGGCATGAGTTGTACTGCGTTTAATTGTAGGAGACATAGTAGGCGGTAGTAAGAGCACTGCTACGAGTAAGTTTGGGGGTGGGTTTGGTGTAAATAGTTATCCATGCTTCTATAATTGCACGTTTATTTTATGTTTGTAAATATTTTTCTTTTTCATTGCATGTTTAAATTCTGCATTGCATCATGTTTATATTTCCAAATTACATTGAATTTTTTCAAAACTCATAAAAATTTGAAAATCCTTAAAACCCATAAAAAAATTCGAAACTTTTTTTAAAAAAAAAACTATAAAAATTTTGTTGCCAAGTTGGTTGTTTAGATTCGAGTTAGACATGTTGGTTGACTAGTTAAAATAACTAATTTCTAGGCTTAAAAATTGAAAAGCCTAAAAATAACCCTTCTTGAGTTTAACTATAGTAAATATATGTCCTTACAGTTTGTTTAGAAGTAAGTAATCTTAAGTTCAGTTTTTGAGTTAAGTTGAGATGAAGGGAAAATTGTTCCCTCATAAAAAAAAGGGAAGAGTAAGAAAGGGGGAAACTCCCCACCATTCGAGCCTCACGTGTTAAACACTGAGCGTCTATATGCAAAGCATATAGGCGCTGCAATTAAAATACTGATAGGCTAAACAAGCCTCACGTGTTAAATGTGTAAGCACCTATATACAACGCATATAGGCGCTGCAGTTAAAACCAATGATAGGCTAAACAAGTCTCACGTGTTAAACACGTGAGGACCTATATACAAAGCATATATGTGCTGCAGTTAAAATAACTCATAGGCTAAACAAGCCTCACATGTTACACACGTGAGCGCCTATATGTAAGGCATATAGACGCCGCAATTAAAAAACTGATAGGCTAAATAAGCCTCACGTGTTAAACACGTGAGTGCCATATGCAAAGCATATAGGTGCTACGATCAAATAATTGACAAGACAAACAGGCTTTGTAACAACCCTAAACTTTCTGTATAGAATTTTTTTTCAAAAATACATAAAGGAGTACCTAAGCCTGAGCACGTTATAAATTTAATTTGCTTTTGAGTCGCTCATTGGTAAAGCCTTGCACTGTTGTGATATAGCCCCTGTGATCGAATCCCCCCAGCTACATATATATTTTATTGACTTTTCTTTTAAACTTTTAGAATCTCAAAAGTTTATATGTACACTACACGTAAAATGAAAAGTCACAACAAAATCAAATATGTGCACTGAGATATATGAGGCGAATAGGACAAGTGTCTTCAATCCAGAGCCCCCACCCCCTAAACGACCGACGAGATACTGCTTGGGGCCGGCGCCACAGGGCCCCCCATGGCAAATGCTCCTAAATTTTCACCCCTAACCCCTTGGCCTCCCCCCACTACCCCCATGGTGTTTGAATTCTCTGCAATTATCCAGAAAGTGATAATTCCTCTCTTAAATCCATTTTAATGCAAATTTTAATTTCATTCTTCATTACCCTAAATCATAATTCTATCCTATAAATATCCCCTACACCATATTCATCTCCATTCTGAAAATTATCACAAAAGCTCTCTAAAATCCCAAGTCCAAAGTTGTACAAGTGGAGTTAGCAAAGGTCGAAGTTCCGGCGACGTTTCGGAAAGAATCCAGTGACAAAACGACTCCCCGACGATCCCAAAATCTCCCCATACCTCTTCTTTCTAATTCCAACCTGTAATTCCCCTCTCCCCTTCTCAATCTCTAGTTTAAAACTTCCACTTTCAAAACTCGTCGGAAGCGGAGTTATTCCGACTTCCGATTCTCTTTTCTTTAAATACTCAAATTTTTCTTAAACATTAAATTACCATCTCTTCTTATATTGTTTAACAAAGATAAAGCAACATTCACAACAAGTTTCATTTCAAAATAATATATATTACAACTTCTAGTTTATTTTTACGGTAAAATACCATCATGTTTATATACGGCATTGCTTATTAATTTTGGTCATATTACCTTTAGAAAACTCATGAGGTAATGACCTACCTCATCACAACACACATTTTTGACATAGCATGATGACTTTTGGAATATTAGTTTGTGGAAAAATACGAGTTTACATTTAAATACCATAAACATTTAAAAACCGTTTTCTTTAAAAGTGTATTATTTAATTCCTTGCAAATGTGTCTCTACAACCCATTTTAGAGAACCCCGATCGGGATGGTGCGGGTTATCGCACATTCTCAGGCCTAGTAGAGCGAGATACAGACCTCCTCATGGAGCATCCAATCTCGTTGGAATTTTTAATGTAATTTTTAAGGAAAATAAGATTTCTACTTAATAAAAATTTATTTTTATTATATATATATATATATATGAATATTATCAAAATGCCTACTTTAAATATATATTATATATATATTCCATGTTTTCTAATCAAGAGAATCACGAATTTCATGAAACTACCGATACAAATCAATACAATTCCAATATTACACTATAATACCATATACAAAAAAATCTAGGTTCTATTCACTAAAAAACTTCATTTTATACAAAAAAATCTAGGTTCTATTCACTAAAAAACTTCATTTTATAAAAAATTAAAACTCTGAAAACCCTAAAAACAATAATTAAATACTTGAGGTGTATTTGAAAATATATCAAAACTATTTTTCATTAAACCCTCTCAAGTAATATTAATTTACAATAAGGACCCTACTAAACATAGGTTTAAGCGGGACCAGTTCTCTTGAGCCTCAAGGAGCCGGAGAATATGAGTGCTTGACTATCTAAGGTAGGCAACTTAAAAACGGTGTTATCAATATGGTAATTGTCTTGGAAAAAGACACAAATCCTGCCGTCCATGTGCAGCAGTTACCGATAACATCAAAACTAATTCATGACTTCAATTCGTTTTAAAGCGTCTGACTCAGATAGAGTCTCAGGCTAATATGAAATCAATCAATCTATCCTTGAATATGATTCAAGATAACTCCATTTCGAAATGAATCCATTTATGCCAGAATTCAATATATATCAACATGACTCGACCGAACCGAACCATGGATATACTCTGATTACATGACTACCCATTTATATCCATTACGTTTATATGATATCATGGTTTTGGCAAGTCATCCATTTATAAGACAAAACAATTAATCAATACAAAAGAATTTACGGGGTTTTAAAGGGGTAGACTTGCACAAAATGTGCTAAAGGTGGTACGAGATGGTCATTAAAAGACGTATCTATACATCCATTGCCATTGTTCCGTGGTTTTATCGACGGAGCCTTGTACTACGGGTTACCAAAGTCCACGGTGTAAGTTGGACTCCTCTCGTATACACTGGCATATTCTGTACCAAGCTACAAACAATTTCGTTAACATTTTAATCAAATATTGCTAGTTACTTTCTTATCTGTCTACTCTATTTCTATCTCTCTTTAAGACTTACCGAGCGATTGTTCACTGACGATATTCCTTCTCTCTTCTTTCTTTGGAATATTGTCAGGAGGACCCGACTCTGAGGATTTCGAGACCAACCAGGAGCACTTGGAGCAGACCACTGAGCAGCACGACCTTTAGGCTTTATTTGTACTTACTTCTCTTTCAGTTCATGCCATTGTTTAGGCATCGCTTTCCAGTATTGTATTTTACTTTCCGGTTGTATTGTAAAGAATATTTAATCAATAAAAGTTGATGTTCATTTACATCTCTTGTCATTTTTCTTGTGTACTTTATTATATTGCTTATTTACGCTTAATGTGTTTTCTTCTGAGTAAATGCGTAGCGGGCCTCGTCACGTCTCCTTACCCGTACACCTGAAAGCGGTGCGTAATAGGTTTTGTTGGCGGCTCATGCAGGTCAGTGCTGCATGGAAGCCTACCATGCAGGTCAGCTCTGCATGGACATGCAGGTTAATTCTGCATGAAGTCCTAAGCAATATAACACAAGAATCAGCAACTAAAAATATTCTTTCAATTTCATACTTCTTGAATCTTACAATTTCATATTCTTTAAATCTATCCTAACCCTATTTTTCTTTCAAGGTTATAGATTCTCCAAACATTACCGGCACCAACTTCAACAACACACCACCACCTCTACCGCTTACGCCTACCATTGTTGCTTCGATCAATGAGCAGATGGTACTGCTTGAGGCAATCCGAAGCCTCCTGGAAGGATAGCAGCAGCAGACTGCTATCTTACTGAACCGTCCAGAAGCGGAAGCACCTGGAGTGAAGCAATTCTGGGCATTGCACCCGAAGCAATTTTCTGGGAAAGAGAGCCCTTTAGAAGCGGAAGATTAGGCTCAGAGCATTGAGGATGATTTAGCAGCAGAACAAGTGCCAGAGATCGCTTGGGTACGAGTTGCGAAACTGCAACACACTGACAACGCCCGAATTTGGTGGAAGGCGGAAGAAAGCCGTCTTGACCAGCCGATTGAATGGAAAAATTTTCACGACATATTCGACGCAAAGTACTTTCCAGAGACTGCCCGATTTGACATGGAGCAACAATTCATCTATCTACAATAAGGTTTGATATGGACTAAATCTGTGAAGGGGTATGATGCTGATTTTACCATGCTCAGTAGGTTTGCGGCACACTTGATACCGACTGCTGAGATCAGGCCCAGACGATTTTCGTAAGGGTTAGATCCGGAGATCCAAGCTGCCTTAGCTATAGGGGATTTTCCAACCCATGACCTGGCTCTGAAAGTTGCCCGTCGATATGAGGTAGTAGTGAAAAAGAAGGGCGAACCTTAATCTGTCGGTGTGAAGCGCCCTGCCACCCGGATGGCATGAGGAGCCTCTTCAATACCAACTTTTGAACCCGGGAGACCGGAAATAAAAAATAACCGGCCAAGTCCAGATTTTTGCTTCTACTGCAAGAGAGATGGACACCTGTGGAAAGACGGTAGGCACGCAAAAGGTCTGTGCTTTGTTTTTGGTGCATCCACTCATGGAATTGGAACATGTCCTTATAGACGCAACTCAGTTCCAACACACAACACTTATCCGCAGCGGCCATCTATCCAGGCTCCTGCACCTCGTCTTGCTCTCCCAGCTCCACCTCCACGTGGACCTCCTGCACAACATAATGGCCAATTCCATCAGGCATTGAGGAACATGCCCCGAGGGTAGAGAAACATGTCCTAAGGACAGAGGAATGTGCCTCCAGTTAGGAGGAATATATCCCGGCGTCAGGCTTTCACATTAGCGGCCGTAGAAGCCGAGACTGTAGACCAAGGTAACCCTGGTAATTTCCTTACATATTTTTCAATCTTTCCAAAACTTTTGCATTCTTTCGTTCTTCCAAATATTTTTATGCACTATCACTAGTTCTATCACCATCACTATCATTAAACTTTTCTTGAATCTGTTAAACTTTCCTTCTACAAATTTCGAGTACGAAATTTTTATAAGAAGTGTAGAATGTAACAACCCTAAGCTTTCTGTACAGAATTTTTTTTCAAAAATACAGAAAGGATTACCTATGTTTGAGCACAAGTTATAAATTTAATTTGCTTTTGAAAATCAAGAAAGCACTTGTAGCTCATTGGTAAAGTCTTGCACTGCTGTGACGTAGCCTTTGTGATCGAATTCCCCCAGCCACATATATTTTTTATTGAATTTTCTTTTAAACTTTTAGAATCTCAAAAGTTTACATGTACACTACACGTAAAATGAAAAGTCACAACAAAATCAAACATGTGCACTGAGGTATATGAGGCGACTAGGACACGTGTCTTCAATCCAGAGCCCCCGCCCCCTAAACGACCGGCGAGATATTGTTTGGGGCCGGCGCCGCCGGCCCCCCCATGGCAAATGCTCCCAAATTTTCACCCCTAACCTCTTGGCCTCCCCCTACTACCCCCATGTTGTTTGAATTCTCTGTAGTTATCCAGAGAGTAATAATTCCTCTATTAAATCCATTTTAAAGCACATTTTAATTCCATTCTTCATTACCCTAAACTCTAATTCTATCCTATAAATACCCCCTACACTATAGTCATCTCCATTCTGAAAATTATCACAAAAACTCTCTAAAATTCCAAGTCCAAAGTTGTATAAGTGGAGTTAGCAAAGGTCGAAGTTCCGGCGACGTTTCGGGAAGAATCCGGTGACGAAACGACTCCCCGACGATCCCAAAATCTCTCCTACCTCTTCTTTATAATTCCAACCTGTAATTCCCCTTCCCTCTTCTCAATCTCTAGTCTAAAACTTCCAATTTTTAAATTTCGTCGGAAGCGGAGTTATTCCGACTTCCGATTCTCTTTTCTTTAAAAACTCAAATTTTTCTTAAACAATAAATTACCCTCTCTTCTTATATTGTTTAAAAAACATAAAACAATATTCACAACAAGTTTCAATTCAAAATAGTATGTATTACAACTTCTAGTTTATTTTTACGGTAAAATACCATCATATTTACATACGACATTGCTTATTCATTTTGATCATATTACCTTTAGAAAACTCACGAGGTAATGACTTACCTCATCATAACACACATTTTTTACATAGCACAATGACTTTTTGAACATTAGTTTGTGGGAAAATACGAGTTACATTTAAATACCATAAACATTCAAAAACCGTTTTCTTTAAAAGTGTATTATTTAATTCCTTGCAAATGCGCCTCTACAACCCATTTTAGGGAACCCCGATCGGGATGGTGCGGATTATCGCACATTCTCGGGCCTAGTAGAGCGAAATGCAGACCTCCTTACGGAGCATCCGATCTCGATAGAATTTTTAATGCAATTTTTAAGAAAAATGAGATTTCTACTTAATAAATAAAAATTTCTTATTATATATATATATATATTATCAAAATACCTACTTTAAATATATTATATATATATTCCATGTTTTCTAAATTAAGGGAACCACGAATTTAACGAAACTACCGATACAAATCAATACAATTCCAATATTACACTATAATACCATATACAATAAAATCTAGTTTCTATTCACTAAAAAACTTCATTTTATAAAAAAAATACAACTATGAAAACCCTAAAGACGATAATTAAATACTTGAGGTGTATTTGAAAATATATCAAAACTATTTTTTATAAAACCCCCTCAAGTTATATTAATTTACAATAAGGACCCTAGTAAACATAGGTTTAAGCGAGACCAGTTCTCTTGAGCCTCAGAGAGCCGGAGAATATAGGTGCTTGCCTATCTAAGGTAGACAACCTAAAAACGGTGTTATCAATACGGTAATTGTCTTGGAAAAAGACACAAATCCTGTCGTCCATATGCAGCAGTTACCGATAACATCAAAACTAATTCAGCACTTCAATTCGTTTTAAAGCATCCGACTCAGACAGAGTCTCAGGTTAATCTAAAATCAATCAATCTATCCTTGAATATGATTCAAGATAACTCCATTTCAATATGAATCCATTTATGCCAGAATTCAATCTATATCAATATGACTCGACTGAACCGAACCATGGATATACTCTGACTATATGACTATCCATTTATATCCATTCTGTTTACATGATATCATAGTTTCATCAAGTCATCTATTTATAAAACAAAACAATACAATCAATACAAAAGACTTTACGGGGGTTTAAAAGGGTAGACTGGCACATAATGTGTTAAAGGTGGCACGGGATGGTCATTAAAAGACGTATATACACATCCATTGCCATTGTTCCATGGTTTTATCGACGGAGCCTTGTACTATGGGTTACCAAAGTTCATGGTGTAAGTTGGACTCCTCTCGTATACACTGGCATATTTTGCACCAAGCTACAAACAATTTCTTTAACATTGTAATCAAACATTGCTAGTTACTCTCTTATCTGTCTACTCTATTTCTATCTTTTTTTAGGACTTACCGAGCGATTGTTCGCCGACGAAATCCTTCTCTTTTCTTTCTTTGGAATATTTTCAGGAGGACCCAACTCTGAGGATTTCTAGACCAGCCAGGAGCATTTGGAGCAGACCACTGAGCAGTACGACCTTTAGGCTTTACTTGTATTTACTTCTTTTTCAGTTCATGCCATTGTTTTGGCATCGCTTTCCAGTATTGTATTTTACTTTCCGGTTGTATTGTAAAGAATATTTAATCAATAAAAGTTGTTGTTCATTTACATCTTTTATCATTTTCTTGTGTACTTTATTATATTGCTTATTTAGGCTTAGCATGTTTGCTTCTGAGTAAATGTACAGCGGGCCTCATCGCGTCTCCTTACCCGTACACCGGGAAGAGGACGCGAAAGGCTTCACGTGTTAAACACATGAGCGCTCATATGCAAAAGCATATGAGCGCTAAAAGTAAACAAGCTCAACCCCATTAGGGATCGCTGCCACACGTAAGTTCTTTTAAAATCTTCGCAGCTGATAGAATTAAATTCTATGCAATAGAATTAAATTCTATGAGAGTAAATGTTTCCTTGAATCTTTCTAATAGAGCCTTCTCTAACAGAGAATCTTTGATGAACTATCCGATAGAATTAAATTTCATGTGGAAATATTTTCTTGATCTTTCTTAAAATTAGAAAGATCTTCTCTATTAAATAGAGGACCCTTGGATCAAGGATCCAGCTGTGATTATAAAACCACCAACCGACCATCTAATAGAATAAAATTCTATCTTAGAAAAAATATTTCATAATCTTGTTAAACAAACAAGAAAATCTTTTTGTTTGACAGGGAGTCTTTGGATTAAAATCCAATAGTGAATAAAATTCACCGATTGATCTAAAGATCATTTTGATCTCTCAATCAATGATTTGCTCAACGAAATTGTTCTTTTCCCCTCTCTTATAAATAGTAGCAAGGAGAAAAACAAAAAGGGAGAGGAGAGAAAAAGGGACGAGACATAAAGAGAGACAGAAAAAAGAGAATTTAATTCTCGGTGAAGACTTGTTTCGTCATAACACACTAGGTAAAAAGAAAAAAACACAGAGATTGTTTTATCTCTTCTTTGCATCTTTAAGGGTTTAATCCTTCATATAAGAACCCAATTCTTCCTCTGTTTGAGATTTGCAGAAGCAGATCTTCCCATAAGTTGAGAATTTAATTCTCATCGGGAAGATTTTGTCCCGCAGATTTAAAACCTAGGGGAAAGAACTGAGTTCCAAGAATTTAATTCTTACAAAAACATATGGGAATTTAATTCCTCTGAAAACCCGGGTTTAACCCTATATAAAGAATTTGATTCTTGCAAAAACGAGATTCCTCAGTCCAGACGGTGATAATAATCCAAGACCTTCCAAACCCAAATCTTAATGACTAGAAATGTCATTAATAAGAGATCAAGATCTCTAAGAAAAAAGAATGAAAGCCTGGGGATTCATTAGTGTTTAACACTATAATGAGACCTCACGTGTTTTCCATGTGAGTGCCTCTAATGAACAACAAGAATAGCCCAGACTACCTTACATGTTTCCCACGCGAGTGCTTAAAAGAAAAACAAGAGGCACTTCGTAAGGCAGTCATGTGTTTTCCACGAGAGCCCTAACCAAGTACTTAGCACTCATATAAAAAGGGGGAATAAAACCTAAAAGGCAGTGTCCATATTTGGGGCGCCTCACGTGTTTCACACGTGAGCGCCACAAGAGCCAAGTGCTTAGTACTTATATAAAAAAGGGGGGAATAAAACTAAAAGAGCAGCGCCCATATTTGGAGTGCCTCACGTGTTCACACGTGAGCGCCTCCAGAGTTCAGTGTTTAACATTGATTCAGCGTCTCACGTGGGATACACGTGAGTGCTGCATATATCAGTGCTTAGCACTGTTGGGTAACTATGGAGACCCAGACCTAGCCCAAATTGGCTAAGTTTTCCCAAGGACAAAACCTCTTCGATTTCCAATCAACCGAGCCCCCTGTGCTCATGATTCCCCAAACTGATCTTAGTCCCAAATATGACTAATAATCTTTCAACTGATGATATCCAAAATGATATTCATCCCATATCTCCTAAGATAATATTAGTCTCAAAAATGACTAATGACTCTTAGGTCCATAGCAGCCCCCCTTTTTCCTCAAATACATAATTTGGTTTAAGGGTACATCTCTCCACACCTCTGATATACGTCGTTGTAATTCTTCAACGTCTTCAGAGAGGTGGTGGGTCCCGACAATCGACAATTCTTCAGTGCATTCCCAAACCGTCCAAACCGACGTGCACACCTCAAATCAGACCGCACCCCATACTAGGTGCATTCCATATCACCATTGTTCACTCCGTCATGTAACAAATGCACATGCACGCAAGATTAACAAAGGACCGAAATGTCCCTAAACTAACATTCGCCTTCAAAATGGCGATAACGGACCGAAACGTCCCTAAACTAATATTAGCCTCGAAAATGGCGATTACGGATTGAAATGTCCCTAAACTAATAGTCTCCTCCAAAATGGCGATAGTGGACTGAAACGTCCTTAAACTAAAACAATAGAGCCCCACTGCTCTTTTGTTGGATCTGAAATAAAAACGATCCTAAAAATCATTAAGTAGATCTTCGCCTCAAATTGGGTTAATGTATCCTTAACAAAAACAAATCGAGCCCCAAATGCTCACTTATATTTAAGTCGATCTTAGTCTCAAACGAGATTAACGGTTCTTAAATAAGCTAAACCCAAATCTAAAAATATACGGATTTGGACTAATCCACGCCCTACGGGCGACGACATAAATTAGTCTTCGTATACAATCCACGGGCAACCCAAAATAAAACAAACCACACGACACGAAGTGAACTTCCGGAGCAGGAGAAAATGGTTATCTTGTCGTGATAATGTAATTAATTGCAAGGGTTTACGCCTGCAGGGAAGAGCGTCTCCATAATCAAAAACCCCTTGCAAACGAGGGGGAATCTGACGAAGTCTGCTACAACGGCTGCATCCGTCCAAACCTCCGATATATGGTGACATAAATCAACTTGGCATTTTCGGAGAGGTGGACGGATAAATCCAAATAGAATTTGCCCCCAAATTTAGGCAAGACGATACCATCCTGGTTCGTATCTGTTTTCGGCGGTAAACAGATTCTGGCACGTCCGGTAGGACCTTTTCCTCTTTCCACTCCATACTTTGTGTGTCGTGTTTCGCGAACAAAATCGCGGTTTGCTATGGTTGCCCTTGGGTTTGAGATACTAAGATTTGGTATCTTGCTCCTATGCAGGAAGAAGAAGAAAAAAGATCAATGGCTTCAAGATGCACAATCTGCAACAGCAACTCCCGCTCCGTCCCAACTGGAGGAGTGACGTACGGGCCCAATGTGGCCTCCATCTTTTCAATGCCGGTCGGGCAGGTGACTCAAGCCACCACTGGATTGTTCTTTGGGAACATGCTCCCGCCAGCAAGCTTAAGCGCCCCAGTGCCACTACAGGATGCTCCCAAGAAGCCGATTTTCGATCGACTTGCAACCACCACGGCCCCTCTCAACGGGTTATCCAAGTCTGCCAACTCAGTCTTCAATATGCTGAGCCGAAGCTTAAGTGGGCCCGCATACCTGAAGGGGCTATCCTAAAATGGATAGTCCTCCCAACTCCTCCGGCAGGTGAAGTCGTCAAAAGTGCTTCCCCTATCAGAAAGTTGACCTTCGAAAGATTGGTCGTTCCCTCTCAACGGACGTCAGTCTTCGATAGGTTGGCACCAGCAGTAGCTCCTTATCAAAGCCGGGGGCATGACGGAGCCGCTTCCACAACCGAGGTGGTCCCGTCTGCAAGACACGCTCGACGTCGCCACTGGCGCCGAGTGAGAAGAGCTGGGGGAAACACCCCTGATTGGTAGAGTTTTTCTGTGTTTAAATTTAAGAATATCGCAATCAAGACGGTGTCGCTTGGTAGCTAGCCAGTTGAGTACGAGTTGATCCACAGGGAAAAGGTGTTCTTTTCTTTAAGTTCTAACGAGTTAAGTCCTATCTTTGGTAGGTTTTGTTTTAAGAACTAAAAATGAGAATAAATCAATTTAAAAGGCTTGCTAGGGTTAGGATTAGGTTAGTTCAAATAAGGACTCTTCTCACTTCTATCATTGCCCTAGTTAAGAATATAAGTGTTAGGGTAATAGTCAACAATGGGGATTAGCATGACTAGGAAGAAACTTAGTTTCTTCCTTTTGGTCCTTGTCCGCCTGTTCTTAACTCTTAGCACTAACCTCTAGTTAATTCAACCACAACCGGTCTAATTAGGGAATCACCGCTATCATGTAGGATAGGGTGCTGTAGTGAACGGTGTGCGGTTGAATTAAATAGAGTCCTTTTAAATAAAATAATATGGGCAAAGAAAGGAGTGAGAGAGATTTCCTTCTCTCAAACCTTCCCTATTCTAACCCTAACAAGTGAGGAATTACTCACTCATTAGGAAAGTGACAATAAAATTCATTTTTATATTTTTTGTTTAATGACCTAAATTGCAGATAATAAAAGAACAAAATAAAAATAGCAGATAATAAATTGCAGATAAAAAAATGCAAGATAAAAATAAAACTCACTTTTATTGATGACCTCTTAGCAATTCATTTCAACTTGAATAAAAATTTAAATCTAAGAATTAAAAAGAGGCATGCCTTCATTTGGCTTTCGACTTTCCTATTTATAGATAGGAAAAACCCTAGGTTACAATCTAATCCATACATAAATTTACCAAACTACCCTAAGAAAGACGGGTCAGCACCGACACCCACCGACACCTGCACCGACACGTGCACTATAAGGCCGTGGAACTGCGATAGAAAGGCCTGTTTGGCCGCGGTTCCGTGGCCAATTGGTGGGATCTCTGGCTCAGTTCTTCAGGGTTACTTCATGTTTCTTTTTCCTTCTGTTTTCTTCACTTGGTTCCTCAGAATCTTTTCTATTTTTTTCCAGATTTCCAACAGTGCGAAATGATGTGGACTTTTGCCGTGAGCTTCGCGTTGAAGTCTTGAATCTTGTGCTGCCCTTGTGCTATGTGCATTGAACTTGTCAACTGATTTTCATTTGTTCCTTGAACTGGTAGGCGGCATCATACGAATTCATCTATTGTTGGTCGTAGTCTCACATTGTAGCGTCTTTTCATTGTAATGATCTGAGAACCTATAACCTGCAATTATTTAGCAGACATGGATCAAAAGCACCTATTTATATGTAATGTGATGAAGAATGGGCGATATAATAATGCAAAATTCTGATATGAACAACCCCCTCTGGACTTACTCCACCAGTTCCAATGGTGGAAGTTGACGCTGCTGTTCCAACCGGGAACAGCTTTGATCTACTTAGGAGGGTGCGAAAGAACTCTCCAACCGCGGTGCTGAGGAAATCTCCCCCGCCTACTGAAAACATGATGCAGGAAAAGCCGGAGTAGCCCCCTCAGCGGATGTCCTCCCAAATCCACAGGGTTTGGTGGAAAGTCCAAGATTTTGTGATCAACAAAGACTACTCTCGCCGACTGAAGAAAATGAAGGCTCGGCAAGAGGAAGACCATCCCTCCATCATACAGAGAGGCACGTCTTCAACATAGGCGCCTGATACAACGACTCCTTCAACTTTGACCTCTCACAAAAGGAGAAAGCCGGAGAAAATCCCACTGCCAGTAGCAAATTCCAAAGACGACGGACCCAAACGTCCCAAGTATGGGGGCATGATAGTGCATATGGTCTACATGGCTTCCGGGAAAGAGGAAAGTCGTTCTTCCGTGGGTCATCGGCCGCAAACTCGGTCGTTGACAAAAGCTCAGGAGCAACAAAAAAAGCTCTAGAAAATGTTGATCAAAATGTCAGCACTCATCGGACAGAAAGAAAACCCGGAATCGGCATCTGAACAGCGCCAGGAGCAGGATACCGATATAGAGTTCCTGTGAAGGGTGCTAGAAATAAAAGACAAGGAGGCTGCAGATCAAGCTGCTAATATAAAGCAGATGGCGCTTTTATTCCAAGATATGGTTGGAATGATGATCCAGCCAGAACCTCCAGCTGAAGATCCACCAATAATCATCGAGGATGGCAGAGGGGAAACATCAAACCATCTTCCGGCTCTATCAACAGCTAAGGAGGAAACAATCTCCAAGGTCGCTCTCGATGACTATATAGCTCAACAAATACGAGATCATCAAGCTAATGAAGCGGCTGGCCAAATTGTCTAAACTGGGTGACCGTATCCGGGATGGTATGACCAAATTAAATACCCGTCGGGATATACGTTCCCCAAGTTTCTTGTATACAAAGGGACATGCAATCCGCATCAGCATGTCGCTCAGTTCAGAGCTCTGTGCGGCAACACTGGAGGCGATGACAAACTGCTGCTTCGCCAGTTTGTCGGTAGCCTGTCGGAGATGGCATTCGAATGGTACTTGGAGCTCCCAAATAATTCTGTCAAAACATTCACCGAGATGGAACTGCTGTTCACACAGCGGTTCGCCAGTGCAAGCGAGCGCACCCTGATCACGACATTAATCAATGCTAGGGTGAGGTCAGGAGAAAGCTGGGTACAATATATGATCCGGTGGCGGAACCTATGGTCGAAGTGCGAACAACACATTGAAGAATCCCCTGCCGTGGGTATGTTCATCGAGACACTAGATTCTCAAACGACGGTGTCCCAGTTCATGACGTTCTTCAAGCCGACCACCTTCCAGGCTCTGATCGACAAACTGGCATAAATGGACCAGATGGGCAACAGGCCTTCCTCCTCAAAATGGACCCTCAAAATGCTAAGGGTAATGGAAAAGCCGCCTTCGTTGCCAACACTCAACAGTAACCAAGTGACCCTAAACCAGTTGCTCACCAGAAAAACATGCGTCCGCGCCTATTCCTGGAAGAAAGGCTAGGACGCGCCTACTCGTTTCCTCGTGACAAGATGAGGAGACTGTTCGAGCTAGCAGTGCACAACAAACTTATCACATTTCCGGAGCCACGACGTTCACCGCAACTCGGCGATGTCAACAACCCCAACCACTGCTCTTATCACAGAATGGCGAGCCACCCAATTGAAGCTTGCTACGTCTTTAAAAATTGGGTCGAGGACCTGTATCAACATGGCAAATTCACACTTTCTGAGAACTGGAAAGTGAACTCGCCACAGAAGCATGCTCCTAAAAAAGTGGATACGCCGGGGGAATCATGCTCGCTCGTGGAAGAAGCTCTATAGGAAGTTGTCCTTTCAGCTAAAACTAAAAGCATGCTGAAGGATCTCCAGGCATGTCCGGCAATCAGGTGGAAGAGCCCGCTTGAACTGGAAATCATCGAAGGGATGCTGAAACTGTGTCCCATACCGAAAACTGTCGACAAAGGGCAAAATCCCCACGTCGAACCTTCAAAGTCTTTGAAGAAAAAGAAGAAGGCTAAGAAGCCTGTGCAACCTGCCGAGTATAATGACAAACGCACAGACTTACAAAGGTACATTGACGCGCTGGAGGAATACAACCAGAAGGCATGGACACCGGTCACCCTCGAAGAGTTCCTCAAGCATATTCTTGAGAACGAAGAGAGTAGCAATGATGAGGAAAATGACTCATAAAAAACCGAAGACTATGTAGCAAGTTGACACATTGTCTCCCATTCGTCGTCAAATGGCGAAGAAGCTCCCTCGTCGTCAGAAAAAAAACGCAGAGAAGCTAGAGGCAGGATAGGCGTCAAAATCCTCGGAACTGTCAGAAGACCTGATCGATAGGCTGTTAAATGAAGCCTTTCGAAAAAGCAAAGCTGACCGAGAGTAGCCATATACAAAAAGGCTAAGCGTCGGTGTTAGGATGAAGAAGCTGCGGTAAGGATGAGTCGTAAGGTATTCCAACCAAGCCAAAGCACGCCTGCCACAAATAAGAGCAGGATCAAACCAGAGAAGCGGTTCGCCAAAGCTCTGTCAATAGGAATGAAGCTGCCCTCTCTCGTGGAAAACACACCCGGGGTCATATGCCTCAACGGAGCGGATATACATCCAAACTACTGCCTATATCATCGGAGGGTTACCCACCCTATCGAGAAATGCAGTGCCTTCAAGAAGTGGTGGAAAGGATACGTTACCCATCAATAGCACTTCAAGAGGATGAAATGCGAAGCTCGTCGACAGCAAAGAAGTTCGACAAGTGCGCGTAAGAAAACGACTGGCAGCTGTCATATGGTTGATACCAGTCGGGAAAGCGAAAAACTCCAAGTCCTTACCTTCGGGAGCAATTCTGAGGAAGAAATGACCCTCGGCCCTCTCTTCAAGAACTCCACCTCCGAAAAAGAAGAGGTGGAGAAGAACTGCGAGAACATTCAGCTGCGTAATCGCACACTGCCTGAGAAGAACTACATACCTACAAATAAAGGTTTGAGTAAAAGAGACAAGGGGAAAGAAAAGTCCCTAGGGAAATCACCTTTGATGATGGAGTCGTTAAAGATCTCGCAGCCAAGGACCCACCTAGGAAAAACAAGGCGGATTACAATGTCCTAACACATCTGAGAAAGATACCTTCACAACTGAGCATACTGGACGCTCTTCTCCTGTCCAAAGAAGAACGAGATTCTCTGATCAAGGTGTTACAAGAGCCCGATCAGTTTCAAGATTTCCTTGCAGAAGAAAGGATGAAGGACGAGTTAGCATAGGTTCACACAGGTGACATCACATTCAGCGATGAAGATCTCCTCCTTGGAACGTGTGACCATAACCACCCGTTATACGTCACTGGGTACTGCCACGGCATCAAGATAGGAAAATTCTTGTCGACAATGAGTCTTCTGTCAACCTCCTCAATGTGAAGGTGCTGAAGGAGATTTGCATGAACGTTCAACACCTAGCCCGAGATAAAATTACCATCTTCGGTTTCGATTCATAGTCGTCACGGATGCTCGGGGCTTAATACTGACGTTACGCTTCAGGCTGCTCGTCACTGACATCAAATTTCATGTCATTGACGCCAAGACTTGCTACAACGCTCTGCTCGACAGGCCTTGGTTACACGAGTACAACGTCATCCCTTCTATACAACACCAGTGTATGAAGTATTTCAAAGACGGCCTTGAGTACACCATTACGGGGGAGCTAAATCCATTTTCCGTAAACAAAGTCTGAAAATATGAAGACGCAAAGTACTTCTTACCAGACTTCAAAGACACGGAAAGATGTCATAAGCCCGAGAATAAACAAAAAGCCGTCGCCACTATCCCGATCTTTGGGAGCGATACCGAGGAAGATGAGGAAATAGTTTACTCGGGCATCCCCAAGGCGACAGGCCCGGACCATCTTCTCCTATTTTTGTCTTTGGCAGTGACTCTGAGGACGAGGCCAACGCCATGTTCTCCACTCGTCCGTCAGCACAAACCATTACTGGAGCTGATCAGAATTTACAAATCGCCATGGTTCCGCCACGATATTATAGTGAACTTGATGCGCTTGATACATACAGCGTACAAGAGCTGCAGACTTTCTATGTCACTCTTAGGCGGTGAGGTGAAAAGGCGATCCTCTTCTATCAATTTACGGAGACCAGAGTGGAAAAAGAAGTTTGGCATGGTGTCGATTTTGCACCTGAAAGACTTCAACCAATTCGATTGTCTAGATATTACACAGAGGGATTGAAAAGGCTATTAAGATGCCAAGACGTATCCTTCAAACAAACCGCTTGATAAGCCCAGTTCTACAACAAGATTTGGGACATTCCCGGGACTCAGCGAAAGAGGCCCAACGGGAAGATGGAGACGATTGGGCTCGGATACGTTCGGTCAAATAAACGGGAGCGATTCCACAACTGCCACATCATAAATGGCTCTGGGGAAGAAGGGAATGCTTTTCCGAATGGTCATAATATCGAATTGGAGCAAGATCCCTGATTTGGCCTAATTTTCGCTTCTTTGATTTTAAAGAAAAGATGTAGTAGTAAAGAAGTGATGTAATGTTTTAGTCCTAATAATAACCGCAATCAATAACTGTGTCGCGTGTAGCGAGCGTTAGTGAGTACGGGTCGTCCTCTGGGATTTGTGGAACTTGTAAATTCTTGCTTTAGTTGAGTCAAAAGAACTAGTAAAGAAAATCATAAATTTGTTTTAAGATTTGGTTGAAGTAATCATTTCAAGAAGTTTAAGAAATAGTTTTCAAGAAAAAGAATTCAAGAAAATGCTTAAAATTTAGTTATCAAGAAAATTGAAGGAGGCTTGTAGGAATCGAACGGAATTAGTAGCTATGGATGATGATTCAAGATGATTCATCTTATCTATTGGTAGAATTACTACTAGATCGATGCCTATTAATGAGAATTAGGGATCCTTTGAAGAAACTAGGGTTTCTCCTTCATTGCACCTTATCCTTTCATTAATTGTCAATCATATCTAGCCTTTAACAAGAAGGTTCATCAATCTAATCCCCAAATTGTGATGAAATTCTCAATAAATTGATCTCACTCACAATTTGGACATTAATGATTCTTTTTGCTAAAGTTTATAATCTCCATAAGAATTAAGATAAATATAGAATTCTCTCACCATTAGATCTACCAAATTCCTTCAAATCCTTAACAAGCGGAGATTTACTCACACATTATGACAATAGAAGAATCAACAAATAGAGATTTCATAATGTTAAAATTTAAAGAAAGCAAGATTAAAAGTAATGATCACCTTTATTATTCAACTTCAAATTACAACTTGTTCAATCTGAGATTACAAGAAAATTTGCTCTCGATCACTCCCTTGAAGAGGTAATTTCTCCATCGATCTTCGCTTCGTTCAATCACTGTGAGGCTTGGATCTATCAAGGATCACGTGCTCGTTGATGACGATCGGCTTTGCGTAAAGGATCTTGAATGATCTGGCTCGATGAATTTCTCATGATTCTTGATCTTGGATCTTGATTTGGAATTGGATCTTGATTTTGTTTTTGGATCAAAAGTGTCCAACCTCTCACCTCAAGGCTTGGGTCCTTTTTATAGCCCTTAATCAAGCTTCCTTCATAAGCTAGATTGTTATAGAGAGTCTTCTAGAATAAGTTAGGTAGTTATGAAGCTTGATCAACAAGCTGGGTTGTTGTAGAGAAGTTTCCAGAACAAGATTGTTACAACGAAGCATTTCCAAGAAGCTAGGACGTTGCAATGAATTTTCAAGAGAGTTCCCGACTTCGAAGCCCCCAACTTTGCCGTGGATCCACGTCGACTCGGCCTGACTCGGCCACGGTTCCGCGGCCGATTGGTAAGTTTGTTGCTTCAAAATTCTTGAGTCTTCTAATATTGGTCTCTGGGTTTATATGTGATATCTGGAATCTTCTTATCTCTGTTGAATCTCTGCCAGAATTTAACTCTTTTATTTCCTATATTTTATCGGCGAATTTTTGATTCCGATATCTGATCTGGGCTAATTTCTACACAAGATCTCAATGAAGAATGTTAGAGATATACAATATTATGCGTGAAATAATAAACATACAATTTCCTTCAAAAGTGTTGATTATAATGTATAACACATGATAATTGATATTTTCCAGACGAACTTGTAATATGTGTTATATTTATATCAAACATCCTTAGATGATTAGAAAAGTGAGGAAATTGTTATGTTAAAAATTGCAATAATTTCTACTGAACAAATTCCCCAAAACTTGATTTTGATCGTCCCGAGCAAACTTCTTTTATTCAGGAGAAGGAAAAAATAGAAAGAAAGAGAAAAACTAATTAGCACACTTTCGTAGGCAACACAATTGCACTGAGTACGTACAACATGCCTTTAAAGCTCTAGGTGTCCCTAGTAGGAGGGGTGTTGTCTCCTGAGGGTTTTCAGTGGATTGCACCCACAAAATCCCATAATAAAAGAAAGGCTGTGAAAGTTACATATAAAGATAAGAACTATAAAAGAAAGAACTTGAAAATCAGAGTTTTCAACTGCACTAGCTTTTCAGTTGTCATGAGCCCTATCTTAATAGTCATGAAAAGATATTAGAAATCACATCATCCCTTA
This sequence comes from Agapanthus africanus, assembly GCA_030015575.1. NCBI lineage: Eukaryota > Viridiplantae > Streptophyta > Magnoliopsida > Asparagales > Amaryllidaceae > Agapanthus > Agapanthus africanus. Next base: position 498,011,298 of record JASDDO010000001.1, on the reverse strand, counting down.
ATAAAACATCGCCTTTATTCTTCAACCCTACCTTTCTTCCAAACACCGATCATATACCCCTACGTGTGTGTAAAAGAAATCCCTACACTCAGAGAATTCAATTCAAGCTATCATACTCTTGTCCATCTACCTCAGTACTTTTTAGTCGGTGAATATTTTAGATGGAATTGCTCACACATTTTTCATGCGACCGTTAATATTTCTTGAGGTACTAACCGACCAATTACTAAATGTGCTCACTTATAGGCGTAATTAGCAATTTCCTCGTCTTGCAACAGCTAAGGCTTAGCAGTGACTCCCAAACCAATTGGTCTAAGTGTTGGATGTAGTGCCCTCAAAGTCAATTATTGGATCGCAGGCACGTGATTGCAATGATTGAGGAGGACCTATACCGGTAAGACAGTCTTACTCGAGATGATAGTATGCTATCTGGTTTGCCTTTATCATCGTGTACAGCTTTAGGTGACATGATCACTATTACACATTGATAGAGCCCTTAGGATTCTTGCTTGACTACCAGCAGTATGATGGCGATCATATACGTGGGAGTTGGCTAGTCCATAAGCATATCCTTAAAAGTGGTCCCTAGTCGTAGGAGTTTCGAGACAGGGCATCGATACTCCAGAGTAGACTAGTGTATACAGTCGAAACCCCGATGAGGGGCGGTGGCCGGTCTCACAAGAAATTGGTGTCAGTTGGATCACCTAAGATGTATACAGGTGCTCATTGGGTTATGAGTGCACCGGACAGGACTCGCCGGGAACATGCTAGTTGGTATTATAGCCAGCGTTAGATAGCAGTTTCCTGATGGCATATGTACAGGTTAATTCATCGACCTGAGGTCATCACTTGTCTCGTGTGAGTTCCCACTGTGCTTAGATTACTACCCTACCACAGTTCAAAGGAGTCGTACAAACAGGTTTTAGTTGGGTACAGTCCCAAGCCACATAGAGGCAGTGAGCGGATCGGCAGGGGATTTGTCTCTCCCGGTATTGGGGATGAGACCGCGCTGTGTCTAGGAGAGCCATTACACCAAGTCCTTGGACAAGACAGGTGAGAATTACTGGTAGGTATTCCAGTAGTTTCTCAGGGTGTTTAGGGCTACCCTCCGACACGACTTATATAGCTTTTGAGGGTCTGACGTTACCAGTCCCTAGGCCCGATATGCGATGCTCATAGACGAACGGACCAGACTATACGGATATTGTCACTGATAGGCTCAGCAGGGTTCCAGGATGAGTTCGCTCACCGGCTTCCCTTTCGGTTAGTACATGGGCAGTCGTTACGCACAGCTAGTGCCTCTGACGTGCTTGTGGTTAAACCCACTGCCAGGGTACTGACGAGTATTTAGAGTCCCCCACAGATAGTTTCCCAAGTTCGGGCGAAACATTGTAGAGGCCGTATGGTTTTATGGCAGGGTTTGAACATGCATGAGCACTTGTGCACGTGTCTTGGTTCGGACAGATAATACTGGTGGGCTTTGGTTTAAGCCGGATCCAAGTATTATATTGTGTAGGAGTATTTTTGTCTCTTTGTATTTTGTATTCGGCCGGAATACAAATATGGGTATATTTATACTATAGTGGGGTTATCCTGTAATTAGTTACGGGATCGCTTTTTGAAATTGCCAGTTTGTATCTTTGTTTTGGCCATTTTTCCTTCTTTCCTTATTGGCTGAATTTCTTAGTTGAGAGGGGTTTTCTTGCAAATTGGAAGTTATAAAAGTGAGGGTTTTTTTTGCGGTGCCCGGGGCTCCAGAAGTCGCTGGATTCTTCTTGAGTGTGAGGTGTTCATATGATTCACCATTTGCATTTAAGTCCTTTGTCCTAGCTAAAGATATTAGTGAAGATCTTTTGTGTAATATTTTCTTCTTAAGCTCACCTTGGTTTTCCTTGTGCTCACCCCCTCCACCTCATGGCCGGCCCCACCAATTTCAGCCCCTTGAAATGGCCGAGCCCCATTTTTGAAGGAGATTGATTCATTTGATAAATTTCCAAGCTCATTCCTTTACTCCAAATTGGCAACTTCATTACCTTCACCCAATGGCTTGGGTTCCTTGAGACAAAGTATTCTACACACTCTCTACATCAATCTTAGACATGTCGGTTAGCAAACTTCATGTCCGAGTTGCCTCGGTTTAAAGGCGGGAGCCCGTATAAAGATCCGTTGACGTGGTGCCACCTAGACGAGGAGACAGGAGATCGGAGATGCCGCGAGGAGCGTGGGATGATGGCTAAAGACCGAAGGACACGGATCGATTGGTATAACCATTCTACCTCTTTAAAGTTTGTTAGTTTAGCGTTAATGGCAAGATCCGGGTTATAGTATACGATAGCGCCAGTTGTAAAAGTTTTTATTCCGCGTTTGGCCTCAGATTGATGGCCGGGGCGCTACCGTAGACTTGTATAGTATCAGAGCCACGCCATTAACCTTTACTAGCTTGTTCTAACATGTTTAAAATATCGATCAAACGGAATTTCCAAAACCACATTTTTCATGATAAAGTTTCTGTCGAATTTTTAAACTGGTCTATAAATTATTTTGAGCATCTCAGAAAATCGTGCAGGCTTTTTTAAGACTCTGGAAGAAATTTGGGCGACTGAACCATCAAGACCACCGCGGAACCACCGCGCAAGCTTTGTATTGGCCGCGGTTCCGCCGCCGTTTTGGGGCTTCAGTGCACCATATTTCTTCTGGGTGTCTTTCATATGGAATTGTGGGTCCTGGAATATTTTGTTTGGGCCCAGATTTTGTTTGAGTACTGGAGTTGTACTTGGGGCCCACTTCGGGAAGTTTTGTCGATCGGAATTTTAAATGTCTTAGTTTACAGTACTTAAATTATATCTCCAACCGTGAATGTCATTCGAGCGGTAAATCGTGTCTAATTTCTATAGCTCTTTTAGACGGGTTTGCGAACGTGACATTCGCGTTGATGTTCTGTGTTGTGCTGTGATGTTGCGGATTTGTCGTGGTGGATAGCTGTGTGCAATGGTAGTGCAGTTTGGATTTTTTTGTACATTTGATATTGCGGGACAAGCGTCCAATATGTGGACTACCGCCGCTGCCTGTTTGTATATTATTCTTTTGGGTACGACCGGGTTGAGGTCGATGTACCCGTTGTATATATTTTCATTTCTGTACTAGGTTTACCCCGCGACGGAGTGCACAGATAGCCGAGTTCTGGAGGGCAACGGGTCCATATCTCATGGCTTTGAGAGGCAAAGGGGCCTCACTCTAGAATTGGCAGACTATTCGCCGCACTCATAGGGGGTACAGGTTGACCCAAGATGGAGTGCCCAAGTTACCAGAGTCCGTGAAGTGCTGGGTGGTCCATTCACTTTGCTGTAGGGGGCTGCCTCGCTTCAGGTTTTTGCGGGTAACTTGCCGCACTCGTAGGGGTCTAGGTTTCATTGCACAAGCTATCCACACGATCAGGGGAACGTCGGGTTTCAGTTGCGGCTCTGTGAAACCCGGGGATCCAAGATTATCTGTATTGTTCTGTGATGCTTATTACTTGTCTGTAATGTTGCATTTATCACGCCTGGAGCGATTATTGTTTATTAGTATATATACTAGTAGATGTTGTATATGTTTTACACCCGCTCTAGTCCAGTCCCCGCTCTGTTGTTAATTAAGTAACCTAACGGGTGATGACGGGACCCAGTGGCGAATGCGGATGGCATATATGTACATTTTATTTTCGTTCTTTTCTGGTGTGATTAATTGATGGGACTGCGTTGATTCTGATCAATGCAAAGCATAAACAAACCTATTTAATGTTGTTGGAACAGTTTTCAAAAAGTGTTAGTACAAGGACATTTTCTTTTGTTTTGCACAGTAGTATTCAGTTGGAATATCCTGCACCTCATTCAATGAGGCAAGGGCCGGGATCCCTTCACCGGGAGTGACCCCTTGGGCAGAAGTTTGCGTCAGGGTAATAACTTCACTATAGTCGATTACTTATTGCTTTGCATCGCGATATTCAGTTGGAATATCCTGCACCTCATTCGATGAGGCAAGGGCCGAGATCCCTTCACCGAGAGTGACCCCTTGGGCAGAAGTTTGCGTCAGGGTAATAACTTCACTATAGTCGATTACTTATTGCTTTGCATCACGGTATTCAATTGGAATATCCTGTACCTTATTCCACGAGGAAAGAGCTGAAATCCTTTCACCGGGAGTGACCTCTTTAGCAAAGGTTTTCGCCACTATATTTTTGTAAAAAGCTATCAGGTTCCTTCAGCGATATCAAGTTCGTTACGTTAAAGGCTTTTCGCCAAAAACCAGCCGTAGCCCTCCGTCATTTCAGTTGGGTATTCAGTAGTATTCAAGTTATGTATTTTGACCAACGCCAAGGCATAGTGTTTGGTAGCTGCTGGGTATTCATCTGTTGCATAGATAGATGAGTTGGTTTGGGACAGTCGTTCTGCCATTTGGTCAACGTCAGGGGTATGTACGGGTGGGTTCAAATTAATAAGATAATGATGGGTAGAACTTGACATGTGACTTATGGCATTTGGCCAACGTCAGGGTCATAAGAGCATGGGGCATAAATCCATATCGGGAGTATCTAAAGAAACTGAAACATGCCAAGCATGCGCATACCTTTTGAGTGTGATAACGTGAGTGGATTCCTTCATGTTATCATGCGATGAGAGTTGGATCCCGATTCCCACTGATGAGTTGGTTTACTCTTCGGGTGATCCCGACTAATTCTTCTTTCAGGTTTGGAGGAGAATTTGACGGTACAGTGGGAGGTTTCTTGATTAGATAAAGTGATAACCATTCTGATCTAGGTTAGAGTGCACGCAGAGTGTTTCTTTTCTCTCTCTCTTTGGCAGCGACCATTGACCGACCCTAGACTATGACTCAGTGACCAAGTTGACCGAACCATCTTAAAATACTGGCTTTTAGATTGTACATCATTGCCGCTCCTTCTTTTACCCTTTGCATTTCTCCAGAACACCTCGTATCACTACGAACATCCACTTCCATTGGATAAATCCATCGTATGGTTATATACGAACTCGAAGGGACTTCTTCGAGGATGGATCCAGGTTCGGGAGAAATAGAATAAGGTTTTATTCAGTTGTCCTTTATCATCACCTTCTCTCAGGTTGCGAGTGCTCCTAGGATTAGGAGAGTACACATATTATGTTTACTGGATAGTCTTCTTCCAAACCATAGGCTGGTGCCGAATGGTAGCGAAGGAAGAAAACCATTTAGCCTAACAATGGTGTACAGAAGGTAATGACTAAAGACAAATAAAAGGATTTGGAGAGATGGCAACGAAATATACGGTTACAGTCATGAATTGGATTATGGAAGAGGCATTACTAGGAATACCAGGATACCCTACGAAACATTTTCATGTTTCAGTTTTACTGTGCATTGTTAAAGGAAAACTGATTTCTCGATTAGATACTTACTCCAGGGTATGTATTTACCAGGTATGATTCTCACATCTGTATGGTTTTACAGATGATGAGTGGGAGTAAGTTATTGGGAATTAGGTGATCATCCTCATTATATCGGAATTCGTTGTAATTGGTGATATTTGAGGAAATCGTCTGGGTTTTTGCCGGACAGCAAGTATTTGGTTTTGAGTATCCGTTGTTGTGCACCAATTTCAAACTGATATATCTGTACGTTTATTTTGATAAAGTGAGATATAACTTTTTGAAATTATCTCCGTGACATTTACCTATATCAGTTGATGAATGAGTAATGAGCATTGAACAGCGGAGTAGTTCTTAACCATAAGTACAGTTTTCAACCTACGATGCACAGGTTTTGAGTTATTCAACTCAGCGGATTTATACAGAGTATTGTATGTTGTCCAGTGTCCATCAGGACAAAGGGGTTGGTCCTCATACTATGTTCTGTTTACTTGTGACTTCTCTAGTTTTTAGATAAGTGTTTCATATAAATACAAGGTCTAAGTTTTAAGAAGTTATAGGTAAAAGAATAAAGTAGAGAACCAGGTGTTGCAAGTATCGGGATTCTTCAAGATGATCGAAGATGTAGATACTTGTGTATGGTATTCAGTTGATAGTAATGGTTTTGAGAAACTTGTTTCTCTTTCGGGTTATTCATAATTAGATGCATTCCTAAGTTGAGTAATGCTGATCGGCCTCTCTCCATTAAGTTGATATGAACTGGAGACAGCTGCATGATTTGAATCTGGTTCCAATTAAATAAGTGCCGATGTTTCTATATTGGATATAGAATGGTTCATATCTTAACGATGTTAAGGTATGCGGAGTTGTCCGGCTTATGCTTAAAACCAGACTCTGGATAACTCAAGACACGTTTCTGTAATGGCAGTTTGTGGGTTGACCCGGGCTATGTCGAGGGTTGACTTTCTACCATCTGGAAGATCAATAGTGATATTGTTCTTGACTCGCCACAGTTTTAGTAAAATGGATTTTTTCAGAAAACAATAGTGAGAGTATGGTAGAACTGGAAGTGATTCCAAAACAGCAAACGATTACGGAAAATTTAATAGGACTTAAAGATTCAATCAAGTTTGACATTCCATTAGCCACTCCACAGATAAGATGGGTAACCTCAGGCACCCGAGAGGTACTTTGGTAGCCTCAAGGACGGTGACAGGGAGGTTCTTGTTTACCCTGACTTGACACTACTGTTGTTCCAGACTATGAGACCTGGCAGGAGGATGAGTATAGCGTCGTTCTAAACTAGTTTTAGAAGTGTACGTATATATTGTTCTGCCAGAGGGTTGTCGTGGTCAGTGGGAGCAGCGGAAGCATAGTGGGCAAGTAGCTTATGTCTATTTATAGACTTGAGCAGATATAGCGGAGATAGATCATCTATTTTTGATATGACAGTCATGGGTTTGACTTCATCAGAATAGGGGATGGATCTGTTAAGAAGGTAGTAGGGTGTGATGTCCTGGTATTTGGATGACACACACAGAGTAGGAAGTAAAATTCCTATACTACGATCGGTTATATTGTGGTTGTCACATGGTTGTTTCTCCTTACAGGATATGGATATAATATCAGACATTCTGGTTACTAGATCTATGGTTTTTAGATCTAGATTTGGGTAGTTTCCCAATCTGGGTACTTAGACAGTATTCTAAAGGTGTTTTAGAATGGACGACTCCTGGCATGGTGGTGTACCTGTAGGTGATGGAGTCTTCCTCTCTAAAGGTGTCTTACAGACTAAAGGGGAGGGGGATGTGCATGATTGGCATATCACTTGCTTAGGCAATTGAGTCAATCATGAGATGTCAAGTACCATACCGGATGTTGTTTTTGCACTAGATGCAATAAGTTTATATTAATCCAATCCTGGAGAAACATTCGGAAGCAGTTTTAGAATAAGTGAATGTTCTATGGATTTGATGACGGCAGCCTCCTTCGGGGGATGGTTATCATTCCAGGCTTCCAAGGTGACATGGATGACAGAGTTATAGTTTTCCCTCTGACAAGGGGCAGTAGTTTGGACAGGTGGTCCAACAGGATACTGTGGGAGGCATGGTGTAGGATACTGATTAGATTCAGTTGACGATACAGTCTAAGAAGTTTGGATTTGGAGTTCATTTATGAACTAGGTCCCATCATATATCCAGACATATTTTAAGACAGGTATTACTCAATTCGGGAGATAGCTTTCTCCGCGAACTTGAGATTAAGAGAGACATAGAAAGAAACAACAGGGCGGATCCACTCATTGAGGCTATCTCTCGAACACAAGGGTTTTACAAACGAGCTTTGTGAAACTGGTTATTAGAGGAGTTGAGTGTTCGGTATCACACGGATTGTGAGTATGCGACATCGCAATAATTAGCCTTAAGTGCAAGTGGGAGATTGTTGGATGTAGTGCCCTCAAAGTCAATTATTGGATCGCATGCACGTGATTGCAATGATTGAGGAGGACCTATACCGGCATGACAGTCTTACTCGAGATGATAGTATGCTATCTGGTTTGCCTTTATCATCGTGTACAGCTTTAGGTGACATGATCACTATTACACATTGATAGAGCCCATAGAATTCTTTCTTGACTACCAGCAGTATGACGGCGATCATATACGTGAGAGTTGGGTAGTCCATAAGCACATCCTTAAAAGTGGTCCCTAGTCGTAGGAGTTTCGAGACAGGGCATCGATACTCCAGAGTAGACTAGTGTATACAGTCGAGATCGCGACGAGGGGTGATGGCCGGTCTCATAAGCCATTGGTGTCAGTTGGATCACCTAAGATGTATACAGGTGCTCATTGGGTTATGAGTGCACCGGACAGGACTCGCCGGGAACATGCTAGTTGGTATTATACCTAGCGTCAGATAGCAGTTCCCTGGTGGCATGTGTACAGGTTAGTTCATCGACCTGAGGTTGTCATTTGTCTCATGTTAGTTCCCACTGTGCTTAGATTACTATCCTACCATGGCTCAAAGGAGTCGTGCAAACAGGTTTTAGTTGGGTACAGTCCCGAGCCACATAGAGGCAGTGAGCGGATCGGCTGGGGATTTGTCTCTTCCGGTATTGGGGGTGAGATCGTGCTGTGTCTAGGAGAGCCATTACACCAAGTCCTTGGCCAAAAAAGATGAGAATTACTGGTAGGTATTCCATTAGTTTCTCAGGGTGTTCAGGGCTACCCTCCGAAATGACTTATACAGCTTTCGGGGGTCTGACGTTACCAGCTCCTAGGCCCGATATGCGATGCTCATAGACGAACAGACCGGACTGTACGGATATTGTCACTGATAGGCTCAGTAGGGTTCCAGGATGAGTTCGCTCATCGGCTTCCCTTTCGGTCAGTACATGGGCAGCCGTTACGCACAGCTAGTGCCTCTGACGTGCTTGTGGTTAAACCCACTGCCAGGGTACTGACGAGTCTTTAGAGTCCCCCACAGATAGTTTCCCAAGTTCGGGCGAAACGTTGTAGAGGCCGTATGGTTTTATGGCAGGGTTCGAACATGCACGTGCACTTGTGCACGTGTCTCGGTTCAGACAGATAATACTGGTGGGCTTTGGTTTAAGCCGGATCCAAGTATTATATTGTGTAGGAGTATTTTTGTCTCTTTGCATTTTGTATTCGGTCGGAATACAAATGCAGGTATATTTATACTGTAGTGGGGTTATCCTATAATTAGTTACGGATCGTTTTTTGATGTTGCCAGTTTGTATCTTTGTTTTTTCCATTTTTCCTTCTTTTCTTATCGGCTGAATTTCTTAGTTGAGAGGGGTTTTCTTGCAAATTGGAAGTTATAAAAGTGAGGGGGTTTTTGTGGTGCCTGGGGCCACAGAAGTTGCTGGATTCTTCTTGGGTGTGAGGTGTTCATATGATTCACCATTTGCATTTAAGTCCTTTGTCCTAGCTAAAGATATTAGTGAAGATCTTTTGTGTGATATTTTCTTCTTAACCTCACCTTGGTTTTCCTTGTGCTCACCCCCTCCACCTCATGGCCGGCCCCACCAAATTCAGCCCCTTGAAATGTCTGACCACATTTTTGAAGGAGATTGATTCATTTGATAAATTTCCAAGCTCATTCCTTTACTCCAAATTGGCAACTTTATTACTTTCACCCAATGGCATGTGTTCCTTGAGACAAAGTATTCTACACACTCTCTACTTCAATCTTGGACATGTCGGTTAGCAAGCTTCATGTCCGAGTTGCCTCGGTTTAGAGGCGGGAGCGCGTATAAAGATCCGTTGACGTGGTGCCACCTAGACGAGGAGACGGGAGATCGGAGATGCCGCGAGGAGCGTGGGATGATGGCTAAAGACCGAAGGACACGGATCGATCGGTATAGCCTTTCTACCTCTTTACAATTTGTTAGTTTAGCGTTAATGGCAAGATCCGGGTTATAGTATGCGATAGCGCCAGTTGTAAAAGTTTTTATTCCGCGTTTGGCCTCAGATTGACGGCCGGGGCGCTACCATAGACTTACACTAAGGCACTAGGTGATGAAGCACCCTTGCTATATTTTTTTTATGTTGTCTTGGTGATTACAAAACCAGTGTTCATTTTTTTCACCATTTTATACTTTTACTTTTTTATTTTTTTTATTTTCTTCATACTTTGGCTTTTAGGCAAGAGCATTTCAAGGTATCCTATACTATCCCGAGTTTCAAGACGTGTGTAAGTGCGTACAGTAAGGTATCAATTTTCAAATGTTTGGCTTCAAAAATAGGGACTATTTTTCAGACTTATTTTTATCCTCAGATTAGTGACTTTTTTCATTTTACTAACCCTTGGGACAACTGCTCATAACTACTTATTACTAGTTTCATTTAAGAAAATATCTAACTTTCTTGGTTTTCTTAAACTTTTCCAATCTTTTAAATGAAAATTTTCACTTTCTAACCTTTTATTATAAAAGAATTTTTTTGAAATTTTTGTGCTTATGCAAAGTGTAATGCAAGGTAATGCGTAAATAAGCACAAACCTCCCCCAAACCTGTTTACAGTAGTGTCCTCACCGTTGTCATCTTTCAAATCTCAAAAACCTGTAGACTTGGGAGGAAAAGTTATTAATGGGGACAAGAATAAATGGACGTGAAAACCTCCCCCAAACTTATTTTTGGCTCACAATTTTGTGTGCAAATTTTATTTTCAAGAGCTAAAAATATACCTCCCCAAACATGAGTTAAACAATATTAAGCTTTTAAAATCATAAGAGGGGGGTAAAGTTATTGTTCAACGCAAATTTTTACAAAGACCGTAAGTCAACACCAACGATTCGAAAATTTTATCGATGTAACTGTTGGATATATGTATGCCCTAGAGGCCATTATATGTATAGTGGATGCTTGGACATGTATATATATATATAGATGACTTTCTTGCTCGACATGATAGTATGCTATCTGGTTGTACTTTATCTTGATACATTCATTTGATCATGCATCTTACTCTTTTGGTACATGTTGATAAAACCCATAGGATATATGCTTGACTACTAGGACTATGATGCAGATCATACTAGTGGGACACGTGTAGTTTATAAGTATATCCTTGAAACGTTCCTAGTAGTAGGTATATCGAGATGGGGCATCGATATTCCAAAATAGACTAGCGTATACCATTCTTGTCCCATATGATGGGCGATCGATGATCCCATATCCATCTGGTGTGTTGACACTAAAGATTGTATGCGGGTGCTCAGTTGAGACTGGGTACACTGAACGGACTCGCCGAGAACTCCTATATGGTATTATATCTATCGTCGGATAGCAGTTCTCAGGTGACACTGGTACAGTTTAGTCTGTAAACCCGAGATCGTCATAGAGTCTTGTGTGTCCTCCCACTGTAATTTGATCTCCACCCTACCACGGCTCTACTGAGTCATGCAAACATGTGGATTTTAGGTACAGTCCTGAGGTACATGAAGGAAATGAGTGATGGGAGGGGTTTCGTCTCTCCCGGTACTGGGGGTTGATGTTGCGCTATGCTCGATTGGCTATAACAGGAAGACCCTTACCAGGGCTGCTGAGATTTACTGATAAGTGTTATCAGTAGTTTCTCGATCTGTTATGAGCCATACACCGGCATGACTTATTGAGTTATTGGGGTCAACGAAACCATCCCTAGACTCAATATGCAACATATCTTACGAAGAGACCGGACTGTACGGTAAGTGTTGCCAGTTGGCTTGACGGGAGTTTTGATAGGTTCACTTGTTTTCTTCTAATCGCTCAATACCAGGGTGGCCGTTACGTTTAGCTAACCGCATGTGGCTTGTGGGTGATTGATATGATCATCATCTACTGCCGGTGTATTGATGAGTCTTAGAGTCCCACACAGGATTTTCCTTGCTCAGGCGAAACGATATGGTGTGCATATGAGATATGCACAGGAGCTCGATTAGATGCGTGTATATGATACCGTATATTAATCGGGCGTTTACTAGTGGTCAGGTCGTATGTGATATGACCGGTTTGTTAAATCAAGTGTTGATTTAACATTGACTTTTTTATCTCACTTTTATTAAACCTTTTCTTTTGGATGTATGCATATATTTATGTTCATGCACATGATGATGTGAATGCATACATACATACATACATACATACATTGTGTCATGGTTGTTGATACACTTGTGATGGCAATGAAAGACTCACATGGAACTAATATGTATATATATATATATATATATATATATATTTGTTTTTGAGTTAAAGAAAAAGAAAATTAATTCATGGTTGAAAATTTTACACACTTCTTTATTTAACCTTTGTTTTGACCATGAGTTAACTTTCCTTAGTTGCTTTAAACTCTAAAATAAATATCTAGATATTTAGTTATCATGGTTAGATGAGAGTGTGACTTTCATTTATATTTTCTATTCTCCTTTTATTTTTGAGATTATCACAAAACTTGAGCTCAAGCTTGCCATCTTCTTCTTCATCCTCTCTCATGCTCTCTTGAGTTTTCCTTTGAGTGAGGTAGATAAAAAGAAAGGGTTCTGAAGTGAGAAAACAAACCACATCACCATTTTACACTATTCTAGCCCATTAGTGTAAAGTGTTTGCTTCATCTTCATCCTTGATCAAGTGAAGCAAGGAGTTTTGAGCAAAGGGACTTTGGGTGGATCGTCGTGGACTTGGAAAAAGCTTAAGCAAGCCGGTTCAAACTCTCGGGGATCCAAGGAGTCAAGGAGGGAAGTCTAGAAAGGTTGTATTACTTATCTCTTAGTGTAGATTACCTCTAGTATGTGATACTAATTAGTTGTTACCCTAATTTTCTAGTCCGATTCATGGTTAGTTTTCTTAGCACCTCCTAAAAATTTTATAGTGGCATGCGTGATGCTTCCAAACCCTAGGCATGGTGCTAAGGAAACCCAGCATTGGTATCAGAGCCAAACTATAAATTTAGAAACGATGTTATAACCATTACGAAAACGAAAACAACTCCGAAAAATATGATATTTAGAAACCCTAAAAATTGCTCTCTGTTGTTTTTTAAAAAGTCGTCTAAAAATTATTTAAGCAACTGCAGAAGTTTACATATGATGTACTAAGAAAACTGGAGAAAAACGAGGCAAATCTACCACTAAAAAACCGGCCACATTCCTCAAAATTTCGGCCTGGCCGGCCCTCCTGCCTCTAATTTGTCTCGTTTTCCCCTGGTGCTCTGCTCTGTAGGTTTTGGGGTTTCAGGTATTATTTGTTTAACCCAAAATTTCATGTGATGTTTATTTTGATTAGGGGCTAATTCGGAGTATTTCGTAATCGTATATTTTAACATTGTAATGGTAACCTAGACAATATTTAACAGTTCGATCGAACTTCAAACCCCACATCAAGACCCCCTCTGAAATTTTCAAGTGTTGGAATTTTCCCAAGTTAAATGTATTCGGAAAATTGTGCAAGTATCCCTATGGACCCTCTAGAAGAACGTAACCCTTACTCGATCCGATGACCATGGAACCGCGGCCAAACCTTAGGGTTTGCCGTAGTTCCGTGGCGCCATAGGTAAGGCAAGGGTTGACCCTTCTACGGCTGGTCCATAGACACTGTGACACGTTTTTGGATATTTTAACTTTGCTCAAGTGTTGAGCTCTCGAGATAATTTGTGGGTGTTTGTTGATTCGATCGAAACGTTTAACATCGTCTTGATATATGTGAAAGTGATGATTCCAAGTGTTGTTGTTTTTCACTTTCTTTTCTGCGACCGTAAGTGTAGTATGTGGTGTATCGCCGGTTTCGTTGCTATACATCAACGACAATCAGGGTACGCATACTTACTTACGTTGATGATATATGATATTATGTGTTGCTGAGATATGATGTGAAGGATCTTCATGATTGAATAGCCGGGGGTTTTATGTGAGATGAGAGTTTTTATTTTCATTCATGTAAAAATTAATTGTATGTAATATTCTTTTATTTGGGGCACTTCCGGATTGATCATGATGTCACCATTATTGTATATTATTTACTTTTCTGCATTAGATAGACCCAAGGAGGGGAGCACAAGTGACCGGGTTCTAGGGTTCAATGGGAGGCCATCTCGAGGAGTCGAGATCGGGTCTCCTAAACTCTAGAATTGGTAGGGTCACTTGCCGCTCTCGTAGGGGTCTAGGGGTGTGGGCTTGGCTATTCATCGCGACCGTGGAATCCGTATTTTCTATTGTTGGCTAAATACAAAATACGGACTTCCTAGATATCCTATATTTTCATATGTGCTTCTGCTGTTGATATTCTGTGATGAGATTACTTAATATCTGAGACGAATGGAATATTATTATATATATGATATATAATAAACGTTGCTTATATTTTACACCGCGCTAGTCCCGCCCCGCTATGTCGTTAGTTAAGTAATCTAACAGTGGATAACGGGACACTGAGGCGAATGCGGATGGCATAAGTGTACATTCTATTTTCGTTTTTTTTCTGTGATGGCTTAGGAACTTAAAAGATGGGACTACATTAATAAGATTAATGTAAAGAAAAAGAAATCTAAAGAAGTTGTAGAATCGGATTTGAAAGCTACTCGTCTTTTTTTTATTTATGAAAAAGCAAGTTTCAAAAGATGCGGAGCTTAAGCCACTCTTTTTCAAAACTATTTAGATTCTACAATGAGATTAAGTTCAAAGCGTTAAAGGTTTTTATAAAAACCATCCACAACTCTCCGTCATTTTAGGAAGTAGAGCACTTAGTATTCGTGCTACGTATGTTGATCATAGTCAATGTGTAGTGTATGGTAGCCAAGTGATGTCTTCCTACAAAGCATATGATGTGATTAGTTAGGACATTCATATGATTATGTTGATCATTGTCAATGGTCATATAGGTGGGTATAATTAATCATGAAATGATGGGTAGAACTTAACTAGTGCTTATGATATGTTGACCATAGCCAAGGTCATAAGCAGCCAGGGGTAAAAACCATATCGGGAGTTTCAAGAGTTGAAATTTGCAATGAGATTGCATACCTTCTATATGATAGTTGGATCCCAATCCCACTATGAGTAAGAGTTACTCCCAGGAGAGTTTTGCACTTTATAATTAGCTAATCCAGTAGGTGTCTAGAAAAAGGTGTCAACGGGGTTAGACCCCTGGAAAAACGAGGTTTATTTTAATTAGGTCCGTGCAAAAGCACGGGAAACCTCCCTCAAAGTACCGACACTGGCCTGGCTGACCGGTCAGCGAAACTGTAGAATGTAATTAATCCTGGCTGGTTTTCTTTTTGAGGTTTTGAAAGAAAATTTGATAAAAGTAGTGGAAGACATCGATTAGATAAGATAATAACCAATCTAAATCTTTGCAAGAGCATTTCGCTGAGTGTTTTCTTTTCTCTCTCCTAAGGGCAGATACCAGATGACGGGACTTAAGCTTCTTTTAGAGAAAAACAAACTGACATGACCGAATTATAAAGAATGGCTGAGGAACCTGAACATTGCACTTACATATGATAAAGTATCATATGTCCTCACTGCCAAACCCCCACCCGTCCCAGGTCCTG
The DNA here is from genome assembly GCA_030015575.1 of Agapanthus africanus. Lineage (NCBI taxonomy): Eukaryota > Viridiplantae > Streptophyta > Magnoliopsida > Asparagales > Amaryllidaceae > Agapanthus > Agapanthus africanus. Next base: position 497,995,853 of record JASDDO010000001.1, on the reverse strand, counting down.
AATCATCTGTTTCAGATAAGGAGATCCGAAAAACATGGGATATTGATTGTGACATGGCCAAGTGCCTTGTGCTTACTTCTATGGATAATATACATCAGAAGTAGCATGAGAAGATGGATGTTCAATCCATCTTTCTTCATACAAAGGAGTTGTATGGAGTGCAATCTTGGACTTTATGATACGAGGCATCTCGAAAGTTGTTTCAGATGTGGATGGCTCCTAGCACATTAGTAGGTGAACATGTCTTGAAGATGATTGGTCTTATAGAAGAACTTGAGGACCTAGGATGGACCATGGATAACGAGCAATATACTGATATTATTCTACAGTCTCTCCCCCTGCCTTTGCTCATTCATAGTAAACTTCAATATGAATGATTTGGATAAATCACTGCCTGAACTTCTCAATATGTTGAGAAGTGCAGAGAGCACGCTTAAGACAGCGAAAACTCCCGCTCTGCTTGCTGGGCCATCTTCCTCTTCCATCCCAAAAGCCAAGGACAAGGGAAGAAGAAGATGAAACCCACCAAACTGAGAGGTGGAGTTGTAAAGGCGAAGGGGAAAGACAAATCCGGGGCCGCAGGAAGTGGAAAAGGAGAATGTTTTTTCTGCCACAAGTCGGGACACTGGAAACACAATTGTGCTCTTATCTTGCTGATCTCAAGAAGAAGAAGCATACTGATGCTTCCGCTTCAGGTGTGTTTGTAACTGAAAACTGTTTTTCTATAAACTCTACATATTGGATATTAGATACCGGTTCTGGTTCTCACATCTGCAATTGTATGCAGGGATTGAGAAACAGTAGAGTTTTGAAGACTGGTGACCACACTTTTCGGGTTGGAAATGGTTCCAATATACATGCTGTATCTGTAGGAGAGTATCATCTGGGGTTGCCTTCGGGATGTATTTTGGTTTTGAACCCTTATTATTATGTACCTAGTACGCTATGTAATATAATATCCATTTCTTTGTTAGACAATGAATGATATCATTTTGTGTTGCAAAATAATGTTATGAACATTAACTTGAATCAACGGTTGATTGGGTATGGTACACTAAATAACGGTATTTACGTCCTAATCTAACACACAGTTTTCAATATACAACATACAAATAAAAGAAAATTTTCAGATATAAATGAAGCTTTTCTTTGGTATTGTAGACTTGGTCATATTAATGAAACGAGACTAAACAAGCTACATAAAGATGGATATTTAAATCCTTTTGAATATAAATCTTATGCGACTTGTCAGTCCTGTATCAAAGGTAAAATGACCAAAACTCCATTTACTGGACACGGAGAAAAAGCTGTAGAACTCTTAAGCCTCATACATCGTGATGTATGCGGACCAATGTCTACACATGCTAAAGGCGATTTTTCATACTTCATCACTTTTACTGATAATTTCTCAAGATTCGGACATGTGTTTTTATTGAAGCATAAATCCGAAGCTTTCGAGAAATTCAAGGAGTACAAACTTGAAGCAGAAAAAACAACAGGCTTGAGCATCAAGAAACTTCGATCGGATCGAGGTGGAGAGTATTTGAGTACAGAGTTTTCAGACTTCTGAAAAGAGAATGGGATTCTCTCTTTGCTCACTCCCCCTTACACACCACAGCACAACAGTGTGTCAGAACGGAGGAATCGTACCCTATTAGATATGGTACGGTCCATGATGAGTGATACTGAGTTACCGCTTTCCTTTTAGGGATATGTGATTGATATAGTTTCGCGTATGCGTGCGTTTTAAAATCAAAGTTAAGAATATACCACAATCAATAACGGTGTCGCTTGGTAGCTAGCCGGTTGAGTACGGGTCGGTCCACAGGGAGATGGATTCCTTTTCTTTATGTTCTAACGAGTTAATCCGATCAAGTCGGGTTTTGTTTTACGATCTAAGAATGAGATTAAATTGATTAAAAGTCTTGCTAGAGTTAGGATTAGGTTAGTTTGGAAAAAGGATTCTACCCACTGCTTCCAATGCCCTAGTGAAGAATATAGGTGTTAGGGTAATAGTCAACAAAGGGGATTAGCACGACTAGGAAGAAACTTAGTTTCTTCCTTTTGGTCCTTGTCCGTCCTTTCTTAACTCTTAGCCCTAACCTCTAGTTAATTCAACCACAACCGGTCGAACTAGGGAATCACCACTATCATTTAGGATAGGGTGCCGTAGTGAGCGGTGTATGGTTGGATTAAAGAGAGTCCTTTAAATAAAATTATTTGGGCAAATAAAGGATGGAGAGATTTCCTTCTCCCAAACCTTCCCTATCCTAACCCTAACAAGTGAGAAATTACTCACTCATTAGGAAGGTGACAATCAAATTCATTTTTTAAAATATTTTTTAATATTAGAAAACTAAATTGCAGATAATTAAAAGAACAGATAAAAATTGCAGGAATTAAAATTGCAGATAAAAAGAATGCAAGATAAAAAAAAATTCCTTTATTGATGATCTCTCAACGATTCATTACAAAATGAGAATTAAATCTATAAATTGAAAAGAATTTAAGAACTAAAGAGAGGCATCTTAAAAGAGGCATCTCAAAAGAGGCACCCCTCAAAAGAGGCTGTAGGCTTTCCTATTTATTGACAGGAGAAACCCTAGGGTTTACATCTGATCCACATCTGAATTTACAATACTACCCTAAGAAAGCCGGGTCAAAGCACCAACACCACCGACAATTTGCACCGACATGTGCACTTCAAGGCCGCGGAACCGCGGCAGGAAGCCTTGTTTGGCCGCGGTTCCGCGGCCATCTTGAGAGATCTCTGGCTCGTTTTCTCAGGTTTGCTTCATGTTGCTTTTTACTTCTGTTTCTTCACTTGGTTCCTCAGAATCTCTTCTATTTTCTTCCAGATTTGCAACAGTGCAGAATTACGTGGACTTTTACCATAAGCTTCGCGTTGAAGTCTTGAATCTTGTGCTGCCCTCTTACTTTGTGCATCTTGAGAGATCTCTGGCTCGTTTTCTTAGGTTTGCTTCATGTTGCTTTTTACTTCTGTTTTCTTCACTTGGTTCCTCAGAATCTCTTCTATTTTCTTCCAGATTTGCAACAGTGCAGAATTACGTGGACTTTTACCGTAAGCTTCGCGTTGAAGTCTTGAATCTTGTGCTGCCCTCTTACTTTGTGCATTGAACTGTTCATTGATCGTTGTTTGTTCCTTAAACTGGTAGGCGACATCATACAGATTCATCTACTTGTTGGTCGTAGTCTCACATTTGTAGCATCTTTTCCTGAATTTTACTGTATTGTTCTGAGAACCTATAACCTGCAACTATTTAGCAGACATGGATCAAAAGCACCTATTTATTTGCAATATTATTAAGAACGGGGAAAATAATAATGCAAAATTCTGATATGAACAAATACCCCCAAACTTATCTTTTGCTCGTCCCGAGCAAACCCAATTTATTCTCGAAAAAATCCTAACCTCACATTCGCAGGGTATCGCGATTGCACTGAGCTCGTGCAACAAGACGTTAAACCTTTAGGTGTCCTTAGTAGGAGGATTGTTATCTCCTGAGGGTTTTCAGCGGATACTACCCACAAAATCCAATCAACTTTTCCTGTTGACTTTCATTCTTCAATTCGATATTCTAGCAAGAAATTCTACTATCTTCGACTTAGAAATCATCAACCCGTATTTTTCACACTCACTTTTCATTTAACTTAAAATTGTATATGTTTTGTAATTTATTTAGCTTTCAGCATCTTTTGAATTTCCTTCTAAGGTTCCATCTCAACTTAGGAATTTTTATCATCTCTACTGAAAATATAAGTCATATTTTTCATTCCTATCTCTCATCAAAAACCCCAATCGTATACCCCTACGTGTGTGTATGTATCACCCCTACACTTGGAAATTCAATTCAAACTATCATACTCCTGTCCATCGTCCAAAGTACTTTTAGTTGGTGAATTTTAGATGAAATTGCTCACACATCCTTCATGCGACCGTTAATACTTCTTGAGGTACTAAAGACCGATTACAAAATGTGTTCGCACATTTAAGAGTAATTCCTCGTCTTGTAATACCCAAGGCTTTAGCAGTGACTCCCAAACCAGCAGGTCTAAGGCACTAGGTGATAAAGCACCCTCGCTATATATTCTTTTCTATTTATGCAGCCTTAAGTAATTACAAAACCAGTGTTCATTTTTTTATCTCTTTATTCACACTTGTATTTTTATTTTATTTTCCTTCATATTAAGGATTTTAGAAAAGAGCATTTCAAGGTATCCTCTACTATTCCAAATTTCAAGGTGCGTGTTTGTGTAAGTTGTAGGGTATATATTTTCAGAATTTAGACTTAAGGTTCGGAATTATTTTTCAGACTTATATTTCAAATAAAATTTTTAATACTTTTCCCTTATTTTGACTTAGCCCAAGAACTGAACTCAAAATTTGTCTATTTCTAAATAATCTACAAGGACATATATTTTCTATAGTTAAACTTTAAGAAAGGTTATTTTTAGGATTTTTAATTTACTAAATTTAGGATCTAGTTATTCCCTACTATTCAACCGTCATTTCAAATATGGCCAAAATTGAACTTTTCAATTTTTATAATTTTTAAAATTTTTCAATTTTTATGGGTTTTAAAATAAGTATGCAAATGCAAAAATATACATATGAATGCGACGGAAGAAAGTTTACCGAGCACGCCCCCAAACTTAAACTTGACAGTGTCCTCACTATCAGGCTACACCAAGAAGGTCAAAATTGTCGGCACTCCCCTGTTTATTTTTTATTTTTCTATTATTTTTATTAACAGAAAAAGAAAACAAAATATATATACACAAAAAGGTCCCCCCAAACTTAAGTGAAACAGTGTTTCCACAGTTTATGCGTTAAAGTTCAGAGTTAGGGGGAGAAAAACACAGTATCAAGCTATACAAGGCCTTACACAGGCTAAAGGTTAGCACCAACCATTCAAAATTTTTATCTTTATAATGGTGTGGTTGATGAAAGAATGGAGTGTAGAGAAAAGAAAGGAGAAACACACGAGACCATGTAGAGATAGCAGCAGTATACAGTCTCGGCGGAGGAGAAGAATGGTAGAAGGGAAAAAGAAATGGTGGTGGTTCGACTTCTTCAGGTGGGGGTTGATTAATCATAAAATCCGTGTCGTTTAGGAATGCGAGTTCATCAGCAAAAAGTTCTTCAAAACTCTCATCGATATAATTGAACATTTTGCTGTCAATAAGTTTTGTGCCAGAATTTATCATACTTGATTTGTCAAAAATTATGGAGGTAGGAGACTCGAAAAACTCATCTATCTCATTTTCAAAAGTATCCAAATCAAGTTGTCTTTCTGGAATGATCAAACTTGAATTATCGGATTGTGATTCATCAACGCTCACTGAAACTATAGGAAGAATAGAAGAGGAACCTGAGAAAGTGGGAGAAAGAAGTTGAATACGAACTTGAGGGTGGAGATGGAGTGTATAAATTAACACAATTTGTAATGACCGATGTGTAAAAAGCGATTGTGTTAATCTATCAACCCACTGAGAAATGAGGTCAAATCCCTCAAGATTCGTGAGAAAACATGGGTACGTCGAACTTGGTAAATCAGACATTGAAAATGAAAGGGACACGGTTTCTTGTCCGGTCGGAACGACAGAAAGGATGAACGGGATTGATTTAGGAAGTGTAACAGTTAAAGGTTCAGGAGGATGAATTGGAAAATCCGACTCATCAAACAAAACCAGTTCATCCTCAATACTATCCTCAATACTCTCCTCAAAATTTAGCTTATCCACGCAATTCTCATCAAATTCAAAACGCATATGAAATTCGGGAGAAACATTTAATGTCTCAGGATGATGAATTGGAAAGAAAAACTCATCCAAATTTGTGGGTTCATCATCCAAAATATTCCCAGCGTCAATATTCTCGATCAAGTGAAAATTAAATTTCTCAGACACTTCATCAAAAGCATGGATATTAATCAATTCAGGTTCTAGAGTGGAGGTGTAGAGGTAAAAAGGATTGGTGGTGATTTCACTCGAAAGGGACCCTTCACAATCAGGTAAATCAAACATTACAAAGTCGCATAACTCATTAGACGTTTTATCTTCAACTTGTGAATCATTTGGAACACTTGATAGACATTCAAAACCGGAGTTATGGGATACAATTGGGGATGGGAAGGTTTGATTTGGAAGTGTGTACAGCTCACTCTCACCACTCAAATTCTCAATCTGTCCAACCGCCTCATCATACATTGGAAAATTTGGAGCTAGTTGGAAACTGGCTACCGGGTCACTAGGTTGTATAAGGGCGGCCATGGACGCATTCAGATCCATCATATGTTTTCTTGACGTTACCATAAAATCTTCCAACGACTGTTCCAGACTAGACATGGATTGTGAAGGGGTTTCAGTAAAAGATTCAAAGTTGTTTGGATTCTGGAAACTCCCAAATGGCTGTGTAGAAGCAATGTCTAGGGAAGGTGCAACAGTTGGGTAAGGTGGATAGGAATTGAATGGTTGGACAGTATTAGGATCAACATTTGGATAAAAAGGTGAATGGAATTGTTGATCCTAAGAACTGGAAGTGTTGAAAGGAGTAAAAGATCGGCTATAAGATTGTTCAATATGTTCAGCAATAGACATGGGTTTCGGAGTTACCACCGGACACTCAAAAGGGGTATCAACATAAGAAGGTGGTGAAGGTTGAAACGGTTGATACAAAGTGGATTGTGGAGTCCAACTGTTTCTCCTAGACGCGTCTATTCGATCTTTCAAAGAAATTTTGGGCATGGAGGGGTCGTCCGAAATTCGACCAAAACAATGCGCGTAGGAAGTAATGTCTGGTTGAGGGTACCAAAGTTCGGCAAGAGTTTTGCGAGGTGGGGTACCCATGATGTGAGAAAGGAGAAGAAAAAGAATGTGATAATTTTTTTAATTTTTTAATTTTTTAATTTTTTTTCTTATTTAAAAAAAACTGTTTGATTTTGGAGTTTTGAAATTTTTGAAAGTGTTTTTTTTAGAAAGAGTTTTGCAAAAATTTGTACGGAACTACGGAACAATTTCAAACAATCACAATTTATACATGCACAATCAATGCCTAGAGCTAGGGTCTCCTAAGTCAACTAGACTGCTCCTAACTGTTCCAAAATGATAAGTTGTGAGATATCCCTCAAATCGCCTCTTCACCGCCAATTGTAGCCAGGTAAGCACAAATGAAGAAAGGAGGGATCCGCTCACGAATCACCGTAAGACGGGCCTTTTAAAATTATCTTTCCCACTTGTCTAGTCTAGGCCCACAAATTCAGGTTTAGATAAACGACTGAATGCCTACAACCTTCATCTGTTCTAATAAGCACGACGGTCCTTAGTTGGCTGAGTCTAGATATTTTTTAATTAACTCGAGGGTTGATGCATATGCTTTTTGTGATTTTTTAGGTCCTAGGAAGGGTAATGAAATTCCTACCCAATCTGGATTGGTGTTATAGCCCCTTAAAAGTCCGTTTTTAAAATGCAAAGCCGTAAACACAAAAATCCAAAACACTTGCCAAAATTTTTTTACTTTATTTGGCAGCGCAAAGAATCCTGTACAAAAACAATTTATTGGAGAGGGATAAAGATTTTGCGCAAAGAACCCTGCAGGAAAAATTTTCAGTGGAGCTCAGGGTAGGAGAGGGGACAAAAATACTTACAGAAAAATTTGGGGTGCTGACGTCAGCAGTTGACCACGGTTCCATGGTCAAACGCTTGAATCCGCCGCAGTTCTGCGGTGATTAAGTTGGTTTGGATCTCCAAAATTTTTCTGTTGTCTGTTGTGATTCTCCTCTGTCTGTTCAGATCTTCTGTTTGTTGATTTGTTCACTGTCTTTTTCCAGATCTGAATCAGTCTATCTTCTTTTCCTGCGCAATTCACACAATACCTCTCCAAAAGAACAAGATAAATTTATTTTATTTTATTTTATTTTCTTTTGTTTTAAAATTTTTTAATTTTTATAATTTTATAATTTTTTATTTTTTTAACCCGAAATTACACAAAGAAAGAGACTACCGTCTCTCCGGCAACGGCGCCATTTGATTGATATAGTTTCGCGTATGCATGCGTTTTAAAATCAAAGTTAAGAATATACCACAATCAATAACGGTGTCGTTTGGTAGCTAGCCGGTTGAGTACGGGTCGGTCCACAGGGAGATGGGTTCCTTTTCTTTATGTTCTAACGAGTTAATCCGATCAAGTCGGGTTTTGTTTTACGATCTAAGAATGAGATTAAATTGATTAAAAGTCTTGCTAGGGTTAGGATTAGGTTAGTTTGGAAAAGGGATTCTACCCACTGCTTCTAATGCCCTAGTGAAGAATATAGGTGTTAGGGTAATAGATAACAAAGGGGATTAGCACGACTAGGAAGAAACTTAGTTTCTTCCTTTTGGTCCTTGTCCGTCCTTTCTTAACTCTTAGCCCTAACCTCTAGTTAATTCAACCACAACCGGTAGAACTAGGGAATCACCGCTATCATTTAGGATAGGGTGCCGTAGTGAGCGGTGTATGGTTGGATTAAAGAGAGTCCTTTAAATAAAATTATTTGGGCAAAAAAAGGATGGAGAGATTTCCTTCTCTCAAACCTTCCTTATCCTAACCCTAACAAGTGAGAAATTACTCACTTGTTAGGAAGGTGACAATCAAATTCATTTTTTTATATAATTTTTAATATTAGAAAACTAAATTGCAGATAATTAAAAGAACAGATAAAAATTGCAGGAATTAAAATTGCAGATAAAAAGAATTCAAGATAAAAATAAAAAAATACCTTTATTGATGACCTCTCAACGATTCATTACAAAATGAGAATTAAATCTAGAAATTGAAAAGAATTTAACAACTAAAGAGAGGCATCTCAAAAGAGGCACCCAAAAGAAGCACCCCTCAAAAGAGGCTGTAGGCTGTTCTATTTATAGATAGAAGAAACCCTAGGGTTTACATCTGATCCACATCTGAATTTACAATACTACCCTAAGAAAGCCGGCTCAAAGCACCGACACCACCGACAATTTGCACCGACACGTGCACTGCACGGCCGAGGAACCGCGGCAGGAAGCCTTGTTTGGTAGTGGTTCCGCGGCCATCTTGAGGGATCTCTGGCTCGTTTTCTCAGGTTTGCTTCATATTGCTTTTTACTTCTGTTTTCTTTACTTAGTTTCTCAGAGTCTCTTCTATTTTCTTCCAGATTTCCAACAGTGCAGAATTATGTGGACTTTTACCGTAAGCTTCACGTTGAAGTCTTGAATCTTGTGCTGCCCTCTTACTTTGTGCATTGAACTGTTCATTGATCGTTGTTTGTTCCTTAAACTGGTAGGCGGCATCATACAGATTCATCTACTTATTGGTCCTAGTCTCACATTTGTAGCGTCATTTCCTAAATTTCATTGTATTGTTCTGAGAACCTGTAACCTGCAACTATTTAGCAGACATGGATCAAAAGCACCTATTTATTTGCAATATGATTAAGAATGGGGAATATAATAATGCAAAATTCTGATATGAAAAACATGCATTGGAGACAGTCATGTATCTGTTGAACAGGGTTCCAACCATGACCGTATCTACCACTCCATATGAGATATGATGTGGAAAGAGACCATTTCTTAAAAGAGTTAGGATATAGGGTTGTCCGGCTTTTGTCAAAAAGAAGAATCCAGATAAACTCGAGACACGATCGGTCATGTGTAAATTTGTGGGATATCCAAAACATTCATATGGATATCTATTTTACCACAAGGAGGAACAAAAGGTGTTTGTTTCTCAACATGCCACATTTTTAGAAAATGAAATTTTTACAAATAGTATTGATGGCAATGCGGTAGAACTAAAAGAGGTTCTAGAGAAACAAATTACTCATGATGAATTAGTTGAAACTGATGTTGCAGTAGAACTTCAAGAACCTCAGCCGCTCCGGAGATCTACTAGAACTTCTTGCCCACCAGAGAGATACTATGGGTTTCTCATTGATGGTGATAGAGAAGATTGCATCATGGATGATGATGACTCTACTAGTTTTCAGCAAGCTATCATGAGTGGTGACTTAGTGAAGTGGCTGGATGCCATGAGATCCGAAATGGAGTCCATGTATACCAACAAAGTATGGACTTTGGATGTTGCACCTCCTGGGATAAAACCCATAGGTTGCAAATGGATCTTTAAGAGAAAGATTGGTGTAGATGGACAAGTGGAGACCTATAAAGCAATACTTATAGAGAAAGGTTTTCGTCAAAGACCAGGATTGGACTATGATGATATTTTCTCTCCAGTAGCAATGCTTAAATCCATTCGAATCCTACTTGCTATTTCTGCTCACTACGATTATGAAATATGGCAGATGGACGTAAAAATTGCATTTCTAAATGGTGATTTAGAAAAATGCGTTTTATGGATCAGCCAGAGGGCTTCATTGACAGTGGGAGCAGCAAAAAGGCATGTAGGTTGCTTAAATCCATTTATGGATTAAAGCAGGCATGACGGAGTTGGAACATCTGCTTTGATGATATAATCAAAGAGTTTGATTTTGTCAAAAATATAGATGAACCATGCATTTATAAAAAGATTGTAGGGGTCACATTCCTCGTATTGTACGTGGATGACATTCTCTTGATAGGAAATGATATTCCTATACTACAATCGGTTAAACTATTCTTATCATAAAGGTTCTCCATGAAGGACCTGGATGATGCCTCTTGCATTTTGGGCATTAGGATCTATAGAGATAGATCCAAGAGGTTATTGTGATTATCTCAATCAAAGTAAATTGACACCATCCTAAAAAGGTTTAGTATGGAAGATTCCAAGCGTGGTACCTTTCCCGCTTGTCATGGAATCACTCTCTCCAAGGACTTCTGTCCGAAGACTGATGAAGAGAGAGCTCGCATGAGCATTATACCCTAAGCTTCAGCCGTAGGGTCTATAATGTATGCGATATTATGTACTCGCCTTGATATAACTTATGCACTAGCTGTAGTAAGATGGCATCAATCCAACCCAGGGGAGAAACATTGGATAGCAGTGAAGAATATTCTTAAGTACTTGCGAAGGACTAAAGAATTGTTCTTGGTGTATGATAATGGGGATCTCCAAATGGAGGCCTTTACCGATTCCAGCTTCCAAAGTGATAAAGATGACAGCAAATCTATCTCAGGGTTTGTATTTACCCTCAATGGAGGGGCGGTTAGTTGGAAAAGTTCCAAACATGATATCGTTGCAGACTCCACGATGGAAGCTGAGTATATTGCTGCAAATGATGCTGCCAAGGAAGCCGTCTGGATGAGAAAGTTCGTCGCGGAACTAGGAGTAGTTCTAACCATTATTGATCCAATACCATTGTATTGTGATAATAATGGGGCTATGGCGTTGGCCAAAGAACCCAGGTCCCATCAGAAGTCCAGACACATCCTGAGGTGATATCATTTGATCCGGGAGATAGTAGATCGCCACGAGATCGAGATTCGGAGAGTAGATACAAAGAATAACACTGCAGATCCACTCACCAAGGCCCTCCCACAGCCGCAACATAAGCGACTTTTTGAGATGTTGGGTTTGAGATACGCCAATAATTGGCCTTAGTGCAAGTGGGAAATTGTTGGATATATGTATGCCCTACAGGCCATTATATGTATAGTGGATGCTTGGACATGTATATATATATATATATATGACTTTCTTGCTCGACATGTTAGTATGCTATCTGGTTGTACTTTATCTTGACATGTTCATTTGATCATGCATCTTACTCTTTTGGTACATATTGATAAAGCCCATAGGATATATGCTTGACTACTGGGAATATGATGCAGATCATACTAGTGGGACACGTGTAGTTTATAAGCATATCCTTGAAACGTTCCTAGTCATAGGTATATCGAGACGGGGCATCGATATTCCAGTAGACTAGCGTATACCATTCTTGTCCCATATGATGGGCGATGGATGATCCCATATCCATCTGGTGTGTTGACACCAAAGATTGTATATGGGTACCCAGTGGAGACTGGGTACACGGAACGGACTTGCCGAGAACTCCTATGTGGTATTATATCTATCGTCGGATAGCAGTTCTCAGGTGACACTGGTACAAGTTAGTCTGTAAACCTGAGATCGTCATAGAGTCTTGTGTGTCCTTCCACTGTACTTTGATCTCCACCCTACCACGGCTCTACTGAGTCATGCAAATAGGTGGATTTTGGGTACAGTCCCGAGGCACATAGAGGCAATGAGCGATATGAGGGGTTTCATTTCTCCCGGTATTGGGGTTTATGTTGCGCTATGCTCGATTGGCTATAACAGGAAGTCTCTAGTCAGGGCTGTAGGGTTCCTAGGCACTCTAGTGAAGTCTCACAAGTGATCAAATATGCACATTTCAAATTTTACGGGTGCCTACAAACCCGACTACGGATCGTTTACTAGATATTTAGGCGAAACATAAACTAGTTAACAATTTAACTAAGGGAACGGACATACAACCTTTGTAGATCCGGTCCACCACCTCCACGGCTCCGCAACGAAGTCCCCTCGGCTGTCCAAAATGAATCCGGAACTCAAGTATCGGCTTCGTCGAAGAAATGGGCGGGCTTGATCGTCGGTTCAATGTCGAAGATGATCTACGTCGAGATATCGCAAGAACAAGCTCCAACTTCATCAAGTCGGAAAAACTTGTGAAGGAAACACCCTATACTACTTGGCAATAGGTAGAGGATGAAGAAATAGGAAGTGGGTAAACTTTAGTTTTGGATTTCTCACTAGATTTGAAGACTTGCCATTGATGGTCAAGCTTTTCTTCACTTGAAGGAAGAAGAAGAAGATGAGCATAGAATTATGATAAGTATATTTTTTTAATCAAAAAGAAAATCCAATACTTATCATAACTAACTAGGGTTAGGTGTAGAGAATTAACCATGGTGATTAGAGTGGGTTAGGGTTAAGCAAAATGACAAGAATGGTGGCATAAAGTCAAATGTTCATGAAGCATCCAATAAGAAACAAAAATGGCCTCCATTCTTATCATAACTCATAATCATTTTCATTTAAATAAATAAATGAATAAATAAAATGATAAAGCAAACCCTAATCATCTCTTAACCATTGTTTAATTCTTCACACTTAACCTCAAGAGCAAGCATCATCAAACATGATACATAGATGTGTACTAAAGTATATCACATATACTTTGTGCACAAATCAAGTGAGAAAATCCGTTTAAAGTGAACCAATACTAGTTAGTGCAAAGTAATATATCAAATATATAATTATGCATTAAATCATTAAATCAACACTTGATTCAATGATCCGGTCATGTCGCACACAACCGACTAGTATACAATGTATCGGCTTATCGGATCAACGCTTGAATCGATAACTAGGTTATATCACATACAACCATTCGATACATTCATCGCGAGAATGAAATACGGTATCACATACACGCATTATTCTCGGTCCCGCACATATCTCATAAGCGCTCCTATTTCGTTTTGCTTGAGCCAGGAAACCTCTGTGTAGGACTCTAAAGACTCGTCAATACGCCGGCAGCAGATGATGATCATATCAAACACCCACAAGCCGCAAGCGGTCTGCCAAACGTAACGGCCACCCGGGTATTGAGCGATCAGAAGATCGACGAGCAAGCCCGCTCACACTCCTGCGAATCCGACTAGTAACACTACCATATAGTCCGGTCTGTTCGTCTGATATGTCGCATATCTCGCCTAGGGGTGGTAAACGTCAGACCCCAATAGCTCGATAAGTCATGCCGACGTAGGGTCCATAACATTCGTGAAACTACTGATAACACTTACCAGTATATCACTGCAACCCTGGCCAGGGATTTCCTGTTATGGCCAGTCGAGCATAGCACAACATCAACCCCCAATACCGGGAGAGACGAATCCCCTCCTATCGCTCATTGCCTCCATGTGAATCGGGACTGTACCCAAAAACCACCTGTTTGCACAACTCAGTAGAGCCGTGGTAGGGTGGAAATCAAAGCACAGTGGGAGACACACAAGACTCTATGACGATCTCGGGTCAACAGACTAAGCTGTACCAGTGTCACCAGAGAACTGCCATCTGACGTGAGGTATAATACCATCTGGGAGTTCTCGGCGAGTCCGTTCAGTGTACCCAGTCTCCACTGAGCACCCGCATACCATCTTCGATGTCAAACACCAATGGATATGGGATCATCCATCGCCCATCGCATGGGTCGAGAAGATATGCGCTAGTCTACTCTGGAATATCGATGCCCCGTCTCGATATTCCCTCGACTAGGAACAATTCAAGGATGTACTCATGGACTACCCAGGCCCCACTAGTATGATCTACATCATAGTCCTGGAAGTCGAGTACATATCCTAAGGGCTTTATCAACATGTAATCAGAGAGACAGAAAGTATACATGTTAAGACAAAGTGCAACCAGATAGCGTACTATCATGTCGAGCAAGAAAGTCCTACCTATATATGTCCCAGCATCCACTACAATATACATCCAATGTACAGTAATGGCCTCTAGGGCATATATATAACTAACAATCTCCCACTTGCACTAGGGCCATCTGTAGCAGTGGTTGCAGTATCACATACTCAACCATCCCCTAAATTGTCTCTCTTTGGGAAAAAGGGCCTTCGTGAGTGGATCCGCCGTGTTGTCCTCTGAGTCGACTCTCCTAACCTCGATCACCCTGGAGATCAACTATCTTCATGATCAGGTGATGCTGCCTCAGAATTTGTCTGGGTCACTGATGGGACCAGGGTTCCAGGGTCGAAGCCACGCTTCCATTGTCATACAATGGCAGGAACCTAGTTCATCTTATGAACCAATATACACCCAAACAGCCTCTTTGGTAGTATCTTTAATAGCGATGTTACCAGCCTTTATCTTCTAGTTTGCCACGGTATTAAGCTTGGAACTCTTCCAACATACCGTCCCTTTACTGAGGGTAAAGACAGTGCCTGTGACTTACATTCAGTCGTCTTTATCACTCTGGAACACTTCCAGTGATTCTCCCCAGGATCGATTGATACCATCTCACTACATCTAGTGAGAATCCTAACATCCAATTACATCTATCTCATAGATGAAAACTCAGGATTTAGGAGGTATCACTTTGATCCTATTTGGGGAATCCTAGTGATAAAAGGAGATTGACCGATCGCAGTATAGGAAACTCTTTTCCTATTAAGAGTATGTTGTCTACGTACAATACGAAGATGACCACCTTACTCTCTACTACCCTTTTGTATATACAAGGTTCGTCTACCATTTTGATGAAGTCAAACACTTTGACTATCACATCAAAACAGACGTTCCAACTCCGCGATGCCTGCTTTATTATGTAAAGCAACTTGCACACGTTTCCGCTGCTCCCACTGTTTACGAAGACCTCTGGCTGTGTTCTTATAGACGTTCTCTTCTAAATCAGTATTTAGAAAAGCAGTCATGGCACCCAACCGCCAGATATCGTAGTCATGGTATGTAGCCATGGTAAGTAGGATCTGGATAGACTTAAGCATAGCTACTGGAAAAAGGTTTCACCATTATCCACACCTGGTCGATGACGAAAACCTTTAACAAGTCTAGCTTTGAAAGTCTCAACTTTTCCATGTACACCAAGTAATCTTCTCAAGATATACTTGCTCCTGATGGGGATTTAACCCTTCAGATATAGCAACCAAAGTCCATACTTTGTTGGTGTATATGGATTCCATCTCAGACCGCTAAGCATCCAGCCATTCTTACAGAGTCCCTACTCTCGATGGCCTGCTCGAAACTAGTTGGGTCATCATCTCATGATGCAATCCTTGCTCCCACTGTCATCGAGAAACTGAGGTATCTCTCAGGTGGGTGAGGAACCTTACCAGATCGGCGGAGAGGCTGAGGTTCGTCGGAAACTATTGAATCCTTTGGTTCTACCAAATCATTAGCAGTTTTGTACAGCTGGAACCTTTCCAGTTCTACAGAACTGATCTTGCCTCGATCTTGTCCGGATTTTGCTTTTGACATAGGCCGGACAATCCCAAATCTTAACTTACTTAAGAGATAGGTTCTTCCCATACCATATCTTATATGGAGTGGTAGGCAGTGATTTGATTCAAACCTAATTCAATAGGTATGCAGCTTCTCAAGTGCATAACTCCCAAAAGGAAAAAGGTAACTCAGTAGTACTCATCATAGAGCACACCTTATCATATAGGGTGTGATAGCCCTGCCCCGATATACCATCGTGCTATGGTGTATACGGAGGAGTAATGCTGAGAGAGAATCTCATTCTCCTTTAGAATAGTCCAGGAATTCTATGCACAAGTATTCTGATCTCATCATAGGACATAATACTTATACCCGGTTATTGGTTCTCTACTTCTAACTTATATTCTGTGAATACCTCAAAAGCTTCGGACTTATGTTTCAGCAGGAACATACGACTGAATCTTGAGAGATTATCAGAGAATATAATGGAGTATAAAGAACCATTCCTGGCATGTGTAGATAGGAGACCTTACATACATCATCATGTATCGGTCCCAAGAGTTCATTAACTCTTTCTCTGTTTCCAATAAACAGAGCTATGGTCTTCTTATCTTTATGACATGATTGGCGAGTTGCACAAGATGTAAATTCAAAACGATTTAAATATACATCTAAATGTAACTTCAGCCAGTCGGGTCGCATTGATCTGACCTAGTCTACAATACCTCAAGAAGAATCCGTTCATTTCTGAACTCTTCCTCTTGTGTGTGTTCCGTATACTAAGAACTGTAGTTTAATTTAGAACATCAACGCTTTTAGATAACGTGCCTGAACCGATCAACTTTTGATATAGGAAATGTTCAAAACATTATCCAACTATACAAAATTTTATCATTTCTTTACTTATAAAGAGACTGATATGATTTTGTATATCAGGTTCGGTATCTAATAACATTTGTTCAGAATCAATGTATTGTAATACAGGGTGACAGTGACCAACAGACTTGGCTGCAACTCTTGCCCCGTTTTCTGCCTCATGAAACTTATCACCCGTTCTCAGTTCTCTACCTTTCTGTAGCCCTATGTAACAGATTACATATCTGGGATCCTGATCTGGTATCACATACCCAGGACGTAAAGGAGACTGAGAAACAGTTCTCTGTAATGAACACACCCGAAGATGATGCATCAGCATGCACTCTCTTCGTTTGGGCGGCACGGGAATTCTGGTATTCCCCAATTTCCTGCTCTGTCTTATAACAATTATAAGTTGGAGCGGGACCAACGTTCCCCAGCTCAGTATAACAAGCGGGTTCGGTCAATATTCCGTATTATTATCTTGATTAAGGCGTGATATGGTCGCTACCTGGAGAGAGAGAGAAGAAAACACTCAGCGTGCGCTCTGTCAAGAATAGATTGGTTATTATTTTATCTAATCAGGATGGCTCCCACTGTTTTTATCAAATCTTCCTTCAAACCCTAAAAGGAAAGACTAGCCGGGATTAATTACACTCTACAAGTTCGCCAATCTTTCAGCCAGGCCAATGTCGGTACTTTGAGGGAGGTTCCCCGTGCTTTCGCACGGACCTAATTACAGTAAACCTCGTTTTCCCAGAGGCGTAACCCCGTTGACACCTTTCTAGACACCTACTTGATTGGCTAATTGCAAAGTGCAAAACTCTCCCAGGAGTAACAATTACTCGCAGTGGGTATCAGGATCCAACTATCACATAGAAGGTATGCAATCTCATTGCAAATTCCAACACTTGAAACTCCCGATAAAGGTTTTTACCCCTAGCACCTATGACCTTAACTATGGTCAACAAATCATAAGTACTAGTCAAGTTCTACCCGTCATTTCGTGATTAATTAGACCCACCCACATGACCCTTAACTAAGGTCAACAAAGTCACGCGACTGTCCTAACTAATCGCATCATATGCGGTGTAGGAAGACATCACTTAGCTACCGTACACTGTGCCTTGACTATGGTCAACAAACACAGCACGAATACTAAGTACTCTACTTCCTAAAATGACGGAGGGTTGCGGCTGGTTTTTGTGAAAACCTTTAACGCTTTGAACTTGATCTCGTTGCGGAATCAAATGATTTTTAAATGGAATGTTTTTGAGGCTTTTCTAGTTTTGCTAAAGGGGTCACTCCCGATGAAGGGATCGTCGGCCCTTTCCTCGTCGAATGAGGTGCGGGATATATCATATATATCACTGTGCAAAGCAGAAACTATAGAAGCGATCAAATACAAACCGAGTGTGTAGCATCTGCCAGTTATTGCTAAAGGAGTCACTCCCGGTGAAGGGATCTCGGTCCTTTCCTCATCGAATAAGGTGCAGGATGTTCTATAATGAACACCGCTATGCAAAGCAAGAACTGTAGCTACCTGTTTTATTTTGAAATTCGATTCCACAACATCAATTAGGTTTATTTTCTTTCATTAATCTCATTAATGAATATCCCATCATTTTAAGTTACCTAAACATCACAGATAGATATGACGTACACTTATGCCATCCGCATTCGCCTCGATGTCCCGTCTGCACCGTTAGGTTAGGTAACTAACGCCAGAGCGAGGCAGGGCTAGCGCGGGTGTAAAACATAAGCAACGTCTATATAATATATCATATATACTATATATAATACCTGTCACAGAACATCACATGATCACAGATAAATCACAGCAGAAGAAACATATGAAATATTGGATATACTAGGACGTCCGTGTTTTCAATACGAGCCAGTATAAAACACGGATTCCACGGTCGTGATGAATAGCCAATCCCACACCCCAAGACCCCTACGAGAGCGGCAAGCAACCCTACCAATTCTAGGGTTAGGAGACCCGGACTCGACTCCTCGAGTTGGTCTCCCACTGGACCCTAGAACCCGGTTACATGTGCTCCCCTCCTTGGGTCTATCCTAGTGCAGAAAAGTAAATAATATACAAATGGTGACTACTTCCGCAACCTGGAAGCGCCCCAATAAAAGAATATTACATACAAGTTTTTACATGAATGAAAATGAAAAAACACTCATCTCACATAAAAACCCCCGGCTATTCAAACACGACGATCCAATATAACATATCCAGCAACACATAACATCACATGTCATCAACGTAAGTAAATATGTCCATCCCAATTGTCGTTGACATATAGCAACGAAACCGGCGATATAACATATTACACTTACGGTCACAGAAAAGAAAGTGTAAAACTACAACAGTTGGAATCCGTAATCTCTTCAGACATCGCATGCCTGACCAAATGAATTACTTAGACATCGCATGCCTAACAATTATAAACCCCGCATTTTAGTCTCATTATCGAAAACACTTTTCAATATTAAGTCGGGCAATTCAACAAGATTCCCGACATTTTGATCGAATACTCGTCGCAAACTTCAGTAGGCGGCCGCACCCCTGATACCGTCGACGAAGTGCACCAAGGCGGAACACCGCTACCGCGAGCACCCGGACGGATGCTTTCGGCGACGGGGTTCTCCTACAGTTACTTGGTCGGGGCTATGGAGTGAGGCTGTCTATTAAGTTTACCCGGCGAGTATCCGCGTACGCTACGTGATTGCGACGGACTTTTGATCACATCAAAATTCCGTGGCAACCGATTAAGTGAGACTAAATTGCTATGTTTATAACATTCATTCAGTTATCATATAACTTATTGTGAATTCCAATTATTGTATCCCATTCCGGATAAACAGAAAATGTTAAACTTTTCGATCGAACAATCTAACACCCAACTTTTCCCGAAACAGATCAACACATGAAACAAGTCTAACAACATTCCGTTCGTGCCTCAGTACCAACGATCCAGCCGTAGAAGGGTCAAGCCAACGCCTCACATGTGGCACGCCGTACTGCCCCAAACCCGAAGGTTCAAAGGGCAGTTCAAGACGGTCACATAATCGAGTTAAGGTTTGTGTCTTCTAGAGGGACCATCGCGTTACTTGCACTACTTAGAACGTCGTCAAACTACGGAAAAATCCAACACTTGGAAATTTCCCGACAAGGGAAAAATTGGGTATTTTTATCCGGTCGAACTTTTTAACATATTCTAAAATTTATCCGGAAAGCCACACAGACAAAATTTGATACCCCGATCGAAACACCGAATCCCCAAATCAACTCAGAAAAATTCAACTCTGGAAAAAATATTAAAAATTCCCAGAAACCCCAGAATTAATAACTATGAGATACTGTGTAAAAATTATTAAATAAACATTCCGTACCGCCGCGCAACCGCCGCAGAAGGCTAGCTCGTGCCGCGGAAGCGCGGCAAGATTGGGGAATTATGGGCACGAATTTCACAGTATATCATATATTAACCTGCTTATTTTTCTGAACATTTTTAATGTGGAAAAAGACCAGATTTTAAAAATTGGACAGAGAGCAATTTTCCGGGTAGGGTTTCGGTTCGATCGGATTTCAAATCGCGTCTGGACTTCGCCTAAGGCTCTAGCTAGGCTCTGATACCACTGTAGGGTTCCTAGGCACTCTAGTGAAGTCTCACAAGTGATCAAATATGCACATTTCAAATTTTACGGGTGCCTACAAACCCGACTACGGATCGTTTACTAGATATTTAGGCGAAACATAAACTAGTTAACAATTTAACTAAGGGAACGGACATACAACCTTTGTAGATCCGGTCCACCACCTCCACGGCTCCGCAACGAAGTCCCCTCGGCTGTCCAAAATGAATCCGGAACTCAAGTATCGGCTTCGTCGAAGAAATGGGCGGGCTTGATCGTCGGTTCAATGTCGAAGATGATCTACGTCGAGATATCGCAAGAACAAGCTCCAACTTCATCAAGTCGGAAAAACTTGTGAAGGAAACACCCTATACTACTTGGCAATAGGTAGAGGATGAAGAAATAGGAAGTGGGTAAACTTTAGTTTTGGATTTCTCACTAGATTTGAAGACTTGCCATTGATGGTCAAGCTTTTCTTCACTTGAAGGAAGAAGAAGAAGATGAGCATAGAATTATGATAAGTATATTTTTTTAATCAAAAAGAAAATCCAATACTTATCATAACTAACTAGGGTTAGGTGTAGAGAATTAACCATGGTGATTAGAGTGGGTTAGGGTTAAGCAAAATGACAAGAATGGTGGCATAAAGTCAAATGTTCATGAAGCATCCAATAAGAAACAAAAATGGCCTCCATTCTTATCATAACTCATAATCATTTTCATTTAAATAAATAAATGAATAAATAAAATGATAAAGCAAACCCTAATCATCTCTTAACCATTGTTTAATTCTTCACACTTAACCTCAAGAGCAAGCATCATCAAACATGATACATAGATGTGTACTAAAGTATATCACATATACTTTGTGCACAAATCAAGTGAGAAAATCCGTTTAAAGTGAACCAATACTAGTTAGTGCAAAGTAATATATCAAATATATAATTATGCATTAAATCATTAAATCAACACTTGATTCAATGATCCGGTCATGTCGCACACAACCGACTAGTATACAATGTATCGGCTTATCGGATCAACGCTTGAATCGATAACTAGGTTATATCACATACAACCATTCGATACATTCATCGCGAGAATGAAATACGGTATCACATACACGCATTATTCTCGGTCCCGCACATATCTCATAAGCGCTCCTATTTCGTTTTGCTTGAGCCAGGAAACCTCTGTGTAGGACTCTAAAGACTCGTCAATACGCCGGCAGCAGATGATGATCATATCAAACACCCACAAGCCGCAAGCGGTCTGCCAAACGTAACGGCCACCCGGGTATTGAGCGATCAGAAGATCGACGAGCAAGCCCGCTCACACTCCTGCGAATCCGACTAGTAACACTACCATATAGTCCGGTCTGTTCGTCTGATATGTCGCATATCTCGCCTAGGGGTGGTAAACGTCAGACCCCAATAGCTCGATAAGTCATGCCGACGTAGGGTCCATAACATTCGTGAAACTACTGATAACACTTACCAGTATATCACTGCAACCCTGGCCAGGGATTTCCTGTTATGGCCAGTCGAGCATAGCACAACATCAACCCCCAATACCGGGAGAGACGAATCCCCTCCTATCGCTCATTGCCTCCATGTGAATCGGGACTGTACCCAAAAACCACCTGTTTGCACAACTCAGTAGAGCCGTGGTAGGGTGGAAATCAAAGCACAGTGGGAGACACACAAGACTCTATGACGATCTCGGGTCAACAGACTAAGCTGTACCAGTGTCACCAGAGAACTGCCATCTGACGTGAGGTATAATACCATCTGGGAGTTCTCGGCGAGTCCGTTCAGTGTACCCAGTCTCCACTGAGCACCCGCATACCATCTTCGATGTCAAACACCAATGGATATGGGATCATCCATCGCCCATCGCATGGGTCGAGAAGATATGCGCTAGTCTACTCTGGAATATCGATGCCCCGTCTCGATATTCCCTCGACTAGGAACAATTCAAGGATGTACTCATGGACTACCCAGGCCCCACTAGTATGATCTACATCATAGTCCTGGAAGTCGAGTACATATCCTAAGGGCTTTATCAACATGTAATCAGAGAGACAGAAAGTATACATGTTAAGACAAAGTGCAACCAGATAGCGTACTATCATGTCGAGCAAGAAAGTCCTACCTATATATGTCCCAGCATCCACTACAATATACATCCAATGTACAGTAATGGCCTCTAGGGCATATATATAACTAACAAGGGCTGCTGAGATTTACTGATATGTGTTATTAGTAGTTTCTCGATCTTTTATGAGCCATACACCGACATGACTTATTGAGTTATTGGGGGTCAATGAAACCATCCCTAGACTCGATATGCAACATATCTGATGAAGAGACCGGACTGTACGGTAAGTGTTGCCAGTTGGCTCGACAGGAGTTTTGACAGGTTCGCTTATTTTTCTTCTGATCGCTCAATACCCGGGTGGCCGTTACATTTAGTTGACCGCTTGCGGCTTGTGGGTGATTGATATGATCATCACCTACTACCGGTATTTTGATGAGTCTTAGTGTCCCACACAGGAGTTTTCTTTCTCAGGCGAAACGATGTGGTGTGCATATGAGATATGCGCGGGAGCTCAATTAGATGTGTGTATATGATACTATATATTAATCGGGCGTTTACTATTGGTCGGGTCGTATGTGATATGACCTGTTTGTTAAATAAAGTTTTGATTTAGCATTGCCTTTTTTATCTCACTTTTATTAAACCTTTTCTTTTGGATGCATGCCTGCATGTATGCATATATTTATGTTCATGCACATGATGATGTGAATGCAAAAATACATACATATATTATGTCATGGTTGTTGATACACTTGTGATGGCAATGCAAGACTCACATGGAACTAATATGTGCGTGTGTGTGTGTGTGTGTGTGTGTGTGTTTGTTTTTGAGTTAAAGAAAAAGAAAATTAATTCATGGTTGATAATTCTACACACTTCTTTATTTAACCTTTGCTTTGACCATGAGTTAACTTTCCTTAGTTGCTTTAAACTCTAAAATAAATATCTAGATATTTAGTTACCATGGTTAGATGAGAGTGTGACTTTCATTTATATTTTCTATTCTCCTTTTATGTTTGAGATTATCACAAAACTTGAGCTCAAGCTTGCCATCTTCTTCTTCCTTCTCTCTCACGCTCTCTTGAGTTTTCCTTTGAGTGAGGTAGATAAAAAGAAAGGGTTTTGAAGTGAGAAAACAAACCACATCACCATTCTACACTACCCTAGCCCATTAGTGTAAAGTGTTTGCTTCATCTTCATCCTTGATTAAGTGAAGCAAGGAGCTTTGAGCAAAGGGACTTCGGGTGGATCGTCGTGGACTTAGAAGGCGTTTAAGCAAGCCAGTTCAAATTCTAGGAGATCCAAGGAGTCAAGGAGGGAAGTCTACAAAGGTTGTATTACTTATTTCTTAGTGTAGATTACCTCTAGTATGTGATACTAATTAGTTGTTACCCTAATTTTCTAGTCCGATTCATGGTTAGTTTGCTTAGCACCTCCTAAAAATTTTATAATCGCATGTGTGATGCTTCCAAACCCTAGGCATGGTGCTAAGGAAACCCAACAGTAACGCACCGGTTGGTGGAAGAACATGTTATATAGAGCCAAGAAGAAGTGGGGAAGAGATAAGTGGTGTAATATAACTGGTTTGCGTCTCGATTTGGAGAGACGACTCAATGATAATGATGGATCACTCGCATTCTCATTATTGTCAAGAAGATGGGGTATTGGTTCAACTCCTTTGTTTTGGAGTTGATTCATCACAACTCCCGTGTTTTCTAAAAATGCGAGGTCATCAGCGAAAATTTCTTCAAAGCTTTCATCAATACCCCGAAGAATAATCTCATTGGAAAGAATGGGATGATATTCAGACTCCATAAAAGGTTCATAATCAGCGTTAGATGCTGACCCGGACAACTCTATAGATAAGTCCGTATATGTACAATACATAACGGGGTCAAACAACAACGTATTGAGGGAGTCTAGATCAGTATCGTAAAGCTGTTCAAATTCGCTGCTGTCGACATCCATTAATTCAACAAAACATAATTGAGCAGAAGGTTCGAAGGGTTCACTTCCCAACTTGTAAATGTTAAGCTCGATTGACATCTTCCTGAAGGATAGGTTCATAGAGCCGTTTCGACAGTTAATTACAGCGTTGGAAGTGGCCAAAGAGGGTCGATCGAGAATCACTGGAATTTGGTTCCGTGGATTCGCTATAGGCTGTGTATCTAGAATAATAAAGTCCACAGGAAATATAAATTCCCTGAATTTTATCAACATATCCTCAAGCTCTCCCTAGGTTTGGTGATAGATCTATCGGCCATCTGGAGAGTGTAGTGCGATGGTTTTAACTCTCCGATACCTAACTGCTCGTAGACAGAGAATGGAAGCAGGTTAACACTAGCGCCAAGATCGAGTAGAGCACGGTTGATATTTTTACCTCCAATAGAAATAGAAATTGTAGGACAGCCGGGGTTCTTACGTTTCTTTGGTAAATGATGGGTAAAAGCCGTGTTTACATTACTCGACATGAACACCTTTTTCGGCACTTGAGTTTTCCTCTTTCTAGTGCACAAGTTCTTTATAATTTTTGCATAGGACGGAACTTTCTGTATAGCATCTAGGAGAGTGATATTTATGTTAAGCTGTTTAAATATTTCCATAATCTTCTCCATTTGTGGACTTGGTCTGTTTCCCTTTAACCTATTTGGATAAGGAGCTTTATCAATAAGAGCTGGGTCCAACCTTGGAGAAAACTGAGGAGGTGGAACGGATCCCAGAATTAGAGTGGGGATCATTATAGGTGGACTCAAGGAGGTGGGTGGAGGGTTCGATCCTTGAGGAAAACGGAGAATAGGCTCGGAAGAAGATGGAGTAGACGAAATAGAGTTAGAAGTGGAAGCCGGGGTATCATTGATTGAATCATTATCAATCTCTTCACCGACTTAATTATTCAGTACACTTCCTAATCTCAACGTTATAATGTCACTCACATTATGATGTTGTGAGTAGCCAGGATTCGGTAAGGGTTGAGATGGAAGTTTCCCTTTCTCTCTAGCACTCAACGTGGCTTTTAATTGTGCTGTAACACCTTAGGATGTGATTAGTGGCTAATTATACTCTAAAGTATGGTTTTTAATAAAAAAGTTCACCAAAACAATTTTTCAAATAATTTATCAAATTTAATGAATATTTTATCAGAATTTTTCTAAGCTTGCACACACATGTGCTTGTAAACTAGAGTTAAAATGGGGTTAGACCATGATTAGCAATCATGGTGGGTTAAACCATTTTCCTTAGGTGTATTTGGATTTTAAATAAGTGTTTGGTTAATTGTTTTTTTTAAAAATGGAAATGATTTGAATTGTTGTGGTTGACTTGGAGAGAGAGAGAGAGGATGGGCATCATGGCATGAGCCTATGCTTGCATTAAATGAGAGAAAGAGGGGGGGGTTGACTCTTGTGCTCTCATTTATTTTGCCACTCATTTCTCACAACTCTCTCACTCATACACACACTCACATCAGCAGCAACAACAGCAGAAGATGCAGCAGCAGCTCCAGCAGCAGCACCAGCATCAGCCGCAGCTCCAGCAGCATCAGCAGCAGCTCCAGCAGCATCAGCAGCAGCACAGCAGCAGTAGCAGGCAGCAGCAGCTCCTTCCCTTCTTCTCCTCCTCCCTCTTCCTGCATCGTAGGGTCAAGTGAGGTATATCTTCTGAGCCCAACTTCCTTTTTGCTAAACTTGTGTGTTAATTAGCTTCGATTAGTGTATAAGTGAGATTTAGTGCTAGAAATGGTGTTTAGTGTGGACTTTTGGTTAAGAGATGATTTTGGTGGTTAGACTAACTTAATTGAGTGTTCTTAGGCCCACACAAACTCAGCTTAATCCCAGATTTCACTAAAATACTATAGGGTTTCATTTAGTGCAAAACTTAACGTTTTAAACCAAAACTTGGCCTTTCTGTGATCTGCTGTAGACCCGTATGCGTCAGAGAAAAACTGAGATAACTGGAGCATACTTGATAGATGTTGATTGCGTACACAGAGAACGAGACCCCCTACACTTGTTCTGGCCCCCAGTTTATTCATTCTGGCCGCAAATTGCGGCCAGATAGGGGACTTGGGTGCTGGGGTTTTGGCTAGGGGAGTCTGCTATATATTCTAGTAGTCTGGTGTGTGCAACTTTTTCCTTTTGTGCCCGAATCAAAATATGGAACCATATATCGTTTTTCCAATACGTTTTGTTTGCGCGACACGTGTGATACGTGAGTGGGTTCTGTGGTTGCTGCGTATCGCGACGTGTCGGGGTAGTTTAAGACGCGTATACACACGTTTTAGCGTATCGGACACACGCGCATTTAGTTCGCGACGCGAGTTTCTTGTTTGATTTCGATATCGTGTTTTTACGAGATATTTGCTTATGAGGATTCTCTATGTGAATTCTAGGTTCGCAGGCGGATACGTCGGACGCCGCAAAGAAAGGAAAGCAGGTGGTCGGCTATGCTTAGCACGTGACCAGGTGTGTAGATTTAACATTTACGGGGAAATCGCCCGTATGGCGTTAAGCATCAGGGAGTGATAGGATGTTTAGACGTAGATGTTTATATATATTCATACTTGCGCACATGCACACTGTATATTCATACCAGTGCACCCATATATTGATATCTTCATACTTGCGCACATGCACATTGTATACTCATACCAGTGCACACATATATTGATATCTTCATACTTGCGCACATGCACACTGTATTTTCATAGTAGTGCTACACTCATATTCACGTATATATCCATTTGCACATCCATACCTACATACATATATATGTTACATACATTGATGATATTGACTTGATTTCAAGAAAATAGGGACCGCATGAGATATTTTCAAAACTGGATTCTTTTTAAAAGAGCGGTTTTCCCTTTTTACTCTTAGTGTCATACGACAGATTGCATGGATTTACGCATTGAGTTTGGATTTATGGGATTTCTGGATTTGAGAACCGTGGTATTATTTTAAGAAAATACACACTGTTTTAAAAACCCGGTTTCTCTTGATATGATATTTCAGTGCGTCCACCATGAGTTTTCTTGGTTCCGAAGAGCTTGTGTGAGTATACCCGATTCGAGGAGTGGTAGGCACCGATTGCTGGTACATGGTGGACCCGATATGGTACCCCGGGGTAAGAAGACTCGTATTGTTAGACGGTGAGCCCGGCGGAGGGACTACTACCTACCGGTGATTGGTTGGGCCTGGCGGTCATCCGGAGGATACTGACCAGAGCTGAGAGATGGATACTGGCCGACCCGTACTGCCGGGGCCGAGGGTCTATTCCGCAGACGGAGCCCGTAGGCCGATCCGGACTGACGAAGCCCGATACTTAAGGATTTGCGTGTCGTTGCTGGACACGATTATTTTATGATATTTCGAGTGCCGATGTTGGGCACTCACGATTCTATAAGATTTACAGAATTTGAGGGCCGATGAGAGTGACGGCGCCTGAGTTTACTGGGATTTAGGTGTATTGATGGACACCGGTTATTTTTCCACGTTGACATTCCTTGTGGATGTTGTTTATTCCCATGCTCAGCATTCAGTGTTATACATCTCATCCTGTATCTGTAGTACCTGATAGAGTACACTTGCTATGCACGATTATTGCATACCCTGCTCATCATATAAAGATGTTATTAGATCGCACTTGTTGCATGATTATTGCTCATCTAGCTCATCATATAGATGTTATCTGTTGGCATAGGTTAGAGTATTGCAGCACGTGCATACTCGCGATTACCTTTATATGTTATCTACTATTCACGAGTTGGCAACTGATCCCCTTTGTGCCATAGTGTTTGCAGGTTGCCCCTCAGAGTAGTCGCGGCAGGCTGATTTCTTGCATCTTTTGATACAGATACCACTGCAGTTGGCGCGTGAGCCCTTTGCTTATAGGTGGGTTTTTGTGCGGTATCTGTTTATTTTCCCGTTGTATATTCTGTTGTATCTAGTACTCTCCATCTACTACCTATGTATTGACTTAGAGACCAGTTGTGAGGACGATATATATTATTTTGTACTCTGGTGTCGAGCTCGTTGTGAGCCCATTTTATTTATGCAGTTTTATCTTTCATGATATTTGTTTTCACTTATACTGCTCATTTCTTCGCTTCGGCGTCGTATATTATCATTGTGGTGATTGTTTCCGCCGTTGGGCGTGATTGCTCCCATTTGGGATACTTTATTCCTATTGTAATTTTACTCATATATTGTCTTGTACCCGATTTCGGGGCTAGTTTTTACAAAGGAAATGCTGCCAAAATTTTTAAGATAATAACTTGAACTTTAAAGAATTTTACTAAATTATTTAAGGTTTTCTAAACGTTTTAACAAATGTTTCTATTAAATGTTTTAACACTCAATACTTTTAATGGTTTTGATTTCTGGGTTTCGGCTTACTTAGTCGCGTTACGCTTGTTGACGTTACGCGGTTAAGTGCCGGTCACGGGCCGAACTTTGGGTCGTGACAAAGTTGGTATCAGAGCGTAGGTTTTACCTTCGGAGTGTAGGATGACCCTGATTTGATGGAGTAGATAGCTGAAGCAGAGTGGTGTAGCGTGCGTATGTTCCGCGGCATACTCACGACATGGTACTCCGCCTAAGTGACCTTAGGACTTATTGATTGGAAATTCCTTCATGATTGTATACATTCTTGTGATTCGATTTCCGTATCTTTATCGAATCCTACTTTCCTTTCAGCCATTATGCCGCCAAAGACTACGAGGGCGCAGAGAGCGGCCGCGAGAGCCGAGATTCGAGTTGACTCGTCTGAGACGAGGACTGATCCGGGCAGTACACCTGTTGTACCAGAGCAGACTGTTCCTCCTATGACAGATCAGATCGCTATGCTAGGAGCCGGTATGCAGGAGATGCGCCAGATGATAGGGTCGTTAGTTGAGACGCTTCGAGCACAGCGACCAGAGGTAGTTCCACCCGTTATGGGGACCGCGATGGTGCCTACAGTACAAGCAGTTGCCCCTGCAGCCAAGGAGGTTATTACAGTATCGCTATAAGAGTTCATGAGGCTGAAACCTCCGGTCTTCACAGGTACCGATGCAGCCGAGGACCCACAGTCTTTTATTGATAGGATGGCCCGGATATGTCGTTCACTTAGATGCTCAGATGCGAGATGGGTAGAGTTCGCAAGCTTTCGCCTGGAAGGTCTTGCACAGAAGTGGTGTGAGTCGGTAGAAAAAGGCAGAGCAGCAGGTCTTCCTCTTATGACCTGGACCGAGTTTGTGACAGTGTTTCTAGCCCGTTTCCTTCCCTAGAGTGTCAGGGATGCCCGAGCGCGCAGATTCGAGTCCTTACGCCAGACGCCAGATATGACAGTGGCAGAATATGACGTACTGTTTACCGAGCTATCAGTTTTTGCCCCATACTTAGTGGCTACTGAGGAGATGTGAGTCAAGAGGTTTGTTCGAGGCTTGCTTACCCCACTGTTCCTTGCGATCAGCGCACAACATTGCGAGACTTATGCAGCAGCTGTAGATGCTGTAGGGTTCCTAGGCACACTAGTGAGGTCTCACAAGGCATCAACCATGCCAATTTCAAAAATTAGGGGTGCCGAGAAACCCTAATACGGATCGTTAACTAGATATATATAGGCGAAACAATGAAACTAGTTTACAACTAAACTAAAAGAACGGAAATACAACCTTTGTAGATCCGTTTCTACACCTCCATAGCTCTATGATGAAGTCCTCTCCGCTGTCCAAATCGAACCATGACTCTTGCATCGGCTTCATCGGAGAAAAAGCGGGCTAGGTCATCGACGACGATGCCGAAGATGATCTATGTCGAGGCATCACAAGATCAAGCTCCACCTTCACCAAGCCATGAAAACTTGTGAAGGAAACACCCTATACTACTTGGCAAGAGGTAGAGGATGAAGAAATAGGAAGTGGGTTCACTTTAGAATTGGATTTCTCACTCATTTCATCAATTCACCATTGATGAAGTCAAGCTTTCTTCATTGAAGAAGATGAAGAAGAAGAAGAAAGAATATCATAAGTATTTTCAAAATAGAAAATAATATGAATACTTATCATATCCTAACCCTAGTTAAGTGTAGAGAATAGACCATGGTTTGTTTAAATGGTTAGGGTTAAACATGAAGACAAAATGGTTACAAAGTCAAACCTTCATGAAGATTCAACTACAAACAAAGAAAGCCACCATTTTCTCTTTATTCTTTCCAAAATAAATAAATAAATAAATAAGAAAGAAAAGCAAAACCCTAATCATTAACTTAACCATGGTTTAATCTTTACACTTTAACATGTATCATCAAATATGATACAATCAAGTGCACAAAAGTATATCACATATACAACTTGTGAACTTCTAGTGAGAAAATCCATTTAAGTGAACCTATATTAGTTAATGTAAAGTGATATATCAAATATATAATTATACATTAAATCATTAAATCAACACTTGATTTAACGACCCGGTCATATCGCATATAACCGACTAATATCAACAGTAACAACTTATCGAATCAACACTTGATCCGATAACCCGGCTATAACGCATATAACTGATCAATGTTACATATCGCGAGAATCGAATACAGTATCATATACTGGTATCATTCTCGGTCCCGCACATATCTCATATGCGCTCCTATTTCGTTTCGCTTGAGCCAGGAAACCTCTGTGTAGGACTCTAAAGACTCGTCAATACGCCGGCAGCAGGTGATGATCATATCAAGCACCCACAAGCCGCAAGCGGTCTGCTAAACGTAACGGCCACCCGGGTATTGAGCGATCAGAAGATCGACGAGCAAGCCCGCTCACACTCCAGTGAATCCAACCAGTAACACAACCGTACAGTCTGGTCTGATCGTCTGATATGTCGTATATCTCGCTTAGGGGTGGTAAATGTCAGACCCCAATAGTTCGATAAGTCGTGTCGATATGAGGTCTATAACAGTTTAAGAAACTACTGGTAACACTTACCAGTAAATCTCAGCAACCCTGGCCAGGGATTTCCGGTTTTAGCCAATCGAACACAGCGCAACATCAACTCCCTATACCGGGAGAGACGAATCCCCTCCTATCGCTCATTGCCTCCATGTGATTCGGGACTGTACCCAAAAACCACCGTTTTGCACGCCCTCTTGGACGTGGTAAGATGGAAATCAAAGCACAGTGGGAACCACACAAGACTCTATGACGATCTCGAGTCAACGGACTACTCTGTACCAGTGTCACCAGAGAACTGCCATCTGACGTAAGGTATAATACCATCTGGGAGTTCTCGGCGAGTCCGTCCAGTGTACCCAGTCTTCACTGAGCACCCGTATATCATCTCTGATGTCAAACACCAATGGATATGGGATCATCCATCGCCCATCTGTATGGGTCGAGAAGGTATACGCTAGTCTACTCTGGTATATCGATGCCCTGTCTCGATATACCCACGACTAGGGACATTGAAGGATGTACTTGTGGACTACTATGTCCCCACTAGTATGATCCGCATCATAGTCCAGGTAGTCAAGTACACATCCTAAGGGCTTTACCAACATGTAACAGAGAGACAATCAGTATACACGTTAAGCTAAAGAGTAACCAGATAGCATACTATCATGTCGAGCAAGAAAGTCCTCCCTATATATGTCCCAGCATCCACTACAATATACATCCTATGTATAGTAATGGCCTCTAGGGCATACATATAACTAACAATCTCCCACTTGCACTAGGGCCATCTGTAGTAGTGGTTGTAGTATCTCATACTCAACCATCCCATAAAAGTCTCTCTCTAGGAATAGGCCTTCGTGAGTGGATCCGCCGTGTTGTCCTCTGAGTCTACTCTCCTAACCTCGATCACCCTGGAGATCAACTATCTCCATGATCAGGTGATACTGCCTTAGAATATGTCTGGATCACTGATGGGACGGATGTTCCTTGGCATAAGCCACAACTCCATTGTCACACAATGGTAGGAACTAAGTTCATCTCATGAACTAATATACACCCAGACAGCCTCTTTGGTAGCATCTTAAGTAGCGACATATTCAGCCTTTAATCGTCTAGTATGCCACGGTATCTAGCTTGGAACTCTTCCAACATACCGTCCATTTACCAAGGGTAAAGACAATGCCTGTGAATGACATTCAGTCATCCTTATCACTCTGGAACCCTTCCAGTGATTCTCCCCAGGATCGGTTGATACCATCTCACTACAACTAGTGAGAATCCTAACATCCAATTAGATCTATCGCATAGATCCAAAATCCAGGATTTAGGAGGTATCACTTTGATCCTATTATGGAGAATTCTTGTGATAACCGGAGATTGACCGAGCGTAGCATAGGAAACTCCTTCCCTATCAAGAGTATGTCATCCACGTACTCTACGAGGATCGTCACTATACTCCCTACTACCTTTTTGTTTATACAAGGTTCATCTACCATTTTGATGATGTCAAACTCTTTGACTAATACATCAAAACAGATGTTCCAACTCCGCGATGCCTGCTTTATCTTATAAAGCATCTTGTACACGTTTCCGCTGCTCCCACTGTCTACAAAGCCCTCTGGCTGTGTACTTATAGACGTTCTCTTCTAAAACATCATTTAGAAAAGCAGTCATGGCACCCAACCGCCAGATATCGTAGTCATGGTACGTAGCCGTGGCAAGTAGGATCTGGTTGGACTTAAGCATAGCTACTTGAAAAGGTTTCATCATTATCCACGTCTGGTCGATGACGAAAAGCTTTAACAAGTCTAGCTTTGAAAGTCTCAACTTTTCCATCTACACCAAGTAATCTTCTCAAGATATACTTGCTCCTGATGGGGATTTAACCCTTCAGATATCGCAACCAAAGTCCATACTTTGTTGGTGTACATGGATTCCATCTCAGATTACTAAGCATCCAGCCAATCTTACAGAGTCTCACTCCTGATGGTCAGCTCGAAACTAGTTGGGTCATCATCTCATGATGCAATCCTCGCTCCCACTGTCATAGAGAAACCGAAATATCTCTCAGGCGGGTGAGGAACCTTACTAGATCGGCAGAGAGGCTGAGGTTCGTTGGTAACTATTGAATCCTTTGGTTCTGTCAAATCATCAGCTGCAGTTTTGTATAGCTGGAACCTTTCCAGTTCTACATAACAGATCTTGCCTCGAGCTTGTCCGGATTATGTTTTTAGACATAGGCCGGACAACCCCAAATCTTAACTAACTTAAGATATGGGCTCTTTCCTTTCCATATCACATATGAAGCGGTAGGCAACTGATTTGATTGGAACCCAATTCAATTGGTATGCAGCTTCTCAAGTGCATAACTCCCAAAAGGAAATAGGAAACACAGTAGTACTCATCATAGAGCACACCATATCATATAGGGTGCTATTGCTCCGCCCCGATATACCATCGTGCTATGGTGTATATGGAGGAGTAATGCTGAGAGAGAATCTCATTCTCCTTTAGAAAAGTCCAAGAATTTCGTGCTCAAGTATTCTCCTCCTTGATCTCATCATAGGACATAATACTTATACCCGTATTTTGGTTCTCTAATTCTAACTTATATTCTGTGAATATTTCAAAAGGTTCGGACTTGTGTTTCAATAGGAACATATGTCTGAATTTAAAGAGATCATCAGAGAATGTAATGAAGTACAAAGAACCGGTTTTGGCATATGTAGACAGGGGACCTTTCATACATCAACATGTATCATCCCAAGAGTTTACTAACTCTTTCTCTGTTTCCAATAAACAGAGCTGGTGTCATTATATCTTTGTGACATGACTGGCAAGTTTCACAAGATGTAAATTCAAACTGATTTAAATATGCATCTAAATGTAATTTCAGCTAGTCAGGTCGCATTGATATGACCTAGTCTACAATACGTTAAGAATGATTCGTTCATTTTTGAACTCTTCCTCTTTTGTGTGTTCAGTATACTAAAGAACTGTAGTTTGATTTAGAACATCAATGCTTTTAGATAACGTGCCTGAACCGATCAACTTTTGATATAGGAAATGTTCAAAACATTATCCAACAATACAAAATTTTATCACTTCTTTACTAATAAAGAGACTGATATGATTTTGTATATCAGGTTCGGTATCTAATAACATTCGTTCAGAATCAATGTATTTGGAATACAGGGTGACAGTGACCAACAGACTTGGCTGCAACACTTGCCCCGTTTTCTGCCTCATGAAACTTATCACCCGTTCTCAGTTTTTCTACCTTTCTGTAGCCCTATGTAACATATTACATATCTGGGATCCTGATCTGGTATCACATACCCAGGACGTAAAGGATACTGAGAAACAGTTCTCTGTAATGAACACACCCGAAGATGATGCATCAGCATGCACTCTCTTCGTTTGGGCGGCACGGGAATTCTGGTAATCCCCAATTTCCTGCTCTGCCTTATAACAATTATAAGTTGGAGCGGGACCAACGTTCCCCAGCTCTGTATAACAAGCGGGTTCGGTCAATACATCCGTATTATTATCTTGATTAAGGCGTGATATGGTCGCTACCTGGAGAGAGAGAGAAGAAAACACTCAGCGTGCGCTCTTGCAAGAATAGATTGGTTATTAT
Source organism: Agapanthus africanus (assembly GCA_030015575.1). Lineage (NCBI taxonomy): Eukaryota > Viridiplantae > Streptophyta > Magnoliopsida > Asparagales > Amaryllidaceae > Agapanthus > Agapanthus africanus. Next base: position 497,960,705 of record JASDDO010000001.1, on the reverse strand, counting down.
TTTATCTAATCAGGATGGCTCCCACTGCTTTTTATCAAATCTTCCTTCAAACCCTAAAAGGAAAGACTAGCCGGGATTAATTACACACTACAAGTTCACCAAACTTTCAGCCAGACCAGTGTCGGTACTTTGAGGGAGGTCCCCCGTGCTTTCGCACGAACCTAATTAATGTAAACCTCGTTTTCCCAGAGGCGTAACCTCGTTAACATCTTTCTAGACACCTACTTGATCGGCTAATTGTAATGTATAAAACTCTCCTAGGAGTAACACTTACTCGCAGCGGGTATCGGGATCCAACTATCTCATAGAAGGTATGCAATCTCATTGCAAATTTCAACACTTGAAATTCCCGATAATTTTGCCCCTAGCGTCCTATGACCTTGACGCAGGCCAACAAACCATAGTGCGCTAGTCAAGTTCAACCCGTCATTTCCTGATTGAATTAAACCCACCCGCACGACCCTTGACGCAGGCCAACAAAGTCGCACGACTACCCTAATCCAATCTGCATCATATGCATAAGCAGATAAATACTAGTTAGCTACCGCACACTACGCCTTGACGCAGGCCAGCAAACGTAGCACGAATACTAACTACCACTTATCTGAAATGACGGAGGGCTACGACAGGTTTTTCTGAAAACCTATTGCGTAATGAACTTGATATCGTTATAGAATCAAATGATTTTGAAATGGAGTGCTTTTGAGGCTTTTCCAGTTTTGCTAAAGGAGTCACTCCCGGTGAAGGGATCGTCGGTCCTTTCCTCGTCGACTGAGGTGCGGGATATATCATATATATCACTGTGCAAAGCAAAAACTCTTAAAAGCAATCAAAAGACAAACCGAGTGTGTAGCATCTGCCAGTTATAGCTAAAGGAGTCACTCCCGGTGAAGGGATCTCGGTCCTTTCCTCATCGAATAAGGTGCAGGATATATCTCATATACCGCTATGCAAAGCAAGAACTGTAGCTACCTGTTTTATTTTTTGAAATTCGATTCTACAACATCTTTAGGATTCTTTTACTTTCATTAATCACATTAATGAAGTCCCATCATTTAAGTACCTAAACATCACAGATAAATACGACGTACACTTATGCCATCTGCATTCGCCTCGATGTCCCCTCGTGCACTGTTAGGTTAGGTAACTAACGACAGAGCGGGGCAGGGCTAGCGCGGGTGTAAAACATAAGTAACGTCTATATAATATATCATATATACTATATACTGTATCTATCACAGAACATCACATGATCACATCACAGATATCGCACCAGAAGAAACATATGAAATATTGGATATACTAGGACGTCCGTGTTTTCAATACTAGCCAGTATAAAACACGGATTCCACGGTCACGATGAATAGCCAAACCCACACCCCTAGACCCCTACGAGAGCGGCAAGCAACCCTACCAATTCTAGAGTTAGGAGACCCGGACTTGACTCCTCGAGTTGGTCTCCCACTGGACTCCAGAACCCGGTTATTTGTGCCCTCCTCCTTGGGTCTATCCTAGTGCGGAAAAGAAAATAATATACAAACGATGACAACTTCCGCAACCTGGAAGTGCCCCAATAAAAGAATATTACATACAAGTTTTTACATGAATGAAAATGAAAAACACTCATCTCACATAAAAACCCCCGGCTATTCAAACACGACGATCCAATATAACATATCCAGCAACACATAACATCACATGTCATCAACGTAAGTAAATATGCGCATCCCAATTGTCGTTGACATATAGCAACGAAACCGGCGATATCACATATTACACTTACGGTCACAGAAAAGAAAATGTAAAACTACAACAGTTGGAATCCGAAACCACCTCAGACATCGCATGCCTGACCAAATGAATTACTTAGACATCACATGCCTAACAATTATAAACCCCGCATTTTAGTCTCAAAATCGAAAACACTTTTCAATACCAAGTCGGGTAATTCAACAAGATTCCCGACATCCTGATCGAATGCTCGTCGCAAACTTCAGTAGACGACTGCACCCCCGATACCGTCGACGAAGTGCACCAAGGCGGAACACCGCTACCGCGAGCACCCGGACGGATGCTTTCGGCGACGGGGTTCTCCTACAGTCACTTGGTCGGGGCTATGGAGTGAGGCTGTCCATTAAGTTTACCCGGCGAGTATCCGCGTACGCTACGTGATTGCGACGGACTTTTGATCACATCAAAATTCCGTGGCAACCGATCAAGTGAGACTAAACTGCTATGTTTATAACATTCATTCAGTTATCTCATAACTACTTGTGAATTCCAATTATTGTATCACATTCCAGATAAATAGAAAATGTTAAACTTTCCGATCGAACAGTCGAATACCCAAGTTTTCCCAAAACAGATCAACACATGAAACAAGTCTAAAAATATTCAGTTCGTGCCTCAGTACCAACGGTCCAGCCGTAGAAGGGTCAAGCCAACGTCTCACATGTGGCACGCCGTACTGCCCCAAACCCTAAGGTTCAAAGGGCAGTTCAAGACGGTCACATAATCGAGTTAAGGTTTGTTGTCTTCTAGAGGGTCCATCGCATTACTTGCACTACTTAGAACGTTTTTAAACCACGGAAAAATCCAACACTTGGAAATTTTCCGACAGGGGAAAAGGTGGGTATTTATATCCGGTCGAACTTTTTAACATATTCAAAAATTATCCGGAAAGACACATAGACAGAGTTTGACAATCCGATCGAATAAACGAATCCTCAAAACAACCCCAGAAAATTCAACTCTTGAATAATATTTTAAAAATACCCAGAGAACTCAGCACAGAATAAAGGAAGTTACTGTGCAAAATTGGGTGGGTGACGTCATCATACGGCCGCGGAACCGCCGCGGAAGCCAGGCTTCTGCCGCGGTTCCGCCGCACTTTGGAGGAATCATGGACACGTGTTGCACAGTAATTCTTAGGATTCCCTGCTGATTTTTCTGCATATTTTTAATTGACAAAAATCCACAAATTTGAAAAAAATCCAGAGAGCATTATCGGGTTAGGGTTTCAGGTTCGTTCGGGTTTCAAACTTCGTCTACGCATCGCCTAAGGCTCTAGCTAGGCTCTGATACCACTGTAGGGTTCCTAGGCACACTAGTGAGGTCTCACAAGGCATCAACCATGCCAATTTCAAAAATTAAGGGTGCCGAGAAACCCTAATACGGATCCTTAACTAGATATATATAGGCGAAACAATGAAACTAGTTTACAACTAAACTAAAAGAATGGAAATACAACCTTTGTAGATCCGTTTCTCCACCTCCATAGCTCCATGATGAAGTCCTCTCCGCTGTCCAAATCGAACCATGACTCTTGCATCGGCTTCATCGGAGAAAAAGCGGGCTAGGTCATCGACGACGATGCCGAAGATGATCTACGTCGAGGCATCACAAGATCAAGCTCCATCTTCACCAAGACATGAAAACTTGTGAAGGAAACACCCTATACTACTTGGTAAGAGGTAGAGGATGAAGAAATAGGAAGTGGGTTCACTTTAGAATTGGATTTCTCACTCATTTCATCAATTCACCATTGATGAAGTCAAGCTTTCTTCATTGAAGAAGATGAAGAAGAAGAAGAAAGAATATCACAAGTATTTTCAAAATAGAAAATAATATGAATACTTATCATATCCTAACCCTAGTTAAGTGTAGAGAATAGACCATGGTTTGTTTAAATGGTTAGGGTTAAGCATGAAGACAAAATGGTTACAAAGTCAAACCTTCATGAAGATTCAACTACAAACAAAGAAAGCCACCATTTTCTCTTTATTCTTTCCAAAATAAATAAATAAATAAATAAGAAAGAAAAGCAAAACCCTAATCATTAACTTAACCATGGTTTAATCTTTACACTTTAACATGTATCATCAAACATGATACAATCAAGTGCACAAAAGTATATCACATATACAACTTGTGAACTTCTAGTGAGAAAATCCATTTAAGTGAACCTATATTAGTTAATGTAAAGTGATATATCAAATATATAATTATACATTAAATCATTAAATCAACACTTGATTTAACGACCCGGTCATATCGCATATAACCGACTAATATCAACAGTAACAACTTATCGAATCAACACTTGATCCGATAACCCGGCTATAACGCATATAACTGATCAATGTTACATATCGCGAGAATCGAATACAGTATCACATACTGGTATCATTCTCGGTCCCGCACATATCTCATATGCGCTCCTATTTCGTTTCGCTTGAGCCAGGAAACCTCTGTGTAGGACTCTAAAGACTCGTCAATACGCCGGCAGCAGGTGATGATCATATCAAGCACCTACAAGCCGCAAGCGGTCTGCTAAACGTAACGGCCACCCGGGTATTGAGCGATCAGAAGATCGACGAGCAAGCCCGCTCACACTCCAGTGAATCCAACCAGTAACACTACCGTACAGTCCGGTCTGATCGTCTGATATGTCACATATCTCGCCTAGGGGTGGTAAACGTCAGACCCCAATAGTTTGATAAGTCGTGTCGATATGAGGTCTATAACAGTTTGAGAAACTACTGGTAACACTTACCAGTAAATCTCAGCAACCCTGGCCAGGGATTTCCGGTTATAGCCAATCGAACACAGCGCAACATCAACTCCCTATACCGGGAGAGACGAATCCCCTCCTATCGCTCATTGCCTCCATGTGATTCGGGACTGTACCCAAAAACCACCGTTTTGCACGCCCTCTTGGACGTGGTAAGATGGAAATCAAAGCACAGTGGGAACCACACAAGACTCTATGACGATCTCGGGTCAACAGACTACTCTGTACCAGTGTCACCAGAGAGCTGCCATCTGACGTAAGGTATAATACCATCTGGGAGTTCTCGGCGAGTCCGTCCAGTGTACCCAGTCTTCACTGAGCACCCGTATATCATCTCTGATGTCAAACACCAATGGATATGGGATCATCCATCGCCCATCTGTATGGGTCGAGAAGGTATACGCTAGTCTATTCAGGTATATCGATGCCCCGTCTCGATATACCCACGACTAGGGACATTGAAGGATGTACTTGTGGACTACCATGTCCCCACTAGTATGATCCGCATCATAGTCCAGGTAGTCAAGTACACATCCTAAGGGCTTTACCAACATGTAACAGAGAGACAATCAGTATACACGTTAAGGTAAAGAGTAACCAGATAGCATACTATCATGTCGAGCAACAAAGTCCTCCCTATATATGTCCCAGCATCGACTACAATATACATCCTATGTATAGTAATGGCCTCTAGGGCATACATATAACTAACAGATGCAGCCTTATTAGTCGAGGAGCGCCTAGCTGAGACTTCGATAGTTCTAGGTCCGAAGAGGGTTCGTATTGATACAGCAGCACAGAGACTTCCATTCGGACGCCGTGATAGACGTCGTACAGGTGGCAGAGATTCGGGGCGAGGTCAGATGTTTAGCTTTTATCCCCAAGAGGGTCAGCAGTTGTCGCGTGGATACTTTGGGTGTGGTAGTCCCCATCACCGCGTCAGAGATTGTACCGAGATACGCCGGAGGGAGCCAGTAGTAGCACATGTCACACTTCCACCTTCCTCACCCCAGAGGGCGTTGCCTATTGTACCTACTGTTGCTCCACGTCAGGCTCATTCACAGAGCGGCCGTGGTCGCGGAGGGTTTACTCATAGAGGTCGGGGTGGCCAAGGCAGAGGACAGCCAGCTGCCGGCAGAGTACAGCCAGTTGCTAGTAGGGGACCGCCAGTCGTAGGTGGAGGACAGGAACGGGTTTTCGCGTTGACGTATCAGGACGCGCAGGCATCCAATGCAGTGGTCTCAGGTACCCTATCAGTATGTTCTGTTGACGCACACATGTTGTTTGATCCCGAATCCACGCACTCGTACGTTTCCACACACTTCATGCCGAGTTTGGGTAAAGAGTCCGGTTTGCTTGATCAGCCGCTTGTTGTGACCACTCCTGTGGGAGAGTCATTTGTTGCTAAGCACATGTTCCGATCCTGTGTTGTCCATATTGGCATGAGAGAGTTGCCTGTCGACTTGATCTTTCTTGAGATGTTGGACTTCGACGTTCTCTTGGGCATGGATTGGTTAGCCACGTGCTATGCGTCTGTGGACTACCGCGAGAAGACAGTTAGATTTTGTTTTCCCGGCGAGTCGGCTTTTGTTGTGCAGGGGGACTGTTGTGCCGCCCCTCACAGTTTGCTTTCTTCTCTTCGCGCTGGACAGCTGTTGAGGAAGGGATGTTAGGGATTTATAGCCTATGTTTGTGATCCTAAAGGTACAGATGTTCCGTTGGACCAGGTTCCGATTGTTCGTGAGTTCCCTGATGTTTTCCCTGACGAGCTTCCTGGGCTACCGCCTGAGTGCGATATTGCTTTCTGTATTGACTTGATTCCCGGCACGGGGCCTATTTCTATACCGCCATATCGGATGGCCCCGGCGGAGCTTAGTGAGTTGAAGGGTCAGTTGCAAGATTTGCTGGATAAGGGACTTATTCGACCCAGCGTGTCTCCTTGGGGTGCTCCGGTCCTGTTTGTCAAGAAGAAGGACGGCAGTTTGCGTCTGTATATCGACTACCGCCAGCTGAACAGGGTTACCGTGCAGAACAGATATCCATTGCCACACATCGACGATTTGTTCGGCAAGCTTCAGAGGGCAGGATATTTTTCGAGGATCGACTTGCGATCAGGATACCATCAGCTGCGGGTTCGATAGGAGGATATACCGAGGACAGCTTTCCGCACGCGTTACGGCCATTATGAGTTTTTGGTGATGTCGTTCGGACTCACCAATGCCTCAGCAGCATTCATGGACTTGATGAACCGTATTTTCCGGCCGTATCTTGATTTGTTCATCATCGTATTCATTGACGATATTTTGGTGTATTCCCGGAGCCGAGAGGAGCACGAGCCGCACCTGCGGATCACACTGCAGACTTTGAGGGAACACCAGCTTTTTGCAAAATTCTCCAAGTGCGCATTCTGGCATGACAGCGTAGACTTCTTCGGTCACGTAATTACACGAGAGGGTATATGTGTGGACCTGAAGAAGATCGAAGCCGTTCAGCGTTGGCCCAGACCCGCATTTGTTACGGAGATCCACAGCTTTCTAGGATTGGCCGGTTACTACAGGCGATTTATAAAGGATTTCTCCTATATTGCTGCACCTTTGACCGGATTGACCCGGAAGGGAGTTCCTTTCGATTGGACGGAGGAGTGCGAGCATAGCTTTCAGTAGCTACAGACTTGTTTGACTACGGCGCCGGTGTTATCATTGCCTTCAGGATCGAGCGGATTTGTGGTCTATTGTGACGCTTCTCGAGTGGGGCTAGGGTGCGTATTGATGCAGTATGACAGGGTGATCGCGTATGCTTCACGGCAGTTGAAGAAACATGAACAGAACTACCCCACTCATGATTTGGAGATGGCTGCAGTGGTCTTTGCACTCAAGATCTGGCGACATTACCTATACGGCGAGTCGTGGCAGATATTCATAGATCACAAGAGCTTAAAGTATATATTTCAACAGCGAGACCTGAATCTTAGACAGCGCTGTTGGATGGAACTAGTAAAGGACTACGATTGTGAGATCTTGTATCACCCGGGCAAGGCGAATGTAGTAGCGGATGCTTTGAGCAGGAGGCCCGGGGGTAGTCTATCTTGTTTGAGCGCAGTGCAGAGGCAGACGTCGGCAGATTGGCAGATTTTATGCGACAGCCAAGTGCAGTTTGAGTTCACGCCATTCGGGGGACAGCTTGCGCATGTTCGTGCATGCCCACAGTTGCTTGACCGCATACATGAGGCACAGTACAGTGATGATCGTTGTTCAGAGATCATGGCACAGATTGGACAGGGCAAATTTTCCGAGTTCGTGATCGATGATCAGGGGATACTGCGATTTGGGACTAGACTGTGCGTACCAGATGCTGAGGGACTGCGACGTGAGATTCTTGAGGAGGCACATCGATCGGTGTATAGTGTTCATCCGGGTTCCACCAAGATGTACCATGATTTGAGAGATGTTTACTGGTGGGACGGAATGAAGAGGGACATCACAGACTTCGTATCGAGATGCTTGACTTGTCAGCAACTCAAGGCCGAGCATCAGAGGCCCGCGGGAGAGCTACAGCCGTTACCCATTCCGGAGTGGAAATGGGAACAGATTTCGATGGACTTCATTGTGGGTCTACCCAGAACTAGGCGAGGGTATGACTCCATTTGGGTGATCGCGGATCGATTGACGAAAGCGGCTCACTTCCTACCGGTAAAGACGACTTTCGGATTTGCTCAGTACGCCCAGATATACATCGACAAGATTGTATGACTGCATGGAGTCCCGATATGTATCGTGTCCAACCGAGGCACCCATTTTACCAGCCGATTATGGCAGAGGCTTCACGAGGCTTTAGGCACCCGCTTGAGTTTCAGCACAGCATTTCATCCGCAGACCGACGGCCAGTCAGAGCGGACTATTCAGACTCTTGAGGACATGCTCCGAGCGTGCGTTTTAGACTTTGGTGGTAGCTGAGATCATCATTTACCCTTGGTGGAGTTCTCCTACAACAATAGTTTCCAGGATACTATTCAGATGGCACCTTTCGAGGCCTTGTATGGGAGGAGATGTAGATCGCCCATCTGTTGGACAGAGCTCAGTGAGAGCAGTATTTTGGAGCCGCAGATCGTACAGGAGATGATCGAGAAGATACAGCTGATTCGAGACAGGATGAGGACAGCTCAGAGCAGGCAGAAATCGTATGCTGACGGACGCCGCCGTAGATTAGAGTTCGCAGTTGGCGATCATATTTTTTCTGAGGGTCTCTCCGATGAAGGGAGTGATGAGGTTTGGACGGAAGGGGAAGCTTAGCCCCAGATTCATAGGTCCCTTCGAGATCCTCGAGCGTGTGGGCGCAGTAGCATGTCATTTGGCTCTTCCACCCGACTTCCCAGATGTTCACCCCGTATTCCACATGGAGATGCTTCGAAGATACCTACATGACCCTTCACACATGATTTAGCATCAGACCGTTCAGCTCGAGCGCGATCTTTCGTTCACCGAGCAGCCAGTCGTGATATTGGACCGGCAGGTGAAGAAACTTCGATCGAAGATCTTGCCGTCTGTGAAGGTGCTTTGGCGTAGCCCAAATGGTGAAGAGATCACTTGGGAGGCCGAGGGCGAGATGCGGAAGAAGTTCCCTCATCTCTTCGAAGGTATGCGTAGCTTTATATTTTTAAATTCGGGGACGAATTTCTTTAAGGGGGAAGATTGTAACACCTTAGGATGTGATTAGTGGCTAATTATACTCTAAAGTATGGTTTTTAATAAAAAGTTCACCAAAACGATTTTTCAAATAATTTATCAAATTTAATGAATATTTTATCAGAATTTTTCTAAGCTTGCACACATATGTGCATGTAAACTATAAAATGGGGTTAGACCATGATTAGCAACCATAGTGGGTTAAACCATTTTCCAAAGGTGTATTTGGATTTTAAATAAGTGTTTGGTTAATTTTTTTTTAAATGGAAATGATTTGAATTGTTGTGGTTGACTTGGAGAGGGAGAGAGAGAGAGAGAGGATGGGCATCATGGCATGAGCCCATGCTTGCATTAAATGAGAGAGAGAGGGGTTGACTCTTGTGCTCTCATTTCATTTGCCACTCATTTCTCACAACTCTCTCACTCATACACACACACACACTCAAATCAGCAGCAACAATAGCAGAAGAAGCAGCAGCAGCTCCAGCAGCGTCAACAGCAGCACCAGCATCAGCAGAAGCTCCAGCAGCATCAGCAGCAGCTCCAGCAGCAGCACAGCAGCAGTAGCAGGCAGCAGCAGCTCTTTCCCTTCTTCTCCTCCTCCCTCTTCCTGCATCGTAGGGTCAAGTGAGGTATATCTTCTGAGCCCAACTTCATTTTTTCTAAACTTGTGTGTTAATTAGCTTCGATTAGTGTAAAAGTGAGATTTAGTGCTAGAAATGGTGTTTAGTGTGGACTTTTGGTTAAGAGATGATTTTGGTGGTTAGATTAACTTAATTGAGTGTTGTTAGGCCCACATAAACTCAGCTTAACCCCATATTTCACTAAAATACCATAGGGTTTCATTTAGTGCAAAACTTAACGTTTAAAGCAAAACTTGGCCTTTCTATGATCTGCTGTAGACCCGTATGCTTCAGAGAAAAACTGAGATAACTGGAGCATACTTAATAGATGTTGATCGCGTACCCAGAGGACGAGACCCCCTACCCTTGTTCTGGCCGCCAGTTTATTCGTTCTGGCCTCAAATTGCGGCCAGATAGGGGACTTGGGTGCTGGGGTTTTGGCTAGGGGAGTCTGCTATATATTCTAGTAGTTTGGTGTGTGCAACTTTTTCCTTTTGTGTCCAAGTCAAAATCTGGAACCATATATCGTTTTTCCAATACGTTTTGTTTGCGCGACACGTGTGATATGTGAGTGGGTTCTGTGGTTGCTGCGTATCGCGACGTGTCGGGGTAGTTTAAGACACGTATACACACATTTTAGCGTATCGGACACACGCGCGTTTAGTTCGTGACGCGAGTTTCTCGTTTGATTTCGGTATCGTGTTTTTGCGAGATATTTGCTTATGTGGATTCTCTATGTGAATTGTAGGTTGGCAGGCGGGGACGTCGGACGCCGCAAAGAAAGGAAAGCAGGTGGTTCAGGTGAGTAAATTTAACATTTACGTGGAAATCGCCCGTATGGCGTTAAGCGTCAGGGCGTGATAGGATATTTAGTCGTAGATGTTTATACATATTCATACTTACGCACATGCACACTGTATATTCATACCAGTGCACACATATATTGATATCTTCATACTTGCGCACATGCACACTATATACTCATACCAGTGCACACATATATTGATATCTTCATACTTGCGCACATGCACACTGTATTTTCATAGTGGTGCTATACTCATATTCGCGTATATATCCATTTGCACATCCATACCTACATACATATATATATATTACATACATGGATGATAATTACTTGATTTCAAGAAAATAGGGACCGCATGAGATATTTTCAAAACTGGATTCTTTTTAAAAGTGCGGTTTTCCCTTTTTACTCTTAGTGTCATACGACACATTGCATGGATTTACGCATTGAGTTTGGATTTATGGGATTTCTGGATTTAAGAACCATGGTATTATTTTAAGAAAATAGGCATTGTTTAAAAAACCCGGTTTCACTTGATATGATATTTCAGTGCGTCCACCATGAATTTTCTCGGTTCCAGAGAGCTTATGTGAGTATATCCGATTCGAGGAGTGGTAGGCACTGATTGTGGGTACATGGTGGACCCGGTATGGTACCCCGGGGCAAGAAGATTCGTATTGTTAGACGGTGAGCCCGGCTGAGGGACTACTACCTACCGGTGATTGGTTGAGCCTGACGGTCATCCGGAGGATACTGACCAGAGCTAAGAGATGGATACGGGTTGACCCGTACTGCCGGGGCCGAGGGCCGATTCCGCAGACGGAGCCCGTGGGCCGATCCGGACTGACGGAGCCCGATACTTGAGGATTTGCATGTCGATGCTGGACATGGTTATTTTATGATATTTCGAGTGCCGATTTTGGGCATTCACGATTCTATGAGATTTACAGGATTTGAGGGCCGATGAGAGTGACGGCGTCTGAGTTTACTGGGATTTGGGTGTATTGATGGACACCGGTTATTTTTCCACATTGACATTCCGTGTAGATGTTATTTATTCCCATGCTCAACATTCAATGTTATACATATCATCCTGTATCTGTAGTACCTGATAGAGTACACTTGCTATGCACGATTATTGCATACCCTGCACATCATATAGAGATGTTATTATATCGTACTTGTTGCATGATTATTGCTCATCTAGCTCATCATATAGATGTTATCTGTTGGCATAGGTTAGAGTATCGCAGCACGTGCATACTCGCGATTATCTTTATATGTTATCTACTATTCACGAGTTGGCAACTCACCCCCGTTGTGCCACAGTGTTTGCAGGTTTCCCCTCAGAGTAGTCGCGGCAGGCTGCTTTCTTGCATCTTTTGATACAGGTACTACTGCAGTTGGCGCGTGAGCCCTTTGCTGATAGGTGGGTTTTTGTGCGGTATCTGTTTATTTTCCAGTTGTATACACTGTTGTATCTAGTACTCTCCATCTACTACCTATGCATTGACTTAGAAACCAGTTATGAGGACGATATATATTATTTTATACTCTGGTGTCGAGCTCGTTGTGAGCCGACTTTATTTATGCGGCTTTATCTTTCATGATATTTATTTTCACTTATACTGCTCATTTCTTCGCTTCGGCGTCGTATATTATCATTGTGGTGATTGTTTCCGCCGTTGGGTGTGATTGCTTCCGTTTGGGATACTTTATTCTTATTGTATATCATTTTACTCATATATTATCTTGTACCCGATTTCGGGGCTAGTTTTTATAAAGGAAATGCTGCCAAAATTTTTAAGATAATAACTTGAACTTTAAAGAATTTTACTAAATTACTTAAGATTTTCTAAACGTTTTAAAAAATATTTCTATTAAATGTTTTAACACTGAATACTTTTAATGGTTTTGATTTCTGGGTTTCAGCTTACTTAGTCGCGTTACGCCTATAGACGTTACGTGGTTAAGTGCTGGTCACGGGTCGAACTTTGGGTCGTGACATGTGCAATTTGTGCTTCCAACGATTTTATACTCTCTCTGTGGGAGGCGGAGTTCAGCATTAATATTTGGATAGAAGCCTTTAATTCAGCCGATGTTTGCATGGAAAATTTAATAAACAGATCGAGTGAATATGAGTTTTCGGTACCGGCCGTTTGGAAAGAATTATTATAGGGTGCAGAATTGTTGGCCGGATTTTGAAAAGTTTCTGGTTGGAAGGGGTGCTGACTCTGTGGTGGTTGCTGTGGAGGAACCCATTGATAGTTATTTTAGTTTGGAACTGTCTTTTGAGTTTGGTGTTGGTTCCAAGCATAATTAGGGTGATTTTTCCAACCTTGATTATATGTGGAAGAATAAGGATCGTTTCTAGGTTGTTGCTGAAATACAGCATTAGTGTGTTCTTGACCTTGAAACAAAGAATTCAAAGGACATTCTTTTGTTAAATGTGATAGATCAGAACAACATCCACACACGGTTTTAGGGAGCGTTATCTGGTTTAGGGAGGCTGAAGAGACTTTGTTTTCTATAGCATCGAGTTTCCTTTTTATCGCGGCCATTTCGGCTTTCATTGCGATGGAAATATCGAGCTGATAGATACCTCCCCTATATGATGGGTGACTAATGCTTTCCCATTGTAAAGTGTTTTCGGCAAGATCTTCCAGGTATTTCCAAGCTTCACTATCATCTTTAGACAGGAATTGACATTGACACATGGTTTCAAGCATCTGTTTTGTTGCTGGATCAATACCCTCATATATAATTCGACACAGATCCCATCTATTGATTCCGTGATGAGGGCATTGTAAAAGAAGATCCTTGAACCGTTCAAAACATTTTCAAAATGGTTCATTGGGAAGCTGGGTAAACTGGTTGGTTTCACTTGGAACGCGGGCGGTCTTATGATTGAGATAAAATTTCTTAAGGAATATTACAACAAATTCATCCCATTTGGCAATAGAGTGTGCGGTTGTGTTATAAAGCCATTTTTCGGCTAGATCGCACAAAGTAAATGGGAGAAGACGTAAACGCACAGCATCCATAGTAAGTTGTGACGTGCCAATCATTGCACATACGTTTTCGAATTTGTTTATAAAAATGTATGCGTCTTCGGACTCAAGCCCGTGAAATTTGGGCAACAGTTTGATAAATTGTGGTTTGATTTGAAAATTATCCCCATTGGTTGGTGGAATTGAAAGACAAGTAAGAAGAGGACCACGTAGAGGGTAGCATCTCTCTTGGAGAGATATACGCGGTAAATTCTGCGCACCTGCGGGTGGTGGCAGAGTGGTGTTATTAAAAGTTGATGGAGAACCGTCCATCTCGGTGGATGTTGTTTGTAGTGAGGAAAAATAAGATGAAGAAATACTGACTTCAGAGTCGATAGAAGAAACGCGGACAAGACGGGCACTAGAATCCCGTGTCCAGCCGAGCATGCATTAAGCGGGTTTAGCGCAAGTAGCAGCGTACGTGTAAATTAAGAGAAGGTTTGGTTTATTTTTGGTTTGTTTTGAAAAAGACGGATTTAGACAAATTACAAAAAATGCACAATCAAGCCTAGATCTAAGGTCACCTAGGTCAAGTCACTAGACCGCTCCTAAACTTACAGGAGACAAATCGCAGGATAAATTCTCTACTACCTCTTTATCCCTCTTGTGGCTATGTAAGTGCCAGGTAAGTGGGAGGTATCTGCTATGTAAATAGCGGGCCTAATTAAGTAACCACTTGGCTTAGACACGCTTTCCTAGACATCACAGAAGAAATGCAGATAAGCAGTAGATTACGTATGACCTCCTCTGTCCTAATTGAGCGCGACGGTCTTTAGAGTCTTGTCTGGATATTTTTTAATTAATGAAGGGTGATGCGAATGCTAGTTTTGTGATTTTTGGGGCTTAGGAAGGGTAACGAACTCCCCACCTAATTTGAATTTGGTCTTTTCCCCTTAATTTCCGGATAAAAATATGCAAAAACACCCAATATCAAAACACGCAAGAAGAAATTTTTTTAAGTGGCAAATTTTTGCAAAGAATTCTGCAGAAAAGTTGTTATTGGACAAGATCAGAAGAGATCGAAGAAAGAATAGAATATACCAGAGAAAAGTGGAGTCTCAATACCCCAATACCACCATGGTTCCGCGGCCAATACAAGCTTATTGCCGCGGTTCCACGGTTAATTTGAACGATCGTTGAAACAAAATTTTTACCGGTGCTCCCCTTGGTCCTCTGGTCCTGTTTAACGCTTCAGAATATTTATCTTTCTGCTCCAATGATTCTAGATTCCCTCGCAAACATTCAAACACTAATCGTTAACCACACGATGCGATTTTGATTTAAATTTTGATGGAATAATAATATTTCAACTCAAATAGCAAGAAAGAACAAATTACGCACGCATCCCCGGCAACGGCGGCATTTGATTTGGTCTAATTTTTGCTTCTTTGTTTTTAAAGAAAAGATGTAGTAGTAAAGAAGTGATGTAATGTTTTAGTCGTAATAATAACCACAATCAATAACGGTGTCGCGTGTAGCGAGCGTTAGTGAGTACGGGCCGTCCTCTGGGATTTGTGGAACTTGTAAATTCTTGCTTTAGTTGAGTCGAAAGAACTAGTAAATAAAATCAACAATTTATTTTAAGATTTGGTTGAAGTAATCATTTCAAGAAGTTTAAGAAATAGTTTTCAAGGAAAAAAATTCAAGAAAATGCTCAAGATTTAGTTATCAAGAAAATTGAAGAAGGCTTGTAGGATTCGAACGAAATTAATAGCTATGGATGATGATTCAAGATGATTCATCTTATCTATTGGTAGAATTACTACTAGATCGATGCCTATTAATGAGAATTAGGGATTCTTTGAAGAAACTAGGGTTTCTCCTTCATTGCACCTTGTCCTTTCATTAATTGTCATTCATATCTAGTCTTTAACAAGAAGGCTCATCAATCTAATCCCCAAATTGTGATGAAATTCTCAATAAATTGATCTCACTCACAATTTGGACATTAATGGATATTTTTGCTAAAATTTATAATCTCCATAATAATTAAGATGAATATAGAATTCTCTCACCATTCTACCAAATTCCTTCAAATCCTTAACAAGCGGAGATTTACTCATACATTATGAAAATAGAAGAATCAACAAATAGAGATTTCATAATATGAAAATTTAAAGAAAGCAAGATTAAAAGTAATGATCATATTTATTATTCAACTTCAAATTACAACTTGTTCAATCCGAGATTACAAGAAAATTCGCTCTCGATCACTCCCTTGAAGAGGTAATTTCTCCGTCGATCTTCACTTTGCTCGATCACCGTGAGGATTGGTTCTATCAAGGATCACGTGCTCGTTGATGATGATCGGCTTCGCGTAAAGGATCTTGAATGATCTCGAATTTTTCATGATTCTTGATCTTGGATCTTGATTTGGAATTGGATCTTGATTTAGAATTGGATCTTGATTTGGTTTTTGGATCAAAAGTGTCCAACCTCTCAACTCAAGGCTTGGGTCCTTTTTATAGCCCTTAATCAAGCTTCCCTCATAAACTAGCTTGTTATAGAGAGGCTTCTAGAATAAGTTAGGTAGTTATGAAGCTTGATCAACAAGGTAGGTTATTGTAGAGAAGTTTCCAGAACAAGGTTGTTACAACGAAGCGTTTCCAAGAAGCTAGGACGTTGCAATGAAGTTTCCAGAGAGTTCCCGACTTCAAAGCCCCCAACTCGGCCGCGGATCCGCAGCAACTCGGCCTGACTCGGCCTTGGTTCCGCGGTCGATTGGTAAGTTTGTTGCTTCAAAATTCTTGAGTCTTCTAATATTGGTCTCTGGGTTTATATGTGATATCTAGAATTTTCTTATCTCTACCGAATCTCTGTCAGAATTTAATTCTTTGATTTCCTGTATTTTATCGGTGAATTTCTGATTCCGATATCTGATCTGGCCTAATTTCTGCACAAGATCTCAATGAAGAATGTTAGAGATATACAATATTATGCGTGAAATAATAAACATACAATTTCCTTCAAAAGTGTTGATTATAATGTATAACACATGATAATTGATATTTTTCATAAGAGCTTGTAATATGTTTTATATTTATATTAAATATCCTTAGAAGATTAGAATAGTGAGAAAATTGTTATGTTAAAAATTACAATAATTTCGACTGAACAATCTCGCAATAAGAACGTCAAGTCCGTTGTTCGAAGAGTAAGTTGACAAGATAATAAGAGAAGCTGGTCAAAAGGTTCGGGATGATCACAACAGCGAAATGGTTATTTATGAAAAGGCCAGGAAGTAGTATCTCAATCAGTAGTCTGTGGAAAGAGAAAATTACGATGCCCTTCACCCTCCGCTCGCTATATGTTCTCGTGACAAGAGAAAAGCCCAAAACAGGGGCAAAAACAAGGTGAAGAACGAGAATGATGTTTGGAAATAGCGAAGCGGATCCATGAAGTCACGCAATCAAGAAAAAGTCAGCTGAAATCCGTCTTTTATGAAGTAGATGGGTCGGGAGTACTCTTTCTCTCAAGACAAGAAAAGGAAAATATTCAACCTTGTCATGAATCTGTTCACCGCCGAAAGACGTGACCGGGACGTTAGGACGTCTGGCCTGAATTTAGGGGGAGGGGGCAGATGCTATTTGGATTTATCCGTCCACCTCTCCGAAGATGCCGAGTTGATTTATGGCACCGTATATTGGAGGTTTGGATGGATGCGGCCATTGTAGTAGACTTCGTCAGATTCCCCCTCGTTTGCGAGGGTTTTTTATTTATTACGGGGACGCTCTTCCCTACAGGCACAAGCCCCTACAGTTAGTTACGTTACCGCATCATGATAACCACTTTCTCCTGCTCCGGAAGTTCACTTCGTGTCGTGTGTGTTTTTGTTTGTTTGGGTTTCCCGTGGATTTTATATGGAGACTAATTTATGTTGTCGCCCGTAGGACACGGATTAGTCTAAATCCGTATATTTTAGATTTGGTTTTGGGTTGATTTAAGAATCGTTAATCTGGTTGTAGATTAAGTTCAACTAAAACATATGAGCATTTGGAGCTCGACTGGTTTTTGTTAAGGATACGTTAGTCCAATTTGAGACTAAGATCTACTTCACAAGGTCTTAGGATCATTTTTTTTCTTCAGATCCAACAAGAGAGCATTTGGGCTCTGTTATCTTAGTTTAGGGACATTTCGGTCCATTATCGCCATTTTTGGGGGCGAAGTTCTAGTTTGAGAACATCTCGGTCTGTTGATCACCATTTTGGAGGTGGGATTTTAGTTTAAGAACGTCTCGGTCCGTTGATCACCATTTTGGAGGTGAGATTTTAGTTTAGTTTAAGGACGTCTCGGTCCGTTGATCGCCATTTTGGAGGTGAAATTTTAGTCTAAGGACGTCTAAGTCTGTTGATCACCATTTTAGAGGTGAGATTTTAGTTTAAGCACGTCTCGGTCCGTTGATCACCATTTTGGAGGTCATATTTTAGTTTAAGGACGTCTCGGTCCGTTGATCACCATCTTGCGTGCACGTGTATTTGTTACGTGACGGGATGAACGACGATGATTTGGGATGCACTCAGTTTGGGGTGCGGTTTGATTTGAGATGTGCACGTCAGTTTAGAAGTGCACCAAAGAATTGTTGGTTGTCGGGACCCGCCACCTCTCTAAAGACGTTGAGGAATTACAACGACATATATCAGAGGAGTGGAGAGATGTACCCTTAAACCAAATCCCATATTTGAGGGCAAAGATGGTGCTGCTGCAGACCAGAAATGTTAGCCATGTTTGAGACTAAGATTTTCTAGGGAGAATGTGGGCCGAGTATCGTTTTGGATATCATCAGTTGGAAGATCAATAGTCATATTTGGGACTAAGATCAGTTTAGGAAAACATGAGCATAGAGGCTCGATCGATTTGGAGATCAAAGAAGTTTTGACCTTGGGAAGACTTAGCCAATTTGTGACTAGGTTCGGGTCTCCATATTTACCCTTGTAGTGCTAAGCACTGGTAAATGTAGTACTTATGTGTATCCCGCCTGAAGCATTGGACCAGTGTTAAACACTGAACTTTGGAGGTGCTCACGTGTGAATCACGTGAGGCGTCCTAAAGTGGGCACTGTTCTTTGGGTTTTATTCCCCTTTTTACATATAAGTGCTAAGCACTTGGTTCTTGTGGCGCTCACATGTGAACACGTGAGGCGTCCCAAAGTTGGGTATTGCCTTTTGGGTTTTATCCCCTCCTTTTTTATATAAGTGCTAAGCACTTGATTGGAGATCGCATCCAAAACACGTGATTGCCTTAGGAGGCACTCCTTGTTCTTCTTTTAAGCGCTCGCATGGGAAACACGTGCGGTCCTCGTTATAGTGTTTAAACGCTAATGAATCATCAGTCTTTCCTTCTGGGTGTTTGGAGATTTTGATCTCATGTTAATAACCTTAGGATTTGGAGGATCTCACGTCTCTTGTTTTGTAAGAATTAAATTCTTTTTATAGGGTTAAACCCTAGTTTTCAGAGGAATTAAATTTCCACGTGTTTTGTAAGAATCAAATTCTTTGGCCTCAATTGTTTCCCCTAGTTTTTTTGATCTGCATAATAGAATCTCCCGATGAGAATTAAATTCTCAACTTGTGGGGAGATCTAATTCTGCAGATCTCAACCAGAGGAAGAACTAAGTTCCTGCATTAAGGGTTAAACCCTTAAAGAGGCAAATGAAAAGTGTTTTCCTTTTACCTAATGTTTCAAGGAAGCAAGTCTTTCTTTTGAGAATTAAATTCTCCTGTTCCTCCAAAGCTCACTATATATTCTTGTTTTTTAAGCCACTGGGGAGTTCTCTCTCTCTCTCTGCATCATTCTTCTTATGTCCCCTCATCTTTTTTCTCTTTTGAAACTTAAAGTCTCGGGTTTCTTATATAGTGGAAAGAAGTTTGTTTAATTATGAGAAAATCTCCCATTGAGAGATCCTAATTGATTTAATTGGTCTCAAAATTGATTTGGGAAATTTTATCCACCGCTAGATCTTGGATCCAAGGACTTATGTTTTATAGAAGATATTGTTCTTGTTTTTAACATGATTGGGGATATTCTCCCATATATAGAATAAAATTCTATCGAGCGGTGATATTTTAATCACTATTGGATTTTTAATCCAATGGTGTGTAATTTAACAGAGTATAATCTTTC
Source organism: Agapanthus africanus (assembly GCA_030015575.1). Classification (NCBI taxonomy): domain Eukaryota; kingdom Viridiplantae; phylum Streptophyta; class Magnoliopsida; order Asparagales; family Amaryllidaceae; genus Agapanthus; species Agapanthus africanus. The sequence continues at coordinate 497,940,852 of JASDDO010000001.1, read as the reverse complement.
TCTGTTTATAAAGATATAGAAAATAGTTTGGATCTATAATCCATTAACTCTCTGTCTAACAGAAAATATTCTTCCCAATAGAATTTAATTCTATATTTAATCACCGTTGGATCCTTGATCTCATGGTTCATTAAGTAGAATTTAATTCTATGTAAGGAGGTGTCCTCACGTGTTTAGGATGTGAGGCTTTGTTTTAGCATATCCGTAGTTTAATTGCAGCGCCTATATGCTTTGCATATAGGCGCTCACGTGTTTAACACGTGAGGTTTTGTTTAGCCTATCTATAGTTTAATTGCAGCACCTATATGCTTTGTATATAGGCTCTCACGTGTTTAACACGTGAGGCTTTGTTTAACCTATCTGTTATTTGATTGCAGTGCCTATATGCTTTGCCTATAGGCGCTCACGTGTTTAACACGTGAGGTTTTGTTTAGGCTATCTGTAGTTTAATTGCAGCGCCTATTTATAAGCGCTCACGTGTTTAAAACGTGAGGCTTTGTTTAGTCAATCTGTAGTTTGATTGCATCGCCTATATACTTTGCATATAGGCGCTCACGTGTTTAACACGTGGGGCTTATTTAGGGAGAAGCTTCCCCCTTTCTTTCTCTCATCTTCTTTTCTTCTTCTTTTTTTATAAGGAAATAAATGCCCCCACAGCGTTGCTCTCATGTGACTTACACATGAGTGCAACGCTGTCCACTTTTACAGCCGTTGGATTGCTTAGGGGAACGGGAAGATGAACCGCTCTCCATCACGTCTTATAAATAAGGGCTTAGCCCTTGAGATAGCCACTTTTCCTTCGTCTTCTTCCCTAGTCTTTTTCTTGAGAATTTAATTCTCTTCTCAGAGCTCAGTTCTCTGCCCGTTGAAATTTCAGAGTTAAACTCTGTTAAAAAAAACTCTTTTGAGTAAAGATCTTGAACTACATTTATCTTTTAGGAACAAGAAACCCCTTTTTCTAATTTTTTTCTGGATTTTAAATCTATCGCAAGAGCTTTGTTCTCTTCTGGAACCGATCTCTTAGAGATCCAAAAAGGCATAATCTTTGAGTAGAAAACCCCAATGTCTTCAATGATCGGGCATTTCTCCCCTGATCTTTGAGGATATATGGAATTTTGATTCCATTTTTTCGTTTCCCATCATAGGGGTTTCTGGAATTAATTCCATTACTTAAAAGGAATTTAATTCCTCATCAAAGAGCTTAGCTCTGTAAGATCAAGAAGGCCTTTTAGGAATTGTATTCCCTGGTGTTCTCGAGTAGATTTTCATTATAGGGTTTTACCCTTATTTCCACAAATTTGAACTTGTTGGGTATTTTAACTGAACTCATTTTTCGTTGAGGATGCACAGAGTTTGTTTAAACTCCAGTGTCTATTTAATGAGAATCTTTTTTGATTTTCATATTGATTATCTTGTCTCGTCATTGGTGAGCCGTCATATTGATTTTGTGGGGTCCATTAGTTTTGCAGCCAATGGTCCCGTGAAACAAACATCATGTGTTTTTTTTAAATTTAATTTTATATTATTTTTTATTATTATATATATTTTTTAAAATGGCTTTTTTTCTTTCCCCTCTTATTTCAGGAACGATGGCCTCACTTCTTGACTTCCCTTACACTCGCTTAGAAGCCGCTTTTCCGCAGTCGCCATCAGACGAGGAAGTTATGGCGATGATTATGGCACATGACAAGGACCGTACGAGTCTTCTCTTATGGGGGGTTTAGTACGGCCACATCATTAGGGGCCGCCATAGCTTTACCTGTGAAGTGTCAACAGAACCTATCCGTCCAATCTCATTGATGGAACGCCCATGGACTGCTTATGCAGTGGAGGCGACTAATTGGACTCCCACGGGCTGGCTCGAGCCGTCAACGACCGGGATACCCAACTAGACCCCGTTAGCTATTGATATTTTGGGGCGCCGCATATGTCAGGGTGAAGCTCGACCCTGGGGGAAGGTGTATAAGGTATGCATTACCCCGCGCCATCCAGTGGGCTATCTTTCTTGGGCTCGATACATTCTCTCCGCCCAACGCGCACGGCTGCAGAGGGTTGGGTTGTACCAAGCAGTATATGCATCGTTATTCTGTTATCACTCCCTTCACGTCTGGTGGGTCAAGGCTTTCTTGAACCAATGGAATCTTCTTACAAACACATTCTTTCTTGGGGATCGCGATGTCTCGATCTCACGGGAGGAGTTTCGTGAAATTTCAGGATTGCCGATCAGGGGAGAGCAATATGAAGAGTTACTGCCTCCTGATGAGTACATCTTTGCTATAGAGCCTGCAATGCTTGATTATCTAACGACTGAGAATGCCGTTCACCATAAGTTCCCGAGTATAATCAAGGCCCTTGGTATTTTTGAAAAGCTGTTTGTGACATCGGAAGGGCAAGGTGTCACCTTTGACGCTTTCATTGCCTGCTTTCTCCGCGAGGATGTCTTATCCAAGAAGGCTCCAAAATTCACGAAAATTGAAGATTCTTTTGGGTTCGGGTTGAAGAAACTACCGGCCAAAGAAGAAGACCTGCCGCAATTTTATATTCCAAACTCGTCGGCCGTGGCTTTTGATGAGATCCTGGCCCCTGGTATGGACGAAGATACTTTCTTCGTCGGCTTTATTAGTCTTTGGCTCAGCTGGTTTGCCATGCTGATGCATCGCCTCTTTATGAAGCCTCCGTCTTTTATCCTGCTCATCGCATAGTGGAAGGAGCATGATTAGCCATTGGCGTTGTGGAGTTGTCGCATCTATATCATGGGTTAAGCGTTGCCGCTAATACTTCAAACTCGGGTGCGAATACCGTGAATTTCTCCTTCCACTACTTCATGTCGTGGATCGAGATGCATTTGTTAGGAGCATTTGCTGTGCACCAGCGACCAGATTTTTATGAATCATATACTTTCCCATGGATCATGAGGTTGGTTGATGCTTCCGCTCTCGATTCGACCCAGTTAGGGGCTCTCCACGTACCGCTGAATCCATACTCAAATGAAGGCGGAATGGTTTTCAGCGATTGAGTCTTTTTTGCTCCAGCGGGGCTCGTTCATCAATTGTTTGATTTTTCGAAGGGTGGGGTTCTAGATTTAAAGCCTAAGGAGATTATGCATCTATACTCAACCAGGATGGGTTATTTGGTGTTCCGCCAGAATGACATTGCTCTCTTCATGTGGTATAATTCGCATCGCTTCGCCCAGCAGTTAGGCTACAACCAGGGCGTTCCTCTCGAGGCATTTTTAGTTGAGCCCGCCCTCTCCCTGGAGGATACTCACGATGTTATCCACCATTTCATGCGGTTAAACACTGGCTCCCTCTTTATGATCCCAGAGCCCGACTACCTTTCGAAGCCTGTGGGGTCCTTCAAGGGTTGGTATCGCCATCGGGTTGGCCCCATCATTGCAGAGGAGAGAAGGGTGCTTTTCGAGTGTAGAGCTCCCATTCCGGCTCAGGTCACCACCGCCTCATTGCGGCAGCGTTCGGTGGTTCGCCCTCCTCCGAGGGATAGCGGTTCGGTGCTTATCCCTAGAGCTGCAGAAGTAGAATCAGCTCCTCGCATTGCTGGTATGCCGGTGCGTACTAGAGCTGAGGCGGAAGTTGCTGATAAAGCACTCACGGTGGTGTCACCATAAGGTGATACTGAAGGCGAAGTTGGGCAGCGCCATGCCAAAGCACCAAAGGGGAGGAAGCGCTCTTCCGCTAGCGTTAGCACAGGCTCCAAAAGGAGAAAGAAATTGGTCGCCGACCTACTCGACACCTTGGTTGAATCTGAGCCCTTTATTCAGGATGGGCCGATATCTATGCAGGAGTCGGATGGTGGTGTTCTCTTTCCTGGTTCGTCTGCCGAGGAGGCTGCGCAGTTGGCCGAGGCTTTAAGGCACTCATGAGATGAGACTAAAAACGTGTGCATCCCGAAGAAAGCCTTCCCCTCCGTTGTATTCTACGACGTTGACCCATTATCACGTAGGGTACTCATGGGTCCTCCGTTAATGGAAGAAGAACAGGCACTCAAACAGCCCATCTCGGTTGTTTCTGAAGATGAGCTTGCATTGAAGATGGGCAGTCATTTACTTGCGATTGAAACCCGGCGAGCGCATATGATCAGAAAAGAACAACGGCTCGAAAAAGCCATACTTTAGGCTTCTTGGCGTATTGGTATGCGTATTTTTCGTGTCTTTATTTTGGTGAGTAATTTGTATTGCTTTCACGTCTCCTTATTTTTTCAAAAACTTTGCAGGGACTTCTGCAGCGAATGTTGGTTTGAGCCCAGATCGAGCCATGGCTGCGGATTCTAAAAATATCTCCCATGATGCACCGAATGGTGTAGAGGAGATTACTGGAGCTGCTACCCTTGCTGTGGAGCTCCCGGTGGTGGCTTATGTCCCTTCAGCGTCTACTCCTCCGGTAGAGGTGGTCTTGCCGGCCATAGATCCCATGGATATCTCTAGTGACGCACCGGAGGGTGTAGAAGAGATTGCTGAAACTGTTATCCCCACCTCGGGTCCTTCCATGACGTCTTTAGTCCCCTTATTGGAGACTGCCATGCCGGCTGTAGATTTCACAAATATCCTCAGTGATGCACCTGAGGGTGTAGAGGAGGCTGCTGAAGTTATCATCCCTCCAGTTCAGGGCGGACGAAGCATCGAAGGTAATCTTCTATACATACACATTTTGTTTAACGACCCTTCCATTATCTGAACTTTTCCTTTCCTCAGAATTGCAGGAGCTGGCGGGTTCCATCGTGGATCTTACCCCGAGGAAAACCTTCCAGCGATTGCTTGACATGTCGGCCCTATAAGAGACATCTCCACAAAGCATAGTGCTCTCTTCTGGCCAAGGTCGGTATTCTTTTGCCCTTTTTGTTTTCTATTGTTATCATGATGCTGATATGCCCTTCATTTTAAACCACAGTTCTGGAAGCCGATGATGAAGTCGAGATTCTTGATGGACCTAGGGATCTCTCAAGCCCGCCGTGCATGACTGTGGGTAAGTGATGTTTTATTTTTTTGGCTTCGCTTTGCTTACTCTATATTTGAAAATATAACTGATCGCACATATATCTTCACAGCATTGCCAGCCCTGTGTTAGTTATATGTATGCCCTAGAGGCCATTACTGTACATAGGATGTATATTGTAGTGGATGCTGGGACATATATAGGGAGGACTTTCTTGCTCGACATGATAGTATGCTATCTGGTTGCTCTTTACCTTAACGTGTATACTGATTGTCTCTCTGTTACATGTTGGTAAAGCCCTTAGGATGTGTACTTGACTACCTGGACTATGATGCAGATCATACTAGTGGGGACAGATAGTCTATAAGTACATCCTTCAAAGTCCCTAGTCGTGGGTGTATCGAGACGGGGCATCGATATACCAGAGTAGACTAGCGTATACCTTCTCGACCCATATAGATGGGCGATGGATGATCCCATATCCATTGGTGTTTGACATCAGAGATGATATGCGGGTGCTCAGTGGAGACTGGGTACACTGGACGGACTCGCCGAGAACTCCCAGATGGTATTATACCTTACGTCAGATGGCAGTTCTCTGGTGACACTGGTACAGAGTAGTCTGTTGACCCGAGATCGTCATAGAGTCTTGTGTGGTTCCCACTGTGCTTTGATTTCCACCTTACCACGTCCAAGAGGGCGTGCAAAACGGTGGTTTTTGGATACAGTCCCGAGTCACATGGAGGCAATGAGCGATAGGAGGGGATTCGTCTCTCCCGGTATAGGGAGTTGATGTTGCGCTGTGTTCGATTGGCTATAACCGGAAATCCTTGGCCAGGGTTGCTGAGATTTACTGGTAAGTGTTACCAGCAGTTTCTCGAATCGTTATAGACCTCATATCGACACGACTTATCGAGCTATTGGGGTCTGACGTTTACCACCCCTAGGCGAGATGTGCGACATATCAGACGAACAGACCGGACTGTGCGGTCAGTGTTACTGGTTGGATTCACAGGAGTGTGAGCGGGCTTGCTCGTCGATCTTCTGATCGCTCAATACCCGAGTGGCCGTTACGTTTAGCAGACCGCTTGCGGCTTGTGGGTGTTTGATATGATCATCACCTGCTGCCGGCGTATTGACGAGTCTTTAGAGTCCTACACAGAGGTTTCCTGGCTCAAGCGAAACGAAATAGGAGCGCATATGAGATATGTGCGGGACCGAGAATAATGCGTGTATTTGATACCGTATTCCATTCTCGCGATGAATGTATCGAATGGTTATATGCGATATTACCTAGTTATCGAATCAAGGATTGATTCGATAAGACGATACATAGGATACTAGTCGGTTATATGCGATATGATCGGATCGTTAAATCAAGTGTTGATTTAATGATTTAATGTATAATTATATATTTGATATATCACTTTGCATTAACTAGTATCGGTTCACTTAAGATGGATTTTCTCACTCGGATGTGCGCATTGTATATGCGATATATTTTTGTGCACTTGATTGTATCATGTTTGATGATGCATGCAATATTGGTTTGTGTAAAGAATTAAACCTAGGTTAAGAAAATGGTTAAGGTTTCTATTTATTTGTCCATTCATTTATCTTTTTATTTTGGATTAAAATGAAATGACAAAAGAAAACAAAATGGTTTCATTCTTTCTTTCTTTCTTTCATGAAGCTTGATGAAGCTTCATGAAGCTTTGACCATATGACCATTTTGTCTTCAAGCTTAACCCTAACCATTCTTTTAACCTTAGTCAATTCTCTACACCTAACTATAGTTAATGTTATGATAAGTATTCTTTTTCTTTTCTATTCTAATTAACTTATCATAACATTATCTTCTTCTTCTTCTTCTTCACTTGAAGAAGAAACCTTCCTCCATCAATGGCAACTCTTGAAAATGAGTGTGAAATCCAATTCTAAAGTGAACCCACTTCCTATTTCTTCATCCTCTACCTCTTGCCAAGTAGTAGAGTGTGTTTTCTTCACAAGTTTCATGACTTGGTGAAGTGGGAGCTTGATCTTGTGATGCTTCGACGTAGATCATCTTCGGCACGAAGCCGACGACCTTGCCCGTCCATTTCTCCGATGAAGCCGACGCTAGAGCCCGGGATTCCATTTGGACAGTGAGGAGACTTCATTGCGGAGCTATGGAGGTGGAGGACCGGATCAACAAAGGTTGTATTTCCGTTCTCTTAGTAAAGTAGTTTACTAGTTGCATCTTTCGCCTAAATATCTAGTTAACGATCCGTATTAGGGTTTCTCGGCACCCGTAAAAATTGAAATTGGCATGGTTGATGCCTTGTGAGACCTCTTGAGAGTGCCTAGGAACCCTACAGTGGTATCAGAGCCTAGCTAGAGCCTTAGGCGAAGTCTAGACGGAGTTTGAAATCCGAACGAATCGAAACCCTAATCCATAAAGTGCTCTCTGGACTTTTTCTAAAAACTAGGTTTTTTCCAGATTAAAAATTCTTAAAAAATTCAGCAGGGAATTCTAAGAATTACGATGCAAAATTTTTTCATGATACTTCTAATGCGCGGCGGAACCGCGGCAGAAGCCTGCCTTCTGCGGCGGTTCCGCGGCCTCTTGATTTGATTGGCCTTCAATCTTTGCACAGTAATTCATGCTTTCTGGTGCTGGTTTTCCTGGGAATTTTTAATATTTATTCAAGAGTTGAATTTTCTGGGGTTGTTTTGGGGATTCGATGATTCGATCGGATTATCAGACTTTGTCTTTGTGGCTTTCCGGATAATTTTTGAATATGTTAAAAAAGGTTCGACCGGATATAAATACCCAATTTTTCCCCTGTCGGGAAATTTCCAAGTGTTGGATTTTTCCGTAGTTTAACGACGTTCTAAGTAGTGCAAGTAACGCGATGGTCCCTCTAGAAGACAACAAACCTTAACTCGATTATGTGACAGTCTTGAACTGCCCTTTGAACCTTCGGGTTTGGGGCAGTACGGCGTGCCACATGTGAGGCGTTGGCTTGACCCTTCTACGGCTGGACCGTTGGTACTGAGGCACGAACTGAATGTTTTTAGACTTATTTCATGTGTTGATCTGTATCGGGAAAACTTGGGTGTTTGACTGTTCGATCGAAAAGTTTAACATTTTCTATTTATCTGGAATGGGATACAATAATTGGAATTCACAAAAGTTATGAGATAACTGAATGAATGTTGTAAATCTAGCAATTTAGTCTCACTTGATCGGTTGCCACGGAATTTTGATGTGATCAAAAGTCCGTCGCAATCACGTAGCGTACGCGGATACTCGCCGGGTAAACTTAATAGACAGCCTCACTCCATAGCCCCGACCAAGTGACTGTAGGAGAACCCCGTCGCCGAAAGCATCCGTTCGGGTGCTCGCGGCAGCGGTGTTCCGCCTTGGTGCACTTCGTCGACGGTATCGGGGGTGTAGCCGCCTACTGAAGTTTGCGACGAGCATTCGATCAAATTGTCGGGAATCCTGTTGAATTGCCCGACTAGGTATTGAAAAGTGTTTTCGATTTTGAGACTAAAATGCGGGGTTTATAATTGTTAGGCATGCGATGTCTAAGTAATTCATTTGATTAGGCATGCGATATCTATGTAGGTTGCGGATTCCAACTGTTGTAGTTTTACACTTTCTTTTCTGTGACCGTAAGTGTAATATGTGATATCGCCGGTTTCGTTGCTATATGTCAACGACAATTGGGATGCGCATATTTACTTACGTTGATGACATGTGATGTTATGTGTTGCTGGATATGTTATATTGGATCGTCGTGTTTGAATAGCCGGGGTTTTTATGTGAGATGAGTGTTTTTCATTTTCATTCATGTAAAAACTTGTATGTAATATTCTTTTATTTGGGGCACTTCCAGGTTGCGGAAGATGTCACCCTTTGTATATTATTTACTTTTCCGCACTAGGATAGACCCAAGAAGGGGAGCACAAGTAACCGGGTTCTGGAGTCTAGTAGGAGACCAACTCGAGGAGTCGAGTCTGGGACTCCTAACTCTAGAATTGGTAGGGTTGCTTGCCTCTCTCGTAGGGGTCTAGGGGTGTGGGTTTGGCTATTCATCGCGACCGTGGAATCCGTGTTTTATACTGGCTTGTATTGAAAACACGGACGTCCTAGTATATCCAATGTTTCATATGTTTCTTCTGCTGCGATATCTGTGATGTGATCATGTGATGTTCTGTGATGGATACAGTATATAGTATATATGATATATTATATAGGCGTTACTTATGTTTTACAACCGCGCTAGCCCTGCCCCGCTCTGCCGTTAGTTACCTAACCTAACGGTGGATGAGGGGACATCGAGGCGAATGCAGATGGCATAAGTGTACGTCGTATTTATCTGTGATGTTTAGGTATTTAAATGATGGGACTTCATTAATATGATTAATGAAATAAAAGAAACCTAAGATGTTGTAGAATCGAATTTCAAAATAAAACAGGTAGCTACAGTTCTTGCTTTGCATCGCGGTGTTCCTTGTAGAACATCCTGCATCTTATTCGATAAGGAAAGGACCGAGATCTCTTCACCGGGAGTGACTCCTTTAGCAATAACTGGCAGATGCTACAACTCTCGGTTTGTCTTTTGATTGCTTTTAAGTGTTTTACTTTGCATAGTGATATATATGATATATCCTGCACCTCATTCGACGAGGAAAGGACCGACGATCCCTTCACCAGGAGTGACTCCTTTAGCAAAACAAGAAAAGCCTCAAAGACACTCCATTTCAAAATTCATTCGATCCTACAACAATATCAAGTTCTTTACGCAATAGGTTTTCAAAAAAACCTGTCGTAGCCCTCCGTCATTTCAGATAAGTAGTAGTTAGTATTCGTGCTGCGTTTGTTGGCCTTTGTCAAGGCGCAGTGTGCGGTAGCTAACTGGTGCTTATCTGCTTATGCATATGATGCAGATTGGGTTAGGGTAGTCGTGCGACCTTGTTGGCCTTTGTCAAGGGTCGTGCGGGTGGGTTTAATTCAATCAGGAAATGACGGGTTGAACTTGACTAGCATCCTATGGTTTGTTGGCCTTTGTCAAGGTCATAGGAGGTTAGGGACAAAATATTATCGGGAATTTCAAGTGTTGAGATTTGCAATGAGATTGCATACCTTCTATGAGATAGTTGGATCCCGATACCCGCTGCGAGTAAGAGTTACTCCTGGGATAGTTTTATACATTACAATTAGCCGATCAAGTAGGTGTCTAGAAAGGTGTCAACGGGGTTACGCCTCTGGGAAAACGAGGTTTACATTAATTAGGTTCGTGCGAAAGCACGGGGGACCTCCCTCAAAGTACTGATACTGGCCTGGCTGAAAGATTGGCGAACTTGTAGTGTGTAATTAATCCCGGCTAGTCTTTCCTTTTTCGGTTTGAAGGAAGATTTGATAAAAAGCAGTGGGAGCCACCCTAATTAGATAAAATAATAACCAATCTATTCTTGCAAGAGCGCACGCTGAGTGTTTTCTTCTCTCTCTCCTGGTAGCGACCATATCACGCCTTAATCAAGATAATAATACGGATTATTGACCGAACCCGCTTGTTATACTGAGCTGGGGAACGTTGGTCCCGCTCCAACTTATAATTGTTATAAGACAGAGCAGGAAATTGGGGATTGCCAGAATTCCCTTGCCGCCCAAACGAAGAGAGTGCATGCTGATGCATCATCTTCGGGTGTGTTCTTTACGGAGAACTGTTTCTCAGTATCCTTTACGTCCTGGGTATGTGATACCGGATCAGGATCCCGCATATGTAAGGCTACAGATAGGTAAAGAACTGAGAACGGGTGATAAGTTTCATGAGGCAGAAAACGGGGCAAGTGTTGCAGCCAAGTCTGTTGGTCACTGTCACCCTGTATTACCAATACATTGATTCTGAACGAATGTTATTAGATACCGAACCTGATATACAAAATCATATCAGTCTCTTTATCGGTAAAGAAATGATAAAATTTTGTATTGTTGGATAATGTTTTGAACATTTCCTATATCAAAAGTTGATCGGTTCAGGCACGTTATCTAAAAGCATTGATGTTCTAAATCAAACAACGGTTCTTAGTATACAGAACACACACAAGAGGAAGAGTTCAGAACTGAACGAATCCTTCTTGAGGTATTGTAGACTAGGTCATATCAATATGACCCGACTAGCTGAAGTTACATGTAGATGCACATTTAAATCAGTTTGAATCTACATCTTGTGAAACTTGCCAGTCATGTCACAAAGATACGATGACCATAGCTCTGTTTACTGGAAACAGAGAAAGAGTTAGTGAACTCTTGGGATGATACATGTTGATGTATGTAGGTCCCCTGTCTACACATGCCAAGACCGGTTCTTTGTACTTCATTACATTCTCTGATGATCTTTCGAGATTCAGACCTATGTTCCTGTTGAAACACAAGTCCGAACCTTTTGAGATATTCACAGAATATAAGTTAGAAGTAGAGAACCAGTACGGGTATAAGTATTATGTCCTTTGATGAGATCAAGGAGGAGAATACTTGAGCACGGAAATCCTGGACTATTTTAAAGGAGAATGAGATTCTCTCTCAGCATTACTTCTCCGTATACACCATAGCTAGATGGTATAACGGGGCGGAGCTATTGCACCCTATATGATAAGGTGTGCTCTATGATGAGTACTACTGAGTTACCTATTTCCTTTTTGGGAGTTATGCACTTGAGAAGCTGCATACCTATTGAATAGGGTTCAAATCAAATCAGTTGCCTACCACTTCATATGTGATATGGAAAGGGAAGAGCCCATATCTTAAGATGGTTAAGATTTGGGGTTGTCCGGCCTATATCTAAAAGCAAAATCCGGACAAGCTCGAGGTAAGATCTGTTATGTAGAACTGGAAATGTTCCAGCTATACGAACTGCAGCTGATGATTTGATAGAACCAAAGGATTCAATAGTTACCAACGAACCTCAGCCTCTCCGCTGATCTAGTAGGGTTCCTCACCCACTTGAGAGATACTTCGGTTTCTCTATGACAGTGGGAGCGAGGATTGCATCATGAGATGATGACCCAACTAGTTTCGAGCTGGCCATCGAGAGTAGGGACTCTGTAAGAATGGCTGGATACTTAGCGATCTGAGATGGAATCCTTATACACCAACAAAGTATGGACTTTGGTTGCTATATCTGAAGGGTTAAATCCCCATCAGGAGCAAGTATATCTTGAGAAGATTACTTGGTGTACATGGAAAAGTTAAGACTTTCAAAGCTAGACTTGTTAAAGGTTTGCATCATTGACCAGATATGGATCATAATGAATCCTTTTCTAAGGATCTATGCTTAAGTCTATCCAGATCCTACTTGCCACGGCTACATACCATGACTACGATATCTGGAGGTTGGGTGTCATGACTGCTTTTATAAATATTGATTTAAAAGAGTGCGTCTGTAAGTACACAGCCAGAGGGCTTCGTAGACAGTGGGAGCAGCGGAAACGTGTACAAGATGCTTTATAGGATAAAGCAGGTATCGCGGAGTTGGAACATCTGTTTTGATGGATTAGTCAAAGAAGTTGACATCATCAAAATGGTAGATGAACCTTGTATAAACAAAAAGGTAGTAGGGAGTATGGTAACGATCCTCGTAGAGTACGTGGATGACATACTCTCGATAGGGAAAGAGTTTCCTATGCTACGCTCGATCAATCTCCGCTTATCACAATGATTCTCCACATAGGATCAAAGTGATACCTCCTAAATCCTGGGTTTTTGGATCTATGAGATAGATCTAAATGGATGTTAGGATTCTCACTAGTTGTAGTGAGACGGTATCAATCGATCCTGTGGAGAATCACTGGAAATGTTCCAGGGTGATAAGGACGACTGAATGTCAGTCGCAGGCATTTTCTTTACCCTCAGTAAAGGGACGGTATGTTGGAAGAGTTCCAAGCTAGATACCGTGGCTAACTAGATGATAAAGGCAGGATACATCGCTACTTAAGATGCTACCAAAGAGGATGTTTGGGTGTATATTGGTTCATGAGATGAACTACGTTCAAACCATTGTGAGACAATGGAGTTGTGGCTTATGCCAAGGAACGCCAGTCCCATCAGTGATCCAGACATATTCTGAGGCAGTATCACCTGATCATGGAGATAGTTGATCTCCAGGGTGATCGAGGTTAGGAGAGTAGACTCAGAGAACAACACGGCGGATCCACTCACGAAGGCCTATTCCCAGAGAGAGATTTTTATGGGATGGTTGAGTATGAGATACTGCAACCACTGCTACAGAAGTACCTAGTGCAAGTAGGAGATTGTTAGTTATATGTATGCCCTAGAGGCCATTACTGTACATAGGATGTATATTGTAGTGGATGCTGGGACATATATAGGGAGGACTTTCTTGCTCGACATGATAGTATGCTATCTGGTTGCTCTTTACCTTAACGTGTATACTGATTGTCTCTCTGTTACATGTTGGTAAAGCCCTTAGGATGTGTACTTGACTACCTGGACTATGATGCAGATCATACTAGTGGGGACAGATAGTCTATAAGTACATCCTTCAAAGTCCCTAGTCGTGGGTGTATCGAGACGGGGCATCGATATACCAGAGTAGACTAGCGTATACCTTCTCGACCCATATAGATGGGCGATGGATGATCCCATATCCATTGGTGTTTGACATCAGAGATGATATGCTGGTGCTCAGTGGAGACTGGGTACACTGGACGGACTCGCCGAGAACTCCCCGATGGTATTATACCTTACGTCAGATGGCAGTTCTCTGGTGACACTGGTACAGAGTAGTCTGTTGACCCGAGATCGTCATAGAGTCTTGTGTGGTTCCCACTGTGCTTTGATTTCCACCTTACCACGTCCAAGAGGGCGTGCAAAACGGTGGTTTTTGGGTACAGTCCCGAGTCACATGGAGGCAATGAGCGATAGGAGGGGATTCGTCTCTCCCGGTATAGGGAGTTGATGTTGCGCTGTGTTCGATTGGCTATAACCGGAAATCCCTGGCCAGGGTTGCTGAGATTTACTGGTAAGTGTTACCAGCAGTTTCTCGAATTGTTATAGACCTCATATTGACACGACTTATCGAGCTATTGGGGTCTGACGTTTACCACCCCGAGACGAGATGTGCGACATATCAGACGAACAGACCGGACTGTGCGGTCAGTGTTACTGGTTGGATTCACAGGAGTGTGAGCGGGCTTGCTCGTCGATCTTCTGATCGCTCAATACATGGGTGGCCGTTACGTTTAGCAGACCGCTTGCGGCTTGTGGGTGTTTGATATGATCATCACCTGCTGCCGGCGTATTGACGAGTCTTTAGAGTCCTACACAGAGGTTTCCTGGCTCAAGCGAAACGAAATAGGAGCGCATATGAGATATGTGCGGGACCGAGAATAATGCGTGTATGTGATACCGTATTCCATTCTCGCGATGAATGTATCGAATGGTTATATGCGATATAACCTAGTTATCGAATCAAGGATTGATTCGATAAGACGATACATAGGATACTAGTCGGTTATATGCGATATGACCGGATCGTTAAATCAAGTGTTGATTTAATAATTTAATGTATAATTATATATTTGATATATCACTTTGCATTAACTAGTATCGGTTCACTTAAGATGGATTTTCTCACTCGGTTGTGCGCATTGTATATGCGATATATTTTTGTGCACTTGATTGTATCATGTTTGATGATGCATGCAATATTGGTTTGTGTAAAGAATTAAACCTAGGTTAAGAAAATGGTTAAGGTTTCTATTTATTTGTCCATTCATTTATCTTTTTATTTTGGATTAAAATGAAATGACAAAAGAAAACAAAATGGTTTCATTCTTTCTTTCTTTCTTTCATGAAGCTTGATGAAGCTTGATGAAGCTTTGACCATATGACCATTTTGTCTTCAAGCTTAACCCTAACCATTCTTTTAACCTTAGTCAATTCTCTACACCTAACTATAGTTAATGTTATGATAAGTATTCTTTTTCTTTTCTATTCTAATTAACTTATCATAACATTATCTTCTTCTTCTTCTTCTTCTTCACTTGAAGAAGAAACCTTCCTCCATCAATGGCAACTCTTGAAAATGAGTGAGAAATCCAATTCTAAAGTGAACCCACTTCCTATTTCTTCATCCTCTACCTCTTGCCAAGTAGTAGAGTGTGTTTTCTTCACAAGTTTCATGACTTGGTGAAGTGGGAGCTTGATCTTGTGATGCTTCGACGTAGATCATCTTCGGCACGAAGCCGACGACCTTGCCCGCCCATTTCTCCGATGAAGCCGACGCTAGAGCCCTGGATTCCATTTGGACAGCGAGGAGACTTCATTGCGGAGCTATGGAGGTGGAGGACCGGATCTACAAAGGTTGTATTTCCGTTCTCTTAGTAAAGTAGTTTACTAGTTGCATCTTTCGCCTAAATATCTAGTTAACGATCCGTATTAGGGTTTCTCGGCACCCGTAAAAATTGAAATTAGCATGGTTGATGCCTTGTGAGACCTCTTGAGAGTGCCTAGGAACCCTACACCCTGACCCCATTAGAGTCTTGGATCCCCATGTCACCAGGTCCTTACGCCCGACGCGTATCTGAGAGGATGGCAAAACATAGCGTTTATTCCCTGGCAGCTCTCATCGAAGATCTTCGCGCTGGTACTTCTGTCGTAGCCGAAGAATTCGCTGTTGAAGCCAATGCTTCCTTATCTGTTCTTGCCACTTATCATGATGAGGTATTGGTGCGCACCTGGGTTGAGTATTGCCGCAGAGTGGAGGCCTGTCTACATGAGATTGAATGCATACGCCTTCCCTTCGACATCTTGTCTGTAAAAGCGAGCCTGCGTGGATAGGTCGAACGATGTGCGTTTAATCTTCAATCATGCGAGAAAAGGCTCAATCGGAAGTTTTCGGCGAGGGAATTGGCTTCAAAGGCTTTAGGGGAACTTTAAGCCCAACTCGCCGTCAAGACCACTCGTACATATGAAATTTGGAGGGTGCTTCAAGAGGCCATCACAGAAGTGGTGGCTCTCGATAAAGCCGTTATTTTTACACGTGAGATGGTTGAATCCCATTAATTCACCGAGAAAGAGCATGAAAGTCGGTTCGCTTCATACCAGAATCAACAGGCACAGGCAGGGACTCGTCTTACGGCACTAATAGAGCTCGAAGAGAAGTCCAGCGGAAAAACGATGAACTTGCTGGCTTATTGAACGTTCGCCGGCTTAGACAATTTTGTCGCTGTATTCTCCCTCTTTTTTCACTTGTATTCATTTTGATTCATAAATAAAAGTATCTTGTATTCATTTTGATTCATGAATAAAAAACATATTTCATTTCATACTAGCGCTTCTCTTTCTGTCGATATCTTATCTTAGCATAAAGTAGTTTATATACTCATTTCGGAGTTTGTATGTAACATTTCAGAAAATATAAAATATTATTTTTGGAATTTAATATTAAAATAATATATTTCGCAAAAACTACCCGATTTACGAAATTAGGGTTTTCGTAAAATGGTATAAATATATACCAATAATTATGAAATAATTGGAGATTTAAAATGATTTATTTATTTAAATATATATTTATTGGATTTGGCATTTTTATAATTAATTATATGCAGTTTAAATGAAAACCCGATTAGTGTACTATTAATCGCGATTAGGCCAAATCCGTGTTTCCACATTTTAATCATGGCTAGTGCACCATGACATGTTGCATTTTGTTACATATTGTTTTCTTTGTGTTTGTTCATTTCTTTTGGTTCTATTTGTGTGAGAAAAGAAAGAAATGAAAGGGTATTATTGAGGAGAAAGAGAGGGGGGACCACATCATGACTTGGAGCATGCCATGAGAGAGAAAGAGAGTGAGAATAAATGAGAGAGGGGGGGCTGCCTCATTCATCTTCCTCCATTATTGTTCTTCATCTTCTTCAACTCCTCATCTCCCTCCACCTTCACCCCCAAGCTTCATCTCAATTTCCTTCCTAAAACCCTACACTCTCTTCATTAAAATTGATCCCCACCTCACCCTCAACACAATGGATTAATCAAAGTAGGATTTTGGAGGCTTTGGAAAAGCTAGGGTTTTTTTTGAGTTGTCCAAGTGAGGTATATTTTCTTCCATTTAGTTTAGTTTGAGTTTCGGGTGTTTTGCTTTGGTAGGTGGTACATGTTGGATCGTACCCCTCTTGTATTTATTATTCGATTGGCGAAGTGCTAGCTCCGGATGCCTTTTATATTATCATATGTATGTGGTTTTGGATCAAAATATACAAAGGAGGTGCTGCCTAAATTTTTAAAAACGAAACATGTTTTTCAACTAATAAATTCCACTTGCATTTTTCATGTTTCACTATTTATGCATTCAAGAAAGCCTTTGATTTCATCATCATTATTTCAAAACTTCACCTTTTTTATTTTCTTAAAAAGGTTTAGATTTCTGGGCTTCGTCTTACTTAATTTACATTACGCCTTTAGACGTGGCGTGATTTAAGTGCTGGTCACGAGCTAATATTTCGGGTCGTGACAAAGTTGGTATCAGAGTGCTAGGTTTAACCTTGGTTCGAGTCTAGGTTTGACTATGTGTAGTCTGGGGCGTAATCTAATTTGGAACCTAAGCTTGACCTTACGGAACTTAGACTTGAACAGGGGGGTATTAGACCCGAACTTTCGTTACATAGGTTTACCCTGATTGATGGAGTACGTAGCTTCAGTAGAGTGACGTACCGTACGTATGTTCTGTGGCATATTTACGATACGATACTCCGCTTAAGAAACTTTAGGATGTGCATATTTTGAGATTTGTGGTTCTCTTCATTCCCTTGATTACACATCCATTTGAGATCGTTGATTCTATTCATTTCCATGATCATACTCTCATTGATTCCATTCCTCCTTATGATCATGTATCCATTCTAGATCTGTTGATTCTTTTCATCCCTTTGATCTATTTTCGTCGATACTTGATTGAGGTTCCTGGCACCGTGGTTTGAGCACAGATTGAGCTGCTGCTAGTGAGGCGGTCAGGGCGAGCTCGTCATGGACGAGGACTGACTATCGTGTTTTCTGGTGACATAGGAACATCTTAATGTATCTATGTTGTGACCTCTTGTTTGAGGCGAGTGTTCGGTTTTGCACCAGATGATCGGGCCATTGCTAGAGGCTGCCTGTGTGAGAGGACTGTTGATGTACAACTTACCTCAAAGATTGTGATGTCGTCTACCTTGTAGACAGATGACCCAGCTGTTGCTAAGATTGGTGGGATGTCGCTTCCAAAGCTTACGAGCTGAGATCGCTAAATCTTCCAGGCAGAGATGCGACAGATGATAGCTAATCTATCCTGAGTTGAAAGACGAAGGTGATTTGTCAGATTTTATGCGCCGACACAGGTACAGTTGAGTTGAAGATTTCCAGTGTGGAGAATTTTACTCAGATCTAGAGTAGATCGATCCAGAGATGACGTGGTCCGTTGGATGATCCGATAGGAGATCAGTAAGTGGACCAGCTTCGGATAGAGGACCTCACCCAGACGCGTTGTGAGTTGATCGAGAGAGGACGAATATGGAATATTCCTCCAATGGTTGGGACGAGTTCCCGAGGATGTGTTTAGCTAGAGATCTTCTACAGAGTGATGAAGATACCGAGTTCGTAATTTCGAGTCCGTATGAGAGATTCCGGATTGACTGTAGCCGAGAACAATTGCAGTACGTAGATAGCATGACGTGACGTCGAAATGGACGATAATAAAGACTGTTGGATATAGTGCCCTCAGAGTCAATTATTGGATCACAGGCACGTGATTGCAAAGATTGAGGGAGGACCTATACCGGTAGGACAGTCTTACTCAAGAGGTTTGTATACTATCTGGTTTGTCTTTATCATCGTGTATATGCTTTAGGTGACATTGTAGTTCACTATTACACGTTGATATAGAGAATAGTATGCTACTATGGTTTGTCTTTATCAGTCGTGTACAGGTTTAAGTGACATGTTCACTATTACACGTTGATAGAGCCCTTAGGATCCTGCTTGACTACCAACAGTATGATGGCGATCATATACGTGAGAGTTGGGTAGTCCATAAGCACATCCTTAAAAGTGGTCCTTAGTCGAGGGAGTTTCGAGACAGGGCATCGATACTCCGGAGTAGACTAGTGTATACAGTCGAGACCCCGACGAGGGGCAGTGGCCGGTCTCACAAGCCACTGGTGTCAGTTGGTTCACCTAAGATGTATACAGGTGCTCATTGGGTTATGAGTACACCGGACAGGACTCGCCGGGAACATGCTAGTTGGGATTATACCAGACGTCAGATAGCAGTTCCCTGGTGACATGTGTTCATCACAGAATACTGCATTTTATACCGCCCATTCTTACGCTCGTGTGTTTATAGGTAGGTGCTTTTGATCTGTGTTTGTTACATATTTACAGAGTACAGGTTTTCAGTCCAAATATTGCAAATCAAGACAAAATCTCCACAGTTACACCAAATACAGAACATCTGTCACAGCAGATAAAAGCCGGGTTCCGGTCATCCATATCCGTCCAGTGCCGAGTACCAGTTCCAAAGACAAGACATATGACAGTGGTCATTCGTGTCTCGGACAAGCACAGAGCACGAGGGGGGCAGCACAAGAATCAATGGGTGCGCGGAGCTCGAGAGAGATAAAGTCAAAAGTAAATAAAAGAGTGCAATCTTGGACTAAGAATTCTGAAGATATTCTGGAAAGATTATCAGAAAATACATGTACCAGACAAGAAAGGACATACAACCATCTTCCTGTGGACCGACCCGTGCTCAACCGGTTAGCTGCATAGCGACACCGTCCTGATCGCGGTAAACTTTAGAACTTTGAACATCCGACACGCCAAAAGCGTGCGATCAAATGGCGCCGTTGCCGGGGAGACGGTAGCGTATTTTCTTTCTTGTTATTCGGGTTAATATTCTTTTTGTATATATATATAAAAAAAAAATCTTTTTGTTGTTTTTGATCATTTTTGTGGGCAAGAGTGCAGATTTTTGCAGATTTGCAAACTGCGATTGTGGGGAGCAAAGTGTACATTCAAGGCTAAGGTGATTGCAAAGTACAGTGCCAAAGATCCGGGTAGTTTGACCCGCGCAAGCGAACCTTTCAAGCTTACCGGATTTGATTCAACGGGGGTTTCCTAACCCAAAACTTAACGGTACGTACTTTACTAACACCTTCTTCTCAAATCCGACGCTTCCAATATTCTATTCTTTGCAGGATTCTTTGCAAGTTCGCTAGCAAACGCTAAAAAAAATTTGACTAACCCGTATTTGTTGCAGCGCCGCGCTTAAACTAAAAAACGATTGTTTGATTCTTTATAGAATTTTTGAATTGCGCATTGCATACATTAATACGGACTTAAGGGCAAGCGAACCCCACAACATACGGTAAAGGATTTCATCACCTTTTCCGTGGCCCACAAATCATGAACTTGAGCATAACGTCTACCCGCATAAAATTTAAAAGAAATTAGACTTTAAGCCTTAAGGACTTCGCGCTCACTAGGAGAAGTTAACTGTGTTTAGAAGCTCGCTTAACGGTATATTGTTTACGGGGTGTCTAGGAAAGTGTTAACGGCGAAACCGCCAAAAGAGAAAGGGTTATTTAATTAAGGAACTTCGCGAAAGCGTTGGAAAACCTCCCCTTATATCTGCACTTACCTGGCCTCGTGATCAGTGTATCTTGAGCCTGTTTCTCGACACAGTTTTACTTCGACAATCAAGTTCTGGAGCAGGTCTAGTTGACCTAGGTTAACCCTAGAACGATTAGGTGTGTGGTATTTTTTTTGTGTCGTGATTATTTTTGTCCATATTTTTTTTTTTGTGTGTATACTTCATTCTTTTGTTAATATTTAAAAAAAAAAATATATCACATTCTTTTTCCCTCCTTCTCTCTACCTTTTTCTCTCTCTCTTCATATCATGGGTACTCTACCTCGCAAAACTCTTGCCGAACTTTGGTACCCACAACCAGACATTACATCTTACGGTTCTTGTTTTGGCCGAACTTCGAACAATCCATCCATGCCAAAAATTTCATTGAGAGATCGGATAGAGGCATCTAGGACAAACAATTTGACTCCGCAGTCCACTTCGTATCAACCATTTCATACATTCACCCCTTCTTACGTTGATACCCCTTCTTCGAGTCATGTTCCAAGACCTATGTCTCTAGCTGAACGTATTGAACAATCCCGTAGCCGATCTTTCACTCCTGTCACCACTTTAAATTCTTGGGATCAACAATTCCATTCACCTTCTTATCCCAATGTTGATCCCACTCCTGTCCAGCCATTCAATTCCTACCAATCCTACCCTACTTTTGCACCTTCCCTAGACATTGCTTCAGAACCGCCATTTGGGAGTTTTCAGTATCCAAACAACTTTGAATCTTTTACTGAAACCCCTTCACAACCTATGTCTAGTCTAGAACAATCGTTGGAAGATTTTAGGGTAGCGTCAAGCCAACAGATGATGGATTTGAATGCGTCCATGGCCGCCCTCATACAACCTAGTGACCCGGTAGCTAGTTTTCAACTAGCTCCAACTTTTTCAAAGTATGATGAGGCGGCAGGACAGGCTGTGAATTTGAGTGGAGAGAGTGAGATGTACCCCCTTCCAAATCAAACCTACCCGTCCCAAATTGAATCCCACAACTCCTATTTTGAAAGTCTATCGAGTATCCCACATGATTTATCAGTTGAAGATAGAATGATGAATGAGTTGTGCGACTTCGTAGTGTTTGATTTGCCCGATTGTGAAGGGTCCCTTCCAAGTGAAACCATACCTAATCCTTTTGACCTCTACACCTATATCTTAGAACCAGAATCGATTAATATCCATGCTTTTGATGAGGTGTCAGAGAATTTTGATTTTCACTTGATTGAGGATATTGACGCTGGGGATATTTTGGATGATGAACCCGTAGATTTGGCTGAGTTTGTCTCTTCAAATCATCATCCCGAGTCATTAGATGTTTTTCCCGAACCCCATATGCGTCTGGACTTTGAAGAGAAGAGCATGGATGTGCTAAATTTTGAGGAGAATATTGAGGATAGTTTTGAGGATGAACCAGTTTTGCTTGATGAGTCGGATTTTCCAATTCATCCTATTCCTTCCACTGACTGTGTACACCATCCTGAACCCTTAACCGATACCCTTCCTCCACCACTTCCCTCCATCCTTTCCATCGTTCCGACCTTGCAAGAACCCGTACCATTTTCACTCCCTGTGTCTGGTTTACCAAGTTCGGCGTACCCATGGCTTCTTACGAATCTTGAGGGATTTGATCCAATTTATCGCCATATTGATAGATTAGTACAATCCATCTTTTCACATCGATCATTACAGGTTGTACTAATTTATTCAATCCATTTCCACCCTCAAGTTCGTATTCTATTTCTTTCTCCCTTCCACCATTCTTCTTCCGATAGACCGAGACCGTATTCCTTACGGTCTCGCGTAGTCTCCATTTCTTACCTCTCCGCATTCTTTCACCAGCCACTGCTTTATCATGATAAAATCTTTGAATGGTTGGTACTCACTTTTGGCCTGTGTAAGGCCTTGTATAGCTTGATACTGTTCTCCTTCCCCCCTAATCCTGAATTTCAACGCTTAACAGTGGAAACACTGTTTTACTTAAGTTTGGGGGGGACACCTTTTTTGTATATATTTTTTGTTTTCTTTGTTGTATATAATTTGTTTTTAGGGGAGCGCCGACAATTTTGACCCTCTTGGTATAGCCTGACAGTGAGGGCACTGTCAAGTTTAAGTTTGGGGGTGTGCTCGGTAAGCTTTCTTCCTTCGCATTCATTTGTATATTTTGCATCTGCATATTAAATCCATAAAATCCATAAAAATCTGAAAATTTTCTAAAAACATAAAAACTTTTCTGTCAAGTTAGCTAGTGGGAGGACTCTGATTCAACATTTCGACGGTTTTGTTTGATAAAATAAGAATAACTAAATCTTATGTTTAGATTTTGAAAACCTGAAAAATAACTCTCCTTTGAAGTTAACTATAGCTGATATACGTCTTTACATCACACTACACGTGTCGTGAGTCTTGGAAATTAGAAGACAAGTCTTTTATGTTTAAAAACTTTTAAATAGATAAATGATTTTCTGAGGATCAAATAGGTTTGTTCTGAAATAAGTAATATATCAAGAATAGTTTATGAAGTGAGTAAATATGAAGGAATGTTATTGATGCCTTAATTGGAACTAAGTCTGAAAAATAACCCATCTGAAACTTGATTGGAATGATTACACACTGAACCCACTAAACACGTCTTTTATCCAAAAAAAAATAATTGAACTACCGGTTATATCTCCGTTCGTATTAAATCATCTGATTTTCACGTCAAACTGTCTTTTGTTTTTGGACCTAGGTAACTTGAGTAATTAAGTCCGCTGGGGTGTTTCTACACCTAATGCCCTAAAACCAACTGGTTTGGGTGCATTGGCCCAAAGCTCGCTAAGAAGCCTAGAAAGTCCAGTTTTAAAACAAAGTCAAGCAAGTGTTCTCTCCGAGTTAAAATTCCTAACGGTTCTTTGTGTGAGAATAATCTTGATAAAAGACAGACTTTTATAAAAAAAATTTAGCGGAGATATGAAGGTTTTATTCTATGATAAAGACTATTGCACGTTCACAGAGGTGTGTATGAAATGAAAATAAGAAAAAGGTGGAGTGAAAAATACGACTTAGTTTCCTGTTATGGAAGATAGAAATTCTGAAGTTGAAACCTTACTGGAAAACGAAACTTGAAAAATGCTTAACTCTTTATAAAACTTATGTGATCCTTTTAAAATTGTTATCTGGGCTTTATTGTGCGACATGATGACTTTAATCGATCCTTCTGGAACTTAACGACACTAATTGCACTGCACGTAAAGACATATAAAATCTGTAGTTAAATAAGAAGCGAGGTGTGAAAAATAAAGGTTCGATAGTCTAGACTTAGGATTATAGAATTGTTATTTTCTAAAACAAAAACTTTAGGGTTTGAATCTTAGTTATTTTACAAAACCAACTTGACCAGATTTTGTGGGTAGTATCCGCTGAAAACCCTCAGGAGACAACACTCCTCCTACTAGGGACACCTAGAGGTTTAACGGCTTGTTGCACGCGCTCAGTGCAATCGCGTTCCCTGCGAAAGTGCGGTTAGGATTTTATTTTTGTGAATAATTGGTTTTGCTCGGGACGAGCAAAAGTTAAGTTTGGGGGTATTTGTTCATCACAGAATACTGCATTTTATACCGCCCATTCTTACGCTCGTGTGTTTATAGGTAGGTGCTTTTGATCTGTGTTTGTTACATATTTACAGAGTACAGGTTTTCAGTCCAAATATTGCAAATCAAGACAAAATCTCCACAGTTACACCAAATACAGAACATCTGTCACAGCAGATAAAAGCCGGGTTCCGGTCATCCATATCCGTCCAGTGCCGAGTACCAGTTCCAAAGACAAGACATATGACAGTGGTCATTCGTGTCTCGGACAAGCACAGAGCACGAGGGGGGCAGCACAAGAATCAATGGGTGCGCGGAGCTCGAGAGAGATAAAGTCAAAAGTAAATAAAAGAGTGCAATCTTGGACTAAGAATTCTGAAGATATTCTGGAAAGATTATCAGAAAATACATGTACCAGACAAGAAAGGACATACAACCATCTTCCTGTGGACCGACCCGTGCTCAACCGGTTAGCTGCATAGCGACACCGTCCTGATCGCGGTAAACTTTAGAACTTTGAACATCCGACACGCCAAAAGCGTGCGATCAACATGTGTACAGGCTAATTCATCGACCTGAGATCGTCATTTGTCTCGTGTGAGTTCCCACTGTACTTTGATTACTACCCTACCACGGCTCAAAGGAGTCGTGCAAACAGGTTTTAGTTAGGTACAGTCCTGAGCCACATGGAGGCAGTGAGTGGATCGGCAGTGGATTC
The DNA here is from genome assembly GCA_030015575.1 of Agapanthus africanus. Taxonomy (NCBI): domain Eukaryota; kingdom Viridiplantae; phylum Streptophyta; class Magnoliopsida; order Asparagales; family Amaryllidaceae; genus Agapanthus; species Agapanthus africanus. Next base: position 497,915,925 of record JASDDO010000001.1, on the reverse strand, counting down.
GTCTCTCCCGGTATTGGGGGTGAGATCGCGCTGTGTCTAGGAGAGCCATTACACAAAGCCCTCGGCCGAAGCAGGAGATTTACTGGTAGGTATTCCAGTAGTATCTCAGGGTGTTCTGGGCTACACTCCGACACGACTTGTACCGCCTTTGGGGGTCTGACTTTTACCAGCCCCCTAGGCCCGCCATGCGATGCTCATAGACGAACAGACCGGACTGTACGGATATTGTCACTGACAGGCTCAGTAGGGTGTCAGGATGAGTTCGCTCATCGACCTCCTTTATGGTCAATACTTGGTAGCCCGTTACGTACGGCTAGTACCTCTGACGAGCTAGTGGTTAAATCCACAGCCAAAGTATTGACGAGTCTTTGGAGTCCCCCACAGACAGTTTCTCAAGTTTCGGGCGAAACGTTGTAGAGGCCGTATGATATATGGCAGGGTTCGATCATATACGTGCGGTATTGCACGGATCATGATCGGATGGATCATACTAGTAGGTTTTGGTTTAAGCCGGATCCTAATATTAGATTTGTTGGATTGCTTTAGTCTCATCGCATTCGCATTCAGTCAGAATGCGGATGCAGGTATATATATACAGGTGAGGGGTATCCTTGTGATCCGTCACGAGTTTACTTTAGATGTTGCCGTATCTTTTTATTGTGGCAAACATTTGGATTAATGTTTGTTTATGGAAATAATGAGCTAGAATTTCATCATGACATGCATTAAATGTGACATGGACTTCACTAGTGACTCATGGTCTCTTTTTTAGCAAAAATGTCACATTAGTGGATTGATTTGTGTTGATATGATGAGAGGAGAGAGAGAGGAGCTGCCTTGAGTGAGCTTGGTCTCATATTATTCTTTTCACTCTCTCTCACTCTTATGCTATCACAACACAAGAAAAGAAAAGGAAAAAGAAAGCTCCTTCTTTTTCTTCTTCCTCTAGCTCATTATCCCCATCAATGGCTTCATCTCTAACCTCCATCCAAATCCATGGATGCAAGAGACAAAGTGATTACAAACATTCTCTACAACACCTTGGACACGTCGGCTAGCACACTTCGTGCCCGAGTTGCTTCGGACGAAGCGGGAGCCCATAAAAGGACTCGTAGATGTGGTGCCCTTTCCGACGAGGAGATCAAGCCCGGAGATGCCGCGAGGAGCTTGGGATGGTGGCCGAAGACCGAAGGAAACGGATCGATCGGTATAGCCTCTCTATCCCTTCTCTAGTTAGCTAGTAGTAGGTTAATGGTTCGATCCGGGTTTTAAGCATACCATAGCGCCGGCTTTCAAGTTAAGAAAAAATTTCGTTTCCGCATTTTGGCCTCGGATAGACGGCTAGGGCGCTACCGTAGTCTTACATGGTATCAGAGCCACGCCATTAACCATTACTAGCTTGCTCTAGCGTGTTTAGAACTTCGATCGGACGAAAATTTCAAAAACTGCATTTCCAACTTGACAGTTTCTGTCGAAATTTTTTAGTTGTCAAAAAATTATTTGGTGTATTGCAGAAATATGTGCAGGCGTTTTTATGAAACCTGACAAAATTTGGTAAGCTGTTGATACTGTAGCGCGGCGGAACCACGGCCGTACCCTCGTTTTGGCCGCGGTTCCGCGGCAGAACTGTAGCAACAGTGTGCCATTTTTTCTACAGGGGTTCATAACTTGGAAATGGGGTTTCTGGTATTTTTTGTTTGGGCCCAGATTTGTCTGAATACTGGGTATTGTGCTTGGGGCCCACTTCCCGAAACTTTGTCGATCGAAATTTTTAAAACATGTTAGTTCACAGTATTTACATTATATCTGCGACCGTGAATGTCATTTGATCGGTAAATCCTGTCTAATTTCTAAAGCTCTTTTAGACGGATTTGCGAACGTGACATTCACGTTGATGTTCTGTGTTGTGCTGTGATGTTGCGGATTTGTCGTGGTGGATAGCCTGGATGCAATGTTAGTACATTTTGGTTATTTATGTACATTTGATATTGCGGGGCGAGCGTCCGACATGTGGACTGCCATCACTGCCTATTTGTATATTATTCTTTTGGGGCACGACCGGGCTGAGGTCGATGTACCCGTTGTATATATTTTACTTTCTGTACTAGGATTACCCCGCGGTGGGGTGCACGGATATCCGGGTTTTAGAGGGCAACGGGCCCGCATCTCATGGCTTTAAGACGGAGGGGGCTTCACTCTAGAATTGGCGGGCTATTCGCCGCACTCGTAGGGGGTACAGGTTGACCCAAGGAGGGGTGCCCAAGTTACCGGATTCCGTGAAGTGCTGGGTGGTCCATTCACGTTGATGAAGGGGGATGCCTCGCTTCAGGTTTTGGCGGGTAACTTGCCGCGCCCGTAGGGGTCTAGGATTTCATTGCACAGGCTATCTACATGACCAGGGGAACGTCGGGTTTTAGTAGCGGTTTTATGAAACCCGGGGATCCCAGATATCTGTATTGTTCTGTGATGCTTATTATAATTCTGTGATGTTGCATTTATCGCGCCATAAGCGATTATTATATATTGATATATATATACTAGTAGATGTTGTATATGTTTTGCACCCGCGCTAGTCCTATCCCCGCTCTGTCGTTAGTTAAGTAACCTAACGGGTGATGACGGGACCCAGTTGCGAATGCGGATGGCATATACGTACATCGTATTTTCGTTCTTTTGTGGTGTGATCAATTGATGGGACTGCATTGATTCGGATCAATGCAAGCTAAACAACCTATTCGGATGAATATCCAGTACCTCAGTCGACGAGGCAAGGGCCGAGATCCCCTCACTGGGAGTGACCCCTTGGACAGAAGTTTGCGTCAGGGTAATAACTTCACTATAACTGATTAATTTTTGATTTGCATCGTGGTATTCAGTTGGAATATCTTGCACCTCATTCTACGGGGAAAGAGCCGAGATCCCTTCACCGGGAGTGACCTCTTTAGCAAAGGTTTTCGTCACTATATTTTTATAAAAAGCTATGTAGTTCCTTCAACGATATCAAGTTCATTACGTTAAAAGATTTTCGCCAAAAACTAGACGTAGCCCTCCGTCATTTCTTACAAGTATTACTTAGTATTCGTGCTGCGTTTGTTGACTGTGTCAAGGCGTAGTGTACGGTAGCTAAGTAGTGTTTGTTTGTGGCATATTAATGGGATTGGTTAGGACAGTCGTGCGGCCTTGTTGACTGTGTTAAGGGCTCGTATGGGTGGGTTTGATGCAATCCAGGATAATGACGGGTTGAACTTGACTAGGACTCTTTGATTTGTTGACTATGTTAAGGTCACTTGGGTCCTAGGGGTAAAAATCACATCGGGAGTTTCTAAAGAAACTAAACTTGTCAGGCATGCGCATACCTTCTGGAGTGTGATAACGTGAGTGGATTCTGTCACGTTATCATGCGATGATAGTTAGATCTCGATTCCCACTGATGAGTTGGTTTACTCCTTGGGTGATCCCGACTAATTCTTCTTTCAGCTTTGGAGGAGAATTTGAGGATACAGTGGGAGGTTTCCTGATTAGATAAATTGATAACCATTCTGATCTAGGTTAGAGTGCATGCTGAGTATTTCTTTTCTTTCTCTCTTTGGCAGTGACCATGACCCGACGCTAGACTATGACTCAGTGACCAAGTTGACCGAACCTTCTTAAACACTGGCTTTTGGATTGTCAGAATTGCATACCTCATTGCCACTCCTACTTTTACCCTTTTCTCCAGAACACCCCGTTTTACTACGAACGTCCACTTCCATTGGATAAAACCATCGTATGGTTATATACGAACTCGAAGGAACTTGTTCCAGATTCGAGGATGGTTTCCGGTTTTGGAGAAAACGAATAGGACTATTCAGTTGTCTTTTCCTTTTACCTTCTCTCAGGTTGCGTGTGCTCCTTGGATTAGGAACAGTACACCTATTACGCTTATTGGATAGTCTTCTTCCAAACCTTAGGCTGGTGCCGAACGGTAGGGAATAAAGAAAGCCGATTAGCCTAAGTGTAGTGTACAGAAGGTATTAAGTAAAGACAAATAAAAGGATTAGTAAGAGGGCAAAGTAAATTGCGACTGCTATTCATGACCAAACCAAGTATTTTCATCGCCACTCCTACTTCACCTTTGTATTTCTCCAGAACACTCCATATCACTACGAAGATCCACAGCTATTTAGATACTCCATCTATGATTATATACAAACTCGAAGGGACATGTTCCAGTTCGGGGATGGATTCTGGTTCAGGAGAAATAAGGAATAAGGTTTACTCAGTTGTCTTTTATCTTCACCTTCTCTCAGGTTACGAGTGACCATAGGATTGGGACAGTACACCCATTATGCTTATTGGATAGTCTTCTTCCAAACCAAAGGCTGGTGCCGAACGGTAGGGAAGGAAGAAAACCATTTTGGCCTAAAGGGGTGTACAGAAGGTAATGACTAAAGACATATAAAGGGATTTGGAGAGATGGAAAAGTAACATACGGTTATAGTTGTGAATCTGGATAATGGAAGAGGCATTACTAGGAATACCCGGATACCCCTTCGAAACATATCCATGTTTCAGTTTCACCGTGTATTGTTAATAGAAAACTGATTTCCCAATTGGTCCTTGCTCCAGGGTATGTATTTACCAGGTTTAATTCTCACATCTGTATGGTTTTACAGATGATGAGTGGGAGTAAGTTATTGGGAATTAGGTGATTGTCCTCATTATATCGGGATTCGTTGTAATTGGTGATATTTGAGGAAATCACCTGGGTTGTTTGCCAGACGACAAATATTTGGTTTTGAATATCCGTTGTTGTGCACCAATTTCAAATTGACATATCTGTACGTCTATTTTTTAGAGTGAGATATAACTTTTTGAAATTATGTCTATGACATTTACCTATATCAGTGGATGGTTAGGTAAGGAGCATTCAACAGCGGTGTAATTCTTTATAACCATGGTACAGTTTTCAACCTACGACACATAGGGATTGAGTTATTAGACTCATGGGAGTTATACAGAGTATTGTATGTTGTCCAGTGTCCATTAGGACAGAGGGGTTAGTACTCGTACTATATTCTGTTTACTTGTGACTTCTCTAGTTCTTAGACATGTATTTCGTAGAAATGCAAGGTCCAAGTTTTGAGAAGTTATAGGTATATGAATAAAGTAGAAAACCAGGCATTGCAAGTATCAGGATTCTTCAAGATGATCGAAGATGTAGATACTTGTGTATGGTATTCAGTTGATAGTAATGGTTATGAGAAACTTCTTTCTCTTTCAGGTTACTCATATCTGGATGTATTCCTAAGTTGAGCAATGCTGATCGGCCTCTCTCCATTTAGTTGACATGCACTGGAGACAGCTGCATGATTTGAATCTGGTTCCAATTAAATCAGTGCCTCTATTTCTATATTGGATATAGAATAGTTCATATATTAACATTGTTAAGGTATGGGGAGTTGTCCGGCTTATGCTTAAAACCAGACTCTGGATAACTCAAGGCTGTAATGGCTGTTTGTGGGTTGACCCGGGTTATGACGAGGGTTGAATTTCTACCATCTGGAAGATCAATAGCGATATTGTTCTTGACTAGCCACAGTTTTAGTAAAATGGATTTTTTTTAGAAAACAGTAGTGGGAGTATGGTAGAACTGGAAGTGATTCCAGAACCGCAAACGATTACTGAAAATTTGATAAGAACCTAAAGATTCAATCTGGTTTGACATTCTGTTAGCCACTCTGCAGAGATGGTAGGTAACTTCAGCCACTCGAGAGGTAGTTCGGTATGCTCAAAGACAGTGACAGGGAGGTTCTTGTTTACCCAGACTTGCCATTGCTATTGTTCCAGACTATGAGACCCGGCAGGAGGATGAGTATAGCGTCGTTCTGAACTAGCTGTAGAAGCGTACGTGTATATGATTCTACCAGAGGGTTGTCGTAGTCAGTGGGAGCAGCAGAAGCATAGTGGATGAGTAGCTTATGTCTATTTATAGATTAAAGCAGATATAGCGGAGATAGATCATCTATTTCTGATGTGAAAGTCATATGTTTGACTTCATCAGAATAGGGGATGGATCTGTTAAGAAGGTAGTGGGGTGTGATGTTCTGGTATTTGGATGACATACATAGAGTAGGAAGTGAAATTCCTATATTACGATGGTTTATACTTTGGTTATCACACAGTGGTTTCTCCACATAGGATATAGATTTAATATCAGACATTCTGGTTACTAGATCTATGGTTTTAGATCTAGATTTGGGTAGTTTCCCAATCTGGGTACTTAGACATCATTCTAAAGGTGTTTTAGAATGGACGACTCCTGACACGGCAGTGAACCTACAGGTGAGGGAGTCACCCCTCTCTAAAGGTGTCTTACAGACTAAAGGGGAGAGGGATGTGCATGATTGGCAGATCACTTGCTTAGGCAATTGAGTCAATCATGAGATATCAAGTACCACACCGGATGTTGTTTTTGCAGTAGATGCAATAAATTGATATTGATCCAATCCTGGAGAAACATTCGGAAGCAGTTTTAGAATATAAGTGGATGTTCTAGGGATATGATAACAACCGCCTCTTTTAGGAGACGGTTATCATTTCAGGCTTCCAAGGTGACCTGGATGACAGAGTGACTGTCAGAGTTATAGTTTTCCCTCTGACGAGGGGCAGTATTTTGGACAGGTGGTCCAAGGGGATACTGAGGGAGGCATGGCGCAGGATACTGATTAAGTTCAGTTGTTGATACAGTCTAAGAAGTTTGGATTTGAAGTTCATTTATGAACTAGGTCCCATCAGATATCCAGACATATTCTAAGACAGGTATTGCTCATTTCGGGAGATAGGTTTCTCCGCGAACTTGAGATAAAGAGAGACATAGAAAGAAACATCAGGGCAGATCCACTAGCTGAGGTTATTCCTCCAACACAATAGTTTCGGAAACGGGTTTTGTGAGACTGATTGGCAGAGGAGTTGGGTGTTCGGTATCACACGGGCTGTGAGTATGCGACATCGCAATAATTATCCTTGAGTGCAAGTTGGAGATTGTTGGATATAGTGCCCTCAGAGTCAATTATTGGATCACAGGCACGTGATTGCAATGATTGAGGGAGGACCTATACCGGTAGGACAGTCTTACTCGAGAGGTTTGTATACTATCTGGTTTGTCTTTATCATCGTGTACATGCTTTAGGTGACATTGTAGTTCACTATTACACGTTGATATAGAGAATAGTATGCTACTATGGTTTGTCTTTATCAGTCGTGTACAGGTTTAGGTGACATGTTCGCTATTACACGTTGATAGAGCCCTTAGGATCCTGCTTGACTACCAACAGTATGATGGCGATCATATACGTGAGAGTTGGGTAGTCCATAAGCACATCCTTAAAAGTGGTCCCTAGTCGAGGGAGTTTCGAGACAGGGCATCGATACTCTGGAGTAGACTAGTGTATACAGTCGAGACCCCGACGAGGGGCAGTGGTCGGTCTCACAAGCCACTGGTGTCAGTTGGTTCACCTAAGATGTATACAGGTGCTCATTGGGTTATGAGTACACCGGACAGGACTCGCCGGGAACATGCTAGTTGGGATTATACCAGACGTCAGATAGCAGTTCCCTGGTGACATGTGTACAGGCTAGTTCATCGACCTGAGATCGTCATTTGTCTCGTGTGAGTTCCTACTGTACTTTGATTACTACCCTACCACGGCTCAAAGGAGTCGTGCAAACAGGTTTTAGTTAGGTACAGTCCCGAGACACACGGAGGCAGTGAGCAGATCGGCAGGGGTTTCGTCTCTCCCGGTATTGGGGGTGAGATCGCGCTGTGTCTAGGAGAGCCATTACACAAAGCCCTCGGCCGAAGCAGGAGATTTACTGGTAGGTATTCCAGTAGTATCTCAGGGTGTTCTGGGCTACACTCCGACACGACTTGTACCGCCTTTGGGGGTCTGACTTTTACCAACCCCCTAGGCCCGCCATGCGATGCTCATAGACAAACGGACCGGACTGTACGGATAGTATCACTGACAGGCTCAGTAGGGTGTCAGGATGAGTTCGCTCATCGACCTCCCTTTTGGTCAATACTTGGTAGCCCGTTACGTACGGCTAGTATCTCTGACGAGCTAGTGGTTAAATCTACAGCCAAAGTATTGACGAGTCTTTAGAGTCCCCCACAGACAGTTTCTCAAGTTTCAGGCGAAACGTTGTAGAGGCCGTATGATATATGGCAGGGTTCGATCATATACGTGCGGTATTGCACGGATCATGATCGGACGGATCATACTAGTGGGCTTTGGTTTAAGCCAGATATTAGTATTAAATTTGTTGGATTGCTTTAGTCTCATCGCATTCGCATTCAGTCGGAATGCGGATGCAGGTATGTATATACAAGTGAGGGGTATCCTTGTGATCCGTTACGAGTTTACTTTAGATGTTGCCGTATCTTTTTGTTGTGGCAAACATTTGGATTAATGTTTGCTTATGGAAATAATGAGCTAGAATTTCATCATGACATGCATTAAATGTGACATGGACTTCACTAGTGACTCATGGTCTCTTTTTTAGCAAAAATGTCACATTAGTAGATTGATTTGTGTTGATATGATGAGAGGAGAGAGAGAGGGGCTGCCTTGAGTGAGCTTAGTCTCATATTATTGTTTTCACTCTCTCTCACTCTTATGCTATCACAACACAAGAAAAGAAAAGGAAAAAGAAAGCTCCTTCTTCTTCTTTTTCCTCTAGCTCATTATCCCCATCATTGGCTTTATCTCTAACCTCCATCCAAATCCATGGATGCAAAAGACAAAGTGATTACAAACATTCTCTACAACACCTTGGACACGTCAGCTTGCACACTTCGTGCCCGAGTTGCTTCGGACGAAGCGGGAGCCCGTAAAAGGACTCGTAGATGTGGCGCCCTTTCCGACGAGGAGATCAAGACCGGAGATGCCGCGAGGAGCTTGGGATGGTGGCCGAAGACCGAAGGACACGGATCGATCGGTATAGTCTCTTTATCCCTTCTCTAGTTAGCTAGCAGTAGGTTAATAGTTCAATCCGGGTTTTAAGCATACGATAGCGCCGGTTTTCAAGTTAAGAAAAATTTTCGTTTCCGCATTTTGGCCTCGGAAAGACGGCCGGGGCGCTACTGTAGTCTTACAAAGTCAAGTGGAGCAAGAGGTTCATGCGAGATGTTAACTCCCTGTTGTTACTCCCTGTTGAGATTAGAGATCGGATATGTATACAGAGGCATTGGGATACGGCCAGTTCCCGAGAAAATGCTGTGCTGAGAACGCAGATGTCCAGAAAGCGAGGAAAGATTTTGCAAGAGTACCAGCCTCAGTACAGTTCGGCATAGGAGAGATCGGAAGAGACCTTGAGCAGGTTCCTTCCAGGACACTGCTGCAATAAGATTTGTACTGAGGATCAGTTGTGTCACGTGTGTTCAGAGGGCCAGAGGCTGACGCCAGTAACGTGCTGCTTTACGAGTGGTCATGCTAATTGGCCGAGAGATGACCAGAGGAGTGCCAGAGCGGAATAATTTCCGTTAGCACACCTGACCGGGCCGACGAGCCGACGGATTGCGAGATTGGTAATCCACTGAGAAATGAGGACCCAGAGACAGGGGACGCCAGGCCGTGAGCAGGAGGCAAGCGGATGTTCTTGCTTTGCCAATTTTGGGCGCACCGACATTTTTCGATATTGTAGGAGGTGTACCTCAATGTCATTTGTTGCGATTTGCGTTTGTGATCCAAGTATCACACTTATATCGCTTGGATTTGAGTTTTGGTGATTGGGTTTCATGATATTGTTTTCGTGCACCATGGCTGCACCTACTGGGTATTACATTTTTGTGCATAGTTATTGCACTTGATTTATGTTTTTACACCGCTACATCGGTTTGCGATTTGTGCATATCTATTGCACCTGATATTGATTTTGTGCCTTGGCTGCACGTGTTTATGATTTTGTGGATTTTATGCAGTCGATTTGATTTTGTGCATGTGGTACGGACTCGATTTGATTTTTGCACTCGGTATAGCTCATATATGCTTGCAGTGTATTGATACGTGTTTTGTGCACGCAGTTGCACACGTTTTCGATTTCATATACATTGGTACATTCGGTGTTGCTTTTTATACGCATTTGAGTTATCGATGAGTTTCTGTGCATTTTTTGCACTGGATTTTGTCACGCCCCGCTTCCCGAGGTACGGCGAAATGGGCGCGACGAGGTCCGCTACGTATATACTCAGAAGTACATACGCTAAGCGTATCTAAGCAATATAAATAAATACACAAGAGACAAGAAGTAAAAGAACATCAACTTTTATTAACATTCTTTGTACAATACATGAAAAGAAAATACAACTGAAATAAAGATGCCTAAACAGTGGCATAACAGGAAATGAAAAGTACAGAAAGGAAAAGTGTACAATGAAACTACAGTGTAGGGTCTTCAGTGAATTGCTCCAAGTCTTCTTGCGATGGTTCAACTTCTGCCGGGTCCAAATCACCTGACGACATTCAAAGAAGAGAGAAACAGAATGTCGTCAGCGAACAGGTCGCTCGGTAAGTCCCAAAGGTAAGAGGGAAGTAGAATAAGACAGAATAAGAAGATACATTCTAAAATGTAAACTATTGTTGTAATGTTATGTCAACGCTGTTGTTTGTAGCTTGGTACAGAAGGATGCCAGTGTATACGAGGGGAGTCTCTATATGCCAGAGACTAAGGGTACGTATAGTACAAGGTACCGTTTATACCACGGTACAACAACAACTGGATTCATGTTAGGTGTGTTAAGTCTGACCACCTCGTGCCACCTTTAACACCTTCCATACCAATCTACCCCTTAAAACCCCGCGATGTCTTGTTTGTATTGTTATCTTATAAATTGTGTTGGTTGTATGATTGATTGACCGACCGACCGAAACCATGATATCAGGAAACGGTTATAACCGTAGAGTCATGTAAATGGAATATTGGGAATCATGTAAAAGGAATATATATCCATGGTTCGGTTCAGTCAAGTTGTGTAAACTGATAATTGTATTCATGGATTCATGTGTTCATATTGAATTGGAATCTTGTATATTGTAGGTTGACTTGAATCATATTCAAGTCAGATTAATCAGACTCAAACCCGAGTCAGACAATCAGAAATGTGAAACGAAGTCTTATAATTGCTAGGGTCTTTAGGGTACTTTATAAACTTGAGGGGGTTTTATGTAAAAAATACTTTTATATACTTTTCAAGATACACCTCAAGTATTTATTATTCTTCTTTAAAGTTGTAATGAGGGTGGATTTTATATTGTGACATTTCTAGTGAGAATATCCTAGTTGTAATATTGTTTATTTGAAGTTCATGGTATTTTAGTGTAAAATATATTCTTTGTGATTTTTAGGAAAAGGTGGAAAAATTTATATTATAATAAAATAGATATTTAAATGATAAATATACATATATTTATACAAAAATAATTTTTAATAAATATTTTATATTCCAAAAATCTCATTTTCTTAAGATGTCGTATTTTAATCCTTTCGAGACCGAATGCCCCTTGCGGAGGTCTGAATCTCGCACTACTAGTCCGAGAGTGCGCGATAAACCGCACGATCCCGAATGGGTTCCCCAAAGATGGGTTGTAGCGGCGCTTTGCAAAGATTGTAAAATACTAATTCTTTAGAAAACGGTTTTATAAAGTAAAAGGTATTTATTTGAAAAGTGTAATTTTCCGTATTTTAGATTCTAGGGTATCCTAAGACAACTAGCCTATTTCTAAATGGTCTAGACGACAAGTCGTTAGAAGCCTCAAATCGCCTCTTCACCGCCAATTGTGGCCATGTATGTACAAGTGAGGAGGGAGGGATCCGCTCACGAATCGTGAGGTGGGCCTTTTAAAGTTACCCAAGCTCACTTGCCTAGCCTAGACACCACAAAATCAGGTTTAGATAAACGATTGATGTCCACAACTTATCGTATTTTCCTAGTAAGAAGTATTTACTTAAAAGTGTAACAAATCTAAACCTTTAAGAATGGTTTTATGAATATTATGGTATTTTAATGAAAATTTCATTTTATCGTATTCTAAATTTTGATGATATCATTTTAGGGTTTGTATTTACGTGTGGGTGGAGATAGGTCTTTATCTCGTGTTCTACTTTAATTGTATAGCAAGTTAAGGGTTAAATGTGAAATTGAAACACGATGGTATTAAAGTGAAAAAAATACGGTAAGTTAAAAAGGTTATCATTTCATGTGTGAAAACTTATTCAAATTGATTTTTACAAGTTTAATGGTCAAGATAGAGATGCTTATGAGTGATGGAATTGATTAGAAGAAGAAAAATAAACATCATGGTATTAAAGCGAAAAAGAATACGATATTGCAAAAGCTATCATTTCATGTGAGAAACATTGTCCAAATTAGTTGTTATGTGATTAATAGTCAACATGGATAAGTTTAGGTATTATGGAATTAGTGACAAGTGGATTTTATAGAAAACCGAATCGGAAATCGGTTTGTTCCGATTTTCGTCGGATTTCGTAATTCCGTATTTTAGAGAAGTAGAAAGAAGAAAAGAACGGGACTTACGGGTTTCGATCTATACTAAAGAGTATAGGGAACTAGGTGAGTGGCCGAGGCGTTGTTTCGTCGCCGGTTGTTTCAAAAAACGTTGCCGGAATTCCGTCAGCGCTTCGCCGTGAACTCGATTTCAATGTACACCTTTCTTGTAGAAATTTTGAGAGAGTAAACCTAGAGTTTTAGAATGAGAGGGTAGAGGGTAGGGGGTCTATTTATAGGGTAGGCTAGGATAGGGTAGGTGAAAGGTTTTTTATTTTTAAAAAAAATGTAAAAATTAAAGAAAAATCATTAAAAATTGTATTAAATAGGATGTATTTAACATTAGGGAACCGATCCATTAAAATGGTGTATACAGGGGTTTATGGAATGCAAAAAGGCGCAACTTTCGTGTTGGGGACTCGGCCGTCCGGCGGCGCCGGCCGGAGTCGGCCGGTCCGCCGACCGACTCGGCCTATCCCGGCCGAGTCCGGTGGTCTTCGGGCGTGGGTTCTCCTGGCGTAGCTCATGGTATACTCACTTTTTAGGGTTCAGTTCAACTTTTGGGAGTTATGGCCTGTAGACTGTTGGGCTTCCAAGAATTTTAAAAGAAAAATAATCTAAAAATAATGCAGGATATGAGATTTGAACTCTGGTGGCTTGGTTCAGCAGTGTAAGGTATTACCAATGAGCTACAAGCTCCTTCTTGTAATTATTGTGGGAAAATAGATACTTAAAGTGATAACAGCAACATTAAATACTCCAAGTGTACTTTAAATTTAAATCAAATTTATGTATACAAAAATTGGAGTTGTTACAGATTTGGGATTTCGTGCACTGGATGCACTGGATTTGGTATTTCGTGCATTTGATGCACCGGATTTGCATTTTTGTGCATTTGTTGCACTGGTTTTGCGTTTCGTACATTTGTTGCACCGGATGGGTATTTCGTGCATTAGTTGCACTAAATTTATACTCCGTACCTTGGATGCACCCGATTTATGTCTTTGAGCATTTGTTTTACCAGATTTTTGTTTTTGTGCGCGTTTGCACTTGACGTTTGTTTTCGTGCGCTTTACCGCACTAGATACTTTATACGGACCTGACGCGCTCGGGTTGGATTTTTGTGCATATTGGGCGCTTGGTATTGGATTTGTGCGCATCGGATGCACTTGAGTTAGATTTTATTCGTGCATGTTGGATGCACTTGATATGAGATGTGATTTTATGCACACCGGATGCACTCGATTGGAATTTTCGTTCGTGCATGTTAGTTGCACTGGATTGAGATTTTCGTGTACTATAGATGCACTTGATGTTATTGTCGTGCAGACCCGTTGCACTGGAAAGATGCTTTCGTGGACACCCATTGCACTTAGTTTTTCTTTTATGCATATTGTGGCACTTGTATTTGGATTTAATTTTCTTGCGCACCAGACGCACGTGATTATCGGATACGCCTTTTGAGGCTGATTTTGCTCTTGAGCACGTTGTTTTCATGATAGGTACTATATTATGTAGTAGCCGAACAGGACTGATCCGAGGACAGTACCTGGGTACTTTGCATGCATTAAAAGTTTGACAAGAGCTTTTCAAAAAGAAGCTATAGTCTCGCTATTTCCTACGTGTCCGTGAGCGACATGAACGTTTACAAAGGAAAACCTTTTGGGATATTTTAAAAGGGCGGAACGTATATTTTAGAAAAACCTATATGAACATATATTTATTATTTTACAAATGAGCGTCCGTCACTTGTGCCGTGAGTTACGCATCATACGGCGATTCAGAAAAGATTTTGCATATGTTTTATTCAGTTTTTGAAGGTTTTTCGAAGGATGCGTACTATATACGTATTATATTATTTGACTAGTGTATATTGGATTTCAGTAGTGAATTTCGAGATTTGTATCTTCATTGTAACTCCGATAATATGCGTGCAAATCCGGTAATTTGTGTGACACTTGACGGAGTTCGATTTTTTTTAGTTTCATACTCGTTTTCAGGCGCACACGATGCGCTGTAATATTCCTATATCTTCCATGATTTCGGAGCCCCGTTGATTTGAGCTGATTATTGAAATGTTTTAGTATTTGGGGGTTTAAATTTAAATTCGTGGACCGAATTTATTTAAGGGGGGAAGATTGTAACATTTCAGAAAATATAAAGTATTATTTTTGGAATTTAATGTTAAAATAATATATTTCGCGAAAACTACCCGATTTGCGAAATTGGGGTTTTCGTAAAATGGTATAAATATATACCAATAATTGTGAAATAATTGGAGATTTAAAATGATTTATTCATTTAAATATATATTTATTGGATTTGGCATTTTTATAATTAATTATATGCAGTTTAAATGAAAACCCGATCAGTGCATTACTAATCGCGATTAGGCCAAATCCGCATTTCCACATTTTAATCATGGCTAGTGCACCATGACATGTTGTATTTTGTTGCATATTGTTTCCTTTGTGTTTGTTCATTTCTTTTGGTTCTATTTGTGTGAGAAAAGAAAGAAATGAGAGGGTATTATTGAGGAGAGAGAGGGGGGACCACATCATGACTTGGAGCATGCCATGAGAGAGAAATAGAGTGAGAATAAGTGAGAGCGAGGGGGGGCTTCCTCATTCATCTTCCTTTATTATTGTTCTTCATCTTCTTCAACTCCTCATCTCCCTCCACCTTCACCTTCAAGCTTCATCTCAATTTCCTTCCCAAAACCCTACACCCTCTTTATTAAAATTGATCCCCACCTCACTCAACACAATGGACCAATCAAAGTTGGATTTTGGAGGCTTTGAACAAGCTAGGCTTTTTCTTGAGTTGCCCAAGTGAGGTATATTTTCTTCCATTTAGTTTAGTTTGAGTTTTCTTGTATTCTAGTTTAGTTTAAAATGTGATTGGGTTAGGGTATGTGATGTTTAGAAATTTCAAGAGAAGGGTTAGGTGATGGTGTGGATTTGGTGATGTTTAGGGGCTATTACAAGACTTGAGTGGTGTTTCTACTGGCCTAGAACAGAGAATACGGACTTAGGAATCATTCCATGTCGGTTTTGTGACGTTTTGTGGCTTACAGGGAATCTGGAGCAACCGGGGAAAATTCCGAGAAAAACAAACAATACTATTGACCTAGGCTGAACACTAGAAGACCACCCTGAGGAGACGGACCCCATCAGAGCACTCTGGGCCGAGCTGGCCGGAATTCCGGGTAAAGTGGTCGGCCAAAATGTGGTATTTGGTGCCTAGGTTTGGTCTGAAGCTCATTTACTTCATATA
Source organism: Agapanthus africanus (assembly GCA_030015575.1). Taxonomy (NCBI): domain Eukaryota; kingdom Viridiplantae; phylum Streptophyta; class Magnoliopsida; order Asparagales; family Amaryllidaceae; genus Agapanthus; species Agapanthus africanus. The sequence goes on along the minus strand of JASDDO010000001.1, from coordinate 497,900,105 downwards.
CAACCCCACTGCATTGCTAGTTTAATCCCATTGTACCTGAGAGAGAATCTGGGAGCTGTTGTGAGTGGTTTTGGTTATGTTTTCCGTATTTTGGAATTCCTGGTTTTAGTATTTGATATTGTATTTGGTTGTTGGGCGTTTGTACGTCAACAACAAGGGTTGTTTGGTTGTTTTTGCATGCATAGGCATAGGTTCTAACCTATGAGCGCACCATGTACCGTATTGGTTTTCCGGACTTGATGTTAATGGTATTGCGATATGTGTTGTATTGTAGGTACCTTCGCGTGGATTCCGAGACAATGGAGCATCACGTCATCGACTTCGGCAAGCAAGGATTAAGATGAGTAGATCTATATCTACTGGGGAAGTCGGGTGGATGGCGTATAGCACCCCCGCAAATTTGATGGAAACCAACGTATAGAATATGGTTAAGAAAACCTATATTAGAAAACTATGGAGATGATTAATTAAGATAGTTAAATATGATAGGAATATATGATAGTTAGAGATGATAGGAATAAAAGATAGTTAGAGATGATAAGAATGGCTGAATACATATATATCGAGATATGAGATGGAAGTCATAGGGATATGACTCTTAGACCTGCTATGATAGAAATGATGTCTCGAATTGATAAATATGGATATGAAAAGTGAATGTGAATCACGACTTATAGATAGGTAGTTATAAGAGAATAAGTAGGAGATTTATAGTAGCGTGACATGAGATTAATAGGATAGGATAGGATGTATATGTAAGATGGCTTGATGCGAGATACTAATGTGATGAAAAGAATATACGATGTGATATGATGACTTGATTGATATGTCGGTATACGGATGCGAGTCGATAAGAGATGATTGATACCTTTACCGGTCCCCTGATAGGAGATTGTTATGGATGTGACCTGGGATGTAGGCATATAAATATATATAATGTTGTGAATCATGAGTGATATGCCGTATGAGACGTTAGGTCCTTACCCTCATTGTCATATAGGTTGATAGGATCCCTAATGGTTTAATGCCGCCGTACGATGATTTACCGTACGTGGATGAGTTTTATTATGATTGATCCGTACCCTTGACTAGAGGATGTTGTACGATAGATTATACTGTACATGATGTTGTGAGGCTGGAGGCTGAGTGATAGATTCACCGACTCGTATATATTGTAGATACGTATACCTGTTAGCATTTCGCGTACGATGTACCTTATGCCACATTAATTTCATTCTCATTGCATTATATATACCTGTGCTAGTACACCTACACCATTATCGATGATGCGTATGTTACATTTACAAAGATTGGCCGGCTCACACACTTCATCATTGATAATTGCTATGTCACTCACACAGTAGAATTGATGCATCATGATATTGTTGGAGATAGTGCCCTCAGAGTCGATTATTGGATCACAGGCACGTGATTGCAATGATTGAGGGAGGACCCATCCCGGTAGGACAGTCTTACTCGAGATGATAGTATGCTATCTGGTTTACCTTTATCATCGTGTACTGCTTTAGGTGACATGACAGGTCGCTATTGCACGTTGATAGAGCCCCTAGGATTCTTGCTTGACTACCGGCAGTATGAGGGCGATCATATAAGTGAGAGCTGGAGTCTATAAGCACATCCTTAAAAGGTCCCTAGTCGTAGGAGTTTCGAGACAGGGCATCGATACTCCAGAGTAGACTAGTGTATACAGTCGAGACCCCGACGAGGGGCGGTGGCCGGTCTCACAAGCCATTGGTGTCAGTTGGATCACCTAAGATGTATACAGGTGCTCATTGGGTTATGAGTACACCGGACAGGACTCGCCGGGAACATGCTAGTTAGTCTTATACCTGACGTCACATAGCAGTTCCCAGGTGACATGTGTACAGGTTAGTTCATCGACCTGGGGATCGTCATTTGTCTCGTGTGAGTTCCCACTGTACTTTGATTACTACCCTACCACAGCTCAAAGGAGTCGTGCAAACAGGTTTTAGTTGGGTACAGTCCCGAGCCATATGGAGGCAGTGAGCGGATCTTCGGGGGTTTCGTCTCTCCCGGTATTGGGGGTGAGGTCGCGCTGTGTCTAGGAGAGCCATTACACGAAGTCCTTGGCCAAGGCAAGAGATTTACTGGTAGGTATTCCAGTAGTATCTCAGGATGTTCTGGGCTACACTCCGACACGACTTGTACCGCTTTTGGGGGTCTGACTTTTACCCACCCCCTAGGCCCGACATGCGATGCTCATAGACGAACGGACCGGACTGTACGGATATTGTCACTGACAGGCTCAGTAGGGTGTCACGATGAGTTCGCTCATCGACGTCCCTTTTAGTCAATAGCTGGTGGCCCGTCACGTATTGGCTTATACCTCTGACGTGCTAGTGGTTAAATCCATAGCCATAGTATTGACGAGTCTTTAGAGTCTACCACACTTTCAGTTACTCAGCTTTCGGGCGAAACGCTGTAGAGGCCGTATGGAGATATGGCAGGGTCTGATCAGATACGTGCGGTATTGCACGGATCAGGATCGGACGGTTTGTACTAGTAGCCGTATAGGCATATGGCAGGGTTCGATCAGATACGTGCGGTATTGCACGGATCAGGATCGAACGGTTATTACTAGCCGGCTTTGGTTTAAGCCGGTCCTAGTTTAGTACAGTGTAGATTTTGTCTCTTTGCATTTGTATCCGGACGGAATACAGATGCGGGTGTGTATGCACAGTATCGGGGTTTTCCTGTAATTTTTTACGGGACCAGTTTTCTGGAGTTGCCAGTTTGCATTCCGTTCCGGCCGGTTTTCCTTTGTTCTTTCCCGGCCGGACTTTTCCGATGGAGGGGGTTATTTGCAATTGTGCAAATAATTTTTTGTGGAGGGGTTTCTTGCATAAAAGATTGATTATGATAGCTTCATATCTTTTGCTCCATCACTTGCTTTAATGAGATTTGAAAAGGGTATGGTTGGATTTAAATGAAGCATGCTTGATGTTTTCTTGTCTTTGGATGTGGTCACCTCTTGTTCTCTCCTACACTCACCTCCCTTAATGCTTCATATTCTTTCCTCCTCCATTTCTAAGTTGATAAGTTTTTTCCATGGTTGAGTGAGAAGAAGATGAGAGCTTCATCTTTGAGAGTGTTTTTCATTCTTGATCTCTTTTCATGCTAAGAAAAATGCAAGCACCATTTTTCTTATCTTGTTTCCTCCATCATCTACAAATGGCAACAAACCCCAAAGTGAGACATGCACTCTACACTACACTTCCTACAGCAAATCTTGGACGCGTCGATTCGCCAGCTTCGCGCCCGAGTTGCCTCGGTATTGAGGTGGGAGCCCGTAAAAGCTACAGGCGATGTGGTGCCATTCCGGCGAGGAGGCGACTACCGGATTTTCCGCGAGGAGATCGGAGAGGAGATGAAGACCGGAGGACTCGGATCAGTCGGTATATCTCTAACCCGTCTTGTTGTTAGCTTAGACTTGTTAATGGTTACGATCCGGAGTTTAGTGCGCGGTGGTGCCGGTTTGCAAAGTCCGCAAAATTAAAGTTTATCACCGTTTCCGCATTTGGCCGTCGGATTGACGACCGGGGCGCCGCCGTGCACTTACAGATATGACTCCTTGCATGATTTATTTGCTATGCTCACATCACTGTTCCATGTTGCATGATATACGGATATGCTTATTTTCCGTTATATGTCGCATACATCATGCTTTACGATTATACGCATTGAGATATGTTGTTTTCATGAGATTTCTGGATTTGAGAACCGTGGTTATTTCAAAAGAAAGTACGTATTGTTTTAAAAACCCGGTTTCTCTTGATATGATATTTCGAGATGTCCACCATGCGTTTTCTTGGTTCTGAGACGTGTGATATGTGAAACCCGATTCGAGGAGTTGGATGATCCGTTTGCGGGTTCATAGTGGACCCGGTATGGTACCCCGGGGCGAGAATGGATGGTTGTGCAGTAGACGATGAGCCTGACAGAGGGACTACTACTTACCGGTGATTGGTTAGACCTGGTGGTTATCCATAGGATACCGACCGGAGTCATGAGATGGATATAGGCCGATCTGTACTCCCAGAGCCCGCGGGCCGATCCGGACAGACTATACGGAACCTGAGATATGAGGATTTACGTGTAGATATTGGACACGGGTTTCATGATGTTTCGAGTGTCGATGTTAGACACTTAGGTTCCATGATTTTGATGTGTCATTGCTGGACACACGTTGATTGATATCCTCATATTTACATGTATATGCTTTCATGATTTTTACATGCATGATATTGTTGTGTCATTGGTTGACACGTGGACGAGATCCACATGCTTACTTTCTATTATATGTCGAATACATCATGTTTTACGATTATACGCATTGAGATATGCCGTTTTCATGAGATTTCTGGATATGAGAACTGTGGTTATTTCAAAACTTCACCTCTTTTATTTTCTTAAAAAGGTTTATATTTCTGGGCTTCGGCTTACTTAATTTACGTTACGCCTTCAGACGTGGCATGATTTAAGTGCCGGTCATGAGCTAATATTTCGGGTCGTGACATTGTAGTTTATTCACTCATTTCGGAGTCTCTAGTTTATGGACTCATTTCGGAGTTCGTAGTTTATTCACTCATTCCGGAGTCTCTAGTTTATGAACTCATTTCAGAGTTTATCCAGTTTACCTCCCTTGGGTTTATAGGTAAACTTGTCCTAACGTTATAGATAATCCCTGCTCTTTGCGACAGAGGTCCGTTAGGCTTTGTGGCACTAAGGTTTTAGTCCGTGGTACCGTCGCGTTGGCTGATGCATTCCCCGATATGCAGTCTTTACGCTACTGTTTGAGTAGACCCGCGACTATCGTGTCTCTGATCCTTTTAGGGGCTGAACAAGACGTCTTCAAGTAATCTTCTTAGGCAGTTTGATCGTCGGAAGAGTAAGCGTTAGGAATTTTGCCATGCCACTTTTTTCTTGAGTTTAGGCTCGATTTGGGAGCCCCGATGAGTCATAACCACTTTGCACTGGTGTGGGATGATCTCCGATAGTCTTTCGGGTTTTATTTGAGTTACCGTCAAGACCCTGAAGCTAGGAATTTTGCCTTCGCTTCCTTTTGATTTGGCTATTTTGGAGCCTTTGTTGACATTGCGTCTGGTATAACGAGAAGAATGTCGGGATAGTCTTTAGGTTGTTTTGTGAACCGTTAAGACTTAGAGCTAGGAATTTTGCCATGGCTCCATTTTATTCCAACCCTAGGGTCTTTTATTGACGTTGCGTCTGCATCCTGCTGGAGTGAGAGGGAACACCTTTGTTGACATTGCGTCTGCTGTAACGAGATGAATGTTGAGATAGTCTTTAGGTTGTTTTGTAAACTGTCAAGACTTGGAGATAGGAATTTTACCATGGCTCTGTTTTGTTTTGACCCTGGGGTCTTTTGTTAACGTCACGTCTACATCCTGCTGGAGTGAGAGGGAACGCCGTTGTTGACATTGCGTCTTATGTAACTAGACGAATTTTGAGGTAGTATTTAGGTTGTTTTGTGAACCATCAAGACCTGGATCTCCTTTTGACGGATCCTGATAGGAAAACATGGTTCCCCTTTTCATTTATGCCCATGGATTGTATACAGGGGTCAGTGTAGACTCACCTACAGGGCAGAGAAAATTTTCTTTTTTATTTCCGTGATGCTCTATCGTTTCGGCTTTTCATATCGCGAAAGATGCGATTGCCCAATCATTTCGGCTATTTATCGCGGTGCCCAATCATTTCAGATATTTTTATATTTTTACTCACTGCTTTTTATTGTGAGTTGCCCAAACATTTCGGTTATTTCATATGCATATGTTTTTTTGCTCGCTGATTTTTATTGCGAGTTGCCTAAATATTTTGGCTAATTCATATGCATATATTTTTCTTGCTGATTTTTATTGCGAGTATGGAACTTAAGCTCCGATACCAATCATGGCATCAGCATCGCTGCGACTGGAATATTGCTGGGAGCGAATCATCATTTGTCGTGAAAGGACTTGGAGTTTGACACCGATTTAGGCACCAGCGTCGCTGCAACAGGGATATTGCCAGGAGCGAATCATCATTTTCCTTAAAAGGGCTATGTGTTTGACACCGATTTAGGCATTAGTATCGCTGCAACTGGGATATTGCCATGAGCGAATCCTCATTTTCCTTGAAAGGACTTGAACAAAGATTGATTAGTAAACATAGTTAGGATCCTGTCCACTAAGACTTTCAGATTTTATGAGCCATAAGGGTCTCATAAAGTTATTTCTCCCTACGAGTCGTGAGGATCTCATAGGCGTATTTTCTCCTTAGGAGTCGTGGGGATTCCTAAGTGTGTTCTCTTATAAGTCGTAAGGATCTCACAAGAGTATTTTCTCCTTATAACTTGAGAGGACTTACAAGTGTCGTTCACCACATGAGGAAATTTCTCATCATTGGTGAAACTTGGTGGGGAAATCGTTTAGTTGTGCCCGTGGATTGTATACAAGGGCCAATATTGGACCGCCTATAAGGCAACTTGGGGAATACGACGGCTTAAGAACAGGTTTGGATCCATGTAACTTAAGAATTTCAAATTCTATGAGCCGTGAGGGTCTCACAGGGGAAGTTCTCCTTACGTGCCGAGAGGATCTCGTATGTGAAATTTTTACGAGATTGCGCCCTTTCGGGTTTTCACAAGCTTGCAGGTAGCCCTGCTGTTTTTACTCACGGCGTCCTTTCGGGTTTTCATCCGTGCCCATTTCGCTTGTGGACGTACGTTTTTTAACAACGAGATTGCGCCCTTTCAGGTTTTCACAAGCTCACCGGTAGCCCTGCTGTTTTTACTCACGGTGCCCTTTCGGGTTTTCATCCGTGCTCATTTCGCTTGTGGACGTACCTTTTTTTTTCCAATGAGACTTGACTTGCTGTCTTTGCCGCTGGAGCTTTGATTGCAATATAGATCTCAATAGAGGATAACGACATATTTGGGGCGATGCGCCATGTTTGAGGCGGCGCACTAGTTTTAGGACATTCCAGTCCATTGTTGGTTTAGGGACATCTCGGTCCTTTGCTAGTTTAAGGATGTAGTGGTCCATTGTCACCATTTTTGAGGTGAGGCTTTAGTTTAAGGACATTACGGTTCGTTGTCGCCATGTTTGAGGAGAAGTTCTTCTGAATACCACTTAGAGTTTTGACTCATGAAGATAGCGAGTGGACACGAGCGTCTTCATCTATCATAGACCTAAGTCGTGACTCGTCAAGCGTGGTATTGCTTGAGGAATCGTCCGTTTATTGGCCGGAAAGGTCTTTCGCCATGCATATCCATGAGCAAATAGGCCTCACCTTGGTAGAGCCTGTCTATGATTTACGGGTCTTCATAGTTCGGCTCAAATATACCCTGTTTTGCACGATTGGGGATCATAGGTCTTTTAACGACTAGCATGAGTTCGCCTTAGCGAAATGTTCTTGGCCTAGTCAATTTTTCGTATGAGCGCGTCATCCTTACCTTGTAAGCTTCTAGGTTTTGCTGCGCCATGAGGCGAGTTTCATCGAGAGCGTCGAGCTCCTCAAACCGAAGATGGGTATTCTCGTCATTCTGTTAGCTCGTATCGAACCGCTACTCGGAGAGAAGGGAGTTCTATTTCCGAAGGAAGGACTGCTTCAGTGCTGAATACCAACGCGTATGGTGTTGTATTCGTAGCCGTTTTGAACGTCGTTCGGTACGCCCAGAGAGCTTCATGCAGTCTCTCGTGCCAGTCCTTTTTGTTTCTGGACACCGTTTTCTTTATAATCTTGGTCAAGGTCTTGTTGAAAACTTCAGCTAGGCCATTGGCACGAGGCTTATAGACTGAAGAGTATCTCCAGTCTATTTTGTGCTGTTCTGCCAAGCGGATGATTTTATGGCTTCTGTAGGCTAGCCCATTATCCGAGATTATCCATCGCAGAGTACCGAACGGGTAGATAACACGTGTCTTGAAGAAATGGAGAATATTCTCTGTCTTCACCTCCCATAGTAGTACTGCTTCTGCCTACTTAAAAAAGTAGTCGGTCATCGCCAGTATGAACCGGTGTCCTTTGGAAGATGCTGGCTTAATGGGGCCGATTATATTGATTCCCCACATTTCGAATGGCCGGCTAGTTACCGTTGGGTGTAGCGGATTTGGATGTTGGTGGATGAAGTCCCCGTGAATCTGACACGAGTGACACTGCTTCATATATTTGAGGCAGTCTTGAATTATTGTAGGCCAATAGTAACCCATTCTTTTGATCTTCAGCTTTATCTTTGGCTCGGCTTGATGGGAACCGCAAAGCCCGTCATGAGTTTATTGAACGACTCTCTTTGCTTCTTCTGGACCCAAGCACCTTAGCCACAAACCTTCAAGCGATCTCTTGTATAGAGTATCATTAACGAAAGCGAAAGACAGAGCCCGTTTTATGAGCTGATGTCTTGACGTCGCATTTTCGGGCGTTCGATGGGATTTGATGTAGTCTATGAAGACTTCCCTCCAATCCTTGACCTTATCTTCATCTTCTATTTGGAGGACCTCTTGTTCGGTCGTTTCTTTTCCTTCAGATGGCACTATTGACTCCTCTAAAGATATTTCTGCTGGCACAAGAACTCGGCGGCTTTGCACAACGATCCTTACGTCATCGAGGCTTTCGTTAGCCAGTTCCTTAGCAAACTTGGCTAATGCATCTACCTTGCTATTTTCCGCATGCGGTATGCTTTCCAGGGTGTAGGAGGGATTTGTGTCAGCAGTTGCTGCACTCTCCTACCATATTTTATCAACTCTGGTTTGCACGTCTGATAGTCACTATTTACTTGGCTAACGACCAGCTGAGAGTCTCCATATATGAGGAGGTTTTCGATTCCCATATCGACAGCGATCTCAAGACCCGCTATCAAAGCTTCATATTCGGCCTCGTTGTTTGCTCTTGGTTCCGTTAAAGAAAGGGCGAAATGCATTATCCCTTCTTGCGGAGTCACGAAGATGAGGCCTACCCCGGCTTTGATTATAGGAGTGTTATGCTTCTGCTTCTTCATGGAAGATGCTCCATCGAATTAGAGTTCCCATTGGACATTATTTCCTTCCTCCTCCCTTTCGATTGTGTCGAATGCATGTTCGTCTGGCAATTCACAATTTAAAAGAGAATCGGCTGGTATCGGATGCTCAGCGAGAAAGTCAACGATGGCTTGACCTTTCACTGCCTTGAGGGGTCGATACGTTATCGAGAATTCCATTAAGAGGATGGCCCATTTAGCTAGCCTTCCTGTTAGTATGGCTCTTTACATCAAGTATTTGAGAGGATACACTTTTGATATGAGATGGACATCATGTGCCAAGGCGTAGTGTTTGAGCTTCATTATAGCGAAGAATGGTGCCAGGCAGTGCTTTTCGATGGGGGAGTAGTTATTTTATGCCCCCAGGAGAATTCGACTCAAATTGTAGAGAGCTATCTCCTTTCCCTAATCGTTCTCCTGTGCCCATAGCATTCCTAGAGAACCTTCAAGGGCCGTTGTATACAGGATGAGGGGTTTTCCTTTGACCGGAGCGGTCAGTACCGGCGGGTTCTGCAGGTATTGCTTGATTTCTTCCATTGCACTTTGGCATTTACGATCCCAAACGAACGGGGTCCCCTTCTTCATTAGATGGCTGTAGAAGCGGCATTTGCCGGAGATGTTGGCTATGAACCGCTGGATATACGCGAGCTTTCCTTGGAGAGACCGCAGTTGTTTAAGAGTTCTTGGTGTAGGGTTACTTAGCACGACAGCAAGGTTTCGGGAGGTATCGTCCATGCTATTTTCAAAAATTGCCATGCTACTTAACCCTAACCTTAGAATCTTAACTTGAGAATAAGACAATACAATAAGTAAAAACTTTATTTCTAAGTGAATATGGAATACAACCTTTGTAGACCGGTCCTTCACTTCAAATGGTCCATGTAGAAGTCCCTTCGCTCCAAGTAGTGGTGATCCAGACTCTCCGTAGGCTCTACTAGTCGAAATGACGAGCTTTCTCAATGATATTCGAGGCCGAAGATGATCTACTTTGAGAAGACACCAACTCAAGCTAACTCTTCACTAATTAGGGATTAGTGAAGCTAACACCCTAAACTAAATAGCTAATCTAGTAGAGTATGATGAAGTAGGATTTTTGCTCACTTTATAATTAATTTTCTCACTCTATATCTTTTTCTTGAGAAAGCTAGAGAGCTCAATGAAGAAGATGAAGCAAATAATGGATGAGAGAGTGAATGGTAATCATGGATGAGTTCATATCACATATAACTAATGTAGAGAATAAACCATGGCTAAAAATTATGGTTAGGTTAATAAATATCTAATGCAAGACAAATTTAGTGGACTAAGTCAACGGTTTCTACAAGCTTCCAAAGCTTGCAACTATGCTTAATTCCCACCAATTTATATTTGCATTAAATAAATAAAACCTTAAATATCTAATGGCATGGTATGAGTCTCATATACCCATGTAGTGTGTATCATCAAGCATAACACAAAAAAGAAAACACAAATAATATATATCACATATATATTAAGTGTGCACATGTGAGAAAAGAAATGTATAAGGTGAGCAAATATTAGTTAATATAAATTAGCATATCAAATATACAATTATATATTAAATTATTAAATTAACACTTGATTTAATAATCCGGTTATATCACATATAACCGACTAATATTATATGTATCAACTTATCGAATCGACACTTGGTTCGATAACCCGGCTATATCACATATAACCGACCGATATCACATATCGCGAGAATAGAATACGGTATCACATACTCGTATTAATCTTGGTCACGCACATATCACATATGTGCTCCTACTTCGTTTTGCCTGAGCCAGTAAACCTCTGTGTAGGACTCTAAAGACTCGTCAATACGCCGGCAGTAAGTGATGATCATATCAAGCACCCACAAGCCGTTAGTGGTACTAGCTGGATGTAACGACTACCCGGGTATTGAGCGATCAGAAGATCAACAAGCAATCCTGCTCATACTCCTGTAAAGCCTGTCAGAAACACTACCGTACAGTCCGGTCTTTTCGTCTGATATGTCATATATCTAGTCTAAGGGTGGTAAACGTCAGACCCCAGTAATCGATAAGTCGTGCCGATGTGAGGCTCATAACGGGTCAAGAAACTACTGATAACACTTACCAGTAGATCTCCATATCAGCCCTGGCCAGGGACTTTGTTACGACCCAAGTTAGTGTTAGTTATATGTATGCCCTAGAGGCCATTACTATACATAGGATGTATATTGTAGTGGATGCTTGGACATATATAGGGAGGACTTTCTTGCTCGACATGATAGTATGCGATCTGGTTGCTCTTTACCTTAACGTGTACACTGATTGTCTCTCTGTTACATGTTGGTAAAGCCCTTAGGATGTGTACTTGACTACCTGGACTATGATGCAGATCATACTAGTGGGGACATGGTAGTCTATAAGTACATCCTTCAAGGTCCCTGGTCGTGGGTGTATCGAGACGGGGCATCGATATACCAGAGTAGACTAGCGTATACCTTCTCGACCCATACAGATGGGCGATGGATGATCCCATATCCATTGGTGTTTGATATCAGAGATGATATACGGGTGATCAGTGGAGACTGGGTGCACTGGACGGACTCGCCGAGAACTCCCAGATGGTATTATACCTTACGTCAAATGGTAGTTCTTTGGTGACACTGGTACAGGTTAGTCTGTAGACCCGAGATCGTCATAGAGTCTTGTGTGATTCCCGCTGTGCTTTGATTTCCACCTTACCACGTCCAAGAGGGCGTGCAAAACGGTGGTTTTTGGGTACAGTCCCGAATCACATGGAGGCAATGAGCGATAGGAGGGGATTCGTCTCTCCCGGTATAGGGAGTTGATGTTGCGCTTTGTTCGATTGGCTATAACCGGAAATCCCTGGCCAGGGTTGCTGAGATTTACTGGTAAGTGTTACCAGTAGTTTCTCGAACTGTTATAGACCTCATATCGACACGACTTATCGAGCTATTGGGGTCTGACGTTTACCACCCCTAGGCAAGATATGCGACGTATCAGACGACGAGATCGGACTGTACGGTAAGTGTTACTGGTTGGATTCACAGGAGTGTGAGCGGGCTTGCTCGTTGATCTTCTGATCGCTCAATACCCGGGTGGCCGTTACGTTTAGCAGACCGCTTGCGGCTTGTGGGTGTTTGATATGATCATCACCTGCTGCCGGCGTATTGGCGAGTCTTTAGAGTCCTACCTAGAGGTTTCCTGGTTCAAGAGAAACGAAATAGGAGCGCATATGAGATATGTGCGGGACCGAGAACAATACCAATATGTGATACTGTATTCTATTCTCGCGATTTGTATCATTGGACGGTTATATATGATATAGCCGGGTTACCGAATCAAGTGTTGATTCGATACATTGATACACTTGATATTAGTCGGTTATATGCGATATGACTGGATCATTAAATCAAGTGTTGATTTAATGATTTGATGTATAATTATATATTTGATATATTACTTTACATTAACTAGTATTTGTTCACTTAAGATGGATTATCTCACTTGAATGTGCACATTGTATATATGATATATGTTTGTGCACTAGTTTGTATCATGTTTGATGATACATGCAAACTTGGGTGTGTGTTTACTTTGAACCAAGTTTAGTTAATGGTTAGGGTTTCCATTACCTTATTTATTTATTTACTTATTTATTTTGGCAAGAATAAAATGGTGGCTAACTTTGTTTCATTCTTGAAACTTCATGAAGCTTTGAAAGCTTCGACCATTTTGTTTCTTTCCTTAATCTAACCATTTAACTAAACCCTAGTTTATTCTCTACATGAGTTACACTCACCCATGGTTGCAAAATGGTAAGAATCACTTGGATTTTCTTTTTGAAAATAATTCCTTTTCCTTTTTCTTCTTCATCTTCTTCAAGTGAAGAAGAAAGCTTTCTTGAAAATTTCCAAGTGATGATTCCAAGTGAGAAATCCAAATCCAAAGTGAACCCACTTCCTATTTCTTCATCCTCTACCACTTGCCATGTAGTATAGGGTGTTTTCTTCATGAGTTTCATGACTTGGTGAAGGTGGAGCTTGATCTTGAGTTGCCTCGACGTAGATCATCTTCGGCATCGAAGTCGACGACCTAGCCCGATCATTTCTTCGACGAAACCATCGCTAGAGTCCGGGATCCGATGATCGCAGCGGAGGGACGTCATCACGGAGCTAAGGAAGTGGAGGACCGGATCTACAAAGGTTGTAGCCCCTTTCACTTTTAGTTAAGTTGTTAACTTGCTAGTTTTCGCCTATCCTCTAGTTAACGATCGCATTAGGGTTTCTCGGCACATAGAAAATTTTGAATTGGCCATGTTTAATCAGTTGTAGAACCTCATGGGTCTGCCTAGAAACCCTACAGTTAGGCACATGACCGGCACTTAGACTACGTAACGTCAAAAGGCGTAATGCAAATAAGTAAGCCGAAACCCAGCAATCTAATCCATCACAAGAAGGAAAAGATAGAAACCCCTTTTTAAATCTCAAGCAAAACTTAAAACTTAAGTTTGTTTTCATGAAAATTTTGGCAGCACCTCCTTTGTAAAAACCAGCCCCGAAACGGGTACAAATATAAGAGATAAGTAAAGCATCCCCAACCGGGAGCAAATCTCGCCCAAAGGCGGAAACAACCACCACAACAGATATACGACGCCGTAGCGAAGGAAAAGACAATAATCAACATAAATAAAGGTCGGCTCACACGAGCACGACAACCAGAGTCATAAGAATATACAATATCGATCCTCACAACTCGTCTCTAAGTCAATATATGAAGATAGTAGATGGAGTGTACTAGATACAAAGGATATACAACGAGATCATCGGATAACCGCAAACCCACCTATAGCAAGAAGGCCTCAAAGCCAACCGTAGCGGTATCCGCAAAAGTAGACGTAAAAAGGCACCTTGCCGTGACTACCCTAAGGGTCAGACCTGCAAAACATTGTGGCACAACGGGGGTGAGTTGCCAACTCGTGAATAGTGAATAACATCATACAGAAATCGTAAATATGTACGAACAACGATAATCAATCATGAACTCTGATAGCATAAGTATGGCAATATGAGTATGCAACAATCATTTATGGTACATAATCAGGGTACTACAATTACATGAAGCAATGCATATCAAATAAATGCTGAGTATGGGATAAAACATGTCATCCTCACGGAACCCTCATCGTGGGAAGACCAGTGTCCATCAGTGACACTCCAAATCCCAATACCAAAGGCACCACATCCTCCGATCGACCCAAATATCCTGTAAGTCCCATAGACCCTGAGTGTCCAACATCGATACCTGAAAACATCATGAAAACTAGTGTCCAGCATCGACACGTAAATACTCATCTGTTGTTACGACCCGAAATATTAGCTCAAGACCAGCACTTGAATCACGCAACGTTTAAAGGCGTAACGGAATTCAAGTAAGCTGAAACCCAGAAATCTAAACCTTTTTGATAAAAATAAAGGAGGTGAGTTTTTGAAATGAAGGTATATGAAAACAGGTTTTCTTAATGCATAGAAAGGAACATGAATGAAGCAAGTGAAATTTACTAGTTTGAAAACATGTTTCGTCTTTTAAAAATTTCGGCAGCACCTCCTTTGTAAATTTTGATCCAAAACCACAAATACATAATAGGATAATGGCATCCCCAAGCGGGAGCTAGCTCGTCGCCAAACGGCTGATCACAATCATGCAATACAGCATAAATGAATATACCATGCCCAACGGTGAAGCTCACCACAAAAAGATAAAGAAATGAGCAAGATATAACCTCAAAAGTGAATATAAAACCCATCGCTCAAATCTCGCAACTACAAGTCTTACTAAGTCTCATCACTTATACAATTTACAACTTTTGATTGATGGAGTTAACTAGATACAATATGAAATATAGATACAAGAGTGGGAATGATACAAATATCCCACCTATCAATGCAAAACACCCGAATGCAACTGTGTGCCAGCGAAACCGCTACTGATTCAAGCGGTCAACCTGCATGAACTGTGGCACAACGGGGGTGAGTTGCCAACTCGTGAGTAGAAAAATATCAACAGATAGAAATCGAATAAACAACGAATCCTAGGTCAACTATATCATAAAGGTAATACTATGATATCTAGGGTGACCGGGTCTGTATATGTGCCAACAAGGTAGTCAATACCTATGCATGTGGATAACATCCAACAGTAATAATCAATGCATGTATATGGATCTCGTCCAACCATAATCAAGATATGTATGCATGTGGATCCCGTTTACCCAAAATCAATGTCTGCATGCACATAAATATCATAAAGGGTGTGCATGAAAGTATGAGGATATGTATATATCAGCGGTGTCCCTCCTGACATATTAAAATCATGGAACCTGAGTGCCTATCATCGACACTCGAAAACATCATGAAAACCGTGCCCAACATCGGCACGTAAATCCTCATATATCGGGCTCCGTCAGTCTAGATCGGCCCATCTCATCTCTCGACTCCGGTCGATATCCTCCGGATATCCGCCGAGCCCAAATACTATCACCGGTAGGTACTCGCCGCCCTGCCAAGCTCATCGTCTGCTCCACGAAAAACATTTCTCGCCCCGGGGAACCATACCGGGTCCACCATGAACCCGCAAATGGATCATCCAACTCCTTGAATCGGGTTTCAAGCACACGTCTCAGAATCGAGAAAACGCATGGTGGACACACTGAAATATCATATCAAGAGAAACCGGGTTTTTAAAACAGTACATGCTTTCTTGAAATAGCAACGGTTCTCAAATCCAGAAATCTTATAAAAACAGCATATCTCAATGCGTAAAATCATTAAGCATGATGTATGCGACATATGATGGAATGTAAGAATATCCGTATATCATGCAATAAGAAACAGTGATATATCATATTAAGGGAAAACCGCTCCTTTAAAGAATCCTAGTTTTGAAAATATGCCTTGCGGTTCCCAATATCTCCAAAGTCAAATGCAACATCGTATATAAGTGCGTGGGTAACTATAACAAGTAATTGATGTATAGAGTCATACCATGATACAGCAATCCTACTGTGTAGTGACATAGCAATTATCGATGATGAAGTGTGTGAGCCGGCAAATCTGTGTACGTGTAACATACGCATCATCGATAATGGTGTAAGTGTACTAACACAGGTATATGCAATGCAATGAAAATAATATGAATGCAGCATAAGGTAAATCATATGCAATGCTGACGGGTATACGTATCTAATATGACCGAGTCGGAGAATTTATCAACCAGCATCCAGCCTAACAACATCGCGTACGGTATGATCCATCGTACGGTAATCTCTAGTCAAGGGTAAGGATCAATCATCAAATCAACTCGTCACGCACGGAAAATCATCGTACGGCAGCATTAAGCTAATAGGGATCCTATCATCCTATAAGCCACAGGAGGGTACGGCCTAATATCACGTACGGACTATTATCCATGATTCACAACATTCTATATATGTAAATATATCTATGTACCTATGTCCCAGGTCACATCCGCAATAATCTCATATCAGGGGACCGACAGGGTATAAATCATCTCGATCGACTCGCATCCGTATACTAACATATTATCAGATCATCATATCCGTCTTATAATATTTTCACCGCATTTATAACTCATATCAAGCCGAGTTTACCTAAACATTCCATCCCTACTATAAGTATAGGTATCTAATCTAACATACACACCCGAACCATACAATCAGACTTTAAAAGAAGCGAATCGTAGTTTTGAAATTTGGGGTTACGGTGTTTTAAGGAAAAGATATCATTTGAAAATCCGTAACATCCCTCGATGTATATATTTAAAATACATACGATTCTTCGGTTTAGAAAAGGGTATAATTCGGATGACGCCTCTACATTGACTATCCAGTCCTACAGTACCCTAAACGGCAATATCGACAAACGTCGTCCTCCAATTCCGTCATCACATAATAGCCATAACACATCACTGCTAACTATCCACTAGTTTCTAATATGGTTTCGTAGCTATCCTCATTGTAACCCTAGTTTTCTAATCTAGGTTTCCGAACCATATTCTATAATCAGTTTTCCATCAATACATTGCGGGGGTGCTATACGCCACCACCCGACTTCCTCCGTGGATATAGATCCACTCACCTTGTCTTCGTTCGCTGAAATCGATGACGCCACGCTCCGTCGCCTCAGAATCTATGCGAAGGTACCTACAATAATCAACAGTTGCAATGCGTATTAAAATCGAATCCGGAAAACCGATATGGCGCACGGTGTGCTCATAGGTTAGAACCTACGGCCTATACGTGCACAACAATCAAACAACCCTTGTTGTCGATATACAAACATCCAACAACCAAATACAAATCCAAATATCAAGAAAGTGCATTTTAAAATACGGAAAACATAGCCTAAAACACACCAAAATGCTCCCAGATTTTCCCCAGGTGACAATTAGCCAAAACTGCATATAGGAGGGGTCCATTTTAGTGCAAAAGGAGCCATGGACCAAATCTGGGACCCTATTTCCCTGCTCTGGCCGCAAATTGCGGCCAGAATGAATATTTCTGCGGCCTGGGATTGGAGTTAGGGGCTCGGGTCTCTGTGGTAGCTTGCTAGGTGCCTGCATGACTCCCAGTAATTGCAAAATCATTTCTAGTTCCCTCGGGTTGGTCCAGATTCCAAAATACCCTCTCAAATCATACATTTATCCGATGTCGGGGTTTCTAAATCCGTGTTTTGGGGTTTCTAGTCTCTGGTTTGAGTCTTAATTCTAACACTAGGGGGTTTGTGTGGCCTCAACTGAGCTTAATTACCCATCACCTCTCTCAATTCCCATTAACCCTAACTAGGTTTTTCCTAAGTCCACAAAACCACTCGATATCGATTCAAATCTAACATGGGGGTATAAGCAATGGAAACACCAACCTTAGGATTCAGAAATTACCTTATTTGGCAACTCAAGAAAATTCTTGAGTTGCCCCAAGTGGCCAAAATGCAAGCTTTCTTGGTCCAATGTGTTGTTAGTGAGCTTGTGCATCTTTTTTGTGAAATGGGGTTTGAGTTTTGAAGTGTTTTCCATGGAGTTTGAGAGGCTTGAAGAGGGGAGGGAGTGAGAGGGAGGCGGCAGCAGCAGCAAGAAGAAGGAGAGGGAGTGATGAGGGAAGAAATGAGAAGAATGGCTAAGTCCAAGTCAACACACCTCACCCTCTCAATCTCTCACTTGCCCATACTCAATATAATATCCTTTTTCCTTTTCTTTTCTTTTCTCATCTAAATCCTTCTCACATAAATAGTAAACCCAAATGAAAAGTCATGCAAAAATGTAACATAAGTGTAAGAAAAATGATATGTGCATGTTTTGCACAAAAATGCTAAAAATCCGATTAGCGATTTTTAATCGCGATTAGCTCTAAATTAGTGTCAAATAACTCGTAAAACTTCATAATTTGCATAAATCCAATAAAACACCCTCATTTTAGTAATTTCCATAATTTTCCAAATTTTCCCAATTTATCGGTATTTAATTACACCGAAATATTAAAATATTCAATATAATATTATTTAATTATAAAAAAATTCCCAAAAATAATATTATATTTTTCTGAAGTGTTACAATCTTCCCCTCTTAAAGAAATTCGGTCCCCGAATTTAAATTTAAACCCCTCAATGCTAAAACATTTCAGTAAAAATCCAAGTCGTCGGGTTCCGAAATCATGGAAAACGCTGAAATTGCACAACGCGCCAAGTGCGCGTGAAAACGAGTAAAAAACTCATAATCAACTCCGTCAAGCGTCATGCAAATCATCGGATTTGCACGCATATCCTCGGAGTTACAATAGCGATGTAGATCTCGAAATCCACTACTGAAATCCAATATACACTAGTCAAATACTATAATACGTGTATAGTAATCATCTTTGAAAAACTCCAAAATCTGAATGAAATACATGCAAAATCTTTTTAAATCGCCGCGGAAATGCGTAATTCATGGCATAACTGACGGACGCTCTTTTTAAAATAATAATATTTGTCCATATACGTTTTCTTACATACACGTTCCGTCGTTTCCAAAATATCCCAAAAGGTTTTCCTTATAAACGTTCGTGTTGCTCACGGACATGTAGGAATTAGCGAGACTATAGCTCCTTTTGAAAACCCTTTTGGTAGTATATTAATGCATGCAAAGTACTCAGGTAATGTCCTCAGATCAGTCCTGTTGGCTAATACACAATATAGCGCTCAACATGAAAACCAATTGCTCAAAAGCAAAAATCAGCCTAAAAGGCGTATTCAAAAATCACATGCCTCTGGTGCGTATGGAAATCAAATCCAAATACAGATGCCACAATATGCACAAAAACCCAAAACTACGTGCAACGGGTATGCACGAAAGCATCTGTCCGCTGCAACGGTGTGCATGACAACAATATCTGGTGCACCTAAAGTACACTAAAATCTCAATCCAGTGCATCCGGTGTGCACCGAATCATATCTCATATCATGCGCCCAACATGCGCGAAAATCCAAATCAGTGCATATGTCCCGCACTAATGAAATCGCATCCAATATGCACGGAAGAAATCTAAATCAGGAGTATCGAACATGCACGAGTAAAATCTCACTCAAGTGCATCCGATGCGCACAAAATCCAAAATCAAGCGCCTAATATGCGCAAAAATCCAACCAAAGCACGCTGGGTCCGTAAAAGCATATAGTGCAGTAGCATGCACGAAAAAGGACGGCAAGTACCAACGTGCACGAAAATACAAACCTGGTAAAACGAATGCTCAAGGATATAAATCGGGTGCAACCAAGGTACAGAGTATAAATCCAGTACGACAAACGCATAAATACCCGTCCGGTGCAACAAATGCAAGAAATGCAATCTAGTGCAACCAATGTGCGAAATACGAATCTGGTGCAGCAAATGAACAAAATATAATTCTGGTGCGACAATTGCACGAAATGCAAACCCAGTGCAATAAGTGCACGAAGTGTAATCTGGTGCATCCAGTGCACACAATACCGATCAATAACTCAAATGCATAAACCGCAACACCGAGTATACCAAGGTGTATAAAATCGTAAATGTGTGCAAATGTATGCACAAAACACATATCAATACACTGCAAGCACATATAAGCTATACCGAGTGCATAAATCAAATCATCCGTATGAAATCCATGAAATCATAAACACATGCTACGCAGGTATAAAATCGACATCAAACGCAATAAGCATGCAAAAATCGCAAATCAACACAACGGTGTATAAAATATATATCAGGTGCGATAACTATGCGCAAAACATAAACACTCAGTAGGTGCGGCCATGGTGCACGAAATCAATATCAGGAAACTCGTCATCAAAACTCAAATTCAAGCGATATAAGTGTGACACTCGGATCACAAACGCAAATCGCAATTAAATGACATCGAGGTACACCTCCTACAATGTCGGAAAATATCGGTGCGCCCAAAACTGACAGGGCAAGAACATCTGCTCGCCTCCTGCTCACGGTCTGGCGCCCTCTGTCTCTGGGTACTCATCTTCTCCTCGGATTACCAATCTCACAATCCATCGGCTCATCGGCCTTGTCAGGTGTGCTAACGGGAACGATTCCGCTCTAGCACTTTTCTGGTCATCTCCCGGTCATTCGTCATGACCCCTTAATAAGCAGCACGTTACTGGCGTCGGTCTCTAGTCCTCTGAATACACGTGACACATCTGATCATGGGTGCAATTCTCATTGCAGCAGTGTCCTGGAAGGAATCCTGCTCAAGGTCTCTTCCGATCTCGCCTATACCGAACTGTACGGAGGCTGGTACTCTCACATACTCTTTTCTCGTTTTCTGGACATCTTCGTGTTCCGCACACATTTCCACGGAAACTGACCGTATCCCAACACCTCTATTAGCATATCAGGTCTCTGATCTCGACGGAGAGTAATAACAGCTCGTCAGCATCTCGCACGAACTTCTGGTTCCACTCGTCTTTATCATAGTCCACTATGACGTCACGCCATGCTATCTGTGCACTGCAACTGTTCTCGGCCACGGTCAATCCGAAGTCTCTCACACGGACTTGAAACCGCGTACTCTGTAGCTTCATCACTCTGTAGAAGATATCTGGACGAACACGTCCTCGGAACTTGTCCCAACCATCGGAGGAATACTCAATACTCGTCCGTTCTCGATCAACTCACAACGCCTCTGGGTGAGGTCCTCTATCCAAAGCTGGTCAGCTCACTGGTCTCTTATCACATGATATCCAGATGATGTCAAACTTTTCGATCGAGTCATCAAGGTCCCAAAATTTCCCGAAGGCTCAGCACCTAAGCACAGTCTAAAAAAATCTGGTACATACCGCAGCACCTCTGGACCAGCCGTAGAAGGGCAAACCCAAGCCTCACTGATGGCACCGCTAAACTGCCACAAACCCTAAGGTTCAAAGCGGTTCCATGGTCATCATGTCGAGTTAGGGTTTCATCTTTTTAGAGGGTCCACAGAATTACCTGCATGTTCCTCCGAACATTTTAAACTTGGGAAAATGGGTTTCTGACACTCGTTCGCACCTTTTTGCTTAGCCTATACAACATGTGAATACCCTTTGTCCATACGCTAAACAATGCCTCAATCCTCCAGGAATGGCGATACATCGGCAGTCATCTCTGAATCGGTCTGCTCTAGTCTGAGTAAGATTCTCTCCACACTAGAAATCTTCAACTCAACTAGGCCTGCGTCGGAGCATCAACCTGACGAATCACCTTCGTCTCCCAACTCGGGATAGACTAGCTATTATCTGTCGCATTTCTGCCTGAAAGCTCCGGCGATCTTAGCTCGTAAGCTCTGGAAGCGACATCCCATCATTTCAGCGACAGCTGGATGACCTGTCTGCACGGTAGGCGACATCAAAATCTCTGAGGTGCGTTGTACATCAACAGTCCTCTCGCAACTGGCAGCTCTAACAATGATCCGATCATCCGGTATAAAACCAAGCACTCGCCTCCACAAGAGGCCACAACACAACACTACTTCGAGACGTTCCCATGTCACCAGAAAACACAATGGTCAGCCCTCGTACCAAACGAGCTCGCCCTGACCGCAACACCAGCAGCAGCTCAAACTGCGCTCAAACTATGGTCACAGGAACCTCAATCGAGTATCGAAGAAAGCAGATCAACGGCATAAGAGGAAACGACAGATCCAGAATGAATACATGATCATGAGAAGGAACATCATCAATGGGAGTATGATCATGGAAACAAATAGAATCGAGAATCTCGAATGGATGTATAATCATGGATACGAAAAGAATCACTGGTCTAAAAAATATGTGCATCCTAAGGTTTCTTAAGTGGAGTATCGTATCATAAATATGCCGCGGAACATACGTACGGTACGTCACTCTACTCAAGCTACCTACTCCATCAATCAGGGTCAGCCTATGAAATGAAAGTTCGGGTCTAATACCCCCCGTCCAAGTCTAAGTTCCGTAAGGTCAAGCCTAGGTTCCAAAATATACTCCCGCCCTAGACTCCGCATAGTCAAACATAGACTCGAACAAGGTTGAACCTAGCGCTCTGATACCAACTTTGTCACGACCCGAAATATTAGCTCATGACCAGTACTTGAATCACGCAATGTCTAAAGGCGTAACGGAATTCAAGTAAGCTGAAACCCAGAAATCTAAACCTTTTTGATAAAAATAAAGGAGGTGAGTTTTTGAAATGAAGGTATATGAAAACAAGTTTTCTTAAAGCATAGAAAGGAACATGAATGAAGCAAGTGAAATTTACTAGTGTGAAAACATGTTTCGTCTTTTAAAAATTTCGGCAGCACCTCCTTTGAAAATTTTGATCCAAAACCACCAATACATAATAGGATAATGGCATCCCCAAGCGGGAGCTAGCTCTTCGCCAAACGGCGGATCACAATCACACAATACAGTATAAATGAATATACGACGCCCAACGGCGAAGCTCACCACAAAAAAATAAAGAAATGAGCAAGATATAACCTTAAAAGTGAATATAAAACCCATCGCTCAAATCTCGCAACTACAAGTCTCACTAAGTCTCATCACTTATACAATTTACAACTTTTGATTGATGGAGTTAACTAGATACAATATGAAATATAGATACAAGAGTGGGAATGATACAAATATCCCACCTATCAATACAAAACACCCGAATGCAACCGTGTGCCAGCGAAACTGCTACCGATCCAAGCGGTCAACCTGCAAGAACTGTGGCACAACGGGGGTGAGTTGCCAACTCGTGAGTAGAAAAATATCAACAGATAGAAATCGAATAAACAACGACTCCTAGGTCAACTATATCATAAAGGTAATACTATGATATCTAGGGTGACCGGGTCTGTATATGTGCCAATAAGGTAGTCAATACCTATGCATGTGGATAACATACAACAGTAATAATCAATGCATGTATATGGATCTCGTCCAACCATAATCAAAATATGTATGCATGTGGATCCCGTCCACCCAAAATCAATGTCTGCATACACATAAATATCATAAAGGGTGTGCATGAAAGTATGAGGATATGTATATATCAGCGGTGTCCCTCCCGACACATCAAAATCATAGAACCTGAGTGCCTATCATCGACACTCGAAAACATCATAAAAACCGTGCCCAGCATCGGCACATAAATCCTCAAATATCGGGCTCCGTCAGTCTGGATCGGCCCATCTCATCTCTCGACTCCGGTCGGTATCCTCCGGATATCCGCCGAGCCTAAATACTATCACCGGTAGGTACTCGCCGCCCTGCCAAGCTCATCGTCTGCTCCACGAAAAACATTTTTCGTCCCGGGTAACCATACCGGGTCCACCATGAACCCGCAAACGGATCATCCAACTCCTCGAATCGGGTTTCAAGCACACATCTCAGAACCGAGAAAACGCATGGTGGACGCACTGAAATATCATATCAAGAGAAACCGGGTTTTTAAAATAGTACATGCTTTCTTGAAATAGCCACGATTCTCAAATCTAGAAATCTCATAAAAACAACATATCTCAATGCGTAAAATCATAAAGCATGATGTATGCGACATATGATGGAATGTAAGCATATCCGTATATCATGCAATAAGAAACAGTGATATATCATATTAAGGGAAAACCGCTCCTTTAAAGAATTCCAGTTTTGAAAATATGCCTTGCGGTTCCCAATATCTCCAAAGCCAAATGCAACATCATATATAAGTGCATGGGTAACTATAACAAGTAAATGATGTATAGAGTCATATCATGATGCAGCAATCCTACTGTGTAGTGACATGGCAATTATCGATGATGAAGTGTGTGAGCTAGCAAATCTGTGTACGTGTAACATACGCATCATCGATAATGGTGTAAGTGTACTAACACAGGTATATGCAATGCAATGAAAATAATATGAATGCAGTATAAGGTAAATCATATGCAATGCTGACGGGTATACGTATCTGATATGACCGAGTCGGGGAATTTATCAACCGGCATCCAGCCTAACAACATCGCGTACGGTATGATCCATCGTACAGTAATCTCTAGTCATGGGTAAGGATCAATCATCAAATCAACTCGTCATGCACGGAAAATCATCGTACGGTGGCATTAAGCTAATAGGGATCCTATCATCCTATAAGACACAGGAGGGTACGGCCTAATATCACGTACGGCCTATTATCCATGATTCAAAACATTCTATATATGTAAATATATCTATGTACCTATGTCTCAGGTCACATCCACAATAATCTCATATCAGGGGACCGACAGCGTATAAATTATCTCGATCGACTCGCATCCGTATACCAACATATTATCAGATCATCATATCCGTCTTATAATCTTTTCACCGCATTTATAACTCATATCAAGCTGAGTT
Organism: Agapanthus africanus; assembly: GCA_030015575.1. Classification (NCBI taxonomy): domain Eukaryota; kingdom Viridiplantae; phylum Streptophyta; class Magnoliopsida; order Asparagales; family Amaryllidaceae; genus Agapanthus; species Agapanthus africanus. The sequence continues at coordinate 497,875,119 of JASDDO010000001.1, read as the reverse complement.
TACCTAAACATTCCATCCCTACTATAAGTATAGGTATCTAATCTAACATACACACCCGAACCATACAATCAGACTTTAAAAGAAGCGAATCGTAGTTTTGAAATTTGGGGTTACGGTGTTTTAAGGAAAAAATATCATTTGAAAATCCGTAACATCCCTCGAAGTATATATTTAAAATACATACGATTCTTCGGTTTAGAAAAGGGTATGATTTGGATGATGCCTCTATATTGACTATCCAGTCCTACAGTACCCTAAACGGCAATATCGACAAACGTCGTCCTCAAATTCCGTCATCACATAATAGCCGTAACACATCACTGCTAACTATCCTCTAGTTTCTAATATGGTTTCGTAGCTATCCTCATTGTAACCCTACTTTCCTAATCTAGGTTTCCAAACCATATTCTATAATCAGTTTTCCATCAATACATTGCAGGGGTGCTATACGCCATCCACCCGACTTCCCCCGTGGAAATAGATCCACTCACCTGGTCTTCGCTCGCTGAAATCGATGACGCCACGCTCCGTCGCCTCGGAATCCATGTGAAGGTACCTACAATAATCAACAGTCGCAATGCGTATTAAAATCGAATCCGGAAAACCGATATGGCGCACGGTGTGCTCATAGGTTAGAACCTACGGCCTATACGTGCAAAACAATCAAACAACCCTTGTTGTCGATGTACAAACATCAAACAACCAAATACAAATACAAATATCAAGAAAGTGCATTTTAAAATACGGAAAACATAGCCTAAAACACACCAAAATGCTCCTAGATTTTCCCCAGGTGACAATTAGCCAAAACTGTATATAGGAGGGGTCCATTTTAGTGCAAAAGGAGCCATGGACCAAACCTGGGACCCTATTTCCCTGGTCTGGCCGCAAATTGAGGCCAGAATGAATATATCTGCGGCCTGGGGTTGGATTACGGGCTCGGGTCTCTGTGGTAGCTTCCTAGGTACCTGCACGACTCCCAGTAATTGCAAAATCATTTCTAGTGCCCCCGGGTTGCTCCAGATTCCAAAATACCCTCTCAAATCATACATTTATCCGATGTCGGGGATTCTAAATCCGTGTTTTGGGGTTTATAGTCTCTGGTTTGAGTCTTAATTCTAACACTAGGGGGTTTTTGTGGCCTCTACTGAGCTTAATTACCCATCACCTCTCTCAATTCCCATTAACCCTAACTAGGTTTTTCCTAAGTCCACAAAACCACCCGATATCGATTCAAATCAAACATGGGGGTATAAGTAATGGAAACACCAAGCTTAGGGTTCAGAAATTATCTTATTTGGCAACTCAAGAAAATTCTTGAGTTTCCCCAAGTAGCCAAAATGCAAGCTTTCTTGGTCCAATGTGTTGCTAGTGAGCTTGTGCATCTTTTTTGTGAAATGGGGTGTGAGTTTTGAAGTGTTTTTCATAGAGTTTGAGAGGCTTGAAGAGGGGAGGGAGTGAGGGGGAGGCAGCAGCAGCAGCAAGAAGAAGGAGAAGAAGTGATGAGGGAAGAAATGAGAAGAATGGCTAAGTCCAAGTCAACACACCTCACCCTCACAATCTCTCACTTGCCCATACTCAATATAATATCCTTTTTCCTTTTCTTTTTTTTTCTTTTCTCATCTAAATCCTTCTCACATAAATAGTAAACCCAAATGGAAAGTCATGCAAAAATGTAACACAAGTGTAAGAAAAATGATATGTGCATGTTTTGTACAAAAATGCTAAAAATCCGATTAGCGATTTTTAATCGCGATTAGCACTAAATTAGTGTCAAATAACTCGTAAAACTTCATAATTTGCATAAATCCAATAAAGCACTCTCATTTTAGTAATTTCTATAATTTTCCAAATTTTCCCAATTTATCGGTATTTAATTACACCGAAATATTAAATTATTCAATATAATATTATTTAATTATAAAAAAATTCCCAAAAATAATATTTTATTTTTCTGAAGTGTTACATCTATCAGGCGCCGTCACCATGACTGGCCCTGCTGTCAGTACATCTCATGGAACCTGAGTGTCCATATCGACACCCGCAATCCACATAGCATGTCTGAACATGACTCCGGTCGGTATGCCCCAGATATCCGCCGAGTCCAAATAATATCACCGGTAGGTAGTGGTCCCTATGTCATGCTCATCGTCTGCACCACGAAATCACCTCTCGTCCCGGTGTACCATACCGGGTCAACCATGTACCCACAAACAGTGCCTCCCGCTCCTCGAATCGGATATCACATGCCAAATCTCAGAACCGAGAATCACATGGTGGACGCACTGAAATATCATATCAAGAGAAACAGGGTTTTCAACACAAATGCACATTTCTTGAAATTTCCCCACGGTTCTCAAATCCAGAAATCACATGAAATCCATATCTCAATGCGTAAATCCATGTAAATATGATATATGCAACATAAAACAGTAATATGAGCATGTCAAGGAAAAACCGCTATTTAACGACAATAAGTTATTATATATATATATATATATATATATATATATATATATATATATATATATATATATATCATGCGGTTCCTAATTTCTCCGAAATAAAATGCGACATCATATACAGGTGAACATGTAGCTATAGTAAGGTATATGTGTAAGCAGGTAGGTATGCAAGTACACTATGCAAAATGGAAATAAGGATCATATCTCAATGTCCTTAACCAATACCATATAAGGTATGTATATTTGTTGTGCGTATCATGGCAATTACCGACGGTGTGTGTGTAGCATACAATTAATGCTCATGCAACATGAACCGTCAATAATAGTGTAGTGTCCAAAAAGTACAAGTCCAGGCACAACAAGTGATAATATGCAATGATGCTCATGCACAAACTCTATATGTGCATATAAACATGTAGCTAATATCATATCATATCCAGCCCTGACGCATAACGCCATATGGGCGATCTCCCCATAGATGTTAAATCTACTCACCGATAATCTCCAGCTAGGTAGATCCAATCACCAACTTCCCTTGCTTCGCAGCGTCCGAAGTCCTCGCCTGCGATCCTATTAACAAAAAACACAGTCAGTGCAAAAATCTCAGGAATCGTCCAATAGCACGTACAACTACGTTTTGACCGACACACCAACTCCAAACCAACTCACAAGTGTCCGTCTAGTGGCTAACGTGCGTGGCGACACTACAAAACCAACCCAAGCGCAGCAGCTACACAAGATCATGAACTGTGTCGGATAACGTAGCATGCGTACTCAAAACACTAGATTATAGCAAAGTGATTCCAGATTTTGTATACTGTAAAAACCCAAAAATCAAATAATACCAAACACCCCTAAACCACAGAAGACAGCTACTCTACAAAAACCAAACCCCAACACCCCCTAACGGCCGAGGTCGCCAGATTTACTCCTCAAGTCGCCGGCTAAAACTGGTGGGATGGGTTCGTGCTTCAAGTGTAATCTTAGGGTCACTAGTACAACACTATTACATTGTTTGATTTTATAGTAAAATTCCCAGGTCACAGCAGATCACAAAGGCTCTAATATGACACTAAAAATACGATATTTGCACGAAACGATACTTTAAGTGTTCTAAATAGCAACCAACAAGCTATACAACTTTATAACACCTATATATCAGTTTAGAGATTATACCCAGCCACACTTGCTCAGAAGATCCAAGCTTTCCAAGCTCTAAGGAAACCTAGTGGCTAAAATCAAGACATTTGAAGTGTTTTAATAGAATTTTTGTGAAGTTTAGCAAGATTTTAGTGAAGGGATAGTGAGGGTTCAGTTTGGGAGTGAGGAGATGAATAATAAAGAGAATGAGAGAAGAATGAGAGAGTAAGGGGAAATAATGGTGAGGGGTGAGTGTAGGGGTGAAACAAAACTTTATTCTTACTCTCTCTCTCACCTCCATTAATGCACTCATTAATAACCCTCATGACTGACTAGCCACCTCCCTCTCTCTCAATCCAAACAAAGAAATATCTCTCACAAAATATCTAGGCAAAGTTAAAGCAAGGTTAAGCTAAAGCATGGATTGCTTAAGGTGTCATGGTCATTAACAATGTTAACACTAATAAACCTTCACATTAACATGCACATGTGTGTGCAAGCCAAAACAAATAATAATAAAATGTTAATTAATTGTTATAAAATGTGAGGAAACTGATTTGGTCAACTTTTCTCTAAAAACCCGCAATATCGCTTAATTAACACTAATCGCATTCTAAGGTGTTACAATCTCCCCCCTTAAAAGAAATTCGTCCCCGAATTAAAACTTCATACCAAGTGTACCTTCAAAGAGATGAGGGAATTTCTTCCGCATCTCGCCCTCGGCCTCCGAAGTGATTTCCTTACTAGTCGGGCTACGCCAAAGAACCTTCACAGATGGCAAGAACTTTGATCGAAGTTTCTTCATCTGCCGATCCAATATAACTACCCGCTGCTCGGTGAATGAAAGATCGCACTCAAGCTGAACGGTCTGGTGTTGAATCATGTGAGAAGGATCATGAAGGTATCTATGAAGTATCGACACATGGAACACGGGGTGAACATCCGGAAAACTGGGCGGAAGCGCCAAATGGTAGGCAACGACACCAGCTCGCTCAAGGATCTCGAAAGGACCTACAAATCTGGGACTAAGCTTCCTCTTTTCCCCAAATCTTATAACGCCCTTCATCGGAGAAATCCGCAGGAATACATGATCGCCCATTGTGAACTCAAGTCTGCGATGACGACGGTCGGCATAAGAATTATGTCTGCACTGAGCTGCTCTCATCCTGTCCTGAATCGGCTGGATCTTCTCCGTAGTCTCCTGAACTAGCTGGGGTCCCAAAACCCTACTCTCACAGAGTTCGGTCCAACAGGCTGGCGATCGACACTTCCTACCATACAAAGCCTCAAAAGGTGCCATCTGAATAGTCTCCTGAAAGCTTTTGTTGTAGGAGAACTCAATCAACGGAAAGTGAGGATCCCAACTGCCACCAAAATCAAGCACACACGCATGAAGCATATCCTCCAGAGTCTGTATAGTCCGCTCTGATTGACCATCGGTCTGCGGATGGAAAGCGGTGCTAAAGCTCAATCGGGTACCCAATGCTTCCTGAAGCTTTTGTCAAAGACGGCTAGTAAACTGGGTGCCTCTGTCGGATACAATGCATGTGGGAATGCCGTGCAAACGCACAGTCACATTTATATACAACTGAGCATAACCGAAATTGGTCTTCACTGGAAGGAAGTGAGCCGCTTTCGTCAACCAGTCAACGATCACCCAAATGGAGTCATACCCCCGACTAGTTCTGGATAGACCCATAACAAAGTCTATGGAAATCTGCTCCCATTTCCACTCAGGAATGGGTAAAGGCTGTAACTCTCCAGCCGGTCTCTGATACTCAGCCTTGACTTACTGACAAGTCAGGCACCTCAAAACGAAGTCCGAAACATCGTGCTTCATACCTTCCCACCAGTAAATGTCTCTCAAGTCACGGTACATCTTGGTGGAACCTGAATGTACGCTAAAGGCCGACTGATGTGCCTGCTTTAGGATCTCACGCCTCAACCCATCGATATTTGATACACACAAGAGAGTCCCGCATCGTAGCACACCCTGGTCATCAATCATGAACTCCGAAACTGTACCCTGCCAAACAAGCTCAAAAATCTCAGACAAACGGGCATCACTAGGCTGCGCCTCACGGATACGATCAAGTAGTAGTGGACAGGCGCGGACATGAGCAAGCTGTCCCCCAATGGAAGAGAACTTAAACTATACTCTACCATCGCACATGATCTGCTAATCTGTAGATGACTGTCTCTGAATGGCGCTCAACCGGGACAAGCTACCCCCGGTCCTATGTCTTAAAACATCAGCTACCACATTCACCTTGCCCGGGTGATAAAGGATCTCACAATCATAATCCTTCACAAGCTCCATCCAATGGTGCTATCTCAAATTCAGATCCCGCTGCTGGAAGATATATTTCAAGCTCTTGTGGTCCGTGAAAATCTGACACGACTCCCCGTACAAATAGTGTCTCCAAATCTTCAACGCAAAGACCACCGTGGCCATCTGAAGATCGTGAGTGGGGTAATTCTGCTCGTGCTTTTTCAGCTGCCTAGAAGCATAAGCAATCACTCTATCATGCTGCATCAGTACACAACCGAGCCCCACTCGAGAAGCATCACAGTAAACAATAAAGCTACCCGATCTAGAAGGCAAAGATAGAACTTGTGCCGTCGTCAACCGAGTCATCAACTGCTGAAAATTCTGCTCACATGCATCGGTCCAAAGAAAAGGAACCCCCTTCTGGGTCAGTCCGGTCAGCAGTACAGCGATACTCGAAAAATCCTGCACGAAACGGCGGAAATAACCAGCTAAGCCCAAAAAGCTGCGGACCTCAGTCACGGATACAGGTCTAGGCCAAAGCTGCACAACCTCGATCTTTCTCGAGTCCATAAGAATACCATCTCCCGTCAGCACATGACCCAGGAAGTCAACACTATCAAGCCAAAATGCGTACTTTGAGAATTTAGCATACAGCTGCTGCTCTCTCAATGTCTGCAAAGCAATTCTCAAGTGCTGCTCATGCTCCTCACGACTCCTAGAGTAGACCAGAATGTCATCAATAAACATAATAATAAACTGGTCGAGGAACGGCCTAAAAATCCGGTTGATCGGATCTATGATCGCTGCTGGGGCATTGGTGAGCTCGAACGACATCAACAAAAACTCATAATGCCCGTAGCATGTACGAAAAGCAATCTTCGAAACGTCATCATTCTGAACCCGCAACTGATGATAACCCGAATGAAAATCAATCTTAGAAAAATGTTTCGCACCCTGTAGCTGATCAAACAAATCGTCAATGCGAGGTAAAGGATACCTATTTTGCACCGTAACTCGGTTAAATTGATGATAATCAATACACAACCTCAAACTGCCGTCCTTCTTCTTGACGAATAGAACAGGAGCCCCCCAAGGCGAAACACTCGGACGCATAAGTCCCCTATCAAGCAACTCTTACAATTGATCTTTATGCTCTCTTAGCTCTGCCAGAGCCATCCGATAAGGCGGTATAGATATAGGCTCCGCGCTGGGAATCGGATCAATGCAAAACTCAAAATCGCGCTCTGGCGGCAAACCAGGTAACTCATCGGGAAAAACGTCGGAAAACTCTCGCAAGATAGGAACCCGGTCCAACGACCCTACTATGGCTCCAGTATCACAAATGAACACCAAGAATCCCCGACATCCTCTCCTCAAAAGCCGACTAGCCCAAAGGGCAGAAATCAAACTGTGAGGGGTGGCACCACAGTCTCCCTGCACAACAAGAACCGACTTGCCGAGAAAACAAAACCTAACTGTCTTCTCGCAGCAGTCCACAGACGCGTAGCATGTAGCTAACTAGTCCATACCTAGGAAAACACCGAAGTCTAACATCTCAAGAAGGATCAAGTCGACGGACAACTCTCTATCTCCTATCCGAACAGCACACGACCGAAACACGTGTCATGCAACAAACGACTCGCTAACAGGAGTGATCACAACAAGCGGCTGATCTAGCAAATACGACTCTCGGCCCAACCTCGGCACACAGTGTGTAGAAACATACGAGTGCGTAGATCCCGGATCAAATAAAACATGTGCATCAAAAGAACATACAGAAAGGGTACCTGAAACCACTGCATTGGACGCCTGCGCATCCTGGTGAGTCAAGGCAAACACCCGAGCCTGCCCTCTACCTGCGACTGGCTGTCTTCTGCCTCCGCCACCTCGTCTTCTATGAAAAAACCCATCGTGACCACGACCTCTCTGAGCATGTGTCTGACGCGGGGAAACAACGGGCATAAGAGGCAACGCTCTCTGAGGTGGAGAAGGTGGTAAGGTAATCTGGGGTACGGCTGCCTCTCTCTGGTGTATCACGGTACAATCCCTAACAAACTGATGTAGACTGCCACACCCATAGCACCGATAAGACGGCCGCTGAACCTCCTGGGGATAAGAGCTGAATAACTGGCCCCGTCCCACGTCTCTGCTACTCCTCGAGTCTGAAAGAACTCTGTCGCGGCGTGCAAACCTCTGTCTCCGTGCTGATACCTCAGTACGAATCCTCTTCGGTTCCGGAACATCTGACGTCTCAGAAAGACGCTCCTCAACCAAAAGGGCTGCGTCCACCGCCGCTGCATACGTGTCACAATGCTGTACGCTGATAGCGAGGAACAACTGGGTAAGTAGGCCTCGAACAAACTTCTTCACCCCCATCTCCTCAGTAGCTACCAAATACGGAGCATACACAGACAGCTCGGTAAAAAGCACATCGTACTCGGCCACCGTCATGCCCGGGGTCTGGCATAACGACTCGAAACTGCGCGCTCGAGCATCCCTGATGCTCTGCGGAAGAAAACAAACAAGAAACACCGTCACGAACTCAGCCCAGGTCATAGAGGAAAGACCTGTGGCTCTGCCCTTCTCTAAAGACTCGCACCACTTCTGAGCCAGACCGTCCAGACGAAAACTTGTGAACTCTATCTATCTCGCGTCAGAGCATATCAGCAAACGACATATCCAGGCCATCCGGTCGATAAACGACTATGGATCCTTAGCTGCATCAGTGCCAGTGAAAACCGGAGGCCTCAGCCTCATGAACTCCGATAACGATAAGGTAATCACCTCCATAGCTGCAGGTACAACTGCCTAAACCGTAGGCACCAACACAGTCCCCGTAACGGGTGGAACAACCACTTGCTTCTGCGCTCGAATGGCCTCAACGAATGACCCCATCATCTAGCGCAAATCCTGCATACCAGCACCCAGCATAGCCATATAGTATGTAAAAGGTGGATCAATCTGTCCCTGCACAATAGGCGTACCGCCCGGGTTAGTCCTCGTCTCATACGAGTCAACTCTGACCTCGGCCCTCGCGGCCGCTCTCAGCGTCCTCATAATCTTTAGCGGCATAAAGGCTAGAAAGGGAAACAGGATTCGATAAGAACACAGAAATCAAATCATAAGGATATATATAATCACGGAAGGAATTTCAAGCAATAAGTCCTAAGGTCACATAGGCGGAGTAATGATTGATCTTGAATTTTATGTGGTTGTAGTGTAACCGCAATCAGAACGGTGTCGCGCGTAGCTAGACCGAGGTGAGTATGGGTCGTCCTCAGGGAAACGTTGAATATTTTAATCTTACATTAGATGTGTTGAGAAAGAGAGGAGGAAGAATAAAGAATATTGAAGAATGGTTGTAGGATTTAGATCTACGTTAAACACTGATGAAAAATATAGATCTAGATTAACTACGGAGGTAAGTTTATATAAAAAGGGGGCTTGTAGGGTTCATTAGGATTTAGTAGTTATGGATGATTAATTAAAGATTGCCCTTTTTAACCTTTAATAGATTTAAAACTAGAACAACAGTGATGCATGTAGATTAAGGTTTCTGGAGGGAAAAGGGTTCCCACTCTTAACCCCTATCTCGACATGGAACTCCGTTCATATCCAGCCTTTAGCAAAACAATCATTAATCTAATCTCTAATCGCGGTAGAGGCTAACAATAAATTGGCAGTGCGCCCGATTAGGATGTTAATGATTCTTTTGATAAAATTTATAAACTTTATAGGACGTAAAAAGAGTTTAAAGATCTTCATCATCTATTAACCTACCATAATCCTACGAACCCTAACAAGCGGAGAATTACTCGCGCATGTTGGGAGAAGAAGAGAAGGAGAGAGAATTCATATTGAAACTACAAAGAAATAGAATAAGAAAAAGAACTACCTTTATTAATCAAAAAAACTCATTTACACTTTGTTCCCTTAGAAAATGATTACAAATACTAGTTTGCTTCTCGATCTCTTGTAAGGAGGTAGATGAACCGTTGATAATCAGCCTGGATGCGTAAGCCGTTTTGGACTTCATGATCGCGTCGACTTGATGCCTTTTCCAAGAGGCTCTCGGTCCTTATTTATACTCTAAAAGTCAGAACCTTAGTCTCCTAAATTGGAAACCATCAGTTAATATTCTACCAGAAAAATCCCAGCTCCTAACACCTCTGGCACGCGGCGGATCCGCGTCCAATAGGAGGGTTTGGCCGCGGATCCGCGGCCAAGTATGAGGATCGTTTGGTGATTTTTCTGGGGCTTCATCTATATTGCCACGTGGTGATCTTTTGAATCTCAGAAGCTGAAAATCTTCTCGTAGTTACTGCCAGACTTGATTTCTTTAGTTTGCTTTCTTAATTAGGCAGGTTTGCTTTAACAACTTTGATTACCTTGATTTTTAGCCCTGAAAAATTCTGCACAATCTCAACAAATAATATTAGTGGAGTTTTGTTTTATTGAGATATTAATTTCAACATTAAGATTTGCTCAATGATATTTTTGCATATATTTTCCTACCAAATGTTAATTATAATATATCAACACATGAAAAATAGTATTTTTACAGATAAATCCTCATATGTATCATATATTATAATAAACACCTTTTCTAGTATAGAAATAGTAGGAAAAATGTAATAACAAATGTGCAGTTTTATCAACTGAACAAATACCCCCAAACTTATCTTTGATCGTCCCGAGCAAACTAATTTATTCAAGAGAAGGAGAAAAAGAAAGGAGAAAACTAAGCACACTTTTGTAGGCAAACACGATTGCACTGAGCACGTGCAACAAGCTGTTGAATCTCTAGGTGTCCCTAGTAGGAGGAGTGTTGTCTCCTGAGGGTTTTCACCGGATTACACCCACAAAATCCTATAATAAAAGAGAGATGGTGAAATTTACATATAAAGATAAGAACCATAAAAGAAATACTTTGAAAATTTAGAGTTTCTAACTACACTAGCTTTTTAGTTGTCATGAACCCTATCTTAATAGTCATGAAAAAGATGTTAGAAATAACTTCATCCCTCAATAAAACATCGTCTTAATTCTTCATTCCTACCTTTCATCCAAACATCGATCATATACCCCTACGTGTGTGAATAGAACATCCCTACACTCGGAGAATTCAATTCAAGCTATCATACTCTTGTCTATCTACCTCAGTACTTTTTAATTTGATGAATATTTATATGGATTTGCTCATACATTTTCATGCGACCGTTAATACATCTTAAGGTACTAACCGACCTATTACTTATGTGCTTGCTGATTAGGTGATAGTATTTTTCTCGTCTTGAACCACCTAAGGCTTAGCAGTGACTCCCAGACCAGTTGGTCTAAGGCACTAGGTGATGAAGCACCCTCGCTATATTTTTTTATTGCTGCCTTGGCGATAACAAAACCAGTGTTCGTTTTTCTCACCATTTTATCTTTTATTTTCCACTTTTATTATTTCCTTCATACTTTGGCTTTTAGACAAGAGCATTTCAAGGTATTCTCTAGTATCCCGAGTTTCAAGACGTGTGTAAGTGTATATAGTAAGGTATCAACATTCAAATGTTTGGCTTCCAGAATAGAAACTATTTTTCAGACTTAGTTTTATTCTCAAATTAGTGACTTCCTTCATCTTACTAACTCTTAGGACAACGGCTCATAACTACTTATTACTAGTTCGTTTAAGAAAACTTCTAATTTTCTTGGTTTTCTTAAACTATTCCTATCTTTTGGATGTAATTTTTCACTTTCAACTCTTTTGTTATAAAAGAAAATTTTAAATTTTTTTGAAAATGTTGTGCTTATGCAAAGTATGATGCAAATTGATGCGTAAATAAGCACAAACCTCCCCCAAACCTGTTTACAGCAGTGTCCTCACTGATGTCATCCGTTAAGCTCAAAAACCTGTAGACTTGGGAGGAGAAAGAGGACAAGAAATAATGCAAGTGAAATCCTCCCCCAAACTTATAAAAATTCTTTTTCTTTCAAGAGCCAAAATATACCCCCCCAAACTTAAGTTAAACAATGTTAAGCTTTAGAAATCACACGAGGGGGTCAAGGTTATTGGTCAATGCCAAGCTTTGCAAAGACCGAAAGTCAACACCAATCATTCAAAAATTTTATCAACGAAGCACCAAGGTTGGTGGAAGAACATGTCACCTTTCGACGTGAAGAAGTGGGGAGGTGATAAGAGGTGTAATGGAAAAGGATTGCGTCTCAATTTGGAGAGACGACACAGTGATAGTGATGATGGATTACTCGCATTATCGTGATTGTCCAGAAGAAGGGGTGGAGGTTCAATTTCTTTATCTTGGAGTTGATTCATCTCAACACCCGTGTCTTTTAAAAATACGAGTTCATCAACGAAAATTTCCTCAAAACTTTCATCGATACCCCGAAGAATAATGTCATCAGAAAAAATGGGGTGATCGTCAGACTTTATAAAAAGTTCCTCATCAGCGTTAGATGTTGACCCGGATAACTCGGTGGAAGAGTCCGTATGTGTATAATACATGGTTGGGTTAAGCAACAACATATGAAAAGAGTCAGTATCATGAGGTTGATCAAATTCGCTGCTGTCGACATCCATTAATTCGACAGAACACACATGAGCATAGGGTTCGGAGGGTTCACTTTCCAACTTGTAAATGTTAAGCTCAATTGACTTCTTTCCAAAGGATAGGGTCATAGAGCCGTTTCTACAATTGATTACTGCGTTGGAAGTTGCTAGGAAGGGTCGACCGAGTATCACCGGGATTTGATTGCGTAGGTTCGCTACAGGTTGTGTATCTATGACGATAAAGTCCACAGGGAATATAAATTCCCTAACTTTGATTAACACATCCTCTAGCTCATCCCTAGGTTGGGTGATAGATCGATTGGCCATCTGAAGAGTACAATGCGCAGCTTTTAACTCTCCGATCCCTAATTGCTCATAAATAGAATACGGAAGCAAGTTAACACTAGCACCTAAATCGAGTAGAGCACGATTGATATTTTTACCCCCAATAGAAATAGAAATTGTAGGACTTCCGGGGTCCTTTCGTTTCTTGGGTAGTTGTTGTGTAAAAGCAGTGCTCACATTACTCGCAAAGAAAAGTTTTTTAGGTACTTGAACTTTTCTCTTCCTAGTGCACAAGTCCTTAAGGATTTTCGCATATGACGGAACTCGTTGAATAGCATCTAGGAGAGGAATGTTTATGTTAACTTGCTTAAAAATTTCCATAATCTTCTCTATTTGTGGACTCGGTCTGTTGCCCCTTAACCTGTTTGGATAAGGTGCTTTATCAATAAGGGTTTGGTCCAACATTGGAGAGGAGTGTGGGGATGGAGTGGATCCCAGAATTGGAGTGGGGATCTTTTTAGGTAGATTCGAGGAAATGGGCGAAGGGTTCGAGCCTTGGGGAAAACGGAGAATAGGCTCGGGTGAAGGTGGGAGACTAGACGAATTAAGGGAAGAAGAAGAAGCTGGGGTATCATTGGTGTCACTAATATCATCACATTGCTCACCCACTCGGTTATTCAGCACTTTTCCCGATCTCAACGTAGTAACGGCACTCATATTATAACTTTGTGAGTGGTAAGGATTAGGTATGGGTTGAGATGGGAGTTTCCCTTTCTCTCTCGCACTCATTGCGGCGTTCAACTGTGCAATTTGGTTTTCTATTGATTTAATACTCTCACCGTGGGAGGCGGAGTCTTTTGTTAGGGTATCAATAGAAGACTTCATATCAGCCGACATTTGCATGGAATGTTTCATAAACAAATCCAAAGTTTGTGCAAGTGAAGAGTTATCAGTACCGGCCAATTGTGGTGCAAAAGAGTTGGCCGGATTATGAAAATTTTGTGACTGAAAGGGGTGCTGACTTTGTGGTTGTGGTTGCTGTGGAGGAGGTCTTTGATAATTGCTTTGTTGGTTTTGGTTCCAAGCAAAGTTAGGATGATTCCTCCATCCTTTATTGTACGTGGAAGAATAAGGATCGTTTCTAGGTCGCTGCTGAAAAGAACCATTGGTTTGAAACGATGCAATCATAGGACATTCTTCCGTTAAGTGTGAAGGATCTGAACAGCAACCACAGATGGTCTAGAGAAGCGTGACCTGATTTAGGGAGACTGATGAAAATTTGTTCTCAATAGCGACGAGTTTCTTCTGCATCGTTGCCATTTCGGCTTCACTGCGATGGAAATATCGAGCTGGTGAATACCTCCCCTAGATGAAGGTGGTCTTACGCTTTCCCACTGCAAAGTGTTTTCAGCGCGATCTTCCAGATATTTCCACGCTTCACCGTCGTCTTTGGACATGAAATTGCATTGACACATTGTTTCAAGCATATGCTTTGTCGCTGGATTAATGCCCTCATATATAATTCGGCACAAATCCCATCTTTGTATTCCATGATGAGGACATTGGACAAGCAGATCCTTGAAACGTTCAAAGCACTTCCAAAATGGTTCATTGGGAAGCTGGGTGAACTGGTTGATCTCGCTCCTAATATGGGCTGTCTTATGGTTTAGGTAAAACTTCTTAAGAAATGCAATTACGAATTCATCCCAAGTAGTCATAGAGTGTGCGGCAGTATTATAGAGCCATTTTTTGCCAAGTCGTACAGAGTGAATGGGAGAAGAAGTAAGCGCATAGCATCCACGGTTAATTGTGAAGTACCCATCATTGCGCATACGTTTTCGAATTTGGTGATGAAAACGTATGCGTCTTCCGACTCAAGCCCGTGAAATTTAGGCAACAGATTGATGTAGTGAGGTTTAATTTCGAAATTATCCCCGTTAGCTGGTGGAATAGATAGACACGTGGGAAGAGGACCACGGATAAGATAGCATCTCTCTTGGAGAGAAATGCGCGGTGGATTCTGCGCACCTACGGGCGGTGGCAGCGTGGTGTTATAATCTGATAGAGTACCGTCCATCTCGGTCGTGGTGTGTGGTGGGGGAAAAGAAGATGAAAAAGTACCGACTTCGGCGTCGATAGCAGGAACGCGGACAAGACGGGCACTAGAATCCCGTGTCCAGCCGAGCATGCACTAAGCGGGTTTAGCGCAAGTGGCAGCGTGTGTATGATTTAAAATTGGTCTGTTTTGAAAAAGTGGGACTTAAGACAAATCACACAAAAATCCACAAACAACCCTAAAACTAAGGTTACCTAGGTCCAGTCTCTAGACCGCTCCTAGACTTCCAAAGGACAAGCCGTAGGATCAATCCTCTACCGCCTCTTTACTACTCTTGTAGCTAGGTAAGTGGGAGGTTGTCCACTACGTAAGTAGTTGTCCTAATTAAGTAACCACTTGCTTTAGACACACTTGCCTAGACACCACAAAAGTAATGCGGATAAGCGATAGATTACCCACGACCTTCCTCTGCCCTTATTGAGTGCGACAGTCCTTAGAGTCTGGTCTAGAAATTTTTTAAATTAATGTAGGGTTGATGCAGATGCTCGGTTTGTGATTTGTGGGGTTTAGGAAGGGTGATGAAATCCCCACCTTATCTGGATTTGGTCTTTTCCCCTTAAAGTCCGTATTAAAATATGCAAAACAAAACCAATCACAAAACTTTGCAAAAAGATTTTTGAGCGGCGATATTTTGCAAAGAATCCTGCAGAAAAGAGATTTTATTGGATTTGAGAGGAGAGAGAAAGAGGTTAGAATCTTACCAGAGAATTTTGAAACCCTAAATCCTCAGTTATGCCGCGTTTCCGCCGCCACAAAGGTCTTCTCGCCGCGGATCCACCGCGTGGCAGAGGGTTCAGGAGATGATTTAAGCTACGTGGCCTTCTGTTCTCCTCTGGATCTCAATGAATGTCTCTTTCTCCTATTTCCTCAAGTCTATGACTCCAGATCTCCTTGCAAAAATTTCACACACTTCGTTAAATATACGATTTGCAGTTTTGCTTTAATTATGATATAGATCGAATAAGAATTCAACACAAATAGTAAGACTAAAAAAAATTACGCACATATCCCCGGCAACGGCGCCATTTGATTGATCTTGAATTTTATGTGTTTGTAGTGCAACCGCAATCAGAACGGTGTCGCGCGTAGCTAGACCGAGGTGAGTACGGGTCGTCCTCAGGGAAACGTTGAATATTTTAATCTTACATTAGATGTGTTGAGAAAGAGAGAAGGAAGAATAAAGAATATTGAAGAATGGTTGTAGGATCTAGATCTACATTAAACACTGATGAAAAATATAGATCTAGATTAACTACGGAGGTAAGTTTATATAAAAAGGGGGCTTGTTGGGTTCATTAGGATTTAGTAGTTATGGATGATTAATTAAAGATTACCCTTTTATCCTTTAATAGATTTAAAACTAGAATGATAGTGATGCATGTAGATTAGGGTTTCTGGAGGGAAAAAGGGTTCCCACTCTTAACCCCTATCTCGACATAGAACTCCGTTCATATCTAGCCTTTAGCAAAACAATCATTAATCTAATCTCTAATCGCGGTCGAGACTAACAATAAATTGGTAGCGCGCCCGATTAGGATGTTAATGATTCTTTTGATAAAGTTTATAAACTTTATAGGACGTAAAAAGAGTTTAAAGATCTTCATCATCTATTAACCTACCCTAATCCTACGAACCCTAACAAGCGGAGAATTACTCGTGCATGTTGGGAGAAGAAGAGATGGAGAGAGAATTCATAATGAAACTACAAAGAAATTGTCACGCCCCGCTTCCCAGAGTATGCTAGATTGGGCACGTGACATAGCCAACCATGCTACCTGTGGGTAGGAAGTATCCATCCACAGTCACATTATGGCTGTAGAGATATCAAGAACAAGATAAAACTACCTAAAACATGTCCATAATCCAGAATAACAGGAGTCAATAATAAATAAATGCGGAAGCAAATGATCCAATACAAATAACTGAAAAGTGTGTCCCATAATGCGGGCTCACATCAGGAAATAAATGCAGGAAATAAAACTAACTACTACTGAACTCACAGCTCAGCCTGCTGGCTGAAGTACTCCTGCTCGGACTGCAACAGCGGTACGGAATCTGGGCCATGCAAAACCCAGACGTCAGCGCGTCATGTCATCAAGTAATATAATATGAACAGTGTAGCAGGCAATGTAATATAAACATGAATACAACAAGAATAACAATAATATGAATCATACCAGTACAGGGTAGCGTGCAGTGGGTAAACTAAACTGTTCTATCAGGTTTTCTATTCTAAAGTCTTTGAAACTAAATTGATGAATCATCGATGTAACTCAATAGTATCCCGTACATACCCGGGACCACGGCCACAATATTCTCGGCTGCAGCCGAGACATGCCGCTAGGCACAAAACAGGAATGTGTACACTCGATAGTATCCCGTATATACCCGGGACCACGGCCACAATATTCTCGGCTGAAACCGAGACATGCCGCTAGGCACAAAACAGGAATGTGTACACTCAATACAGGTAGTGAACTGTCGAGTTACAAGTCAGATTTCACCTTTGATTTCCCCATACCCCCAAGTTATATGTGTATGTCAAGTCAGGTATCCAGTAATCAAGAAACTAATGCCAACACAGGATCAGGTAAACAGGTTTGTCTGGATAGACAAAAGGAACGGTCCATGAGGACTACATGTTATGTTTGTTGGCATTAGACATAAGATCAGGTAACAGGTAAAGCCATGGTACATCAGGTCAAGCCAGGTAATGTATAAAGGTGTCATGTCATGTCAAGAGTGTACGGTACCATGTCATGTCAAGTAGGAAGTGTAACAGGTCATGTCAAGAAGCACAAGATGTCATGTGGGTGCTCATAATCAAACTAACATAAGCATGTGTATAAATAAACAAGCATGAGTACTATCAGAACAATACACTGGAACATGTAATATGATATGCAAATAGATATAATTTCAAGGATATGGATGCACAGTTATCGATTAGGGTTATATTTATAGTTCAATATTAATTAGGATGCAATTTATTAAACATGGAGTGTTAATATCACATTATTATGTAGTAATGTGATCTATGGATGCAATTATATGTATCTTAAATGCGATGGATGCAAACGGGTATCCGAAAAGTTATAAAACTATAAAATGGTAATGTGGGATGTACAACTAAGAAATATGTGATATAAATATTGATATAATAATATTAATATGGATAGCATATTCAAAGCGATTAATAACTATAAAAGTGGTATTGATTAACCATGCACAAGAAGGTTCCGTTCAGAAATTCAGCGTCACCCTAATTTGTAAAATAGCTTAAAAATAACAAATGTTCTCCAAAAGGGACGTGTCTTATACCAAAACAAAGATAATTCAATAAGGTTTTCAGTTTTATAAGTATAACCATCTCAGGTTTTCCCTACAAAAAGTTATGAATATTCGAAGTTGAAAGTTTGCTGCTGGAATTTCCCTGGACAGCAGTTTGGAGACATTTTCATTTGCATTTTACGTTATATAAACAATTTATTTTGCAATTAAATATTTCATATAGTTATAGTATTCTGAGTTAGCTTCGTAATGAACTATAGAACGTATAGTAATGATTTTTCTATGATTTATAATGAATTTTATAAGATAAGGTGTACAGTAAATTTCAGATTTGTCATATCCGATTTTTCAACGACGTTTTATGTGTAAACTATAATATTTTAAATATATAATATCATAAAATGCAGATTATAAACTAATTAAAGATAATAATAAGAAATATTACGACGATGTATATTTTAATTGATATGGATGCAGTATAATATAATCTAGTATGTTACAAGATAAGTATTCATGATCTAGATTTAATATGATATAAACGGATGCAAACGGAACATCGAAACGTTATAAAATTAAACATGGGGCACTAGATTTAAACTATAGGTATGGTATTTATTTAAATAGGTATAAAATGAATTATATAGCATGTAACAAGATTAACTTGCCTCGATAGGTCGCGAATCGGGAAAATGGAACGTTAACCGTCGGCGGGGAAAACTCGCGACGGGCGCACGGTTCACGGAATGAACCCAAATGACGAACAAAGGAACCACACAGGTCGGGGTACCTCGCTGGAACGTCGAGAAGCGTCACCGGCACGACGGAATTCCGGCAACAAAAGAACAGTTAAAAAAATAAAAAACGAGACATGAAGCAAGAAGAGAAAGAATGATAGAGAGAAGTACGAGAGAATATATGAGAGAGAGAGAAAAAGTGGAGAGAGAGAGAGAGAGCGAGAGGGAGAGCTGCAGGTGGGGGCCCACGGAATTAAAAGGAACGCGATTGACTAAAGGGGAATCGTTAGTTAGGGATAAATATTAATTAAAGATTCAAAACATTTTAAGGAACAGTAGGATATATATATAGGTTAAATTAAAGATTTAAAAGATAGGTAATGAACAGTAAGATATCAGGTTAGTTAGAAAAATATATGCGATGGTTTTAATAATATTAAAATTTGGGATTTTGGCGCCAAATAAAACATTTCCAGATCGTGCCCGGGTTGACTCCAAAAATTTGAAATTGAAATAATAGGATTTTAAGCGGGATCCAAATTTTAAAATTAAGTGTTTTATGATTAAAAAGCATACCCCCAAAACGGACACATGTACGCGCGCGTAACCGTCCAAACTCACCCGTTTCACTGAACGGGACGAGAACACAATGCACGGACGCTACCACGAGGTTAGGGGTGTCAAGTAGGCCAAGATGAATATTTTCAATTTTATTTTAGATGCCAAAATTTGTTATATGTAGAAATGACTTTGCCGGGTAAATTTTACAGTAAGCAACAAACAATCAAGTTAAATGAAATGAGTACCACATTATGCTCAAACAGTAACTGAAAATAGTAGCATTGGGCTCGGGTGTTACATTATACCCAACTACAAAAAGAATTTCGTCCTCGAAATTCCAAGAATACAAAGATAGATAACTACAAGAAAAGGTGAGGAAACTTCTGCCGGATTTCATCTTCTCGTTCCCAAGTGGACTCTCCATGCGAGCGATTACCCTAAGAAACAAGCACAAGGGGGATATCCTGGTTCTTAAGAACCTTTTCCCTTCGATCCACGATTTCAATCGGTCGCTCCTCAAAAGTCAAGTCTTCTCGTACTGTTAGCTCCGAATGATCCAAAACGTGTGTTTCATCTCGAACATACTTACGGAGTTGAGATACGTGAAACACATCGTGCACATTTGCCAAGGACTGCGGTAACGCCAAACGATACGCTACCTCACCAACACGCTCCACGATCTCAAGGGTCCAACGAATCGAGGACTAAGCTTTCTTCGACTTCCAAAACGAATCACCCCTCTAGTCGGTGATATCTTCAAGAATACCAAATCACCCACGGTGAACTCTAGAGGTCTTCTTGACGTATCTGCCCAATTCTTCTGTCGGTCCTGTGCTGCCTTCATATGATTTCTGATAGGGTTAACCTTCTCAACTGTCTGCACAACCAAATCTAGTCCCAATAATCTTCGTTCACCGACATCGTCCCAACAAATAGGTGAACGGCATTTACGACCATACAAAGCTTCAAATGGAGCCATCTGAATAGTTGCCTGAAAACTGTTGCTGTAAGACTACTCCACCAAAAGTAGATGATCCTCCCAAGACCCCTTGAAGTCCAACATGCATGCTCTCAACATATCCTCAAGAGTTTGGATCGTTCTCTCCGACTGACCATCAGTTTGAGGATGATAAGCTGTGCTAAACTTCAATCAAGTCCCCAAACTTTCCTATAAACTCCTCCAGAAGTGCGATAAGAACCGAGTGTCCCGATCGGACACGATGCTCACCGGTACTCCATGCAATCTTACAATCTCCTGCTTGTACCGCTCTGCCAAAGTCTCTATTGATTGACCATCCCGAAAAGGAATAAAGTGAGCTGCCTTGGTCAATCGGTCAATAATTACCCATACTGCATTGTTGCCTTTTGGACTCCGCTGTAAAGCCGTCACGAAATCCATGGTTATATGTTCCCACTTCCACTGAGGAATCGGAAGTGGTTGCAATAAACCAGCAACCCTTTGATGTTCAGCCTTAACTTGCTGACACACCAAGCACTTCGCCATAAAGCGAGCAATCTCCCGCTTCATGCCCTCCCACCAGAAATGCTGTCAAATATCTCGGTACATCTTTGTGCCTCCTGGATGTACAGAATAAGCTGAACTGTGTGCCTCCTTCATAAGCTCTTCACGAACATCACCCTTTGGCACACACAAACGGCTACCATACCTCAACGAACCATCTTCGTGGATCAATAAATCTGTTCGTAGCCCGGCTTCAACCTGCTCTCGAAACTTTTGCAGTCTAGGATCCTGCGATTGAGCTGCTTTAATATTCTCGATCAAAGACGAATGTACTTGCAGCTGCAACAACTGTCCTGTAGAACGCGGTAGCACAACCTCCAAGTCAAATCTTCGAAAATTTGCGACGATCACCTTCTGCGTAGTTAACATCTGAATTACTGGTAACCGACAAAGCGCATCCGGCATAACATTAACCTTCCCCGGATGGTACTTAAGATCAAGATCGTAGTCAGCCATCAGCTCCAACCATCTACGCTGCCTGATGTTAAGCTCCTTCTGTGTGAACACATACTTCAAGCTCTTATGATCTGTAAAAACTTTGACTCTTTCGCCCAAAAGGTAGTGTCTCCAAATCTTCAAAGAGAAAATCACAGCCGCAAGCTCCAAGTCATGAGTTGGATAATTCTTCTCATGGGTCTTCAACTGTCTCGATGCGTATGCTACAACCTTCCCATGCTGCATCAAAACACATCCCAATCCTTTCCCAGATGCGTCGCTGTGAATCACCAATCCTCCGGAATTGTCTGGCACGGTCAGAATAGGGGCGGTTATCAACTTCTGGTTCAACGTCTCGAAAGCTAACGCACACTTATCCGCCCATACAAAAGGTACCTCCTTGCGCGTAAGCTTGGTTAACGGCTCTGCCAAACGAGCAAAGCTCTCCACAAATCTCCTGTAGTATCCGTCTAATCCAAGGAAACTTCTTATCTCAGCAACATTCTTTGGAATAGGCCAATCTCGAACTGCTGCAATCTTTTCTGGATCGACGACAATGCCATCGCCAGACACAACATGCCCCAAAAACCTTACTTCCACCAGCCAAAACTCGCACTTACTCATCTTCGCATACAATTTCTCCTGTCTCAACGTCTGCAGTGCGATCTTCAAATGCTCAGCATGCTCTTCAAAACTCTTCGAGTAAACCAGAATATCGTCAATGAATACCACAATGAACTGATCCAAGAACGGTGAAAAGATTCGGTTCATCAAGTCCATGAATACTGCCGGCGCATTCGTTACTCCGAAGGGCATCACTAAGTACTCGTAATGTCCATACCGAGTTCGGAACTCCGTCTTGTAAATATCTTCTATTTTCACTCGGACCTGATGATATCCGGATCGTAAATCCAACTTCGAGAATACCCTCGCGCCACTAAGCTGCTCAAAAAGTTCTCCAATGAGAGGGATCGGGTACTTGTTCTTGATAGCCACCCAGTTTAATTCTCGATAGTCGATGCACATCCTTCTTGTGCCATCCTTCTTCTTTACTAGAAGAACTGGAGCTCCCCAAGGCGAGTTACTGCTTCGAATCCAACCCTTTTCAAGAAATTCAGCAACCTGTTTCTTGACTTCATCCAATTCTACTGGCGCCAGTGGATAATACGCTTCGGATACTGGCGCTGCCCCAGGAATAAGATCATTTGCGAACTCCACGTCTCGCTTTGGCGGTAAACCCGATATATCTTCAAACACGTCCATAAAATCACGAACAACAGCCGGCTCTTTACTTTCATCACTTCCATTGATGCAAGAATATTGTTTGTCGGCCTAGCCCTAAACTCGATCGGCCCGACCGAACTGCTTCCTTAACGCAACTGCTGTCTGCTGCAAACTCCCTTTCATCCCAGATAAACTCTGCTGCTCTTGGCTGCTGCAAGTATTTGTGAGAAAGTGGTCAAACCCAGGGAGACAATCTGCCTCTGGATGTCCACGTCCAGTCTGCGCATGAACCTCCGTGCCCTGTCTGCATCGTTGGCAACTAAAGGTCCAGCGAAACTACTGAGTCTCGTCCATTCTGCTACATGCACATCTACGGGTGCTCCCTTCTGCTTTAGTCTGATGAACTTCTCTTCCATTTCATCCCGTTCAGTCCGCGGGAAGAACTTCTCCAGGAAACTCTTAGAAAAATCAGCTCACTTGATCGGCTTGGGCAAGCGGGTCTCCTCAACAAGCACCATTCTCGGGCGTAGTCCACTAGCTGAATGCGTACCACAACAACTTTTTTGTCATCTGGAATCTATGCCGCAAAAAGCAAGTTCTCTGTGTCAACTAACCACTGCTCCACTGGCAACGGCTCCTTTAAACCAGTAAATGTAGACGGACCCAACCGCCTGAAATCTTCTACAGTCCCTACTCGGTCAACTGGTCTAGCTCCAACATTGTTCACAGACTGCTGAACGATCTGCAAACCTTCCCGAAACGAGTCCGCTTGCTGCTGGATCAGCTCGGTCTGTTTCTTTGAATCTCCAGCATTCCTCTTATCACTCCAAGCATGGCGGCTTCGTCCACACGCCTCTGGTATGTCTTCAATTTCTTGCCGGCCATAATCCTGAACTCAAAATACCCAACATTAGTATGATGATAGATTTTGAATATAGATCAAGGCTAGAACTCCAAGATACTTAAATAGAGTACCGCATTGTAACTATGCCGCGGTATCATAGCCATAATTACATAACTCTATCCAAGTCGCCTAAGTCCTAGAGATAACAAGGAATCAGGTTTTCGAATCGATATGCAAAGAAAGTTTGCACATCGTAAAAGATATAATCAGGAAGAATGTGATTCAAGAATGGTAAAACGGTCAAGGTGGCAGGACATGTTTCCTAAACACGGGTATTCTGATTCGTGTATTGGGTACAATACCCAAATACAAAAGAATCAACCCGACTATCCTATGGCTCTGATACCAAAAGAACCATGTCACGCCCCGCTTCCCAGAGTATGCTAGATTGGGCACGTGACATAGCCAACCATGCTACCTGTGGGTAGGAAGTATCCATCCACAGTCACATTATGGCTGTAGAGATATCAAGAACAAGATAAAAATATCTAAAACATGTCCATAATCTAGAATAACAGGAGTCAATAATAAATAAATGCGGAAGCAAATGATCCAATACAAATAACTGAAAAGTGTGTCCCATAATGCGGGCTCACATCAGGAAATAAATGTAGGGAATAAAACTAACTACTACTGAACTCACAGCTCAGCCTGCTGGCTGAAGTGCTCCTGGTCGGACTGCAACAGCGGTACGGAATCTGGGCCATGCAAAACCCAGACGTCAGCGCGTCATGTCATCAAGTAATATAATATGAACAGTGTAGCAGGCAATGTAATATAAACATGAATACAACAAGAATAACAATAATATGAATCATACCAGTACAGGGTAGCGTGCAGTGGGTAAACTAAACTGTTCTATCAGGTTTTCTATTCTAAAGTCTTTGAAACCAAATTGATGAATCATCGATGTAACTCAATTGTATCCCGTACATACCCGGGACCACGGCCACAATATTCTCGGCTGCAGCCGAGACATGCCGCTAGGCACAAAACAGGAATGTGTACACTCGATAGTATCCCGTACATACCCGGGACCACGGCCACAATATTCTCGGCTGAAACCGAGACATGCCGCTAGGCACAAAACAGGAATGTGTACACTCAATACAGGTAG
Organism: Agapanthus africanus; assembly: GCA_030015575.1. Classification (NCBI taxonomy): domain Eukaryota; kingdom Viridiplantae; phylum Streptophyta; class Magnoliopsida; order Asparagales; family Amaryllidaceae; genus Agapanthus; species Agapanthus africanus. The sequence goes on along the minus strand of JASDDO010000001.1, from coordinate 497,850,500 downwards.
TGAACTGTCGAGTTACAAGTCAGATTTCACCTTTGATTTCCCCATACCCCCAAGTTATATGTGTATGTCAAGTCAGGTATGCAGTAATCAAGAAACTAATGCCAACACAGGATCAGGTAAACAGGTTTGTCTGGATAGACAACAGGAACTGTTCATGAGGACTACATGTTATGTTTGTTGGCATTAGACATAAGATCAGATAACAGGTAAAGCCATGGTACATCAGGTCAAGCCAGGTAATGTATAAAGGTGTCATGTCATGTCAAGAGTGTACGGTACCATGTCATGTCAAGTAGGAAGTGAACAGGTCATGTCAGGAAGCACAAGATGTCATGTGGGTGCTCATAATCAAACTAACATAAGCATGTGTATAAATAAACAAGCATGAGTACTATCAGAACAATACACTGGAACATGTAATATGATATGCAAATAGATATAATTTCAAGGATATGGATGCACAGTTATCGATTAGGGTTATATTTATAGTTCAATATTAATTAGGATGCAATTTATTAAACATGGAGTGTTAATATCACATTATTATGTAGTAATGTGATCTATGGATGCAATTATATGTATCTTAAATGCGATGGATGCAAACGGGTATCCGAAAAGTTATAAAACTATAAAATGGTAATGTGGGATGTACAACTAAGCAATATGTGATATAAACATTTATATAATAATATTAATATGGATAGCATATTCAAAGCGATTAATAACTATAAAAGTGGTATTGATTAACCATGCACAAGAAGGTTCCGTTCAGAAATTCAGCGTCACCCTAATTTGTAAAATAGCTTAAAAATAACAAACGTTCTCCAAAAGGGACGTGTCTTATACCAAAACAAAGATAATTCAATAAGATTTTCAGTTTTATAAGTATAACCATCTCAGGTTTTCCCTACAAAAAGTTATGAATATTCGAAGTTGAAAGTTTGCTGCTGGAATTTCCCTGGACAGCAGTTTGGAGACATTTTCATTTGCATTTTACGTTATTTAAACAATTTATTTTGCAAGTAAATATTTCATAGAGTTATAGTATTATGAGTTATCTTCGTAACGAACTAAAGAACGTATACTAATGATTTATCTATGATTTATAATGAATTTTATAAGATAAGGTGTACAGTAAATTTCAGATTTGTCATATCCGATTTTTCAACGACGTTTCATGTGTAAACTATAATATTTTAAATATATAATATCATAAAATGCAGATTATAAACTAATTAAAGATAATAATAAGAAATATTACGACGATGTATATTTTAATTGATATGGATGCAGTATAATATAATCTAGTATGTCACAAGATAAGTTTTCATGATCTAGATTTAATATGATATAAACGGATGCAAACGGAACATCGAAACGTTATAAAATTAAACATGGGGCACTAGATTTAAACTATAGGTATGGTATTTATTTAAATAGGTATAAAATGAATTATATAGCATGTAACAAGATTAACTTGCCTCGATGGGTCGCGAATCAGGAAAACGGAACGTTAACTGTCGGCGGGGAAAACTCGCGACGGGCGCACGGTTCACGGAATGAACCCAAACGATGAACAAAGGAACCACACGGGTCGGGGTACCTCGCTGGAACGTCGAGAAGCGTCACCGGCACGACGGAATTCCGGCAACAAAAGAACAGTTAAAAAAATGAGAAACGGGACATGAAGCAAGAAGAGAAAGAATGATAGAGAGAAGTACGAGAGAATATATGAGAGAGAGAGAGAGAAAAAGTGGAGAGGGAGAGAGAGAGAGCGAGAGGGAGAGCTGCAGGTGGGGGCCCACGGAATTAAAAGGAACGCGATTGGCTAAAGGGGAATCGTTAGTTAGGGATAAATATTAATTAAAGATTCAAAACATTTTAAGGAACAGTAGGATATATATATAGGTTAAATTAAAAATTTAAAAGATAGGTAATGAACAGTAAGATATCAGGTTAGTTAGAAAAATATATGTGATGGTTTTAATAATATTAAAATTTGGGATTTTGGCGCCAAATAAAATATTTCCAAATCGTGTCCGGGTCGAATCCAAAAATTTAAATTGAAATAATAGGATTTTAAGCGGGATCCAAATTTTAAAATTAAGTGTTTTATGATTAAAAAGCATACCCCCAAAACGGACACATGTACGCACGCGTAACCGTCCAAACTCACCCGTTTCACTGAACGGGACGAGAACACAATGCACGGACGCTACCACGAGGCTAGGGGTGTCAAGTAGGCCAAGATGAATATTTTCAATTTTATTTTAGATGCCAAAATTTGTTAAATGTAGAAATGACTTTGCCGGGTAAATTTTACAGTAAGCAACAAACAAACAAGTTAAATGAAATGAGTACCACATTATGCTCAAACAGTAACTGAAAATAGTAGCATTAGGCTCGGGTGTTACAGAAATAGAATAAGAAAAAGAACTATCTTTATTAATCAACAAAACTCATTTACACTTTATTCCCTTAGAAAATGATTACAAATACTAGTTTGCTTCTCGATCTCCTCTAAGGAGGTAGATGAACCGTTGATGATTAGCCTGGATGCGTGAGCCGTCTTAGACTTCGTGATCGCGTCGACTTGATGCCTTTTCCAAGAGGCTCTCGGTCCTTATTTATACTCCAAAAGCGAGAACCTTAGTCTCCTAAATTGGAAACCATCAGTTAAGATTCTACCAGAAAAATCCCAGCTCCTAACACCTCTGGCATGCGGTGGATCCGCGTCCAATAGGGGGGTTTGGCCGCGGATCCACGGCCAAGTATGAGGATCGTTTGGTGATTTTTCTAGGGCTTCATCTATATTGCCACGTGGTGATCTTTTGAATCTCAGAAGCTGAAAATCTTCTCGTAGTTACTTCCAGACTTGATTTCTTTAGTTTGCTTTCTTAATTAGGCAGGTTTGCTTTAACAACTTTGATTCCCTAGATTTTTAGCCCTGAAAAATTCTGCACAATCTCAACAAATAATATTAGTGGAGTGTTGTTTTATTGAGATATTAATTTCAACATTAAGATTTGCTCAATGATATTTTTGCATACATTTTCCTACCAAATGTTAATTATAATATATCAACACATGAAAAATAGTATTTTTACATATAAACCCTCATATGTATCATATATTATATTAAACGCTTTTTCTAGTATAGAAATAGTAGGAAAAATGTAATAACAAATGTGCAGTTTTATCAACTGAACAAGTACCGTGTCGTTAGTATGCCACGGAACATACACACGCTACGTAACTCTGCTTAAGCTACCTACTCCATCATACCAAGGTCATGCTACACTCCGAAAAGTAAAACCTAGCACTCTGATACCAACTTTGTCACGACCCAAGTCAGGCACATGACCGGCACTTAGACTACGTAACGTCAATAGGCGTAACGCAAATAAGTAACTCGAAACCCAGCAATCTAAACCATCACAAGAAGGAAAATATAGAACCCCCTTTTTAAATCTCAAGCAAAACTTAAAACTTTTGTTTGTTTTCATGAAAATTTCGGCAGCACCACCTTTGTAAAAACCATCCCTGAAACGGGTACAAACATAAGATATATGTAAAGCATCCCCAACCGGGAGCAAATCTCGTCCAAAGATGGAAACAACCACCACAACAGATATACGACGCCGTAGCGAAGGAAAAGACAATAATCAACATAAATAAAGGTCGGCTCACACGAGCACGACAACCAGAGTCATAAGAATATACAATATCGATCCTCACAACTCGTTTCTAAATCAATACATGAAGATAGTAGATGGAGTGTACTAGATACAAAGGATATACAACGAGATCATCGGACAACTGCAAACCCACCTATAGCAAAAAGGCCTCACAGCCAACCATAGCGGTATCCGCAAAAGTAGAGGTAAAAAGGCGCCCTGCCGCGACTACCCTGAGGGTCAGGCCTGCAAAACACTGTGGCACAATGGGGGTGAGTTTCCAACTCGTGAATAATAAATAACATCATACAGAAATCGCAAATATGCACGAACAACGATAATCTATCATGAACTCTGATAGCATAAGTATGGCAATATGAGTATGCAATAATCATGTAAAGGTACATAATCAGAGTACTACAACTACATGAAGCAATGCATGTCAAATAAATGCTGAGTATGGGATAAAACATGTCATCCTCACGGAACCCACATCGTGGGAAGACCAGTGTCCATCAATGACACTCCAAATCCCAATACCAAAGACACAGCATCCTCCGATCGACCCTCATATCCTGTAAGTCCCATGGAGCCTAAGTGTCCAACATCGACACCCAAAAATATCATGAAAACTAGTATCCACATCGACACGTAAATACTCATCTGTCAGGTGCCCTCACCATGACTGTCCCTGATGTCAGTACATCTCATGGAACCTGAGTGTCCACATTGACACCCGCAATCCATGTAGCATGTCTGAACATGACTCCGGTCGGTATCCCTCAGATATCCGCCGAGTCCAAATAATATCACCGGTAGGTACTGGTCCCTCTGTCAGGCTCATCGTCTACACCACGAAATCACCTCTCACCCCGGGGTACCATACCGGGTCCACCATGTACCCGCAAATGGTGCCTCCCGCTCCTCGAATCAGGTATCACATGCAAAATCTCAGAACCGAGAATCACATGGTGGACGCACTGAAATATCATATCAAAAGAAACCGGGTTTTCAACACAAATGCATATTTTTTGAAATATCCTCGTGGTTCTCAAATCCAGAAATCATATGAAATCTATATCTCAAAGCGTAAATCCATGTAAATATGATATATACAATATAAAACAGTAATATGAGCATGTCAAGGAAAAACCGCTATAACAAGTTATTATATATATATATATATATATATATATATATATATCATGCGGTTCCTATTTTCTCCGAAATCAAATGCGACATCATATACAGGTAAACATGTAGCTATAGCAAGGTATATGTGTAAGCAGGTAGGTATACAAGTACACTACCTCTCATTAGCAAATTGGAAATAAGGATCATACCTCAATGTCCCTAACCAATACAATATCACGTATGTAAATGTGTTGTGCGTATCATGGCAATTACCGACGGTGTGTGTGAAGCATACAATTAGTGCTCATGCAACTTGAACCGTCAATAATAGTGTAGTGTCCAAAAGTTACATGTCCAGGCACAAAAAGTGATAATATGCAATGATGCTCATGCACAAACTCTATATTTGCATATAAACATGCAACTAATTTCATATCATATCCAGCCCTGATGCATAACGCCATATGGGCGATCTCCCCATAGATGTTAAATCTACTCACTGATAATCTCCAGCTAGGTAGATCCAATCACCTGCTTCCCTTGCTTCGCAGCGTCCGAAGTCCCCGCCTGCGATCCTATTAACACAAAACATAGCCAGTGCAAAAATCTCAGGAATCGTCCAATATCAAGTACAACTATGTTTTGACTGACACACCAACTCCAAACAACCTCACAAGTGTCCGTCTAGTGGCTAACATGCGTGGCGACACTAAGAAACCAACCCAAGCGCAGCGGCTACACAAGATCACGAACCATGTCGGATAACGTAACACGCGTACTCAAAACACTAGATTATAGCAAAGTGATCCCAGATTTTGTATACTGTAAAAACCCAAAAATCAAAAGTACCAAACACCCCTAAACCACAGAAGACAGCTACCCAACAAAAACCAAACCCCAACACTCCCTAACGGCTGAGGTCGCCGGATTTACTCCTCAACTCGCCGGCTAAAACTGGTGGGATGGGGTTCGTTCTTCAGGTGTAATCTTAGGGTCACTAGTACAACACTACTACATTGTTTGATTTTACAGTAAAATTCCCAGGTCACAGCATATCACAGAGGCTCTAATATGATACTAAAAATATGATATTTGCACAAAACGATACTTTAAGTGTTCTAACCAGCAACCAACAAGCTATACAACTTTATAACACCTATATATCAGTTTAGAGATTATACCTAGCCACACTTGCTCACAAGATCCAAGCTTTCCAAGCTCCAAGGCAACCTAGTGGCTAAAATCAAGACATTTGAAGTGTTTTAATGGGATTTTTGTGAAGTTTAGCAAGATTTTAGTGAAGGGATAGTAAGGGTTCAGATTAGGAGTGAGGAGATGAAGAATAAAGAGAATGAGAGAAGAATGAGAGAGTGAGGGGAAATAATGGTGAGGGGTGAGTGTAGGGTGAAACAAAACCTTATTCTTACTCTCTCCCTCACCTCCATTAATGCTCTCATTAATAACCCTCATGACTCACTAGCCACCTCCCTCTCTCTCAATCCAAACAAAGAAATATCTCTCACAAAATATCTAGGCAAGGTTAAAGCAAGGTTAAGCCAAAGCATGGATTGATTAAGGTGTCATGGTCATTAACAAGGTTAACACTAATAAACCCTCACATTAACATGCACATGTGTGTGCAAGACAAAATAAATAATAATAAAATGTTAATTAATTGTTATAAAATGTGAGGAAACCGATTTGGGATACTTTTCTCTAAAAACCCGCAATTTCGCTTAATTAACACTAATCGCATTCTAAGGTGTTACAGACTTCCTGTTATAGCCAATCGAGCACTGCGCAACATCAACCCCTAATACCGGGAAAGACGATTCCCCTCCTATCATTCATTGCCTCCATGTGATTCGGGACTGTACCCAAAAGCCACCGTTTTGCACGTTCTCTTGAACGTGGTAAGGTGGAAATCAAAGCACAGTGGGAATCACATAAGGCTCTATGACGATCTCGGGTCTACAGACTAACCTGTACCAGTGTCACCAGAGAACTGCTATCTGATGATAATTATAATACCAACTAGGAGTTCTCGGCGAGTCCGTTTAGTGTACCCAGTCTCCACTGAGCACCCGTATACCATCTTTGATGTCAAACACCAATGGATGTGGGATCATCCATCGCCCATCATATGGGTCAAGAAGCGTATACGCTAGTCTACTCTAGAATATCGATGCCCTGTCTCGATACACCCTCGACTAGAAACATTTAAAGTATGTACTTGTGGACTACCTTGGCTCCACTAGTATGATCTCCATCGTAGTCCCGGAAGTCCAGTATACATCCTAAGGGGTTTAGCAACATGTGAGAGTAAGACAGTATCACAATATAAGTCTACATGTTAAGACAAAGAGCAACCATATAGCATATTATTATGTCGAGCAAGAAAGTCCTTTCTATAGATGTGGGATCATCCATCACCCATCATATGTACAATAATGGCCTCTAAGGCATACACATAACTAACAATCTCCCACTTGCACTAAGGCCAGTTGTTGTAGTATCTCATACCCAACATCACGAAGAGTCTCTCAAATTGTATCTGGGGTATAGCCTTCGTGAATGGATCCGCTGTGTTGTTCTCCATGTCAACTCTCCTGACCTCGATCCCTCTACGATCAACTATCTCCCGGATCAGGTGATACCGCCTCAGAATATGCCTGGATCGCTGATGGGACCTGGGTTCCTTGGCCAAAGCCACAGCTCCATTGTTATCACAATATAAAGGTATTGGATGCTCGATGTATGGAACCACATCAAGTTCATTTATTAACTTCTTCATCCAAATAGCCTCTTTGGCAGAATTGTTGGCAGCGATGTATTCAGCCTCCATCGTCGAGTCTGCCATGGTTTCCTGCTTGGAACTCTTCCAACAAACCGCCCCTCCATTGAGGGTGAAGACAAATCCCGAGACCAACTTAGAGTTGTCCTTATCACTCTGAAAGCTCGAATCGGTAAAGGACTCCACTTGGAGTTCATCGTTACCATACACTAAGAACATCTCTTTAGTCCTTCTCAAGTACTTGAGAATGTTATTCATAGCTGTCCAGTGATTCTCTCCTGGATCCGCTTGATACCTACTCACTACACTTAGTGAGTATGCTACATCGGGTCTGGTATATAACATCACGTACACGATAGAGCCTACCGCTGAAGCATAGGGTATCCCTTGTATGCGAGCTCTCTCCAAATCAGTCTTGGGAGATATCTCTTTGGAGAGAGTGGGTCCTGAGATCGTGGGTAAATTCCTACGCTTGGAATCTTCCATACTAAACCTCTTTAGTATGGTGTTAATGTACCTGGATTGGGACAATCCCAGTATCCGTTTAGATCTATCACTAAAGATCTTAATCCCCAAGATGTAGGAGGCATCACCTAGATCTTTCATTGAGAATCTATGTGATAAGAAGAGCTTGACCGAGTGCAGCATAAGAACATAATTTCCTATCAAGTGTATGTCATCCATATACAATACGAGGAAGACAACCTTACTCTCTGCCACCTTCTTTTATATACAAGGTTCATCTACGTTTTTGATGAAGTCAAACTCTTTGACTACCACATCAAAACGGATGTTCAAACTCCGCGATGCCTGTTTTAACCCGTAGATGGATTTAAACAGTTTGCACACCTTTCCGCTGCTCCCAATGTCTACGAAGCCTTCTGGCTGAGTCATGTACACGCTCTCTTCTAAATCACCATTTAGAAAGGCGGTCTTAACATCCATTTTCCAGATTTCGTAGTCATGGTATGCTGCAATGGAAAGCAGGATCCAGATGGATTTAAGTATAGCCACTGGAGAAAAGGTTTCATCATAATCCACACCTGGTCATTGACGAAAACCTTTTTCAACAAGTCTAGATTTGAAAGTCTCAACTTTTCCATCTACACCAAATTTTTTCTTGAAGATCCACTTGCTCCTGATGGATTTTACTCATTCAGGAGCATCTTCCAAAGTACATACTTTGTTGTTGTACATGGATTCCATCTCAGATCGCATTGCATCCAACCATTTCACAGAGTCCCGACTCGTGATAGCCTGCTCGAAGCTAGTTGGGCCATTATCTTCCATGATGCAATGCTCGCTCCCACCATCAATGAGAAAACCGTAGTATCTCTCAGGTGGATGAGGAACCCTACTAGATCGGCGGAGAGGCTGAGGTTCGTTGGGAGCTATTGAATCCTATGGTTCCACTAAATCATCAGTTGTGGTCTGTGCTGCTGGAACTTCTTCCAGTTCTATCTCATTGCCACTAATTTCTTTCATAAGAAAACCCTTTTCTAAAAAGATGGCATGTCGAGAAAAAAACACGTTTTGTTTGTCGGAGTGGTTGAAGATATACCCCCGTGAATGTTTGGGATATCCAATAAACTTGCACAGAACTGACCTTGCCTCGAGCTTGTCTAGATTTTGTGTCTTCACATAGGCCGGACAACCCCATATCTGAATAAAATTAAGATATGGCCTCTTCCCATTCCATATCTCATTTGGAGTGGTAGGCACTGATTTGATTGGAACTCTATTCAATAGGTATGCTGCTGTCTCAAGCGCATAACCCCAAAAGGAAATGGGTAACTCAGCGGTGCTCATCATAGAGCGCAACATATCTAATAGGGTATGATTCCTCCGTTCCGATACACCGTTGTGCTATGGTGTATACGAAGGAGTAAGCTGAGAGAGAATCTTATTCTCTATTAGATAGTCCAAAAACTCATTGCTCAAGTATTCTCTTCCTCGATCAGATCGAAGGATTTTAATACTTTTACCCGTTTGGTTCTCAACTTCGTGCTTATTCTTTGAATTTCTCAAAAGCTTCAGACTTGCGTTTCGACAGGAACACATGTCCGTATCTTGAGAGATCGTCAGTGAATGTAATGAAGTACGAGAAACCATTCCTGGCATGTGTAGACATGGGACCGCATACATCACTATATATCAGTCCCAAGAGTTCTGTAACTCTTTCTCCGTGTCCTGTAAACGGAGTTTTGGTCATCTTTCCCTTGAGACATGACTGGCAAGTTTCATAAGACGATAATTCGAACGGATTCAAATATCCATCTTTACGTAAGTTAGCTAGTCGTGCCGCATTGATATGACCTAGTCTACAATGCCACAAGAAGGATTCGTTCATTTATGAACTCTTTCCCTTATGTGTGTTTTGTATGTTAAGAACCATGGTTTGATTTAGGACGTATATGCCATTATTTAACGAGCCTGACCCAATCAACTTTTGATTTAGAAAAATGTTCATAACATTATCATGTACTACAGAATTATTTCCTTCTTTACTTAATAAAAAAGCTGATATAAGATTGCATATCAGGTTCGGTATGTAATAGCATTCGTTCAGAATCAATGTATTACCATTTGGTAATATAAGGTGACATTCGCCAACTACTCTGGCTGCAACATTTGCTCCATTCCGTACTCTTACGGAATGATCACCCATTCCCAGTTTTCTACCTTTTCTAAGCCATGTAACATATTACATATGTGGGATCCCGATCCAGTATCTAATACCCAGGACGTAGAGTGCACCGAGAAACAGTTCTCTGTAACTAACACACCCGAAGAAGATACATCAACATGTATATTCTTCGTTTGGGTGGCGTGGGAATCCGGATATGCCCCTATTCCCTGCTCGTACTTATAACAATTTATATTTTGGAGCGGAACCAACGTTCCCTGCTCAGTATAAAAAGCGGGTTCGGTCAATACATCCATATTATTATCTTGATTAAGGCCTGACATGGTCGCTACCTGGAGAGAGAGAAGAAAACACTTTAGCGTATACTCTTGCAAGATTAGATTGGTTATTATCTTATCTAATCAGGATGGCTCCACTGTTTTTATCAAATCTTCCTTCAAACCCTAAATGGCAAGACTAGCCGGGATTAATTACACCTTACAAGTTCGCCAATCTTTCAGCCAGGCCATTGTCGGTACTTTGAGGGAGGTTCCCCCTGCTTTCGTACGGACCTAATTAAATAAACCTTGTTTTCCAAGGGACGTAACCCTGTTAACACCTTTCTAGACACCTACTAGATTGGCTAATTGTGATGTGTAAAACTCTCCCAGGAGTAACTCTTACTCGCAGTGGGTATCGGGATCCAACTATCTCATTGAAGGTATGCAATCTCATTGAAAATTTCAATACTTGAAATTCCCGATAATAGTTTTTACCCTTAGCGTCCTATGACCTTGACGGAGGCCAAACTACCCATAGAGCGCTAGTCAAGTTCAACCCGTTCATTTCTTGATTGAATTAGACCCACCCGCACGACCCTTGTCGCAGGCCAAACAACGCCGTACGAATATCCTAATCCAATCGCATCTCTTACTGCAGATAAGTACTAATCAGCTACCGTACACTACGCCTTGATGGAGTCCAAACTACCGTAGCATGAATACTAAATATTACTTATCTAAAATGTCAAAGGGCTATGTCGAGTTTTTAAGAAAACCTTTTGCGTAATGAACTTGATATCGTTGCGGAATCGAGTGATTTGAAAAGGAGTGTTTTTTAGGCTTTTAGTAGTTTTGCTAAAGAGGTCACTCCCGGTGAAGGATCTTGGTTCTTTCCTCATTGAATAATGCGCAGGAAATTTCACAAATACTACTATGCAAAGTAAGAACTAGAGAAGCAATCAAAAACAAAACCAAGTGGGTTGTAGTATCTACTAGCTTTTGCTAAAGAGGTCACTCCCGGTGAAGGGATCTTGGCTCTTTCCTTATCGAATAAGATGATGGATATTCTACAAGGAATACCGCTATGCAAAGCAAAAACTAGAGCTACCCTTTTTGAAATTTGATTCCACAACATCCTTTTTTAGGTTTCTTTCTTTTCATTAATCTCATTAATGAAGTCCCATCATTTATGCTTCCTAAGCATCATAGAAGAAACAAAAATACAACGTACGCTTATGCCATCCGCATTTACCACAGTGTCCCGTTATACACCGTTAGGTTACTTAACTAATGGCATAGCGGGGCGGGACTAGCGCAGGTGCAAAATATAAGCAACGTTTATTATATATCATATATATAATAATAAAGCATTCGTCTCACGAATATAAAGTGATCACATCACAGAATATCAGTAGCAGAAGATAACATATGAAATATTGGATATACCAGGAATTCCGTATTTTAAATTAAGCCGGTATAAAACACAGATTCCACGGTCTCGATGAATAGCCAAACCCGCATCCCTAGACCCCTACGAGAGCAGCAAGCAACCCTACCAATTCTAGAGTTAAGAGACCCGGACTCGACTCCTCGAGATGGTCTCCCACTAGACTCTAGAACCTGGTTACTTGTGCTCTCCATCTTGGGTCTATACTAATGCGGAAAAGTAAATAATATATAACAGTGGTGACATCATCCTCAACCCGGAAGTGCCTCAATAAAAGAATATTACATACAAATTTTTACATGAATGAAAATAAAAACTCTCATCTCACATAAAACCCCCGGCTATTCAAAACACGATGATCCAATACAACATATCACAGTAACACATAACATCACATGTCATCAACGTATGTAAATATGCGTATCCCAATTGTTGTTGACATATAGCAGCGAAACCGGCAATACACCACATATTACACTTACAGACACAGAAAAGAAAATGTCAAACTACAACATTTGGAATCCACAATCACCTTAAACATCATAAACCCGAAATATCACATATTCTGGATTTCATGCCTAACAATATGAATTCCAAATATTGTATCACATTCCATAAATAGCTAGAGTTTTCATAGATGTATATTTTACATTTGTGCAATTTCTAGTAAATGACGATGTTAAACATTCTGATCGAATCAACAAACACCCAAAATTTCCCAAAGAGCTCAACACTTGAGCACAGTTTAAAAATACTCTGAACATGCCACAGTACCTATGGACCAACCGTAGAAAGGCTAACCCTTGCCTCACTTATGGCGCCGCAGAACTACCGCAAACCCTAGGGTTTGACGGCGGGTCTTATGGTCATAGAATCGAGTTAGGGTTTCGTTCTTCTAAAGGGTCCATCGAATTACTTGCATGATTTTTGAATGTTTTTTAACTTGGAAAAATCCAACTCTTGGAAAAATTCCATCGAGGGAAAAATTAGGTTATTGATATCCATTCGAACTTTTTAACGCCGTCTAGGTAACCCGAAACAATGTTAGAATTATGACTACGAAACATTCCAAATTGCCTTTATAGAAAATTAACATCTCATGCAATTTTAGAAAAAACAAGCAACACCTGAAACACCAAAACCCAGAGACCAGAACACCAAACCAAAACGAACCCGAAATTTCAACATGGGGGCGGCCAGCTCGGAAATTTGGTGAATTTTGCCGGGTCAAATCCGGCCAATTGGGTTCGTTTTTGTCCAGTGTTCATGTTACATCTCATAAAACATTCTGCAGTTGCTTAAAAAAATTTTAAACGACTTAAAATTTTTGACAGAAACAAGGTTTTCGTTTCGAGTGTTTCGGAGTTGTTTCGGTTTTGTAATTATACAAATATCGTCTAATTCTCTAGCTTGGCTCTGATACCACTGTAGTGTTAACTAGCACGACAGCAAGGTTTCGGGAGGTATCGTCAATGCCATTTTCAAAAATTGCCATGCAACTTAACCCTAACCCTAAAATCTTAACTTGAGAATTAGACAATACAATATGTAAACAACTTTACATCTAAGTGAATATAGAATACAACCTTTGTAGACCGGTCCTTTACTTCAAATGGTCCGTGTAGAAGTCCCTTCACTCCAAGTAATGGTGATCCGGACACTCCGTAGGCTCCACTAGTCGAAATGAACGAGCTTTTTCAATGATCTTCGAGGCCGAAGATGATCTATTTTGAGGAGACACCAACTCAAGGTACCTCTTCACTAATTAGGGATTAGTGAAGCTAACACCCTAAACTAAATGGCTAATCTAGTAGAAATGATGAAGTAGGATTTTTGCTCACTTTAGAATTAATTTTCTCACTCTATATCTTTTTCTTGAGAAAGCCAAAGTGCTCAATGAAGAAGATGAAGAAAATAATGGATGAAAGAGTGAATGGCAACCATGGGTGAGTACATATCACATATAACTCATGTAGAAAATAAACCATGGCTAAAGATTATGGTTAGGTTAATAAATATCTAATGCAAGACAAATTTAGAGGACTAAGTCAATGGTTTCCATAAGCTTCCAAAGCTTGCAACCATGCTTAATTCCCACCAATTTATATTTGCAATAAATAAATAAAACCCTAAATATCTAATGGCATGGTATGAGTCTCATACACCCATGTAGTGTGTATCATCAAGCATGACACAAAAAAGAAAACGCAAATAATATATATCATAGATATATCAACTGTGCACATGTGAGAAAAGAAATGTATAAGGTGAGAAAATATTAGTTAATGTAAATTAGCATATCAAATATACAATTAGACATTAAATTATTAAATCAACACTGTAGTTAATAATCCGGCTATATCACATATAACCGACTAATATTATATGTATCAACTTATCGAATCAACACTTGATTCGATAACCCGGCTATATCACATATAACCGACTGATATCACATATCGCGAGAATAGAATACGGTATCATATATTCGTATTAATCTCGGTCCCGCACATATCACATATGTGCTCCTACTTCGTTTTTCCTGATCCAGTAAACCTCGCTGTAGAACTCTAGAGACTCGTCAATATGCCGGCAGTAGGTGATGATCATATCAAGCACCCACAAGCCGTTAGCGGTACTAGCTGGATGTAACGGCTATCCAGGTATTGAGCGATCAGAAGATCAATAAGCAAGCCTGCTCATACTCCTGTAAAGCCTGTCAGTAACACTACTGTACAGTCCGGTCTCTTCGTCCGATATGTCGCATATCTAGTGTAGGGGTGGTAAACGTCAGACCCCAGTAACCGATAATTCGTGCCGATGTAAGGCTCATAACGGGTCAAGAAACTACTGATAACACTTACAAGTAGATCTCCAAATCATCCCTGGCCAGGGACTTCCTGTTATAGCCAATCGAGCACTGCGCAACATCAACCCCCAATACCGAGAGAGACGAATCCCCTCCTATCGGTCATTGCTTCCATGTGATTCGGGACTGTACCCAAAAACCACCGTTTTGCACGTTCTCTTGAATGTGATAAGGTGGAAATCAAAGCATGGTGGGAATCACACAAGACTCTATGACGATCTCGGATCTACAGACTAACCGTACCAGTGTCACCAGAGAACTGCTATCTGACGATAGGTGTAATACCAACTAGGAGTTCTCGGCGAGTCCGTTCAGTGTATCCGGTCTC
Source organism: Agapanthus africanus (assembly GCA_030015575.1). NCBI lineage: Eukaryota > Viridiplantae > Streptophyta > Magnoliopsida > Asparagales > Amaryllidaceae > Agapanthus > Agapanthus africanus. The sequence continues at coordinate 497,835,344 of JASDDO010000001.1, read as the reverse complement.
CACTGAGCACCCGTATACCATCTTTGATATCAAGCACCAATGGATGTGGGATCATCCATCGCCCATCATATGGGTTAAGAAGCGTATACGCCAGTCTACTCTGGAATATCGATGCCTTATCTCGATACACCTTCGACTAGGAACATTTAAAGGATGTACTTGTGGACTACCCTGGCCCCAATAGTATGATCTCCATCATAGTCCTGGTAGTCAAGTACACATCCTAAGGGCTTTATCAACATGTGAGAGCAAGACAGTATCACAATACAAGTCTACATGTTAAGACAAAGAGCAACCAGATAGCATACTATTATGTCGAGCAAGAAAGTCCTCTCTATATATATCCAAGCATCCACAATAATATAAATCATATGTAAAATAATGGCCTCTAGGTCATACACATAACTAACACTTGGCATGGGCATTTTCATAATTGTCTTGATCTTTGATGGGTCTATTTTGATGCCTCGGTGTCGTATGATGAATCCTAAGAATTTTCCTGAGGAGACTCCAAACACGCATTTCAGAGGATTCATCTTTAGATTGTATTTTCGAAGACGCCGGAACACTATGTTTAGATGTTCCCAGTGCTCCTTGTACGATTTGCTTTTCACCACAAGGTCGTCAATATAGCATTCGACAATCTCATGTAAGAGGTCATCGAAGATCTTCATCATGGCCCTATGGTAGGTAGCCCCTGCGTTCTTCAAACCGAAGGGCATCACCTCATAGCAGAATATACCTAGCGAAGTCCAGAAGGCGGTGTGCTTTTGGTCTTCAGGATGCATTTTTATTTGATTGTAGCCGGAAGATCCATCCATGAAGGAGAAGACCTCATGAGTGGACGCGTTATCGATCATCAGCTCAGTAACAGGTACTGGGAAGTCATCCTTCGGATAAGGTTTGTTAAGGTCTCGAAAGTCCACACAGATGCACACTGTTCCATTTTTCTTCATCACGGGAACAATGGTTGCAATCTAATCAGGATACTAAACTTCTTGTATGAAGCCGGAGTCAATTAGTTTCTTGACATCGGCATTGATATTCATCTCGAGTTCGAGCCACATTCTTCTTGACGCATGTTTGACTGGCTTAACGTCTGGCGATATAGCCAGTTTATGCTCCGCTAATTTTGGATCCAGTATCGGCATCTCGGAATAGTTCCATGCGAAGCAGTCTTTATATTGCATAAGCACGTCCTTTAGTGTGACCACCTATTTTTCAGACAATAGCTCACTGACGAACGTGGGCCTCAGCTCATTTTCCGTGCCCAAGTCGATTTTCCTCAGGTTTTCTGCCGTAGTGTGTATCCTATCTTCCAGCTCTTTTGGTGCTGGTGGAAACTCTGAGATCACCTCATCCTTATCTTCATTTGCGAAGCACCTGATGGGGTCATCTGTAGTCTCGTGCTCTCCCTCTTTTGACAGTATTACCACATGGCAGGTATGGGTTTGCTTCCATTCTTGATGTTGAGTTGGTTTTGTCCTCATGGTATAGGTCCTCTTTGGCTCATTCTTTTGCGACGGGGTTACTCTCCAGCTGCCGGACAAAGTGACATTTCCTTGTTGATACTGGTCTTTGACCCAATCTTTAAAGGTGAAGCAGTCTTCAAGGGGTTGACCTATTGCTCGGTGATAAGAGCAATAATCCGGATGATGGACCTCGTTTATTTGTTCGGGATGCCGAGACACCGTAAGCGTCATCATTTGATGCTTTATGACAAGGTTGAATATTTTCCGTGTCTTGTCTTGGGGGAAAGAGTATTTCCGACCCATCTTCTTCATAAAATATGGATTCCAACTGACTTTTACTCGATCGTGTGGCTTCTTGGGCCTGCTTCGCAGTTTTCGAACATCATTCTCGTTCTTCACTTTGCTTTTGCCCCAATTTCGGGCTTTTCTCTTATCACAAGAACGTACAGCGGGCTAAGGGTGAAGGGCATCATAATCTTCTCTTTCCGTAGACTACTGATTGAGACGATGCTTCCTAGACTTTTCGTAAATATCCATTTAGCGGTTGTGATCATCCCGAACCTTTTGACCGGCTTCTCTTATTCGCTTGTTAACTTGCTCTTCAAACGACGGACTTGGTATTTTTATAGCGGGATTTTGCTTCGTTTCAACGTCACAGCTATCTGGAAAAGCATTATTTTCTCCACCGGAGTTATTTATGACGCGGCAGTTATGGAATCGCTCCCGTTTATTTCACCGAACATATCCAAGCCCATTCATCTCCATCCTTCCGTTGGGCACCTTTCGCTGAGTTCCGGGAACGTCCCAGATCTTGTTGTAGAACTGGACTAGTCAAACGGTTTGTTTGAAGGATACGTCTTGGCATCTTAATATCCTTTTCAATCCCTCTGCGTAATATCTGGACAGACGGATTGGTTGAAACCTATTAAGCGCAAGATCGGCACCATACCGGACTTCTTTCTCTACTTCAGTTTCCGTAGATTGGTAGAAGAGGATCGCTTTTTCACCTCTTCGCTTAGGAGGGACGTAGAAAGTCTGCAGCTCCTGTACGCTGAATGTATCAAGCGCATCAAGTTCTTTGCAATGTCGTGGCGGAACTATGGTGATTTGTAAACTCTGATCAGCTCCAGTAACGGTTTGTGCTGACGGGCGAGTAGAAAACACGGCGTTGGCCTCATCCTCCGAGTCATTGCCAAAGACCAAAATAGAAATAGATGGTCTAGGCCTGTTGCATTGGGGTTGCCTCGAATAGACTATTTCTTCTTCTTTCTCGGTGTCACTCCAAAAGATCCGGATGGTGACAATGGACTTCTGTTTATCCTCTGGGTTATTACGTCTTTCCATATCTTCAATGTCTGGTAGGAAGTACTTTGCGTCTTCATATTTTCGGACTTCGCTTACGGAGAATGGATTTAGCTCTCCCATGACGGTGTATTCAAGGCCATCTTTGAAATACTTCATACACTGGTGTTGTGTAGAAGGGATGACGTTGTACTCGTGCAACTAAGGCCTGCCGAGCAAAACGTTGTAGCAAGTCTTGGCGTCGATGACATGAAATTTGATGTCAGTGACGAGTAGCCCCAAGCATAACGTCAATATTACAGACCCAAGCATCCGTGATGACTGTGAGTCGAACCCAGAGATGGTAATTTTGTCCCAAGTTATGTGCTGAACGTTCATGCAGATCTCCTTCAGCACCTTCACGTTGAGAAGGTTGACGGAGGACCCATTATCGAACAGGATCTTCCCTATCTTGATGTCGTGACAGTACCCAGTGACATATATAGTACGGTTGTGCTCGCACGTTCCGAGAAGGAGATCTTCATCGCCGAATGTAATTTCAGCTGAATGAACCTCTGCCAGCTCGTCTTTCATCTTTTCTTCTGCAAGAAAAAATTGGAACTAATCGGGCTCCTATAATGCCCTGATCAAAGAATCTCTTGCTTCTTTGGACAGGAGGAGAGCATCCAATATGCTTATTTGTGAGGGTATCTTCCTCAGATGTGCCAAGACATTGTAATCCATCTTGTTTTTCTTAGGCGGGTCATTGGCTGCGAGCTCTTCGACGACTCTATCATCGAGGGCAATTTCCTCAGTGACTTTTTCCTTCCCCTTATCTCTTTTGTGTGAACCTTTGTTTGTAGGCCTGAGGTTCTTCTCAGGCAGCGTGCGATTACGCAGCTGAATATTCTCACGGTTCTTCTCCTCCTCTTCTTTTCCGGAGATGGATTCTTTGAAGAGAGGACCGAGGGTTATTTCTTCCTCAGAATCTCTCCTGAATGTAAGAACTTAGGATTTTCCTTTTACCAACCATCTGACAGTTGCTATCCGTTCCTTCACACTTATCTGTCGCGCTTCTTTACTGTTGACGAGCTTTGCATTTCATCCGCCTGAAGTGTTGTCGATGAGCAACGTATCCTCGCCACCACTTCTTGAAGGCATTACACTCTTCGGTGGGGTGGGTGGCCCTCCGATGATATAGGCAATAGTTCAGATGTGAAATCTCTCCATTGAGGCATGTGGCCCCAGGAATATTTCCTTTGAGAGATGGCAGCTTCATTCCCATTGACAGGGCTTTGGCGAACCGTTTTTCCGTCTTAAAACTGCTTCTGTTTGCCGCAGGTGTGCTTCGGTCTGGTTGGAGTACTTTTTGACTCTTCCTCGCTGCGTCTTCTTCATCCTAACGTCGATGCTTGGCATTTTCGTATATGGTCGTTTCACGTTCTCGGTCAGCACTGCTCTTTTGAAAAGCTTTGTTTAGCAGCATGTCAATTGGGTCTTCTGGCACCTCTGGGGATTTTGGCACCGATCCTGCCTCCAGTTCCTCTGTGTTGCTTTCTGACACCGAGAGTGTTTCTTCGTAATTTAACGACGAATGAGAGACCATATGGCAACTTGCTACATAGTCTTGGGTTCCTCATGATGAGTCATTTCCCTCATCATCATCACTATCTCTATTCTCAAGGATATGGTTGAGAAACTCTTCGAGAGTGACTGGGGTCCGCGCCTTCTGGTTGTACTCCTCCATCGCGTCGATGGACTTTGCAGATTCATGTGCTTGTCATCAGGCTGCACGGGCTTCTTGGTCTTCTTCTTTCCCTTCGAAGACTTTGACGGCTTGACCTAGGTGTTTTGCCCATCGTTAGCAGTTTTTGGTGTGGGACACGGTTTCAGCATCCCCTCAATAATCTCGGGCTTCAGCGGGCTTTTCCACCTGATCGCCGGATATGCTCAAAGATCCTTCAGCATTCTTTTGGTATTAGCTAAAAGGAAAACTTCCCAAGGAGCTTCTTCTACAAACGAACATGATGCCCCCGGCGTATCCACCTTTTTAGGAGCGTGCCTCTATCGTGGGTTCACCCTCCAGATCATAGAAAGCGCAAATTTCCCCCGTTGATACGGGTCCTCGATCCAATGTTTGAATACGTAGCAATCTTTAATTGGGTGGCTCACCATTTTGTGATAGGAGCAGTAGTTGGTGTTGTTGACGTCACCGGGCTGCGGTGGACGTATTGGGTCCGGCAGAGTGATGAGTTTGTTGCGCACTGCTAGTTTGAACAGTCTCCTCGTTTAATCATGGGGAAACGAGTATGCACGGCCTAGATTCCCTTCTAGGAATTATCGCGGGCGCGTGTTGTTTTGGCGAGCAACCGGTTTCGGGTCACTTGGTTATTGTTGAGTGTTGGCAACGAAGACCGCTTTCCATTTACCCTTGGCATTTCGAGGGTCCATTTTTGAAGAGGAAGGTCTATAGGCCATCTGGTCCATTTGGGCCAACTTGTCGATCAGAGCCTGGAAGGTGGTCGGCTTAAAGAACGTCATAAACTGGGATATAGTCGCCTGAGGATCCAGAGTCCCTATGAACATGTCCACGGAAGGAGCTTCTTTGATGCGTTGTTCGCATTTTGACCATAAGTTCCGCCACCGGATTGTGTATTGAACCTAGGTCTCTCCTGGCTTCACCCTGGCATTGATTAATGCTGTGATCGTGGTGCGCTCTCTTGCGCTGGCGAACCGCTGTGTGAATAGCAATTCCATTTCCATGATTATTTTGACGGAGTCATTTGAGAGCTCCGAGTACCATTTAAACGCCGTTTCTGACAGGCTGCCAACGAACTGGCGAAGCAGCAATTTGTCATCGCATCCAATCTTACCACACAAAGCTCTGAACTGAGCCACGTGCTGATGAGGATTGCATGTCCTTTTGTACACATGGAATTTGGGAATCGTATATCCCGGTAGGTACTTGATTTGATCATACCAGCCCGGATACGGTCGCCCAGTTCTGATGACTTGGCTAGCCCTTTCACTCGCTTGATGAGCTCGTATTTGTTGAGCTATGTAATCATCAAGGGCAGCCTTAGAGATAGTTTCCTTCCTGGCTATTGATAAAGCTGGAAGAGGGTTTGATATTTCCCCTCTGTCATCCTCGATGATTATCGGCGGGTCTTCAGCTAGGGATTCTGGCTGGATCATCATTCCAACCATGTCTTGGAATAGGAGGACCATCTATTTTATGTTGGCAGCTTGCTCAGTGGTTTCCTTCTCCTTTCTTTCGAGCACCCTTCGTAGGAACTCTATATCGGTCTCCTACTCCTGGCGCTGTTCAGTTGTTGATTCCGGACTTTCTTTCTGTCCGGTGAATGCTGCCATTTTCGTTAGCATCTCATGGAGCTTTTGTTATTGCTCATGAGATTTTTTCAATGACCGAGTTTGCGGTCGATGACCCACGAAAGTACGGCTTCCCTCTTTCTCGGAAGCCATGTAGACCATGTGTACAACCATGCCCCCAAACTTAGGGCGTTTGGGTCCAGCGCATTTGGAATTTTCCGCAGGTAATAAGATTTTCTCCGGCCTCCTCCTTTTTTGGGAGGTCGAGGTTGAAGGAGCCGTTGTAACAGGCACCCATATGGACGATGCCTTTCATGGTATGGCGGAGGGATGATCCTCTTTATGCCAAGACTTCATTTTCTCCGGTCAACGAGAGTGGTCTTTGTTGATCACAGAATCCTGGACTTTCCGCCAGACCCTGTGGATTTGGGAGGACAGCCGCTGAGGAGGCTGCTCTGGTTTTGCCTGCATCATGTTTTCAGCAGGTGGGGGATATTTCTTCAGTACCGTGGTTAGAGAGTTCTTTCACACCCTCTTAAGCAGATCAAAGTTGTTCCCGGTTGGAACAGCAGTGTTAACTTCCACCATTAGAGCTGGTGGAGTAAGTCCAGAGGTGGAGTTGCCCCCGGATTTCCTCACTCGGTGCCAGTGGAGACGTTGAGCGTGTCTTGTAGACGGGACCATATCAGTTATAGAATCGGCTATGTCATACCCCCGGCTTTGATGAGGGGCTACTGTTGGTGCCAGCCTGTTGAAGACTGACGTCCGTTGAGAGGGAACAACCAATTTTTCAAAGGCCGATTTTCTGGTAGGGGAATCACCTTTGACGACTTCACCCATAGCAGGAGTTGGGAGGACTATCCGTTTCGGGATAACCCTTCAGGTATCACGAGCCTCTTTGCGGGCCCACTTGAGCTTCGGCTCAGCCTGTTGAAGACTGAGGTGGCGGGCTTAGACGACCCGTTGAGAGGAGCCGTGGTGGTTGCAAGTCGATCGAAGACCGACTTCTTTAGAGCTTCCTGTAGTGGCACTGGGGCGCTAAAACTCGCTGGCGGGAGCATTGTCCCGAAGAACAATTTAGTGGCGTCTTGAGTTACCTGCCCCATTGGCATTGAAAAGATGGATGTCGCATTAGGCCCATAAGTCACTCCTACAGTTGGGGCGGAGCGGGAGTTGCGGTTGCAGTTTGTGCAGCTGGAAGCCATTGATTTCCTGCACAGGAGCAAGACACCATATCTTAGTACCTCAAACACAAGGGCAACCATAACAAACCGCGATTTTTTTCGCGAACACGACACACGAAGTGTGGAGCGGAAAGAGGAAAAGGTCCCACCGGGCGTCCCAGAATTTGTTCACTGCCGAATGACGATACCGGGACGTTAGGACGTCTGGCATGAATTTTGGGGGAGGGCATATGCTATTTGGATTTATCCGTCCACCTCTCGGAAGATGCCAAGTTGATTTATGGCACCGTATATCGGAGGTTTGGACGGATGCTGCCGTTGTAGTAGATTTTGTCAGATTCCCCCTCTTTTGTGAGGGGTTTTTTGATTGTGGAGACGCTCTTCCCTGCAGGCGCAAGCCCTGGCAGTTAATTACGTTATAGCATCGCGATAACCACTTTCTCCTGCTCCGGAAGTTCACTTCATGTCGTGTGTGTTTTTTTTTGTTTGGGTTGCCCGTAGATTGTATATGGAGACTAATTTATGTTTTCTCCCGTAGAGCGCGGATTAGTCCAAATCAGTATATTTTAGATTTGGGTTTGGGTTGATTTAAGGATCGTTAATCTAGTTTGAGATTAAGATCAACTTAAACATATGAGAATTTGGAGCTCGACTGGTTTTTTGTTATGGATACGTTAGTCCAATTTGAGACTAAGATCTACTTAACAAGGTCTTAGGATCATTTTTTTGCTTCAGATCCAACAAGAGAGCATTTGGTCTCTGTTGTCTTAGTTTAGGGACATTTCGGTCCATTATCGCCATTTTGGGGGGCGAAGTTTGTCACGACCCGAAATGGCACGTAACTGACAATTGAATCATATGAAGTCTATAGGACCCCATCTAATTCAAGTAAGCCAAAAAAATCCCAGAAATCTGAACCATTTTAAGAAAGAAGTGAAGAAAACATGTTTTAAAACAAGTCGTTTTAAATAACATAAGACGAAGTATTGCATTTTAAAATCTCAAGTCTTTTCTGAAAATTTCGGCAGAGTTTCCTTTGTAAAAATTAGCCCCAAAAGGGTACAACATGCATAATATGAATAAAGGCATCCCCAAGCGAGAGCTAGCTCTTCGTCAATTGACGGTCACAACCACACAAGCAATATAATATACAACGCCGAAAGGCGAGGATCAAAACTCAAAAGGAAACTTAAATCATCAAGAAAACCATAATAATACAATGCGCGGCTCTAAGGTCGAAAGAATACACAACTGGTTTTCTAAGTCTGAAATAATATACAAGTCTGGTTGATGGAGTTACTAGATACAACTGAATATAAATAAGGTACAATGGTGGTCACGATACAAGTGAACCCACTTACCAAAGTAATCACCCGGAAAGAAGCAGTGTGCCAGGAAATCCGCAATGAAACCTGTATGGTAAAACCTGCAAGAAACTGTGGCACAATGGGGGTGAGTTGCCAACTCGTGAGTAGAAAATATCACAGAGCAGAAATCGTGTGTATAACTCAATCCTAGGTCATACGATCAGTAATATCCTCAAATAATAATATGGCCTGATGCATATAATAATGGCAAGGGTACATCTATGCATAAGTGTAATCCCATGTGCTCGTGTCAGTGCCTCAGGTAGCAATATATCATAAACATGATGTATGAATGCAATATAATGAAAACAGAATGCATCATATATGAGGAAACTATTTTCTTAATTTAGTGAGATTTCTGTATTTATAAGTTTGCGTATCATCAATGAAATCATCAGAAATCAGTGTCAAGTATCGAGACAAAATATATCTTAAATCTCAGGCTCCGGCTATCCAGATTGGCCTGTATCATCAAATCTCAATATCTCAGGCTCCGGCTATCCGGACTGGCCTGTATCATAAATCTCAAGACCACGTCGGTATCCTCTGGATATCCGGCGTGTCACAATAAAATCACCGGTCAGTAGTGCTCCCCTGTCTCAGGCTCAACGCCATCATCTGCGACCTTCTCGCCCCGGGGTACCGCACCGGGTCCACCATGCACCCACAAACGGTTCCACCTCCTACTCGAATCGGGTGTATGATATCGCTCAAGAGCTGAGAAAACTCATGGTGGACGTATCTTAAATCATATCATGAGAAAACCGCAACTTTCATTTTAAAATGATAATCAGTTTATAAAATCCTTGCGGTTTTTCCAAATCCAGAAATCTCATGGAAATCCAAAATCCAAAACTGAATAGTCAATAATAATGAATACTGGGCTTCGGTAATCCGGACTGGCCCTTATAATATTGCATGACTAATGAATATATAAATATGCATGAAATATCAAGCAATGAATGCAATAATGAATTAGCATATGAGACAATAACATCTACGAACTACCAGCTAGCAAGCTATATCAAAGAAATAATATTCTCTAAAGTGTACGTCACATAGCAATTACCGATGAAGATGTGTCTGAGCCGGCAAGCGAGTGTACGTGGAGCATACGCATCATCGGTAATGGTGCTGGTTTCCTAACGACATGTTTCATCATTACTAATGAAATTACATATAAGTATGCAATGCAATGCGAACAACAGCATAAAGGGCAAATGAATAGTAAATGCAGCAATAAGGAAATAAATATTAATATATATAAATCATACAGTTTTGCCATTTGAAATAACACGAATCGTGGTGTTAGAAAATAGGGCTACGGTGTCTTTAAGAAAAGGTACATCCTTTGAAATATCCGTAGAATCCCTTGTCCTGTCTTTAAAATACTCACGATTTGTTAGTTTTGAAATAGGTATGAATCAAGTCTAGTCTAACATCTACAAGTAACTACAGGACTAACTAACAGACTAATCGAAAAGGGGTAAGGAAAGACACATAAGTCTGAGTCAATATATATATATATATATATATATATATATATAATAGTCGGTGATCCCGCCTTAATAGTATCCAATAAGATACACTATATAATATGGCATCCTCGAGTCAAGAGTACGAATCTATCATCAATATAGCTCGTACGGTAAATCCATCATACGACATCCCAAATCTGCGTACGGGTCAATCACATTTATCTCATTATTCATCTGGTATCCTTATCATTATATCATGTAATAGGGGAACTGATCTAAGTCTAGTACATACTGATGCTATCTACATATATATGTGCATGTGTATGAAAACATATCGCCTAAGGACCCGCTATACTAATCGTGTCGTATCTCATAATACGAACCATGTCATATCACCGATCTCATGGCCTCATGCCCAATCTCATCGACTCATCTCCAAATACTATGTACTATCCTCATATCCAAGTATATGTATACATATATATATATATACATATTCACATACCTATATGTGTATATATGTGTGTGTGTGTGTGTGTGTATCCCTATATACGCACAAGTAAAATAATGTATGTGTGTGGGTGGGTGTAATCCTTATTCTAGGGTTCGCGACTAACACTAACTAATGTCACTATCATCCAATTATACTATAATTTAATCCATGATCTCCTAAGATGTATCTAGATAATCATCTAGTCTCACAATAAACATAATTATATATATGTATACGTATTCGTATACTACACTACGAACTGTGGGGGTGCTATACGCCATCCACCCGATTTCCCCTGTAGATATATATCTACTCACCTGATCCACGCTTGCTGGAGTCGATGATGCCACGCTCATCCTCGTCGTCTCAAAGTCCACGTGTGGGTACCTACATATCACATATAGCATAGTAAATAGAATTCATGCACGAAAACCAAAACGGCACGCGAATCGCTTATAGGTTAGAACCTATATCCTCGCATGCAAAATACGACCAATAACCCTAGTCGTTGATGTTCAAATGCCACACGACGGAAACACAATATCAAATACCAAATCCAAATTCATAAAAAGCCGCAAAACGAATTCAGAAACTTTGAAAATAGTTCCAAATTTGCCTCGGGTGACAATTGGGACATTTTGCATATAGGGGAGGTCTTATTTACTGCAATTGGACCATGGACCAAACCTGGGGCCTATCCAAATAATCCAGGCCGCAAATTGCGCCTCCTAGGGTTAAATCTGCGGCCATGAGGAGGGATTTAGAGCTCGGGTCTCTAGGGTAGCTTCAAGGTCGCCTGCACATCTCTCAGTCTTCGCTAAATAATTTTCAGGTCACCCGAGTGTTAGCAGATCTCCAAATACACCTCAAATTTCCACAATTTCCCGATATCGGGATTTCTAGGTTTGGAAATTGGGGGTTTACTCTATAGTTTCAGTCCCATATACAATCCCTACAGGGGTTTAAGGTCACTATTAACCTCAATTACACTTCACAACTCAAGATTACCTCAAAACCCTAACTTGGAAATTTTCAAAGTTCTCTAAACCTCGATATATTGATTCCAATCTAACAATAGAAGCTAATGGAATGTAATACTACTCTAATGGTGATGAAATTACCTCATTTGGCAACTCAAGAATTTTCTTGAGTTGCCCCGAGTGCTCAAAATCCGATTTTTCTTGGTCCAAAGTGCATCTAGTGAGCTTGTGCATGCTTTTAGTGAAGCGGAGATGAAGTTTTGATGAGTTTTTAGTGGTGTTTTGAGGGTGTAGAGGAGGGAGGAAGGAGGTGGGCAGCCATGAAGAGAGGTGAGAGGAAAAATGAAGAAGGAAATAATGAAGGGGAAGAAGCTATGGTCCAAGGTTGACCCTCACCTCTCTCTCTCTCTCTTGCCCATTCCTCATTGTTTAATCATTTTCTTTTCTTTTCTTTTCCTTTTCTTCTCTCTTTTAAAACAAAACCATGCATAAAAATAAAGAAAAGCCATGTAGAAAATGTAACAAAAGTGTAATATGACATGGTGCATGTCATGTGCACAAATTCGGATTAACGCAAGATTAGCGATATTTAATCGTGATTAGAATTAAAATTGTATATAATTAATTATAAAAATTTATAATTTTCATCAATCAAATAAAGTACCCTCATTTCAGAAATTTTTATAATTTTCCAAATATTTTCCGATTTATCGGTATTTAATTATACCGCATATTAATATATTCATAATATTTATTATTAAATTATAGAAATTCCCAAAAATAATATTTTATTTTTCTGAAATGTTACAAAGTTCTAGTTTGAGGACATCTCGGTCTGTTGATCACCATTTTGGAGGTGAGATTTTAGTTTAAGGACGTCTAGGTCCGTTGATCACCATTTTGGAGGTGAGATTTTAGTTTAAGGACGTCTCGGTCCGTTGATCACCATTTTGGAGGTGGGATTTTAGTTTAAGGACGTCTCGGTTCATTGATCAACATCTTGCGTGCACGTAATGAAGATGATTTGGGATGCACTCAGTTTGTGGTGCGGTTTGATTTGAGGTGTGCACGTTAGTTTGGAAGTGCAACAAAAAATTGTTGGTTGTCGGGACCCGCGACCTCTCTGAAGACGTTGAGGAATTACAACGACATATATCAAAGGTGTGGAGAGATGTACCCTTAAACCATATCCCATAGTTGAGGGGAAAGTTGGTGCTGCTGTAGAACTAAGAAATGTTAGTCATGTTTGAGACTAAGATTTCCTTGGGTGAATGTGGGATGGGTATCGTTTTGGATATCATAAGTTGGAAGATTAATAGTCATATTTGGGACTAAAATCAGTTTGGGAAAACATGAGCACAGAGGGTCGGTCGATTTGGAGATCAAAGAAGTTTTAACCTTGGGAAGACTTAGCTAATTTGTGACTAGGTTCGGGTCTCCATATTTACCCCTGTAGTGCTAAGCACTGGTAAATGTATTACTCACGTGTATCCCGTGTGAAGCATTGGAACAGTGTTAAACAATGAACTTTGGAGGCGCTCACGTGTGAATTACGTGAGGCGTCCCAAAGTGGGCGTTGTTCTTTGGGTTTTATTCCCTTTTTTACGTATAGGTGCTAAGCACTTGGTTCTTGTGGCGCTCATGTGTGAACACGTGAGGCGTCCCAAAGTTGCGTACTGCCTTTTGGGTTTTATCCCCTCCTTTTTTATATAAGTGCTAAGCACTTGATTGGAGATCGCATGCAAAACACGTGATTGCCCTAGGAGGCACTCCTTATTCTTCTTTTAAGCGCTCGCGTGGGAAACACGTGCGGTCCTCATTATAGTGTTTAAACGCTAATGAATCATCAGTCTTTCCTTTTGGGTGTTTCGAGATTTTGATCTCATATTAATAACCCTAGGATTTGGAAGATCTCATGTCTCTTGTTTTATAATAATTAAATTCTTTTTATAGGGTTAAACCCTAGTTTTTATAGGAATTAAATTTCCATGTGTTTTGTAAGAATCAACTTTTTTGAACTCAATTCTTTCCCCTAGTTTTTTTGAATCTGCATGACAGAATCTTCCCGATGAGAATTAAATTCTCAACTTGTGGGGAGATCTGCTTCTGCAGATCTCAACCAGAGGAAGAACTAAGTTCCTGCATGAAGGGTTAAACCCTTATAGAGGCAAATGAAAAGTGTTTTTCTTTTTACCTAATGTTTCAAGAAAGCAAGTCTTTCTTTTGAGAATTAAATTCTCCTGTTCCTCCAAAGCTCACTATATATTCTTGTTTTTTAAGCCTCTGGGAAGTTCTCTCTCTCTCTCTCTCTCTCTCTCTCTCTCTCTCTCTCTCTCCGTCTTTCTTCTTATGTCCCCTCCTCTTTTTTCTCTTTTGAGATTTGAAGTCTCGTGTTCTTTATATAGTGGAAAGAAGTTTGTTTAATTCTGAGAAAATCTCTCATTGAGAGATCCCAATTAATTTAATTGGTCTCAGAATTGATTTAGGGAATTTTATCCACCGTTGGATCTTTGATCCAAGGACTTCTGTTTTACAAAAGATATTGTTCTTGTTTTTAACAAGATTGGGGATATTCTCCCATATATAGAATAAAATTCTATCGAGTGTTGACATTTTAATCTCCATTGGATTTTAAATCCAAGGGTGTTTAATTTAACAGAGTATAATCTTTCTCTGTTTAGAAAGATATAGAAAATATTTTAGATCTTTGATCCATTAACTCTCTGTCTAACAGAAAATATTCTTCCCAATAGAATTTAATTCTATGTTTAATCACCGTTGAATCCTTGATCCCATGGTTCATTAAGTAGAATTTAATTCTAAGGAGGTGTCCTCACGTGTTTAGCTTGAGAGGATTTGTTTTAGCCTATCCGTAGTTTAATTGCAGCGCCTATATATAGGCGCTCACGTGTTTAACACGTGAGGCTTGGTTTAGCCTATCTGTAGTTTAATTGCAGCGTCTATATGCTTTGCATATAAGCGCTCACGTGTTTAACACGTGAGGCTTTGTTTAGCCTATCTATTATTTGATTGCAGCGCCTATATGCTTTGCATATGGGCGCTCACGTGTTTAACACGTGAGGCTTTGTTTAGTCTATCTGTAGTTTAATTGCAGCGCCTATTTATAGGCGCTCATGTGTTTAACACGTGGGGCTTTGTTTAGCCTATTTGTAGTTTAATTGCAGCGCCTATATGCTTTGCATACAGGCGCTCACGTGTTTAACACGTAGGGCTTATTTAGCGAGAAGCTTCCCCCTTTCTTTCTCTCATCTTCTTTTCTTCTTCTTTTTTTTAATAAGGAAATAGAAGCATCAAATGATGATGCTCCCGGAGCCTCGGTACCCCGAACAAATAAATGAGGAACATCACCCGGATTATTGCTCCTATCATAGAGAAATAAGACATCCCCTTGAAGACTGCTTCACCTTTAAAGACTGGGTCGAAGACCAATATCAATAGGACAGGTTCACTTTATTCGACAGCTAGAGGGTGACCTCACTGCAAAAGCATGAGCCAAGGGGAACCTATATCGTGAAGGTAAGTAACACTCTCAAAGGAGGGAGAGCACGAGAATATGGATGACTTCTTCAAGTGCTTCGTAAATGAGGACGAGGAGGAAGTGATCTCAGAGTTTCCACCAGCACTAAAAGAGCTGGAGGATGAAATACACACTATGGCGGACTACCTAAGAAGAATTGACCTAGGGACGGAAAATGATCTGAGGCCGACATTCATCAGTGAGCTTCTATCTGAAAAAAAGGTGTCCACTTTAAAAGATGTACTCATGCAGTATAAAGATTGTTTTGTGTGGAACTATTCCGAAATGCTAGGTCTAGATCTAGAAGTAGCAGTACATAAACTGGCTATATCACCGTGTTAGTTATATGTATGCCCTAGAGGCCATTATTGTACATGTGATGTATATTATAGTGGATGCTTGGATATATATAGGGAGGAATTTCTTGCTCGACATGATAGTATGCAATCTGGTTGCTCTTTATCTTAACATGTTGACTTGTATATATGATGTTGTCTTACTCTCACATGATGATAAAGCCCTTAGGTTGTGTACTTAACTACCAGGACTATGATGGAGATTATACTAGTAGGGCCAAGGGTAGTCCACAAGTACACCCTAAAATTGTTCCTGGTCGATAGTGTATCGAGACAGGGCATCGATATTCCGGAGTAGACTAGCATATACGCATCTTGACCCATATGATGGGCGATGGATGATCCAACATCCATTGGTGTTTGAAATCAAAGATGGTATGCGGGTGCTCAGTGGAGACTGGGTACACTGAACGGACTCGCCGAGAACTCCTAGTTGGTATTATACTAATCGTCAGATAGCAGTTCTCCGGTGACACTGGTACAGGTTAGTCTGTAGACCCGAGATCGTCATAGAGTCTTGTATGATTCCCACTGTGCTTTGATTTCCACCTTACCACGTTCATGAGAACGTGCAAAACGGTGTCTTTTGGGTACAGTCCTGAATCATATAGAGGCAATGAGCGATAGGAGGGGATTCATATCTCCCGGTATTAGGGGTTAATGTTGCGCTGTGCTTGATTGGCCATAATGATAAGTCCCTGGCCAGGGCTGCTACGGAGATTTACTGATAAGTGTTATCAGTAGTTTCTCGACCCGTTATGAGCCTAACATCGGAATGACTTATCAGTTATTGGGGTCTGATGTTTACCACCCCTAGACTAGATATGCGACATATCAGACGAAAAGACCAGACTGTACGGTAGTGTTACTGACAGGCTTTTGCAGGAGTTAGAGCGGGCTAGCTTGCTGATCTTCTGATAGTTCAATACCCGGGTAGCCATTACGTCGAGCTAGTACCGTTGACGGCTTGTGGGTGCTTGATGTGATCATCACCTACTGTCGGCGTTTTGATGAGTCTTTAGAGTCCTACACAGAGGTTTCACTGGCTCAGGCAAAATGAAGTAGAAGCACATATGTGATATGTGCGGGACCGAGATTAATACGAGTATATGATACCGTATTCTATTCTCGCGATATAAGGTATCGATCGGTTATATGAGATATAACCGGGTTATCGAATCAAGTGTTGATCCGATAAGTCGATACTGTATCAATCAGTTATATGGGATATAGCAGGGTTATCGAATCAAGTGTTGATTCGATAAATTTATACAAATAATATTAGTCGGTCATATTATGTATAGCCGGATTATTAAATCAAGAGTTGATTTAATGATTTAATGTATAATTATATATTTGATATATTAATTTACATTAACTAATATTAGCTCGCTTAAGCATTTCTTTTTCTCACATGTGCACACTTAATATATATGTGATATATATTAACTGTGTTTTATTTATGTGTCATGGTTGATGATACATGCAACGTGGGTGTATGAGACTTACACCATGATAAAGATAATGTAGGATTTATTTATTTATAGTAATTCAATTATTAGTTGAAAATTTGTCACATGGCATGAAGCTTCATGAAGCTTAGAGACCCATTGACTTAGTCCACCAGTTTTGTCTTACACTAGATATTTATAAACCCAACCATTATCTAAACCTATGGTTATGTCTCTACATGAATTATATTAAATTTTTTCTCACCCATGGTTTCCACTCTCTCTCTCATCTTTTATTTTGCTTCATCTTCATCAAGAGCAAGAGAGAGCTCTCTGGGTTTTTGAGAGAAGAAGAAAAAGAGTGAGAAAAGTTATTCTAAAGTGAGCAAAAATCCTACTTCATCATCCTCTACTAGATTAGCACATTAGTATAGGGTGTTATTTTCACTAATCCTACATTAGTGAAGAGGGTTGCTTGGGGTTGTGACTCCTCGACGTAGAACATCTTCGGTTTTGTAGACTTCAAGCAAGCATGCATCTTTCTTCTTGTGGAGCCGTTCGAGAGTCCGTAAGATCACAACTTGGATTGAAGGGACTACTACAAGGATCTAAAGAAGTGAAGGACCGGAATACAAAGGTTATAATCCCTACTCACTTAGATGTAAAGTAGTTTGCACATTATATTGTCTAAATCTTTAGTTTAAGATTCTAGGGTTAGGATTGTTTTGTACGGCAAATTTTTTGAAATTCGCTTGGACGATGTCTCCCGAAACCTTGCTATCGTGCCTAGCAATCCGACAGTGGTATCAGAGCCAAGCTAGAGATTTAGACGATGTATGTAGAATTACGAAACCGAAACAACTCCGAAACACCCAATACACAAGTTCAGTTTCGGTCGAAATTTTAAAGTCGTCGAGATTTTTTGTAAACAACAGCAGAATGTTGTATGAGATGCAACATGAACACGGTACAAAATTTAGCCCCACCCTCGGAATTTGGCCGGCCACAGAGCCAGAAAATCCGGCCTGCTCGGTTGGAATGTGGAGTTCAGGGTTGAAATTTGTACTCTGTTCCAGTCTTTGGGTTTTTGTGTTTCAGGTGTTGTTTGTTTTTGCTAAATTTGCATGTGATGTTAACTTTCTAAAAAGGCAACTCAAAGTGTTTCGTATTCGTAATTCTAACAGTTTTTCTGGTTTTCTAGATGGTGTTAAAAAGTTCGAGCGGATATCAAATACCCACTTTAACCCTTGCCGGAAAATTTTCCAAGAGTTGGATTTTTTCCGAGTTTAAAAACTTTCAGAAAATCATGCAAGCGATTCTGTGGACCCTCTAGAAGAACGAAACCCTAACTCGATTTTGTGACCGTCAGAACCGCCACCAAACCTTAGGGTTTGTGGTAGTTCAGCGGTGCCACAAGTGAGGCATTGGTTGACCCTTCTACGGCTGGTTCATAGGAGCTGTGGTATGTGATGAGTATTTTTAAACTGCGCTCAAGCGTTGAGCTTTTTGAGAAATTTTGGGTGTTTGTTGATTCGGTCGGAATGTTTAACGTCGTGTAGCTTTTTCTGGAATGTGATACAATATGTGGAATTCATAGAGTTAGGCATGAAATCCAAAGTATGTGATATTTTGGGTTTATGATGTCTATGGTAATTGTGGATTCCAAATGTTGTAGTTTGACATTTTCTTTTCTGCGACCGTAAGTGTAATATGTGGGGTGTCACCGTTTTCGTTGCTATATATCAATGAAAATTGTGATACACATATTTACTTACGTTGATGACATGTGATGTTATGTGTTGTTGTGATATATTATATTGGATCTTCGTGTTTGAATAGCCGGGGGTTTTATGTGAGATGAGAGTTTTTATTTTCATTCATGTAAAATTCATTGTATGTAATATTCTTTTATTGGGGCACTTCCGGGTTGAGGATGATGTCAACATTGTTGTATATTATTTACTTTTCCGCATTAGGATAGACCCAAGGAGGGGAGCACAAGTAACCGGGTTTTAGAGTCAAGTGGGAGACCATCTCGAGGAGTCGAGTCCGGATCTCCTAACTCTAGAATTGGTAGGATTGCTTGCCGCTCTCGTAGGGGTCTAAGGATGTGGGTTTGGCTATTCATCGCGACCGTGGAATCCATGTTATATACTGGCTTAAATTAAAACACGGAATTCCTAGTATATCCAATATTTCATATGTTATCTTCTGCTGCTGATATTCTGTGATGTGATCACTGTGGATTTGAGACGAATGGCTATATATTATATATGAGATATATAATAGACGTTGCTTATGTTTTGTACCCACGCTAGTCCCGTCCCGGTATGCCGTTAGTTAAGTAAACTAACGGTGCATAACGGGACATTGTGGCGAATGCGGATGGCATAAGCGTACGTTATATTTTCGTTTCATTTTATGTGATGCTTAGGAAGCTTTAAATGATGGGACTTCATTAATGAGATTAATGAAACGAAAGAAACCTAAAAGATGTTGTAGAATAATATTTTCAGAAAGGGTAGGTCTAGTTTTTCCTTTGCATAGCGGTATTCCTTGTAGAATATCCAGCACCTCATTCGATGAGGAAAGAGCCGAGATCCCTTCACCGGGAGTGAACTCTTTAGCAAAAGCTAGCAGATGCTACAACCCACTCGGTTTTGTCTTTTGATTGCTTCTTTTAGTTCTTGTTTTGCATAGAGGTATTTGTGAAATATCCTGCACCTTATTCAATAAGGAAAGAGCCGAGATCCCTTTACCGAGAGTGACCTCTTTAGCAAGACTAGTAAAAAGCCTCAAAAATACTCCTTTTCAAAAATCACTTATTCCTACAACTATATCAAGTTCATTACGCTCATGGTTTTCTTAAAAACCTGTGTAGCCGTCCGTCATTTCAGATAAGTGCTATTTTAGTATTCGTGCTACGGTAGTTTAGCCTTCGTCAAGGCGTAGTGTATGGTAGCTGATTAGTACTTATCTACAGCATAAGATGCGATGCGATTGGATTAGGGTATTCATACGGCATAGTTTGGCCTCCGTCATGGGTCGTGCGGGTGGGTCGAATTCAATCAAGAAATGAACGGGTTGAACTTGACTAGCGCCCTATGGGTAGTTTGGCCTCCGTCAAGGTCATAGGACGCTTGGGGTAAAAACCATTATCGGGAATTTCAAGTGTTGAATTTGCAATGAGATTGCATACCTTCTATGAGATAGTTGGATCCCGATCCCACTGTGAGCAAAAGTTGCTCCCGGGAGAGTTTTGTACATTACAATTAGCTAACTCATTAGGTGTCTTTAAAGGTGTCAACAGGGCTACGCCTCTCGGAAAATGAGGTTTATTTTAATTAGGTCCGTGCGAAAGCACGGAGAACCTCCCTCAGAAGTACCGGCACTGGCCTGGCTGAACGGTTAGCGAAATTGTAGAATGCAATTAATCCTGGCTGAATTTTCTTTTTAAGGTTTGAAGGAAAATTTGAGAAAAGCAGTGGGAGATATCGATTAGATAAGATAAATAACCAATCTGATCTTTGCAAGAGAATACGCTAAGTGTTTTCTTCTCTCTCTCTCTCTCTCCAAATAGCGACCATGTTAGGCCTTAATCAAGATAATAATATGGATGTACTGACCGAACCCGTTTTTTCTGCTGAGCAGAGGAACGTTGGTTCCGCTCCAAATTATAATTGTTATAAGTCTGAGAAGGAAGTAGGAAAATATCCGGATTTCCACGCCACCCAAATGAAGAATGAGAATGTTAACGCATCTTCTTCGGGTGTGTTAGTCAGCGAGAACTGTTTCTCAGTACACTTTACGTCCTGGGTATTAGATACCAGATCGGGATCCCACATATGTAATATGTTGCATGGGCTAAGGAAAGGTAGAGAACTGGAAGAGGGTGATCATTCCGTAAGAGTAGGGAATGGTGCAAATGTTGCAGCCAAAGCAGTTGGCGAATATCACCTTGTATTACCATTTGGTAATACATTGATTCTGAACGAATGCTATTACATACCGACCCTGATATGCAATCTTATATCAGTTTCTTTATTAAATAAAGAAGGATATAATTTTGTAGTATTGGATAATGTTATGAACATTTTCCTGGATCAAAAGTTGATTGGATCAGGCTCGTTAAATAATGGCATATACGTTCTAAATCAAACTACAGTTCTTAGCGTACAAAACACACACAAGAGGAAGAGTTCAAAAATGAACAAATCCTACTTGTGGCATTGTAGACTAGGTCATATCAATGCGACACGACTAGCTAAGTTACATAAGGATGGATATTTGAATCCGTTCGAATTTTTGTCTTATGACACTTGCCAGTCTTGTCTCAAAGGCAAGATGACCAAAACTCCGTTTACTAGACACGGAGAAAGAGTTACAGAACTCTTAGGACTGATACATAGTGATGTATGCGGTCCCATGTCTACACATGCCATTAATGGTTCCTCATAATTCATTACATTCACTGATAATCTCTCAAGATACGGACATGTGTTCCTGATGAAACACAAGTCTGAAACTTTTGAGAAATTCAAAGAATATAAGCATGAAGTCGAGAACCAGACGGGTAAAAGTATTAAAATCCTGCGATCCGATCGAGGAGGAGAATACTTGAGTACGGAATTCCTGGACTATCTGAAAGAGAATGGGATTCTCTCTCAGCTTACTCCTCCATATACACCACAGCACAACGGTGTATCGGAACGGAGGAATCACACCCTATTAGATATGGTGCGCTCTATGATGAGCACCGCTGAGTTACTTATTTCCTTTTGGAATTATGCGCTTGAGACAGCAGCATACCTATTGAATAAAGTTCCATCCAAATCAGTGCTTACCACTCCATATGAGATATGGAATAGGAAGAGGCCATATCTTAATTTTATTCAGATATGGGGTTGTCCAGCCTATGTAAAGACTCAAAATCCAGACAAGCTGGAGGCAATGTCAGTTCTGTGCAAGTTTATAGGATATCCCAAACATTCGTAAGGGTGTATCTTCTACCACTCCGAGGAACAAAAGGTGTTTGTTTCTTGTCATGCCACCATTTTAGAAAAAGGTTTTCTTATGAAAGAAATTAGTGGCAATGAGGTAGAACTGGAAGAAGTTCCAGCTATACAAACTACGACAAAAGATTTGGTAGAACCAGAGGATTCGATAGTTCCCAACGAACCCCAGCCTCTCCGCTGATCTAGTAGGGTTCCTCATCCACTTGAGAGATACTACGGTTTTCTCGTTGATGGTGGGAGTGAGGATTGCATCATGGTAGATGATGACCCAACTAACTTCGAGCAGGCCATCACGAGTGGGGACTCTGTGAAATAGCTGGATGCAATGCGATCTGAGATGGAATCTATATACACCAACAAAGTATGGACTTTGGAAGTTGCTCCTGAAGGGGTAAAACCCATCGAGAGCAAATGGATCTTTAAGAAGAAACTTGGTGTAGATGGAAAAGTTAAGACTTTCAAAGCTAGGCTTGTTGTAAAAGGTTTTCGTCAAATGACCAGGTGTGGACTATGATAAAACCATTTCTCCAGTAGCTATGCTTAAGTCCATCCGGATCCTTCTTGTCATCGCTGCATACTATAACTACGAAATCTGGCAAATGGATGTTAAGACCGTCTTTCTAAATAGTGATTAGAAGAGTGCGTGTACATGACTCGGCCAGAGTGCTTCGTGGACAGTGGGAGCAGCGGGAAGGTATGTAAGCTGCTTAAATCTATCTACGGGTTAAAGCAGGCATCACGGAGTTGGAACATCTATTTTGATGTGGTAGTCAAAGAGTTTGACTTCACCAAAAACGTGGATGAACCTTGGATATACAAGAAGGTGGCAGAGAGTAAGGTTGTCTTCCTTGTGTTGTACGTGGTTGACATACTCTTGATAGGAAATGATATTCCTATGCTGCACTCGGTCAAGCTCTTCTTATCATAAAGATTCTCAATGAAAGATCTAGGTAATGCCTCCTACATCTTGGGGATTAAGATCTATAGAGATAGATCTAAACGGATACTAGGATTGTCCCAATTCAAGTACAATGACACCATACTAAAGAGGTTTAGTATGGAAGAATTCAAGCATGGGTTTTTACCCACGATCTCATGACTCACTCTCTCCAAAAAGATGTCTCCCAAGACTGATTTGGAGAGAGCTCGCATGCAAGGGATACCCTATGCTTCGGCAGTAGGCTCTATCATGTACGCGATGCTATGTACCAGACCCGATGTAGCATACTCATTAAGTATTGTGAGTAGGTATCAAGCAGATCCAGGAGAAAGTCACTGGACAGCTGTGAAGAGCATTCTCAAGTACTTGAGAAGGACTAAAGAGATGCTCTTAGTGTATGGTAATGGAGAACTCCAAGTGGAGTCCTTTACCGATTCGAGCTTCCGGAGTGATAAGGACGACTCTAAGTCGGTCTCGGGATTTGTCTTTACCCTCAATAGAGGGGCAGTTTGTTGGAGGAGTTCTAAACAGGAAACCGTGCCAGACTCGACGATGGAGGCTGAATACATCGCTGCCAACGATGCTGCTAAAGAGGCTGTCTGGATGAAGAAGTTCATAACTGAACTTGGTGTGGTTCCATCCATTGAGTGTCCAATACCTTCGTATTGCGATAACAATGGAGCGGTGACCTTGGATAAGGAACCCAGGTCCTATCAGCGATCCAGGCATATTCTGAGGCGGTATCACCTGATTCGGGAGATAGTTGATCGCCTGGAATTCGAGGTCAGGAGAGTAGACACGAAGGACAACACGGCGGATCCACTCACCAAGGCCATTCCCCAGATATAATTTGAGAGACTCTTCGGGATGTTGGATATGAGATATACAACAACTGGCCTTAGTGCAAGTGGGAGATTGTTAGTTATATGTATGCCCTACAGGCCATTATTGTACATGTGATGTATATTATAGTGGATGCTTGGATATATATATAGAGGACTTTATTGCTCGACATGATAATATGCTATCTGGTTGCTCTTTATCTTAACATGTTGACTTGTATATGTGATGCTGTCTTGCTCTCACATGTTGATAAAGACCTTAGGTTGTGTACTTGACAACCAGGACTATGATGGAGATCATACTAGTGGGGCCAAGGGTAGTCCATAAGTACACCCTAAAATTGTTCCTAATTGAGAGTGTATCGAGACTGGGCATTGATATTCCGGAGTAGACTAGCGTATACGCATCTTGACCCATATGATGGGCGATGGATGATCCCACATCCATTGTTGTTTGACATCAAAGATGGTATGCGGGTGCTTAGTGGAGACTGGGTACACTGAATGGACTAGCCGAGAACTCCTAGTTGGTATTATACCTATCGGCAGATAATAGTTCTCCGATGACACCGGTACAGGTTAGTCTGTAGAGCCGAGATCGTCATAGAGTCTTGTGTGATTCCCAGTGTGCTTTGATTTCCACCTTACCATGTTAATGAGAATGTGAAAAACGGTGGCTTTTGGGTACAGTCCCGAATCACAGGGAGGCAATGAGCGACAGGAGGGGATTCGTCTCTCCCGGTATTTGGGGTTGATGTTGCGCTATTCTCGTTTGGCCATAACGATAAGTCCCTGGCCAGGGCTGCTAGGGAGATTTACTGATAAGTGTTATTAGTAGTTTCTCAACCCGTTATGAGCCTCACATCGGCACGACTTATCAGTTATTGGGATCTGACGTTTACCACCCCTAGACTAGATATGCGACATATCAGACGAAAAGACCGGACTGTACGGTAGTGTTACTGACAGGCTTTTTCAAGAGTTAGAGCGGGCTAGCTTGCTGATCTTCTGATAGTTCAATACCCGAGTAGCCATTACGTCCAGCTAGTACTGCTGACGGCTTGTGGGTGCTTGATTTGATCTTCACCTACTTCCGTCGTTTTGACGAGTCTTTAGAGTTCTTCACAGAGGTTTCACTGGCTCAGGTAAAACGAAGTAGGAGCACATATGTGATATGTGCGGGACCGAGATTAATACGAGTATATGATACCGTATTCTACTCTCGCGATATAAGGTATCGATCGGTTATATGAGATATAACCGGGTTATCGAATCAAGTGTTGATTCGATAAGTCGATACTGTATCAGTCAGTTATATGAGATATAGCAGGGTTATCGAATCAAGTGTTGATTCGTTAAGTTGATACAAATAATATTAGTCGGTCATATTATGTATAACCGGATTATTAAATCAAGAGTTGATTTAATATATAATTATATATTTGATATATTAATTTACATTAACTAATATTAGCTCATATAAGCATTTCTTTTTCTCACATATGCACACTTAATATATATGTGATATATATTAACTGCGTTTTATTTATGTGTCATGGTTGATGATACATGCAACGTGGGTGTATGAGACTTACACCATGATAAAGATAATATAGGATTTATTTATTTATAGTAATTCAATTATTAGTTGAAAATTTGTCACATGGCATGAAGCTTCATGAAGCTTGGAGACCCATTGACTTAGTCCACTAGTTTTGTCTTACACTAGATATTTATTAACCCAACCATTATCTAAACCTATGGTTATGTCTCTACATGAGATATATTAAATATTTTCTCACCTATGGTTGCCACTCTCTCTCTCATCTTTTATTTTGCTTCATCTTCATCAAGAGCAAGAGAGAGCTCTCTGGGTTTTTGAGAGAAGAAGAAAAAGAGTGAGAAAAGTTATTCTAAAGTGAGCAAAAATCCTACTTCATCATCCTCTACTAGATTAACACATTAGTATAGGGTGTTATTTTCACTAATCCCACATTAATGAAGAGGGTTGCTTGGGGTTGTGACTCCTCGACGTAGATCATCTTCGGCTTTGAAGACTTCAAGTAAGCATGCATCTTTCTTCTTATGGAGCCGTTCGAGAGTCCGCAAGATCACAACTTGGAGCGAAGGGACTACTACAAGGAGCTAAAGAAGTGAAGGACCGAACTACAAAGGTTGTAATCTCTACTCACTTAGATGTAAAGTAGTTTACACATTGTATTGTCTAAATCTTTAGTTTAAGATTCTAGGGTTAGGATTGTTTTGTACGGAATTTTTTTTGAAATTGGCATGGACGATGCCTCCCGAAACCTTACTGTCGTGTCTAGCAATCGTACACACCGTACATCAAGCCAGTCAGACAAGCGCCAAGAAGAATGCGGCTTAAATTCAAGATGGGTATCAACGCCGAAGTAAAGAAACTAATTGACTCCAGATTCATCCAAGAAGTTCAATATCCCGACTGGATCTCCAACGTCGTTCCAGTGATGAAGAAAAATTGGACGGTGCGCATCTTCTTGGACTTTCGGGACCTCAACAAAGCTTTCCCGAAGGATAATTTTCCAGTACTCGTTACTGTGCTAATGATCGATATTACGTCTTCCATAAGGTCTTCTCCTTTATGGATGGATCTTCAGGGTACAATCAAATAAGAATGCATCCTGGGGACCAAAAGCATACCGCCTTTCGGACTCCGTTGGGCATATTATACTACAAGGTAATGCCTTTCAGTTTGAAGAATGCTGGTGCTACCTATCAGACGGCCATGACGAAGATCTTCGATGACCTCATTCATGAGATTGTCGAATTCTATATCGACGACCTTGTGGTGAAAAGAAAATCATATGAGGAACATTGGGAACATCTGAACATAGTATTCCAACGTCTTCGGAAATACAATCTGAAGATGAATCCTCTCAAATGCGCGTTTGGAGTCTCCTAAGAAAAATTCCTAGGATTCATCATACGACACCGAGTCATCGAAATAGACCCATCAAAGATCAAGGAAATTATGGAAATGCCCACGCCGAGAACTCTCAAACAACTGCGGTCTCTCCAAGGAAAGCTCGCGTATATCCGGCGGTTCATAGCCAAGCTCTCCGAAAAATGCTGTCCTTACAGTCATCTAATGAAGAAGGGGACCCCGTTCTTCTGGGATCATAAATGCCAAAACACACTGGACAAGATCAAGCAATACTTGCAGAATTTGCCGGTACTCACCGCTCCAGTTAAGAAAAAGCCTCTCATCTTGTACACAACGACCCTTGAAGGTTATCTAGATGCGCTATGGGCACAGGAGAATGATCAAGAAAAGGAGAGAGCTCTGTACTATTTGAGTCGAGTTCTCTTGGGGGAAGAAAACAACTATTCCCCTATAGAAAAGCATTATCTGGCACTGATCTTCACGATAACGAAGCTCAGACACTACATCTTGGCGCATGAGGTCCATCTCATACCAAAGATGGATCATCTCTAATATCTGATCTCAAATGCCATACTAACAGAGAGGCTTGCTAAATGGGCCATCCTCCTGATGGAGTTCTCGATAACGTATCGTCCTCTCAAAGCAGTGAAAGGCCAGGCTATCATTGACTTTCTCTCTAAGCATCCGATACCCGCTGACTCCCCCTTAAATTGTGAGTTACCGGATGAACATGTGTTTGATGCAATCGAAAGAGAGAAGGAAGAAAATGATGCCCGATAGGAACTCTACTTCGATGGAGCACCTTCCATGAAAAGGCGAAAGCATAACACTCCCATAATCAAAGCTGGAGTGGGTCTCATCTTTGTGACATCACAAGGAGGGATAATGCGTTACGCCTTCTCCCTGACGGAGCCAAGGACTAACAACGAAGCTGAATATGAAGCTTTGATAACAGGTCTCGAGATCGCTGTTGACATGGGAATCAAAGACCTCCTCATATATGGAGACTCCCAGCTCATTGTCAGCCAAGTAAATGGAGACTATCAGACATGAAAGCCAGAACTGATCAAGTATGGTGAAAGAGTGCAACATCAACTAACACGAATCCCCTCCTACATCTTGGAGAGTATACCGCGTGCGGAAAACAACAAAGCGGATGCATTGGCTAGATTGGCTAAAGAATTGGCCGACGAAGACCGCAATGACGTAAAGATCATCGTAAAAAGCTGCCAAGTTCTTACGCCAGCAAAGATATCTTCGGAGGATTTAACAGAGTCATCTGAAGGAAAAGAAACGACCAAACAAGCGCTCCTCCAAATAGAAGACGATGAAAAGGTCAAGGATTAGAGGGAAGTCTTCACAAACTACTTCAAATCCCATCGAATGCCCGAAAATGCACCGTCAAGACATCAGCTTATGAAACGGGCTCTGTCTTTCACTTTCGTCAATGATCCTCTATACAAGAGATCGCTTGATGGTTTGTGGCTAAGGTGCTTGGGGCCAGGAGAAGCAAGGAGAGTCATTCAAGAAACACACGACGGACTCTGCCGTTCTCATCAAGCCGAGCTGATTAGTGTAGGTTTTTAACGATCAAAAATATTTACCGCAATCAAGAACGGCGTCGCATGAAGCTGGCCGGTGAATACGGGTCGGTCCACAGGGATGTGTAATTTTCCTAAGTGCTCTTACGAGCTGATTCCAATGGTTGTTTGGTCTTTTAATTGAATCTAAAAACCTAGTTGTACGATGATTAGAAACTTGCTAGGATTAGGTCTAAGGTGGAGTTTGATAAGATTGAATGCCACACCTCTTTCAATGCCCTAAATGCCCTAAATTAAATCTTTTTAGAAGTTATAGCAACTATTAGAAAAAGGGATTAGGATGATTGGGAAGAAACGGAGTTTCTTCCTCTAGATCCTTGTCCGTCCTTTCCTAATATTTGCTCTAACCTTCATGGAAGTCATGCATGTCCGGTCCTTTATACTACGGTTTCACCGTTACCTCGTGGGTAGGGTGCCGTAGGGAGCGGATCATGCATGCATGCATGAAGTTCTAATTTCTATATTTGATTGGGCACGAAAGAGATGAGAGATCTTCATCTCTCAATCCCTCCCTTATTCTTAACCCTAACAAGTAAGGAAATTACTCGCTCATTAGGGGATCTATTAAAAACAGCATTTTTGTTATGTGTATTTTTTTAGATCTAATGGATTAATTATCTACTGCAGATTAAAAGACTCTACACTAGATTAAACTAGGGCAAAAGATTAATTAATCTAAGGCAAGAATCTAATTCTAAAGCTAGGGCAAAGAATGACTTAATCTACTGCAAGAATTTAATTATCAACTAAAGCAGAAAATAGAAGGATAAACTTACAGATTTGATGCTCTTAAATCTTCAAAAGAATCTGAATTTTGTTTATTGAAAAAGAGGCATCCTCATACAATCTTTTGATTACATATTTATAAGGAAATAGGAAAATTAGGGTTACAAATTCTCGCGCATGTGCTATTACAGATATACCCTCGAAAAATCCCAACCAAAGCACCGACGCACCGCCACCCACTTTCTGCACCGACGTGCGCACTGGACTGCCGCGGAACCGCGGCATGGGTGGGGGTGGGGCCGCGGTTCCGCGGCCCATTGGTTGTATCTCATGGTCATTTTCTGTGGCCTGCTTCTATGATATTTGGGCTTTTTATTTTTATTGTTCTTTTCTCCATTGGACTTCTGAGTCTTCTCCAGATCTTCAGTGAAAACTTGTAATGATCTTTTAACCGTTCACTTTGACATTTTGGATCTTGCATTGCCCTGTACCTTTGTGAACTGTCTAGGCTTGACTAGGACCCTTCTACTTGTTGGTCAAAAGTCCCTCTTTTGTATCATCTTTTGTCTTTTTCACTGTTTTCGCTCCAAGAACCTGTATCCTGTAATATGTAGCAGACATGCGTTAAAAGCACCTGTTTATTTATAAAACGCATAAGAATGGGGAATATAAAATGCAATATTATGGTGTGAAAAAATACCCCCAAATTTATCCTTTGCTCGTCCTCGAGCAAACTTAATATTTTATTCACGACAAAAACCTAACCGCACTTTCGTAGGGAATCGCGATTGCACTGAGCTCGTGCAACAAGCCGTTAAACCTCTAGATGTCCCTAGTAGGAGGACTGCTGTCTCCTGAGGGTTTTCAGCGGATACTACCCACAAAATCCTATCAATTTGGCTTATTAATTTTAATTCTCCAATTAGGTTTTCTAATGAGGAATTCTATTATCGTCGACTCGTAAACTATCCACCCGTATTCTTCACACTTCCTCATCATTTAACATAAGATTATATATGTTCAATAGACTCACTCAGCTTTCGGCATTTCTTAAGTTTTCCTTCTAAGGTTCCATCTCCACTTAGGAATTTTTCTATCAACTCTACTAAAGATACAAGTTCTATTCTTCATTCCTTTCTCTTATCTCAACTCTAATCATATATCCCTACGTGTGTGTATAAATCACCCCTACACTTGGAAATTCAAATCAAGCAATCATACCCTTGTCCGTTGTCCAAAGCACTAATTAACTGGTGAATTCTTAATGAATTTTGCTTACACATCCTTCATGCGACTGTTAATACTTCTTGAGGTACCAACAACCGATTACAAGATATGTTTGCACTTTAAAGCGTAATTCCTAGTCTTGCAACACCCAAGGCTTTTAGCAGTGACTCCCAAACCAGTTGATCTAAGGCACTAGGTGATGAAGCATCCTCGCTAAATATTTTTTTTCTATTTTTGCATCCTTAAGTAATCACAAAGACCAGTGTTCATTTTTTCTTTATTCACATTTTTTTTATTTTCTTCGTACCAAGGACTTTAGACAAGAGCATTTCAAGGTCTCTTCTACTATTCCAAGTTTCAAGGTGCGTGATTGTGCAATTTGTAGGGTATATATTTTTAGAATCTAGACTTAAGCTAGAAATTATTTTTCAAACTTATACTCTAATAAGAATATCAATATTTTTCCTTTATTTCAACTTAGCCCAAGAAGTGAACCCAAAATTTGCCTATTTCTAAATAAACTACAAAGACATATATTTTCTACAGTTAAACTTTAAAGAAGGTTATTTTTAGGATTTTTAATTTACTAAGTCTAAGATCTAGTTGTTCCTAGCCAGTTAACCTATTTGTCAAACTCAAGTCAATTAGCCAAAATTGAATACATCAATTTTTATAATTTTTGAAATTTTTCAATTTTTTTATGGGTTTTAAAATAATTATGCAAATGCAAAAATATATACAAATGAATGCGAAGGAAGAAGACTTACCGAGCATACCCCCAAACGTAAACTTGACAGTGTCCTCACTGTCATGCTACACCAAGAGGGTCAAAATGTCGGCACTCCCCTGTTTATTAACATCTTTACAAATGATACACACCCCCAAACTTATTTGAAATAAAGTTTTAGAAAATTGATTGGCAAAGAGAATGTATCGAGCCCAAGGATGGTAGCCCACTGGGTGGCATGGGGTAACACCTACCTTATAAACTTGCCCCCAGGGTCGAGCTTCACCCTGATATATTCGGCTCCCAAAAATATCAATGGCCAACAAGGGCTGGTTGGGTATCCCGGTCGTTGACGGCTCGAGCCGGCCCGTAGGAGTCCAATTGGACGCCTCCACCGTATAAGCAGTCCGTGGGCGCTCCATCAATGATATTGAGCGGATGGGTTTTGTTGGCACTTCATAAGTAAAGCTACAGCGGCCCCTAATGATGTGACCGTACCAAACCCCCACAAGAGAAGAATCGTATGGTCCTTTTCATGTGCCCTAATTATCGCCATAACTTCCTCGTCCGATGGCGATTGTGGAAAAACGACTTCTGAGCGAGTGTAAGGGAAATAAGGAAGTGAGGCCATTGTTACTGAAATAAGAAGGGAAAGGAAAACCTATTAAAAACGTAATGGGACCACTGGCTGCAAAACCAATGGACGCCACAAAATCAATATGCAATGATGAGGCAAGATGATCATTGCGAGAATCAAAAAGGATTCTCACTAAATAGACACTGGAGTTTAAACAACTCTTAGCACCCTAAAAAAATGAGTTATGTTAAAATACCCAACAAATTCAAATCTGTGAAAATGAGATTAAAACCCTAAAAAAAAGATATGCTCAAGAACATAAGGAATAAATTTCCCAAAAGGCCTCTGATACTTTCATAGCTAAGCTCTTTAATGAGGAATCAGAGTCCTTTAAACGATGCAATTAAATTCCAGAAACCCCCATGACGGGGAAAATAAGAAATGGAATTAAATTCCAAAGATCCTCAAATATCAGAAGAGAAACGCCCAATCTTCGAAGACATCGGGGTTTACTACATTAAAAATTTATGTCTTTTGGGATCCCTAAGAGATCAGTTCCAGAGAAGAGAAAAGCTCTTGCGATGGATTTAAAATCCAGAGAAAATTAGAGAAAATGGTTTCTTGTTCATAAGAAACAAATTTTGTTCAAGATCTTTATCAAAAAGAGTTCTTTTTGACAGAGTTTAACTCTGAAAGTTCTGCGGACAGAGAACTAAGCTCTGAAAAAGAAAATTAAATTCTCAAGGAAAATAAGCAAGGAAGGAGATGAAAGAACAGTGGTCATCTTAAGGGCCAAGCCCCAACATTTATAAGACATGATGGAGAGCGGTTCATCTTCCCGTTCCCCTAGGCAAATCCAACGGTTGTAAGAATGGAAAGAGTTGCATTTACGTGCAAGCCATGTGAGAGTAATGCTGGGGAGCATTTGTTCCCTCATAAAAAAAGGGGAAGAGTAAGAAAGGGGGAAACTCCCCACTATTCGAGCCTCCCATGTTAAACACGTGAGCACCTATATTCAAAGCATATAGGCGCTGCAATTAAACTACTGATAGGCTAAACAAGCCACACGTGTTAAACACGTGAGCCCCATGTTAAACACGTGAGCGTCTATATTCAAAGCATATAGGCGCTGCAATTAAACTACTGATAGGCTAAACAAGCCGCACGTGTTATACACGTGAGCACCTATATGCAAAGCATATAGGCGCTGCGGTTAAAACTACTGATAGGCTAAACAAGCCTCATGTGTTAAACACATGAGCACCTATATGCAAAACATATAGGCGCTGCAGTTAAAACAACTGATAGGCTAAACAAACTTCACGTGTTATACACGTGAGCACCAATATGTAAGGCATATAGGCGCTGCAATTAAACAACTGATAGGCTAAATAAACCTCACGTGTTAAACACGTGAGTACCTATATGCAAAGCATATAGGCGCTGCAATTAAATAATTGGCAAGCCAAACAGGCTTCACGTGTTAAACACGTGAGCGCTCATATGCAAAAGCATATGAGCGCTAAAAGTAAACAAGTTCAACCCATTAGGGATCACGTGCCACATGTGAGTTCTTTTACAATCTTCGTAGCTGATAGAATTAAATTCTGTGCAATAGAATTAAATTCTATGAGGGTAAATGTTTCCTTGAATTTTTCTAATATAGAAAGAGCCTTCTCTAACAGACAATCTTGGATGAACTATCCGATAAAATTAAATTCCATGTGGAAATATTTCCTTGATCTTTCTTAAAATTAGAAAGATCTTCTCTGTTAAATAGAGGACGCTTGGATCAAGGATCCAACGGTGATTATAAAACCACCAACCGACCATCTGATAGAAAAAAATTCTATCTTAGGAAAAATATTTT
The DNA here is from genome assembly GCA_030015575.1 of Agapanthus africanus. NCBI lineage: Eukaryota > Viridiplantae > Streptophyta > Magnoliopsida > Asparagales > Amaryllidaceae > Agapanthus > Agapanthus africanus. The sequence goes on along the minus strand of JASDDO010000001.1, from coordinate 497,801,966 downwards.
CTAATCTTGTTAAACAAATAAGAAAACCTCTCTGTTCGACAGGGAGCCTTTGGATTAAAATCCAATGGTGAATAAAATTCACCGATTGATTTAAAAATCATTTTTGATCTCTCAATCAGAGATTTGCTCAATGAAATTGATCTTTTCCCCTCTCCTATAAATAGGAGCAAGGAGAAAAACAAAAAGGGAGAGGAGAGAAAAAGGGACGAGACATAAAGAGAGACAGAAAAAAGAGAATTTAATTCTCGGTGAAGACTTGTTTCGTCATAACACACTAGGTAAAAAGAAAAAAACATAGAGATTGTTTTATCTCTTCTTTGCCTCTTCAAGGGTTTCACCTTTCATATAAGAACCCAGTTCTTCCTCTGGTTGAGATTTACAGAAGCAGATCTCCCCATGAGTTGAGAATTTAATTCTTATCGGAGAGATTCTGATCTGCAGATTTAAAACCTAAGGGAAATAACTGAGTTCAAAAATTTAATTCTTACAAAAACATATGGGAATTTAATTCCTCTGAAACCTAGGGTTTAACACTATATAAAGAATTTGATTCTTGTAAAAACGAGATTTCTCAGTCCAGATGGTGATAACAATCCGAGACCTTCCAAACCCAAATCCTAATGACTAGAAATGTCATTAATAAGAGATCAAGATCTCTAAGAAAACAGAAGGAAAGCCTGGGGATCCGTTAGTGTTTAACACTATAATGAGACCTCACATGTTTTCCACGTGAGTGCCTCTAATGAACAACAAGAATGGCCAAGACCGCCTCACGTGTTTCCCACCCGAGTGCTTAAAAGAAAAACAAGAGGCACTTCGTAAGGCAGTCATGTGTTTTCCACGAGAGCCCTAACCAAGTTCTTAGCACTCATATAAAAAGGGGGAATAAACCAAAAAGGCGGTGTCCATATTTGGGGCGCCTCACGTGTTTCACACGTGAGCGCCAGAAGAACCAAGTGCTTAGCACTTATATAAAAAAGGAGGAATAAAACCCAAAGAGCAGTGCCCATATTTTGAGTGCCTTATGTGTTCACACGTGAGCGCCTCCAGAGTTCGGTGTTTAACACTGATCCAGCGTCTCACGTGGGATACATGTGAGTGCTGCATATACCAGTGCTTAGCACTATTGGGTAACTATGGAGACCCAGACCTAGCCCAAATTGGCTAAGTTTTTCCAAAGACAAAACCTCTTCGATTTCCAATCAACCGAACCCCCTGTGCTCATGATTCCCCAAATTGATCTTTGTCCCAAACATGACTAATGATCTTTCAACTGATAATATCTAAAATGATATTCATCCTATATCTCCTAAGATAATATTAGTTTCATAAATGACTAATGACTCTTAGGTCTACAGCAGCCCCCTCCATTTTCTTCAAATACGGGATTTGGTTTAAGGGTACATCTCTCCACACCTCTGATATATGTCTTTGTAATTTTTCAACGTTTTCAGAGAGGTGGCGGGTCTCGACAACCGACAATTCTTCAGTGGATTCCCAAACCATCTAAACCGGCGTGCACACCTTAAATCAGACCGCACCCAATACTGGGTGCATTCCATATCACCATTGTTCATTCCTTCATGTAACAAATGCATGTACGCGCAAGATGACCAACAGACCGAAATGTCCCTAAACCAACATTCACCTTCAAAATGACGATAACGGACGAAAACGTCCCTAAACTAATATTAGCCTCCAAAATGGCGATCACGGATCAAAATGTCCCTAAACTAATATTCGCCTCTAAAATGGCGATAGTGGACCGAAACATCCTTAAACTAAAACAATAGAGCCTAAATGCTCTTTTGTTGGATCTGAAATAAAAATGATCCTAAAGTTCGTTAAGTGGATCTTAGCTTCAAATTGGGTTAATGTATCCTTAACAAAAACAAATCGAGCCCCAAATACTCACATATATTTAAGTTAATCTTAATCTAAAACCATATTAACGGTCCTTAAATAAGCCAAACCCAAATCTAAAAATATACGGATTTGGACTTATCCACGCCCTACGGGCGACGACATAAATTAGTCTCCGTATACAATCCACGAGCAACCCAAAATAAAACAAACTACACGACACGAAGTGAACTTCCGGAGCAGGAGAAAGTGGTTATCGCGACGTGATAATGTAATTAACTGCAGGGATTTTCTCCTGTAGGGAAGAGCGTCCCCACAATCAAAAACCCATCACAAACGAGGGGGAATATGACGAAATCTACTACAACTGCCGCATCCGTCCAAACCTTTGATATATGGTGCCATAAATCAACTTGGTATTTTTGGAGAGGTGGACGGATTAATCCAAATATCATCTACCCCCAAATTCAGGAAAGCCGATACCATCCCGGTTCGTCTCTGTTTTCGGAAGTAAACAAAAGTATTGAATGTTTTATTGAAGGATAGGTCTGAAAAATAGTTCTTATTCTTGAGTCCAAATTCAAAAAATATATACACTACAAACTGCACTTACACACATCTTGAAACTTAGGATAATAGAGGATACTTAAAAATACTCTTACCTGAAAGCCTAGTATGAATGAAAAAAATGGTATTTGAAGCTAACCACCGAAAGAGCGCCACTGAAAAAAAATATATCCGGTCTTTAAAAAAAATATTTGCAAGACCTGGAAATTGCTATTTACGCTTTAATAAACTCACGCATTCGGTAATCGGCTGATTAGTGCCTCAGAAAGCAGTAGTAGTTGCATGAAAGGTGTGCAAGCAAATCTGCGCATCATTAATAAAAAGAAGTGGTACTGGGTATTAGGGCAAGAGTACTATAGCTTGAATTAAATTCTTGAGTGTAGGGGTGAATTTACACACACGTAGGGGTATATTATCGATATTTGGAGGAGAGATAGGAACGAAGAATAAGTCTTATGTTTTTCTTAAAGATGATAAAAATTCTGGATTGGAGACTATGTTTTAGAAGGATAACTCAAGAGAAACTGATGTCTTTATAAACTGACAAAACATATAGGATCTTAAGTTAAATGGATAGGAGGTGTGAAGAATAAAGGGTGGATATTTCTAATTTAGGATGATAGAGTTTCTAACTAGGATGCTAAACTGTAGGATTAAAGTTGACGTCTAACTTGACAGAATTTTATGGGTAGTATCCGCTGAAAACCCTCAGAAGACAAAACTCCTCCTCTAGGGAAACTTACAGGTTTAACGGTTTGCTGCACACGCTAAGTGAAACCGTGACGCCTACGAAAGTGAGCTTAGAACATTTTGAAAATAAAATTGTTTGCTCGGGACGAACAAAAGATAAGTTTGGGGGTATTTGTTCATATCAGAATTTTACACTTTTATACCACCCATTCTTGATCGCATTGAATATAGATAGGTGTTTTTAATCCGTATTTGCTACATAATTACATGTTACAGGTTCTCAGTCCAGAATAATGCAAATAACGCACAATTATGACAAATTCAGGACAACTGCCGACAAACGGATAAACATACGGGTTCTGGTCATCCACATCCGTCAGGTGCCGTTTACCGGTACAAGGGACATGATCAAGAAATGGTAATTCGTGTCTGGAACAAGTACAAGACACAAGGTTGGCAACGCGGAGCGCGAGAGAGATCCAAGACACAAAAATCAAATGATTTAATGGAAAGAAAAGTAAAAAAAAGTTGTCATTTTGGATTGTTGAATATTTGGGAATATTTTGGAAGTATTTTACAAATGTGAACTTATCAAAGTGAAGAATAAAGCAACACAAGAAGCCACAAGAAAAAGGAGGCATCAATTCCAAAAATCGACCATGGATGCGCGAAATTTCGCACATATAGGCGGCGGACCCATGCCTATTACGTGTCACCATTTGTCTAATTTTTTTTGGAGTTATTGTCATTTTATTTGGCTTCAGAAAACACCCATGTGGTTTCATTTCACTGCATATAAAAACTCCAGTTCAGAGGAAAAAATGATGTATTATTTTTCGTAGGTTTAGTTTTAATCTAATGTAAATTTCTTCATCATCATCATCTTTCCTTCATTAAAATTGTGTAAGAGTTTTTTGAGTGTATGATAAATGAAGTTTGAGAGTTTTATGTTCATGTCTTGTCTCAATTGTTCCCTTAGTTTTTTTTATTTGCTTGCTATTATCTTAGTAGTATAATTGTGTTTTATCGGTTTTCATTGTTCTTTTTCTTCTCCTCTTTACTTTTATCCTTGCAAACTATGATGCTCAAGTGTGACCCTTGTCTAGGTGAGATCCCAAATAGCTAGTTGCTCTTCTTCACCTTCATTCTTTTCTATCTTCTTCTTTACTTCTTGTTTTCTTTTCTTTGTAAACATGAGTGAGTAGTTTTCTCACTTGTTAAGGTAAAATAAGGAAGTTTGAGAGAAAGAAATCTCCCTCACTCTTTTTTTTTGCCTAACAACCTGAGTTGAACTCCTGTCAAAGTATCCACAATCTGCTCTCTACGACACCCTATCCTCTATGATAGTGGTGACACTCTAGTGAGACCGGTTGTGGTTGGGTTGACAGGAGGTTATGGCTAAGAGCCAAGAACGAACGAACAAGGACCAAAAAGAAGAAACTAAGTGTTGGAAAGCCTAACTTATACTCGCAAGTACCCTTCCTAGTCGTGATAATCCCCATTGTTGCCGATTACCGTAACATTGGTATCAAGAGAGAAAAATGATAGAGGGAGAGAGATTTTCTTCTCTCAAACTTTTCTTATCCTACCCTGACAAGTGAGAAAACTATCATGTTTACAAAAAAAAAAAAGAAAACAAGAAGTAGAGAAGTAGATGGAAAAGAATGAAGGTGAAGAAAAGAAACTAGCTACTTAGGGCCTTACCTAGGCAAGGATCACACTTGAGCATCATAGTTTGCAAGGATAAATGGAAACAGGAGAAGAAAAAGAACAATGAAAACTGATAAAATACAATTATATTACTAAGATTATAACAAGCAAATAATAAAAACTAAGTTAACAATTGAGACAAGACATGAACATAAAACTCTGAAACTTTATTATCATCCACTCAAAAAGCTCTCACACAATTTTAATGGAGGAAAGATGATGAAGAAGAAGAAGTTTACACTAAATTAAAACTAAAGCTAGCGAAAATAATACATCATGTTTGCCTCTGAACTGGAGCTTTTATAGGCAGTGAAATGAAACCACATGGTTGTTTTCTAAAGCCAAATGAAATGACAATAACGCCCAAAAAAATTGGACAAACGGTGACACGTAATAGGCGTGGATCCGCCGCCTATATGTGCAAAATTTCACGCATCCACAGTCGATTTTTGGAATTGATGCCTCGTTTTTCTTGTGGCTTCTTGTGTTGCTTTATTCTTCACTTTGATAAGTTCAGATTTGCAAAATACTTCCAAAATATTCCCAAATTTTCAACAGTCCAAAAAGACAACTTTTTTTTACTTTTCTCTCCATTAAATCATTTGATTTTTGTGTCTTGGATCTCTCTCGAACTCTGCACTGCCAACCTTGTGTCTTGTACTTGTTGTGGACACGAATGACCATCGCTTGATCTTGTCCCTTGTACTGGTAAGCGGCACGTGGCGGATGTGGATGATTGAAACCCGTATTTTTATCCGTTTGTCGGCAGTTATCCTGAATTTGTCATAACTGTGCGTGATTTGCATTATTCTGAACTGAGAACCTGTAACCTATAATTATGTAGCAAACATGGATCAAAAGCACATACCTATATGCAATGCGATCAAGAATGGGTGGTATAAAAGTGAAAAATACAGATATCTATCAAGTAAGATAGATGACCTACAATGAGCTTCAAGGAAAACTCAAAAGTTACGAGATGGAACTCAAACCTTACGAAGAAGAAGAAGCAAAGCAAGCGCCAAAGAAATTCATTGCTCTGCAAGTAATGGACAAATCAAATGAAGAAGAAGAGGAGAGTTATTTAGAGGAAGAAATGGTATTCATTACTAGAAGACTGAGAAGGGCATTTCAATGGAGGAAAACAATAACCACATAAGTAAGACATACAAAAACAAAGGTAAAACTGACCTACTAATTTGCTTTAGATGCAGGAAGCTTAGATATATGAAAACCGATTATCCATTGATGGCAAAAGAGAAGTACAAAAAAAACTCCAAGAAAAAGGCTCTCAAATCTAGCACTTGATCAGATTCAGATAGAAATAAAAGTGATTCAGATTGTAACACAACCAACATGTGCTTTATAGGAAAGGAGGTAGAATGCGAATTTTCTTACAAAGATCAACATGAAATCATCACTGAATACAATGAAGCTTTTAGTAAACTAATGGACAAATATAAAGAACATAAAAACCTCTTAAAAATGTTTTTGCTGAAAAAATAAACTGTTAAAATTAAACGCTTCTCTAAATCTTGATAATGTTGATGCTTCATTTAAATATAATATGGATACATCATTTAATGATCTTGTTGCTATTCATGATGATCTTGTGGTTAAACATGATAAGTTAATTGTTGATCAAGAAAAGCTTATTAACACCCACAATGCTCTTGTGCACACTCACGATTTGTCTAGTAATATGCATGATAAACTTAGAGTTTTTTTGATTAGTTATTTATTGAGAATAATTCCTTAAGAGCTAAAGTTGGTGTTCTTGAATCCGCTTTAATTAAGTTTACCAAAAATAAGGATAGTTTAGATCTCTTACCAGGTAAGGCACGAGAGATTCAAAATAGAAAGGGTATTGGTTATGAAGGGGTTAGTGCTTCTATCTCTACTAGAAAACATGCACATGTTACTCGGAAAAATTCTTCTCTTGTTTCCTTTGCTTATATGTATGCTCCTAATAGAAATAATTATTATGATAAAAGATTTAATGACGCCCCTCATATTGATGCTCCTTATTCTCTTATGCATGCTCATCACAAACACAAGCCAAGACCCGTGCAGAAAACTCAAATGCACAAAACACATTTTACTTACCATATATAATTATTGTAATAAGTATGGGCACATATCTCATAATTGTAATGCTAGAAAAAATACTTATTATCATCCTCTTTCTAAAGTTAACTTTGGAGGACCCAAAAAGATTTGGGGTACCAAAAACCGTTACTACTTCATTGTCTATAGGAATACAACAAGTAAAGACATAACGGTGATACCTTGATAGCGGTTGCTCAAAACACATGACTCGAAACATTGAGCTATTTACAATCCTATCGAAAAAGGATAGTGGTACCGTAACCTTTGAAGATGATCGCAAAGGTAGAATTGTCGGTAAAGGTACAATCAAATTTTGTAAGACTATTATAGAAAAAATTCATATTATTATTGGTTTGAAGCATAACTTACTTAGCTTTAGTCAGTTTTGTGATAAGAGATACAATGTCTCTTTCAACAAAGATATGCGCATGATTAACGATAAGGAAAGTGGTCACTGTCTATTTTCAGTACTTAGATTTAAAAATAATTATATTATTCGAACTAACGAATTCTGTAGTCAAAATCTTAAATGTCTAAATATCATAGAGGAAGATTCGTGGTTTTAGAATCGAAGATTAGGGCACACTTCCATAGGGCACATTTCAGACATTTCTAAGAAAGAGTTTGTAAAAGAACTTCCACAAGTCAAAATTCTTAAGAATAAAGTATGTGAAGCATGTCAAAAGAGCAAACAAGTAAAATGTTCTTTCAAATCGAAGAACCAGGTATCAACTACACATCCGTTATAATTACTACACTTAGACCTTTTTGGACCTACTCAAACTGAAAGTTTGAATGGAAAGAAATATGCTTTTGTTATTGTAGATGATTATTCCCGATTTACTTGGATCAATTTCTTAGCAAAAAAAAATGAAGCTTTAAATGTTTTTAAAACTTTTTCAAAATGTGTTCAAAATGAAAAGGATTGTTCTATTTTAAAAATTCGAAGTGATCATGGTAGTAAGTTTGAAAACAATGAGTTTGAGAATTTTTGTTCAGAAAATAGTTTTAAACACGAATTTTCTTGTGCTAGAACTCCGCAACAGAATGGTGTTGTCGAGAGGAAAAATAGATCCATACAGGAATGGAAAGAACAATGATCAATGAATATTCTTTACCACATTATTTTTGGGCCGAAACTGCTAATACTGCATGTTACATTATTAATAGAGTTATTATTCGTAAATTTGAAAATAAAACTCCTTATGAATTATATTTTGAGAAGAAACCAATTATTGGATTCTTCAAAGTTTTTGGTTGCAAGTGTTTTATTCTCAATACCAAGGACTCCTTGGGAAAATTTGATACTAAATGTGATGTTGGAATTTTTCTTGGTTACTCTCTTACTATCAAAGCGTATCGTATCTATAACACGAGAACTTTAGTAGTAGAAGAGTCCATGCATCTAAAATTTGATGAATCTAACCAATCTTGTGAGAAATGTATTATGAATGTAGATGCAGATAACATACAAGCAAAAGAGATAGATGGCACAAAGGAGAAAAGCATGAAAGATGATCAAATTAACCAAGAAAGTGAAGCATCTCAAAATTTGCCAGAAGAGTGGAAGTTTGATCCAAATCATCCAAATGAATTAATCATTGGTGACGTATCTGTAGGGTGTTTTTGTCACCCCATTGAGATGGGAATACACACGCACTTGTCGAGCGCATTACAGATTCCCCCAGCCTAGGGTAGGCTAGGGTTTATTGATTGTGGGGATCTTAATCTCCGGCAGCCGCGGATTAAGCTGCCGTTAATTACCCCTCGCCTTTGGACCGAGAGAACCTCCGATTGGCGGGTTAAACAGGTCATGCGAACTCAATGTGTGTTGTGTTTTGAAGGTGTTTTGGATATATCGGGGGTCCCGCAGAGTTTTGTGTGGAGTGCATATAAAAATGGGGGGAGCGTCTTAAAGACGCGTGCATGGCATATGGGTGCTGGGCGCACACGTGTGCATGGCACGTGGGCCCTGGCGCCCGTGGGTCACGTGCCTGGTGCATGGGCACTAGCGCCCGTGGGTCACGTGCCTGGTGCGTGAGCACTTGGAGCCCATAGGTCACGTGCCTGGCACTTGGGCGCTGGGCACAAGCGGGTCACGTGCGCTGCACGCGACCGATGGGTGCCAGCGGGTCACGTGCGCTGCACGCGACCGCTGGGCGCTGAGCACCCGCGGGTCGCGTGAGGCGCACATGGGCACTTAGCGCCCGTGGGCTATGTGCCTTGCACACGACCGCTGGACGCCCGCGGGTCATGTGCGCTGCACGCGACCGCTGGGCGCTGAGCACCCTTGAGTCGCGTGAAGTACACGTGGGTGCTTTATCTCCCGTAGGTCACATGCCATGCACACGACCGCTGGGCGCCCGCGGGTCACATGCACGGCACGCGACCGCTGGGCGCCCGTGGGTCACGTGCGCGGCACGCGACCGCTGGGAACACCAACGGAAAAGGGGCGTAGCCTCTGAATTAGGAGTTAAACTCCCAAGAGATTTTGAGTGAAGTTAAACTCCAAAAGATTTAGATTTGGAGTTAAACTCCTAAATGATCTTGGATAGGAGTTAAACTCCTTTGAGGATTTGGGTCTTGGAGTTGAACTCCCCAAAGATCTTTAGAGGTGATCAAAGAGGACCCCTCTCTTCTCTCTTTAGCCCTGAAGCTTCTTTTGAGCCTTGGATCTATCCAAAGTTAGATTTTTGGAGATGGGTCTCCATTTTCCTCCTCATGATCGGCTGGATCTTGGAGAAAATGGGGTGAGACTTTGTAATCCCCAGTCCCTATATATAATTAGTGTATCTTAATAAATAAGTCTCCAGATATTTCCCCAAAATTTTCTACAAATTTTCCGTATTTTTCTAGAATTTAATCCTGACTTATTCCAACTTAAATATATATATATATATATGTGTATAAATTTTAGTTAAACTAATTTATTAAAACTCCTAACCAAACTAAAATCCTATTTACTAAATTCATTTCCCTTTTCCTATTTCTAATTCCCGAGCCCAACCCATCTCCCCGTCCCTTTCCTTTTCCTTTTTAATTCCTTCAGCCCGGCCCACTTCTCCCTATCTCTTTTTCTATTTTTATTCCAAGCCGGCCCGCGAACCCGGCCCAAAACCTCTCACTACCCGACCCGCTCCCTATTCATTCATCTTCTCTTCCTCATTTTTCGTTCCCGCCCGTTCTCCTCTGGCAACGTCGTCGCGACCACATCCCCTCCCCCGTATCTCTCACGCCCACGACGTGCGCGTGTTCCCTCCCACGACCCGCTCCCCTCAATGGCTCCCTCCTCCTTCTCATGCTACTCCCTTTTCTCTCTCCCTCTGCAACATCTCTCTCTCTCCCCCTCTGCAACATCTCTTTCTCTCTCCCTCTTTCTCCCACCGCCATCTCCCCCCTTTCCCTACGCAAGAACCCCCATCGCCAACGTCCACTCCACCCTGCCGCCCTCGCCTCCTTCGACACGAGCTCCTCCTCGTCTCCTCCACCTCGCCACCGACCTCTTCATCCCCTCGCCAAGCCCTGCATCCCCTTCCTCCTCCCGTGAGCCCGTCGCCACCTTCCTCTCCTCCAGCGCACCCTCACCAAGCACCGTCGTCATCGTCACCCCCACGAGACCACGGCCACCGCCAGCTTCCCTTACGACAACAACCTTCTCCTTCGACCCAGCTGCAGACTTCACCTCCGGCCACCCAAGCTCCCTGCCACGACCCTCCCCGGTGACCCCGGGCACACTACCACCAGCCTCCCTTTCTCAACTCACTGCACTCCCTCAACTTCGCCGGCTCACTTCCTTTCTCCGAGCCTCAACTCAACATCATCACCTCGACCGACAACCCCATCACCTCACTGCTTTGCCGTCTCTGCGCCAAGCCACTTCGTCGCTGCTCCAAGCTCCGTCTTCTTCACCGAGGCCAGGCTCAAAACCTAAGCCGTGTCATTTTCGTGCCATCCGTGCCACCGCAGACCCACTCCTGCGCCGCGTCCGTATCACCAGGCCCAGCACCGCGTCACGTCCGTGTCATCACCATGCCCAGCACCGCGTCGCGCCCGCGTCGGCACCAGGCCTAGTTCCGTGTCGTGCCGTACCACGCACCGAGCCAGTACCATGCCCACTGCCGTATCACGCCCGCGTCGCCACCGCGTCCAGTACCGGGTCATCACGCACCGCGCTCGCGCCGCGCGCCCATATCCAGTATCTCGCCGTCCCGTGGGTCGGGACAAACCCTGCAGCGGCGTCTCTTCCATATCAAGTGACCGAGATAAGTGATTTCCACTTGCTTTACATGCTATTAATGTTATACACATACTTATTTATATCTTTGCATAACCGAAGTTTCGATCACCATACGTATAAACAAGTGTTTGATGCGAAACTATATATGAGAACCTGTCGTTAAACAACGAAACTTATGATATTTAGACCCGTCTGCTATTTACCCATTTACTGTAGAAATTTAGTGGAAAACCACGGTCGTTTCACCTTTGAAACGTTAATCTCAAGTATCATTGCGAATTCTGAATTTCTGAACATGCTAAACCGTAAAATTTATAAAGATTTATGTATAAATCGTATTTTAGCGTTCCATGGATCGTATTGAAGCTAATTGTTTAACCTACAGTATTCTATAGTTGTTCACTGAATTCTAACTAAGTATGATAGAGATAATTGCGGAGGATTACGATTCTGGACTGCAGTCCAAAACAGAAATCCCGGTTAACCCCTGAACTTAAACCCATGTATAATCCTGTTCAAATATGAGAATGCACGGAACCCTATATCGTCACGTAGAAAATAGAGTTAGCTTTCTTAATCCACTGGTCTCACTAGATTCCTCAACTGTTTGATATTTTTAACTCATTTTATAATGCCGATACATTTTGCTGAATTCTGCAGAGGAAGATTTTACACATCGAACATAACCTATCCATAACTCCCTGTCGATATAGTATATTACTGATCTGCCAATTGAGGTGGAAACCTAACTTATAACCCTAAATATTGTTCAACTATAGCGTCGCCTAATTACGATCCCAACTGGGATTAAAGTGTGTTAAGAAATGGACTTCCGATTCTGAAACCGGATTTCCAGCCGTGAACACTTAAATTGAAATGGTCATAACTAGTAAACCTGAAACCCGACTAGCGCGAAACCAATTTTGAGGGATAGATAATTAAACATACTGCGTACCCCCTTTACATTGCTTCGCTTAATTCTGCATTTATGATCTATAATAAATTATGCAAGTGGTAGGACACTGACTGATGGTATTCCATTTGTAGGGTAATTATTGTATTTTCATCATATCGTGTAGAAGTCATCGCATCGGTAACCTAGTGATCATGTGCATTACCCAGTGTTAGGTATTGGTGGTCTGATTGTGGAAAGTACGTTAGTGTTTAAGCATGAGTGAATAAGTGGAAGTGACACGTACTCGTACACAATCAGCGAACCCTATGGATATATTGTATTGTCGACGTCTATGGGACGTGTATAAGTGTGACTATAATTGGTATGGGACAATTATTGAAGCACTTATATGGGTGTCATAGGTAAAGCACCAAACACTGTCCATTTGTCTTGGGTATCAATCGAGACATGCTTGATGGAGATCCGGTCTCCAGTTCTCGCGTAGACTTGTCATGGACCGACTGGTATTTGAGTTTATGGTTGGCGTTTGATGTAGACCACGGGGTGTGGGGTAGTTTGAGTGTGAGTACAATAGAATCTCGGGAATCCCTTTGCCAGCACATACAATGATTCTGGAGATATATGGGGATATTACTGATTATCAGCGAGCGACTCGGGCCCGTTTTCCATAGTCTTGGGTCCTACCCTTGGGTGGGGGATACTCACGAGTGGTTGACTCTCACTCTCATACTTGGACTGACGATAGGTTTAGCGACCTGGATAGTGAGACTTAGAAACTGATATGGTTAGTGACATTAACATGCATTGCTTACTGATTCGATATACCTGCCATATAGTTTACCTGCTTTATTGTTTACCTGTACTGGCTCTTACATGTTCATATCATCACTTTATGCGTGTTGCTTCATATTCATCATTATTACACATGTTACATATGTATTTCAATTCATTGCTATTGTGTCGCTCTGACGACCTGAGTATGCATGCTCAGAGGGAGAAGTGGATTTAGCTTGGACCAGGACCTGACGTACCTTGAGGACATTCCGGATATCTAGATCAGCGACTCAGAGCTATACTTCCTTGATCTCTATCTGGTTAGTTTTTGTATCTATTTTGATTTAGTGACTGCATTTTTCATTACTTGTGCATTGATTACTGATTACCACGTAAAGCTAGAAGCCGAAGTGTGACTACGGCAGGATATTTCCTTGACCGTAGGAGCATGGCTGGCCTTGTCAACCCCTTGTATTCCGTATTTTGGGAAGCGGGGCATGACATGGTTTTGTTGGTATCAGAGCCAGGTTTTTCTTCGATTGGGATTGCAGTTTCCGTGTAGAGCTTGACAATCTAAGACATCCTTCGGTCTAGATTGTAAACTTGTTATTCTTGATCTTGATTCACATAGTGTGTTCTGCTATACATATTGATCCATTCGGTAGAGTTTTGGGTGACTTAGTAGAGTTACGTGATTGTAATTATGAACTGCAGCATAGTTACAATACTATACTCTATTGAGTGACTTGGAATCCTACACATGATTTCCGCTCGATTGAGTTTCACCTCACACGATATTCTTGTTTCATTGTCTATTCTATATCTTATTTTGATTTTTACTCCTTGTACCTTATGCCGTCCTAAAATTGTTGTTTCAGGAACATGTCTTCCAACGACTCTTCCTCTATCTCCACTCCCAAGAATCAGACCGTCGAGATTTTGAATGTGCTGCAAGGTTTGAAAGAAGCCCAGGAGTGAACGAACGACCTGTTAGCTGAAGGATTAGGAAGGCAGATGACTCAGGCACCAGCGGAAGCCTCCAATCATAAGGGAATCATTGTTAAATAAGGAAAAGAGGTGAAGATGAAGCACCCACTTGTTCCCCAGCAATGGAAGCAGCGGAAGGCTCAAAGTTGTGGATACTGCAAGAAGCCGGGACACCTTCAGAGAGACTGTCGCAGTGCCAAAGGGTAGTGCCTGATTTGCGGATCCAGCGAATATCTTGTCAATGGTTACCCTAAAAGGAAGGAGCTACAAGGGGGAGATTCGTCCACACTCTCCACTTTTGCTAAGTGATGGTTATTTCGTAACTCGAGCTTCGAGGATAGTACGGGTCCAGCGCAGAATTCCACTTGCTTGACGAGAATGCAGCGGTCTAGATATTAAAGGAGAATTATCACCTTTCTGCTTTCAATAAAAATGTTGTCACTCTTTTGTAAATATTTCCTTTCGTTTAATATCTTGTATCCGTTGAAATTTTAGTTGAATGCAATAAAACTCTGAGTTGTGATGTATGTATCATTCCCTTGCCTCTCACTTTATTTATACTATTCATTGCATCACCATTCTAAATTTTGATTTTTCAGTCCTTACCTACCGCATATTTTCCTTGTACTCCGTATCCTTGATTATTTTCCTAAAGTGTTCCATTATCTAATCATGACTCTTTCTTTTCAGGCCATGGCCCACCCTGGAGCAGCGCCGCCTCTAGATGAGGACACACGGTCGTGTGTTTCCTTGGACTGCATGCTGGTGAGTTTAGATGACGAGATCAACGGCCCACAGGTGATTTTTGGAAACAGCGATTCCGAGGGTGAGGGATTCGCAGCCCCAGAAGTCAACATGATCGGCGACTCTGATGACGAAGAAGAGGACCCTGAAGAGGACCCGATAGAGGAAGATCCCAAGGAGGACCCGATAGAAGAAAATCCAGGAGAGGAAGACCTTGGGGAGAATCCAGTGGAAGAAAATCCCATAGAAGAATGTCTAGAAGAAGAGAATCACGTGGAAGCAGATCTCGTTGAAGAAGCTCCAGCCGAGAAAGAAGGACCAGAAGAACAAGACCCCGCGGCTGGAGAACCTCCAGTGGCGATCCCTGCGAGGCGCTATGGAAATGGACGCCCCTATCTGAGCGCACGAGCCTACCGTAACCTGCTGAACTCCCATAACTGCGACTGATGCGATTTAGTTTTTGTCTCCTCTGGCCAAATAAATCTATGTATAGTTTAGGGCCATCTTTTATTTTTCGAGAATGCCTTGTTTGGAATTTTCTAGAATGAAATAAAATTTCTGAGTTCGCTAATCTTTTTGGTTCGCATGATGCTTTGACTGTTTCCCCTATACATTCTTTTCCTCCTGAGATTCATTACTGCCCTTCACTCCTGCACCTTGTGCTGATTTGACCCTCGCTTGGATTAAAAGTACTGCACCCCGATCTTTTGAATGAGCCATACTCTATTGTAACGCCTACCCTGACTAGCCCTTATACACCAGTAGTGCTTCCTTTTATTACATTCAATGACGTCGTTATTCGAAAATTTAGTTTTCATTATTTTTTATTTATCAAAAAATTTCGTGTTATTAACTACTTCCATTTTACCCGTTTTAAATGTTTTACTACTCTTCACATTTTAATAACGCAAACATATATCGCGCATATTATTTTGTTCCATGTCTCTTATTTTCACCATGTGGGTCTTCTAAGTTATTTTAAAATTGTTTGATCGATACATTATTCTAAAATGTTTTAACCTATCGACAAATACTTCATTATTTTATTATTGTTACTTTATTTTCCCGGGTATGGTGCTTATAGTTTGCTATTATAAAAGGTTATGCCTTATGCTTATTATTTTAGCTGCGCTATTTTTTTATATACGTATGTATATATATATATATATTTAGGACTCTGATTTTTATCTAGCCGCTTCTACGTAGATTACTATATAATAGTATTTGATTCTGTGGTTTTTCGCATATTATTTATAGTTTATCGCTTATTTTAAATTTCGAGGACGAAATTTTTGTAAGGGTGGTATGATGTAATACCCAGTCCCTATATATAATTAGCGTATCTTAATAAATAAGTCTCCAGATATTTCCCCAAAATTTTCTACAAATTTTTCTTATTTTTCCACAATTTAATCCAGACTTATTCCAACTTAAATATATATATGTGTATAAATTTTAGTTAAACTAATTTAATAAAACTCCTAACCAAACTAAAATCCTATTTAGTTAATTCTTTTCCCTTTTCCTATTTCTAATTCCCGAGCCCAGCCCATCTCCCCCTCCCTTTCGTTTTCCTTTTTAATTCCTTCAGCCCGGCCCACTTCTCACTATCTCTTTTTCTATTTTTATTCCAAGCCGGCCCGCGAACCCGGCCCAAACCCTCTCACTACCCGACCCGCTCCCTATTCATTCATCTTCTCTTCCCCATTTCTCGTTCCCGCCCGTTCTCCTCTGGCCACGTCGTCGCGACCATGTCCCCTCCCCCGCCTCTTTCGCGCCTACGACACGCGCGCGCGTTCCCTCCCACGACCCGCTCCCCTCAACAGCTCCCTCCTCCTTCCCACGCCTCTCCCTTTTCTCTCTCTCTCTCCCTCTTTCTCCCACCGCCGTCTCCCCCCTTTCCCTACGCTAGAACCCCCATCACCGACGTCCACTCCACCCTACCGCCCTTGCTTCCTTCGACACGAGCTCCTCCTCGTCTCCTCCACCTCGCCATCGACCTCTTCATCCCCTCGCCAAGGCCTGCATCCCTTTCCTCCTCCCGTGAGCCCGTCGCCACCTTCCTCTCCTCCCGCGCACCCCGCCCAAGCACCGTCGTCGTCGTCACCCCCACGAGACCACCACCACCGCCAGCTTCCCCTACGACAGCAACCTGCTCCTTCGACCCAGCTGCAGACTTCACCTCCGGCCATCCGAGCTCCCTACCACGACCCTCCCTAGTGACCTCGAGCACACAACCACCAGCCTCCCTTTCTCAGCTCACTGCACTCCCTCAACTCCGCCGGCTCACTTCCTTTCTCCGAGCCTCAACTCAACATCAACACCTCGACCGAGAACCCTATCACCTTACTGCTTTGCCGTTTCTGCGCCAAGCCACTTCGTCGCTGCTCCAAGCTCCGTCTTCTTCACCGAGGCCAGGCTCAAAACCCAAGCCGCGTCGTGTTCGTGCCATCCGTGCCACCGCAGACCCACTCCCACGTCACGTCCGTGTCATCATTAGGCCCAGCACCTCGTCGCGTCCGTGTCATCACCAGGCCCAGCACCGCGTCGCGCCCGCGTCACCACTAGGCCCAGTTCCGTGTCGCGTCGTGCCACGCACCGAGCCAGGACAACGCCCGCGTCGCCACCGCGTCCAGTACCGGGTCACCGCACACCGCACTCGCGTCGCGCGCCCGTATCCAGCGTCGCGCCGTCCCGTGTGTCGGGACAAACCATGCAGCGGCGTCGCTTCCATATCATGCGACCGAGGCAAGTGATTTCCACTTGCTTTACATGCTATTAATGTTATACACATACTTATTTATATCTTTGCACAACCGAAGTTTCGATCACCATACATATAAACAAGTGTTTGATGTGAAACTATATATGAGAACCCGTCGTTAAACAATAGAACTTGTGATCTTTAGACCCGTCTACTATTTACCCATGTGCTGTAGAAATTTAGTGGAAAACCACGGTCGTTTCACCAATGAAACGTTAATCTCAAGTATCATTGCAAATTCTGAATTTCTAAACATGCTAAACCGTAAAATTTATAAAGATTTATTTATAAATCGGATTTTAGCGTTCCATGGCTCATATCGAAGCTAACTGTTTAACCTACAGTATTCTATAGTTGTTCACTGAATTCTAACTAAGTATGATAGAGATAATTGTGGAGGATTACGATTCTGGACTGCAGTCCAGAACAGAAATCCCGGTTAACCCCTGTTGTTAAACCCCCGTATAATCCAGTTAAAATATGAGAATGTGTAGAAACCTATATCGTCACGTAGAAAATAGAGTTATATTTCTTACTCCACTGGTCTTACTGGATTCCTCAACTGTGTGATATTTTTAACTCATTTTATAATGCCGATACATTTTGCTGAATTCTGCAGAGGCAGATTTTACACATCGAACATAACCTGTCCATAACTCCCTGTCGATATAGTATATTACTGATCTAAAAATTTCGGTGGAAACCTAACTGATAACCCTAAACATTGTTCAACTATAGCGTTTCCTAATTACGATCCCAACTGGGATTAAAGTGTGTTAAGAAATGGACTTCCGATTCTGAAACCGGATTTCCAGCCGTGAACACTTAAATTGAAATGGTCATAACTAGCAAACCTGAAACCCGATTAGCGCGAAACAAATTTTGAGGGATAGATAATTAAACATACTGCGTACCCCCTCTACATTGTTTCACTTAATTCTGCATTTATGATCTACGATAAATTATGCAAGTGGTAGGACACTGACTGATGGTATTCCATTCGTAGGGTAATTATTGTATTTTCATCATATCGTATAGAAGTCATCGCATCGGTAACCTAGTGATCATGTGCATTACCCAGTGTTAGATATTAGTAGTCTGATTGTGGAAAGTACGTTAGTGTTTAAGCATGAGTGAATAAGTGGAAGTGACACGTACTCATACACAATCAGCGGACCCTATGGATATATTGCATTGTCGACATCTATGGGACGTTTATAAGTGTGATTATAATTGGTATGGGACAATTATGGAAGCACTTATATGGGTGTCATAGGTAAGGCACCAAACACTGTCCATTTGTCTTGGGTATCAATCGAGACATGCTTGATGGAGATCCGGTCTCCAGTTCTCGCGTAGACTTGTCATGGACCGACTGGTATTTGAGTTTATGGTTGGCGTTTGATATAAACCACGGGGTGTGGGGTAGTTTGAGTGTGAGTTCAACAGAATCTCGGGAGTCCCATTGCTGGCACATACAACGATTCTGGAGATATATGGGGATATTACTGATTATCAGCGAGCGACTCGGGCCCGTGTTCCCTTGTCCTTGGGTCCTACCCTTGGGTGGGGGATACTCATGAGTGGTTGACTCTCACACTTGGACTGACGATAGGTTTAGCGACCTGGACAGTGAGACTTAGAGACTGATATGGTTAGTGACATTAACATGCATTGCTTACTGATTCGATATACCTGCCATACTGTTTACCTGCTTTATTGTTTACCTGTACTGGCTCCTTCATGTTCATATCATCACTTTATGCGTGTTGCTTCATATTCATCATTATTACACATGTTACATATGTATTTCTATTCATTGCTGTTGTGTCGCTCTGACGACCTGAGTATGCATGCTCAGAGGGAAAAGTGGATTTAGCTTAGACCAGGACCTGACGTACCTCGAGGACATTCCGGATATCTAGATCAGCGACTCAGAGCTATACTTCCTTGATCTCTATCTGATTAGTTTTTGTATCTGTTTTGATTTAGTGACTGCATTTCTCATTACCTGTGTATTGATTACTGATTACCACGTAAAGCTAGAAGCCGAAGTGTGACTACGGCAGGATATTTTCTTAACCGTAGGAGTATGGCTGGCCTTGTCAACCCCTCGTATTCCGTATTTTGGGAAGCGTGGTGTGACAGACTTAAAAGTCTCCCTTTTTTAAGATCTGATTGAAGATCCGAGCTCACCTTTAAGAGTTTTGTGGTGAGAAACTATTTCTTTTTTGGAAAAGGAAGAGTTAAACTCTTGATTTAATTTCAAAGGGGAAGAAGGTTTTAGAATCTTGAGGAAGGATGCATAGACCCTAATTTTTTTGGGGAGAATGAATTGTATTTTTTTTATTTCATTATCAAATTGCCTTATATAGGCTTACACATTTACATATAGCTCCTTGGGCTTTACAAAATGACATTTTGCCCATCCTATGTCATATGTGCTCATTTCTTTTGCACATAAGACTGGGCTTTACAAAAATTTGGCTTTAAACCCATAAAAATTACACCAAAATTATTTATTACATGATTTTTTATTTCAGCATGGGGGAGGCCGGGGGCTTCAAGTTCGAGCTCGACCCGGGCATTGGCCCACTTGATCTGGGCTTAGGCCCGCTTACTTGGGGTTGACCTTGACTTTGACCCGGCCAACTGGGGTTTCAAATTTTGACCCCAACAGTATCAAAGGAAGTTTCCACCCGCTCTAATTCTATTAGTCATTTAGATAATATTGCTTTTGTTTCTTATGTCGAACCAAAATCTTTTTGTGATGCTGAGATGCATGATGATTAGATTATCGCTATACAAGATGAACTTAACCAATTTGAAAGGAATCGAATTTGGAAACTAGTTCCTAAACCGGAAAATAGAACTATTATTTGAACCAAATAGGTTTTTAGAAATAACTTAGATAAATCCGGCAATGTTGTTCGTAACAAAGCCCGTTTATTGGCTCAAGTTACAATCAACAAGAAAGAATCCATTTTCAAGAAACCTTCACACCGGTAGCTAGACTCGAAGCCATTCAAATTCTTCTAGCCTATGCTTGTTTTAAAGATTTTAAACTTTATCAAATGGATGTTAAAAACGCTTTTTAAATGATTTTATTGAGAAAGAAGTTTTTGTCAAACAACCCCCTGGTTTTGAAAATCCAAATCTTCCTAATCATGTTTTAAAACTTGATAAAGCTTTATATGGTTTAAAACAAGCACCGCGGGCATGATATGATAGGTTAAGTTCATTTCTTATGAATAATGGTTTTGCCAAAGATAAGGTTGACAAAACGCTATTTATAAAGAACTTGGATAACGATATTCTAATTGTTCAAATTTATGTAGATGGTATTATTTTTAGTTCTACTAACGCTAAAATGAATGATGATTTTTCTAACTTAATGCAGAACGAGTTTGAATGAGCAAGCTGGGGGACTTGAACCTTTTCCTTAGGCTTCAAATCAAGCAATTATAAGAAAGGAGATTCATTAGTCAAGCAAAATACGCTAAAGAACTTGTCAAAAGGTTTGGATTGGAAAACGCTAAACAATGCAGCACACCAATGGCAACCACTACCAAGCTCAACAAAGATGAAAATGGTAAATCGATAGATGTTAAAACATATAGAGATGCAGACTATGCAAGGAGTCAAGTTGATAGACGAAGCACGAGCATGACATGTCAATTTTTAGGACACTATCTAGTACTGTGGTCATCTAAAAAGCAGAACTCTATAACTCTATCAACCGCTGAAGCGGAATATGTTGCAGCCGGAGCATGTCGCGCTCAGGTATTATGGATGAAAAATACATTACTAGACTATAATCTAAAAATTGATCATATTCCTATCATGTGTGACAATACAACTACCGTCCACATGCCTAAGAATACCGATCAATACAGTAGAACTAAGCATATAAATATCCGATATCATTTTATTCGTGAGCAATTCTTATCCGGTGATATTATTCTTGAATAGGTTTCTGCTAAGTTTCAACTTGCTGAAATTTTCAAAAGGCCGCTTGATTTACAAAGATTTGAGTTTATTCATCGTGAGTTAAACATTTGAGACATTTAATTTTTTTCACGACTGGAATTTTCTGTTTTAAATATTTGTTTTGATGATTTTTTTTGGCGTTTCTAGAAAACTGTTATTTCTAAAAAAACGGTCAGTTGACCAGTCGACCGACCAATTTTTTACTCGTCTTTGGATTTCATTTTTCCAAATCGGTCGACTGATCAGTCGATCGCATGGGCTCGGGCTTCTATTATTGGGGCTTTCTAGATCTAATTCATATCTTCAAAACTTTTGTTTCTCAAAATTTCTTTCCTTAGAAAAAATATCACCAAATTTCCTCACAATATCTTAAGTCTCCTCAAATATCTTTGTATATTTTCTAGATTTTTGATTTCAAAATTAGTATTTTTGGGTTTCTTATTTCTTTTTTGGTTTCTCCTTCATTTTTCCAAACCTTCAAACTCATCCATGACACCAAGAACAAAAGTTGCTGCATCCAAGAAGAAGAAGAAACAAATCGACTTTGATGATGATCTCTTCCAATCTAAGCAAGCACAAGAAGATTTTCTCACAGAGTTCCATGAGAAACCTATTTGATGTGGCCGGAACATTAACTTCCATGATCTAGAACGATTTCCAAATGTCATCCACTGCTTTCAAAATCAACAATGGGTAAATTTTCTATCTCTAAAAGTTCCCACATACCTTCTCTTGGTTTGGTGTTTCTATGCAAATATATATGTTGAGAAAGATGACACTTTAACTAGTTATATTTGTGAAAAAGAAATTGAGCTTCACCTAGCCATTGTTAGCGAAATTGTCGGAGTGCCTCATGGAGGATTTAACCCATATGGAGTATCTTTAACTGAGTTTCCTTTTGATAAATATGAGTCTAACATGAAGCATACTAGAGATATGATTTATGCTGTAAATGATCATCATGATAATGACAAGGATAACACTTTTTGCAATGATGGATGAGTCATAGCAAGCGTAGTAATTCATAATGTGATTCCTAAGAAAGGGGAAAAAGATGTAGCTCGTAATGAGGGTAAAACAATTACTTTCATGATTTTAGATTCTATTCCAGTAAACTTTCCTGAATTATTCATCTCCACTATTATAGATACCTATCAAAAGAAGAATAAGGCTTTGGTTTATGATGTGCTTTAACTGAGATCTTCAAGTATTTTGGTATTGAGGTGGAAAATATGAACCACTAGTCGAGGACGATTTTAATACGGAACCTTTTTCGTTGATGGGTCTTCAAGAGAGTGCACAGAAACGTTGACAAAGCGCTAGCCCACATGTTTCTTCTTTTCCTCCTCCAAAAAACCCAAGACAAGCTCCTCCTCCCTCTTCATACTTCGACGGGTCGGTGCAATTTTGGGAAAAGTTGGACAAACGATTCACTGGCGTCAATCTCGCAAATAACGAACGCCATGAGCAACTTGCCGAGCAATACCATATCTTGGATGAGCAGCAGCAGCGAATTATGGAAGAAGTTCTTAAGAATCATAGAAATATGGAAGAATATTTCCATGGTGGAAGCAGCAGTGGTGGTTATTAGTTAGTTTTTTGGGTTGGTTGATTCTCTAGGTAGTTATGATGAGTAATCTTTTCTATGTTACTTTTATGCTTTTTTGGACTTTCATATGCGTTTGGACTTTCGTACGTTTTTTGACTTGTTAAACTCTATTCCTATAATCGTTGATCATTTTTAACTATAACTTGTTAAACTATAGGTTATGCATATTATTAGTTGTTGGTTTTTTAACTATGAACGTTGTTTTATATTATTAGTTGTTGGTTTTGTTAACTATGATCATTGTTTTTACGGATATATGTGCAACATTATATTTATGATACCTCTTTTTGATTATAACAAAAAGGGGGAGAGATAGAAACTTATTGATTCAGGGGAAGACATGGAGGTATGATCAAGAAGACTATATATTTATGGATTAATGGGGAAAGCACTTCTTCGACAAAGGGAGAGTATATTTTTTTGGTAACAAAATCTTATTACAATTTCTATTTCATTTCTTGTATCAAAGATTATAGTTTTGTTATCATCAAAAAAGGGAAGATGTTGACACCAAAGAGCTTCACTTGTTATTATTTTTTATGATTAACAAATCTATAATTGTGAGCACATTACAAATTGTGATAATATTTTTAGCTCGTATTATTAATGATTTATATTTGTGAGCTAACCCTATATTGTGTACAAATGTAAGTTTATATATTTCAGATATGCACAATATACAATAGGAGATGGCAAAGATGATGGCAAAGATGACAACTCCACATGCTTGAACATGCTACAAACATATCGTATCAAATGGAAAAAGAAGCTTGAAGAATTCAAGACTCAGGATTTAAAGTGCTTGTAATTTTTGGTTAAGTTTTGAGTGGGGAATATGTATAACTTGTAAAACTCTTTCGATTTTGCAAATATAAAAGTTAAGGGCCTAATATGCAAAATATTCTTCTAAAATAATACGATACTTTATTTTTAGGACAAAAGAGTTTTAACTTATGGTTTCCATAAGTATGTTTGAAGATAAAACACTTTGTTGTATTCTACTAAGTATTTCATAATGTAAAATCCTCATGCACAAAATAATTTTAAATGATATGTTTTATAAGATTATTTCTAAGATTTTTCTTATCATGTTTGTTGTGTTTTTTGGAAAATATGATTTTATTGTATTATTTTTTCATAAAGTTTGGAAAATTAATTTCAAATTATTTTCCAGTAATTTTTGATTGAAAGATTTCATGTGACATTCTTTTTTTAATTAAATCCCCAGTTGGATGTGTTTTTAAATTCAATTTTCTGATTGGATTCTTTTGATTAAGAGAATCCAAATATTTTCCTTATTAATATACATGATTGAATATTTGATTCCATGGATTTATGATTGAGAGGTTTATGGATTTTTACTTTTGGGAATTATTTTTATTTAAATCTCTATGATGATTTATTCTCAAATTACTTCCTTATTATATCTTAATTTTTTGAGAAAATCAAGATTGTTAAAATCTATCAGTTTTGTGCTGATATACTTCGAGCGGATAACTGCCAGTCGACCAGTCACTCGACCGCCTGCACACTATGTTTTTATTTGAATATTCAGAGACGACTGAACGGTCGACCGTTCAAGAAGTCAATCAACAAGTCCACTCGACCGCACGAAGTCTGGATGTATTTTTTCTGCAGTTTTTCTTTTAGGTTTTTTTGTATGATTACTATCTTTGCTCAAATATTTCCATATACATTTAAATTTGAATTACAACAGCTAGTTTTTTATATCTGGATGTTTGAAATATTTTAGCATAAAAGATATCAAATTTCTAGTATAAAAGAAGATGAGGTTTTCATGCTTTGTTATCAACTCTCTCACTAAGGTTATCACTTGAAAACTCTTTCACTCTGTTTCTCAAATATTTACACTTAAATCAAAGCCCTTAACTTGAAGTATTTGCTCAATCAAGGAGTTTTAGTGTGCGATCCATCTCTTTCTTTTTGTATTTCTTTAGTGGTAAATTCAATCTCTACTTGTGAGCTTGGGGTGTGAGCTTGAATCTCAGGTATAAAAATTCAAGAAGAGCTAGAGACCGTTTGTACTTTGTCTAGGTGTGATCTCTACCCGCATAAAGAGATCGATTTTAGTAAAGAAAATCTTCATGATGGTGACATAGTCGTGAGTGGCAGGACTAAGCAAAATTACTGAACCTGGATAAATTCTCTGTGTTTGCCTCCTCAAAACTTGCACTTCATTTTTATTAGCTCTATGATAAATTCAATTATCTTTCTCTGTGTTTGAAATATTATTTAGTGTGAACATTTTTTAGAACTGCTTGTGTGAGGTTTTAAATTTTAATCTATTACCTTCACTTTATTCACTCCCTCTAAGGTGATTTTCATTAAGCTAATGTGATGATAGAGTATCAAGGAGTTGTGTGAGCATACCTTTTTCTTTTACGAACAGGACATTTTTAAACCTTATTTTCCATTTCCATTCCTCATTTTGCATGAATCCCTAAGAGTGGTCTAGAGCTTGTTCATTCCAGGCTGCAGAGAAAAGGTTAGGAAAAGAATTTACAAAGGTGTCACTTGTCACCAAATTTTCCTTCCAGAACAGAACACTTTTGCCATCCCCTAACTTCCAAAAGACATTGTTAAAAAAGAAATTAATCTTTACATGCACTACTACAAAGAGGGGTTGCCCCTACGGATTAACCCGTAGGGGCAAACCACTGCCCCTACGGATATGTCCGTAGGGACAAGAAAATAACCTGTAGGTGCAAACGACGTAGGTGCAAGTTGAAGCCCTGAACTTGCCCCTACGGACAAAAACCTGCCCCTACGGATATAACTGTAGGTCCTGTAGCCCCTACGGAGTAGGCCGTAGGGACAAAAACATTATTTTAATTACGGTTTTTTTAAATATATTATTTGTACCTACGGATTCATCCATAGGTCTAAGTCATAGCCCCTACGGATACATCCGTAGGTACAGATCCGTAGGGGCAAAATATTAGGATTTCTGATATTTTTCCCCTATAGATAACTTCGTAGGGGCTGTTGTTTGCCCCTACGGATATATCCGTAGGGGCACTGCCAACCCCCTGACACTGAGATCAGGGGGGAAAATATCAGTTAATGCTGATATTGTGCCCCTACGGTTGAATCCGTAGGGGCAACATGTGTACCTACGGGTTAATCCGTAGGTACATATTATCTGTTTTTTTAAAAAAAAGGGCTGCCTGATTTTTTCTCGCCCTGTGCATAATAATATATACATCAATCAAATATAGAATTAATCATCACACAACATATATCGCAGTATTCATAATCACATCTCACGCATATAATATACAAAAGAAACCAAAAAACTGAATATGATATAAATATAAACCAATAGCAATATCAATATCGTTTCAAAATGTAGTACAATATGTATCATATAAATAAATACATGTTTAAAAAAATAAGAATCAAAAAGCTACCCTAGCTCGGTCCAGCTCCACCTCTGATAAACGCTAGAATCTGGCGCGCCATCTCCTCGGTCAATAAACCATGCAATTCGGCGCTATACCCTGTCGCGTCTGGACCTAACGTGTGTAATAAGCGTGTAAGAACTGTGTATTATTCGAATTCGTATCATTATCAAGTTATTTCGAAACCCCATTTGGATATCTAGTTTGGAAAACCGTTGTTTATTTTAATTAAATATGTATGTATGATTAATCAAATCTAAGTTTACAACCAAATAAGCTCAGGCTACGTACTAATTATGGATATGTTGATATCTATAATATAACATGATATTTTACTATAAAGTAGTATAAATACCAGCATCTCCTTCAACTCCTGAATGGTGGCCCTCAAGCTTTCCAGTTCCTGCTGGACACGTCGCTCACTGGAGACGGAGGAAGTAACCGCCGAGGTGGAGTCCAACCTCATATGGGCCCTGCTAGGGCCCAGTCCTCGGCCGCTCTCCCAACCTCTGTGGTGCCGTCCGTGTGCGGCGTCCAGGACTAGGGTCAGCAGCCTCGAATGCTGCCTTCCCCCTAGCAACTGTCAGAACATTATATTTAGCACATACTGGTCTATAAAATTGACAAGAAATACCAAAATCAACAAATTCAAAGCCTTACCTACAGAGATAGAAGATGTGCTCCTCTGGTATCTGCATGTATCAAAATTTGAATAATATTAATTAATTTCAGTACATACATATTAACAAGGTAAACTCGCATATAGCGCTGCTTACACATAAGACAGGGAGTGAACAAGCTCTTGTAGATCATCAGGCGCAAATCTAATCTCATCAAGCAGCACATGATAATGAGCTGGACGACTAGACAAGGTCCACGACTTACAATCATTCCCGCATGCGAGCACATATAAAAATCATAATTTTTAGGATGACAAATTTTATTGTCAATTACTGTCACCACCTACAGCTAGACAATAATAAAAATTGCTATCTAAGTAAGAGTAAAAGGAATGTGTGTATATTTATGATATAGCATTCTAAATCAATATACATGCACTATATGATATATAAACATACCTGAAGGAACGGGAGTGTCCTCTGTCCCTGATATGGACGCATCACCAACAACTAGACAATCAAACATTGACAATATAAGTAATTTTGACATAAACAGGCATGAATATCTATAATATTATATTCAAAATGGATATTAGAGAGCGCACCTGCAGTGAGAAGTGGTAAAAGTATCACCCAACAAGGGTGTAATTTACAGAATCGGTTGAAACTCTTCAAAGTCATAGAAAAATCTGACCTGCACAAATCTGATGTATACTTTCCATTGGACACTAAGAAGTCTCTAAAAGGAAAAGCCACTATGAAAACCATCATTAGTTCATATCAGAAGATTGATGCTGAAACAGAGAACAAGGAATGTCATTTTCTTCTTCTTCTGCCACATTACTGTCTTCTCCTTCTTCTTCTGCCACATTACTGTCTTCTTATTCTTATTATGTGCGTGTGCAAATTTAATGAAAGCAGAAACTCCAGTGACAAACTTAGGTTGCATACGTTGTTGCTAATTCACATACATCCAGTCCTTAATCCTGACGTACTCATGGGCCATGTTAGACTGTATCATATAAATTGTAGGTTATGATGACTATATTGAGAATATGGATTAATAGTGGGTAGGAAAAGTATTTCTCAAATGGATTTTGCATCTGAAAACCATAAACTACTAAGTAATAGCATATATAATTTTTTAGTATAAAGGTTGTTATTTTAAGTTTTCCCTTATTAATCAAATTTGTTTCACGTTTCGAGGAATATACCAAAACGTGCACAGGCATGCAATGTCTTGGTTTTCTAGTGTGTGATCTACCATACACAATACAACACAATACAATATTTCGTATAGTGATATGATCTAACTGCCTTTATAAACTACATGTGTACATAAAATTATGATAAGAAACCATAAGAAAGGGTCGTAGCCATGCATAACCTTGAATCTACATACCAAATCGTGCACAAGCATGCAATTATTGTCACATTGCCTTGGAATATAAAATATCTTGGAAGACTACAAGCGGAGCATTTAAATCTTGATAACTTTTGACTTCAACATATATTTTTCTCAAGTACCACGAAATATACTTCCTCCGTATAAACCGTTTTCAGGAAGATGGATTAACAATGACAAGTTATCCATATTAGAAAAACACGGTATTACCCTTCTTAAGATAATACATTGTATAAGAACACCATAGCCCAGAACATGTCCTTCTATCTACGCAAAACATAAACATCATATAGCAATAAAAGGAAAAGAACCACCATATCGGAGATGAAAGACAGAGAATTCAAGCATTGTTTCATACCTTTAGAGCACGCTGCCAAAAGAAACAGAAAGACAATAAAACAGATTATCACATAGGAATTGATAGATAAATAAACAATTAACTTATGCTGCTTAAAAAAGATGTGACATGTTATTATAATTTCTTTTGGGAGAACCTGGAAATATGAAATAGAGGGGAAGACATACGCACATATCACATAAACACATGCATACATATCACATGTCACATATGTTCTCCGCCGAAAGACGCGACCGTGACCAGAACATCTTGAATCACTTTCTAATGATGCGTTTGTTGTGTATTCTTGTGTGTGTATTTCGGCTGTCGGGGGTAACCCTTATTTGTAGTAGTGACACACACACACATAAATAATGCAAAATGTTTAAGCAACCCTCTATTTTAGTAGTGACACACGCACATAAATCTTATGTCTAATGACCATAAGATTGTCGGAGACAGTTTTGATGTTTTGTGGGTTTGGTTTTATACTTGGGACAATCCAATGTTGACACACACACATAAATAACCAATTAAAGTAAACTAACTAAGAGGCATGTTTGAGTTTTATACTTGGGATCACAAATAGCATGATGGCTGCAAACAGGTTGCTTGAATACTTGCAGACAATCCAATATTGCCTCGCCATTTCTATAAATTTTAAACTCCCTGGCAAATTATCATCACTCAGGATTACTTTAGGGCCAGTTTGGCTACTTCTTTCTTGTGATTCAACATTCAGCTTTTTGTTGATTTGGAACTCAGAGAGTGTTGCAAAACAAATCCAAAACTAAATAAACCTCAAACTAGCTACAGAGAAGGCAAACAGCAAACCCCCATGAAGTTTGGCTTTCAAGGGTTTTCCCACTAAAATACACTTAGATGCAGCACTTTAAGGAAGCTTGTAGCAATATAAAAACTTTTAGGTAGTTTAGTGAAAAACTGCAGTGCTTCAAGATTGTTTAAGTTTTATGTGAGCTTAAGCTGTCATACAGAAATAATCGTTGCAAAAATGTTCGCAACCCTAGCTTTCCATGCAACGATACTGGAATACGAGCCTCAGATATGCCAGCTTAGGAATCAAAATAAGAAAGAGATTTGGGGTTATCCTAAGTCCAAAGTCAAACGGGCTCTAGAAATATATAAACCCAAAAAAATGACTGCATAAAGATCTCATAGAGATGAAAAAGATGTTATGCAAGCTTTGAACAAATCTTGAACGGAACTTTCACAAGAATTTACAATACCCGACCAGAATCCAATCCTGAGTTTGATGAAGCTTCAGGCCTTCAGCGTCCCCACAGAAAATAGTTAGGGCAAACCCTTTGCAAAACCATAGCTTTCATGCAGAGATGACGCTCAGAACAAGCCAGCTTCCAAACACATTGAATAATACATAATCTCTCATACTCTCTCTCTCTCTCTCTCAATCAGACAGTTTATATTTGGATTTGAATTTAGGAAAAGAAATAAGATGGCTACAAACCAGCTTGCCTCGCCAATCTCATAACTATAAAGCTCATAAAAGTGGAAGCTTGAGGGCAAGCCATCATCGCCTCCATTCAATTGAAGCCAAATCATCCACAAAAACTAGAAATAAATCTAATAATTGATCGATAGGCAAAATTGCAAGAAACCTATTCAGATTTCTGCATGAAAAAATAAGAGATGTAAAATAAGTAAAAGATTACCAAATGAAATTATCCCATCACTTGAACCCCCTCTCAAGACATTTTAGCAAAAATTCCCCCAGTAATTTTCCTCGGTTTAACCGTTTTATATCATAGAAGAAAGATAAATTTCAACTGTATATACATGCATACATACACACACACATACATCATATACACAGTTTTTGAATGTTGCCAGAATTTCAACAGTAATTCTAAATTTTTCCAAACTCTAAAGGCTTCACAAAAATTTTAAATACAGATAATAATATGATTGAAGAGATCAATCACCAATTTTTTAATGAGGATCAACTGAAACCCCAAACAGAGTAAGTAAATTACAAAGATCCCAAAAATTTGATGAGAGCATAAAGAATTTAACATCATGATAACAATATAACCAAAATGGCTGAAAGATCTACGATGTCAGACTCGAGTTCTGATACGAAACGGGGCAACCCCAACCCCAACCATAATTCTAACCCTAACCCTAACCCCAGCCCCAGCCCCAACCCCAGCCTAACCCCAACCCCAACCCCAACCGCAACCCCCTGCCGAACCCCAACCCCAACCGCAACCCCAGCCCCAGCCCCAACCGCAACCCCAACCCTAACCCTAACGCTAACCCCAACGTATGCCTCATCGGTACCCCAACCATGAACCCTAACCCTAAAATAATCAAAAATTTGTTTAATTTAAGATTTCCTAACCTGTGCAGTGGAGGCGTCGACGATCGATCGGAGGCGACGACGAAAACGGAGATGAGGATGAACCAGGTGGTGGCGACGGAGAATTGGCCTGTGCTGGCGACGACGATAATGGCGACGAAACACAAGCGATCGGCGGGAACGAGGGTTTGGGGATTTTGGGTTTGCGCGCGATATTGGGAAAATAATTTTTAGCTAATGAGCGTAGGGATCGACCCGTGCCTTTTTAATTAAATCTCTATTTAGTTGCCCCTACGGATAAATCCGTAGGTTCTTGGTTTGCGGCTCCGTAGGGGCAAACAACAATTTACGATTTAATATTTTTTAAATTAATATGTAAGGACCGTAGGGGTAACCTTTTGTCCCTACGGACTAATCCGTAGGGCCAAACTAAATCTGCCCCTACGGATTTCGTTATCCGTAGGGGCAACCCCCTATTTTAGTAGTGATGTACTCGATTCTTTCCAAAAATGAGAAGATGTCTGACCATTCAACATTCTACCATCTCGATTGTAAATGGATTTGAGTACTGTTAAAGAATAAGTATCAGACTTGTACAATCTCCAAATCCATTTACAAAGGAGAGAGATGTTAAATGTTCAATATTCTTGATATCCGAGCCCCCTTCTTTTTTATTGGCACATACTTTCCCCAGTTAACCAAATGATATCTTTTTTCCCCTTGTTCATCCCTTTCCATAAAAAGGAAGTTCTAATACTGTTAATTTTCTTTATTACCCATTTGGGTAATTTTAAAAAGGACATATAATACAAAGGTAAGGAAGAGAGAACAAAGTTAATGAGTGTAAGTCTCCCCCAACGGAAAGTGACATCCCTTGCCAATTTGACAGTCTTGATTGGATTTTAGCGATAAGCTTTTGCAAATTGCTCCAATCAATACTCCCAGATTTGAGAGGAATGCCAAAGTAATTAATAGGTAAGGAGGAGAGACTACACTTAAGAATGTTGGCAAACCGGTTGCCTAAATGAAGATTCTTGTCTAAGTAAAACATGGAACTTTTATCAAAATTGATTTTTAAACCAGAAACACCTTCAAAAATATAAGGAATTACTTAAGATTTAGGATATCTTCCTCATAAGCCTTACAAAGAAGGATCGTGTCATCAGCAAACTGTATGGATGGTGTTCCCCTCCGAAAGGCGGCGCACAGGACCGTGATGGCCTGACGCTGAGATTCGGGACAGATGCTATTTGGTTTTATCCGTCCACCTCTCCGAAGATGCCAAGTTGATTTATGGCACCGTGTATCGAAGGTTTAGACGGATGCGGCCGATGTAGCAGACTTTGTCAGATTCTCCCTCACTAGAGGGGTTTTTGATTGTGGGGACGCTCTTCCCTGCAGGCGCAAGCCCCTGCAGTTAATTACGCTACCGCTTCGCGGTAACAACTTTCTCCTTCTCCAGAATTTCACTTCGGCTTGTGGGTGTTTGTTTTGTTTGTGGTTGCCCGTGGATTGTATACGGAGACTGAGTAATACCGTCGCCCGTAAGACGTGGATTAGTCCAAATCCGTATTTACTTCGATTTGGGTTTGGTGTTTTTAGTTTAAGAATGCCTTAGTCGCGTTGCGGCTAAGATCGACTTAAACGTTCGTCAAGGATACGTTAGTCCTGTTTGAGACTAAGATCAACTTAACGGGATCGTTTAGATCCGACAAAAGAGCATTTGGGCTCTATTGTTCCAGTTTAGGGACATAGTGGTCCATTGCATGTATGGTCGTCGGGACCCGTCACCTCTCTGACGACGTTGAAGAATTACAACGACAAATGTCAGAGGAGTTCAGAGATGTACCCTTGAGCCAAAGTTGATTGGGGGAATTTATAGTCCAATTTGGGACTAAAGTCTATTTGAAGGTTTAAGGAAGCGTTGGCCATATTTGAGGCTAAGATCAACTTAAACGGTTGTTAAGGATACGTTAGTCCAGTTTGGGACTAAGATCGACTTAACGGGATCGTTTAGATCCGACAAAAGAGCATTTGGGCTCTATTGTGCCAGTTTAGGGACATGGTGGTCCAATACCAGTTTAAGGACATAGTGGTCCACCGTTAGTTTAAGGACGTTTCGGTCCAATATTAGTTTAAGGACGTTTCGGTCCGATATTAGTTTAAGGACGTTTCGGTCCACGAGTTTAAGGACCCCGCAGTCCATATTCATGTGTGGTCGTTGGGACCCGTCACCTCTCTGACGTCGTTGAAGGATTACAACGATAGGTGTCAAAGGAGTTCGGAGATGTACCCTCGAACCGGATGTAAATTCATTTAGGGAGCAGCCGTGCTCAGTCAATTTAATTTGAGGACTTATGGCCATGATTGGGCTAAGTCCAGTTGAATGTTCAATATTTTTATTTGTCTTTGGCCAATTAGGCCTGAGTATGGGCTTTGTCCCTTTTTAAATAATGCATTGCATTATTTTTGTTTTGTTTGGGCTCTGCCCTTTTATAAATGATGCAGAGCATCTATTTTGTTTGGGCTCTGCCCCTTTTATTGCACTGCAATTTAATTAGGCCTACTAGGTCTTTTGGTTTGGGCCTGGCCCTTTAGGAAATGCATTGCATTTGTCAAGCGCTTTGCGCCAATCAGAGAGCGCAACAGTGCAGATTTATAAGTGCAAAGCACTATTAATTTGAGAATCTTTTAGATTCAAGAACCAATGGTTCATAAAAGAAGTGCAAAGCACTATTTGATTTCTTGATCTAATTTAGATCAAAGAAAAACAAGTTTTTCTTTTTATTTCAAGAACCAAAGGTTCATAAAAGTGCAAAGCACTATCCTTTTTATTTCTGTTTTTTCTTGTTTTAGAGAACCAGTGGTTCATAAGAAGTGCAAAGCACTATTAATTTAAGAACCTTTTAGGTTCAAGAACCGATGGTTCATAAAACAAGTGCAGGGCACTATTTGATTTAGATCTAAGAAAAAAAAGTTCTTCTTATTTTTAATATATCAGAGAACCAAAGGTTTATGAAAGTGCAAAGCACTATTAATTTAAGAACCTTTTAGGTTCAAGAGCCGATGGTTCATAAAACAAGTGCAAGGCACTATTTTATTTATTTATTTATTTTTGAAGATTCATGATCTTGTTCATAAGAGAATTTTCTCTTCTTCTAAAGGTTTTTACCTTTTTTTTTATTCTTCAAGAGTTCTCAAGAGTTCTCTTCTCTCTTTTTTTTAGCTAGATCTTCCTCCTTTTGAAATGAGGTCTAGGGTCCTTTTTATAGTGCCCATAAATTAGTTAAAGTTTGTTAAAGAGATTATTCTCTGAGTGATTTGGGGAATTTTCCCCACCGTTGGATCTTTAATCCAAAGGGCTCTGTTTTACAGAAGAAATCTTCTTGTTTTAATAAAAACAGAAAAGATTTATTCTGTTTTACGCAACTCCCCCAGCGCGTGACACGTGTCGCGCAGCTGATTTTTTTTTTTTTATATATATATTTTTTTAACTTTGCTCTGATTTGGGTAAACAGATGCCCCCCCACCGTTGCGCTTACGTGGCCTCCTAACGTGAGCGCAGCGGCGGCAGACTCCGAACCGTCGCGCAATCTTTTGGAAGCTGAAAGGGCACTTGATGCCTATAAATAGGACCTTTGGTCTCTTAGATGATTCTCATTTCTAAAATTTTACTTTCAGAACTCAGAGCTCTGCTCTTTATTTTCAAGAACTTTAAGAGTTAAATTCTTAAAACTTTTAAGTGAAAATTTTAATTAGGATTAAATTAAATTAAGTTAATTTTCATTGATAGAGCCTCGCTCTCAATAGATCCCTGATCTAAAGGAAACCTATTTAGGGTTTCACTTAGCAGAGCTTTGCTCTACAGGTCTTAAAGGGATCTAAAGAGAACTAAAGGAGACCCTACTAGGGTTCCATAGAGCTCTGCTCTCTGAAAGATTTTCCTTGGATTTTCTTAATTCATTAATGGAGGTTTGCTCCTCCCAAATCATATAGAAGAACTCTTGAGGATTCTTCATGGATCTTGGAACTTAAATATGGCATTTTATTCCTCAGTGCATTATATCGTTTTGCTTAATCAGTCTTTCTGATAATTCTGTTGACCCTCTTTCATAGGAACAATGGACGCCTATATGTATGCTCTTAACGAGATCATCTCTCATGAGGGCATCCGCCGACTTGGCCGCTCTCAAAATCGGGAGTTCACAAACGAGGAGTGTGCTGAAATAATGAGTCGCTTCGACGCATTCAACGGTCCACTGCATCCCCGACGTTCCTTTCTTCTTAAACTTATCGTGGGAGCTATCTGGAAAGCGCTTCCCCTATTCTGTTCCGGTGTGCCGCTTAAGGCGTTGGATGCCGCTGAGGACAAGGTGCACTCTGTGTACCTATTGCACTTTATCTCGAAGAAACGGCGAGACAGTCTTATTGACCTCTTGCACGAGGTCTTTCAACAGTCTGCCATACTCGCTGCTTATCGGAGGGTGGAAGACATCGGGAGGGACCCTGACGCTTGTGCTCGCGAAAGGAAGCACACTAGGATGGTCCGCGAGGCTTGGAAAGTCATAGATAGGATCGCTTTTGAATTCCTCAATCCATGCCCTGGATCTGAGGTTATTCCATTGTAACTTTCGTTTATTGTTTTTATGACTGTAAGAACTTCGGGCAATATTAATGGAATTTTTTTTTATCCCAGCTTGTCTTTATTATATATCTTTATCATGAGTCTTTTTGCCCATGCATGAATGAATACATCTTGAACGCTTGATCAAACGTAAATCGGGTGCTCTTTCTGTTGCTTTTCCTCTTTCTCAGCATGTCGTAACAATTAGCAGGTAATAGAGTAAGCTTCTTGATTTCTTCACGAGATAGCGAGGGCTTAGGCTGCAGGTTCAGATCTGCTGCCTAAGACTTTTCAACTCTATGAGCTGTGAGGGTCTCATAGAGACTTTTCTCCCTACGGATCGAGAGGATCTCGTAGGCGGGTTTTTCTCCTTAGGAATCGTGAGGATTCCTAAGTGTGGTTTTCTCTTGTAAGTCGTAAGGATCCTACAAGAGAATTTTTCCCTCTTACAAGTCGAGAGGACTTGTAAGCGGTTGTTTCCCTCCTTGTCGAAGTTCGACGTTAGAGAGTGAGACCCGTGGATGGTATGCAAGAGACCGTTTTGGGCCAACTTACGGGGTCCCAATGCTTAGGAAACAGGCTTCTTTTATGCCCACTGCCTTAGGCTTTATCTCACGAGTCGAGCCGCCTCGACAATTTTTCACAAGTCGAGACGAATCGAACGTTTCTCGCAAGAACATCTTAACGTCGCATTTAACCTCTGCTCTTTACGACAGAAGCCCGTTAAGGTTGGTGGTACTTAGGGTTTTGGCCATCGTACCGTCGCATAAGCTGATATAGTCCTCGATAGGCAATCGTGCTGTTCGAGTAGCCCTGCGACTGCCGTGTCTCTGATCCCTTCGGGGGCTGGATAAGACGTCTTCAAGCAATCCTCCTTGGCAGTTTGACCGTCGGAAGAGCAAGCGCTAGGAATTTGCCATGCCGCTTTTTACTTGAGGTTAGGCTCATTTTGGAGAGCCCCGATGAGTCATAATCACTCCGCGCTGGTGTGGGATGATCCCCGATAGTCTTTCGGGTTTTATATGAGTTGCCGTCAAGACCCTGAAGCTAGGAATTTGGCCTTTGCTTCGTTTGCTGGCATTGCGTCTGCTGTATCGAGACGAATGTTGCGGTGGGAACTAAGGATTTTGCCGTGGCTCCGTTTGTTTGATGACGTTGCGTCTGCTGTGTCGAGACGAACGTTGGGGTGACATCTCGTCTGCTGTATCGAGACGGACGTCGAGGTTGTCTCTAGGTTGCTGGTGAACCGCCGAGGTTTGGAACTAGGGATTTTGCCGTGACTCCATTCGTTTAATGACGTTGCGCCTGCTGTGTCGAGAAGAACATTAGGGTGACATCTCGTCCGCTGTATCGAGACGGACGTCGAGGTGGTGACCATTCTGTGCTGGTGCGAGATGATCTCCGATTGTCTTTCTGGTTTTATATAAGTTACCGTCAAGACGTCGAAGTTAGGAATGTGGCCTTCGCTTCGTTTGCTTTGGTGTGTCCAAATCCTGTTGGAGGAAGAACGCTGGGGTTGACATTTCGTCTGCTGTATCGAGACGAGCGTCAAGGTGGTGACCACTCTGTGCTGATGCGAGATGATCTCCGATTGTCTTTCCGGTTTTATGTGAGTTACCGTAAAGACGTTGAAGCTAGGAATGTGGCCTTCGCTTCATTTGCTTTGTCATGTCTGAATCCCTGCTGGAGGAAGAACGCTGAGGTTGACATTTCGTCTGCTGTATCGAGACGAACGTCAAGGTGGTGACCACTCCATGTGAGATGATCTCTGGTGGTCTTTCAGGCCTTATATGACTTGCCGTTAAGATCTTGAAGCTAGGAATTTGGCCTTCGCTTCATTTGCTCACACTGTGTCTGGTGTATTGAGACGAATGCTGAGGTGGAGCTGGGATTTTGCCATCACTCCTCTTTGTTTCGACCATGGGGTCTTTTGTTAACTTTGCATGTATACCCTGCTGGGCTGCGAAGGAACGCCGTTGTTGACATTGCGTCTGCTGTAACGAGACGAATGCTAAGGTGGAGTTGGGATTTTGCCGTTACTCTGCTTTGTTTCGACCGTGAGGTCTTTTGTTGACGTCATGTTTGTATCTGGTTGGAATGAGGAGAAACGCCGTTGGTGATCTCTAAGTCGTCGATTTTGACGTCAAGACCGCGAAGCTCGGGATCTTCCTTTTTCCTCGTCTGTTGATATTATGTCTGCAATATTGCGACAAATGTCGAGATTGTCTCTAGGTTGTCTATGAACCGTCGAGATTTGGCTTCGCTTTCTGGTGGAGCCTGTTGGGAAGGTATGGTTCCCTCTTTATCTGTGCCTCTGAATTGTATACAGGGATCGATGTGATTTCACCTGTAGGGCAAAAAGTTTCATTCTTTCATTTTTTTTTTCTGCGATGCTCTATCATTTCAGCTTTTATATCGCGAAGGTCGCGATTGCCCAATCATTTCGGCTATTTTTCGCGGTGCCCAATCATTTCTGCTATTTATTTTATTCTTACTCGCTTTTTTTTTATTGCGAGTTGCCCAATCATTTCGGCTATTTTGCATGCATATATATATATATATATATTATTTTACTTGCTGATTTTGTTGCAAGTTGCCCCATCATTTTGGCTATGTCATATTCATTCGTGGCCCGCTGATTTTTCTTATCGCGAGTGTGAAACTTAGAATCTGATGCCAATCTCGGCATCAGCATCGCTGCGACTGGAATATTGCCAGGAGCGAATCATCATTTGCCATGAAAGGACTTGGAATTTAATACCGGTTTAGGCATCAGCATCGCTACAACTGGGATATTGCCAGGAGCGAATCATCATTTGCCTCTGTCGATGTTGAACAAAGGTGGCTTAGTAAACAGGGTTAAGGGTCCTGTCGGCTAAGGCTTTTGACTTCATGAGCCGTAAGGGTCTCACAAAGGTATTTCTCCCTACAAGTCGTGAGGGTCTTGTAGGTGTGTTTTCTCCTTGGGAATCATGAGGATTCCTAAGTGCATGTTCTCTTGTAAGTCGTAAGGATCTTACAAAAGGGTTTTCTCCTTATAAGTCGAGAGGACTTACAAGTGTTGTTTGCTGTACAAGCATATCCCTAGTCACGGATGGGACTTTGTTAGGGAAATGTTTATTCGTGCCCGTGGATTGTATACAAGGGTCAGTATGAGCCGCTTGTAGGGCAATATCGAAGGTTGTGGGGGTTGCTTAAGCATAGGTTTTGGTCTCTGTAACTTAAGACTTTCAAATCTTATGAGCCGTGAGGGTCCCATAAGAGAGTTCTCCTTACGAGTCGTGAGGATCTCGCAAGTGTATTTTCTCCTTAAGAATCGTGAGGATCCCTAAGTGTGTTGCTCCCTTGTGAGTCGTAAGGATCTCACGTGGGTGGTTTCTCTTTATAAGGTCGAGAGGACCCTGTAAGTGTCTTTTAACGAGGTTGCGCCCTTTCGGGTTTTCACAAACACTCGCCGGTAGCCCTGCTGTTTTTACTCACGGAGCCCTTTCGGGTTTTCATCCGTGCCCATTTCGCTTATGGACATACCGTCTCTTTCTCCTTTTTTTTTTCTTTCCCTTTTTTTTTACGAGGTCGCGCCCTTTCGGGTTTTCACGAACACTCGCCGGTAGCCCTGCTGTTTTTACTCACGGAGCCCTTTCGGGTTTTCATCCGTGCCCTCTTTGCTTATGGACATACCTTTTTTTTTATTATTATTTATTATTTTTTATATATATATATTTTTTATCTCGTCAGCCTAAGGATGCTGCGGTAGTAGTTTAAAGACGTTTCGGTCATTTGCAAGTTTTAGGACATTGCGGTCCATCATTAGTTTAAGGACATCTCGGTCCGCCATCGCCGTATTTGAGGCGAATATCTAGTTTATTGACTTTTCGGTCTATGAGTCCTTCTCCATGAATGAACATGATGCCCCCGGCGTATCCATTTTCTTCGGAGCGTGCGGTCGTGGCGGACTCACCTTCCAGTTCTCAGACAGCGCAAACTTGCCCTGTTGGTATTGGTCTTCAACCCAGTTTTTGAAGACGTAGCTGTCCTCGATCAGGTGACCTACTGTTTGGTGGTAAGGGCAATAATTAGGATTATTAACATCGCCTGGCCGCAACGGACGCTTTGGACCCGGCAGATTGATGAGTCTGTTGCACACTGCCAGCTCGAACAGTCCCTTTGTTTTATCTTGCGGAAACGAGTAAGGACGTTTCAACTTTTCTTGGAGGGATTGCCGCTTGTTGCTTTGGCGAGCAACCGGTCTAGGGTCACCTGATTGTTGGTGAGTACTGGCGACGAGGGCTTTTTTTCCTTTTCTTTTATCCTTTTTTCCGAGTAGCATGCGATTGCATGGCTGAACGTTCTCGCAGCTTCTCAATTCCTTTATTTTTGAAATAGATTCCCCGAGGGAAGAGTTGGGGATAGCTTCTTCGTCAAAGTCGCTTCCAAAGGTGATAATTTATGATCCCTTGAAGTCGGCTATATGACAGTTTGCGGCGGCTCCTTTGCGCTCATATATCGCATTTTTCCGATGTCCACGAGATTCACACTTTGTCTTGTCGAAGTGTTGCTTTTGAGCGACATACCCTTGCCACCAACAGTTAAAGGACTCGCAGTCTTTGGTAGAATGTATGATCTTCTGATGATATAAACAGAAGTTAGGGTGCATCTCTACCTCAGAGAAAGAATTTTCTTCAGAGGGCGGTAGCTTCATTCCTACTGATAGAGCTTTGGCGAACCGTTTCCTCGTCTTGAATTTGTTTTTACCCGCAGTGTATGGCTTTTGATTTGACGGGAATACCTTGGTTCTTTCCAGTATGGCCATTTCATGCTCTTGATTGGCTTTTGCTTTCAGACGAATTTCATTTAGGAAGGCATCGATCAACTTGTTTGACGGCCGCGGAATTTCTGTTTCAGGGTCCGCCATTGATTTCTCGGCGCAAGGAGCCTCCTCATCATCCGTCAGTGAATGAGAAATCACATGACAAGTCGCTACGTAGTCTTCGGATTCATCCGATAAGTTTTTTCCATCGTTTTCATCCTCGACGAAAGAACAAGTTGCCCCCGGCGTGTCCGTCTTCTTTGGAGAGTGCGGCTGTGGTGGATTTACCTTCCAGCTTTCAGACAGCGTGAACTTGCCTTGCAGGTATTGATCCTCGATCCATCCCTTAAAGACGAAACAATCCTCAATCGGGTGACTTACCGTTTGGTGGTAAGGGCAATAATTGGGATTATTAAGATCGCCTGGCTGCGACAGACGCTTTGGACTCGGCAGATTGATGAGTCTGTTACGCACTGCCAGCTCAAACAGTCTTCTCGTTTTATTCTGAGGAAACGAATAATGACGTCCTAGCCTCTCTTCGAGGGATGGGCGTGGACGCACGTTGTTTTGGCGAGCGACGGACTTTGAGTTGCTCGACTGTTGCTGAGCGTTGGCGACGATGATCGCTTTTCCTTTCTCATTTCGGGGA
Organism: Agapanthus africanus; assembly: GCA_030015575.1. Taxonomy (NCBI): domain Eukaryota; kingdom Viridiplantae; phylum Streptophyta; class Magnoliopsida; order Asparagales; family Amaryllidaceae; genus Agapanthus; species Agapanthus africanus. Next base: position 497,760,804 of record JASDDO010000001.1, on the reverse strand, counting down.
TCGGGTTTTGGAGGAGACGGTCTATGGCCCATCTGGTCCATTTGGGCTAATTTGTCGATCAAGGCCTGGAAGGTGGTCGGCCTGAAGAACATCATGAATTGCGAGATGGTCGCCTGCGGATCGAGAGTGCCCACAAACATGCCTACCGCAGGTGCCTCTTCTATGCGTTGTTCGCATTTCGACCATAGGTTTCGCCATCGTGTTGCGTATTGGACCCACGTTTCGCCGGGCCTTATCCTGGCATTTATTAGTGCTGTAATCGGGGTGCGTTCACTAGCACTTGCGAATCTTTGTGTAAACAGCAGTTCCATCTCTGCAAATATTTTGATAGAGTCGTTAGGTAGCTCCGAATACCATTCAAAGGCTGTTTCTGCTAAGCTGCCGACGAATTGACGTAGCAATAATTTGTCATCGCCTCCAGTATTGCCGCATAAGGCCCTGAATTGAGCGACATGCTGATGCGGATTCCCTGTCCCTTTATATACGTGGAATTTAGGGATCGTATATCCTGGCGGGTAACTGATTTGGTCATACCAGCTCGGATACGGTCGTCCGGTTCTAACAATTTGCCCAGCCGCTTTATTCGCCTGATGAATCCGGATCTGCTGAGCTATATATTCGTCTAGGTCAACTTTGGAGATTGCCTCCTCCTTGGCTGTTGACAGAGCCGGCGGAGGATTTGACGTTTCTCCCCTGTCGTCTTCAAGGATGACTGGAGGATCTTCAGCAGGAGGGTCCGGCTGTAACATCATCCCTACCATATCTTGGAAGAGGAGCGCCATCTGTTTTATATTAGCCGCTTGCTCTGCAGCTTCTTTGTCCCTCTTTTCGAGGACTCTGCGTAAAAAGTCAGCGTCGGTTTCTTGTTCTTGACGCTCATCCGAAGACGTTTCAGAGCTTTCTTTTGGCTCAGTGAGTGCAGCCATTGTAGTCATCATTTCCTGAAGCTTTTGTTGTTGCTCCTGGGCTTTCGTCACGGATCGGGTGAGCGGTCGGTGGCCCGTAGAAGTGCGGCTTTCCTCCTTTCCAGAAGCCATATAAATAGTGTGCACCACCATGCCCCCAGACTTGGGGCGTTTGTGTTCGGCGCTTTTATGCTTCACCATGTTCACAGGGGCTTTTTGTGGCCTCCTTTTTTGAGTGATTGGAGTTAAGGGAGCCGTTGTAGTGGGCACCCAAGTAGCTTTTTCTTTTTGTGGTTTGACAGAGTAATCCTTCCCCTGCCGAACCTTCATCTTTTTCTGTCGTCGGAGACAGTCTTGATCGATCACCGACTCTTAGACCTGTCGCCAGACTTTGTAAATTTTAGAGGACAGCCGTTGAGGGGGCTGCTCTAGCTTCTTCTCTGGAGTATTCTCCACAGGTGAAGGAGTTCGTTTCAACATCGCAGTAGGAGAGTTTCTGCGTACCTTGTTGAGCAGTTCAAAGCTGTTCTTGGTTGGAACAGCAGCATCGATCCTCACCATCGGAGCTGATGGAGTTATCCCAGAGGGGGAGTTGCCCCCAGCCTTCCTTACTCGACGCCAGTGGCGACGTCGAGCGTGTCGTGCTGATGGGGTTGTTTCAGCTATAGGGGTGACCTTCTCATGCCCCCTGTGTTGGTCAGAATATACTGGTACCATCTTTTTAAAGATCGACGTCCGTTGAACGGGGACGGCCAACTTGTCAGAAGCGGACTTCTGAACATGGGAAGCAACCTTGGTGATTTTGCCAGGAACGTGAGTTGGAATGGCTATCCGCTTCGGGATAACGCCTTCTGGTATGGCAGGCTTCTTCATGAGCCTGTTAGAGCTCTGGCCTAGTCCGTTAAAAACTGAAGCAGTGGAGTTGGACGACCCGTTGAGAGGGGTCGCGGCAGTGGTAAGTCGATCGAAGACCGACTTCTTTGGAGCTTCTTGCAATGTCATTAGGGCATTGAAGCTCATTGGTGGGAGCATGGTCCGAAAAAATAGTCCAGTGGTGGCTTGAGCCATCTGCTCCACCGGCATTTTGAAAAGGGAGGCCGCTTGGGGCCCATAAGTCACTCCTCCAGCAATGACGGAGCGAGAGTTGTTGCTGCAGGCGGTGCAGTTCGAAGCCATCGATCTTCTGTTTTCTGCACGGAGCAAGACACCAAATCTTAGTACCTTGAATCCACAGGCAACCACAGCAAACCGCGATTTGTTCACGAACACGACACACGAAGTGTGGAGTGGAAAGAGGAAAAGGTCCCACCGGGCGTGCCAGAATCTGTTCCCCTCCGAAAGGCGGCGCACAGGACCGCGATGGCCTGACGCTGAGATTCGGGGCAGATGCTATTTGGTTTTATCCGTCCACCTCTCCGAAGATGCCAAGTTGATTTATGGCACCGTGTATCGAAGGTTTAGACGGATGCGGCCGATGTAGCAGACTTTTTCAGATTCCCCCTCGCTAGAGGGGTTTTTGATTGTGGGGACGCTCTTCCCTGCAGGCGCAAGCCCCTGCAGTTAATTACGCTACCGCTTCGCGGTAACAACTTACTCCTTCTCCAGAATTTCTCTTCATGTTGTGGGTGTTTGTTTTGTTTGTGGTTGCCCGTGGATTGTATACAGAGACTGAGTAATACCGTCACCCGTAGGACGTGGATTAGTCCAAATCCGTATTTACTTAGATTTGGGTTTGGTGTTTTTAGTTTAAGAATGCCTTAGTCGCGTTGCGGCTAAGATCGACTTAAACGTTCGTCAAGGATACGTTAGTCCTGTTTGAGACTAAGATCAACTTAACGGGATCGTTTAGATCCGACAAAAGAGCATTTGGGCTCTATTGTTCCAGTTTAGGGACATAGTGGTCCATTGCATGTATGGTCGTCGGGACCCGTCACCTCTCTGACGACGTTGAAGAATTACAACGACAAATGTCAGAGGAGTTCAGAGATGTACCCTTGAGCCAAAGTTGATTGGGGGAATTTATAGTCCAATTTGGGACTAAAGTCTATTTGAAGGTTTAAGGAAGCGTTAGCCATATTTGAGGCTAAGATCAACTTAAACGGTTGTTAAGAATACGTTAGTCCAGTTTGGGACTAAGATCGACTTAACGGGATCGTTTAGATCCGACAAAAGAGCATTTGGGCTCTATTGTGCCAGTTTAGGGACATGGTGGTCCAATACCAGTTTAAGGACATAGTGGTCCACCGTTAGTTTAAGGACATTTCGGTCCAATATTAGTTTAAGGACGTTTCGGTCCGATATTAGTTTAAGGACGTTTCGGTCCACGAGTTTAAGGACCCCGCAGTCCATATTCATGTGTGGTCGTTGGGACCCGTCACCTCTCTGACGTCGTTGAAGGATTACAACGATAGGTGTCAAAGGAGTTCGGAGATGTACCCTCGAACCGGATGTAAATTCATTTAGGGAGCAGCCGTGCTCAGTCAATTTAATTTGAGGACTTATGGCCATGATTGGGCTAAGTCCAGTTGAATGTTCAATATTTTTATTTGTCTTTGGCCAATTAGGCCTGAGTTAGGGCTTTGTCCCTTTTTAAATAATGCATTGCATTATTTTTGTTTTGTTTGGGCTCTGCCCTTTTATAAATGATGCAGAGCATCTATTTTGTTTGGGCTCTGCCCCTTTTATTGCACTGCAATTTAATTAGGCCTACTAGGTCTTTTGGTTTGGGCCTGGCCCTTTAGGAAATGCATTGCATTTGTCAAGCGCTTTGCGCCAATCAGAGAGCGCAACAGTGCAGATTTATAAGTGCAAAGTACTATTAATTTGAGAATCTTTTAGATTCAAGAACCAATGGTTCATAAAAGAAGTGCAAAGCACTATTTGATTTCTTGATCTAATTTAGATCAAAGAAAAACAAGTTTTTCTTTTTATTTCAAGAACCAAAGGTTCATAAAAGTGCAAAGCACTATCCTTTTTATTTCTGTTTTTTCTTGTTTTAGAGAACCAGTGGTTCATAAGAAGTGCAAAGCACTATTAATTTAAGAACCTTTTAGGTTCAAGAACCGATGGTTCATAAAACAAGTGCAGGGCACTATTTGATTTAGATCTAAGAAAAAACAAGTTCTTCTTGTTTTTCTTATATCAGAGAACCAAAGGTTCATGAAAGTGCAAAGCACTATTAATTTAAGAACCTTTTAGGTTCAAGAACCGATGGTTCATAAAACTAGTGCAATGCACTATTTTATTTATTTATTTATTTATTTATTTTTGAAGATCCATGATCTTGTTCATAAGAGAATTTTCTCTTCTTTTAAAGGTTTTTACCATTTTTTTTTATTCTTCAAGAGTTATCAAGAGTTCTCTTCTCTCTTTTTTTTAAGCCAGATCTTCCTCCTTTTGAAATGAGCTCTAGGGTCCTTTTTATAGTGCCTATAAATTAGTTAAAGTTTGTTAAAGAGATTATTCTCTGAGTGATTTGGGGAATTTTCCCCACCGTTGGATCTTTAATCCAAAGGGCTCTGTTTTACAGAAGAAATCTTCTTGTTTTAATAAAAACAGAAAAGATTTATTCTGTTTTACGCAACTCCCCCAGCGCGTGATACGTGTCGCGCAGCTGAAATTTTTTTTTTTTGCTTGCGCAACTGCGCGCGCTGACACGTGTCGCGCAGCGCGCTGCGCAGCTGCGCTGACACGTGTCGCGCAGCGCAGTTGCGCACTTGCGCAAATTTTTTTTTTCTTTCTTTCTTGCGCAACTGCGCGCGCTGACACGTGTCGCGCAGCGCACTGCGCAGCTGCGCTGACACGTGTCGCGCAGCGCACTGGGCAGTTCCGCACTGTGCACATTTTTTTTTTTGCTTGCGCAACTGCGCGCGCTGACACGTGTCGCGCAGCGCGCTGCGCACTTTTTTTTTTCTTTTTGCTTGCGCAACTGCGCGCGCTGACACGTGTCGCGCAGCGCGCTGCACAGTTGCGCACTGCGCACTTGTGCATTTTTTTTTTGTTTTTTGTGCTTACTTGCGCAACTGCGCGCGCTGACACGTGTCGCGCAGCGCATTGCGCAGCTGCGCTGACACGTGTCGCGCAGCGCATTGCGCACTTGCGCACTTTTTTTTTTATTTAATATATTTTTTTAACTTTGCTCTGATTTGGGTAAACAGATGGCAGATTCTTGAGTTTTCTTATAAGATTTGGAGCCGAAAGTCTATCATTCTTCTTCCTTTTTTCCTTTTTTGTTGGCACCAAAATGAAGGTCAGTACCCCTGCGTTTCATTAAACTTAACGAAGCTAATTAAAATATGATAAGGGAAAAAAGGAAAATGTAAAATACATAAAGCAAATTGGGGAACAAACCCTTACAAAATCATAAAAATCCACCGAAGTCCCTTCGGGGTACAAACCCCCTAATAAAAAAATTACCCGAGTCTTCGTTGTGGTAAGACGATCCCGAAGATATGCAAACGATAGAGAAAAAAGCGCAAAAAAATCACAATCAAATAGGAAATAAAAGTACTAACCAAATAGGCGAAAGCGAAACTTTTATTAATCAACGAATACGGAGGAGTACAAAACCGGTGAACGAAATTACAAATCCTTCAAAACCCTAACTCTCACAAATAACAAAAGGGTTCTTTCAAAATATCACAAAAGCCATCAAATTTAGGGTTACTACTTGCTACAATATATATAGCATACAAAATATTTGATCAAATAATTAATTTCCTAATATAAGCAAATATCCGGCCTAATACCTGGCAGACGTCTGAAGAACGAATGCTCAGACGTCTACCGAAGAGTCATCAAAATAACCGAGCATTCCCAGATGTCTGAAGAAGTAATTTCAGATGTCTGATCTTGAAGTCTTCGAAAGAACAGAGCGTTCACAGACGTCTGAACTGTTTGAGTCATACGGTTTTCCAAAGTATACTGTGTATACAGAGCGTCGACAGAAGTCTACAGCTGCAGCTCCAAACGTCTGTCCCCTTGCTTATAGATGTTGGATATAGTGCCCTCAAGAAAATTATTGTAATTGTAGATAGATGATTATGATAATTGAACGAGAACCTATACAGGTAGAACAGTCTTACTCGAGGTGATAGTATGCTATCTGGTTTGTCTTTATCATTATGTGTATACGTTTTGATAAAACCCGTAGGATTATTGCTTAACTACTAGTATTATGATGGTGATTATATACGTGGGAGCTGGGTGGTACATAAGCACATTCTTAAATGTCCCTAGTCGAGATAGTATCGAGACTGGGCATCGATACTCCGGAGTGGAGTGGTGTATACTTTTTGAGATCCCGATAAGGGGCAATGACCGGTCTCACAAGTCATCGGTGTTGAGTCACCTAAGATGGTATACAGGTGCTCTTTAGATGTGAGTACACCGGAAGGACTCGCCGAGAACTTCTAGATGGTATTATACCTATCGTCAGATGGAAGTTCTCTTATGGCATGAGCATATGTTACTTCTTTGACCTGAGATTTTAATTTATCTCATATGAGTTCCCATTATACCTAGATTACTACCGTAACACAGCTCAAAAGAGTCGTGCAAAGAGGTTTTAGTTGGGTACACTCCCGAGCCACATGGAGGCAGTGAACAATCGTCAGGGATTCGTCTCTCCCGGTATTGGGAGTCGATGCTGCGCTATGTTGGTTCAGCCATCACTAGAAATGCTTGGCCAAGGTGGATGAGATTTACTGATGTGATTTTAGTAGTTTCTCAATGGGTGATGAGCTTCATACCGATACGACTTATCGGGTTAGTAGGGGTCTGACGTTATCCACCCCCCAGACCCGGTTTGCGATTATCTCAGATGAAGAGACCAGACTGTATGGAGACTATCATAGACAGGTTCAGTAGAGTACGGATGAGTTTCATCGTCGTCCTTCTTTTCGCTCAATACCTGGGCAGCCATTACGTACAGCTAGTGCCGCTGATGTGTATGTGGTTAAACTTACAGCCAACGTATTGATGAGTCTTTAGAGTCACATATATAGGGTTTTCCCGGTTCAGGCAAAATAATGTAGTGGCTGTATATTGATATATGCAGGGTTCTGATTAGGTATGTGAGCTACCAACGCGGATTTTAATCGGGCAGATGATAATATTAGCCGGCTTAGGATTAAGCCGGATTATTAAATCAAGTTTTGATTTAATAATTTTCATATATATACTTCGATATGTATATTCTAGTATTATGTTCATTGTATTTTTTTTTATCTCTAGAGTATTAATATTTTGATACGAATATGGGTATGTATTTGCGGGGACATATTCTTGTATTTATACAAGAATACTTCTAGAAGGAAAACTCATTTCTAGTTTAGTCTTTTGAAGAAATTATGAAATGATGTGGAAAAGAGAAATGGTGGAGAGTATAAATAAATGAATTATAAATTCATTTGTATTTACTATTCAAGCATGGTTGTAATTTTAAATTGGAAAATTCTTTTAACAAAAGAATATGAAGCATGCTTGAATTGGTTAAGAGTTTTATTCATTCTATTTAGCTTCTTTCTCTTTCATAGCTCTTTCTTCTTCATCTTCATCTTCAACTCTCTCATGAGTTGAGAATCATAAAAAGAAAGAGAAAGAAAAATGTAGAACACTTACACACATCACTAAGCATCTTAGATTAGCAACCTAGGATTTTTAGTTACTTTATCGATGAAGTTGAAACTTGAACTTGGTTCCCTTAGGTGGATCATCTTCGGTGAAGGAAGAATGGCTTGCAAGCATGATCCAGAGCTCTTGAGAGCATGCCAGAGTCCAACCCAATTGGATCAAATGAAGACGCTACAAAGATTGTGATTTCTATCATTTTGTGCTTGCTAGTTTAGGTGTCTGGTTTAGTTTCTTTAATATAAGTTTTTAGTGCCATAAAAAATTTTGTTTTCGAATTCCGCATTGGTTGTGGGTTAGTAGCAAGGGCACTATGAACTTTCAATGGTATCAGAGCCACCCAAACACCCTAAACTAGATAGTTATGACTTCCGAATCCCTCCGGTATTTGCCCTGCAAAAACTGTCGCAAATCTAGTGAGAAATTCCTTACTAACTTGATATTTTGACTCCCCGCGGGCTCTCAGTTTGGACCGAAAAGACGTGGGGATGTGCGTGGGGATCTTGGGGATGTCCTGGGGGCCCTAAGGAAGGCCCACACCCCTGAGACCACCCAAAGGTGGCCTTAGGGTAGTGGGGACCCAAACCCTGCCGATTTGGGCAGGGTCGGGTCTGCCATACCCATATGGCCACCTTTGGGTGGCTTAGGGGGTAGGGTACCCCCTAGGTGCCTCCGGGTCAACGTTAATTTCATGTCGGGGTTCTACACAAAGTTTTGGCTCAATCCGAGCCAATTTCAGACTCCTGAAGTGGGTTTTAACATGGAATTTTTGCCGGTTTTTAGCACACTTCATTTTCGATGTTTTAGCAAATTGAAGTGTTGACTATTTGTGTGCATTATTCGATTGTATTAGGCTTAGTGATGGTTGCGTGTATCATAACATTTGGTAAAACATCATCTAATTACTATATGCATCATTTAGACGGGGTTACGGAATTGATACTCACAAGTTTACATTATCTGTGATGGATATTGCTATGTTGTTATGGTTGTGTTGGATTGTCGCGATAGATAGCCCGGAGTATGTATTATTAGATATAATTCTCTGTGATATAATGTATATTTATATTGCATGGTGAGCCTCCGATATTTAGACTGTCGTCACTGTGGCTTGTATATTATTCTTTGGGGCGCGTCTAGGTTGCGGACGTAGCAACTATTGTATATTCAGGTTTTCATTACATGAACTAGGATTACCCTGCGGCGGAGTGCTCGAGTATCCAGGTTTTAGAGGGCAACGGGACACCATCTCATGGCGTTGAGACCGGGGTACCTTACTTTAGAATTGGCGGGCTATTCGCTTCACTCGTAAGGGGTATAGGATTGACCCGCGGAGGGGTGCACAAGTCACTGGATTTTGGAAGTGCTGGGTAGCACACTCACTTCGTTGATTGGGGTTGTATCGCTTATGGGATTGGCGGGTGGCTTGCTGCACTCGTAGGAGTCTAGGATCCGATACCACAAGTTATCCACACGACCAGGAAAATTTTATTTCATATTTGGCTCTATTGAAATGTATTTTTCCTATATTATCCGCATTTCCATTTTGTGTTTGCTTCTGCTGTGATGCTTCTGTGATGTTACTTGATATCTTGCATGAGACAAATGTTGCATCTGCGCTAGTCCAATCCCCGCCCTGCCGTAAGTTAAGTAACCTTGCGGTGAAGACCCAGGACCCTGTGGCGAATGCGGATGACATATATGTGCTTGCCTATTTTCGTTTCTTTTCTGGCAGGATATGCTTAATTGAGGGGACTACATTAAATCTGATTAATACAAGGAAAATAAACCTAAATGATGTTGTCGGAACCAATTTTTAAAACTACTCGGTTTTCTTCAAAACTATAGTCATATTCTTTTACTTTGCATAGAGATAATCGGTTAGGAATATTCTTCACTTCATTCTATGAGGAAAGAGCCTTGATCTCTTCACGGGAAGTTCGCTCTTAAGCAAAAGCTTATGTTACTAGTTTTAAAAGTGGAGCCTAAACCACTCCATTTCAAAGCCACTTGGGTTCCGTCAACGATATCAAGTTCATTACGTTAAAGGTGTTTTTCCAGAAACCAACCGTAGAACTCCATCATTTCAGATTAGTATTACTTAGTATTCGTGCTCCATATGTTGACCTAGTCAAGGTGTAGTGGTCGGTAGTTCTGTAGTACTTTTCTACTGCATTTCTACTGCATGGTGATGCGATTGGTTAGGACAGTTGTACGGTCATTTTGATCTAATCAAGGGCTCGTACGGGTGGGTCTAATTAATCCAGGATAATGACGGGTTGAACTTGACTTGCGACTTAGGATATGTTGACCTAGTCAAGATCATAAGCCACTTGGGGGTAAAAAACCATATCAGGAGTTTCAAATATAAGGGAAACTTGCCAAGTTTGTGCATACCTTCTGGAGTTTAGTAATTTTGGTCGGCTTTCGTCAAACTTATCACACAATGATTGTTAGGTTCCAATTCCCACTGATGAGTAGGTGTTACTCCTCGGGCCATCCTGCCTAATTCTCCTTTTAGGATTTGAAGGAGAATTCGAGGAAACCGTGGGAGCCATCCTGATTAGATAAAATGATTAACCAATCTAATCTTGATAGGGTGCACACTGAGTGTTTCTTTTCTCTTTCTATTTTACGACCATGACATACCTTAAACTAAAACTCATGAACCAAGTTAACTGAATCTTCTTACACACTCTGGCTTTAGATTGCTATGATTCATGACAAAATTTCATATATCCCCACTACTACTACTACTTTCCATTTACTTTTCTCCAAAACACTCTGTATCACTACAGAGATCCATATTACTTGGAATAGCCATTTCGTATAGTTACATACGAATTCGAAAAAACTTGTTTCAGTTCGAGAATGGCCACGGGTTCTGGACAAATCAAATTGGATTATTCGGTTGTCTTTTATTTTTAACTTCTCTCAGATTGTGTGGGCTCCTAGTATTAGGAAAGTACATCTATTATGCTTATTGGATAGTTTTCTTCCAAACCTTAGGCTGGTACCGAATGGTAGGAAAAGAAGAAAACTAATTAATCTAAGTGTGGTGTACAGAAGGTAAGAAGTAAAGGCATATAAAGGAATTGGAGTGAGGGCATGAAAATTTAAGACTACTGTCATGAATCTGGATAGTGGAAGATGCATTACTAGGAATACCCGGCCACCCCCTCAAAACATTTTCATATTTCAATTTTCCTGTGTGGTGTTAATTGAAAACTGCTTTCCCAATTAGATTCTGACTCCAGAGTATATATTTACCATACTTGATTCTCACATCTGTATGGCGTTAAAGATGCTGAGTGGGAGTAGAATATTGGGAATTAGATGATTAGATCCTCAATATCAGAATTCTTTTTAATTGGTGATATTTGAGGAAATTACCTGGGTTTTGCCTTAAGACAAATATTTGGTTTTGAATAACCGTTGTTATGCACCAATTCTTAAAGTTGAATATCATCTTTATTTTATAAAGTGAGATATAAATTTTGAAAATCGTGTTCTAAACATTTACCTTTATCGGTTGAGAATAAGGTAAGGTGCATTGATAACGATATAGACATTCTTAACCAAAATACACTGTCCAACTTACAACACACGGAATTTGAGTTAGTATACTCTAGGAACTTATATATGTAAATATATGTTGTCCAGTGTCCTTCAGAACAAGGGGATGGTACTCTTACTTCATTTAGATTTACCTATGAGTTCTCTGGTTTTAGACACGCATTCGTTGAAATGCAAGGTCCAAAAATTTTGAGAAGTTTATATGTATAAGAATATAGTAGAGAACAATGTAAGTCGATGTCGCGCACCCCGCGGTTTAACGGGAAGGCGGAATTTACAAAAAACGATTTTTCTTATTTCGCAACACCGACTTTAACTCTAGGATGTTTACAGAAAGCTTAACTAGTTATATCTACTAAGAGGTTCTAACTACTATGTTAGTATTTATACCTCCTTGATTCTATTCCTTCGGGTCTGTTAGTTGTATGTATGCCCTAGAGGCCATTATTGTATATGAGATGTATATTATAGTGGATGCTTGGACATATATAGGGAGGACTTTCTTGCTCGACATGATAGTACGCTATCTGGTTGCTCTTTACCTTAACATGTACACTTTCTGTTTCTCCGTTACATGTTGATAAAGCCCTTAGGATGTGTACTTGACTACCAGGATTATGATGCAGATCATACTAGTGGGGCCTGGGCAGTCCATGAGTTCATCCTTCAATTGTTCCTAGTCGTGCGAGTATCGAGACGGGGTATCGATATTCTAGAGTAGACTAGCGTATACGCTTCTCGACCCATATGATGGGCAATGGATGATCCCATATCCATTGGTGTTTGACATCAGAGATCGTATACGGGTGCTCAGTGGAGACTGGGTATACTGAACGGGCTCGCCGAGAACTCTTAGATGGTATTATACCTCACGTCAGATAGCAGTTCTCTGGTGACACTTGTACAGGTTAGTCTGTCGACCCGAGATCGTCATAGAGTCTTGTGCGTCTCCCACTGTGCTTTGATTTATACCCTACCACGGCTCTACTGAGTCGTGCAAATAGGTGGTTTTTGGGTACAGTCCTGAGTCACATGGAGGCAATGAGCGATAGGAGGGGATTCGTCTCTCCCGTTATTGGGGGTTGATGTTGCACTATGCCCGACTGGCCATAACTGGAAATCCCTGGCCAAGGAAGATGAGATTTACCGGTAAGTGTTATCTATAGTTTCTCGACCCGTTATGGACCTTGCATCGGCATGACTTATCAAACTATTGGACCTCTAGGCGTTATATGCGACATATCAGACGAAGAGACCGGACTGTACGGTATTGTTACTGATGGGATTCGCAGGAGTATGAGCAGGCTTGCTTGTTGGTCTTCTGATCGCTCAATACCCGGGTGGCTGTTACGTTTAGCAGGTCTCTTGCGGCTTGTGGTTGTTTGATATGATCATCATCTACTGCCGACGTATTGACGAATCTTTAGAGTCCTACACAGAGATTTCCTGGCTCAAGCGAAACGGAGTAGGAGAACATATGTGATATGTGCGGAATCGAGATTAATACGAGTATGTGATACCATATTCTACTCTCACGATTTGTATCATCAGTCGGTTATATGCGATATAGCCGGTTTATCGAATCAAGTGTTGATTCGATGAATTGATACACATGATATTAGTCGGTTATATGTGATATAACCGGATTATTAAATCAAGTGTTGATTTAATAATCTAATGTATAATTATATATTTGATATATTAATTTACATTAACTAGTATTAACTCACTTAAGATTTCTTTTCTCACTTTATTGTGCATTAGTATATATGTGATATATATTAGTGTACATTATTTTGTGTCATGCTAGATGCCACATGCTACATGGGTGTATGAGACTCACACCATACTTATAATAATGTGAGGGTTTTATTTATTTAAAATAAATCAAAATTCCACATGCTACATGGGTGTATGAGACTCACACCATACTTATAATAATGTGAGGGTTTTATTTATTTAAAATAAATCAAAATTGGTTAGAAATTGTCACATGGTTGAAGCTTGTGGAAGCTTGTGGAACCATTGACCAAGTCCACTCTTTTTGTTTTACATATAGATATTTATTAACCTAACCATTATTGTAACCCATGGTTTATTCTTTACATGGGCTAGTGTATGACACTAACTCACCCATGGTTTCTATTCTCACCTTATGGGGTTTTCATTTTCTCATCTTCTTCATTTTGAGAAAAAGCTTGCTAGTTTTTTCTAAGTGAGAAAATAGTGAGAAAATAAAATTTAAAGTGAGCCCATTTTCTACTTCATCATCCTACACTACTAGCCATTTAGTATAGGGTGTTCTCTTCACAAAGTTCATCACCTAGTGAAGAGATAGCTTGGGTTTGAGTCTCCTCAACGTAGATCATCTTCGGCCTCGAAGACATTGAGCAAGCTCGTTCATTTCTTCATGTGGATCCTTACTAGAGTTCGGGTGTTCACTACTTGGAGCGAAGGGACTACTACTACACGGAGCTTTAGAAGTGAAGGACCGGTCTATAAAGATTGTATTCCTCATTCACTTAGTTGTAATGTTTGGACACATGTTTCATATTGTCTATTTACTCTAGCTAGATCCTAGGTTAGGGTTTATTAGCACTCTAGAAAATTTTGAAATTGGCATGGTAGATGCTGTAAAAACCTAGTAGGGTTCTGAGAAACCCCAACAGTGGTATCAGAGCCGGGCTAGAGTATTAGACGATATTTGTTAGATTACAAAACCGAAACTACTTCGAAACACCCGATATCAAACACTAGTTTCTGTCGATTTTTAAATGACCCCTAAATATTTTTGTAAACAACTGCAGAATGTTGTATGAGATATGACATGAACACATAAGAAATTTGAGACCGTTTTGTCGGGCTTTGGCCGGCCAGACATGCCCCAAAACCGGTGAGCTCGGCCAAGTTAGGGACTTTTGGCCTCAAAATTTTCCTGTGTTCCAGGCTCTAGGGTTTGGTGTTTCAGGTGTTGCTTGTTTTTTCTAAGATTGCATGTGATGTGGTCTTATTGTATAGGCTACTCGGAGTATTTCGTATTCATAGTTTAACATGGTTTCGAGTTTTCACATATTATCTAGGCGAAGATAAAAAGTTCGAATGAATGTCAAAAACCCATTTTTCCAAGTTTAAGATATTCAGAAAATCATGCAAGTAATTCTGTCGACCCTCTAGAAGAATGAAACCCTAACTCGACATAATGACCATGGAACCGCTTTTGAACCTTAGGGTTTGTGGCAGTTCCACGGTGCCATTAATGAGGCTTGGGTTTGCCCTTCTACGGTTGGTCCATAGGAGTTGTGGCATATTCTGGGTATTTTTTAACTATGCTCAAGTGTTGAGCTTTAGTGGAATTGTGGGATTTTGATTAATCGATCGAAAAGTTTAACTTTGTCCGGATATTTATGATAGGATACAATACTTGGAATCCACAATATTTGAATTTTATGAATTTAGCAATTTAGTCTCATTTGATCGGTTGCCACGGGATTTTAATGTGATCAAAAGTCCGTCGCAATCACTTAGCGTACGCGGATGCTCGCCAGGTAACCTTACTAGATAGCCAGGCCCCATAGCCCTGATCAAGTGACTATAGGAGAACTCCGTTGCCAAAAGCATCCGTTTGGGTGCTCACGGCCGCGGTGTTCCGCCTAAGTGCACTTCGTCGACGGCATCGGGTATGGCCGTCTAGTAAAGTTTTCGACGAGTATTCGATCAGGATGTCGGGAATCTTGTTGAATTGCCCGACTTGATTTGAAAAGTGTTTTCGATATTGAGACTAAAATGAAGGGTTTATAATTGTTAGACATTCGATATCTAAGGAATTCATATTGTTGGGCATGAAATCCGCAATATGAGATATTACGGGTTTATGATGTCTAAGGTGGTTGCGGATTCCAACTATTGTAGTTTTCATTTTTTTTTCTGCGACCGTAAGTGTAATATGTGGTGTATCGCCGGTTTCGTTGTTATACGTCAATGACAATTGGGATGCGCATATTCACTTACGTTGATGACATGTGATATTATGTGTTGCTGTGATATGTTATATTGGATCATCGTGTTTGAATAGCCGGTGATTTTTTTATGTGAGATGGGAGTTTTTCATTTTCATTCATGTAAAAACTTGTATGTAATATTCTTTTATTGCGGCACTTCCGGGTTAAGGAAGATGTCACCGTTGATGTATATTATTTACTTTTCCGCATTAGGATAGATCCAAGGAGGGTAGCACAAGTAACCGGGTTCTAGAGTCCAGTGGGAGGCCATCTCGAGGAGTCGAGTCCGGGTCTCCTAACTCTAGAATTGGTAGAGTTACTTGCCGCTCTCGTAGGGGTCTTGGGATGCGGGATTGGCTATTCTTCACGACCGTGGAATCCGTGTTTTATACAGGCTTAAATTAAAATCCGGAAATCCTAGTATATCCAATATTTCATATGTTGTCTTCTGCTGCTGATATTCTATGATGCGATCACTTTATATTCTGAGATGGATACATTATATAATATATATGATATATTATAGACGTTGCTTATGTTTTTCACCCGCGCTAGCCCTGCCCCGCTCTGCCGTTAGTTACCTTACCTAACGGTGAATGACGGGACTTCGTGGTGAATACGGACGATATAAGCGTACGTTGTATTTATATGTGATGTTTAGGTAACTTAAATGATGGGACATTCATTAATCGGATTAATGAAAGAAAATAAACCTAAAGATGTTGTAGAATCGAATTTGAAACCCAGTCGGCTTTTTACGAAATAGCAAAGTTTGAAAATGCGGAGCTTAAGCCACTCCTTTTAAAACCATTTGATTCTGCAACGAGATCAAGTTCAAGGCGTTAAAGGTTTTCTTAAGAACCATCCGCAACCCTCCGTCATTTTAGGAAGTGGTGTACTTAGTATTCGTGCTGCGTTTGTTGACCTTAGCCAAGGCGTAGTGTACGGTAGCTAACTGATG
This sequence comes from Agapanthus africanus, assembly GCA_030015575.1. Lineage (NCBI taxonomy): Eukaryota > Viridiplantae > Streptophyta > Magnoliopsida > Asparagales > Amaryllidaceae > Agapanthus > Agapanthus africanus. Next base: position 497,744,734 of record JASDDO010000001.1, on the reverse strand, counting down.
TCTTCCTATACATGATGCGATTAATTAGGACAGGCATGTGACTTTGTTGACCTTAGCCAAGGGTCATGTGAATGGGTCTAATTAATCACGAAATGACGGGTAGAACTTGACTAGTGCTTATGATTTGTTGACCATAGCCAAGGTCATAAGTGTTAGGGTAAAAACCATTATCGGGAGTTTCAAGTGTTGAAATTTGCAATGAGATTGCATACCTTTTATGAGATAGTTGGATCCTGATACCCACTGCGAGTAATTGTTACTCCTAAGAGAGTTTTGCACTTTACAATTAGCTGATCAAGTAGGTGTCTAGAAAGCTGTCAACGGGGTTACGTCCCTGGGAAAAAAGGTTTATTTTAATTAGGTTTGTGCGAAAGCACGGGGAACCTCGCTCAAAGTATCGGCACTGGCCTGGCTGAAAGATTGGCAAACTTGTAGAGTGTAAGAAATCCCGGCTAGTCTTTTCTTTTAAGGTTTGAGGGAATATTTGATAAAAACAGTGGGAGCCATCCTGATTAGATAAAATATATAACCAATCTAATCTTGCAAGAGCGCACGCATAGTGTTTTCTTCTCTCTCTCTCCAGGTGGCGACCATGTCACGCCTTAATCAAGATAATAATATGGATGTATTGACTGAACCCGCTTGTTATACTGAGCTGGGGAACGTTGGTCCCGCTCAAACTTATAATTGTTATAAGACCGAGTAGGTAATAGGGAAATACCAGGATTCCCATGCCGCCCAAACGAAGAAAATACATGATTAATGCATCTTCTTCAGGTGTGTTCGTTACAGAGAACTGTTTCTCAGTATACTCTACGTCCTGAGTATTTGATACCGGATCAGGATCCCATATATGTAATCTATTACATGGGCTACGGATAGGTAGAGAACTGAGAATAGGGTGATATGTCTCTAATTATAGAGAACGGTACAATTGTTGCAGCCAAAGTGTTGGCAGTTATCACCTTGTATTACCAAATGGTAATACATTGATTCTAAACGAATGTTATTAGATACCGAAGCTGATATGCAACATTATATCAGTCTCTTTATTTTACTAAAGAAGGATATAATTTTGTATTGTTGGATAATATTTTGAAAATTTCCTATATCAAAAGTTGATCAGTTTAGGCACGTTATCTAATAGTATATATGTTCTAAATCACACCACAGTTCTTAACGTACAGAACACACACAAGAGGAAGAGTTCAGAAATGCATAAATCCTACTTATGACATTGTAGACTAGGTCATATCAATGCGACCCGACTAGTTAAGTTACATTAAGATGCATATTTAAATCAGTTTGAATTTACATCTTGTGAAACTTGCCAGTTATGTTACAAAGATAAGATGACCATAGCTCCGTTTACTTGAAACAGAGAAAGGGTTAGTGAACTCTTAGGACTGATACATGATAATGCATGTGCTCCCCTGTCTACACATGCCAGGACTGGTTCTTTGTATTTCATTAAATTCACTGATGATCTCTCAGGATTCGGACATGTGTTCCTGTTGAAACACAAGCCTGAAGCTTTTGAGAAATTCAATTAATATAAATCCGAAGTAGAGAACCAAAACGGGTATAAGTATTATGTCCTTTGATGGGATCAGGGAGGAGAATACTTGTGTATGGAATTCTTGAACTATTCTAAAGGAGAATGAGATTCTCTCTCAGCATTACTCCTCCGTATACACCACAACACAAATAGTGTATCGGGGCGAAGCAATCGCACCCTATTAGATATGGTGCGCTCTATGATGAGTACTGCTGAGTTGCATGTTTTCTTTTGGGGTTATGCGCTTGAAGAAACATCATACCTATTGAATTGGGTTCCAATCAAATCAGTGCCTACCACTCTATATGAGATGGGAAGAGCCCATCTCTTAAGCATGTTAAGATTTGGGTTGTCCGGCCTATGTCTAAAAGCGAAATCCGGACAAGCTCGAGGCAAGGTCAGTTATGTGGAAGTTTGTTGGATATCCTAAGCATTCGCAAGGGAATATCTTCAACCACACCGAAAAACAAAAGGTGTTTTATTTCTCGGCATGCCACTTTTTTAGGAAAAGGAATTTTTTAAGGAAGAAATTTGTGGTCATGAGGTAGAACTGGAATTAGTTCCAGCTATATAAACTACAGCTGATGATTTGGTAGAACCAGAGGATTCAATAGTTCCCAACGAACCCCAGCCTCTCCGCCGATCTGGTAAGGTTCCTCGTCCGCCTGAGAGATACTTAGGTTTCTCGATGACAGTGGGAGCGAAAATTACATCATAAGAGATGATGACCCAACTAGTATCGAGCAGGCCATCAAGAGTGGGGACTCTGTAAGAATGGCTGGATGCTAAGCGATCTGATATGGAATCCATATAAACTAACAAAGTGTGGACTTTGGTTGCTATATCTGAAGGGTTAGATCCCCATCAGGAGCAAGTATATCTTGAGAAGATTACTTGGTGTAGATGGAAAAGTTGAGACTTTCAAAACTAGACTTGTTGCAAAAGGTTCTCGTCATCGACCAGACATGGATAATGATGAAACCTTTTCTCCAGTGGCTATGCTTAAGTCCATCCGGATCCTACTTGCCATTGCTACATACCATGATTACGATATCTGGTGGTTGGGTGTCATGGCTGCTTTTCTGAATACTGATTTAGAAGAGAGCGTCTATAAGTACACAGCCAGAGGCCTTCGTAGACAGTGGGAGCAGCGGAAACGTGTGCAAGTTGCTTTATGCGTTAAAGCAGGTATCGCGGAGTTGGAACATCTGTTTTGATGTGATAGTCAAAACGTTTGACTTCATCAAAATGGTAGATGAACCTTGTATATATAAAATGGTAGTAGTGAGTAAGGTGATCATCTTTGTATTGTACGTGGACGACATACTTTTGATAGGAAAGGAGTTTCCTATGCTACACTCGGTCAATCTCCTCTTATCACATTGATTCTCCATGTAGGATCTAGGTGATACCTTCTAAATCCTGGTTTTTAGATCTATGAGATAGATATAAGTGGATGTTAGGATTCTCACTAGATGTAGTGAGTTGGTATCAAATGATCATTGGGAGAATCACTGAATAGCTTCGGAGAACCTTCTTAAGTACTGTTCATATCATAATATTGCATTATTATATTCCCCATTCTTATTCATTTTATAAATAAACAGGTGCTTTTGACCCATGTCTGCTACATAGTTGAAGGTTACAGGTTCTCGGAACAAAAATAGTGAAAACGATAAAAAACGATACAAAAGTGAGACTACGATCAACAAATGGAAGAATCTTGATCAAGCCTACAGTTGGAGAATAAATGAAGATCAATGAACAAGTTCACAAAACACAAAGGCAGCACAAGGTTAAAGACTTCGACACGAAACAACGGTAAAAGTCCGCAACATCATTTACTGTAGAAATCTGAAAGAAAACTAGAAGACAATCTGAGAAACCAAGTAAAGAAACAAGAAGTAAAAAGCAATAGGAAGCAGCCCAGGAAAAACCAACTGAGAAGTCCAATATATGGCCGCGGATCCGCGGCCAAACAGGGGTTTTGGCCGCGGTTCCGCGGCCGTGCTAAGCCCGTATCAGTGGACAAAATTGTGGCGGCTGGCGGTGCGTTGACTAGTTCTTTTCTTAGGGGTAAACATGTAATTGCAGATATGAGTCGATTATAACCCTATGGTTTCTATGATTTATAAATAGATGCCCTAAAGCTCTTTTTGGAGATGCCTCTTCTTGTGCCTCATTTCATTTTATCAAAATTCAGATCTGTAAATTTCTGTAAAGTATGAAGAGTGCATCAAATTAGAGTAAGTTTTCTATTCTTGCCCTAGTTAATTTTATTATCTGCCCTAGTATAATTTTCCTTTCTGCCATAGTTTATATTTTATTCTCTGCCCTAGTCAATTAGTTTAGAACATGTCTTTTAATTCTTTAATGAGTGAGCAGTCTCCTTACTTGTTAGGGTTAGATTTGGGGAATGCTTGAGAGATGAAGATCTCTCACCCCTTTTTTGCCCATTATACGTTTTTATAGGACTCTATGTATACATGCACACACCGCTCCCTACGGCACCCTACCCCACGAGGTAGCGGTGATACCGTAGTATAAACGACCGGTTGTATATGTTTTCCATGGAGGTTAGGGTAAGAATTAAAAAAGGAAGGACAGGAACCTAGAGGAAGAAATATCGTTTCTTCCCGATGGTACTAATCCACTTTATTAATTATTACCATAACACCTCATAGATCTTAATAGGGTATAGAAAGCGGTGAAGAATATTGACTTTCCAAACTTAACCTAAACCTAACCCTAGCAAGATTTTAATCCAGATCAACTTAGTTTTTAGATTTAATCAATCCGACAACAATCAGAATTAACTCGTTAGAACAATTAGAAAATACACAAAATCCTCGTGGACCGACCCGTACTCACCGGCTAGCTACCAAGCGATGCCGTTCTTGATTGCGGTTAACAAATTTTTTTGATTCATCTTTCGAAAGCGCATGCACGCGTAAAAACATCTATCAATCAAATGGCGCCGTTGCCGGGGATGGCGTGTTATTTTCTTTTTGTAATTTCTGGTTAATATAAAAATTGAAAAAATCATAAAAACTGAGAAAATAAAAATATATATATAATTTTTTATCATCTTGTATTGTTTGAAGGGTGGTTCGTTTGAATATTTTTTGTAGGACCGACAATCGAGTTCAGATCTGGAAAAATCCAGAGAGCGAAACAGAAAACTGTAAATCTGAACAACAGAGGAGTACCACGACAGAACAACAGAAAAAGTTTGGGGATCTGAACTGTAGAGGTGACCGCGGAACCTCCGCGCTTGGGGGCTTTGGACCGCGTTTCCGCCGCTTGGTGGTGACGTCACCTGTCAAATTTTCCTCTGTAAGCTCCCTTTCTTCTTTTCTGAACCCCCTGATATCTCCTCTATAAAATTTCCTGCAGGATTCTTTGTGCCAAAAATTTCTCCCCCTTCCAATAATTGATCTTGTGCAGGATTCTTTGCGCCGTGCTAAAAAAAATTTGTTTGCAAGTGTTTGAATGTGTTTACTGCTTTGCATATTTTAAATTGACTTTAAGGGGCTTTAACACCAATCCAGATTGGGTGGGGATTTCATTACCCTTTTCAGGACCCCAGAAATCACATAAGGCATATTGCATTGACCATCATTTAATTAAAAAAGATTAGACTCAGCCCTAAGGACTTCGCGCTCAATAGGACAGAGGAATAGTTGTAGGCATTGACCGTTGATCCTAACCTGATTTTGTGGTGCCTAGGCTAGACAGGTAGTGAAAGATAACTTTAAAAAGCCCGTCTTACGGTGATTTGTGAGCGGATCCCTCCTTTCTCTACTTGTGCTTACCTGGCCACAATTGGCGGTGAAGAGACGGTTTGAGGTCCTACTTCTTGCCCTTTGGAATAGTTAGGAGCTGTCTAGCTGACCTTGGTGACCCTAGATCTAGGCCTAATTGTGCATTTGTGATTGATTGAACGTGTGTCTAAGCCTTTTATCGAAAATCTTTTTGCAAAAAGCTCCACATAAAAAAAACACAAAAAGAAAAAAACGAAATTTTTTTTTTACAAAAACTTGCAACTTGTCGCTAAGAAATCCGTGCACCCCACATTCTTTTTCTTCTACTTTCTTATATCAGGGGTACCCCACCACCCAAAACTCATGCCGAAATTTGGTACCCTCAACCAAACATTGCTTCATACGCGAATTGTTTTGGTCGAATTACGGACGACCCCTCCATGCCCAAAATTTCTTTAAAAGATCGAATAAAAGCGTCTAAGAGAAACAGTTTGACTCCGCAATCCACTTTCTATCAACCATTTCAACCCTCCCCACGTTCCTACGTTGATACTCCTTTTTCGAATCCTGTTGTAACTCCGAAACCCATGTCTATAGTGTAGGGTTCCTAGGCACACTAATGGAGTCTCACAAGTGATCAAACATGCCCAATTGAAATTTTACATGTGCCGAGAAAACCTAATACGGATCGTTAACTAGATATATAGGCGATGCAAGCAAGTAAACGGAAATATAGCTAAAGGGAAGGGGCTACAACCTTTGTAGATCCGGTCCTCCACCTCCTAGGCTCCGTGATGAAGTCTCCACGCTGTACAAATCGGATCTTGGGCTCTAGCGTCAGCTTCATCGGAGAAAAAGCGGGCTAGGTCATCGACGACGATGCCGAAGATGATCTACGTCGAGGCATCGCTAGATCAAGCTCCAACTTCACCAAGTCAAGAAAACTTGTGAAGGAAACACCCTGTACTACTTGGCAAGAGGTAGAGGATGAATAAATAGGAAGTGGGTAGACTTTAGATTTGGATTTCTCACACTTTTTCATCAATCACCATTGATGTAGCAAGCTTTCTTCTCATGAAAGAAGAAGATGAAGAAGAAGAAGAAGATATGATAAGTGTTGAATTATTAGATAAATAAATCAATACTTATCATGTATTAACCCTTGGTTAATTGTAGAGCATGGACCATGGTTAACTTGAATGGTTAGGGTTAAGTATAAGACAAGGATGGTGGACTAATTCAAAGCTTCAAGAATCTTCAACTAGCAAACAAAAAAAGCAACCATTCTTTTCTCACCTTTTTCCAAAATAAATAAATAAATAAATAAGAAAAAAGAAAACCCTAATCATAAACTTAACCATGGTTTAATTCTTTACACTTAACCAAGTAAAACATGTATCATCAAACATGATACAATCATGTGCACAAATGTATATCACATATACAACTTGTACAATTCAAGTGAGAAAATCCATTTAAAGTGAACCAATACTAGTTAATGCAAAGTAATATATCAAATATATAATTATACATTAAATCATTAAATCAACACTTGATTCAATGATCCGGTCATGTCGCATATAACCGGCTAGTATCCAATGTATCGGCTTATCGAATCAATCCTTGATTCGATAACTAGGTTATATCGCATACAACCATTCAACACATTCATCGCGAGAATGAAATACGGTATCACATACACGCATTATTCTCGGTCCCGCACATATCTCATATGCGCTCCTATTTCGTTTCGCTTGAGCCAGGAAACCTCTGTGTAGGACTCTAAAGACTCGTCAATACGCCGGCAGCAGGTGATGATCATATCAAACACCCATAAGCCGCAAGCGGTCTGCTAAACGTAACGGCCACCCGGGTATTGAGCGATCAGAAGATCGACGAGCAAGCCCGCTCACACTCCTGTGAATCCAACCAGTAACACTTACCGTACAGTCCGGTCTGTTCGTATGATATGTCGCATATCTCGCTTAGGGGTGGTAAACGTCAGACCCCAGTAGCTCGATAAGTCATGCCGACTTGAGGTCCATAACATTCGTGAAACTACTGATAACTCTTACCAGTATATCACTGCAACCCTGGCCAGGGATTTCCTGTTATGGCCAGTCGTGCATTGCGCAACATCAACCCCCAATACCGGGAGAGACGAATCCCCTCCTATCGCTCATTGCCTCCATGTGAATCGGGACTGTACCCAAAAACCATCTGTTTGCACGACTCAGTAGAGCCGTGGTAGGGTGGAAATCAAAGCACAGTGGGAGACACACAAGACTCTATGACGATCTCGGGTCAACAGACTAAGCTGTACCAGTGTCACCAGAGAACTGCCATCTGACGTGGGGTATAATACCATCTGGGAGTTCTCGGCGAGTCCGTTCAGTGTACCCAGTCTGCACTGAGCACCCGCATACCATCTCCGATGTCAAACACCAATGGATATGGGATCATCCATCGCCCATCATATGGGTCGAGAAGATATACGCTAGTCTACTCTGGAATATCGATGCCCCGTCTCGATATTCCCACGACTAGGAATAATGAAGGATGTACTCATTGACTACCCAGGCCCCACTAGTATGATCTGCATCATAGTCCTGGAAGTCGAGTACACATCCTAAGGGCTTTATCAACATGTAATCAGAGAGACAGAAGGTATACACGTTAAGATAAAGAGCAACCAGATAGCGTACTATCATGTCGAGCAAGAAAGTCCTATCTATATATGTCCCAGCATCCACTACAATATACATCCAATGTACAGTAATGGCCTCTAGGGCATACATATAACTAACAATCTCCCACTTGCACTAGGGCCATCTGTAGCAGTGGTTGTAGTATCTAATACTCAACCATCCCCTAAAAGTCTCTCTTTGGGAAAAAGGCCTTCGTGAGTGGATCCACCGTGTTATCCTCTGAGTCTACTCTCCTAACCTCGATCACCCTGGAGATTAACTATCTCCATGATCAGGTGATGCTGCCTCAGAATATGTCTGGGTCACTGATGGGACCAGGGTTCCAGGGCCAAAGCCACAGTTCCATTGTCACACAATGGTAGGAACCTAGTTCATCCTATGAACCAATATATACCCAAACTGCCTCTTTGGCAGTATCTTTAATAGCGATGTTACCAGCCTTTATCGTCTAGTTTGCCACGGTATCTAGCTTGGAACTCTTCTAACATACCGTCCCTTTACTGAGGGTAAAGACAATGCCTGTGACTGACATTCAGTCGTCTTTATCACTCTGGAACCATTCCAGTGATTCTCCCCAGGATCGATTGATACCATTTCACTACAACTAGTGAGTATCCTAACATCCAATTAGGTCTATCTCATAGATCCAAAGCTTAGGATTTAGTAGGTATCATTTTGATCCTATATGGAAAATCATTGTGATAAGCGGAGATTGATCGAGCGTAGCATAGGAAACTCCTTCCCTAACAAGAGTATGCCATCCACGTACTCTACGAGGATCGTCACCATACTCCCTACTACCTTTTTGTTTATACAAGGTTCATCTACCATTTTGATGATGTCAACTTCTTTGACTAATCCATTAAAACAGATGTTCCAACTCCGCGATGCCTGCTTTATCTTATAAAGCATCTTGCACACGTTTCCGCTGCTCCCACTGTCTACGAGGCCCTCTGGCTGTGTTCTTATAGACGTTCTCTTCTAAATCAATATTTAGAAAAGTAGTCATGGCACCCAACCACCAGATATCGTAGTCATGGTATGTAGCCGTGGCAAGTAGGATCTGGATGGATTTAAACATAGTCCCTGGAAAAGGTTTCATCATTATCCGTGCCTGGTTGATGACGAAAACCTTTAACAAGTCTAGCTTTGAAATTCTCAACTTTTCCATGTACACCAAGTAATCTTCTCAAGATATACTCGCTCCTGATGGGGATTTAACCCTTCAGATATAGCAACCAAAGTCCATACTTTGTTGGTGTATAAGGATTCCATCTCAGGTCACTAAGCATCCAGCCATTTTTATAGAGTTCTACCCCCGATGGCCAGCTCGAAACTAGTTGGGTCATCATCTTATGATGCAATCCTCACTCCCACTGTCATCGAGAAATCGAAGTATCTCTCAGGTGGGTGAGGAACCCTACTAGATCGGCGGAGAGGCTGAGGTTCGTTGGAATCTACTGAATCCTTTGGTTCTACCAAATTATCTGCTGTAGTTTGTATAGCTGGAGCCTTTCCAGTTCTACATTACAGACCTAGCCTCGAGCTTGTCCGGATTTTGCTTTTAGACATAGGCCGGACAATCCCAAATCTTAACTAGCTTAAGACATGGGCTCTTCCCTTTCCATATCACATATGAAGCGGTAGGCAACTGATTTGATTGGAACCCTATTCAATAGGTATGCAGCTTCTCAAGCGCATAACTCCCAAAAAGGAAATAGGTAACTTAGTAGTACTCATCATAGAGCACACCTTATCATATAGGGTGTGATTGCTCCGCCCCGATATACCATCGTGCTATGGTTTATACGGAGGAGTAATGCTGAGAGAGAATCTCATTTTCTTTTAGAATAGTCCAGGAATGCCATGCACAAGTATTCTCCTCCCTGATCTTATCATAGGACATAATACTTATACCCGTATTTTGGTTCTCTACTTCCAACTTATATTCTGTGAATACCTCAAAAGCTTCGGACTTATGTTTCAACAGGAACATACGACTGAATCTTGAGAGATTATCAGAGAATATAATGAAGTATAAAGAACCAGTCCTGGCATGTGCAGACAGGAGACCTTATATACATCATCATGTATCAGTCCCAAGAGTTTACTAACTCTTCCTCTGTTTCCAATAAACAGAGCTATGGTCATCTTATCTTTATGACATGACTGGCAAGTTTCACAAAATGTAAATTCAAACTAATTTAAATATGCATCTAAAATGTAACTTCAGCCAGTCGGGTCGCATTGATATGACCTAGTCTACAATGCCTCAAGAATGATTCGTTCATTTCTGAACTTTTCCTCTTGTGTGTGTTCTGTATAGTAGGAACTGTAGTTTGATTTAGAACGTCAATGCTTTTAGATAACGTGCCTGAACCGATCAACTTTTGATATAGGAAATGTTCAAAACATTATCCATGAATACAAAATTATATCCTTTCTTTACTAATAAAGAGACTGATATGATTTTGTATATCATGTTCGGTATCTAATAGCATTTGTTCAGAATCAATGTATTCATAATACAGGGTGACAGTGACCAACAGACTTGGCTGCAACACTTGCCCCATTTTCTGCCTCATGAAACTTATCACCCGTTCTCAGTTTTTCTACCTTTTTGTAGCCCTATGTAACAGATTACATATCTGGGATCCTGATCCGGTATCAGATACCCAGGATGCAGAGGATACTGAGAAACTGTTCTGCATAATGAACACACCCGAAGGAGATGCATCATATGCACTTTCTTCGTTTGGGCGGCATAGGAATTTTGGTATTCCCCTATTTCCTGCTCTGTCTTATAACAATTATAAGTTGGAGCGGGACCAACGTTCCCCAGCTCAGTATAACAAGCGGGTTCGGTCAATACATCCATTTTATTATCTTGATTAAGGCGTGATATGGTCGCTACCAGGAGAGAGAGAGAAGAAAACACTCAGCGTGCGCTCTTGCAAGATTAGATTGGTTATATACTTTATCTAATCAGGATGGCTCCCACTGTTTTTATCAAATCTTCCTTCAAACCTTAAAAGGAAAGACTAGCCGGGATTAATTACACTCTACAAGTTCGCCAATCTTTCAGCCAGGCCAGTGTCGGTACTTTGAGGGAGGTTCCCCGTGCTTTCGCACGGACCTAATTACAGTAAACCTCGTTTTCCCAGAGGCGTAACCCCGTTGACACCTTTCTAGACACCTACTTGATCGGCTAATTGCAAAGTGCAAAACTCTCCCAGGAGTAACAATTACTCGCAGTGGGTATCGGGATCCAACTATCATATAGAAGGTATGCAATCTCATTGCAAATTTCAACACTTGAAACTCCCGATAAAGGTTTTTACCCCTAGCACCTATGACCTTAACTATGGTCAACAAATCATAAGTACTAGTCAAGTTCTACCCGTCATTTCGTGATTAATTAGACCCACCCACATGACCCTTAACTAAGGTCAACAAAGTCACGCGACTGTCCTAACTAATCGCATCATATGCGGTGTAGGAAGACATCACTTAGCTACCGTACACTGTGCCTTGACTATGGTCAACAAACACAGCACGAATACTAAGTACTCTACTTCCTAAAATTACGGAGGGTTGCGAATGGTTTTTGTGAAAACCTTTAACGTTTTGAACTTGATCTCGTTGCGGAATCAAATGGTTTTTAAATGGAATGTTTTCGAGGCTTTTCTAGTTTTGCTCAAGGGGTCACTCCCGGTGAAGGGATCGTCGGCCCTTTCCTCGTCGAATGAGGTGCGGGATGTTCTATAATGAACACCACGATGCAAAGCAAGAACTATAGCTACCTGTTTTATTTTGAAATTCGATTCCACAACATCAATTAGGTTTATTTTCTTTCATTAATCTCATTAATGAATATCCCATCATTTAATTCCACCTAAACATCACAGATAAATATAACGTACGCTTATGCCATCCGCATTCGCCTCGATGTCCCGTCTGCACCATTAGGTTAGGTAACTAACGCCAGAGCGAGGCAGGGCTAGCGCGGGTGTAAAACATAAGCAACGTCTATATAATATATCATATATACTATATATAATATCTGTCATAGAACATCACATGATCACATCACAGATAAATCACAGCAGAAGAAACATATGAAATATTGGATATACTAGGACGTCCGTGTTTTCAATACGAGCCAGTATAAAACACGGATTCCACGGTCGTGATGAATAGCCAATCCCACACCCCCTAGACCCCTACGAGAGCGGCAAGCAACCCTACCAATTCTAGGGTTAGGAGACCCGGACTCGACTCCTCGAGATGGTCTCCCACTGGACCCTAGAACCCGGTTACTTGTGCTCCCCTCCTTGGGTCTATCCTAGTGCAGAAAAGTAAATAATATACATCAACGGTGACATCTTCCGCAACCTGGAAGTGCCCCAACAAAAGAATATTACATACAAGTTTTTACATGAATGAAAATGAAAAACACTCATCTCACATAAAAAACCCCGGCTATTCAAACACGACGATCCAATATAACATATCCAGCAACACATAACATCACATGTCTTCAACGTAAGTAAATATGTGCATCCCAATTGTCGTTGACATATAGCAACGAAACCGGCGATATCACATATTACACTTACGGTCACAGAAAAGAAAGTGTAAAACTACAACAGTTGGAATCCGCAACCACCTCAGACATCGCATGCCTGGCCAAATGAATTCTTTAGACATCGCATGCCTAACAATTATAAACCCCGCATTTTAGTCTCATTATCGAAAACACTTTTCAATATCAAGTCGGGCAATTCAACAGGATTCCCAACATTCTGATCGAATGCTCGTCGCAAACTTCAGCAGGCGGCCGCACCCCCGATGCCGTCGACAAAGTGCACCAAGGCGGAACACCGCTACCGCGAGCACCCGAACGGATGCTTTCGGCGACGGGGTTCTCCTACAGTCACTTGGTCGGGGCTATGGAGCGAGGCTGTCTATTAAGTTTACCCGGCGAGTATCCGCGTACGCTACTTGATTGCGACAGACTTTTGATCACATCAAAACTCCGTGGCAACCGATCAAATGAGACTAAAGTGCTATGTTTATAACATTCATTCAGTTATCACATAACTACTTGTGAATTCCAATTATTGTATCACATTCCGGATAAATAGAAAATGTTAAATTTTCCGATCGAACAATCGAACACCCAAGTTTTCCCGAAACAGCTCAACACATGAAATAAGTCTAACAACATTCAGTTCGTGCCTCAGTACCAACGGTCCAGCCGTAGAAGGGTCAAGCCAACGCCTCACATGTGGCACGCCGTACTGCCCCAAACCCGAAGGTTCAAAGGGCAGTTCAAGACGGTCACATAATCGAGTTAAGGTTTGTTGTCTTCTAGAGGGTCCATCGCGTTACTTGCACTACTTAGAACGTCGTTAAACTACGGAAAAATCCAACAATTGGAAATTTCCCGGCAGGGAAAAAAGTGGGTATTTATATCCGGTCGAACTTTTTAACATATTCTAAAATACCCGGAAAAACACACTGACAAAATTAGACAGTCCGATCGATACACTGAATTCCCAATACAACCCAGAAAATAAAACTCTGGAATAAATTATTCAAAAATTCCCAGAAACACCAACAATAAACTATAAGAATTACTGTGCAGAAAAATGTGCCAGAGGAGATCAACTTGCCGCGGAACCGCCGCATTAGGCATGCATATGCGGCGGTTCCGCCGCACTATAAACGATTCAGAGCCCCCGTTTTAAACAGTAATTCTTAGAATATTGCACTGAGGTTTCTGCATATTTTTAATTCACAAAAAACCACGAATTTCAAAAATGTCCAGAGAGCATGTTAAAATCGGGGTTTCGGGTCGATCGGACTTCTAACTCCGTCTACGCATCGCCTAAGGCTCTAGCTAGGCTCTGATACCACTGTAGGGTTCCTAGGCACACTAATGGAGTCTTACAAGTGATCAAACATGCCCAATTGAAATTTTACATGTGCCGAGAAAACCTAATACGGATCGTTAACTAGATATATAGGCGATGCAAGCAAGTAAACGGAAATATAGCTAAAGGGAAGGGGCTACAACCTTTGTAGATCCGGTCCTCCACCTCCTAGGCTCCGTGATGAAGTCTCCTCGCTGTACAAATCGGATCTTGGGCTCTAGCGTCGGCTTCATCGGAGAAAAAGCGGGCTAGGTCATCGACGACGATGCCGAAGATGATCTACGTCGAGGCATCGCTAGATCAAGCTCCAACTTCACCAAGTCAAGAAAACTTGTGAAGGAAACACCCTATACTACTTGGAAAGAGGTAGAGGATGAAGAAATAGGAAGTGGGTAGACTTTAGATTTGGATTTCTCACACTTTTTCATCAATCACCATTGATGTAGCAAGCTTTCTTCTCATGAAAGAAGAAGATGAAGAAGAAGAAGAAGATATGATAAGTGTTGAATTATTAGATAAATAAATCAATACTTATCATGTATTAATCCTTGGTTAATTGTAGAGAATGGACCATGGTTAACTGGAATGGTTAGGGTTAAGTATAAGACAAGGATGGTGGACTAATTCAAAGCTTCAAGAATCTTCAACTAGCAAACAAAAAAAGCAACCATTCTTTTCTCACCTTTTTCCAAAATAAATAAATAAATAAATAAGAAAAAAGAAAACCCTAATCATAAACTTAACCATGGTTTAATTCTTTACACTTAACCAAGTAAAACATGTATCATCAAACATGATACAATCATGTGCACAAATGTATATCACATATACAACTTGCACAATTCAAGTGAGAAAATCCATTTAAAGTGAACCAATACTAGTTAATGCAAAGTAATATATCAAATATATAATTATACATTAAATCATTAAATCAACACTTGATTCAATGATCCGGTCATGTCGCATATAACCGGCTAGTATCCAATGTATCGGCTTATCGAATCAATCCTTGATTCGATAACTAGGTTATATCGCATACAACCATTCGACACATTCATCGCGAGAATGAAATACGGTATCACATACACGCATTATTCTTGGTCCCGCACATATCTCATATGCGCTCCTATTTCGTTTCGCTTGAGCCAGGAAACCTCTGTGTAGGACTCTAAAGACTCGTCAATACGCCGGCAGCAGGTGATGATCATATCAAACACCCACAAGCCGCAAGCAGTCTGCTAAACGTAACGGCCACCCGGGTATTGAGCGATCAGAAGATCGACGAGCAAGCCCGCTCACACTCCTGTGAATCCAACCAGTAACACTTACCGTACAGTCCGGTCTGTTCGTATGATATGTCGCATATCTCGCCTAGGGGTGGTAAACGTCAGACCCCAGTAGCTCGATAAGTCATGCCGACTTGAGGTCCATAACATTCGTGAAACTACTGATAACTCTTACCAGTATATCACTGCAACCCTGGCCAGGGATTTCCTGTTATGGCCAGTCGTGCATTGCGCAACATCAACCCCCAATACCGGGAGAGACGAATCCCCTCCTATCGCTCATTGCCTCCATGTGAATCGGGACTGTACCCAAAAACCACCTGTTTGCATGACTCAGTAGAGCCGTGGTAGGGTGGAAATCAAATCACAGTGAGAGACACACAAGACTCTATGACGATCTCGGGTCAACAGACTAAGTTGTACCAGTGTCACCAGAGAACTGCCATCTGACGTGAGGTATAATACCATCTGAGAGTTCTCGGCGAGTCCGTTCAGTGTACCCAGTCTGCACTGAGCACCGGCATACCATCTCCGATGTCAAACACCAATGGATATGGGATCATCCATCGCCCATCACATGGGTCGAGAAGATATACGCTAGTCTACTCTGGAATATCGATGCCCCGTCTCGATATTCCCACGACTAGGAACAATGAAGGATGTACTCATTGACTACCCAGGCCCCACTAGTATGATCTACATCATAGTCCCGGAAGTCGAGTACACATCCTAAGGGCTTTATCAACATGTAATCAGAGAGACAGAAGGTATACACGTTAAGATAAAGAGCAACCAGATAGCGTACTATCATGTCGAGCAAGAAAGTCCTACCTATATATGTCCCAGCATCCACTACAATATACATCCAATGTACAGTAATGGCCTCTAGGGCATACATATAACTAACATATAGCTGAACATATTGAATAATCTCGTAACTGATCTTTCACTCCTTTCAACACTTCCAGTTCTTGGGATTAACAAGCCCATTCAACTTTTTATCCAAATGTTGATTCTACTCCTGTCCAACTATTCAATTCCTACCAGTCCTACCCGACTTCCACACCTTCCCTAGACATTGCTTCTACACAACCGTTTGGGAGTTTCACTTATCCAAATAATTTTGAATCTTTTACTGAAACCCCTTCACAATCCATGTTTAGTCTGGAACATTCGTTGGAAGCTTATATGGTAGCGACAAACCAAATGATGAGGAATGTGGATGCGTCAATGGCCACCCTTATACAACCTAGTGACTCGGTAGTTAGTTTCAAACTAGCTCCAAAAATTCCTACGTATGATGAGGCGGTTGGACAGAGTGAGAATTTGAGTGGTGAGAGTGAGTTCTACACACTTCCAAATCAAACCTACCATTCACCAATTGAATCCCACAACTCCGGTTTTCAAACAAGTGTCCCAAATGATTCACCAGTTAAAAATAAAATGTATAATGAGTTGTGCGACTTTGCAGTGTTTGATTTACCTGATTGTGAAAAGCCCTTTACGAGTGAACCCAAACCTAATTCTTTCGAACTTTACACCTCCAATCTAGAACCTGAATTGATAAATATCCATGCTTTTGATGAGGTGTCCGAAAAAATTGATTTTCACTTGATTGAGGATATTAACGCCGGGAATATTTTGGATGATGAACCCGTAGATTTGATTGAAATATTATCTCCAATTCATCATCCCGAGTCATTAAATGTTTCTCCCGAACTTCATATGCGTCTTGATTTTGATGATAATTGCATGAATGAGAAAACTTTTGAGGAGAATTATGAGAATAGTATTGAGGAGAGTATTGAGGATGAACCAGTTTTGTTTGATGAGTCGGATTTTCCAATTCATCCTCCTGAACTTTTAACTGTTATACTTCCTAAATCACCCCCCTCCTTTCCATCGTTCCGACCACACAAAAGATCACGCAGGAAGACTGTGAGCTTGAAAGATTTCTCTTCGATCACAGCAGTTTGGACGCCACTAGTGCGTTCATCTTTGAATCTGACACAGTTCTCACAGCCGATAACGAATATGAGTGCTTCGCTTTTTCGGACGATTTTGAAGACTCACCGCCCGAGTTTGAGTCCTTTGAATTTTCAGATGAGTTAGTTGAACCATCAGACTCAGTTGCTTACAGTCATTTCGAACCATTGATGGAATCCTTCGAGTTCGAGACAGTTTTCTTAGGTGAGAATAAGACTATCCCTAAATCACTCCCTTTCGTCCTTCCTATCGTTTCGACCGCGCAAGAATCCGTCGCGCTTCCATTTTCAATGGATGGTTTACCCAGTTCAACGTACTCATGTTTTCTTGCGAATCTTGAGGGATTTGACCCCATTTCTCGACGGGTTGATAAATTAGCACAATCGCTTTCAACACATCGGTCATCACATTTTGCGCTAATTTATTCACTCGATTTACACCCTCAAGTTCGTACTGCATTTCTTTCTCTCTTCCGCCATTCTTCTTCGAATATACCGAGACCATATTCCACTCTTCTTCCCATACGGCCTCGTGTGTTTCTCAACTCCTTTCTCTACACTCCATTCTTCCACCAACCCTACCATTATCATGATAGAATTTTTGAATGGTTGGTGCTAACCTTTGGCTTGTGTAAGGCCTTGTATAGATTGATTTTTTCTCCTCCCTAACTCGGAACTTTAACGCTTAAAACAGTGAAAACATTGTTTCACTTAAGTTTGGGGGGGGGGACCTTTTTGTATATATTTTGTTCTTTTTTTTGTTTTTTTAAAAAAACCCATAAAAATTATAAAAAAAAAACTATAAAAAAATAAACAGGGGAGTGCCGACATTTTTGACTCTCTTCGTGTAGCCTGACAGTGTGGACACTGTCAAGTTTAAGTTTGGGGGTGTGCTCAGTAAGCTTTCTTCCTTCGCATTCATATGTACATTTTTACATTTGCATACTAATTTTAAAACCCATAAAAATGGAAAAATTTTAAATTATAAAAATTAAAACATTCAATTTTGGCCATAATTGACCCAAGTTTGACAAAAAGGTTAACTAGCTAGAAACAACTAGATCTTAGACTTAGTAAATTAAAAACCCTAAAAATAACCTCTCTTAAAATTTAACGGTAGAAAGTATATGTTTTTGTAGTTTATTTAGAAATAGGAAAATTTTGAGTTGACTTCTTGGGCTAAGTTAAAACAAGGGAAAAGTATTGATATCTTTATTAAAGTATAAGTTTGAAAAATAATTCCTAAGCTTAAATTCTGAAAATATATACCCTACAAATTACACAAACACGAACCTTGAAACTTAGAATAGTAGGAGAGACCTTGAAATGCTCTTGTCTAAAGTCCTTAGTACGAAGAAAAAATAAAATAAAATATAAGTGTGAATAAAGAAAAAAATGAACACTGGTTTTTGTAATTACTTAAGGCTGCAAAATAGAAAAAATATTTAGCGAGGGTGCTTCATCACCTAGTGCCTTAGACCAACTGGTTTGGGAGTCACTGCTAAAGCCTTACGTGTTACAAGACTAGGAATTCCGCTTTAATGTGCAAACACATTTTGTAATCGGTTGTTGGTGCCTCAAGAAATATTAACGGTCGCATGAAGAATGTGTGAGCAAATTTCATCTAAAAATTCACCAATTAAGAAGTGCTTTGGACGACGGACAAAAGTATGATAGCTTGATTTGAATTTCCAAGTGTAGGGGTGATATATACACACACGTAGGGGTATGTGATTGGGGTTTAGATAAGAGATAGGAATGAAGAATAAGACTTATATCTTTAATAGAGATGATAAAAATTCCTAAGTTGAGATAGAACCTTATAAGGAAAACTTAAAAGATGCTAAAAGCTAATTAAGTCTACAGAACATAGATAATCTTAAGTTAAATAATAAGGAAGCATGAAGAATACAGGTGGATAATTTCTGAGTCGAAAATAATAGAGTTCTTGTTAGAAAACCTAATTGGAGAATAAAAGTCAATGGAACTAATTGATAGGATTTTGTGGGTAGTATCCGCTGAAAACCCTCAGGAGACAACACTCCTCCTACTAGGGACACCTAGAAGTTTAACGGCTTGTTGCACGAGCTCAGTGCAATCGCGTTTCCCTGCGAAAGTGAGGCTAGGTCTTTTTCAAGAATAAAACTAGGTTTGCTCGAGGACGATCAAAAGATAAGTTTGGGGGTATTTGTTCATATCATAATATTGCATTATTATATTCCCCATTCTTATTCATTTTATAAATAAACAGGTGCTTTTGACCCATGTCTGCTACATAGTTGCAGGTTCTCGGAACAAAAACAGTGAAAACGATAAAAAACGATACAAAAGTGAGACTATGATCAACAAATGGAAGAATCTTGATCAAGCCTATAGTTGGAGAATAATGAAGATCAATGAACAAGTTCACAAAACATAAAGGAAGCATAAGGTTCAAGACTTCGACACGAAGCAACGGTAAAAGTCCACAACATCATTCACTGTGGAAATCTGAAAGAAAACTAGAAGACAATCTGAGAAACCAAGTAAAGAAACAAGAAGTAAAAAGCAATAGGAAGCAGCCCAGTAAAAACAAACTGAGAAGCCCACTATATGGCCGCGGATCCGTAGCCAAACAGAGGTTTTGGCCGCGGTTCCGCGGTCGTGCTAAGGCCGTATTAGTGGACAAAATTGTGGCGGCTGGCGGTGCGTTGACTAGTTCTTTTCTTAGGGGGTAAACTTGTAATTGCATATATGAGTCGATTGTAACCCTAGGGTTTCTATGATCTATAAATAGAAGCCCTAAAGCTCTTTTTGGAGATGCCTCTTCTTGTGCCTCAATTCATTTTATCAAAATTCAGATCTGTAAATTTCTGTAAAGTATGAAGAGTGCATCAAATTAGAGTAAGTTTTCTATTCTTGCCCTAGTTAATTTTATTATCTGCCCTAGTATAATTTTCCTTTCTTCCCTAATTTAGATTTTATTCTCTGCCCTAGTTAATTAGTTTAGAACATGTCTTTTAATTCCCTAATGAGTGAGTAGTCTCCTCACTTGTTAGGGTTAGATTTTAGAGATGAAGATCTCTCACCCCTTTCTTGCCCATCATACGTTTTTATAGGACTCCATGCATACATGCACACACCGCTCCCTACGACATCCTACCCCACGAGGTAGCGGTGATACCGTAGTATAAACGATCGGTTGTATATGTTTTCCATGGAGGTTAGGGTAAGAATAAAGAAAGGAATGACAAGAACCTAGAGGAAGAAATATCGTTTCTTCCCGATGATACTAATCCACTTTATTAATTATTACCATAACACCTCATAGATCTTAATAGGGCATAGAAAGCGGTGAGGAATATTGACTTTCCAAACTTAATCTAAACCTAACCCTAGCAAGATTTTAATCTAGATCAACTTAGTTTTTAGATTTAATCAATCCGACAACAATCGGAATTAACTCGTTAGAACAATTAAAAAATTCACAAAATCCCTGTGGACCGACCCGTACTCACCGGTTAGCTACCAAGCGACGCCGTTCTTGATTGCGGTTAACAAATATTTTTGATTCATTTTTTGAAAGCGCATGCACGCGTAAAAACATCTATCAATCAAGTACTTGTGAAGCACTAAAGAAATATTCTTGGAGTTTGGTAACGGTGAACTCCGATGGGAGTCCTTTACCGACTCGGGCTTCCAGAGTGATAAGGTCGACTGTTAGACAGTCACATGCATTGTCTTTACCCTCAGTAGAGGGACGGTATGTTGGAAGAGTTCCAAACTAGATACTGGGGCAAACTGTAGGGTTCCTAGGCACCCCAACAAGGTCTCACAAGGCATCGAACATGCCATATTAAAATTTTATGGTGCCTACAAACCCTAAACTACGGATCGTCGGCTAGATGTCTAGGCGAAAAACTAACTAGTTAACACTTAACTAAAAGTTTAACGGAAATACAACCTTTGTAGATCCGGTGCTCCACCTCCATAGCTCCGCAACGAGGTCCTCTCCGCTGTCCAAATCAAATCCGGGCTCTAGAGTCGGCTTCGTCGGAGAATGGGCAAGCTTGCTCCTGATGGGGATTTAACCCTTCAGATATAGCAACCAAAGTCCATACTTTGTTGGTGTACATGGATTCCATCTCAGATCACTAAGCATCCAGCCATTCTTACAGAGTCTCACTCCTGATGGCCAGGTCGAAGCTAGTTGGGTCATCATCTCATGATGCAATCCTCGCTCTCACTGTCATAGAGAAACAGAAGTATCTCTCAGGTGGGTGAGGAACCCTACTAGATCGGCGGAGAGGCTGAGGTTCGTTGGAATCTACTGAATCCTTTGGTTCTATCAAATCATCAGCTGTAGTTTGTATAGCTGGAACACTTCCAGTTCTACATAATAGACCTTGCCTCGAGCTTGTCCGGATTTTTCTTTTAGACATAGGCCGGACAACCACAAATCTTAACTAGCTTAAGACATGGGCTCTTCCCATTCCATATCACATATGAAGTGGTAGGCAACTGATTTGATTTGAACCCTATTCAATAGGTATGCAGCTTCTCAAGCGCATAACTCCCAAAAAGGAAATAGGTAACTCAGTAGTACTCATCATAGAGCACACCTTATCATATAGGGTGTGATTGCTCCGCCCCGATATACCATCTTGCTATGGTGTAATCGGAGGAGTAATGCCGAGAGAGAATCTCATTCTCCTTTAGAATAGTCCTGGAATTCCGTGCTCAAGTATTCTCCTCCTTGATCTCATCAAAGGACATAATACTTATACCCGTATTGGTTCTCTACTTCTAACTTATATTCTGTGAATATCTCAAAAGGTTCAGACTTGTGTTTCAACAGGAACATATGTCTGAATCTTGAGAGATTATCAGAGAACGTAATGAAGTATAAAGAACCGGTCCTGGCATGTGTAGACAGGGGACCTTACATACATCAACATGTATTATCCCAAGAGTTTACTAACTCTTTCTCTGTTCCCAATAAACAGAGCTGTGGTCATCTTATCTTTGTGACATGACTGGCGAGTTTCATAAGATGTAAATTCAAACTAATTTAAATTTGCATCTTTATGTAACTCTAGCTAGTCGGGTCGCATTGATATGACCTAGTCTACATTACCTCAAGAAGAATTCGTTCATTTCTGAACTCTTCCTCTTGTGTGTGTTCCATATACTAAGAACTGTAGTTTGATTTAGAACATCAATGCTTTTAGATAACGTGCCTGAACCGATCAACTTTTGATATAGGAAATGTTCAAAACATTATCCAACAATACAAAATTTTATCATTTCTTTACTAATAAAGAGAGTGATATGATTTTGTATATCAGGTTCGGTATCTAATAACATTCGTTCAGAATCAATGTACTGTAATACAGGGTGACAGTGACCGACAGACTTGGCTGCAACACTTGCCCCGTTTTCTGCCTCATGAAACTTATCACCCGTTCTCAGTTCTCTACCTTTCTGTAGCCCTATGTAACAGATTACATATCTGGGATCCTGATCTGGTATCACATACCCAGGACGTAAAGGATACTGAGAAACAGTTCTGTATAATGAACACACCCGAAGATGATGCATCAGCATGCACTCTCTTCGTTTGGGCGGCACGGGAATTCTGGTAATCCCCAATTTCCTGCTCTGTCTTATAACAATTATAAGTTGGAGCGGGAACAACGTTCCCCAGCTCAGTATAACAAGCGGGTTCGGTCAATAATCCGTATTATTATCTTGATTAAGGCGTGATATGGTCGCTACCAGGAGAGAGAGAGAAGAAAACACTCAGCGTGCGCTCTTGCAAGAATAGATTGGTTATTATTTTATCTAATCAGGATGGCTCCCACTGCTTTTTATCAAATCTTCCTTCAAACCCTAAAAGGAAAGACTAGCCGGGATTAATTACACACTACAAGTTCACCAATCTTTCAGCCAGGCCAGTGTCGGTACTTTGAGGGAGGTCCCCCGTGCTTTCGCACGAACCTAATTAATGTAAACCTCGTTTTCCCAGAGGCGTAACCTCGTTAACACCTTTCTAGACACCTACTTGATCGGCTAATTGTAATGTATAAAACTCTCCCAGGAGTAACACTTACTCGCAGCGGGTATCGGGATCCAACTATCTCATAGAAGGTATGCAATCTCATTGCAAATTTCAACACTTGAAATTCCCGATAATATTTTGCCCCTAGCTCGCTATGACCTTGACGAATGCCAAACAACCCATAGTCCACTAGTCAAGTTCAACCCGTACATTTCTTGATCGAATTAAACCCACCCGCACGACCCTTGACGAATGCCAAACAACGCCGTACGAATACCCTAATCCAATCTCATCATATGCTCAAGCAGATAAATACTAGTTAGCTACCGTACACTACGCCTTGACGAATGCCAAACTACCGCAGCACGAATACTAACTAGTACATATCTGAAATGACGGAGGGCTACGACAGGTTTTTCTGAAAACCTATTGCTTAATGAACTTGATATCGTTGTAGAATCAAATGATTTTAAAATGGAGTGCTTTTGAGGCGTTTCTAGTTTTGCTAAAGGAGTCACTCCCGGTGAAGGGATCGTCGGTCCTTTCCTCGTCGAATGAGGTGCGGGATATATCATATATATCACTGTGCAAAGCAAAAACACTTAAAAGCAATCAAAAGTCAAACCGAGTGTGTAGCATCTGCCAGTTATTGCTAAAGGAGTCACTCCCGGTGAAGGGATCTCGGTCCTTTCCTCATCGAATAAGGTGCAGGATATATCACATATATCTCTGTGCAAAGCAAGAACTGTAGCTACCTGTTTTATTTTGAAATTCGATTCTACAACATCTTAGGTTTCTTTTATTTCATTAATCACATTAATGAAGTCCCATCATTTAAGTACCTAAACATCACAGATAAATACGACGTACACTTATGCCATCCGCATTCGCCTCGATGTCCCCTCGTGCACCGTTAGGTTAGGTAACTAACGGCAGAGCGGGGCAGGGCTAGCGCGGGTGTAAAACATAAGTAACGTCTATATAATATATCATATATACTATATACTATATCCATCACAGAAACATCACATGATCTCATCACAGATATCGCAGCAGAAGAAACATATGAAATATTGGATATACTAGGACGTCTTTGTTTTCAATACGAGCCAGTATAAAACACGGATTCCACGGTCGTGATGAATAGCCAAACCCACACCCCTAGACCCCTACGAGAGCGGCAAGCAACCCTACCAATTCTGGAGTTAGGAGACCCGGACCCGACTCCTCGAGTTGGTCTCCCACTGGACTCCAGAACCCGGTTACTTGTGCCCTCCTCCTTGGGTCTATCCTAGTGCGGAAAAGTAAATAATATACAAACGGTGACAACTTCCGCAACCTGGAAGTGTCCCAATAAAAGAATATTACATACAAGTTTTTACATGAATGAAAATGAAAAACACTCATCTCACATAAAAACCCCCGGCTATTCAAACACGATGATCCAATATAACATATCCAGCAACACATAACATCACATGTCATCAACGTAAGTAAATATGCGCATCCCAATTGTCGTTGACATATAGCAACGAAACCGGCGATATCACATATTACACTTACGGTCACAGAAAAGAAAGTGTAAAACTACAACAGTTGGAATCCGCAATCTTTATAGACATCGCATGCCTAATCAAATGAATTCCTTAGACATCGCATGCCTAACAATTATAAACCCCGCATTTTAGTCCCATCATCGAAAACACTTTTCAATATCAAGTCGGGCAATTCAACAAGATTCCCGACAGCCTGATCGAATGCTCGTCGCAAACTTCAGTAGACGGCCGCACCCCTGATACCGTCGACGAAGTGCACCAAGGCGGAATACCGCTACCGCGAGCACCCGAACGGATGCTTTCGGCGACGGGGTTCTCCTGCAGTCACTTGGTCGGGGCTATGGAGTGAAGCTGTCTATTAAGTTTACCCGGCGAGTATCCGCGTACACTACGTGATTGCGACGGACTTTTGATCACATCAAAATTCCGTGGCAACCGATCAAGTGAGACTAAACTGCTATGTTTATAATATTCATTGCGTTATCTCATAACATCTTGTGAATTCCAATTATTGTATCCCATTCCAGATAATTAGAAAATATTAAACTTTCCGATTGAACATTCGAACACCCAAGTTTTCCCGATACAGATCAACTCATGAAATAAGTCTAACAATATTCCGCTCGTGCCTCAGTACCAACGGTCCAGCCGTAGAAGGGTCAAGCCAACGCCTCACATGTGGCACGCCGTACTGCCCCAAACCCGAAGGTTCAAAGGGCAGTTCAAGACGGTCACATAATCGAGTTAAGGTTTGTTGTCTTCTAGAGGGACCATCGCGTTACTTGCACTACTTAGAACGTCGTTAAACTACGGAAAAATCCAACGCTTGGAAATTTCCCGACAGGGGAAAAATTGGGTATTTATATCCGGTCGAACTTTTTAACATATTCTAAAATTTATCCGGAAAGCCACACAGACAAAATTTGATACCCCGATCGAAACACCGAATCCCCAAAACAACTCAGAAAAATTCAACTCTTGAAAAAATATTAAAAATACCCAGGAAGACCAACACTGGAAACTAGGAGTTACTGTGTAAACTTCGTATCACAAAACGACAAAACGGCCGCGTTTCCGCCGCACGAGCCAAGCTCGTGCCGCGGAAGCGCGGCGCTTTAATGGAATTAGGGTTACGAATTGCACAGTTACTCTTAGATTTTCCTGCATGTTTCTCTGGATATTTTTAATACTGAAAAATCCCTGTTTTTAAAAATTGGACAGAGAGCAATATTGGTTCGGGGTTTCGGGTTCGTTCGGACTTCAATTTCCGTCTGGACTTCGCCTAAGGTTCTAGCTAGGCTCTGATACCACTGTAGGTCAGGCAGCCACCCCATCCAATGGGGTCGCCGTGGCACCAACGGGTCCCTCAGCCGCTACTTTTTACGCATGCCCCCTCACGAGGACTACAACCCACCGGAACACCTTCCGGTCTCGGGACACCCTGGGGGTAAGAGCCTATGCTTCGCCACACTGTCACACAGTGAGAACCCCCCATAGGTCGACATCCAATGCCTAATATCTCTGATACCACTGTAGGGTTCCTAGGCACCCCAACAAGGTCTCACAAGGCATCGAACATGCCATATTAAAATTTTACGGTGCCTACAAACCCTAAACTACGGATCGTCGGCTAGATGTCTAGGCGAAAAACTAACTAGTTAACACTTAACTAAAAGTTTAACGGAAATACAACCTTTGTAGATCCGGTGCTCCACCTCCATAGCTCCGCAACGAGGTCCTCTCCGCTGTCCAAATCAAATCCGGGCTCTAGAGTCGGCTTCGTCGGAGAATGGGCAAGCTAGGTCGTCGATGTCCATGCCGAAGATGATCTATGTCGAGGCATCGCTAGATCAAGCTCCACCTTCACCAAACCCTAAAATCTTGTGAAGGAAACACACTCTACGACTTGGCAAGAGGTAGAGGATGAAGAAATAGGAAGTGGGTAGACTTTAGAATTGGATTTCTCACTCTTAATCATCAATCACCATTGATGAACCTAAGCTTTTCTTCTTGAGTTCAAGGAAGAAGAAGAAGAAAAGATATGATAAGATTAATTAGAAAAGAAAAGTAAAACCAATCCTTATCATATATTGAACCATGGTCAAGTGTAGAGATTAAACTAGGGTTAATGGAGTGGTTAGGGTTAAGCATGAGACAAAATGGTTACTTAGGTCAAAGCTTCATGAAGCTTCAACTAGAATCCAAAACAAGCCACCATTTTCCTTTATGCTATTCATTTTTCCAAAAAGAATAAATGAACAAATAAATGAATAAGAAAAAAGTAAACCCTAACCATTTCATTAACCAAGGTTGATTCTTTACACTTAACCAAAAGGCATGCATCATCAAACATGACACAAGCAAGTGCACAAAATCATATCGCATATGCAATGCGCACATCCGAGTGAGAAAATCCATCTTAAGTGAACCGATACTAGTTAGTGCAAAGTAATATATCAAATATATAATTATGCATTAAATCATTAAATCAACACTTGATTTAACGATCCGGTCATGACGCACATAACCGACTGGTATCATTAGTAACATCTTATCGAATCAACACTTGATCCGATAACCCGGCTATATCGCATATAACCGATCAATGTCACATCGCGAGAATCGAATACAGTATCACATACTCGTATTATTCTCGGTCCCGCACATATCTCATATGCGCTCCTATTTCGTTTCGCTTGAGCCAGGAAACCTCTGTGTAGGACTCTAAAGACTCGTCAATACGCCGGCAGCAGATGATGATCATATCAAACACCCACAAGCCGCAAGCGGTCTGCTAAACGTAACGGCCACCCGGGTATTGAGCGATCTGAAGATCGACGAGCAAGCCCGCTCACACTCCAGTGAATCCGACCAGTAACACTACTGTACAGTCCGGTCTGATCGTCTGATATGTCGCATATCTCGCCTAGGGGTGGTAAACGTCAGACCCCAATAGCTTGATAAGTCGTGTCGATATGAGGTCTATAACAATTCGAGAAACTACTGGTAACACTTACCAGTAAATCTCAGCAACCATGGCCAGGGATTTCCTGTTATAGCCAATCGAACACAGTGCAACATCAACTCCCTATACCGGGAGAGACGAATCCCCTCCTATCGCTCATTGCCTCCATGTGACTCGGGACTGTACCCAAAAACCACCATTTTGCACGCTCTCTTGGACGTGGTAAGATGGAAATCCAAGCACAGTGGGAACCACACGAGACTCTATGACGATCTCGGGTCAACAGACTACTCTGTACCAGTGTCACCAGAGAACTGCCATCTGACGTGAGGTATAATACCATCTGGGAGTTCTCGGCGAGTCCGTCCAGTGTACCCAGTCTTTACTGAGCACCCGTATATCTCCTCTGATGTCAAACACCAATGGATATGGGATCATCCATCGCCCATCTATATGGGTCGAGAAGGTATACGCTAGTCTACTCTGGTATATCGATGCCCCGTCTCGATACACCCACGACTAGGGACTTTGATGGATGTACTTATAGACTACCATGTCCCCACTAGTATGATCCGCATCATAGTCCAGGTAGTCAAGTACAGATCCTAAGGGCTTTACCAACATGTAACAGAGAGACAATCAGCATACACGTTAAGGTAAAGGGTAACCAGATAGCATACTATCATGTCGAGCAAGAAAGTCCTCCCTATATATGTCCCAGCATCCACTACAATATACATCCTATGTACAGTAATGGCCTCTAGGGCATACATATAACTAACAATCTCCCACTTGCACTAGGGCCATCTGTTGCAGTGGTTGCAGTATCTCATACTCAACCATCCCATAAAAGTCTCTCTCTGGGAACAGGCCTTTGTGAGTGGATCCGCTGTGTTGTCCTCTGAGTCTACTCTCCTAACCTCGATCCCCTGGAGATTAACCATCTCCATGATCAGGTGATACTGCCTTAGAATATGTCTGGATCACTGATGGGACCGGCGTTCCTTGGCATAAGCCACAACTCCATTGTCACACAATGGGAGGAACAAAGTTCATCTTATGAACTAATATACACCCAGACTAACTCTTTGGTAGCATCTTAAGTAGCGATGTATCCTGCCTTTATCGTCTAGTATGTCACGGTATCTATCTTGGAACTCTTCCAACATACCGTCCCTCCATCTGAGGGTAAAGACAATGCCTGTGACTGACATTCAGTCGTCTTTATCACCATGGAACCCTTCCAGTGATTCTCCCCAGGATCGATTGATACCATCTTACTACAGGTAGTGAGTATCCTAACATCCATTTAGATCTATCTCATAGATCCAAAACTCTGGATTTAGTAGGTATCATTTTGATCCTATGTGGAGAATCATTGTGATAAGCGGAGATTGATCGAACGCAGCATAGGAAACTCTTTCCCTATCAAGAGTATGTCATCCACGTACTCTACGAGGATCTCACCATACTCCCTACTACCTTTTTGTTTATACAAGGTTCATCTACCATTTTGATGATGTCAACTTCTTTGACTATTTCATCAAAACAGATGTTCCAACCCCGCGATGCCTGCTTTATCATATAAAACATCTTGCACACGTTTCCGCTGCTCCCACTGTCTACGAAGCCCTCTGGCTGTGTACTTATAGACTTTCTCTTCTAAAACATCATTTAGAAAAGCAGTCATGGCACCCAACCGCCAGATATCGTAGTCATGGTATGTAGCCATGGTAAGTAGGATCTGGATGGACTTAAGCATAGCCACTTGAAAAGGTTTCATCATTATCCACGCCTGGTCGATGACGAAAAGCTTTAACAAGTCTAGCTTTGAAAGTCTCAACTTTTCCATGTACACCAAGTAATCTTCTCAAGATATACTTGCTCCTGATGGGGATTTAACCCTTCAGATATAGCAACCAAAGTCCATACTTTGTTGGTGTACATGGATTCCATCTCAGATCACTAAGCATCCAGCCATTCTTACAGAGTCTCACTCCTGATGGCCAGGTCGAAGCTAGTTGGGTCATCATCTCATGATGCAATCCTCGCTCTCACTGTCATAGAGAAACAGAAGTATCTCTCAGGTGGGTGAGGAACCCTACTAGATCGGCGGAGAGGCTGAGGTTCGTTGGAATCTACTGAATCCTTTGGTTCTATCAAATCATCAGCTGTAGTTTGTATAGCTGGAACACTTCCAGTTCTACATAATAGACCTTGCCTCGAGCTTGTCCGGATTTTGCTTTTAGACATAGGCCGGACAACCACAAATCTTAACTAGCTTAAGACATGGGCTCTTCCCATTCCATATCACATATGAAGTGGTAGGCAACTGATTTGATTTGAACCCTATTCAATAGGTATGCAGCTTCTCAAGCGCATAACTCCCAAAAAGGAAATAGGTAACTCAGTAGTACTCATCATAGAGCACACCTTATCATATAGGGTGTGATTGCTCCGCCCCGATATACCATCTTGCTATGGTGTAATCGGAGGAGTAATGCCGAGAGAGAATCTCATTCTCCTTTAGAATAGTCCTGGAATTCCGTGCTCAAGTATTCTCCTCCTTGATCTCATCAAAGGACATAATACTTATACCCGTATTGGTTCTCTACTTCTAACTTATATTCTGTGAATATCTCAAAAGGTTCAGACTTGTTTTTCAACAGGAACATATGTCTGAATCTTGAGAGATTATCAGAGAACGTAATGAAGTATAAAGAACCGGCCCTGGCATGTGTAGACAGGGGACCTTACATACATCAACATGTATTATCCCAAGAGTTTACTAACTCTTTCTCTGTTCCCAATAAACAGAGCTGTGGTCATCTTATCTTTGTGACATGACTGGCGAGTTTCACAAGATGTAAATTCAAACTAATTTAAATATGCATCTTTATGTAACTCTAGCTAGTCGGGTCGCATTGATATGACCTAGTCTACATTACCTCAAGAATAATTCGTTCATTTCTGAACTCTTCCTCTTGTGTGTGTTCCATATACTAAGAACTGTAGTTTGATTTAGAACATCAATGCTTTTAGATAACGTGCCTGAACCGATCAACTTTTGATATAGGAAATGTTCAAAACATTATCCAACAATACAAAATTTTATCATTTCTTTACTAATAAAGAGAGTGATATGATTTTGTATATCAGGTTCGGTATCTAATAACATTCGTTCAGAATCAATGTACTGTAATACAGGGTGACAGTGACCTACAGACTTGGCTGCAACACTTGCCCCGTTTTCTGCCTCATGAAACTTATCACCCGTTCTCAGTTCTCTACCTTTCTGTAGCCCTATGTAACAGATTACATATCTGGGATCCTGATCTGGTATCACATACCCAGGACGTAAAGGATACTGAGAAACAGTTCTGTATAATGAACACACCCGAAGATGATGCATCAGCATGCACTCTCTTCGTTTGGGCGGCACGGGAATTCTGGTAATCCCCAATTTCCTGCTCTGTCTTATAACAATTATAAGTTGGAGCGGGACCAACGTTCCCCAGCTCAGTATAACAAGCGGGTTCGGTCAATAATCCGTATTATTATCTTGATTAAGGCGTGATATGGTCGCTACCAGGAGAGAGAAAGAAGAAAACACTCAGCGTGCGCTCTTGCAAGAATAGATTGGTTATTATTTTATCTAATCAGGATGGCTCCCACTGCTTTTTATCAAATCTTCCTTCAAACCCTAAAAGGAAAGACTAGCCGGGATTAATTACACACTACAAGTTCGCCAATCTTTCAGCCAGGCCAGTGTCGGTACTTTGAGGGAGGTCCCCCGTGCTTTCGCACGAACCTAATTAATGTAAACCTCGTTTTCCCAGAGGCTAACCTCGTTAACACCTTTCTAGACACCTACTTGATCGGCTAATTGTAATGTATAAAACTCTCCCAGGAGTAACACTTACTCGCAGCGGGTATCGGGATCCAACTATCTCATAGAAGGTATGCAATCTCATTGCAAATTTCAACACTTGAAATTCCCGATAATATTTTGCCCCTAGCTCGCTATGACCTTGACGAATGCCAAACAACCCATAGTCCACTAGTCAAGTTCAACCCGTACATTTCTTGATCGAATTAAACCCACCCGCACAACCCTTGACGAATGCCAAACAACGCCGTACGAATACCCTAATCCAATCGCATCATATGCTCAAGCAGATAAATACTAGTTAGCTACCGTACACTACGCCTTGACGAATGCCAAACTACCGCAGCACGAATACTAACTAGTACATATCTGAAATGACGGAGGGCTACGACAGGTTTTTCTGAAAACCTATTGCGTAATGAACTTGATATCGTTGTAGAATCAAATGATTTTAAAATGGAGTGCTTTTGAGGCTTTTCTAGTTTTGCTAAAGGAGTCACTCCCGGTGAAGGGATCGTCGGTCCTTTCCTCGTCGAATGAGGTGCGGGATATATCATATATATCACTGTGCAAAGCAAAAACACTTAAAAGCAATCAAAAGTCAAACCGAGTGTGTAGCATCTGCCAGTTATTGCTAAAGGAGTCACTCCCGGTGAAGGGATCTCAGTCCTTTCCTCATCGAATAAGGTGCAGGATATATCACATATATCTCTGTGCAAAGCAAGAACTGTAGCTACCTGTTTTATTTTGAAATTCGATTCTACAACATCTTAGGTTTCTTTTATTTCATTAATCACATTAATGAAGTCCCATCATTTAAGTACCTAAGCATCACAGATAAATACGACGTACACTTATGCCATCCGCATTCGCCTCGATGTCCCCTCGTGCACCGTTAGGTTAGGTAACTAACGGCAGAGCGGGGCAGGGCTAGCGCGGGTGTAAAACATAAGTAACGTCTATATAATATATCATATATACTATATACTATATCCATCACAGAAACATCACATGATCTCATCACAGATATCGCAGCAGAAGAAACATATGAAATATTGGATATACTAGGACGTCTGTGTTTTCAATACGAGCCAGTATAAAACACGGATTCCACGGTCGTGATGAATAGCCAAACCCACACCCCTAGACCCCTACGAGAGCGGCAAGCAACCCTACCAATTCTGGAGTTAGGAGACCCGGACCCGACTCCTCGAGTTGGTCTCCCACTGGACTCCAGAACCCGGTTACTTGTGCCCTCCTCCTTGGGTCTATCCTAGTGCGGAAAAGTAAATAATATACAAAGGGTGACAACTTCCGCAACCTGGAAGTGTCCCAATAAAAGAATATTACATACAAGTTTTTACATGAATGAAAATGAAAAACACTCATCTCACATAAAAACCCCCGGCTATTCAAACACGACGATCCAATATAACATATCCAGCAACACATAACATCACATGTCATCAACGTAAGTAAATATGCGCATCCCAATTGTCGTTGACATATAGCAACGAAACCGGCGATATCACATATTACACTTACGGTCACAGAAAAGAAAGTGTAAAACTACAACAGTTGGAATCCGCAATCTTTATAGACATCGCATGCCTAATCAAATGAATTCCTTAGACATCGCATGCCTAACAATTATAAACCCCGCATTTTAGTCCCATCATCGAAAACACTTTTCAATATCAAGTCGGGCAATTCAACAAGATTCCCGACAGCCTGATCGAATGCTCGTCGCAAACTTCAGTAGACGGCCGCACCCCTGATACCGTCGACGAAGTGCACCAAGGCGGAACACCGCTACCGTGAGCACCCGAACGGATGCTTTCGGCGACGGGGTTCTCCTGCAGTCACTTGGTCGGGGCTATGGAGTGAAGCTGTCTATTAAGTTTACCCGGCGAGTATCCGCGTACGCTACGTGATTGCGACGGACTTTTGATCACATCAAAATTCCGTGGCAACCGATCAAGTGAGACTAAACTGCTATGTTTATAATATTCATTGCGTTATCTCATAACATCTTGTGAATTCTAATTATTGTATCCCATTCCAGATAATTAGAAAATGTTAAACTTTCCGATTGAACATTCGAACACCCAAGTTTTCCCGATACAGATCAACTCATGAAATAAGTCTAACAATATTCCGTTCGTGCCTCAGTACCAACGGTCCAGCCGTAGAAGGGTCAAGCCAACGCCTCACATGTGGCACGCCGTACTGCCCCAAACCCGAAGGTTCAAAGGGCAGTTCAAGACGGTCACATAATCGAGTTAAGGTTTGTTGTCTTCTAGAGGGACCATCGCGTTACTTGCACTACTTAGAACGTCGTTAAACTACGGAAAAATCCAATGCTTGGAAATTTCCCGACAGGGGAAAAATTGGGTATTTATATCCGGTCGAACTTTTTAACATATTCTAAAATTTATCCGGAAAGCCACACAGACAAAATTTGATACCTCGATCGAAACACCGAATCCCCAAAACAACTCAGAAAAATTCAACTCTTGAAAAAATATTAAAAATACCCAGGAAGACCAACACTGGAAACTAGGAGTTACTGTGTAAACTTCGTATCACAAAACGACAAAACGGCCGCGTTTCCGCCGCACGAGCCAAGCTCGTGCCGCGGAAGCGCAGCGCTTTAATGGAATTAGGGTTACGAATTGCACAGTTACTCTTAGATTTTCCTGCATGTTTCTCTGGATATTTTTAATACTGAAAAATCCCTGTTTTTAAAAATTGGACAGAGAGCAATATTGGTTCGGGGTTTCGGGTTCGTTCGGACTTCAATTTCCGTCTGGACTTCGCCTAAGGCTCTAGCTAGGCTCTGATACCACTGTAGGTCAGGCAGCCACCCCATCCAATGGGGTCGCCGTGGCACCAACGGGTCCCTCAGCCGCTACTTTTTACGCATGCCCCCTCGCGAGGACTACAACCCACCGGAACACCTTCCGGTCTCGGGACACCCTGGGGGTAAGAGCCTATGCTTCGCCACACTGTCACACAGTGAGAACCCCCCATAGGTCGACATCCAATGCCTAGTATCTCTGATACCACTGTAGGGTTCCTAGGCACCCCAAAAAGGTCTCACAAGGCATCGAACATGCCATATTAAAATTTTACGGTGCCTACAAACCCTAAACTACGGATCGTCGGCTAGATGTCTAGGCGAAAAACTAACTAGTTAACACTTAACTAAAAGTTTAACGGAAATACAACCTTTGTAGATCCGGTGCTCCACCTCCATAGCTCCGCAACGAGGTCCTCTCCGCTGTCCAAATCAAATCCGGGCTCTAGAGTCGGCTTCGTCGGAGAATGGGCAAGCTAGGTCGTCGATGTCCATGCCGAAGATGATCTACGTCGAGGCATCGCTAGATCAAGCTCCACCTTCACCAAACCCTAAAATCTTGTGAAGGAAACACACTCTACTACTTGGCAAGAGGTAGAGGATGAAGAAATAGGAAGTGGGTAGACTTTAGAATTGGATTTCTCACTCTTAATCATCAATCACCATTGATGAACCTAAGCTTTTCTTCTTGAGTTCAAGGAAGAAGAAGAAGAAAAGATATGATAAGATTAATTAGAAAAGAAAAGTAAAACCAATCCTTATCATATATTGAACCATGGTCAAGTGTAGAGATTAAACTAGGGTTAATGGAGTGGTTAGGGTTAAGCATGAGACAAAATGGTTACTTAGGTCAAAGCTTCATGAAGCTTCAACTAGAATCCAAAACAAGCCACCATTTTCCTTTATGCTATTCATTTTTCCAAAAAGAATAAATGAACAAATAAATGAATAAGAAAAAAGTAAACCCTAACCATTTCATTAACCAAGGTTGATTCTTTACACTTAACCAAAAGGCATGCATCATCAAACATGACACAAGCAAGTGCACAAAATCATATCGCATATGCAATGCGCACATCCGAGTGAGAAAATCCATCTTAAGTGAACCGATACTAGTTAGTGCAAAGTAATATATCAAATATATAATTATGCATTAAATCATTAAATCAACACTTGATTTAACGATCCGGTCATGACGCACATAACCGACTGGTATCATTAGTAACATCTTATCGAATCAACACTTGATCCGATAACCCGGCTATATCGCATATAACCGATCAATGTCACATCGCGAGAATCGAATACAGTATCACATACTCGTATTATTCTCGGTCCCGCACATATCTCATATGCGCTCCTATTTCGTTTCGCTTGAGCCAGGAAACCTCTGTGTAGGACTCTAAAGACTCGTCAATACGCCGGCAGCAGATGATGATCATATCAAACACCCACAAGCCGCAAGCGGTCTGCTAAACATAACGGCCACCCGGGTATTGAGCGATCTGAAGATCGACGAGCAAGCCCGCTCACACTCCAGTGAATCCGACCAGTAACACTACCGTACAGTCCGGTCTGATCGTCTGATATGTCGCATATCTCGCCTAGGGGTGGTAAACGTCAGACCCCAATAGCTTGATAAGTCGTGTCGATATGAGGTCTATAACAATTCGAGAAACTACTGGTAATACTTACCAGTAAATCTCAGCAACCCTGGCTAGGGATTTCCTGTTATAGCCAATCGAACACAGTGCAACATCAACTCCCTATACCGGGAGAGACGAATCCCCTCCTATCGCTCATTGCCTCCATGTGACTCGGGACTGTACCCAAAAACCACCATTTTGCACGCCCTCTTGGACGTGGTAAGATGGAAATCAAAGCACAGTGGGAACCACACGAGACTCTATGACGATCTCGGGTCAACAGACTACTCTGTACCAGTGTCACCAGAGAACTGCCATCTGACGTGAGGTATAATACCATCTGGGAGTTCTCGGCGAGTCCGTCCAGTGTACCCAGTCTTTACTGAGCACCCGTATATCTCCTCTGATGTCAAACACCAATGGATATGGGATCATCCATCGCCCATCTATATGGGTCGAGAAGGTATACGCTAGTCTACTCTGGTATATCGATGCCCCGTCTCGATACACCCACGACTAGGGACTTTGAAGGATGTACTTATAGACTACCATGTCCCCACTAGTATGATCCGCATCATAGTCCAGGTAGTCAAGTACAGATCCTAAGGGCTTTACCAACATGTAACAGAGAGACAATCAGCATACACGTTAAGGTAAAGGGTAACCAGATAGCATACTATCATGTCGAGCAAGAAAGTCCTCCCTATATATGTCCCAGCATCCACTACAATATACATCCTATGTACAGTAATGGCCTCTAGGGCATACATATAACTAACACAAACTACACAATAAAGGCTGGAATATCGCTATCAATGATGCTACCAAAGAGGCAGTCTGGGTGTATATTTGTTCTTGAGATGAACTTAGTTCCTACCATTGTGTGACAACGGGGATGCGGCTTTGGCCTAGGAACCCCGGTCCCATCAGTGACCCAGACATATTCTAAGGCAGTATCAACTGATCATGGAGATGGTTGATCTCTAAGAGATCAAGGTTAGGAGAGTTGACGCGAAGGATAACACGGCGGATCCACTCACAAAGGCCTTTCCTACGAGAGACTTTTATAGGACGTTGGGTATGAGATACTATAAAAACTGTCCTTAATGCAAGTGGGAGATTGTTAGTTGTATGTATGCCCTAGAGGCCATTATTGTACATGACATGTATATTATAGTGGATGCTTGGACATATATAGGGAGGACTTTTTTGCTCGACATGATAGTACGCTATCTAGTTACTCTTTACCTTAACATGTACACTTACTGTCTTTCTGTTACATGTTGATAAAGCCCTTAGAATGTGTACTTGACTACCAGGATTATGATGCAGATCATACTAGTGGGGCCTGGGCAGTCCATGAGTTCATCCTTCAATTGTTCCTAGTCGGGGAGTATCGAGACGGGGAATCGATATTCCAGAGTAGATTAGCGTATACGCTTCTCGACCCATATGATGGGCAATGGATGATCTCATATCTATTGGTGTTTGACATCAGAGATCGTATATGGGTACTCAGTAGAGGTTTGGTAAACTGAACGGACTCGCCGAGAACTCCAAGATGGTAATATACATCATGTCAGATTGCAGTTCTTTGGTGACACTTGTACAGGTTAGTCTGTCGACCCGAGATCGTCATAGAGTCTTGTGTGTCTCCCACTGTGCTTTGATTTCCAACCTACCATGGCTCTACTGAGTCATGCAAACAGGTGGTTTTTGGGTACAGTCCCGAGTCATATGGAGGCAATGAGCGATAGGAGGGGATTCGTCTCTCCCGGTAGTGGGGGTTGATGTTGCGCTTTGCCTGACTGGCCATAACTGGAAATCCATGGCCAGGGTAGATGAGATTTACTGGTAAGTGTTATCAGTTGTTTTTCGACCTGTTATGGACCTTGCATCGGCATGACTTATCCCCTAGGCGTGATATGCGACATATCAGACGAAGAGACCGGACTGTACGGTATTGTTACTGATAGGATTCACAGGAGTATGAGCAGGCTTGCTTGTTGATTTTCTTATCGCTCAATACCCGGGTGGCCGTTATGTTTAGCAGGCTTCTTACGGCTTGTGGGTGTTTAATATGATCATCACCTAATGCCGGCGTATTGACGAGTATTTAGAGTCCTACACAGAGGTTTCCTCGCTCAAGCAAAACGGAGTAGGAGCACATATGTGATATGTGCGGGACCGAGATTAATACGAGTATATGATACTGTATTCTACTCTCGCGATTTGTGTCATCGGTCGGCTATATGCGATATAGCCGGGTTATCGAATCAAGTGTTGACTCGATGAATTGATACACATGATATTAGTCGGTTATATGTGATATAGGTTATTAAATCAAGTGTTGATTTAATATTCTAATATATAATTATATATTTGATATATTAATTTACATTAACTAGTATTAGCTCACTTAAAATTTCTTTTCACTTTATTGTGCATTAGTATATATGTGATATATATCAGTATACATTATTTTGTGTCATGCTAGATGCCACATGCTACATGGGTGTATGAGACTCACACCATACTTATAATAATGTGAGGGTTGTATTTATTTAAAGTAAATCAAAATTGTTTGGAAATTGTCACATGGTTGAAGCTTGTAGAAGTTTGTGGAACCATTGACCAAGTCCACTCTTTTTGTTTTACATGTAGATATTTATTAATCTAACCATTATTGTAACCCATGGTTTATTCTCTACATGGGTTAGTGTATGACACTAATTCACCCATGGTTGCTATTCTCACCTTATGGGGTTTTCATTTTCTCATCTTGATCATTTTTCATCTTCTTCATTTTGAGAAAAAGCTTGCTAGATTTTTCTAAGTGAGAAAATATTGTGAGAAAATAAAATCTAAAGTGAGCTCATTTCCTACTTCATCATCCTATACTACCAGCCATTTAGTATAGGGTGTTCTCTTCACAAAGTTCATCACCTAGTAAAGAGATAGCTTGGGTTTGAGTCTTCTCGACGTAGATCATCTTCGGCCTCGAAGGCATTGAGCAAGCTCGTTCATTTCTTCATGTGGATCCTTACTAAAGTTCGGGTGTTCACTACTTGGAGCGAAGGGACTACTACACGGAGCTTTAGAAGTGAAGGACCGGTATACAAATGTTGTATTCCTCATTCACTTAGTTGGAATATTTGATTACATATTTGTATTGTCTAATTACTCTAGTTAGATCCTAGTCAAGGGTTCTTTAGCACACTAGATTTTTTTTGAAATTGGCATGGTAGATACTGTGAATACCCAGTAGGGTGCTGAGGAACCCAACAGGGTCTTCTTCTCCTCCTTTCCTTAAGCTCCTCGAAGACCCGGATCATGCTTGATCGTCGGCCTCCTCGTGTCAAAGATGATCCACCCGAGAGTCTATATTTCAAGC
The DNA here is from genome assembly GCA_030015575.1 of Agapanthus africanus. Lineage (NCBI taxonomy): Eukaryota > Viridiplantae > Streptophyta > Magnoliopsida > Asparagales > Amaryllidaceae > Agapanthus > Agapanthus africanus. Next base: position 497,705,144 of record JASDDO010000001.1, on the reverse strand, counting down.
TCTAACATCTAAACCGAGGTCACTAAGATACCTAGTTTGCTAAGCTAGGTAGCTTAGAAGATGTAGAGTATCTAATGAAGTATTTAATCTCACTTGACCTTATGGTTCACAACTCATATGAGGGATTAGGGTCTTGAGGAAGAAGGAGAGAAAAAATGGATAGAGAAACAATATGAGCAAATGAACTAAGTCAAGGCAAGTGAAGAATAGCTCCCTTACTTAACTTACTCAAGTATGCAATATTTTCCAATTGAAAATATCAACCATGCTTGAATAGTGAGTCCAAACCAATAAACAAATGCAAACGAGTCATGCTTCACCATGCCACAAATATATCCATTTTCTACCTCATTAATCTATTTCTCAAAATAGATAAATCCAAATAATGAGGGATCCCTTTCTAGAAGCATGTCTTGTGAAATTACAAGAATGCCCTCACCGTATATACATACCCGTATTCGTATTCCGAAAAATACGAATACAATGAGCTAATAATAATCTAATAATATAATACTAGAATCCAGCTTAAACCAAAATCCACTAGTATTATCCGTCCGAACAACATCCGTGTAGCATGTACACGTATATGATCATAACCTTTCCGTAAAACCATACGGCCTCTACATCGTTTCGCCCAAAGCAGGGAAACCCTATGTGTGGGACTCTAAAGACTCGACAGTATGCTGGTAGTGGGTTTAACCATAAGTCCGTCAGCGGTACTAGCTGCACGTAACGGCTACCTAGCTATATGTCGATAAGAAGGCCGATGAGCAAACTCATTCGAACTCCTACTGAGCCTATCTGTGACAATCTCCGTACAGTCCGGTCTGGTCGTCTAAGATACTCGCATATCTGGCCTAGGGGGATGGTAACCGTCAACCACTAATAGCGCAATAAGTCGTGCCGGTATAGAGCCCAATACACTCAGAGAAACTACTAAAGTACCTACCAGTAAATATCTCTTTCCCTGGCCAGAGACTTTGTGTAATAGCTTTCCGAACACAGCGCGATATCAACTCGCAATACCGAGAGAGACGAATCCTATCTAACCGCTACTGCCTCCTAGTGCTTCGGGACCGCACCCAACCACTACCTGTTTGCATGACTTCTTTGAGCCATGGTAGGGTAGTATTCTAAGTACAGCGGGAACACACTCGAGACGAATAGTGATTTCAAGTCAACGGACTAACCTGTATTCATGCCACCCGGGAACTACTACCTGACGTTAGGTATAATACCAACCAGCAGTTCCCAACGAGTCCATACAGTGTAACTCATAACCAATGAGCACCTGTATACTATCTCCGATATGACATACCAATGGCTGTGGGACAGACCATCTCCCATGCTGGGATGAGAAGCGTATACACTAGTCTACTCTGGAGTATTGATGCCCCGTCTCGATAATTCTACTACTAAGGACCTTTATAAGGATGTGCTTTTAGACTACCAATCCCCCACTAGTGTGACTGCCATCACAACGCCGGTAGTCAAGCAAAGATCCTAAGGGCTCTATCAATATGTATTAGCGATATGCTAAAAGAAACATATACACATATTAAGGTATAATAAAACCAAGTAGTATACTACCATTTTTAGCAAGATTGTTATTATATCTGTGAATATCCCAAACTTCTAAAATGTAATATACAATCCAGTAATATACAATAATGGCCTTTAAGGTATATATCATTAAAAATCTCCCACTTGCACTAAGGCCATGTATTGGCATATCGCGACCTATCATCTCGATTAGCCTCTCGAACTGTGTCTGAGAAATGGCCTTTGTGAGTGGATCTATAGTATTGTTCTCTGTCTCTTCTCTCCGCACCTTGATCCCCCGGTGATCAACAATCTCTTTGATCAGGTGGTACTGCCTCAAGATATATCTGGACTTCTGATGGGACCTTAGGTCCTTCGCTAAAGCAATAGCCCCGTTGTTGTCATAATACAGAGATATTGGATCAATAATGGGCGGAACCACCTAAAGTTCTATAATGAACTTCTTCATCCAGACTGCTTCCTTCATAGCGTCACATGAAGCGATATACTCTGCTTCCATCATCGAGTCAGCAACGGTGTCCTGCTTGGAGCTCTTCTAACAGACCGCCCCTCCATTGAGGGTATAGACATAACCCGACATAGACCTAGAGTCATCCTTGTCACTCTTGAAGCTGGAGTCGGCGAAGGCCTCGATCCGGAGGTCTTCACTACCGTACACCAAGAACATCTTCTTAGTCCTTCTCAGGTACTTGAGAATATTCTTAACTGATGTCCATTGCTTCTCTCCTGGGTTTGAATGATACCTGCTTAAAACGCTCAGTGCGTAAGCTACATCTGGTCTGGTACACAACATCTCATACATTATAGAGCCTACCACAGAAGTATAGGGTATAATAGTCATGCGATCCCTTTCCAAATCAGTCTCGAGAGATATCTTTGTGGAACCTCTTTAGTGTGCCTAGGATCCCTACAGTTAATTGACAGAATTTGGCATGGTTGATGCCTTGTGGAACCTCTTTAGTGTGCCTAGGATCCCTACAGTTTCATTGATATGACCCAGTCTAAAATGCCATAAGAAAGCCTGATTTAATTCCGGAGACTTTCTTTTAAGTGTCTTCTGGACATTGAAAACCTGAGCTTGATTTAATACGTATATACCGTTATCTAGTGTACCTGACCCAATCAAAGCTTGATTAAGGTGGATGTGGACGATATCGCTTACAAATGTAAAATCATAACCTTCTTTAAATAGTAAAGAAATAGAGATGATATTACATGCCAAACTAGGTACACACAAACAGTTATGCAAAATCAAAATCTGCCCACTTGTCAATCCTAGGTGATATTCCTTTACGGATACAGTATCCATGCTCATTCCGTTAGCAACCCTGAGAGCCATATCACCTGCCTTGAAAACTCTACGGTTTCTCAGAGCCTGCAATGAATTACATATATGAGATCCTGATCCGGTATCTAGTACCCAGGAAGTAGAGTTAATTGACAGACAATTTTCAATCATAAACACACCTGAAGCCGAAACCACAACGTGCTTCGAATCCTGATTTCTGGCTTTCCAAGCCCTGCATTCCTTCTCCTAATTCCCTTTCCCATGACAATAGAAATATTTCTCCTTCTCTACTGTCAGCCCCGAATCTTTTGCCCTGCCCTTTCCCTCTACCTTACTGACACCGGCTTTCGATTTGGTGGAGGCCTTCTTCTTCTTTCCCTTGTCTTTCGCCTTGGATTTAGAAGAGGAAGACTCACCAAAAAGCAAAGCGGGTGTCTCCCTGAATTTCTGCAGGGTGCTCTCAGGGCTCCTCAACATGTTGAGGAGTTTTGGAAGTGAAACTTCCTTACTTTGAATGTTGAAATTCAAGATAAACTGGGCATAGGTAGAGGGGAGGGTCTGTAGAATAAAATCTGTATACAACTCGTTCTCCAACGTGGTCCCAAGGTCCGTCAGCACTTCAATATAGCTAATCATCTTAAGGACGTGGTCCCCTACAAATGACCCGACAGCAAATCTCGCCTGAAACAATTTCTTCGAGGTCTCATATCTTGCGATATGAGATTACTCTCCATATAAATCATTGGTATGGAGGAAAATGGAAGCTAAGTCAATCTTCTCGTGTCACCTCTAGTGTTCATTATCCATTGAGGCCAACATGAGGCATTTGGCTCTCGCACTGTCTATTTTCCATGTCTTACGGATTTCAACATCCGCGACGGTGGAATCTAGACCTGGGATGACGGGGATTTTGGTAGTAAGGAGGTAGCCCAGTTTGTCATAGGTAATGGCCATCTGGACATTCCTTAGCCAATATTTATAGTTTGGCCCAGTTAATTTATTTTTATCTAGCAGTAACTTAAGCCCATTCATTTTGGTCGCTGCAATTAGAGAGAGAGAAAAAACACTCAGCATGATACTCTTGCAAATTAAGATTGGTTATTAGTTTATCTAAATAGGATGGCTCCCACTTTTTCTCGAATCCTCCTTCAAACCATAAAAGAAGAATTGGTCAGATTAATCTCACCCTTACAATTCTTGCTTAACCTTTCGGCCAGGTTAGTGTCGGTACTTCGAGGGAGGTTTTCCAACGCTTTCGTGAAGTTTCTTAATTACAAACCTCTTTTCCCTGGAGGCGTAGCCCCGCTAACAATGTTCTAGATACCTACTTGGTTTATAGTATTGATTGTGAAGTGAAAAATTCTCCCGAGGAGTAGCGGATACTCATAGTAGGATCGGGATCCAAATATCATCGTGTGACAACTTTGAAGGAATCCTACCAAAATCACCACACTCCAAATGGTATGCAACACTAGCAAGTTTTATTTTCTTTTGAAACTCCCGATGTCGATTTTTGCTCCAAGCTCTTATGACCTTGACGAAGGCCAACATATCATATGATGCAAGTCGAGTTCTACCCGTCATTGTCCATGTTAATTTAAACCCATCCGTACAAGCCCTTGAAGAAGGCTAAAATAGTTGTATGACTGTCCCAAATCAACGAATCTATTTATGCTACAGATGAATACCCAGCAGCTACCAATCACTATGCCTTGGCGAAGGTCAAAATACATAGCTTGAATACTACTGGATACCCATCTGAAATTACGGAAGGCTATGGATGGTTTTGGCGAAACCATGAACATAATAAACTTGATATAGTCGAAGGAACCATAATAGCTTTTAAAAGAAGTACTTTAGGCTCCGCATTTAAAAGTTGTTTTTCAAGAAAACCTAGTGGTTTTGAAAATGTTCCAACGATTTAAACTTTGGTTTTTTTTCCTTGCATTAATCAATATTAATGTGGTCCCATCAGATAACCCTATCATTGTGTTGGCTATAGTGCCCTCAAGTCAATTATTGGATCGCAGGCATGTGATTGCAATGATTGAGAGAAGACCTATACCGGTAGGACAGTCTTACTCGAGATGATAGTATGCTCTCTGGTTTGTCTTTATCATCGTGTACATGCTTCAGGTAACATTACAGATCACTATTACATGTTGATAGAGCCCTTAGGATTCATACTTGACTACCAGCAGTATGATGGCGATCATATACGTGAAAGTTGGACAGTCTATAAGTACATCCTTAAAGTGTCCCTAGTCGTGGGAGTTTCGATACTGGGCATCGATACTCCGAGAGTAGACGAGTGTATACGGATCAAGACCCCGACGAGGGGTGGTGGCCGCTCTCACAAGCCATTGGTGTTAGTTGGTTCACCTAAGATGTATACAGGTGCTCATTGGGTTATGAGTGTTAGTTATATGTATGCCCTAGAGGCCATTACTGTACATAGGATGTATATTGTAGTGGATGCTGGGACATATATAAGGAAGACTTTCTTGCTCGACATGATAGTATGCTATCTGGTTGAACTTTACCTTAACGTGTATACTGATTGTCTCTCTGTTACATGTTGGTAAAGCCCTTAGGATCTGTACTTGACTACCTGGACTATGATGCGGATCATACTAGTGGGGACATGGTAGTCCATAAGTACATCCTTCAAAGTCCCTAGTCGTGGGTGTATCGAGACGGGGCATCGATATACCAGAGTAGACTAGCGTATACCTTCTCGACCCATACAGATGGGCGATGGATGATCCCATATCCATTGGTGTTTGACATCAGAGATGATATACGGGTGCTCAGTAGAGACTGGGTACACTGGACAGACTCGCCGAGAACTCCCAGATGGTATTATACCTCACGTCAGATGGCAGTTCTCTGGTGACACTGGTACAGAGTAGTCTGTTGACCCGAGATCGTCATAGAGTCTTGTGTGGTTCCCACAGTGCTTTGATTTCCATCTTACCACGTCCAAGAGGGCATGCAAAACGGTGGTTTTTGGGTACAGTCCCGAGTCACATGGAGGCAATGAGCGATAGGAGGGGATTCGTCTCTCCCGGTATAGGGAGTTGATGTTGCGCTGTGTTCGATTGGCTATAACAGGAAATCCCTGGCCAGGGTTGCTGAGATTTACTGGTAAGTGTTACCAGTAGTTTCTCGAACAGTTATAGACCTCATATCGACACGACTTATTGAGTTATTGGGGTCTGACGTTTACCACCCCTAGACTTGATATGCGACATATCAGACGAAGAGACCGGACTGTACGGTAGTGTTACTGGTCGGATTCACTGGAGTGTGAGCGGGCTTGCTCGTCGATCTTCAGATCGCTCAATACCCGGGTGGCCGTTACGTTTAGCAGACCGCTTGCGGCTTGTGGATGTTTGATATGATCATCATCCGCTGCCGGCGTATTGACGAGTCTTTAGAGTCCTACACAGAGGTTTCCTGGCTCAAGAGAAACGAAATAGGAGCGCATATGAGATATGTGCGGGACCGAGAATAATGTGTGTATGTGATACCGTATTCTATTCTCGCGATAAATGTATCGAATGGTTGTATGCGATATAACCTAGTTATCGATTCAAGCGTTGATTCGATAAGCCGATATATTGTATACTAGTCGGTTGTGTGCGACATAACCGGGTCATTGAATCAAGTGTTGATTTAATGATTTAATGCATATTTATATATTTGATATATTACTTTGCATCAACTAGTATCGGTTTACTTAAGATGGATTTTCTCACTCGGATGGGCGCATTGTATATGCGATATACTTTTGTGCACTTGATTGTATCATGTTTGATGATACATGTCATGCTAGGGTTCAAGTGTAAAGATTAAACCTTGGTTAATGAAATGGTTAGGGTTTATTATTTATTATTCATTTATCTTATTTAATTATCCTTTTTATTTTTGATAAATGAATAAAAGAAAAGAGAAAAGAATGGTGGCTAATTTTGTTCTTTAGTTGAAGCTTCATGAAGCTTTGTTCAAGTCAACCATTCTTATCTCATCCTTAACCCTAACCATTTCCACTAACCATGATTCATTCTCTACACTTGACTCTAGTTAAAATTATGATAAGAATTCATTTTCTTTTCTTATTCTTTTAACTTATCATATAAGCTTCTTCTTCTTCCTCCTTGACTTCAAGAAGAAAAGCTTCACCTCCATCAATGGTGATTGATGCATATGAGTGAGAAATCCAATTCTAAAGTTAACCCACTTCCTATTTCTTCATCCTCTACCTCTTGCCAAGTAGTAGAGTGTGTTTACTTCACAAGTTTCTTGACTTGGTGAAGTCGGAGCTTGATTTAGCGATGCCTCGACGTAGATCATCTTCGGCATGGACATCGACGACCTAGCTTGCCCATTCTCCGACGAAGCCGACTCTAGAGCCCGGATTTGATTTGGACAGCGGAGACGACCTCGTTGCGGAGCCGTGGAGGTGGAGGACCGGATCTACAAAGGTTGTATTTCCGTTATTCCCTTAGTTAAGTTGTTAACTAGTTCACTTTTCGCCTAGACATCTAGCCAACGATCCGTACACTAGGGTTTGTAGGCACCGTATTTTTTGAAACGGGCATGGTTGATGCTTTGTGAGACCCCTTGAGCGTGCCTAGGAACCCTACAGTGGTATCAGAGCCTAGCTAGAGCCTTAGGCGAAGTCCAGACGGAAATTGAAGTCCGAACGAACCCGAAACCCCGAACCAATATCGCTCTCTGTACTTTTTCTAAAAACAGGGATTTTTCAGTATTAAAAATATGTAGAAATATCAGCAGGAATATCTAAGAGTTACTGTGAAGTCGTATGCCCTAATTCAATTAAAGCGCCGCGCTTCCGCGGCACGAGCATGCCTCGTGCGGCGGAAACGCGGCCATTTTGTCGTGTTGTGAGGTATTGATTGCACAGTAACTCCTATTTAAAAGTTCTGGTATTCCTGGGTATTTTTAATATATTTTCAAGAGTTGAATTTTTCTGAGTTGATTTGGGGATTCGGTGTTTCGATCGGGGTATCAAATTTTGTCTGTGTGGCTTTCCGGGTAAATTTTAGAATATGTTAAAAAGTTCGACCGGATATAAATACCCAACTTTTCCCCTGTCGGGAAATTTCCAAGCGTTGGATTTTTCCGTAGTTTAACGACGTTCTAAGTAGTGCAAGTAACGCGATGGTCACTCTAGAAGACACAAACCTTAACTCGATTATGTGACCGTCTTGAACTGCCCTTTGAACCTTCGGGTTTGGGGCAGTACGGCGTGCCACATGTGAGGCGTTGGCTTGACCCTTCTACGGCTGGACCATTGGTACTGAGGCACGAACGGAATGTTGTTAGACTTGTTTCTTGTGTTGATCAGTTTCAGGAAAACTTGGGTGTTCGATTGTTCGATCGAAAAGTTTAGCATTTTCTATTTATCCGGAATGGGATACAATAATTGGAATTCACAAGAGTTATGAGATAACTAAATGAATGATATAAACATAGCAGTTTAGTCTCACTTGATCGGTTGCCACGGAATTTTGATGTGATCAAAAGTCCGTCGCAATCACGTAGCGTACGCGGATACTCGCCGGGTAAACTTAATAGACAGCTTCACTCCATAGCTCCGACCAAGTGACTGTAGGAGAACCCCGTCGCCGAAAGCATCCGTTCGGGTGCTCGCGGTAGCGGTGTTCCGCCTTGGTGCACTTCGTCGACGGTATCGGGGGTGCGGCCGCCTACTAAAGTTTGCGACGAGCATTCGATCAGGATGTCGGGAATCTTGTTGAATTGCCCGACTTGATATTGAAAAGAGTTTTCGATTTTGAGACTAAAATGCGGGGTTTATAATTGTTAGGCATGTGATGTCTAAGGTATTCATTTGATTTGGCATGCGATGTCTATGCAGATTGCGGATTCCAACTATTGTAGTTTTACACTTTCTTTTCTGTGACCGTAAGTGTAATATGTGATTTCGCCGGTTTCGTTGCTATATGTCAACGACAATTGGGATGCGCATATTTACTTACGTTGATGACATGTGATGTTATGTGTTGCTGGATATGTTATATTGGATCGTCGTGTTTGAATAGCCGGGGGTTTTTATGTGAGATGAGTGTTTTTCATTTTCATTCATGTAAAAACTTGTATGTAATATTCTTTTATTTGGGGCGCTTCCAGGTTGCGGAAGTTGTCACCGTTTGTATATTATTTACTTTTCCGCACTAGGATAGACCCAAGGAGGGGAGCACAAGTAACCGGGTTCTGGAGTCCAGTGGGAGACCAATTCGAGGAGTCGAGTCCGGGTCTCCTAACTCTAGAATTGGCAGGGTTGCTTGCCGCTCTCGTAGGGGTCTAGGGGTGTGGGTTTGGCTATTCATCACGACCGTGGAATCCGTGTTTTATACTGGCTCGTATTGAAAACACGGACGTCCTAGTATATCCAATATTTCATATGTTTCTTCTGCTGTGCTTTATCTGTGATGAGATCATGCGATGTTCTGTGGCAGATATTATATATAGTATATATGATATATTATATAGACGTTGCTTATGTTTTACACCCGCGCTAGCCCTGCCCTGCTCTGCCGTTAGTCACCTAACCTAACGGTGCACGAGGGGACATCGAGGCGAATGCGGATGGCATAAGTGTACGTCGTATTTATCTGTGATGTTTAGATACTTAAATGATGGGACTTCATTAATGTGATTAATGAAATAAAAGAAACCTAAGATGTTGTAGAATCGAATTTCAAAATAAAACAGGTAGCTACAGTTCTTGCTTTGCACAGCGGTATATGTGATATATCCTGCACCTCATCCGACGAGGAAAGGACCGAGATCCCTTCACCGGGAGTGACTCCTTTAGCAATAACTGGCAGATGCTACACACTCGGTTTGTCTTGATTGCTTTTAAGAGTTTTTGCTTTGCACAGTGATATATATGATATATCCCGCACCTCATTCGACGAGGAAAGGACCGACGATCCCTTCACCGGGAGTGACTCCTTTAGCCAAACTGGAAAGGCCTCAAAAGCACTCCATTTTAAAACCATTCGATCCTACAACGATATCAAGTTCATTACGCAATAGGTTTTCAGAAAAACCTGTCGTAGCCCTCCGTCATTTCAGATAAGTACTAGTTAGTATTCATGCTGCGGTTGTTTGGCATGCGTCAAGGCGTAGTGTACGGTAGCTAACTAGTGCTTATCTGCTAGCATATGATGCGATTGGATTAGGGTATTCGTACGGCGTTGTTTGGCATGCGTCAAGGGTCGTGCGGGTGGGTTTAATTCAATCAGGAAATGACGGGTTGAACTTGACTAGCAGACTATGGGTTGTTTGGCATGCGTCAAGGTCATAGCGAGCTAGGGGCAAAATATTATCGGGAATTTCAAGTGTTGAAATTTGCAATGAGATTGCATACCTTCTATGAGATAGTTGGATCCCGATACCCACTGCGAGTAAGAGTTACTCCTGGGAGAGTTTTATACATTACAATTAGCCGATCAAGTAGGTGTCTAGAAAGGTGTTAACGAGGTTACGCCTCTGGGAAAACGAGGTATACATTAATTAGGTTCGTGCGAAAGCACGGGGGACCTCCCTCAAAGTACCGACACTGGCCTGGCTGAAAGATTGGCGAACTTGTAGTGTGTAATTAATCCCGGCTAGTCTTTCCTTTTAGGGTTTGAAGGAAGATTTGATAAAAAGCAGTGGGAGCCATCCTGATTAGATAAAATAATAACCAATCTATTCTTGCAAGAGCGCACGCTGAGTGTTTTCTTCTCTCTCTCTCCAGGTAGCGACCATATCACGCCTTAATCAAGATAATAATACGGATTATTGACCGAACCCGCTTGTTATACTGAGCTGGGGAACGTTGGTCCCGCTCCAACTTATAATTATTATAAGACAGAGCAGGAAATTGGGGATTACCAGAATTCCCGTGCCGCCCAAACGAAGAGAGTGCATGCTGATGCATCATCTTCGAGTGTGTTCATTATACAGAACTGTTTCTCAGTATCCTCCGCATCCTGGTATATGATACCGGATCAGGATCCCAGATATGTAATCTGTTACATAGGGCTACAAAAGGGTAGAAAAACTGAGAACGGGTGATAAGTTTCATGAGGCAGAAAACGGGGCAAGTGTTGCAGCCAAGTCTGTTGGTCACTGTCACCCTGTATTACCAATACATTGATTCTGAACGAATGTTATTAGATACCGAACCTGATATACCAAATCATATCACTCTCTTTGGTAGAAAAGAAAGGATATAATTTTGTATTGATGGATAATGTTTTGAACATTTCCTATATCAAAAGTTGATCGGTTCAGGCACGTTATCTAAAACCATTGATGTTCTAAATCAAACTACAGTTCTTAGTATACAGAACACACACAAGAGGAAGAGTTCAGAAATGAACGGATTCTTCTTGAGGCATTGTAGACTAGGTCAGATCAATGTGACCAGACTAGCTAGAGTTACATAAAGATGTATATTTAAATCAGTTTGAATTTACATCTTGTGAAACTCGCCAGTCATGTCACAGAGATAAGATGACCATAGCTCTGTTTACTGGAAACAGAGAAAGAGTTAGTAAACTCTTGGGATGATACATGTTGATGTATGTTAGGTCCCCTGTCTACATATGCCAGGACTGGTTCTTTATACTTCGTTACATTCTCTGATAATCTCTCAAGATTCAGACATATGTTCCTGTTGAAACACAAGTCCGAACCTTTTGAGATATTCACAGAATATGATTTAGAAGTAGAGAACCAAAATACGGGTATAAGTATTATGTCCTATGATGAGATCAGGGAGGAGAATACTTGTGCATGGAATTCCTGGACTATTCTAAAGGAGAATGAGATTCTCTCTCAGCATTACTCCTCTGTATACACCATAGCACGATGGTATATCGGGGCGGAGCAATCACACCCTATTGGATATGGTGTGCTCTATGATGAGTACTACTGAGTTACCTTTTTCCTATTGGGTGTTATGCACTTGAGAAGTTGCATACCTATTGAATAGGGTTCGAATCAAATCAGTTGCCTACCACTTCATATGTGATATGGAAAGGGAAGAGCCCATATCTTAAGTTGGTTAAGATTTGGGGTTGTCCGGCCTATGTCTAAAACCATAATCCGGACAAGTTCGAGGCAAGGTCTGTTATGTAGAACTGGAACAGTTCCAGCTATACAAGCTACAGCAGATGATTTGGTAGAACCAAAGGATTCAGTAGATTCCAACGAACCTCAGCCTCTCCGCCGATCTGGAAGGGTTCCTCACCCACCTGAGAGATACTTCGTTTTCTCTATGACAGTGGGAGCGAGGATTGCATCATGAGATGATGACCCAACTAGTTTCGAGCTGGCCATCAGGAGTAAGACTCTATAAGAATGGCTGGATGCTTAGTGATCTGAGATGGAATCCTTATACACCAACAAAGTATGGACTTTGGTTGCTATATCTGAAGGGTTGAATCCCCATCAGGAGCAAGTATATCTTGAGAAGATTACTTGGTGTACATGGAAAAGTTAAGACTTTCAAAGCTAGACTTGTTAAAAGTTTGCATCATTGACCAGGCGTGGATAATGATGAAACCTTTTCAAGTGGCTATGCTTAAGTCCATCCAGATCCTACTTGCCACGGCTACATACCATGACTACGATATCTGGTGGTTGGGTGTCATGACTGCTTTTCTAAATGATGTTTTAGAAGAGTGCGTCTATAAGTACACAGCCAGAGGGCTTCGTAGACAGTGGGAGCAGCGGAAACGTGTGCAAGATGTTTTATCTGATAAAGCAGGCATCGCGGAGTTGGAACATCTGTTTTGATGGATTAGTCAAAGAAGTTGACATCATCAAAATGGTAGATGAACCTTGTATAAACAAAATGGTAGTATGGAGTATGGTGACGATCCTCGTAGAGTACGTGGATGACATACTCTTGATAGGGAAGTAGTTTCCTATGCTACGCTCGGTCAATCTCAGCTTATCACCATGATTCTCCGTGCAGGATCAAAATGATACCTCCTGAATCCTGAGTTTTAGATCTATGAGATAGATTTAATTAGATGTTAGGAATCTCACTAGTTGTAGTGAGATGGTATCAGTTGATCCTGGGGAGAATCACTGGAAGTGTTCCAGGGCGATAAAGACGACTGAATGTCAGTCGCAGGCTTTGTCTTTACCCTCAGTAAAGGGACGGTATGTTGGAAGAGTTCCAAGCTAGATACCGTGACATACTAGACGATAAAGGCAGGATACATCGCTACTTAAGATGCTACCAAAGAGGATGTTTGGGTGTATATTGGTTCATGAGATGAACTACGTTCCTACCATTGTGAGACAGTGGAGTTGTGGCTCATGCCAAGGAACACCCGTCCCATCAGTGATCCAAACATATTCTAAGGCAGTGTCACCTGATCATGGAGATAGTTGATCTCCAGGATGATCGAGGTTAGGAGAGTAGACTCAGAGGACAACACGGCGGATCCACTCACAAAGGCCTGTTCCTAGAAAGAGACTTTTATGGGATGGTTGAGTATGAGATACTTCAAACCACTGCTACAGATGGCCCTAGTGCAAGTGGGAGATTGTTAGTTATATGTATGCCCTAGAGGCCATTACTGTACATAGGATGTATATTGTAGTGGATGCTGGGACATATATAGGGAAGACTTTCTTGCTCGACATGATAGTATGCTATCTGGTTGAACTTTACCTTAACGTGTATACTGATTGTCTCTCTGTTACATGTTGGTAAAGCCCTTAGGATCTGTACTTGACTACCTGGACTATGATGCGGATCATACTAGTGGGGACATGGTAGTCCATAAGTACATCCTTCAAAGTCCCTAGTCGTGGGTGTATCGAGACGGGGCATCGATATACCAGAGTAGACTAGCGTATACCTTCTCGACCCATACAGATGGGCGATGGATGATCCCATATCCATTGGTGTTTGACATCAGAGATGATATACGGGTGCTCAGTAGAGACTGGGTACACTGGACGGACTCGCCGAGAAATCCCAGATGGTATTATACCTCACGTCAGATGGCAGTTCTCTGGTGACACTGGTACAGAGTAGTCTGTTGACCCGAGATCGTCATAGAGTCTTGTGTGGTTCCCACAGTGCTTTGATTTCCATCTTACCACGTCCAAGAGGGCGTGCAAAACGGTGGTTTTTGGGTACAGTCCCGAGTCACATGGAGGCAATGAGCGATAGGAGGGGATTCGTCTCTCCCGGTATAGGGAGTTGATGTTGCGCTGTGTTCGATTGGCTATAACAGGAAATCCCTGGCCAGGGTTGCTGAGATTTACTGGTAAGTGTTACCAGTAGTTTCTCGAACAGTTATAGACCTCATATCGACACGACTTATTGAGTTATTGGGGTCTGACGTTTACCACCCCTAGACTTGATATGCGACATATCAGACGAAGAGACCGGACTGTACGGTAGTGTTACTGGTCGGATTCACTGGAGTGTGAGCGGGCTTGCTCGTCGATCTTCAGATCGCTCAATACCCGGGTGGCCGTTACATTTAGCAGACCGCTTGCGGCTTGTGGATGTTTGATATGATCATCATCCGCTGCCGGCGTATTGACGAGTCTTTAGAGTCCTACACAGAGGTTTCCTGGCTCAAGCGAAACGAAATAGGAGCGCATATGAGATATGTGCGGGACCGAGAATAACGCGTGTATGTGATACCGTATTCTATTCTCGCGATAAATGTATCGAATGGTTGTATGCGATATAACCTAGTTATCGATTCAAGCGTTGATTCGATAAGCCGATATATTGTATACTAGTCGGTTGTGTGCGACATAACCGGGTCATTGAATCAAGTGTTGATTTAATGATTTAATGCATATTTATATATTTGATATATTACTTTGCATCAACTAGTATCGGTTTACTTAAGATGGATTTTCTCACTCGGATGGGCGCATTGTATATGCGATATACTTTTGTGCACTTGATTGTATCATGTTTGATGATACATGTCATGCTAGGGTTCAAGTGTAAAGATTAAACCTTGGTTAATGAAATGGTTAGGGTTTATTATTTATTATTTATTTATCTTATTTAATTATCCTTTTTATTTTTGATAAATGAATAAAAGAAAAGAGAAAAGAATGGTGGCTAATTTTGTTCTTTAGTTGAAGCTTCATGAAGCTTTGTTCAAGTCAACCATTCTTATCTCATCCTTAACCCTAACCATTTCCACTAACCATGATTCATTCTCTACACTTGACTCTAGTTAAAATTATGATAAGAATTCATTTTCTTTTCTTATTCTTTTAACTTATCATATAAGCTTCTTCTTCTTCTTCCTTGACTTCAAGAAGAAAAGCTTCACCTCCATCAATGGTGATTGATGCATATGAGTGAGAAATCCAATTCTAAAGTTAACCCACTTCCTATTTCTTCATCCTCTACCTCTTGCCAAGTAGTAGAGTGTGTTTACTTCACAAGTTTCTTGACTTGGTGAAGTCGGAGCTTGATTTAGCGATGCCTCGACGTAGATCATCTTCGGCATGGACATCGACGACCTAGCTTGCCCATTCTCCGACGAAGCCGACTCTAGAGCCCGGATTTGATTTGGACAGCGGAGACGACCTCGTTGCGGAGCCGTGGAGGTGGAGGACCGGATCTACAAAGGTTGTATTTCTGTTATTCCCTTAGTTAAGTTGTTAACTAGTTCACTTTTCGCCTAGACATCTAGCCAACGATCCGTACACTAGGGTTTGTAGGCACCGTATTTTTTGAAATGGGCATGGTTGATGCTTTGTGAGACCCCTTGAGCGTGCCTAGGAACCCTACAATGAGTACACCGGACGGACTCACCGGGAACATGCTAGTTGGTATTATACCTATTGTCAGATAGTAGTTCCCGGGTGACATGTGTACAGGTTAGTCTATCGACCTGAGATCGTCATTTGTCTCATTTGAGTTCCCATCGTGCTTTGTTTACTACCGTACCACGGCTCAAAGGAGTCGTGCAAACAGGTTTTAGTTGGGTACAGTCCCGAGCCACATGGAGGTAGTGAGCGGATCGTCAGGGGATTTGTCTCTCCCGGTATTGGGGGTGGAGGTCGCGGTGTGCACGGGTGGCCATCACCAGAAATCCTTGGCTAAGGTAGTCGAGACTTACTGGTTCGGATCAGTAGTTTCTCAGGTGTGATGAGCTTCATACCGACACTAAATATCACGTTATTAAGGGTCTGATTTTATCCACCCCCTAGACATGATATGCGATACTCATAGACGAACGGGCCGGACTGTACGGATATTGTCACTGTCAGGCTCAGTAGGGTTTCAGGATGAGTTTGCTCGTCGGCCTCCCTTTCGCTCAATACCTGGGTGGCCGTTACGTACAGCTAGTGCCACTGACGTGCTTGTGGTTAAACCCACTGCCAGCGTATTGACGATTCTTTAGAGTCCCACACAGAGGGTTTCCCTAGTTTGGGCGAAACGTTGCAGAGGCCGTATGGTTTTATGGCAGGGTTCGATCATATACGTGCACTTATGCACGGATCATGATCGGACGGATAATACTAGTGGGCTTTAGTTTAAGCCGGATCCTAGTATTATTTTGCTGGATTATTTTCGTCTCGTTGTATTCGTATTCAGTCGGAATACGGATGCAGGTATGTATATACAGATGAGGGGTATTCTTGTAATTCATTATAAGATAACTTTTGAGTTGCCATTTTCTTTTTCCATTTAAACATTTAGTTTAATGTTTAATGTGAGGTGGAAAGTGTGAGTGTGAGTTTTGGCTTACGCAGTGATTCATGGCATATGCACATTGGTGTCATGGTGTGAGTCATTGGTGATGCATGGTGTGATGATTTGCTTTTTGTTTGGGGTTGAGATATTTTATTGTGAGGCAGATATTTTCAAGAGAGATATTTTCTTCAGTTGTGCTCACAACTAAATATTACACAACACCACAACAAAAACCACAGAACAATTTTTTCCGGCCATCATAATTTTCTTCACTTGCTAAAAGGCTAAAGCTTTAGCTCACACATTCTACTTCTTGGCAACTTCCTTAACCTCCACCCATTCCATCTCATGAGTTGAGAATCCAAGGGTGAATTGAGACAAAGTAATCGTACACACTCTCTACTTCATCTTGGGTATCTAGGCTGGCAAACTGGATTCCCGAGTTGCTTCGGTTTTTGAAGCGGGAGCCCGTATTACTAATCATCGAAGTGGATCGTCTTTGATGAGGGAGACTGGAGACCGAACTTCATCGGGGCAGCCGCGAGGAGCTTGGGCAGAGGTTGAAGACCGAAGGACATGGATCGATCGGTATAACCTCTCTAAACTCTTTACAGTTAACTAGTATAGGGTTAATGGTACGATCCGTCGATTAGGGTTCCGTTAGCGCCGATTTTTTAAAGTTTTTGTTCCGTATTTGGCCACGGATTGATGATCGGGACGCTGGTATAGCCTTACATGGTATCAAAGCCAACCTAGTAACCACATACTAATTGGTTTAGACGATGTTAAACTATCGAAACCGAAACAACTCCGAATCAATACCCGATGTATTCCATTCTCTGTCAATTTTTTTCGAGTCTTCTAAAAATATTTTAGCAACTGCAGAAGACTACTTAGATGACCACTAGACTACAACCCAAATACGAGCCCATTCTAACAACTTTGACCCGATCACAATGCTCTAGAATCCGAGCTGGTTGGCCACTTTGGTGAGTCTGGGTTTGAAATTTGCAGTGTGGTCTAGTCTCTGGAATATAGGTTCGGTGGTATTGCTAGTTTAGTCCAGTTTGGATATGGATTTATCTAGTTGTATGGGGCTATTCGGGGTTATTTCTAACACTGTTTAAAGTTTTCAGTACTTACATTACTATCTGTGACCGTGAATGTCATTTGAGCGGTACAACTTGTCTAATTGCTATAGTTCTTTTAGACGGGTTTGCGAACGTGGCATTCACGTTGATGTTTTGTGTTGTGCTGTGTTTGTTGCAGATTTTCGTGGTGGATAGCTTGGATGCAATAATAGTACAATTTAGTTTTATTTGTACATTTGATATTGCGGGGAGAACGTCCGACATGTGGACTGCCATCACTGCCTGTTTGTATATTATTTATTTAGGGCATGACCGGGTTGAGGTCGATGTCACCGTTGTACATATTTTCTTTTCTGTACAAGAATTACCCCGCGATGGAGTGCATGGATAGCCGGGTTCTGGAGGACAACGGGTCCGCATCTCATGGCGTTGAGAAGGAGGGGCCTCACTCTAGAATTGGCAGGCTATTCGCCGCACTCGTAGAGGGTACAGGTTGACCCAAGGTGGGGTGCTCAAGTTACCGGATTCCGTGAGGTGCCGGGTGGCCCATTCACTTTGATGAAGGGGGTTGTCTCGCTTCTGGTTTTTGCGGATAACATTCCACTCTCGTAGGGGTCTAGATTTTCATTGCACAGGCTATCCACACGACCAGGGGAATGTCGGGTTTCACTTGCGGCTCAAAGGAAACCTGGGGCTCCCAGATTATCTGTATTGTTCGGTGATACTTATTTCTTTTCTGTGATGTTGCATTTATCACGCTTGGAGCGATTATTATATATTGCTATATATATAATAGTAGATGTTGTATATGTTTTACACCCGCGCTGGTCCAGTCCCCGCTCTGTCGTTAGTTAAGTAACCTAACGGGTGAAGACGGGACCCAGTGGCAAATGCGGATGGCATATACGTACATCATATTTTCGTTCTTTTTGGTGTGATTAATTGATGGGACTGCAATGATTCAGATCAATGCAAGGAAAACGGATCTATTCGATGTTTTTGGAACAATTTTCAAAAGCTGTTATTACAAGGGCATTTTCTTTTGTTTCGCACAACGGTATTCGGTTATGAATATCCAACACCTCATTCGACGAGGTAAGGGCCGAGATCCCTTCATCGGGAGTGACCCCTTGGGCAGGAGTTTGCGTCAGGGTAATAACTTCACTATATTTGATTACTTTTTGTTTTGCATCACAGTATTCAGTGAGAATATCCTGCACCTCATTCCACAAGGAAAGAGCCGAGATCTCTTCACCGGGAGTGACCTCTTTAGCAAAGGTTTTCGCCACTATATGTTTAGAAAAAGCTATCCAGTTCCTTCAACGATATCAAGTTCATTTCGTTATAGGTTTTTCGCCAAAAACCATCCGTAGCCTTCAGTCATTTCAGACGGGTAGCACTTAGTATTCATGCTATGTTTGTTGGCCTTCGTCAAGACATAGTGTATGGTAGCTACTTGTTACCTTTCTGTTGTATAAATAGATGCGTTGGTTTGGGACAGTCATACAGCCTTGTTGGCCTTCGTCAAGGGCAAGTACGGGTGGGTTCAAATTAACCTGGACAATGACGGGTAGAACTTGACATGTGAATTATGATTTGTTGGCCTTCGTCAAGGTCATAAGAGCATGGGGTAAAAATCATATTGGGAGTTTCAAACATACATGAAACTTTCCAGGCATGCGCATACCTTCTGGAGTGTGATAACATGAGTGGATTCCATCAGGTTATCATGCAATGATAGTTGGATCCCGATACCCACTGATGAGTTGGTTTACTCCTCGGGTGATTTTAGATGATCCCGACTAATTCTTCTTTCAGGTTTGGAGGAGAATTTAAGGATACAGTGGGAGACATCCTAATTAGATAAAGTGATTAACCATTTTGATCTAGGTTAGAGTACACACAGAGTGTTTCTTTTCTCTCTCTCTTTGGCAGCGACCATGTCCCAACCCTAGACCATAACTTAGTAACCAAGTTAACCGAACTTTCTTAAAACACTGGCCTTTGGATTGTCAGAGTTGCATACATCATTGCCACTCCTTCTTTTATCCTTTGAATTTCTCCGGAACATTCCGTATTACTACGAAGATCCCTTTTATTGGATATGACCATCGTATAGTTACATACGAACTCGAAGAAAATTGTTTCAGATTCGAGAATGGTTTCCGGTTCTGGAGAAATTGAATAGGACTATTCAGTTGTCTTTTCCTTTTACCTTCTCTCAGGTTGTGAGGGTTCTTAGGATTAGGAAAGCATACACCTATTGCGCTTATTGGATAATCTTCTTCCAAACTATAGGCAGGTGCCGAAAGGTGGGGAAGGAAGAAAACCAATTAGCCTAAGTGTGGTGTACACAAGGTAATAAGTAAAGACAAATAAAGGGATTAGAAAGAGGGCAAAATAAATTGCGACTGCTATCATTCATGACCAAACCACGTATTTCATCGCCACTCCTACTTCACCTTTGATTTTCTCCAGAACATCTTGTATCACTATGAAGATCCACAGTTATCGGATAATCCATCGTACTCAAAAGAACTTGTTCCAGTTCGAGGATGGATTCTGGTTCAGGAGAAATAGAATCAGGTTTATTCAGTTCTCTTTTATCTTTACCTTCTCTCAAGTTGTGAGTACTCCTAAGATTAGAACAGTACACCTATTACGCTTATTGGATAATCTTCTTCCAAACCATAGGCTGGTGCCGAACGGTAGGGAAGGAAGAAAACCATTTAGCCTAAGGGTGGTGTACAGAAGGTAATGCGTAAAGACATATAAAGGGATTTAAAGAGACGTCAAAGAAATATACAGTTATAGTCATGAATCTGGATAATGGAAGAGGCATTATTAGGAATACCCGAATACCCCTTCAAAACATTTTTATGTTTCAGTTTCACTGTGCGTTGTTAATTGAAAACTGATTTCCCAATTAGATCCTTACTCCAGGGTATGTATTTACCAGGTTTGATTCTTATATCAGTATGGTTTTACAGATGATGAGTGGGAGTAAGTTATTGGGAATTAGGTGATTAAGTCCTCATTATATCGGACTTCGTTGTAATTTGTGATATTTGAGGAAATCGCCTGGGGTTTTGCCTGATGGCAGATATTTGGTTTTGAATATCCATTGTTATGTACCAATTTCAAACTGATATATATGTACTTTTATTTTATAAAGTAAGATATAACTTTTTGAAATTATGTCCATGACATTTACCTATATCAGTCGATGATTGGGTAAGGAGCATTAAACAGCGGTGTAATTTTTTTTAACCATAGTACAGTTTTCAACCTACGACGTACAGGGTTTGAGTTATTCAACTCAGGAGACTTATAAAAAGTATTGTATGTTGTCCAGTGTCCACAAGGACAGAGGGGTTGGTCATCGTACTATATTCTATTTACTTGTAACTTCTCCAGTTTTAGACAAGTGTTTCGTAGAAATACAAGGTCCAAGTTTTAAGAAGTTATAGGTACAAGAATAAAGTAGAGAACCATGTATTGCAAGTATCAGGATTCTTCAAGATGGCCGAAAATGTAGTTACTTGTGTTTGGTATTTAGTTGATAGCAATGGTTTTGAGAACTTGATTCTCTTTCAGATTACTCATTTCTGGATGCATTCCTAAATTGAGTAATGCTAATCGGCCTCCTTCCATTTGGTTAACATACACTGGAGACAGCTGCATGATTTGAATCTGGTTCCAATTAAATCAGTGCCTCTGTTTCTATATTTTATATAGAATGGTTCATATTTTAACAATGTTAAGGTATATGGAGTTGTCCGGCTTATGCTTAAAACCAGACTTTGGAAAACTCAAGGCACGTTTCTGTAATGGCAGTTTGTGGGTTATCCCGGGCTATGACGAGGGCTAACTTTCTACCATCTGGAAGGTCAATAGTGATATTGTTCTTGACTCGCCACAGTTTTAGTAAAATGGACTTTTTCAGAAAACAGTAGTGGGAGTATGGTAGAACTGGAAGTGATTCCAGAACCACAAACGATTACTAAAAATTTAATAGAACCTAAAAATTCAATCGGGTTTGCCATTCCATTAGCCACTCCGTAGATATGGTGGGTAACCTCAGGCGCCCGAGAGGCACTTCGGTATCCTAAAAAACAGTGATAGGGAGGTTCTTGTTTATCCAGACTTGCCATTACTGCTGTTTTAGACTATGGGACCCGGCAGGAGTATGAGTATAGTGTCGTTCTAAAGTTTACTTTAGAAGTTCACGTGTATATGACTCTGCCAGAGGGTTGTTGTAGTCAGTGGGAGCAGCGGAAGCATAATGGATAAGTAGTTTGTGTCTATTTGTAGACTAATGCTAGTATAGAGGAGATAGATCATATAATTTTTGATATGACAGTCATGGGCTTTGAGTTCATCAGAATAGGAGCTGGATCTGTTAAGAAGGTAGTAGGGTGTGATGTCATGGTAATTGGATGACATGCACCTATAGGAAGTGAAATTCCTATACTACGATCGGTTATAATGTGGTTGTCACAAGTGGTTACCCCACATAGGATATGGATATTATATCAGGCATTCTGGTTACTAGATATATGGTTTTAGATCTAGATTTGGGAAGTGTCCCAATCTGAGTACTTAGACAGTATTCTAAAGGTGTTTTAGAATGGACGACTCCTGGCATGGTAGTGTACCTGCAGGTGATGGAGTCACCCTCTCTAAAGGTGTCTTACAGACTAAAGGAGAGAGGAATGTGCATGATTGGCATATCATTTGCTTAGACAATTGAGTCAATCATAAGATGTCAAGTACCACACCAGATGTTGTTTTTGCACTAGATGCAATAAGTTGATATATTAATCCAATCCTGGAGAAACGTTCGGAAGCAGTTTATGAACATAAGTAGATGTTCTAGAGATTTGGTAATGACCTGGATGACAGAGTGACTGTCAGAGTTATTATTTTCCCTCTCACGAGGGGCGGTAGTTTGGACAGATAGTCCAAGAAGATACTGAGGGAGGCATGGCACATGATATTGATTAAATTCAGTTGACGATAAAGTCTAAGAAGTTTGCTGGATTTGGAGTTCATATGTGAACTGGGTCCCATCAGATATCTAAACATATTCTAAGACAGGTATTGTTCATTTCGGGAGATGGATTTCTCCATGAACTTGAGATAAAGAGAGACATAGAAAGAAACATCAGAGCGGATCCACTCACTGAGGCTATTTCTCTAGTTTTACAAACAAACTTTATGAAACTGATTAGTAGAGGAGTTGGGTGTTCGGTATCATACGGGCTGTAAGTATGCGACATCATAATAATTAGCCTTAAGTGCAAGTGGGAGATTGTTGGCTATAGTGCCCTCAAGTCAATTATTGGATCGCATGCACGTGATTACAATGATTGAGGGAGGACCTATACCGGTAGGACAGTCTTACTCGAGATGATAGTATGCTATCTGATTTGTCTTTATCATCATATACATGCTTCAGGTGACATTACAGATCATTATTACATGTTGATAGAGCCCTTAGGTTTTATGCTTGACTACCAGCAGTATGATAGTGATCATATACATGAGAGTTGGGTAGTCTATAAGCACATCCTTAAAGTGTCCCTAATTGTGGGAGTTTCGAGACTGGGCATCGATACTCCGAGAGTAGACTAGTGTATACGGATTGAGACCCCGACGAAGGGTGGTGGTCAGTCTCACAAGCCATTGGTGTTAGTTGGTTCACCTAAGATGTATACAGGTGCTCATTGGGTTATGAGTACACCGGACGGACTCGCCGGGAACATGCTAGTTGGTATTATACCTATTGTCAGATAGCAGTTCCTTGGTGACATGTGTACAGGTTAGTCTATCGACTCGAGATCGTCATTTGTCTCGTGTGAGTTCCCAACGTGCTTTGATTACTACCCTACCACAGCTCAAAGGAGTCATGCAAATAGGTTTTAGTTGGGTACAGTCCCGAGCCATATGGAGGCAGTGAGCAGACGTCAGGGGATCCGTCTCTCCCGGTATTGGGGGTAGAGGTCGTTGTGTACACGGGTGGCCATCACTAGAAATCCTTGGCCAAGGTAGTCGAGAATTACTGATTCGGATCGGTAGTTTCTCAGGTGGTGATGAGCTTCATACCGACACTAAATATCGCGTTATTAGGGGTCTGACTTTATCCACCCCCTAGACACGATATGCGATACTCATAGACGAATGGACCGAACTGTACGGATATTGTCACTGTCAGGCTCAGTAGGGTTTCAGGATGAGTTTGCTCGTCGGCCTCCCTTTCGATCAATACCTGGGTAGTCGTTACGTACAGCTAGTGCCACTAACGTGCTTGTAGTTAAACCTACTGCCAGCGTATTGACGAGTCTTTAGAGTCCCACACAGAGGGTTTCCCAAGTTCGGGTGAAACGTTGTAGAGGCCGTATGGTTTTATGGCAGTGTTCGATCATATACGTGCACTTGTGCACGGATCATGATCGGACGGATAATACTGGTAGGCTTTGGTTTAAGCCGAACCCTAGTATTATATTGTTGGATTATTTTCATCTTGTTGTATTCGTATTCAGTAGGAATACAGATGCAGATATGTATATACAGATAAGGGGTATTCTTGTAATTCGTTACAATATAACTTTTGAGTTGCCGTTTTCTTTTTCCATTTAAACATTTAGTTTAATGTTTAATGTGAGGTGGAAAGAGTGAGTGTGAGTTTTGGCTTGGGCAATGATTCATAGCATGTGCACATTGGTGTCATGGTATGAGTCATTGGTGATGCATGGTGTGATGATTTGCTTTTTGTTTGGGGTTGAGATATTTTATTGTGAGGCAGATATTTTCAAGAGAGATATTTTCTTCAGTTGTGCTCACAACTAAATATTACACAACACCACAAAAAAAACCACAGAATATTTTTTTTCAGCCATCATAATTTTCTTCACTTGCTAAAAGGAGAAAGCTTTAGCTCACACTTTCTACTTCTTGGCAACTTCCTTAATCTCCACCCATTCCATCTCATGAGTTGAGAATCCATGGGTGAATTGAGACAAAGTAACCACACACACTCTCTATTTCATCTTGGGTATCTAGGCTGGCAACTGGATGCCCGAGTTGCTTCGGTTTTTGAAGCGGGAGCCCGTATTACTAATTCTCTACGTGGATCGTCTTCGACGAGGGAGACCGGAGACCGCACTTCATCGGGGCAGCCCCGAGGAGCTTGGGCAGAAGTTGAAGACCAAAGGAAACGGATCGATCGGTATAACCTCTCTAAACTCTTTACAGTTAACTTGTATAGGGTTAATGGTACGATCCGTCGATTAGGGTTCCGTTAGCGCCGGTTTTTTAAAGTTTTTGTTCCGCATTTGGCCACGGATTGATGGCCGGGGCGCTGGCGTAGCCTTACACATTGCAGAAAAGAAACGAAAATAGAACGTACACTTATGACATCCGCATTCGCCATGAGGCCCAGTCATGCACCGCTAGGTTACTTAACTAACGGCAGAGCGGGGGCTGGACTAGCATACGTGCAAAACATAAGCAACGTTTATTATATACAATATATATATATATATATCCATTCGTCTCACGCAATAATAGGCATTCCAGATCACAGATCACAGATGAATATATTGGATATACTAGGAATTCCGTGTTTCGTTTTAGCCTAAAACGAAATACGGATTTCACGGTCGTGATGAATAGCCAAACCCTACCCTAGACCCCTACGGATGCGGCAAACTACCCGCCAAATTTCCGAAGTGAAGCAACCTCTCTCAATAAAATGAGTAGGCCACTCGGCATTTCAAGAACGCGGTAATTTGTGCACCCCACCTTGGGTCTATTCTAGGTGTAAGAAAAAGTAAATGAAATAATACAACGGTGGGTACAACCTCAACCTGGATGTGCCCCGCAAAAATAATATTACATCAATTACAAATTTACATGAAGGAAAAAAAGAAAACACTCTTCTCACATCCCCCGGCTATTCATCCATGACGATCCAATACTTTATATACACAAACCATCACAATAGAGATATGTGCAACCCCCACTAATCGACATATAGCGATTAGCAGACGTTTAGCAACACATATATAAATATAGAATCACATATTAGCTAAGAACTTAGAATTTCGATCATTAATACTTATCCGTGTTTACCCCATACACAAACCAGTACACAAACAATCTGGGTAAAAACCAAATATACCAAAAATCATAATTCCAAGAAAAAAAACCACAGAAAAAATTAGGAGCAACCCGGCCACAACTTGGCGGCAGATCTGCCACCAAATGACCTACTTGGCGGCGGTTTTGCCTCAAAGTTGATGAGTTAGGTGCTCATATTTTTTTCTACGTCTTACAAATACCAGCATGTATTTTTAAGGTCACTGAAATAATTTTTTTGAACAGTTTTAAAAAATCAACAGCAAGCATATCTCGGAAATTTAATTTCGGGTATTTTCCGTCGATCGAAGTTCTAATCACTTGCTAACAAGATAGTTAAGGTTTGGTAGGCATTGATACCACTGTAAGTCGATGTCGCGCACCCCGCGGTTCCCGGGGAAGCGGAATTTACAAAAAAATGATTTTTCTTACTTCGCAACATCGACTTTAACTTCAGGATTTTTACGGAAACCATAACTAGCTATATCTACTAGGAAGTTCTAACTACTATATTAGTATTTATACCTCCTTGATTCTAGTCCTTCGGGTCTTCTTCTCCTCCTCTTCTTGAGCTCCTCGAAGATTCGAATCGCGCTTGATCGTCAGCCTTCTCGTGTCGAAGATGATCAACCTGAGAGTCTATACTTTTAACTCCAATCTCTAAACCGAGGTAACTAAGGTACCTAGTTCGCTAAGCTAGATAGCTTAGAAGATGTAGAGTATCTAATGGAGTATTTAATCTTACTTGACCCTATGGTTCACAACTCATGTGAGGGATTATGGTCTTAAGGATGAAGGAGAGAAAAAATGGGGAGAGAAACAATATGAGCAAATGAACTAAGTCAAGGCAAGTGAAGAATAGCTCCCTTACTCAACTCACTCGAGCATGCAATATTTTTTAATTGAAAATATCAACTATGCTCGAATAGTGAGTCCAAACCAATAAACAAATGCAAATGAGCCATATTTCACCATGCCACAAATATCTCCATTTTCCACCTTATAATCTATTTCTCAAAATAAATAAATCCAAATAATGAGCTGTCCCTTTCTAGAAGCATGTCTTATGAAATTATAAGAATGCCGCCAACGTATATACATACCCGTATTCGCATTCCGAAAAATACGGATACAATGAGATAATAATAATCCAATAATATAATACTAGAATCCGGCTTAAACCAAAACCCACTAGTATTATGCGTCCGAACAACATCCGTGTAGCCTATACACGTATATGATCAGAACCCTGCCGTAAAACCATATGGCCTCTAATCGTTTCGCCCGAAACTGGGAAACCCTCTGTATGGGACTCTAAAGACTCGATAGTAAGCAAGCAGTGGGTTTAACCACAAATCCGTCAGCGGTACTAGCTACACGTAACGGCTACTCAGGTATATGTCGATAAGAAGGCCGATAAGCAAACTCATCTGAACTCCTACTGAGCCTATCTGTGACAATCTCCGTACAGTCCGATCTGTTCTTCTAAGATACTCGCATATTGGGTCTAGGGGGATGGTAACCGTTAGACCCCTAATAGCGCAATAAGTCAAGCCGGGGTAGATCCCAATACACCCTGAGAAACAACTGGAGTACCTACCAGTAAATCTCGCTTGCCCTGGCAAGGGACATTGTGTAATGGGTTTCCAAACACAGCGCGATATCAACCCCCAATACCGGGAGAGACGAATCCTATCTAACCGCTACTGCCTCCAAGTGCTTCAGGACTATACTCAACTACTACCTATTTGCACGATTCCTTTGAGCCATGGTAGGGTAGTAATCTAAGTACAGCGGGAACACACTCGAGACGAATAGTGATTTCAAGTCAACAGACTAACATGTACTCATGCCACCTGGGAACTGCTATCTGACGATAGGTATAATATTAACCAGCAGTTCCTAATGAGTCCGTCCATTGTAACGCATAACCCAATGAGCGCCTATATACTATCTTCGGTACGACATACCATAGCTGTGGGACAGACCATCTCCCCTGCTGGGATGAGAAGCGTATACACTAGTCTATTTTGGAATAGCAATACCCCGTCTCGATAATCCTACTACTGGGGACTTTTATAAGGATATACTTATAGACTACCCAGCCCCCACTATTGTGACTGCCATCACAACGCTGGTAGTCAAGTAAAGATCTTAAGGGCTCTACCAATATATATTAGCGATATGCTAATAGAAACATATACACATATTGAGGTAGAATCAAACCAAGTTGCATGCTACCATTTTAAGCAGGTCTGTTATTATATCTGTGAATATCCCAAGCTTCCAAAATGTAATATACAATCCAGTACTATACAATAATGGCCTCTATGGCATATATCACTAACAAACCATACGTTAGAAGTATCTGTATTTTTCAAAGTGATCGAAAATATAGATACTTATGCTAGATATTCCATCAAAGCATTATTTGAGAACTTGCTTCTCTCTCAGGTTAGTCATCTGTGTGTGCGCTCTTTGATACCACGGTGCAAAGCAAAAGAATCCTCTATAGATCAACTCGTTTTTCCTAATTTTTTACTTAATTAATTGAATTTTTTCTTAATATTCCATTCATATTAAGAAAAAAAATAGACCGATTTGATATCACCCTTCAATTCGAATTAGCAAAAGAAATTCAAATTAAAATTGGAACTAGATCAATTCGCAGAGTTAGAGGCCTTGAAGTTATTACGATGACGTAAACTTTTGCTCAAGAGGTCACTCCCTATTAAGGGATCTCGGCTCTTGCCTCGTCGAATGAGGTGCTAGATATTCATAACCGAATACCACTGTGCAAAACAAAAGGAAACGTCTGTAATATTATTTTTTTTAAAACTTGGTTCCAATAACATCATATAGGTTTGTTTTCTTTGCATTAATCGGAATTAATGCAGTCCCATCAATTAAACATAACACACCAGATAAAGGAACGAAAATATAATATACGTATATGCCATCCGCATTCGCCACTGTGCCCCGTCATCACCCGTTGGGTTACTTAACTAACGGCAGAGCGGGGGCTGGACTACCGTGGGTGAAAAACATATACAACATCTACTAATATATATATAAATATATATAACATTCATCCTAAGCATGATATAAGCAACATCACAGAATCTCAGCAAGCAACACAAAATGGTCGATAATCTTGAAGCCTCGGGTTTCATTTAAGCCGCAAATGATACCCGACATTCCCTGTCGTGTGGATAGCCTGTGCAAAGAAAACCTTGACTACTACAAGCGTGGCAAGTTACACGCCTATCCCAGAAGCGAGGAAGCCCCAATCAACAAAGTGAATAGGCCACCCAGCACTTCACGGAATCCGGTAACTTGAGCACTCCACCGTGGGTCACCCTATACCCCCTACAAGTGCGACGAATAGTTCGTCAATTCTAGAATAAGGCCCCCTCTGTCTCAACGCCATGATATGCAAGCCCGTTGCCCTCTAGAACCTGGCTATTCGAGCACTCCACCGCGGGGTAATCCTAGTACAAAAAAGAAAAATATATGTACAAGGGTGGCATCGACCTCAACCCGGTCGTGCCCCAAACAAATAATATACAAATTGGCAGAGACGGCAGTCCACATGTTGGACGATCGTCCCGCAATATCAAATGTACAATGAATCTGAATTGTACAACTATCATTGCACCACTGGCTATCCGCAACGACAATCCAACCACAACCTCAGCACAACACAGTACATCAACATGAATGTCATGTTCGCAAATGCGTCTTAAAGAACATATAGAAGTTAGACGAGTTATACCCTCTAATGATATTCACGGTTGCAGAAAGTAATGTATGCACTGAAAAACACACAATTAAAATTTCGATCGACTAAACTTTTCCAAATTGGCCCCCAAATGCAAAACCAGCACTCAAACAAATCTAAGCCAAAACCAAATATTCCAAAAATCATATTTCCATGAACTAGAGGCCCGGAAAAAAATTGGGCACTATAGCAAAAAAAAACCCCGCGGTTCCTCGGCAAAACATGCCATTTGGCTTGGGTTCTGCGGCGGAATTTTAGAGTTTGGTGCCCAAATTTTTTTCTTAGCTCTACTTTTGCCTGCACATATTTTTAAGATACCCAAAAAATTTTTTGAACAACTTTGAAATTCGACAGCAAGCACGCTAATATGGAAATCCGATTTGGAAAAATTTATCAATTGAGTTTTTAACTTTGTGCAAACTAGCTAGTATTGGATTATGGGAGGCTCTGATACCATGTTGGGTTATGCTAGCGCCTTGGCCATCTACAGTGACAGAATGCGGAATAAAATTTTTATAAAACTGGCGCTAGAACAACCCCATAATACGGATCGACCATTAACCATAAGTAGCAAACATAAAGAGAGTTAAGAATGGTTATACCGAATGATCTGTGTCCTTCGGCCTTTAACCATCATCCCAAGCTCCTAGAGGCCTCCTTGATCAAGCTTGATCTCCGGTCTCCCTCCATCGAAGATGATCCACCTGAGGATTTGTATTTCGAGCTTCAACCTCATAGCCGAGATAACTAGGGTACCTAGTTCGCTAAACTAGATAGCCTAGAGGATATAGAATCTAATGATGGATTAATTTATCTCCAAACATCCTACGTTTCTCAATACATGAGACTTGAAGGGTGAAGGTAGAAGAAGAAGCATAAGGATGAGAGTGTGAAGCAACTTAAGAAAAAATAAAAGGCTAAGTGTTGTGAGCAATTATGAAACCATAATAATATCTCAAGTCTCCAAAATATCTCAAATCTCCAAAATATCTCAAGTAAAGAAAATATCTCACAACACTTACAAAATATCAAGCATGCTAGAATAGTAACCATGAGTCACTACATGAGTCACCCCATGAGTCACCATAAATCCATACTACAATAAATGCATACAACACCTCATCTTCTTCACATCATTAACCATTTAATCCTAAATGCCTAAATGAGGTGGCATATTCTAGAAGCACCTTGTAATAAATTAAAAGAATACCCATCATCTGTATATGCATACCCATATCCATATTCCGACAAAATACGAATACAATGAGACGAAAATAATCCCACAATATAATACTAGAATCAGCTCAAACCGAAGCCGCTAGTATAAACCGTCCGAATCATGATACGTGCACAAGTGCACGTATATGATCAAACCATGCCGCAAAACCATACGGCCTTTACATCATTTCGTCCGAAGCAGGAAAACCTTCTGTGTACGACTCTAAAGACTTTTCAATATGCTGGCAGTGGGTTTAACCACAAGCACGTTAGCGGCACTAGCTGTACGTAATGGCTACCCAGGTATTGAGCAAAAAGAAGGCCGACGAGCAGACTCATCCTGAACTTTACTAAGAATGTCCGTGACAATATTCGTCCAGTCCGGTCTGTTCATTTAAGAGTATCGCATATCGAGCCTAGCGGGTGGATAAAGTCAGAACCCTAATAACGCGACATTTCGTGTCGGTATGAAGCCTATCACCAACTGAGAAATTACTAATCCAAATCAGTAATTCTCGACTACCTTGGCTAAGGATTTCTGGTGATGGCCACCCATGCACAACGCGACATCAACCCCAATACCGGGAGAAACGAATCGACGACGATCCGCTCACTGCCTCTATGTGGCTCGGGGCTATACCCAACTAAAACCTGTTTTCATGACTCCTTTGTGCCATGGTAGTGTAGTAATCAAAGCATAGTGGGAACTCACATGAGAAAAATGACGATCTCAGGTCGACAGACTAACTTGTACACATGTCACCTGGGAATTGCTATCTGACAATAAGTATAATACCAACTAGCATGTTCCCGGGGAGTCCGTCCAGTGTACTCATAACCTACTGAGCACCAGTATACTATCTTAGGTGACTAACTAACACCAATGGCTTGTGAGACCAATCACCGTCCCTCGTCGGGTTCTCGATAAGTACACATTAATCTACTCTGGAGTATCAATGCCCAGTCTCGATATTCCCACGACTAGGGACATTTAAGGATGTGCTTATAGACCACCTAGCTTCTACGTATATGATCGCTATCATAATGCTGGTAGTCAAGCAAGAATCCTATAGGCTCTATCAATATGTAATAGTGATCTTAATACTACATAATGCATGTACATGATGATAAAGGCAAACAAGATAGCATATTATCAACTCGAGTAAGGCTGTTCTATCCGTATAGGTCCTCCCTCAATCATCATAATCACCAACTTGCGATTACAATAATTGCCTTGAGGGCACTATAGCAAACAATCACCCACTTGCACTTAAGGCTAATAATTGCAGTGTCGCATACACACAGCCCGTGTGATACCGAACACCCAACTTCTCTACTTATCAATCTCACAAAGCTCGTTTGTGAAACTATTGCGTTCGAGAAATAGCCTCAGTAAATGGATCTGCGCCAGTGTTTCTATCTTTTTCTCTCTCTATATCTCAACTTCGCGAAGAAAGACTATCTCCCAAAATGAGCAATACCTGTCTTAGAATTTGTCTGGATATCTGATGGGACCAAGTTCACAAATGAACTCCAAATCCAACAAACTTCTTAGACTGTATCATCCACTGAATTTAATCAGTATTCTGCGCCATGCCTTCTACAGTATCCGCTTGGAACACCTGTCTAATATACTGCCCCTCAAAATAGGGAAAACTATAACTCTGATAGCTACTCTGTCATCCAGGTCACCTTGAAAGCCTAAAAATGATAACCGCCTCCCAAAGGAGGCTGCCGTTACCATATACCAAGAACATCCACTTATGTTCATAACTGCTTCCCAACATTTCTCCAGGATTGGATTAATATATGTTTATTACAGCCAGTGCAAAAACAATATCTGGCGTGGTACTTGACATCTCATGATTGACTCAAATGCCTAAGCAAGTGATATGCCAATCTGTCATGACCCGAAATAGTACGTGACTGGCAATTACCGATGATGATGTGTGTGATCCGACAAGCAAGTGTACGTGGAGCATACGCATCATCGGTAATGGTGCTGGTGTCTTGATAGCATGGGTTCATAATAACTAACGAAAACACATTTAAGCATGCAATGCGATGCGAACAAGAAGAATACATGGAAATTGAATAGTAAACGCAACATGTAAGAATAAACATTTATATATATACGAGTCATACAATTTTGGCGTTTGAAATAGCAAGAATCGTGGTTTTTAGAAAATAGGGACTGCAATGTTTTAAGAAAAGATACGTCCTTTGAAATATCCGTAATACCCCTCAGCCTGTCTTTAAAATACCCACGATTCTTTAGTTTTGAAAATAAGTATGACTCGAGCCCAGTCAAACATCTACCTGATAAACTACAGGACTAAACTAAAAGACTAATCGAAAGGGTAAGGAAATCCACCTAAGTCTGAGTCGATATATCTAGCAGTCGGTGATCCCGCCTCAATAGCGTCACGTATTATAAATATATAATACGACATCCTCGAGTAGAGAGTGCGGTTCAATCATCAATTTATACATCGTACGGTAAAATCCATCGTACGGCATCCCAAATCGGGGTACGGGTCAATATCACATGTAACACATTACTTATCTGGTATCATTATCATCATATTCTGAATTAGGGGTACTGATCTAAACTCTAGTACATTCCGATATCATCAACATATATATATATGTATATATATATATATATATATATATATATATATCCGCGTGTGAATGAAAACACATATCCCACCAATCCGCTAATATAATATGGCGTATCTCATAACACGACCCAAATCACATCACCGCTCTAACGGCATCATGCCCAATCATATCGACTCATCTCCAAGAATCATATACTATCCTCATCATGCGTGTATATGTATATGTATGTGTGTGTGTATGTGTGTATAGCAACACATCCACATACATACATACATACATACATACATACATATATATATATATATATATATATATCATATACACGAAAACACAACCCGTGTGTGCATGTGTGTGTTTGTATACTTTATTCTAGGGTTTCGCGCCTAAGAAATTACACTAAGCACCATCTTACAATTACACTAAATTTAATCTGCGAACACCTAAAGCCCATCTTGATAATCATCCACGTATCACAATACACACACATATATATATATATATATAATACAACGTATTCGTATGTTACACTACGAAACAGCGGGGGTCCTATACACCATCCACCCGACTTCCCCCGTAGATATATATCTAATCATATTGATCTTTGCTTGCCGAAGTCGATGCCGCCATGCTCTTTCTCGTCGTCCCGAAGTTCACGCGGAGGTACCTACATGTCATAACATATCATATCGCATTAACATCCGATTCAAATCTAAAACGATACGCGGGTGCCTATAGGTTAGAACCTATAGCCTACGCATGCAAAAGAACCAAACAACACCCTATATCGACGTACAAATGTTAAGTGATCGAGATAAAACAAAATATCAAAAATTCAAGTCATGAACATGGAGGAAACCAAAACAGCAACTTACAAAACGTGTTCCAGAATCTTGTTCAGGTAAAATCAAGCTAAACTAGCAGTACTGGTGTGTAGTATATAGGGTATATGAGCTACAGAAGCAACCTTGACCCGAAACTCCGCAATGTGGCCAGCTACTATACCAAAAAATCCGGCCAGATCGGTTCAATTGTCTAGGATTGGTCTCGTATTTGCAGGGTGGTCTCCTAGTGTCTTTATTAGGTTAATGGTGTTGTTTGTTTTTCTTGTAAAGGTCTCGGTTCATTCCAGATTCCCTGTAGGCACTAAATTAACACAAAATTGACACGAAAGTTTCTAAATCCAGGTTTTTGGTTTTGTTTCTGTTTTGGTCTAAAAGATTATCACTAAAAGGGTTTGTAGTCACCAAATACTCTCAATTGCACCCTCACAACTCAAGAAAAACCCTAACCCTCATCTTGGAATTTTTAAAGCTCACTAAACCTCGCTTAATCGATTTTAAACTAACATAGAAACTAAAGAAACTCTAATACTACACTAATAGTGCAGGAAATACCTCATTTGGCAACTCAAGAATTTTCTTGAGTTGCCCCAAGTCTTCAAAATCCCAACTTTCTAGGTTTCCCATGCTTGTAGTGAGCTAGAGAACAATTTTTGTGAAGAGGTTAAGGTATTTTGGTGTGGGATTGAGGGTGTTTGTGAGGATGTAAAAGAGGTAGAGAAGAGGGCAGCCAAGATGAAGGAGAAGGAGAAAGAGAATGAATAAAATGAAATGGAGGAAAATATCCATGGTTAAGTGACCCCTCACCCTCTCTCTCTCTTCTCTCACCTGCCCGTGCTTCCTTGTCTCCCCATGCCACATTTTTTTAATCTTTTCTTTTCTTTTATTTATCTTTTCTTTTAAATCTCATGTTAAAACAAAAGCCATTCTATAAAAGAAAGAATCATGGTAGAATAAAATGTAACAAGTGTAAAACATGACATGGTGCATGTCACATGCAAAATCATACTTAATGTATAATTAGTGAACATTAATCAAGTTTAGGAATAAACTTGTATATAATTAATCGTATAAACTATATAAAGTGTCTATATCATATAATATTCTTTCAAAAATCACCATTCAATTTAATTTTCCAATATTTCCCAATTTATCGGTATTTAATTATACCATAACATTAAAACTAATTTCCGCACGTTAAAATATTCATATTATTTATTATTTTAATTATTTAAATTCTCAAAAATAATATTTTATTTTTCTGAAATGTTATAGTCTTCCCCCCTTAAATAAATTCGGTCCCTGAATTTAAATCTAAACCCCTCAAATACTAAAACATTTCAGTAAAATGATCAAGTCGTCGGGGCTCCGAAATCATACATACAAAAAACATATCATAGCTCAATGCATACGGATGAAAAATGAGTATATAACTCAATTCAAAACTCCGTCAAGCATCACGCAATCATCGGAGTTATGGGAAAAATACCAATATCAAAGTCCAATACGAAAACTAACATGATATACATCAAAACTATACATGTACGCATCGTTGTAAATTCATCAAAACATCTAAAAAAATGCATGCCAAACCTTTTTCAAATCACTATGCAATGCTCTCATCACGGCACAAGTAGCGAACGTTTATTGTAAGAAAATAATTGTATATATATATCCTTTGTTTAACATACACGTCCCGCCGTTTTGAAAATAATTTAGAAGGGATTCCTTTATGAAATGTTTTGTGTCATCTCGGACATATAGGAAAAATATCGAGACTGTAGCTCTTTTTTGGATATCCCTTCGATAACTATCGATGCATGCAAAAACATATTCAGGTACTATCCTCTGACTAGTCCTGCTCAGTTACTAAACCAAATAGTAAATATCATAAAAATGTACTGCTCCAAAGAAGTCGCACTCAATGGCATATGTAAATAATGCAACGTGCGTCTGGTGCGCACGGAAATCGAAATCAATGAATGTGCCATACATAAGCATAAAATAAAATCTAAGTGCAACGGGTGTGCATGAAAACACCTGTCAAGGGTAACGAGTGTGCCTGACAACAATATCTGGTGCATCTGATATGCACGAAGAATCCCGATTTAGTGCATCTGGTGTGCACCAAAATCTCATCAAGCATGCCAAGTATGCGCAAGAATCCAAACCGAGTGCACAAGGTGCACGAAAACAAATATCGAATATCATAATCGAAATCGACAGTATACAACATATATCAATCCAAATCAGGTATACCGTGGTATAAAATCTCACAACCACGCGCATCAGCGTGCATAAAATCGAATCAAAATACTGAAGTGTATGTAAGCTACACCGAAGGCACAAGTCAAATCACATGCATACCATAGGCATGAAATCAAAATCAACATCTCGAATGACATCAAATCGAAGTTGAGTGCAACTGTGGTGCACAAAATCACAATCATACAAATAAATCACTCAACATACCAAAATCCAAAATGACGGATACGTGATATTCGAATCACCAAATCACAAATCATCAATACTGTCGTCGATACATCCTTCCTTCAAAGTCAAGAAGGTGACGGTGCATCCGAAGCTAGCAGAGCAAGATATCTACTTGCCTCCTGTTCATAGTCTGGCGCCTTGTGCCCTTAGGCTCTCGTCTCTCACTGTGAATTGCCAGTTACATAACTCTTCGGTTCAACGGCCCAATATTGAAATGATGACGGAAATAGTTCCGTTCCGGCACATCCTCTGAAGATCTCAGGCCAACTATCATGGTCACTCATAACATATCTCGTCAATGATGCCGAATTCTGGCCTACTGGGTGTGCGTAATACGACCGATCCTAGGTCTAAGTATTCTCGTGAAGTATCCCATCATATGATATCCGGACGACGTCAAAATTTTCGATTGATTCATCAAAGTCCCATAATTCCCCGTGAGCTCAACACTTGAGCATAACTTAATAATATCCAATACATGCCACAGTACCTATGGACCATCCGTAGAAGGGCAAACCCAAGTCTCGTTAATGGCACCGTGGAACTGCCGCAAACCCTAAGATTCAAAGGCGGTTCCATGGTCATTATGTTGAGATAGGGTTTCATTCTTCTAGAGGGTCCACAGAATTACTTGCATATTTTTCCGAATACCTTAAATTTGGAAAAATGGGTTTCTGACATTCGTTCGTTTCTATCGACTCTCAACGTACCTGTATGAAGTCTTCTCTAACTGAAATCAATCAATCTGATAACCTCATATCGGAGTATGCAAACGAACCCCATGTCCTAGTCATTCATCCATGGGTGACTAGCGATCTTCTATCGCATCTGTAAGTACAACTTGTGCTGCAATAGCTTCAAACATCTGGGGCGATATCTTGTCAGTCGCAGCAACAGTTGACTCATTCGTCTGCATGCTGAACAGTGCCTCAATCCCCAAGAATAGAAGATGCATTAACGGTCATCATATTCTAGCCGGCCTCTAGCAATAGACCAATCCTCTGGCGC
The DNA here is from genome assembly GCA_030015575.1 of Agapanthus africanus. NCBI lineage: Eukaryota > Viridiplantae > Streptophyta > Magnoliopsida > Asparagales > Amaryllidaceae > Agapanthus > Agapanthus africanus. Next base: position 497,667,349 of record JASDDO010000001.1, on the reverse strand, counting down.
TTATCTGAACGCTCGCGTCCACGAGAAAAACATAGTAAAACAATATATCAAAATGCTCATGGCACGCAAAACACAATTAAACGACGCATCTATGTAATTGTGTGTCACCGGAATTGCGCCCTGGTCAGTCCTCATCCAAGACGAGCTCATGCTGACCATAACACTAGCCGCAGCTCTCTCTGTCCGTGCAATCATGGTAACAAAAACCACCAACCGATATCGATGAGGATAGATCATATGAACAAATAGATTACTGTGCAAAGAAATATACATCCTAAGGCTTCTTAAGCGGAGTGGCGTATCATAAATATAACGCGGCACATACACACCATACGTCACTCTACTTAAGTCACCTACTCCATCAACCAAGGTCAACCTATGCGACGAAAGTTCGGGTCTAATACTCTCTCGACCAAGTCTAAGTTCCGTAAGGTCAATCCTAGGTTCCAAATATAAATATATGCCCTAGACTCCATATAGTCAAACATAGACTCGAACCAAGGTTAAACCTAGCACTTTGATACCAACTTTGTCACGACCCGAAATAGTACGTGACTGGCAATTACCGATGATGATGTGTGTGATCCGGCAAGCAAGTGTACGTGGAGTATACGCATCATCGGTAATGGTGACAGCATGGGTTCATAATAACTAATGAAAATACATTTAAGCATGTAATGCGATGCGAACAACAAGAATACATGGAAATTGAATAGTAAACGCAACATGTAAGAATAAACATTTATATATATACGAGTCATATAATTTTGGCGTTTGAAATAGCATGAATCGTGGTTTTTAGAAAATGGGGACTACGATGTTTTTAAGAAAAGATACGTCCCTTGAAATATCCATAATACCCCTCAGCCTGTCTTTAAAATACCCACGATTCGTTAGTTTTGAAAATAAGTATAACTCGAGCCCAGTCTAACATCTACCTGATAAACTACAGAACTAAACAAAGAGACTAATCGAAAGGGTAAGGAAATCCACCTAAGTCTGAGTCAATATATTTAGTAGTCGGTGATCCCGCTTCAATAGCGTCACGTACTATAAATATATAATACAACATCCTCGAGTAGAGAGTGCGGTTCAATCATCAATTTATACATCGTACGGTAAAATCCATCGTACGGCATCCTAAATCGGGGTATGGGTCAATATCACATATAACACATTACTTATCTGGTATCATTATCATCATATTCTGAATTACGGGTACTGATATAAAGTCTAGTACATTCCAATATCATCAACATATATATATATATATATTTATATATATATATTTATATATATATCCGCGTGCGTATGAAAACACATCGCCCACCGATCCACTAATATAATATATCGTATCTCATAACACGACCCAAATCACATCACCGCTCTCACGGCATCATGCCCAATCACATCGACTCATCTCCAAAAATCATATACTATCCTCATCATGCGTGTATACATATATGTATGTGAGTGTGTATAACAACACATCCACACACACACACATATATATAACAACACATCCACATACATACATACATACATACATACATACATACATACATATATATATATATTCATATATCATATACACGAAATCATAACCCGTGTGTGTTTGTGTGTGTGTACACCTTATTCTAGGGTTTCGCGACTAAGAAATTACACTAAGCACTATCTTACAATTACGCTAAATTTAACCTGCGAACACCTAAAGCCCATCTTTATAATCATCCACGTATCACAATACACAAATTTATATATATAATATAACGTATTCGTATGTTACACTACGAAACTGTAGGGGTGATATGCGCCATCCACCTGACTTTCCCCGCAGATATATATCTACTCACATTGATCCTTGCTTGCTGAAGTCGATGCCGCCATGCTCTTGCTTATCATCCCGAAGTTCACGCGGAAATGTCATAACATATCATATCGCATTAAAATTCAATTCAAATCCAAAACGACACGCAAGGTGTCTATAGGTTAGAACCTATAGCCTACGCATGCAAAAGAACCAAAAAACACCCTATATCGATGTACAAACGTTAAGTGATCGAGATAAAACAAAATATCTAAAATTCAAGTCATGAACATCGAGGAAACTAAAACAGCAACTTACAAAACTTGTTCCAGAATCTTGTTCAGGTAAAATCAAGCTAAATTAGCAGTACTGAGGTGTAGTATATAGGGTATATGAGCTACAGAAGCAACCTTGACCCCAAACTCCATAATGTGGCCGGCCATTATACCAAAAATCTGGCCAGATCGGTTCAATTGTCTTGTATTGGTCTCGTATTTGCAGGGTGGTCTCCTAGTGTCTTTGTTAAGTTAATGGTGTTGTTTGTTTTTCTTGTAAAGGTCTCGGTTCATTCCAGATTCTCTGTAGGCACTAAATTAACACAAAACCGACACGGAAGTTTCTAAATCCAGGTTTTTGGGTTTGTTTCTATTTTGGTCTAAAATATTATCACTAAAGGTGTTTGTAGTCACCGAATACTCTCAATTGCACCTTTACAAGTCAAGAAAAACCCTAACCCTCATCTTGGAATTTTTAAAGCTCACTAAACCTCGCTTAATCGATTTTAAACTAACATAGAAACTAAAGAAACTCTAATACTACACTAATAGTGCAGGAAATACCTCATTTGGCAACTCAAGAATTTTCTTGAGTTGCCCCAAGTCTTCAAAATCCCAACTGTCTTGGTTCCCCATACTTGTAGTGAGCTAGAGATCAATTTTTGTGAAAAGGTTAAGGTGTTTTAGTGTGGGATTGAGGGTGTTTGTGAGGATGTAAAGGAGATGGAGTAGAAGGTAACCAAGATGAAGGAGAAGGAGAAAGAGAATGAATAAAATGAAATGGAGGAAAATATCCATGGTCAAGTGACCCCTCACCCTCTCTCTCTCTTCTTTCACTTGCCCATGCTTCCTTGTCTCTCCATGCCACATTTTTTTAATCTTTTCTTTTTCTTTTATTTATCTTTTCTTTTAAATCTCATGTTAAAACAAAAGCCATTTTATAAAAGAAAGAATCATGGTAGAATAAAATGTAACAAGTGTAAAACATGAAATGGTGCATGTCACACGCAAAATCATACTTAATGCATACTTAGTGAATATTAATCAAATTTAGAAATAAACTTGTATATAATTAATTGTATAAACTTTATAAAGTGTCTATATCATATAATATTCTTTCAAAAATCACCATTCAATTTAATTTTCCAATATTTCCCAATTTATCGGTATTTAATTATACCATAACATTAAAACTAATTTCCGCATGTTAAAATATTCATAATATTTATTATTTTAATTATTTAAATTCCCAAAAATAATATTTTATTTTTCTGAAATGTTACACAATCATGCAAATCCCTCTCTTCATCAGTCTAGAAGATATCTCTTTAGAGAGGATGACTCCATCACCTGCGGTACACCACCACGCCAGGAGTTGTCCATTCTAAAAACCTTTTAGAATAGTGTCAATTACCCAAATTGGGACACTCCCCAAATCTAGATCTAAAACCATAGATCTAGTTATCAGAATCCCTAATATTTTATCCAGATCCTATGTGGAGAAAACACCTTGTGAGAACCACAGTATAACCGATCATAGTATAGGAAGATCTCTTCCTATTAAGTGCATGTCATCCAAATACCAGGACATTACTCTCTACTACCTTCTTACCAGATCCATCTGTTATTCTGACGAAATCAAACTCTATGACTGTCGCATCAAAACTATACGATCTATCTCCGCTATACCTGCTTTAGTCTATAAATAGACATAAGCTACTTGCCCACTACGTTTCCGCTGCTCTCACTGACTACAACAACCATCTGGTAGAGTCATATACAGGCGCACTTCTAAAGCTAATTTAGAACGATGTTATACTCATCATCCTGCCAGATCTCATGGTGTAGAACAGCAGTAGTGGCAAGTTTGGGTAATCAAAAATCTCCCTGTCACCGTTTTTTAGGAGACCGAAGTACCTCTCGGGTGCCTGAGGTTACCCACCAAATCTGCGGAGTGGCTAATGGAATGTCGAACTAAATTGAATCTTTAGGTTCTAATAAATTTTCGATAATCGTTTGTGGTTTTGGAATCACTTCCGGTTCTACCATACTCCTACAAATATTTTCTGAAAAGAATCAATTTTACTAAAACTGCGGCGAGTCAAGAACAATATAACTATTGATCTTCCAGATGGTAGAATGTTAACCCTCGTCAAAGCCCGGGATAACCCACAAACTGCCATTACTGAAACGTGCCTTGAGTTTGTCCAGATTCTGGTTTTAAGCATCACCCGGACAACTCCATATACCTTAACAACGTTAAGATATGAATACATTCTATATATCCAATATAGAAACAATTGTTGGATATAGTGCCCTCAGAGTCAATTATTGGATCACAGGCACGTGATTGCAATGATTGAGGGAGGACGTATTCCGGTAGGACAGTCTTACTCAAGATGATAGTATGCTATCTGGTTTATCTTTATCATCGTGTACTGCTTTAGGTGACCTTACATGTCACTCTTGCACGTTGATAGAGCCCCTAGGATTCTTTCTTGACTGCCAGCAGTATGAGGGCGATCATATACATGGGAGCTGGGGTCTATAAGCAAATCCTTAAAAGGTCCCTAGTCGTAGGAGTTTCGAGACAGGGTATCGATACTCCAGAGTAGACTAGTGTATACAGTCGAGACCCCGACGAGGGGCGGTGGCCGGTCTCACAAGCCACTGGGGTCAGTTGGTTCACCTAAGATGTATACAGGTGCTCATTGGGTTATGAGTACACCAGACAGGACTCGCCGGGAACCTGCTAGTTGGGATTATACCAGACGTCAGATAGCAGTTCCCTGGTGACATGTGTGCAGGTTAGTTCATCGACCTGAGATCGTCATTTGTCTCGTGTGAGTTCCCACTGTACTTTGATTACTACCCTACCACGCTCAAAGGAGACGTGCAAACAGGTTTTAGTTGGGTACAGTCCCGAGCCATATGGAGGCAGTGAGCGGATCTTCAGGGGTTCGTCTCTCCCGGTATTGGGAGTGAGGTCGCGCTGTGTCTAGGAGAGCCATTACACGAAGTCCTTGGCCAAGGTAGGAGAATTACTGGTAGGTATTCCACTAATATCTCAGGGTGTTCTGGGCTACACTCCGACACGACTTATACCGCTTTTGGGGGTCTGACTTTTACCAACCCCCTAGGCCCGCCATGCGATGCTCATAGACGAACGGACCGGAATGTACGGATATTGTCACTGACAGGCTCAGTAGTGTGTCAGGATGAGTTCGCTCATCGATGTTCCTTTTGTTCAATACCTGGTAGCCCCTTACGTATGGCTAATACCTCTGACGTGCTAGTGGTTAAATCCACAACCAATGTATTGACGAGTCTTTAGAGTCCCCCACAGACAGTTTCTCAAGTTTCGGGCGAAACGCTGTAGAGGCCGTATGGAGATATGGCAGGGTTCGATCTTATCCGTGCGGTATTGCACGGATCATGATCGGATAGATAATACTAGCGGGCTTTGGTTTAAGCCAGATCCTAGTATTGTACAGTGTGGATTTTGTCTCTTTGCATTTGTATTCGGTCGGAATACAAATACGGGTATGTATATACAGTCACGGGGTTTTCCTGTAATTTATTACGGGATCAGTTTTTGGAAGTTGCCAGTTTGCATTCCGTTTCGGCCAGTTTTCCTTTATTCCTTCACGGCCGGATTTTTCTGATCGAGGGGCTAATTTGCATATTCGTAAATTAGCAATTATGGAGGGGTTAGTTGTGATATGAGGGATTATGATAGCATCTTTTGATTCCCTTTTCATCATTTCTTTTCTTGCATTTATGGTGAGAAGATTGAAGGGTTTTTTGTTGTGAGGCTTGATTTGGCTTATGGTCACCATTCCTTTTCCTACACTCACCTCCCTTCATGGATTTTTCCCACTCCCCATTCTTAGAGGGCCGGCTACTACTTGGTGAGGAGAGTGAATTCATTTTTGATGGTGGGAAATCATTCATCTCATTTTTTGCTTGCTTGCAAAATTGCTTACACCTCTCCAAAGTTCAATTTTCCTTCTCCATCAAAGAGGCAACTTCACAACCCCAATTGAGACAATGGATTCTACACTCATCTACAGCATTTCTTGGGCACGTCGGCTTGCCAACTTCATGCCCGAGTTGCCTCGGTCCAGAGGTGGGAGCCCGTAAAAGAACCCGGCGTTGTGGTGCCCGTTCCGACGAGGAGCTGAAGACCTGAGACTCCGCGAGGAGATCACAGTGGAGGCCGAAAACCGAAGGACACGGATCACTCGGTATAGCACTCTCTACTCATTTTTTAGTTTGCTAGAGTTAGGTTAATGGCCCGATCCGGGAATTTAGTACGCGGTGGTGCCGGTTTCTAGTTTTTAGAAAAGTTTCGTTTCCGCACTCCGGCATCGGATTAACGGCCGGGGCGCCGCCGTGCACTTACATTGGTATCAGAGCCACGCCATTAACTTAGTCTAGCTTGCTCTAACGTGTCTACAAGTTCCATCGAACAGATTTTCCGAAAACCCGATTTCTAAATAACAGTTTCTGTCGAATTTTTGCAGTGCTTAAAATATTATTTGGTACATTATAAAAATACGAGCAGGGTTTTTAAAGAATACTGCAGAAAATTGGTGGCTTGAAGGCACTGTAGTGCCGCGGAACCGCGGCCATAACCCCCTTTTGGCCGCGGTTCCACTGCCGAACAGTGGCCGCGCTGCACTAAATTTTTGTAGTGTGTTTTTGACAGGGAAATAGGATATTTGGAATGTTCTGTTTGGGCCTAGATTTATTTTGAGTGCTACAGTCGTGCTTGGGGCCCACTTTGGAAAATTTGATCGATCGAAAATTTTAAACATGTTAATTCACAGTATTTACATTATATCTGCGACTGTGAATGTCATTTGATCGGTAAATCCTGTCTAACTGCTATAGCCCTTTTAGACGGATTTGCGAACGTGACATTCACGTTGATGTTCTGTGTTGTGCTGTGATATTGCGGATTTGTCATGGTAGATAGCCTGGATGCAATGGTAGTACGGTTTGGTTTATTATGTACATTTGATATTGCGGGGCGAGCGTCCGACATGTGGACTGTCGTTACTGCCTATTTGTATATTATTCTTTTGGGGCACGACCGGGCTGAGGTCGATGTACCCGTTGTATGTATGTTTTACTTTCTGTACTAGGATTACCCCGCGGAGAGGTGCACGGATAGCCGGGTTCTAGAGGGCAACGGGCCCGCATCTCATGGCGTTGAGACGGAGGGGGCTTCACTCTAGAATTGGCGGGCTATTTGCCACACTCGTAGGGGGTACAGGTTGACCCAAGGAGGGGTGCCCAAGTTACCGGATTCCGTGAAGTGCTGGGTGGTCCATTCACGTTGTTGAAGGGGACTGCCTCGCTTCAGGTTTTGGGGGGTAACTTGCCGCGCCCGTAGGGGTCTAGGATTTCATTGCACAGGCTATCCACACGACCAGGGGAACGTCGGGTTTCAGTAGCGGCTCTATGAAACCCGGGGATCCGAGATATCTGTTTTGTTCTGTGATGCTGGTTACATTTCTGTGATGTTGCATTTTATCACGCCTTGAGCGAATATTATATATTGATATATCTACTAGAAGATGTTGTATATGTTTTGCATCCGCGCTAGTCCAGTCCCCGCTCTGTCGTTAGTTAAGTAACCTAACGGGTGATGACGGGACCCAGTGGTGAATGCGGATGGCATATACGTACATCATTATTTTCGTTCTTTTGTGGTGTGATCAATTGATGGGACTACGTTGATTCGGATCAATGCAAGCTAAACAAACCTATTCTGATGTTGTTGGAACAATTTTCAAAAAGCTGTTATTGCAAGGGCGTTCTCTTTTGTTTTGCACAGTGATATTCGGTTATGAATATCCCGCACCTCAGTCGACGAGGCAAGGGCCGAGATCCCTTCACCGGGAGTGACCCCTTAGACAGAAGTTTGCGTCAGGGCAATAACTTCACTACAGTCGATTACTTTTGCTTTGCATCGTGGTATTCAGTTGGAATATCCTGCACCTCATTCTACGGGGAAAGAGCCGAGATCCCTTCACCGGGAGTGACCTCTTTAGCAAAGGTTTTCGTTACTATATTTTTATAAAGCTATCCGGTTCCTTCAACGATATTAAGTTCATTACGTTAAAGGTTTTTTGCCAAAAACCATTCGTAGCCCTTCATCATTTCAGACGGGTAGCACGTAGTATTCATGCTATGTTTGTTGGCCTTAGTCAAGGCATAGTGTATGGTAGCTGCTTGTTACCTTTCTGCTACATAGATATATGCGTTGGTTTGGGACAGTCGTATAGCCTTGTTGGCCCTAGTCAAGGTCTTGTACGGGTGGGTTCAAATTAACCTGGACAATGACGGGTAGAACTTGACATGTGACTTATGATTTGTTGGCCTTAGTCAAGGTCATAAGAGCATAGGGCAAAAATCACATCGGGAGTTTCTAAAGAAACTGAAACTTGCCAGATATGCGCATACCTTTTGGAGTGTGATAACGTGAGCGGATTCCGTCACGTTATCATGCGATGATAGTTGGATCCCGATTCCCACTGATGAGTTGGTTTACTCCTCGGGTGATCCCGACTAATTCTTCTTTCAGGTTTGGGGAAGAATTTGACGTTACAGTGGGAGGTTTCCTGATTAGATAAAGTGATAACCATTCTGATCTAGGTTAGAGTGCACGCTGAGTGTTTCTTTTCTCTCTCTCTTTGGCAGCGACCATGACCCGACCTTGACTATGACTAAGTGACCAAGTTAACCGAACCTTCTTAAACACTGGCTTTTGGATTGTCAGAGTTGCAAACCTCATTGCCACTCCTACTTTTACCCCTTTTCTCCAGGACACCCCGTATTACTACGAACGTCCACTTTCATTAGATAAAACCATCGTATGGTTATATACGAACTCGAAGGAATTTATTCGAGGATGGTTTCTGGTTCTGGAGAAAACGAATAGGACTATTCAGTTGTCTTTTCCTCTTACCTTCTCTCAGGTTGCGAATGTTCCTTGGATTAGGACAGTACACCTATTACGCAAATTGGATAGTCTTCTTCCAAACCATAGGCAGGTGCCGAACGGTGGAGAATGAAGAAAACCAATTAGCTTAACGATGGTGTGCAGAAGGTATTAAGTTAAGACAAATAAAGGGATTAGAAGGAGGGCAAAGTAAATTGGGACTGCTATTCACGACCAAACCAAGTATTTCTTCGCCAATCCTAAATCACCTTTTGTATTTCTCCAGGACACTCCGTATCACTACAAAGATGCACAGTTTATTGGATACTCCATCGTATGGTTATATACGAACTCGAAAGGAACTTGTTCCAGTTCGGGGATGGATTCTGGTTCAGGAGAAATAAGAATAAGGTTTATTCAGGTGTCTTTTATCTTCACCTTCTCTCGCGTTGCGAGTGCTCCTACGATTAGGACAGTACACCCATTATGCTTATTGGATAGTCTTCTTCCAAACCATAGGCTGGTGCTGAACGGTAGGGAAGGAAGAAAACCATTTGGCCTAAAGGGGTGTGCAGAAGGTAATGACTAAAGACATATGAAGGGATGTGGAGAGATGGCATAGAAATATACGGTTACAGTTGTGAATCTGATAATGGAAGAGGCATTACTAGGAATACCCGGATACCCCATCGAAACATTTCAATGTTTCATTTTCACTGTGTACTGTTAATGGAAAACTGATTTCCCAATTAGACACTTGCTCCAGGGTATGTATTTACCAGGTTTGATTCTCACATCTGTATGGTTTTACAGATGATGAGTGGGAGTAAGTTATTGGGAATTGGGTGATCATCCTCATTATATCGGGATTCGTTGTAATCGGTGATATTTGAGGAAATCACCTGGGCTGTTTGCCGGACGGAAAATATTTGGTTTTGAATATCCGCTGTTATGCACCAATGTCAAATTGATATATCTGTATGTCTATTTTTATAGAGTGAGATATACTTTTTGAAATTATGTCGATGACATTTACCTATATCAGTGGATGATTAGGAAAGGAGCATTAAACAGCAGTGTAATTCTTCTTAACCATAAGTACAGTTTTCAAACTACGACACACAGGGAATGAGTTATTAGACTCAAGGGACTTATACAGAGTATTGTATGTTGTCCAGTGTCCATTAGGACAGAGGGGTTGGTCCTCGTACTTATTCTGTTTACTTGTGACTTCTCTAGTTCTTAGACATGTGTTTCGTGTAAACACAAGGTCTGAGTTTTGATAAGTTATAAGTATAAGATTAAAGTAGAGAACCAGGTATTGCAAGTATCGGGATTCTTCAAGGTGATCGAAGATGTAGATACTTGTGTAGGGTATTCAGTTGATAGTAATGATTAAGAGAACTTGTTTCTCTTTCAGATTACTCATAATTGGAAGCACTCCTAAGTTGAGTAACGCTGATCGGCCTCTTTCTATTTAGTTGACATGCACTGGAGACAGCTGGATGATTTGAATCTGGTTCAATTAAATCAGTGTCTCTGGTTCTACATTGGATATAGAACAGTTCATATCTTAACGATGTTAAGGTACGGGAAGTTGTCCGGCTTATGCTTAAAACCAGACTCTGGATAACTCAAGGCACGTTTCAGTAATGGCTGTTTGTGGGTTGACCCAGGCTATAACGAGGGTTGACTTTCTACCATCTGGAAGATCAATAGTGATATTGTTCTTGACTCGCCACAGTTTTAACAAAAATGGATTTTTTTCTGAAAACAGTAGTGGGAGTATGGTAGAACTGAAAGTGATTCCAGAACCGCAGACGATTACTGAAAATTTGATAAGAACCTAAAGATTCAATTTGGTTTGACATTCCATTGGCCACTCCGCAGATATGGTGGGTAACCTCAGGCACCCGAGAGGTACTCCGGTAGCCTCAAGGACGGCGACAGGGAGGTTCTTGTTTACCCAGACTTGCCATTGCTGTTGTTCCAGACTGTGAGACCCGGCAAGAGGATGAATATAGCGTCGTTCTAAACTGGTTTTAGAAGTGTACGTGTATATGACTCTGCCAGAGGGTTGTCGTAGTCAGTAGGAGCAGCGGAAGCATTGGTGGACAAGTGGCTTATGTCTATTTATAGACTAAAGCAGATATAGCGGAGATAGATCATCTATTTCTGATATAACAGTCATAGGTTTGACTTCATCAGAATAGGGGATGGATCTGTTAAGAAGGTAGTAGGGTGTGATTTCCTGGTATTTGGATGACATACATAGAGTAGGAAGTGAAATTCCTATACTACGATCGGTTATACTTTGGTTGTCACACAGTGGTTTCTCCACAAAGGAATTGGATATAATATCAAGACATTCTGGTTACTAGATCTATAGATCTAGATTTGGGTGGTTTCCCAATCAGGGTACTTAGACAGCATTCTAAGAGTTTTTAGAATGGACGACTCATGGCACGGTAGTATACCTGCAGGTGATGGAGTCACCCTCTCTAAAGGAGTCTTACAGACTAAAGGGGAGAGGGATGTGCATGATGACAGAGTGACTGTCAGAGTTATAGTTCTCCCTCTGAAGAGGGGCAGTATTTTGGACAGGTGGTCCAGGCGGATACTGAGGGAGACATGGCGTAGGATACTGATTAAGTTCAGTTGACGATACAGTCTAAGAAGTTTGGATTTGGAGTTCATTTATGAACTAGGTCCCATCAGACATCCAGACACATTCTAAGATAGCTTTTGCTCATTTCGAGAGATGGCTTTCTCCGCGAACTTGAGATAAAGAGAGACATAGAAAGAAACATCACAGCGGATCCACTCACTGAGGCTATTCCTCGAACGTGATTGCAATGATTGAGGGAGGACCTATGCCGGTAGGACAGTCTTACTCAAGATGATAGTATGCTATCTGGTTTATCTTTATCATCGTGTACTGCTTTACGTGACCTTACAGGTCACTATTGCACATTGATAGAGCCCGTAGGATTCTTACTTGACTGTCAGCAGTATGAGGGCGATCATATACATGGGAGCTGGGGTCTATAAGAAAATCTTTAAAAGGTCCCTAGTCATGGGAGTTTCGAGACAGGGCATCGATACTCCAGAGTAGACTAGTGTATACAGTCGAGACCCCGACGAGGGGCGGTGGCCGATCTCACAAGCCACTGGTGTCAGTTGGTTCACCTAAAATGTATACAGGTGCACATTGGGTTATGAGTACAACGGACAGGACTCACCGGGAACCTGCTAGTTGGGATTATACCAAACGTCAGATAGCAGTTCCTTGATAACATGTGTACAGGTCAGTTCATCGACCTGAGATCGTCATTTGTCTCGTGTGAGTTCCCACTGTACTTTGATTACTATCCTACCACGCTCAAAGGAGACGTGCAAACGGGTTTTAGTTAGGTACAGTCCCAAGCCACATTGAGGCAGTGAGCGGATCTTCAGGGGTTCGTCTCTCCCGGTATTGGGGGTGAGGTCGCGCTGTGTCCAGGAGAGCCATTACACGAAGTCCTTGGCCAAGGCAGGAGATTTACTGGTAGGTATTCCAGTAATATCTCAGGGTGTTCTGGGCTACACTCCGACATGACTTGTACCGCTTTTGGGGGTCTGACTTTTACCAACCCCCTAGGCCCGCCATGCGATGCTCATAGACGAACGGACCGGACTGTACAGATATTGTCACTGACAGGCTCAGTAAGGTGTCAGGATGAGTTCGCTCATCGACGTCCCTTTTGGTCAATACCTGATAGCCCTTACGTATGGCTAATACATCTGACGTGCTAGTGGTTAAATCCACAACCAAAGTATTGATGAGTCTTTAGAGTCCCCCACAGACAGTTTCTCAAGTTTTGGGAGAAACGCTGTAGAGGCCGTATGGAGATATGGCAGGGTTCGATCTTATCCGTGCGGTATTGCACGGATCATGATCGGACAGATAATACTAGCGGGCTTTGGTTTAAGCCAGATCCTAGTATTGTACAGTGTAGATTTTGTCTCTTTGCATTTATATTCGGTCGGAATACAAATGCGGGTATGTATATACAGTCGCGGGGTTTTCCTGTAATTTATTACGGGATCAGTTTCTGGAAGTTGCCAGTTTGCATTCCGTTTCGGCCAGTTTTCCTTTGTTCCTTCACGGCCGGATTTTTCTGATGGAGGCGCTAATTTGCATATTCGCAAATTAGCAATTGTGGAGGGGTTAGTTGTGATATGAGGGATTATGATAGCATCTTTTGATTCCCTTTTCATCATTTCTTTTCTTGTATTTATGGTGAGAAGATTGAAGGGTTTTTTGTTGTGAGGCTTGATTTGGCTTATGGTCACCATTCCTTTTCCTACACTTACCTCCCTTCATGGATTTTTCCCACTCCTCATTCTTAGAGGGCCGGCCACTACTTGGTGAGGAGAGTGAATTCATTTTTGATGGTGGGAAATCATTCATCTCATTTTTTGCTTGCTTGCAAAATTCCTTACACTTCTCCAAAGTTCAATTTTCCTTCTCCATCAAAGAGGCAACTTCACAACCCCAATTGAGACAATGGATTCTACACTCATCTACAGCATTTCTTGGGCACGTCGGCTCGCCAACTTCATACCCGAGTTGCCTCGGTCCAGAGGTGGAAGCCCGTAAAAGAACCCGGCGTTGTGGTGCCCATTCCGACGAGGAGCTGAAGACCGGAGATTCCGTGAGGAGATCGGAATGGAAGCCGAAGACCGAAGGACGCGGATCGCTCGGTATAGTACTCTCTACTCATTTTCTAGTTTGCTAGAGTTAGGTTAATGGCCCGATCCAGGAATTTAGTGCACGGTGGTGCCGGTTTCTAGTTTTTAGAAAAGTTTCGTTTCCGCACTCCGGCGTCGGATTGACGGCCGGGGCGCCGCCGTGCACTTACAAAAATAAGCACTAATTTAATTAGAACCAGATTCAAATACATGCAGCCGTTTCCAGTGCATATCTACTAGATGGAAGGAGGCCAAGCAGCATTACTCATCAAAGAGCGTGTTCATATAAGAATTTTGCATTATTATATTCCCTATTCTTAATCATATTGCAAATAAATAGGTGCTTTTGATCCATGTCTGCTAAATAGTTGCAGGTTACAGGTTCTCAGAACAATACAGTGAAAAAGGTGAAAAGATGCTACAAATGTGAGACTATAACCAACAAATAGATGAATCTGCAAGATGCCGCCTACAGTTTAAGGAAAAAATGAAGATCAATGAACAATTCGATTGCACAACGTATAAGAGCAGCACAAGATTCAAGACTTCAATACGAAACTAATAGTAAAAGTCTACAGCATTCTGCACTGTGCAAATCTGGAAGAAAATAGAAGATATTCTGAGAAACCAAGTGAAGAAAACAAAAGGAAAAAGCAACTTGAAGCATCACAGAAAAACAGAGCCCAAGAGCCCATCAAACGGCCGCGGATCCGCGGCCAAACAAGGCATTTCGCCGCGGATCCGCGGCCGTGCAGAGCACGTGTCAGTGCGTGTCAGTGCATTGACCCGGTTTTCTTAGGGTAGTCTTGTAATTTCATATATGGATCATATATAAACCCTAAGGTTCCTCCTATCTATAAATAGGAAAGCCTACAGCTCTTTTGGGGCATGCCTCTTTTTAATTCTAGATTAAAATTTTCATGCCATTGTAATCTTTAAAGAGTGCATCAATATAAGTAAGTTTTTATTTTTAATTTTCCTTATTTGCAATTTATATTTCTACAATTTTTCATATCTGTCTTTTATTATCTGCACGTTAATTAGATAATTAAAAAAAGAAAAAAAATAAATTCCATTGTTAATCTCCTAATGAGTGAGCAGTTCCTCACTTGTTAGGTTTAGGTTTGGGGAAGATTTGAGAGATGAAAATCTCTCACTCCTTTCTTGCCCGTATAATACTATAAATTAGGGCTCTACGTTAATCAAACACACACCGCTCACTACGGCAACCTATCCTACGAGATAGCGGTGATTCCCTAATTAGACCGGTTGTGGTTGATTTACATAGAATTTAGGGATAAGAGTTAAGAAAGGACGGACAAGGACCAAAGGGAAGAAACTACGTTTCTTCATAGTCGTGCTAATCCCCTTTGTTGACTATTACCCTAATACCTATGTTCTTAATTAGGGCAAAGAAAACGGTGAGTAGATTTAACTTTCCAAACTAACCTAATCCTAACCCTAGCAAGGTTTTATTCCAAATCAATTTCAATTTCAGTTTTTATAAAAATCAAAACCTACCACAAATAGGAATTGACTCGTTAGAATAATAAGAAAAGACACATTTTCCCTGTGGACTGACCCGTACTCAACCGGCTAGCTACCAAGCGACACCGTCTTGCTTGCGGTATATTCTATTCTTTGATTTTAAAACGCATACGCGAAACAGCTTACCAATCAGAGCGCACCCACGCATGAGAGTAACCTGAGAGAGAAGCAATTTCTCAAAACTATTACTTATAACGTAATACCCAATACAAATATCTACATCTTCGATCACCTTAAAGAATCCTAATACTTGCAACATATGGTTCTCTACTTTATACTTATACCTATAACTTCTCAAAATTTGGACCTTGTATTTCAAAAAAATACTTGTCTAAAACTAGAGAAGTGATGAGTAAATAGAATACAGTATGAGTACCAACCCCTTTGTCCTATCAGAAATCAGAAAACATACAATACTTTGTATATGTCCACCGAGTTTAACAACTCAAACCCTATGCGTCGTAGGTTGAAAACTGTACTATGGTTAAGAAAGATTACACCGTTGTTCAATACTCCTTACCTAACCATCAACTGATATAGGTAAATTTCATATATATAATTTCAAAAATTTATATCTCACTTTATAAAATAAACGTATAGATTTATCAATTTGAAATTGGTGCATAACGAAGGATATTTAAAACCAAATATTTGTCGTCAGGAAAAACCCAGGTGATTTTCTCAAACATCACCAAATACAAAGAATTCCGATATATAGAGGATCTAATCACCCAATTCCAAATATCTTACTCTCACTCAGCATCCATAATGCCATACACATGTGAGGATCAAGTATGGTAAATACCTACCCTGGAGTCAGAATTTAATTGGGAAAACAGTGTTCAATTAACACTGCACAGTGAAACCGAAACATGAAAATATTTCGAAGGGATGACCGAGTATTCCTAATAATTCATATTCCACTATCCAGATTCATGACAGTAATCGTATATTTCCTAGCCCTCACTCCAATCACTTTATATGTCTTTACTTATTACCTTCTGTACACCACACTTAGGCTAATTGATTTTCTTCCTTCCCTACCCTTCGGCATCAGCCTAAGGTTTGTAAGAAGACTATCCAATAAGTGCAATAAGTGTACTCTCATAATACTAGGAGCCCTCGCAACCTGAGAGAAGGTAAAGGGAAAAGACAACTGAATAATCCTATTCTATTTCTCCAGAACCAGAAACCATCCTCAAACGGGAACAAGTTCCTTCGATTTCGTATGTAAATATACGATGGCATACCCAAGCAATGTGGATCTTTGTAGTGATACAGAGTATTCCAGAGAAATGAAAAGGTGATATAGGAGTGGCAGGGGTATATGCTGTTTCGTCGTGAATGATAGCAGTCGCAATTTCCTTTGCCCTTTATCCGATCCCTTTATATGTATATACTTATTACCTTCTGTACACCACACTTAGGCTAATTGGTTTTCTTCCTTCCTTACCTTTGGGCACCTGCCTATGGTTTGGAAGAAGACTATCCAATAAACGTAATAGGTGTACTCTCCTAACACCAGGAGCTCTCGCAACCTGAGAGAAGGTAAAGGGAAAAGACAATCGAATAATTATATTCAATTTCTCCAGAACCAGAAACCATCCTCGAACTGGAACAAGTTCTTTCGAGTTCGTATGTAACTATACGATGACATATCCAATCAATATGGATCTTTGTAGCGATACAGATTGTTCTGGAGAAATGCAAAGGGGTGTAGGAGCGGCAATGATACATGCAACTAAATAACAATCTAAAAGCCAAAGTGTTTTAAGAAGGTTCGGTTAATTTGGTTCATGAGTTTTAGTTTAATGTCAGGCCATGGTCGTTGCCAGAGAGAGAGAGAAAAGAAACACTCAGTGTGCACTCTAACCTAAATCAGAATGGTTAATCACTTTATCTAATCAGGTTGGCTCCCACTGTTCCCTCGAATTCTCCCTCAAACCATAAAAGGAGAATTAGTTGGGATCACCCGAGGTGTAACACCTACTCATCGGTGGGAATCGGGATCCAACTATCATCGCATGGTAACTTGATAGAATCCACTCAAGTCACCACACTCTAGAAGGTATGTGCATGCCTGACAAGTTTCCTGTATGTTTGAAACTCTCGATGTGGTTTTTACCCCTAATGGTTTATGAACTTGACTAGGTCAACAAATCATAAACCGCTAGTCAAGTTTAACCCATCATTTTCTTGATTGCATTAAACCCACCCGCACGTGCCCTTGATTAGGTCAACAAGGTCGCATGACTGTCCTAACTAATCACATTTACAATGCACAGAAAAGTACCACTTAGCTACCGTACACTACGCCTTGACTAGGTCAACAAACGCAACATGAATACTAAATAATACTAATCTGAAATGACGGAGGGCTACAGCTATTTTTTGGCGAAAAACCTTTAACGTAATGAACTTGATATCGTTGAAAGAACCAAGTGGTTTTACAAATATATAGTGGCGCAAACTTTTGCCAAAGAGGTCACTCCCTGTGAAGGGATCTCGGCTTTTTCCTCATCGAATGAGGTGCGTGATATTCCAAACTGAATACCACGATCCAAAATAAAAGAATCGGATATAGTGAAGTTATTACGATGACGCAACCTTTTACTCAAGAGGTCACTTCCTATTAAGGGATCTCGGCTCTTGCCTCGTCGAATGAGGTGCTGGATATTCATAACCGAATACCACTGTGCAAAGAAAAAGAAAACGTCTGTAATGTCGATTTTTTAAAAACTTGGTTCCAACAACATCATATAGGTTTTTTTCTTTGCATTAATCGGAATTAATGCAGTCCCATCAATTAAACATATCACACTAGATAAAGGAATGAAAATATAATGTACGTATATGCCATCAGCATTTGCCACTGGGCCCAATCATCACCTGTTAGGTTACTTAACTAACGGCAGAGTGAGGGCTGGACTACCACGGGTGAAAAACATATACAACATCTACTAGTATATATATAAATATATATAACATTCATCCCAGCCATGATATAAGCAATATCACAGAATCTCAACAAGCAATATAGAATAGTGGATAATCTTGAAGCCTCGGGTTTCATTTGAGCCACAAATGAAACCTGACGTTCCCTATCGTGTGGATAACCTATGCGATGAAAACCTGGACCCCTACGAGCGCGGCAAGTTACCCGCCAATCTCAGAAGTGAAGCAGCCCTAATCAACAAAGCGAATGGGCCATCCAGCACTTCACGGAATTCGGTAACTTGAGCACTCCACTGTGGGTCACCCTATACCCCTTACGAGTGCGGTGAATGGCTTGCCAATTCTAGAGTAAGGCCCCCTCCGTCTCAACGCCATGAGATGCATGCCCATTACCCTCTAGAACCTGGCTATTCGAGCACTCCACTGTGGGTTAATCCAAGTATAGAAAAGAAAAATATATATACAAGGGTGACATCGACCTTAACCCGGTCGTGTCCCAAACAAATAATATATAAATTGGCAGAGACGGCAGTCCACATGTCAGACGATCGTCCCGCAATATCAAATGTACAAATAAATCTGAACTGTACAACTATCATTGCACCACTGGCTATCCGCCACGACAATTCAACCACAAACTCAGCACAACACAGAACATCAACGTGAATGTCATGTTCACAAACCCGTCTAAAAGAACATATAGCGGTTAGACGAGTTATACCGCTCTAATGACATTCACGGTCGCAGATAGTAATGTATGCACTGAAAAACACACAATTAAAATTTCGATCGACTAAATTTTTCCAAATTAGTCCCCAAATGCAAAACCCGCACTCAAACAAATCTGGACCAAAACTAAATATTCCAAAAATCATATTTCCATGAACTAGAGCCCCAGAAAAAAATTAGGGCACTGTAGCAAAAAAAGCGTCGCGGTTCCTCGGCAAAATGAGCCATTTGGCTTGGGTTCCACAGCGGAATTTTGGAGTTAGGTGCCAAATTTTTTTTCTTAGCTCTAGTTTTGCCTGCACATATTTTTAAGATACCCAAAAAAAAAATTAACTTTGAAATTCGATAGCAAGCATGCTAATATGGAAATACGATTCGGAAAAATTTATCGATTGAGATTATAACAATATGCAAACTAGCTAGTATTGGTTTATAAGAGGCTCTGATACCATATTGGGTTATGCTAGCGCCGTGGCCATCTACCGTGACCGAATGCGGAACAAAAATTTAATAAAACTGGTGCAAGAATAACCCTATAATACGGATCGACCATTAACCCTAAGCTAGCAAATTTAAAGAGAGTTAAGAATGGTTATACCGAATGATTCGTGTCCTTCGGTCTTTAACCATCATCCCAAGGTCCTAGAGGCCTCCATGATCAAGCATGATCTACGGTCTCCCATCATCGAAGATGATCCACCTGAGCATTTGTATTTCGAGCACCAACCTCATAGCCGAGATAACTAGGGTACCTAGTTCGCTAAACTAGATAGCCTATAGGATGTAGAATCTAATGATGGATTAATTTATCTCCAAACACCCTAGGTTTCTCAACACATGAGACTTGAAGGGTAGAGGTAGAAGAAGAAGCTTGAGGATGAGAGTATTAAGCAGCTCAAGAAAAAATAAAAGGCTAAGTGTTGTGAGCAATTATGAACCCATAATAATATCTCAAGTCTCCAAAATATCTCAAGTAAAGAAAGTATCTCACCACACTTACAAAATATCAAGCATGCTAGAATAGTAACCATGAGTCACTACATGAGTCACTCCATGAGTCACCATAAAGCCATGCTACAATAAATGCATACAACACCTCATTCTCTCCACCTCATTAACCATTTAATCATAAATGGTTAAAACTAAATGTGGTGGCATCTTCTGGAAGCACCTTATAATAAATTACAAGAATACCTCTCATCCGCATATACATACCCGTATCCGTATACCAACAAAATACGAATACAATGAGATGAAAATAATCCAATAATATAATACAAGTTACTGGCTTAAACTAAAGCCACTAGTATAAACCATCCAAATCAAGATACGAGCACAAGTGCACGTATATGATCGAACCCTGCCGCAAAACCATACGGCCTCTACATCGTTTCGTCCGAAGCAGGGAAATGCTCTGTGTGGGACTCTAAAGACTCGTCAATACGCTGATAGCGGATTTAACCACAAACACGTCAGCGGTATTAGCTGTACGTAACGGCTACCCAGGTATTGAGCGAAAGCAAGGCCGACGAGCAAACTCATCCTGACCCCTACTGAGCATGTCTGTAACAATATCCGTCCAGTCTGGTCTGTTCATCTAAAAGTATCGCATATCGAGTCTAAGGGGTGGATAGAGTCAAACCCCTAATAACGCGAGATTTCGTGTTGGTATGAAGCCCATCACCAACTGAGAAACTACTGATCCAAATCAGTAATTCTCGACTACCATTGCCAAGGATTTCTGGTGATGGCCACCCATACACAACGCGACATCAACCCTCATCACCAACCGGGAAAGACATATCCCCGACGATCCGCTCACTGCCTCCATGTAACTCGGGACTGTACCCAACTAAAACCTGTTTGCACAACTCCTTTGAGCTGTAGTAGTGTAGTAATCAAAGAATAATGGGAACTCACACGAGACAAATGACAATCTCAGGTTGAAAGACTAACATGTATATATGTCACCTAGGAATTGCTATCTGAAAATAGTTATAATACCAACTAGCATGATCCCGGTGAGTCCGTCCAGTATACTCATAACCCAATGAGCATCTGTATACTATCTTAGGTGACTAACTAACACCAATGGCTTGTAAGACCGGCCACCGCCCCTCGTCGGGGTCTCGATAAGTACACACTAGTCTACTCTGAAGTATCAATGCCCAGTCTCGATACTCTCATGACTAGGGACATTTAAGGATGTGCTTATAGACCACCCAGATCCTACGTATATGATCGCTATCATAATGCTGGTAGTCAAGTAAGAATCTATGGGCTCTATCAACATGTAATAGTGATCTGTAATACCACATAATGTATGTACATGATGATAAAGGCAAACCAGATAGCATACTATCATCTCGAAAAGACCGTTCTATCCATACGGGTCCTCCCTCAATCATCATAATCACCAACTTGCGATTTCAATAATTGCCTTGATGGCGCTATAGCCAACACACACGATCTGTGAGTATTCGATATCGCAATAATTGGCTTTAAGTGCAAATGGTAGATTGTTAGATATTGTGCACTCAAAGCAATTATTGTAATTGCAGGTAGGAGATTATGATAATTGAACGAGGACTTATATAGGTAGGACATCCTTACTCGAGATGATAGTATACTATATGATTTGTCTTTATCAATATATGTATACGTTTTGATAAAGCATGTATGATTATTGCTTGACTACCAGTATTATGATGGTGATCATATACGTGGGAGCTGGGTGGTCCATAAGCACATCCTTAAATTTCCCTAGTCGAGAGAGTATCGAGACTGGGCATCGATACTCTGGAGTAGACTCGTGTATACTTTTCGAGACCCCGACGAGGGGCGGTGGCCGGTCTCATAAGCCATTGGTGTTGAGTCACCTAAGATAGTATACAGGTGCTCACTGGACGTGAGTACACCGAATGGACTCTCCGAGAACTTCTAGATAGTATTATACCTATCGTCAGATGGAAGTTCTTTTGTAGCATGAGTACAGGTTAGTCCTTTGACCTGAGATTTTCATTTATCTCATGTGAGTTCCTACTATACCTAGATTACTACCCTACCACGGCTCAAAAGAGTCGTGCAAACAGGTTTTAGTTGGGTACAGTCCCGAGCCACATGGAGGCAGTGAACAATCGTCAGGGATTCGTCTCTCCGGTATTGGGAGTCGATGTCGCGCTGTGTTGGATCAGCCATCTGTAAGTCGACGTTAGACACCCCGCGCAATGCGGGAGGCGGAATAGATAAAACAATCATTTTGTTTAAGTTAACATCGACTAACTTTACGGATCTTTGCTAAACCCTAACTAACAACTAACTAGAAGTGATTAACTACTATGATCGATGATTATACCTAAAGATTCATGTCCTTCTTGTTCTTGTAGTTCACCTCCTCGTCGGCCTCCTCGATGTGATAGAAGATCCACCCGAGAGTTCCTTCTCCAAGCTTTAACCTCTCACTTGAGGTAACTAGGTGGCTATGATTTCTAATCAAAGTAACATAGAGGATATAGAGATGGATTAGGGATCTATTAGTCTTGCTAGCCCTTGGGATCTCAATATATGAGAGGATTAGGGTTAGGTCTTTGAAGAGAGAGAGCTTGAGGAGAGAGAATGTGTAAGTGAGAATCAAATGAATTATAACTCATTTGTGAATATATGAAGCATGATAATTATCTAAATGAATAACATATAATAATATCAACCATGCTTCATTAATTCACTTTGGATGAATCATCTCATGAGTCATTAAGCAATAAATGCTTCATTAACTCATTTGGATGAATCACTCCATGAGTCACTAATCCATTTAATGCAAATTCCACCTAAGCTCTCCACCTCATCTTTCTTCTAGAAGCTCCTCGACTAATTACGAGAATGCCCCTCCCATCCGTGAAAACACGGAAATACTGAGACTATATAAATCCAATAATATAATACTAGAATCTGGTTTAAACTAAAGCCGGCTAGTAAAAACTGTCCGAACATCGTACGTGCATAAATACACGTATGTGTCCGAACCCTGTCGTAAAACTATACGACCTCTATATCGTTTCTCCTGAAGCAGGGAACTCTCTCTGTGGGACTCTAAAGACTCCACACTACGTTGGCAGTGGGTTTAACCACAGGCTGCAAGCGGTACTAGCTGTACGTAACGGTCTCCGGGTAGATGTCGATAAGAAGGCCGATGAGGAAACCCATCCGAACTTCTACTGAGCCTGATATGAAAATCTCCGTACAGTCCGGTCTGTTCGTCTAAGACTATCGCATATCGGGCCTAGGGGGCGGTAAGCGTCAGTCCCCTAAAAGCTGTATAAGTCATGTCGGAGTGAAGCCCATTACACCTTGAGAAGCTACTGGAAATACTACCAGTAAATCTCGTTTGCCCTGGCCAGGGACTTTGCGTAATGGCTCTCTAAACACAGCGCGATATCAACTCCCAATACCGGGAGAGACAAATCCTATCTAACTGCTACTGCCTCCAAGTGCTTCAGGACTGCACCCAACTGCTACCTGTTTGCATGACTCCTTTGAGTCATGGTAGGGTAGAAATCTAAGAACAGTGGGACTATGCTGTACTCATGTCACCTGGGAACTGTTAACTGATGACGGGTATAATACCAACCAACAGTTCCCTGCGAGTCCTGTCCGGTGTATCCGTAACCCAACGAGCACCTGTATACTATCTCCAGTACAACGTACTGATGGCTGTAGGACAGACCATTTCCCCTGCTGGGATGAGAAACGTACACACTAGTCTACTCTGAAATATCGATGCCCTGTTTTGATAATCCTACGACTAGGGACCTGGAAAAGGATGTGCTTGTAGACTACCCAGCCCCCACTAGTGTGACTGCCATCACCACGCTGGTAGTCTAGCAAGATCCTGAGGGCTCTATCAATATGTATTCATGATATGCTAACATATACACATATTAAGATAGATATAAACCAAGTAGCATACTACTATGTTGAGCGAGACTGTTAATATAACTGTGAATATCCCAAACTTCCATTAAGTACTATACAAACTAGTATGATACAATAATGGCTCCTAGGGCATATACACTAACAATCTCCCACTTGCACTAGGGCCATGTACTGGCGTATCGAAGATCTATCATCTCGAGTAGCCTCTCAAACTGTATCTGAGGTAAGGCCTTTGTGAATGGATCTGCAGTGTTCTCCTCTGTAGCAACTCTCCGAACCTCGATCTCCAGGCGATCTATGATCTCCCTGATCAGGTGATACCGCTTCAAGATGTGTCTGGACTTCTGATGGGACCTGGGTTCCTTCGCTAAAGCTATAGCGCCGTTGTTGTCACAATACAGCGGTATTGGATCAACAATGGTAGGAACCACCTAAAGTTCTGTTAGGAACTTCTTCATCCAGACTGCTTCTTTTGCGGCATCGCAAGTAGTGATATACTCCGCTTCCATCATCGAGTCAGCAACGATGTCCTGCTTGGAACTCTTCCAGCACACCGCCCCTCCATTGAGGGTAAAGACATAACCTGACATGGACTTGGAGTCATCCTTGTCACTCTGGAAGCTGGAGTTAGCAAAACCCTCGATCCGGAGGTCTTTTCTGCCGTAAACCAAGAACAAATCCTTAGTCCTTCTCAGGTACTTGAGAATGTTCATTACTGCTATCCAGTGCTTCTCCCCTGTGTCTGACTGATACTGGCTTACCACGCTCAGTATGTAAGCTACATCTGGTCTGGTGCATAACATCGCATACATTATAGAGCCTACTACAGAAGCGTAGGGTATAACTGACATGTGATCCCTTTCCAAATCAGTCTTGGGAGACATCTCTTTGGAGAGGGTGATTCCGTGACAAGCCGGTAAATTACCACGCTTAGAATCTTCCATACTTAATCTTTTCAGTATAGTGTTGATATACCTGGACTGTGAAAGTCCCAACATCCTCTTAGATCTATCACGATAGATCTGGATCCCCAGAATGTAAGAGGCATCACCCAGGTCTTTCATGAAGAACCTGTGTGACAAGAATCCTTTGACAGATTGTAGCATAGGAATATCATTTCCTATCAATAGAATGTCATCCACATACAAGACTAGGAATACGACATTTATTGCTACAATTTTACTATATATACATGGTTTATCTGGAGTTTTGATAAAGTCATATTCTTTGACCGTTTCATCAAAACAGATGTTCCAACTCTGCGATACCTGCTTTAGTCCATAAATGGACTTAAGCAACTTGCACACTTTCCCGCCGCTGCTCCCATTCTGATTAAAACCTTCTGGCTGATCCATATAGACGCACTCTTCTAAATTACCATTTAGAAAAGCCGTCTTTTGTCCATCTGCCAGATCTCATAATCATGGAAGGCGGTAATGGCAAGAAGGATCCGAATGGATTTGAGCATAGCCACTGGAGAAAAAGTTTTTTCATAGTCCAAACCAGGTCTTTGACGAAAACCCATTGCAACAAGTCTAGCCTTATAGGTTTCCACCAGTCCATCTACACCAATCTTTTTCTTGAAGATCCATTTGCATCCTATTGGTTTTACCCCATCTGGAGCAAAGTCCAAAGTCCATACTTTATTGGTGTACATGGACTCCATCTCGGTCCGCATTGTATCCAGCCATCTTACCGAGTCGCCGCTCTATATGGCCTGCTGGAAGCTAGTAGGTTCATCATTATCAATGATGCAATCCTCTCTATCTCCGTCTATGAGAAAACCCTAGTATCTCTCATGCGGATGAGACGGCCTACTACTCCAGCGGAGGGGTGCGGGAATGTCCTGTTCTTCTTGAACTTCTGGTTCTACCAAACTTTCAGTAGTAGTTTGTGGTTCTGGAATTTCTTCCAGTTCTATTTCGCTCCCATTTGTTTCCTTTTCTAAAAACTACTGTTCTAGAAAATGGGCATTAAGAGAAACAAAAATCTTTTGTTCCTCTGCGTAATAGAAAAAATACCCCTTGGAGTTCTTTGGATATCCCATAAACTTACACTGTACTGAGCGTGCCTCGAGTTTGTCTGCATGCTGCTTTTTAACAAAAGCTGGACATCCCCATATCTTCAGATACTGAAGATAGGGTTTCTTCCCACTCCACATCTGATATGGTGTAGTAGGCACAACCTTGGTAGGAACCCTGTTCAAAAGATATGCAGCTGATTCTAGCGCATAACCCCAGAAAGATCGCGGTAACTCAGCATTATTCATCATGGAACGCACCATATCTAATAGGGTTCGGTTCCGTCTTTCCGATACAACATTATGCTGTGGAGTGTATGGAGGAGTAAGCTGAGAGAGAATTCCTTTCTCTTTTAGGTAACCCAGGAACTCGGCACTTAAGTATTCACCACCTCCATCAGATCTCAGTGTCTTGATACTTTTGCCGGTTTGGTTTTCTACTTCATTCTTATATTCTTGGAATTTCTCAAAGGCCTCGGATTTATGTTTCATTAAGAAAATGAATCCATACCTAGAGTAATCATCCGTAAAAGTAATGAAATATGAAAAACCACCTCTTGCATGTGTAGACATTGGACCACATACATCGCTGTGTATGAGTCCTAAGAGCTCGCTCTCTCTTACTCTATATCCAGTGAATAGAGTCTTTGTCATCTTTCCTTTGAGACATGATTGACAAGTTGCATAAGATTGATATTCGAACGGATCCAAATATCCTTCTCTATGTAACTTAGTTAACCTTGTCTCATTGATTTGACCCAGTCTACAATTCCATAAGAAAGCCTGATTTATATCTGGAGACTTTCTTTTTAGTGTGTTCTGGACATTGAAAATCTATAATTGGTTTAACACGTATATACCGTTATCTAGTGTACCGGACCTAATCAAACCATGATTAAGGTGGATGTTAATAACATCGCTTACAAAAGTGAAATCATAACCTTCTTTTGATAACAACGATACTGATATGATATTACACGTTAAACTAGGTACACAAAAACAGTTGCACAAAACCAAAATATGTCCACTCGTCAATCCTAAGTGATAATCCCCTACGGACACAGCACCCATGCTAGCTCTGTTAGCAACCTGGAGGGTCATATCACCAACCTTCAGCACTCTACGGTTTCTCAGTGCCTGCAATGAATTGCATATATGAGATCCTGATTCGGTATCCAATACCCAGGAAGTAGAGTTGATTTGAAAGACAATTTTCAATTACAAACACACCTGAAGTCAAAGCCACAGCTTGCTTCGGGTCCTGGTTCTTGGTAATCCAAGCTTTGCAATCTTTCTTCCAATGGCCTTTCCTGCGACAGTGGAACCACTCGTCCTTTGCCACTACTAGCACCACAACCTTTGCCTTTCCCTTGACTCCCACCTTACCAACACCACCTCTTGGTTTGGTAGCGGCCTTCTTCTTCCTTCCTCTTGCCCTTGCCTTGGACCTGGAAGAGGAAGCACCACGAACAAATATAGTGGGTGTTTCCCTTGCCTTCTGTAAGGTGCCCTCTGCACTCCTCAACATGTTAAGGAGTTCTGGAAGTTCAACTTCTTTACCTTGAATGTTGAAATTCAAGATAAACTGGGCGTAGGTGGAAGGAAAGGACTGGAGAATCAAGTCTGTATACAGCTCGTTCTCTAATGTTGTCCTGAGGTCTGCGAGCTCTTTGTTCCCCTCTGAACGGCGGCCAAGACATGGGCGTCTTGCCTGAGCTTCGAGGCAGATGCTATTTAGTTTTATCCATCCACCTCTCCGAAGATGCCAAGTTGATTTAAGGCACCGTGTATCGGAGGTTTAGACGGATGCGGTCGATGTAGCAGACTTCGTCAGATTCCCCCTCGCTTGAGAGGATTTTGATTGTGGGGACGCTCTTCCTTGCAGGCGCAAGCCCCTGCAGTTAAGTACGCTACCGCATCGCGGTAACAACTTTCTCCTTCTCCAGAATTTCACTTCGTGTCGTGGGTGTTTGTTTTGTTTGTGGTTGCCCGTAGATTGTATACGGAGACTAATTTATGTCGTCGCCTGTAGGACGTGGATTAGTCTAATTCCGTATTTTCTTAGATTTGGGTTTGTGGTTTTAGTTTAAGGATACGTTAGCCGTATTTGAGGCTAAGATCAACTCAAACGTTTGTTAAGGATACGTTAGTCTAGTTTGAGACTAAAATCAACTTAACGGGATCGTTTAGATCCGACAAAAGAGCATCTGGGCTCTATTGTTTAGTTTAGAGACATTGCGGTCGATTGCCAGTTTAGGGACATGGTGGTCCAACATTCCTATTTTGAGGACGAATATTAGTTTAAGGACATTTCGGTCCAACATTCCCATTTTGGGGACGAATATTAGTTTAAGGATATTTCGGTCCAACATTCCCATTTTGGGGACGAATATTATTTTAAGGACATTTCGGTCCATGAGTTTAAGGACCCCACAGTCCGTGGGTTTAAAGACCCCACAGTCCGTATCTTGGTTTAACGACGCATAAGTCTATGAGTTTAAGGACCCCACAATCCGTATTGTTGGTTTAAGGACGCATAAGTCCATGAGTTTAAGGACCCCACAGTCTGTATCGATGTGTGGTTGTCGAGACCCGTCACCTCTCTGACGTCGTTGAAGGATTACAACGATAGGTGTCAGAGGAGTTCGGAGATGTACCCTTGAACAGGATGTAAATTGATTTAAGGGAGCAGTCAGGCTCAGTCAATTTAATTTGAGGACTTACGGCCATGATTGGGCTAAGTCCAGTTGAAGTTGTTCAACATTTTCATCTGTCTTTGGCCTATTAGGCCAATGGTAGGGCTTTGCCCCAGTTTAATAATGTACTACATTTTATTTTGGCCTGTAAGGCCTTTTAAATTGGGCTCTGTTCCCTTTATAATGCAGTGCATTTGTTCTGGGTCTATTGGACCTCTTAATTGGGCTCTGTCCCTTTTAAAATTAATGCATTGCATTTTATTAGGCCTGTTAGGCCTTTTTTGATTGGGCTCGGCCCTTCTTTTCAATAATGCAGTGCATTAATTATCTGACAGTGGCCATGTGGCCTGTCAGGCGCTTTGCGCCAATTAATGAGCGCAAGCGCTTGTGGAGGTGACACGTGTCATGCTCTGGTGAGCGCAAGCGCAGTTAGCGCAGTGCGCTGCGCTGTTGCGCTGTTGCGCTGCTAACACGTGGCGCGCTCTGGTGAGTTGCGCCAATTTCAGAGAGCAATGTTCTATTTTAAAAGCGCATAGCGTAAGTGGTTTTGGAGCTGACACGTGGCGCTCTCTGGTAGCTTGCGCCAACCCAGGCGCGCAACAGTGCAGACTTACAAGTACAAGGCACTGTTTTAATATCTTGATCCAATTTTTGGATTCAAGAAAAGAATCTTTTAAGATTCCAGAACCAGTGGTTCATAAAAAAGGCAATGCTTTTGTTCTTATTATATTTTTATTGAAGATCCTTGATCTTGTTCTTATTTCAATGATCTTTTTTAGAAGAAATTCTTCTTTTCAAAGGTTTACTTTTCTTTTTCTTTTTGAATTCTTCTCAAACTTTTTAGGAGTTCTGTGAATTCTCTCTGCTTTTTTTTGTTTTTTAGACTTGGGGTCTAGGGGCCTTTATATAGTGCCAATTAGTTTGTTAAAATAGTTAAAGAGATCTTTCTCTGAGTGTTTTGGGGATTTTTCCCACCGTTGGATCTTTGATCCAAGCGCTTCTGTTTTACAGAAGACAATCTTCTTGTTTTAACAAGAACAGAAAGATCTTACTGGAATTTTAATTCTGATTGGCGCAAGCGCAACTACGCTTGACACGTGTCGCGCAGCGCAGTGCGCAGTGCAACTGCGCTGCCATATGTCGCACAGCGCAACTGCACTGCGCACCTGCACTAGCGCAACTGCGCTGCCACGTGTCGCGCAGCGCAACTGCGCTGACACGTGTCGCGCAGCGCGGAGCGCAGCGCAACTGAAGCGTTGCTTCTTTTGTTTTTTTACTTTAAATAGAGCCTTGCTCTGATTAGGTGCGCTGCCTTGGGCGCTGCGCTGGTGTGTCAGCTTTTGACATGTGGCGCGTTGCGCGCAGCGCAAGAAATTTGAAGCGATGCTTCAATTTTTGGATTTTCAAAATTCAAACAGAGCTTTTCTCTGATTGGGGGAAACCAATGCCCCCCCACCGTTGCACTCACGTGGCGCACACATGAGTGCAGCGGTGGCAAGATCCTAGCCATTGGGTCAACTGATGAGTTGAAGGGGCACAAGCGCATATAAATAGGACCCTTGGTCCTCAGTAAATAGTTACCATCTTCAGAACTTTTGCTTTCAGAGCCCTGCTCTTGTTTTTAAGAACTTTAGAGCCTTGCTCTCGTTTCTTTTCAAGAACTTCAGAGTTCAAATTTTATAACATTTTAGGTAAAATTTAACTTAACTTAAATTAAATTAAATTAATTTTAATCAACAGAGCCTTTCTCTTATAGATCTTTGATCTAAAGAATACCCCTTTGGGGTTTCACCAACAGAGCCTTGCTCTCAAGAATCCATAGATCTACAAAGATCTGTTTCATGGGTTTTAACCCATGAACAGAGCTTTGCTCATGGATCAAATGTAGATCTTTTTGATCTGAAAAATGAAGAACTCCTAAGAGTTTTCATGGATCTTTAAGATCCCAAAATTTTTAATTTTTTCAAGAGTTAAAATTTTCTTTTGATGGATCTTTCCATCATTATTACAGAGCTAGGCTCTTTTAGGGAATTTTATTCCCTTGAGACCAGAGTTTGACAAATGTCACTCTGTGACAGAGCTTTGCTCTGAAAGAGGAGATTTTCTTCTTGTCTCTAGGGATTTCCCATTAATGAGAATATTCTCTTGGGGATCTCTTCATTAATTGACAGTTTAATCCAATGATGGGGCTGTCTTATTAACTGATGCACTGTCATCCAGATTTTGTGGGTCCCCCTTTGCTCCCCTACCCACTGCATTGCACTGTGTTATAAATCTTAAAATGCCAAGCGTTGGAATTACAACACTGACGGCTGATTTTTGTCCCTCTACAGGAAACATGTCTGCTGATTTGTCTTTCCCGTTTGTTCACTCGGAAGGAGGATTTCCCCAGGCACCAGTAGACCGAGTGGTGCTCGCTCTCATCAAGGATCATGACCCCGAGCATAAGAACCTTCACCTGTAGGGTAGGTGGTATAATAAGATCATCCAGGGTCGCCGATGCTTCGGTTCCGCTACGCCGTCTGAGCCAATATTTTCGATCCCCTATGCGGATGAACCCCCGGTGAAGTATGCCGTGGAGGTCAAAGACTGGAATTCGGATGATCTTCTCCAACCTGAGATTGGTGCCATTCCCGTGCAGCCGCCACCGGCAATAGACATTTTGGGGAGGCGAATATGTCAGGGTGAGGCACGCCCTTGGGGACAGGCTTACAACATTGGATTGACCCCGCGACCACCCGCCGGATATTTAAAGTGGGCCAGGTACATCCTATCGGCGAAGAGGACTCATCTAATGAAGATTGGTTTGTACTCGGCAATCTACGTCTCGCTTTTTGAGTACCCCTCTCCTCCCACGTGGTGGATTAAGGCTTTCATCGAACAATGGAATATCCCCATTCACACCTTCCTTATGATGGACAGGGAAGTCTCCATCTCCCTGGAAGAGTTTGCTGAAATCTCGGGTCTGCCGATGAGGGGGGAACATTACGAGGAGCTGCTTCCTCCTGACGAATACGTCTTCGCCACCAAGCTGCTGGTGTTTGATCTGACGCCGGAGAATGCTATTCAGCACCAGTTTCCGGGCTTGGTGAAGGTGCTGAACATATATGAAGGGCTCTATCTGGAATCAGGCGTCCGGGGAGTCAGTTTCGCAGATTTTATCGCCCGTTTCATTCGACCAGAGTTTCTATCGAAGTGGAGCGAGAAGTTCGCCAAGCTTGATGACCCTTTCGGCTTCAGCTTGGACCGTCGACCAACATCGGAGGACGATCAAAAGGATTTTTATCTCCCCGGCGCCGCCGTCATACCCTTGTCAGAAATCGCCGTCCCGAGCATGGATGAGGAGACCTTTTTTGTAGGGTTCCTGGGATTGTGGTTGTGCAGCTTCGCGCTCCCCATGCACCCGCGCCACATGCGGCCATCCGTTTTCTACCCAGCGCATCGGATGGTGGCTGGCCTGCAGTTGACAATAGGAATCGCCGGGTTGGCTCACCTATACAATGGACTTAGCATGGCGTCGGATGCTAATGAACCTGGGGTGCAGCCTGCTAATTTCCCGATGCACTACCTCACCTCATGGATGGAAATGCATGTGCACGGGGTGTTCGGTGTCCATAAGAGCCCTTCGTTTTTTGAGAAGTGCAGACTCCCACGAGTCATGCGGCTGGTCGGCGCCTCGATCGTGACTGCACCTCTGCGGGAGGCTAGGGGGTTGCTCCTTCGTCCACACCTGGTCGGAGCGAAGATTTCTTTTTTGGATAAAATCATAACTATAAGCTCAGAGACCTCTAAGTCGGTGGTGGCGCTGCGTGACGACTTCAAGGACGGGGCCTCTATACTGAAAGCCCGATAGATCCTTCGCCTTTACTCTATTCGGCCGGACTACCTGGTGTTCAGGGAGAACGAGACGGCACTTTTCATGAGGTATAACCCCCACCGGTTCGCCCAACAATCAAGCTATCACCAGGGGATCCCGCTGGAGGCGTTTTTGGAAGAGCCCGCGGCCAGCATGGAGGGGATATGGAGCGCAATGCACCATTTCATGCGACTGAACACGGGCTCCTATTTCTTCATCAGCGAGCCAAGTTGCGTTCCCAAGGTCCTCAACGCGTACGTGGCTTGGTACGCGCACGCAATAGGTCCAGTTATCCATATGGAGAAGCGCATGCTGGTTGACCGCAAGGGTGCGCCTCCCGGCGGCAACCGCAAGGCTCCCCTGAAGGCGAGGACCTCGATCATTCCTCCACTGAAAGATTCTGGAGTTGGACCAACGCGCGTGTTGAGCCCTCCGCGCGGATTGCCGCTTCGCGATATTATGGATGCGCCACCAGGCCCCCGTGCTCCATTGGAGACGGTAAATGTGGTTTCGCCGGAGTCCGGCGTCGGCGCGGACATTGGGACCCGCCGCCCTAAGGTGCCTGCGAAACGCAAATTGATCTTGGGTGCACCCGGGGCTCGCGTGCAGAAGAGGAAGAAGAAGTCGATCCTCTCTGCTGACGTTGCGTTCGGTCAGGAACCTCATGCTCCCTATAGCGAGGGCTTGGGCGAGTACGGGACCAACAAAGGATTAGTTATGACACCAGATAACACTGATCAGGCGGCCACCATCGCAGCTTCAGAGCGATTGGCGAGGCGCGACGCGTGGCTAGCTAAGCTTACACAATCGGGTAATCACTAGTTGCATTTTTTTACTGCTTCGTACTTTTATTACTGTCTTTGACTAATGTTTTTCCCCTCTTCTCTTTAAACAGGCATCACCACTGAAGAAGCTATCGCTGCTTCCCTCAAAACTTTTCAAGAGGAGGAACGACTCAGAGCATCCTTAGGCCTCGGTACATTTCGATTCATTAAATCTTTATTCTCCTTTGTGACGGTCGATCTAACCTTTTCTTTGTCTTATTGCAGGGACCGCGGGATCTTCTGCGCACGCCGATGCGGGGGCTCTTCCCGAGCCAGCTATTGAAGTCCCGACCTCTTCGGGGCTACCGCGAGAGACCCGAGTTGAGGAGCCGATGAGAGATGCCTTGAAAGCTCTGGAGGCAACTTTAAACAAGGACGACGACACCTTGATGAAGGAAGCTTCGAAGAGGTCCGTCGTGACGGCTCGGGAGGAGAGGAAGTGGTTGAGGCGCGAGGCGAAGGAGCGCAGAGCTGCTTTGGCTATGGGAGCGGGCCCAAGCACCGTTCCTCATGCTGCTACCCCTTCAGAAGAGTCTCCGGTCGCCCTGTCTACTACTCACAGACAGGCGGCACGTGCACTTCGGGAGACCAACGATCGATCCTCCTCAGGTAATGTGTCTCTCGAGACCTTGTTGTAAGAATTGTACAACTATCGGTTCTCATACATCTTTTCCTGCAGGGCCAAGCCCAACCGAAGGGGAGGCGGAAACCGTCGAGCCTAAGGGAATAGAGGAAGAGGCACCGGCTGAACCCGAGCCGACGGTGGGCGATGTCGCCGGGGTTGCTGGACTCGAGCTAAGGGCTGAGGAAACTGTGCCAGAGAAGGCCGTCGATGCCGAGCCCGAGGTAGCGGCAAATGAGATGGTTGTTATAACTGAGTCTGGGGCAGCAGCGGACGGAGCACCTAAGACCGGTGACCTCATGGCGATGGCGGACGAGATAGCAACGACCGCCGAGCCCGAAGAAGTAGCGGGTGATACGGACATGACTCCCGAGGACAAGCTAGCCGCTCTTTCTCAAGAGTCTGGCAATGCTCCAATCATCGCTCTCCCTGTCTATGGTCCTCCGCCGTCTCCTGGCCACGCGAGCACGACGACAGCCCCCATAGAGTCGGGTGATGAGGCCACGGGAGGTGGACTCATGTCGATGGAGGAGGAAGACGCCTCCGTTTCGGCTGGCGGCTCATCAGGTAAATTTCGAGTTACTGTCCTTTTTCTTTATCTTGCAATCCTTCCTGACAGGTGTATCTTTGTTTTTAACGCAGGTGCGGCCAGTGCTGACGCTCCATTACTCGAGGGGGCGCCGTCAGCTACTGCCTTGGTGGTGGCCACCTCTCAGCCTTCTCTCGTACCATCGCAGATGCTGGAAGGTATGGATTCGTGACCCATCAATTTCATCTTTCGGCCGCATAATCTATGTACAGATGTTGTACTACTGCGTCTTTTCATAAGTGCTTTTTGATCACCTCTACCAGGTGTTGCACCCGCACTTCTCCTTCCCGTCTGAACTCGCCTCCTCCAGTGGCACTGGAGAGTATAGTTTCCAATCGATGCCTTTCTTTTTCCAATAATGGAATTATTTCTGACTCTTCCTCGTCCTGATTGTAGTGCTACAAATCGAAGGAGAAGATGAAAGATCGGTCGCGCCACCGGCCCTCCCGGCTTTGCCGCCTGCTGCAGCCGGTATAGTACACTATCCCATCGATGACTTTCTGATATTTCTTAAACTGTCATCTGATCGTATTTTGTTTTCTCAGCTGTCGTTCCGGTTCCAGCCCTCTTTGAGCCTCGCATCATGATGCCGGCAGGCCCTTTCTTGAGACGACCATCTCAAAAGGGTGCCGCGATGAGCTTGGGCATGCTGAGCGGATACGTCGAAGAGCTTGACACAGACGCTCCCCCATCTGCCGCAGATTTCGCTGCGGAGGTTAACCTGATGTTGGCGGCGCTTGTAAATTTTCATAATGAAGGCGTCGTCGAGTCTTGAGCTAATCACTGCAGGGAAATCGAGACCCGCTTACATCAGCTGGAGTCGATGCGTCCTGCCCCCGAGACCTTAGCCGCAAGCAATCGACGAGCAGCATGGATCGAGCAAAGCGCTTCTTACTTCCTCCAGTTGGAACAAGAAGCGGCTTTAAGGCTGAGGGAATACCAAGAGACCTCAAGCGAGACGGCTCGTCTGCATGCTGAGGTTGAGGCGAACGCTGCCCAGGTGAAGGCTATCTTCGAGGGCCTTCTGGAATGAATCTCAAATGGGATGAACCTGAAGCAGAAGCTCGATACCGCCGAGCGTGATGCCCAAGGCCGTGAAGTAGCTCAGCAGGCCGTTGGGGAGCAGCTTGCATCCTTCTTGCAGCAGCGGGCTCAAGTGGAAGCAGAACTGGCGATGGTAGCCGATCAGGAGAAAGTATGGAAGGAAGTGCGCGAACAATTGTTAGGGCTATTCAAGACACTTCCTTCCCAGTAGCTGCCCTTGTATTGATATACTTGTAAAAATTTTCTTTTTCGAATAAGATGTATCCATTCTTTATTCTTTTATACGATTCACCTTGTACTTTATTGAATTAATGAATAAAGATACACATTTTTTCTTTGCAATGTCTTGTATCATTTCTTTGCTTTCTCCCTTCTCTTATTATCAGCATGTTGTCTTAATAAACATGGTTGACAGATAATAGAGTAAGCATCTTGGTTTCTTCAAGAGATAGCGATGGCATAGGCCGCAGGTTCAGATCTGCTGTCTAAGACTTTTCAAATTTATGAGCCGTGAGGGTCTCATAAAGACTTTTCTCTCTATGGATCGAGAGGATCTCATAGGTGTATTTTCTCCTTAGGGGTCGTGAGGACTCCTAATTGTGTTTTCTCTTGAGAGTCGTAAAGATCCCACAAGAGAAATTTCCCTCTTACGACTCGAGAGTACCCGTAAGCGGTTGTTTCCCTCCTTGTCGAAATTCGACTTCGGAGAGTGTGACCCGTGAATAGTATGCAAGAGTCTATTTTGGATCGACTTGCAGGGTCCCAGTGCTTAGGAAACAGGTTTTTTTTTATTCCCGCTGCCTAAGGCTTTTCCTCACGAGTCGAAACATATCGAGTAGTTCTCGTAAAGACACTAATTTCCTCACGAGTCGAGACGAATCGAGCATTTCTCGCAAGAATATCCTAACGTCACAGTTAACCTTTGCTCTTTACGACAGAGGTCCGTTAGGGTCTGTGGTACTTAGGGTTTTGGCCGTTGTACCGTCGCGTTGGCTGATATATTCCTCGATATGCAATCTTGCTGTTCGAGTAGCCTTACGATTGTCGTGTCTCTGATCCCTTCGGGGGCTGGACAAGACGTTTTCAAGTAATCTTCCAGGTAGTATTACCGTCGAAAGAGCAAGCGTAGGGATATTCCATGTCACTTTTTACTTGAGGTTAGGCTCATTTTGGAGAGCCCCGATGAGTCATAACCACTCCGCGCTGGTGTGGGATGATCTCTGATAGTCTTTCAGGCTTTATGTGAC
Organism: Agapanthus africanus; assembly: GCA_030015575.1. NCBI lineage: Eukaryota > Viridiplantae > Streptophyta > Magnoliopsida > Asparagales > Amaryllidaceae > Agapanthus > Agapanthus africanus. The sequence goes on along the minus strand of JASDDO010000001.1, from coordinate 497,630,519 downwards.
TTGCCGTCAAGACCCTGAAGCTAGGAATTTGGCCTTTTCTTCGTTTGCTGGCATTGCGTCCTCTATATCGAGACGAATGTCGCGGTTGTCTCTAGGTTGTTGGTGAACCGTCGAGGTTTGGAACTAGGGACTTTGCCATGGCTCCGCTGTTTGATGATGTTACGTCTGCTGTGTCGAGACGAACATCGAGGTGGTGACCATTCCGCACTGGTGTGAGATGATCTCCGGTTGTCTTTCAGGCTTTATATGACTTTCCGTTAAGACCTTGAAGCTAGGAATTTGTCATTTTCTTCGTTTGCTGGCATTGCGTCCCTTATATCGAGACGAATGTCGCGGTTGTCTCTAGGTTGTTGGTGAACCGTAGAGGTTTGGAACTAGGGACTTTGCCGTGGCTCCGCTGTTTGATGATGTTGCATCTGCTGTGTCGAGACGAACGTCAAGGTGGTGACCATTTCGCACTGGTGTGAGATGATCTCCGGTTGTCTTTCAGGATTTATATGACTTGCCGTTGAGATCTTGAAGCTAGTAATTTGGCCTTTGCTTCCTTTGCTGGCATTGCGTCCTCTATATTGAGACGAATGTCGCGGTTGTCTCTAGGTTATTGGTGAACCGACGAGGTTTGGAACTAGGGACTTTGTCATGGCTCCGCTGTTTGATGATGTTGCGTTTGCTATGTCAAGACGAACGTCGAGATGGTGACCATTCCGCACTGGTGTGAGATGATCTCCGGTTGTCTTTCAGGCTTTATATGACTTGCCGTTAAGACCTTGAAGCTAGGAATTTGGCATTTGTTTCGTTTGCTGGCATTGCGTCCTCTATATCGAGACGAATGTCGCGGTTGTCTCTAGGTTGTTGGTGAACCGTCGAGGTTTGGAACTAGGGACTTTGCCGTGGCTCCGCTGTTTGATGATGTTGCGTCTGCTGTGTCGAGACGAACGTCGAGGTGGTGACCATTCCGCACTGGTGTGAGATGATCTCCAGTTGTCTTTCAGGCTCTATATGACTTGCCGTTAAGACTCTGAAGCTAGGTATTTGGCCTTTGCTTCGTTTGTTTTGTCATATCCAAATCCTGTTGGAGGAAGGACATTGTTGTTGACATTGCGTCTGTTGTAACGAAACGAATGCTGAGGTAGAGCTGGGATTTTGCCGTCACTCCGCTTTACTGATCATGAGGTCTTTTGTTGACGCTGCATCTACATCCTGCTGGACTGCAAACGAACGCCGTTGTTGACATCTCGTCTGCTGTATCGAGACGAATGTTGAGGTGAAGCTGGGATTTTGCCGTCGCTTCGCTTTGTTTTGACCGCGAGGTCTTTTGTTGGCGTTGTATCTGCATCTTGCTGGACTGCGAAGGAACGCCTTTGTTGATTCTTAGGCTGTAGATATTGCCGTCAAGATTTGGAACTAGGGAATATGTCGTGGCTCCGTTTCATTGCGACTCTGAGGTCGGTTGTTGACGTCATGTTTGCATCTGGTTGGAGTGAGGAGAAACGCTGTTAGCGATCTCTAAGTTGTTGATATCGACGTCGAGACTCTGAAGCTAGGGATCTTCTTTTGCTCCATTTGCTGACATTGTGTCTGCAATATTGCGACAAATGTCGAGACTTTCTCTAGGTTGTCTATGAACCGTCGAGATTTGGCTTCGCTTTCTGGTGGAGCCTGTTGGGAAGGTATGGTTCTCTCTTTGTTTGTGCCCCTGGATTGTATAAAGGGATCGATGTGATCTCACCTGTAGAGAAAAAAGTTTCATTCTTTCATCATTTTTTTATTCTTTCCACGATGCTCTATCATTTCAGCTTTTTATATCACGAAAATCGCGATTGCCCAATCATTTCGACTATTTTTCGCGGTGCCCAATCATTTCGGCTATTTATTTTATTTTTACTCGCTGCTTTTTATTGCGAGTTGCCCAATCATTTCGGCTATTTTGCATGCATACATTTTTACTTGCTGATTTTTATTGCAAGCTGCCCCATCATTTCGGCTATTTCGTATGCATGTATGGCTCGCTGATTTTTTTATCGCGAGTGTGGAACTTGGAATCTGACGCCAATCTCAGCATCAGCATCGCGACAACTGGAATATTGCCAGGAGCGAATCATCATTTGCCATGAAAGGGCTTGGAATTTGATACCGGTTTAGGCATCAGCATCGCTACAACTGGGATATTGCCAGGAGCGAATCATCATTTGCCTCTGTTGATGTCGAACAAAGATGGCTTAGTAAACAGGGTTAGGATCCTGTCGACCAAGGCTTTTGACTTCATGAGCCGTAAGGGTCTCACAAAGGTATTTCTCCCTACGAGTCGAGAAGATCTCGTAGGTGTGTTTTCTCCTTAGGAATCGTGAGGATTCCTAAGTGTATGTTCCCCTGTAAGTCGTAAGGATCTTACAAAAGGGTTTTCTCCTTATAAGTCGAGAGGACTTATAAGGGTTGTTCACCATATGGATATATCCCTAGTCACGGATGGGACTTGGTTAGGGAAATGTTTATTCGCGCCCGTGGATTGTATACAAGGGTCAGTATTGAACCACTTGTACGGCAATATCGAAGGTTGTGGGGGTTGCTTAAGAACAGGTTCAGGTCTCTGTAACTTAAGACTTTCAAATCTTATGAGCCGTGAGGGTCTCATAAGAGAGTTCTCCTTGCGAGTCGTGAGGATCTCGCAAGTGTATTTTCTCCTTAGGAATCGTGGGGATCCCTAAGTGTGTTGCTCCCTTGTGAGTCGTAAGGATCTCACGCTGGTGGTTTCTCCTTACAATATCGGGAGGACCCTGTAAGTGTCCTTTAACGAGGTTGCGCCCTTTCGGGTTTTCACAAACACTCGCCGGTCGCCCGCTGTTTTTACTCACGGAGCCCTTTCGGGTTTTCATCCGTACCCCTTTTGCTTATGGACATACCGTTTTTATTATTATATATTTTTTCTATTCTTTTTTTTATCTCTTTTTTTTATCTCGTCAGCCTGACGATGCTGCGGTAGTAGTTTAAAGAAGTTTCGGTCATCAGCTAGTTTTAGGACGTAGTGGTCCGTCATTAGTTTAAGGACGTTTCGGTCATCAGCCAGTTTTAGGACATAATGGTCCAATGTTGCCGTATTTGAGGCGAATCTCTAGTTTACTGACTTTTCGGTCGATGGGGCTTTCCCTATGAATGAGCATGATGCCCCCGGTATATCTATCTTTCTCGGAGCATGTGGTTGTGGCAGGCTCACCTTCCAATTTTTGGACAATTCGAACTTGCCCTGTTGGTATTGGTCTTCAACCCAGTTTTTGAAAACGTAGCATTTTTCGATCGGATGGCCGAATACTTGGTGGTAAGGACAGTAATTGTTGACATGATTCGGTTGTAGCTAGCATTTCGGCTCCGGTAGAGTGATAAGCCCGTCGCGCACCGCTAGTACGAACAGCTTTCTTGTTTCATCTTGGGGAAATGAATAAGGACGTTTCAACTTCTCATAGAGAGGTTGCCACTTGTTGCTTTGGCGAACATCCGGTCTTGGTCCACTCGATAGTTGTTGAGCATTGGCGACGAAGGCCGTTTTTCCCTTTCCTTTATCCTTTTTGTTCGCTCCGTTGTTTGTGGGTCCGAGATTCTCTCTGAGTATCGTGCAATTGCGCGGCTGAATGTCCTCACAACTCCTCAATCCTTCAGAGATGGACTCCTTGAAGAGAGGGCCGAGGGCAACTTTTTCGTCGGAATCGCTCCCGAAGGTGAGAACTCGCGATCCCTCGGGATCATCCCTATGACAATTGCCGGCAACTCTTTTATGCTCATCTATCGTATTTTTTCGCTGTCTACGAGCTTCACGCTTTGTTCTGTTGACGTGTTACCTGTGAGCGACATACCCTTGCCACCAACACTTAAAGGAGTCACAGTCATCAGTGGGATGTGCGATCTTCTGATGATATAAGCAGTAATTAGGATGCATCTCTACTCTTCCAAGAGTGTTTTCTTCAGAGGGTGGTAGTTTCATTCCCATTGATATGGCTTTAGCAAACCTTTTCCTCGTCTTGAATTTGTTTTTATCCGCAGCGGATGTCTTTTGATTTGACGGGAGTGCCTCAACTCTTTCGTCTAGTCATCGGTGTTTAGCTCCTTCCAATATGGCCATCTCACGCTCCTGATCGGCTTTACTTTTCAGACGAATCTCATTCAGGAAGGCATCGATCATCTCGTCTGACGGCCACAGAAGTTCTGGTTCAGGACCTGCCCCCCGTTTCTCGGTGCAAGGAGCTTATTTATCATCTATTGACGAGTGAGAGATTACATGACAACTTGCTACATAGTCTTTAGATTCATCTGATGAGTCTTCTCCATCATCTCCGTCTTCAAGGACGTGGCCAAGGAACTCCTGGAGCGTGATGGGAGTCCGCGCTTTCTGGTTATACTCTTCCAACGCGTCGATTTGTTTCCGCAGGTCCGTGCGCTTGTCGCCAGGTTTCACGGGCTTTTTGGATCTTTTCTTCTTCTTCTTTGAAGATTTCGACAGCTGGGTATGAGTGCTTGGGCTATTACCACCGGTCTTTGGAGTTGGGCGTGGCTTCAGCATCCCTTCAATGATCTGGGGTTCTAGCGGGTTCTCCCACCTGATCGCCGGGCATGTCTGGAGATCGTTCAGTATCCTCTTGGTTTTGGTTGATAGCACAACCTGCCACGGAGCTTCTTCAACAAGGGAGCACGTTGCCCCCGGCGTATTTACCCTTTTCGGGATATGAGGTTGCGGCGGGTTCACCTTCCATCTTTCGGACAACGCGAACTTGCCCTGTTGGTATTGGTCTTCAATCCAGTTTTTGAAGACGTAGCAATCCTCGATCGGATGACCCAACACTCGGTGGTAAGGACAGTAATTAGGATCATTGACGTCGTTTGGCTTCAACGGGCGTCTTGGATCTGGCAGATTGATGAGCCTGTTGCGCAGTGCCAGCTCGAACAGTCTTCTCATTTTATCTTGAAGAAACGAGTAAGGACGTCCTAGCCTCTCCTCGAAGGATACGCGTGGACGCATATTGTTTTGACGGACAACCGGTTTCAAGTTGCTCGGCTATTGTTGAGCATTGGCGACGACAATCGCTTTTCCTTTCCCCTTCTCATTTCGAGAGTCTGGCTTTGGAGGAGACGGTTTATGGCCTATTTGGTCCATTTGAGCTAGCTTGTCGATTAGGGCCGGGAAAGTAATTGACTTGAAGAACATCATGAACTGCGAGATGGTCTCTTACGGATCAAGAGTGCCCACGAACATGCCCACCGCTGGCGCTTCTTCGATGCGTTGTTCGCATTTTGACCACAGATTCTGCCATCGTGTTGCGAATTGAACCCACGTTTCGCCTGGCCTTATCCTGGCGTTGATCAGTGCTGTTATCGGGGTGCGCTCACTGGCACTTGCGAAGCACTGGGTAAACAACAACTCCATTTAAGCGAAGGTCTTGACGGAGTCATTTGGGAGTTCGGAGTACCACTCAATGCCGTCTCCGATAAGCTACCGACGAACTGGCGAAGCAACAATTTATCATCACCGCCGGTGTTACCGCAAAGAGCCCTGAACTGGGCAACATGTTGATGGGGATTTCCAGTCCCCTTATAGACATGGAATTTCGGTATTGTATTACCCGGCAGGTACTTGATCTGATCATACCAGCTCGGATATGGTCGCCCCGTTCTGACAACTTGACCGGCTGCCTCCGTTGCCTGATGAACACATATCTGCTGAGCTATATATTCGTCTAGGTCAGCTTTGGAAATTGTCTCCTCCTTGGCTGCTGACAGAGCCGGCGGTGGATTCGACGTTTCTCCCCTGTCGTCTTCAAGGACGATCGGAGGATCTTCAGCAGGAGCATCTTGCTGAATCATCATACCCACCATGTCCTAGAACAGGAGGGTCATTCTCTTTATGTTGGCTGCTTGTTCCGCAGTCTCTTTATCCTTCTTTTCCAGTATCCTGCGAAGGAATTCAGCGTCAGTTTCTTGCGCCTGGCGTTGATCTGAGGATGCTTCGGGGCTTTCTTTTGGCCCAGTGAGTGCGGCCATCGTGTTCACCATTTCTTGGAGCTTCTTCTATTGCTCCTGAGCTTTAGTTACTGACCGTGTAAGCGTTCTATGACTTGTAGATGTACGGCTGTCCTCTTTACCAAACGCCATGTAGACGGTATGGACTACAATGCCCCCAGACTTAAGGCGTCTGGGCTCACCGCCTTTGGCATTTGCCGCAGGCGCGGGGATTTTCTCTGGCCTTCTTCTTTTGTGGGCCGTTGAAGTTGAGGGGGCCGTTGCAGCGGGCACCCTGGCGGTTGTCGTCCTTTGCTGTTTGACAGGACGGTTCTTTTCTTCTTGAACCTTCACCCTCTTCTGCCGGCGAGAGTGATCTTAGTCTATTGCTGAGTCTTGAACCCTCCGCCAGACCTTATAAATTTTGGAGGACAGCCGTTGAGGAGGCTGCTCCAGCTTTGTATCTGTAACACTCTCCGCAGGTGGAGGAGATATTTTAAGCATAGCAGTCGGAGAGTTCTTGCGAACAGCAGCATTAACTTCCACCATCGGAGTCGGTGAAGTTAGCCCGGAGGGGGGGTTGCCCCCGACCTTCTTTACTCGGCGCCAGTGGCGACGTGGAGCGTGTCGGGCTGTTGGGACTGGCTCGACGATAGGAATAGTTTCGTCTTGCCCCCTGTCCGGTTGAGGCGCTGCCGGTGCCAGCCTCTTAAAAACTGATGTTTTCCTTTGAGTGGTGATGTTCAATCTGTCAAAGACACACCCTCGAGCAGGAGCAGGAGTCGGAATGGTCAGCCTTGAAAAGACTGACTCTTTAACAGGAGAAGCCGCCTTGACGACTTCGGGAGCAGAGGTGGCTGTCTTCCTCGGGACGGCCACTTCAGGGTTCTTGGGCTTCTTGGCAGGCCCGTCAGAGTTCTGGTTCGGCCTGGTAAAGACAGAGGCTGCCGGCTTGATATTGGATGACCCGTTGAAAGGGGCCGTTATAGCAGTGAGCCGATCGAAGACCGACTTCTTATGCGCTTCCGGTGCGGGCACTGGAATAGTGAAGCTTACGGGCGGGAGCATGGTCCCGAAAACAGACCGGTGGTGGCCTGAGTCACTTATTCTACCGGCATGGCAAGGATGGAGGCCGCTTGAGGCCCATAGGCTACACCTCCAGGTGAGGCGGAGCGCTGGTTGCACTTGCATTTGGAGCAGCTCGAGCAATTGGATGCCATTGATGCTTGATTTCTCTGCCAGGCAAAAGACCAAATCCTAGTAACCTGAAACCCAAAGGCAACCCTTAACAAACCGCGATTTCGTTCGCGAAGACGACACATGAAGTGTGGAGTGGAAAGAGGAAAAGGTCCCACCGGGCATGCCAAAATCTGCCCCTGTAGGGTTCCTAGGCACTCTAATGGAGTCTCACAAGGCATCAAACACGGCCAATTAAAATTTTACAAGTGCCTACAAACCCTAATACGGATCGTTAAATAGATAATGAGGCGATGCAAGCATGTAAACGAATTAAATGCTAAAGGAAAGCGGCTACAACCTTTATAGATCCGGTCCTCCACCTCCATGGCTCCGCGATAAAGTCTCCTCGCTGTACAAATCGGATCTTGGACTCTAGCGTTGGCTTCATCGGAGAAAAAGCGGGCTAGGTCATCGACGACGATGCCGAAGATGATCTACGTCGAGGCATCGCTAGATCAAGCTCCAACTTCAGCAAGTCAAGAAAACTTATGAAGGAAACACCCTATACTACTTGGCAAGAGGTAGAGGATGAAGAAATAGGAAGTGGGTAGACTTTAGATTTGGATTTCTCACACTTTTTCATCAATCACCATTGATGTAGCAAGCTTTCTTCATGGAAGAAGAAGATGAAGAAGAAGAAGATGATATATATCATAAGTGTTTTAAAATAAAAACAATATGATACTTATCATAATCTCAAAAATGGGTTAGTGTAGAGATTTAACTAAGGTTAGATGAGTGGTTAGGGTTAGAGAAGAGACAAGAATGGTGGACTTGTTCAAAACTTCAAGAAGCTTCAACAAAAAACAAACTAAGCCACCATTTCTTTTTCTCTTTATCATTTTCTTTTTCCAAAAAAAACAAAAAGAATAAATAAATGAATAAGTAAATAAAATGAAACCCTAACCATTCATATAACCATGGTCAATTCTTTACACAAACCCAAGCTTGCATGTATCATCAAACATGATACAATCTTGTGCACAAAAAAATATATCACATATACAATATGCACATCAAGTGAGAAAATCCATTTAAAGTGAACCAATACTAGTTGATGCAAAGTAATATATCAAATATATAATTATACATTAAATCATTAAATCAACACTTGATTCAATGATCCGGTCATGTCGCATATAACCGGCTAGTATCCAATGTATCGGCTTATCGAATCAATCCTTGATTCGATAACTAGGTTATATCGCATATAACCATTCGATACATTGATCGCGAGAATAGAATACGGTATCATATACACGCATTATTCTCGGTCCCGCACATATCTCATATGCGCTCCTATTTCGTTTCGCTTGAGCCAGGAAACCTCTGTGTAAGACTCTAAAGACTCGTCAATACGCCGGTAGCAGATGATGATCATATCAAACACCCACAAGCCGCAAGCGGTCAGCTAAACGTAACGGCCACCCGAGTATTGATCGATCAGAAGATCGAAGAGCAAGCCCGCTCACACTCCTGTGAATCCAACCAGTAACACTTACCGTACAGTCCGGTCTGTTCGTCTGATATGTCGCATATCGCGCCTAGGGGTGGTAAACGTCAGACCCCAATAGCTTGATAAGTCATGCCGACGTGAAGTCCATGACATGTGTGAAACTACTGATAACACTTACCAGTAGGTCACTGCAACCCTGGCCAGGGATTTCCTGTTATGGCCAGTCGAGCATAGTGCAACATCAACCCCCAATACCGGGAGAGACGAATCCCCTCCTATCGCTCATTGCCTCCATGTGAATCGGGACTGTACCCAAAAACCACCTATTTGCACTACTCAGTAGAGCCGTGGTAGGATGGAAATCAAAGCACAGTGGGAGACGCACAAGACTCTATGACGATCTCGGGTCAACAGACTAAGCTGTACCAGTGTCACCAGAGAACTGCCATCTGACGTGAGGTATAATACTATCTGGGAGTTCTCGGCGAGTCCGTTCAGTGTACCCAGTCTCCACTGAGCACCCGTATACCATCTCTGATGTCAAACACCAATGGATATGGGATCATCCATCGCCCATCACATGGGTCGAGAAGATATACGCTAGTCTACTCTGGAATATCGATGCCCTGTCTCGATATTCCCACGACTAGGAACAATGAAGGATGTACTCATTGACTACACAGGCCCCATTAGTATGATCTGCATCATAGTCCTGGAAGTCAAGGGCTTTATCAACATGTAATCAGAGAGACAGAAAGTATACATGTTAAGATAAAGAGCAACCAGATAGCGTACTATCATGTCGAGCAAGAAAGTCCTACCTATATATGTCCCAGCATCCACTACAATATACATCCAATGTACAGTAATGGCCTCTAGGGCATACATATAACTAACAATCTCCCACTTGCACTAGGGCCATCTGTAACAGTAGTTGTAGTATCTAATACTCAACCATCCCCTAAAAGTCTCTCTTTGGGAAAAGGCCTTCGTGAGTGGATCCGCCGTGTTCTCCTCTGAGTCTACTCTCCTAACCTCGATCACCCTGGAGATCAACTATCTCCATGATCAGGTGATGCTGCCTCAGAGAATATGTCTGGGTCACTGATGGGACCAGGGTTCCAGGGCCGAAGCCACCCTTCCATTGTCATACAATGGCAGGAACCTAGTTCATCTTATGAACCAATATACACCCAAACTGCCTCTTTGGTAGTATCTTTAATAGCGATGTTACCAGCCTTTATCGTCTAGTTTGCCACGGTATCTAGCTTGGAACTCTTCCAACATACCGTCCCTTTACTGAGGGTAAAGACAATGCCTGTGACTGACATTCAGTCGTCTTTATCACCCTGGAACCCTTCCAGTGATTCTCCCCAGGATCGATTGATACCATCTCACTTCATCCAGTGAGAATCCTAGCCTCCAATTACATCTATCTCATAGATGAAAACTCAGGATTTAGGAGGTATCACTTTGATCCTATATGGAGAATCCATGTGATAAGAGGAGATCGACCGATCGTAGTATAGGAAACTCTTTTCCTATCAAGAGTATGTTGTCCACGTACAATACGAGGATGACCACCTTACTCTCTACTACCGTTTTGTATATACAAGGTTCATCTACCATTTTGATGAAGTCAAACACTTCGACTATCACATCAAAACAGACATTCCAACTCCGCGATGCTTGCTTTATTATGTAAAGCATCTTGCACACGTTTCCGTTGCTCCCACTTTTTACGAAGCCCTCTGGCTGTGTTCTTATAGACGTTCTCTTCTAAATCATTATTTAGAAAAGTAGTCATGGCACCCAACCACCAGATATCGTAGTCATGGTATGTAGCAATGGCAAGTAGGATCTGGATGGACTTAAGCATAGTCCCCTGAAAAGATTTCAGCATTATCCACGCCTGGTCTATGACGAAAACCTTTAACAAGTCTAGCTTTGAAAGTCTCAACCTTTCCATCTACACCAAGTAATCTTCTCAAGATATACTTGCCCTTGATGGGGATTTAACCCTTCAGATATCGCAGCCAAAGTCCATACTTTGCTGGTGTACATGGATTCTATCTCAGATTGCTAAGCATCCAGCCATTCTTACAGAGTCCCTACTCTCGATGGCCTGCTTGAAACTGGTTGGATCATCATCTCATGATGTATTCCTTGCTCCCACTGTCATCGAGAAACCGAGGTATCTCTCAGGCGGATGAGGAACCCTACCAGATCAGCGGAGAGGCTGAGGTTCATCGGGAACTATTGAATCCCTTGGTTCTGTCAAATCATCAGCTGCAGTTTTGTATAGGTGGAACCTTTCCAGTTGCTACAGAACTGACCTCGCCTCGATCTTGTCCGGATTTTGCTTTTGACATAGGCCGGACAATCCCAAATCTTAACTAACTTAAGATATGGGCTCTTCCCTTTCCATATCACATATGAAGTGGTAGGCAGTGATTTGATTCGAACCTAATTCAATAGGTATGCAGCTTCTCAAGCGCATAACATCCAAAAGGAAATAGGTAACTCAGTAATACTCATCATAGAGCACACGATATCTAATATTGTGTGATTGCTCCGCCCCGATACACCGTTCTGCTGTGGTGTATTCAGAGGAGTAATACTGAGAGAGAATCTCATTTTCCTTTAGAATAGTCCAAGGATTCCATGCACAAGTATTCTCCTCCCTGATCTCATCATAGGACATAATACTTATACCCGTATTTTGGTTCTCTACTTCCTAGTTATATTCTGTGAATACCTCAAAAGGTTCGGACTTATATTTCAACAGGAATATATGACTGAATCTTGAGAGATTATCAGAGAATATAATAAAGTATAAAGAACCAGTCCTGGCATGTGTAGACAGGAGACCTTACATACATCATTATGTATCAGTCCCAAGAGTTTACTAACTCTTTCTCTGTTTCCAGCAAACGGAGCTATGGTCATCTAATTTATGTGACATGACTGGCAAGATTCACAAGATGTAAATTCAAACTGATTTAAATATGCATCTAAAATGTAACTTCAGCCAGTCGGGTCGCATTGATGTGACCTAGTCTACAATGCCTCAAGAAGGATTCGTTCATTTCTGAACATTTCTTCTTGTGTTTGTTCAGTATACAAGGAACTGTAGTTTGATTTAGAACGTCAATGCTTTTAGATAATGTGCCTGAACCGATCAACTTTTGATATAGGAAATGTTCAAAACATTATCCAACAATACAAAATTATATCATTTCTTTACTAATAAAGAGACTGATATGATTTTGTATATCAGGTTCGGTATCTAATAGCATTTGTTCAGAATCAATGTATTGGTAATACAGGGTGACAGTGACCAACAGACTTGGCTGCAACACTTGCCCCGTTTTCTGTCTCATGAAACTTATCACCCGTTCTCAGTTTTTCTACATTTTTGTAGCCCTATGTAACAGATTACATATCTGGGATCCTGATCCGGTATCATATACCCAGGATGCAGAGGATACTGAGAAACATTTCTTTGTAATGAACACACCCGAAGGAGATGCATCATATGCACTTTCTTCGTTTGAGCGGCATAGGAATTCTGGTATTCTCCAATTTCCTGCTCTGTTTTATAACAATTATAAGTTGGAGCGGGACCAACGTTCCCCTCAGTATAACAAGCGGGTTCGGTCAATACATCCATATTATTATCTTGATTAAGGCGTGATATGGTCGCTACCTGGAGAGAGAGAGAAGAAAACACTCTGCGTGCGCTCTTGCAAGATTAGATTGGTTATGTATTTTATCTAATCAGGATGGCTCCCACTGCTTTTTATCAAATCTTTCTTCAAACCCTAAAAGGAAAGACTAGCCGGGATTAATTACACTCTACAAGTTCGCCAATCTTTCAGCCAGGCCAGTGTCGGTACTTTGAGGGAGGTTCCCCGTGCTTTCGCACGGACCTAATTACTGTAAACCTCGTTTTCCCAGAGGCGTAACCCCGTTGACACCTTTCTAGACATCTACTTGATCGGCTAATTGTAAAGTGCAAAACTCTCCCAGGCGTAACAATTACTTGCAGTGGGTATCGGGATCCAACTATCATATAGAAGGTATGCAATCTCATTGCAAATTTCAACACTTGAAACTCCCGATAAAAGTTTTTACCCCTAGCAACTATGACCTTAACTATGGTCAACAAATCATAAGTACTAGTCAAATTCTACCCGTCATTTCGTGATTAATTAGACCCACCCACATGACCCTTAACTAAGGTCAACAAAGTCACGCGACTGTCCTAACTAATCGCATCATATGCGGTGTAGGAAGACATCACTTAGCTACCGTACACTGTGCCTTGACTATGGTCAACAAACACAGCACGAATAATAAGTACTCTACTTCCTAAAATGACGGAGGGTTGCGAATGGTTTTTGTGAAAACCTTTAACGCTTTGAACTTGATCTCGTTGCGGAATCAAATGGTTTTTAAATGGAATGTTTTCGAGACTTTTCTAGTTTTGCTAAAGGACTCACTCCCGATGAAGGGATCGTCGGCCCTTTCCTCGTCGAATGAGGTGCGGGATATATCATATATATCACTGTGCAAAGCAGAAACTATAGAAGCGATCAAATGACAAACCGAGGGTTGTAGCATCTGCCAGTTATTGCTAAAGGAGTCACTCCCGGTGAAGGGATCTCGGTCCTTTCCTCATCGAATAAGGTGCAGGATGTTCTATAATGAACACCGCGATGCAAAGCAAGAACTGTAGCTACCTGTTTTTATTTTGAAATTCGATTCCACGACATCAATTAGGTTTATTTTCTTTCATTAATCTCATTAATGAATATCCCATCATTTAAGTCCACCTAAACATCACAGATAAATATAACGTACGCTTATGCCATCCGCATTCGCCTCGATGTCCCGTCTGCACCGTTAGGTTAGGTAACTAACGGCAGAGCGGGGCAGGGCTAGCGCGGGTGTAAAACATAAGCAATGTCTATATAATATATCATATATACTATATACTATATCTGTCACAGAACATCACATGATCACATCACAGATAACGCAGCAGAAAATATCATATGAAATATTGGATATACTAGGACGTCCGTATTTTCAATACGAGCCAGTATAAAACACGGATTCCATGGTCATGATGAATAGCCAATCCCACATCCCTAGACCCCTACGAGAGCGGCAAGGAACCCAACCAATTCTAGGGTTAGGAGACCCGGACTCGACTCCTCGAGTTGGTCTCCCACTAGACCCCAGAACCCGGTTACTTATGCTCCCCTCCTTGGGTCTATCCTAATGCGGAAAAGTAAATAATATACATCAACGGTGACATCTTCCGCAACCTGGAAGTGCCCCAATAAAAGAATATTACATACAAGTTTTTACATGAATGAAAATGAAAAACACTCATCTCACATAAAAAAACCCCTGGCTATTCAAACACGACGATCCAATATAACATATCCAGCAACACATAACATCACATGTCATCAACGTAAGCAAACATGCGTATCCCAATTGTCGTTGACATATAGCAACGAAACCGGCGATATCACATATTACACTTACGGTCACAGAAAAGAAAGTGTAAAACTACAACAGTTGGAATCCGCAACCTCCTCACACATCGCATGCCTGACCAAATGAATTACTTAGACATCGCATGCCTAACAATTATAAACCCCGCATTTTAGTCTCATTATCGAAAACACTTTTCAATACCAAGTCGGGCAATTCAACAGGATTCCCGACATTTTGATCGAATGCTCGTCGCAAACTTTAGTAGACGGCCGCACCCCCAATACCGTCGACGAAGTGCACCAAGGAGGAACACCGCTGCCGCGAGCACCAGAACGGATGCTTTCGGCGACGGGGTTCTCCTACAGTCACTTGGTCGGGGCTATGGAGTGAGGCTGTCTATTAAGTTTACCCGGCGAGTATCCGCGTACACTACATGATTGCGACGGACTTTTGATCACATCAAAAATCCCGTGGCAACTGATCAAATGAGACTAAAGTGCTATGTTTATAACATTCATTCAGTTATCACATAACTTTTGTGAATTCCAATTGTTGTATCACATTCCGGATAAACAGAAAATGTTAAACTTTCCGATTGAACATTCGAACACCCAAGTTTTCCCGAAACAGCTCAATACATGAAATAAGTCTAACAACATTCAGTTCGTGCCTCAGTACCAACGGTCCAGCCGTAGAAGGGTCAAGCCAACGCCTCACATGTGGCACGCCGTACTGCCCCAAACCCGAAGGTTCAAAGGGCAGTTCAAGACGGTCACATAATCGAGTTAAGGTTTGTTGTCTTCTAGAGGGTCCATCGCGTAACTTGCACTACTTAGAACGTCGTTAAACTACGGAAAAATCCAACAATTGGAAATTTCCCGGCAGGGGAAAAAGTGGATATTTATATCCGGTCGAACTTTTTAACATATTCTAAAATACCCGGAAAAACACACTGACAAAATTAGACAATCCGATCGATACACTGAGTTCCCAATACAACCCAGAAAATAAAACTCTGGAATAAATATTAAAATATTCCCAGGAAAACCAGCACTAAAAACTAGGAGTTACTGTGAAAATTTAAACAGATGATGGGACAACTTGGCCGCGGAACCGCCGCACAAGCCATACTTGTGCCGCGGTTCCGCCGCACTCTAGAGGAATCATGCTCTCGAATTTCACAGTAATTCTTAGGAATACCTGCTGATTTTTCTGCATATTTTTAATTCACAAAAATCCACGAATTTCAAAAATGTCCAGAGAGCATGTTAAAATCGGGGTTTCGGGTCGATCGGACTTCTAACTCCGTCTACGCATCGCCTAAGGTTCTAGCTAGGCTCTGATACCACTGTAGGGTTCCTAGGCACTCTAATGGAGTCTCACAAGGCATCAAACACGGCCAATTAAAATTTTACAAGTGCCTACAAACCCTAATACGGATCGTTAACTAGATAATGAGGCGATGCAAGCATGTAAACGAATTAAATGCTAAAGGAAAGTGGCTACAACCTTTATAGATCCGGTCCTCCACCTCGATGGCTCCGCGATGAAGTCTCCTCGCTGTACAAATCGGATCTTGGGCTATAGCGTCGGCTTCATCGGAGAAAAAGCGGGCTAGGTCATCGACGACGATGCCGAAGATGATCTACGTCGAGGCATCCCTAGATCAAGCTCCAACTTCACCAAGTCAAGAAAACTTGTGAAGGAAACACCCTATACTACTTGGCAAGAGGTAGAGGATGAAGAAATAGGAAGTGGGTAGACTTTAGATTTGGATTTCTCACACTTTTTCATCAATCACCATTGATGTAGCAAGCTTTCTTCATGGAAGAAGAAGATGAAGAAGAAGAAGATGATATATATCATAAGTGTTTTAAAATAAAAACAATATGATATTTATCATAATCTCAACCATGGTTTAGTGTAGAGATTTAACTAAGGTTAGATGAGTGGTTAGGGTTAGAGAAGAGACAAGAATGGTGGACTTGTTCAAAACTTCAAGAAGCTTCAACAAAAAACAAACTAAGCCACCATTTCTTTTTCTCTTTATCATTTTCTTTTTCCAAAATAAACAAAAAGAATAAATAAATGAATAAGTAAATAAAATGAAACCCTAACCATTCATATAACAATGGTCAATTCTTTACACAAACCCAAGCTTGCATGTATCATCAAACATGATACAATCTTGTGCACAAAAAAATATATCACATATACAATATGCACATCAAGTGAGAAAATCCATTTAAAGTGAACCAATACTAGTTGATGCAAAGTAATATATCAAATATATAATTATACATTAAATCATTAAATCAACACTTGATTCAATGATCCGGTCATGTCGCATATAACCGGCTAGTATCCAATGTATCGGCTTATCGAATCAATCCTTGATTCGATAACTAGGTTATATCGCATATAACCATTCGATACATTGATCGCGAGAATAGAATACGGTATCACATACACGCATTATTCTCGGTCCCGCACATATCTCATATGCGCTCCTATTTCGTTTCGCTTGAGCCAGGAAACCTCTGTGTAGGACTCTAAAGACTCGTCAATACGCCGGTAGCAGATGATGATCATATCAAACACCCACAAGCCGCAAGCGGTCTGCTAAACGTAACGGCCACCCGGGTATTGAGCGATCAGAAGATCGACGAGCAAGCCCGCTCACACTCCTGTGAATCCAACCGGTAACACTTACCGTACAGTCCAGTCTGTTCGTCTGATATGTCGCATATCGCGCCTAGGGGTGGTAAACGTCAGACCCTAATAGCTTGATAAGTCATGCCGACGTGAAGTCCATGACATGTGTGAAACTACTGATAACACTTACCAGTAGGTCACTGCAACCCTGGCCAGGGATTTCCTGTTATGGCCAGTCGAGCATAGTGCAACATCAACCCCCAATACCGGGAGAGACGAATCCCCTCCTATCGCTCATTGCCTCCATGTGAATCGGGACTGTACCCAAAAACCACCTGTTTGCACTACTCAGTAGAGCCGTGGTAGGGTGGAAATCAAAGCACAGTGGGAGACACACAAGACTCTATGACGATCTCGGGTCAACAGACTAAGCTGTACCAGTGTCACCAGAGAACTGCCATCTGACGTGAGGTATAATACCATCTGGGAGTTCTCGGCGAGTCCGTTCAGTGTACCCAGTCTCCACTGAGCACCCGTATACCATCTCTAATGTCAAACACCAATGGATATGGGAACATCCATCGCCCATCACATGGGTCAAGAAGATATACGCTAGTCTACTCTGGAATATCGATGCCCCGTCTCGATATTCCCACGACTAGGAACAATGAAGGATGTACTCATTGACTACCCAGGCCCCATTAGTATGATCTGCATCATAGTCCTGGAAGTCGGGTACACATCCTAAGGGCTTTATCAACATGTAATCAGAGAGACAGAAAGTATACATGTTAAGATAAAGAGCAACCAGATAGCGTACTATCATGTCGAGCAAGAAAGTCCTACCTATATATGTCCCAGCATCCACTACAATATACATCCAATGTACAGTAATGGCCTCTAGGGCATACATATAACTAACAGCCCTCCTCCGAACGGCGGCCAAGACATGGGCGTCTTGCCTGAGGTTCGGGGCAGATGGTATTTGGTTTTATCCGTCCACCTCTCCGAAGATGCCAAGTTGATTTATGGCACCGTGTATCGGAGGTTTAGACGGATGCGGCCGATGTAGCAGACTTCGTCAGATTCCCCCTTGCTTGAGGGGTTTTTGATTGTGGGACGCTCTTCCCTGCAGGCGCAAGCCCCTGCAGTTAATTACGCTACCGCATCGCGGTAACAACTTCTCCATCTCCAGAATTTCACTTCGTGTCGTGGGTGTTTGTTTTGTTTGTGGTTGCCCGTGGATTGTATACGGAGACTAATTTATGTCGTCGCCGGTAGGATGTGGATTAGTCTAAATCCGTAATTTCTTAGATTTGGGTTTGGGGTTTTGGTTTAAGGATACGTTAGCCGTATTTGAGGCTAAGATCAACTCAAACGTTTGTTAAGGATACGTTAGTCTAGTTTGAGACTAAGATCAACTTAACGGGATCGTTTAGATCCGATAAAAAAGCGTCTGGGCTCTATTGTTTAGTTCAGAAACATTGCGGTCGATTGCCAGTTTAGGGACATGGTGGTCCAACATTCCCATTTTGAGGACGAATATTAGTTTAAGGACATTTCGGTCCAACATTCCCATTTTGGGGACGAATATTAGTTTAAGGACATTTCGGTCCAACATTCCCATTTTGGGGACGAATATTAGTTTAAGGACATTTCGGTCCATGAGTTTAAGGACCCCACAGTCCGTGGATTTAAGGACCCTACAGTCCGTATCTTGGTTTAAGGACGCATAAGTTCATGAGTTTTAGGACCCCACAGTCCGTATTGTTGGTTTAAGGACGCTTAAGTCCATGAGTTTAAGGACCCCACAGTCCGTATCGATGTGTGGTTGTCGGGACCCGTCACCTCTCTGACGTCGTTGAAGGATTACAACGATAGGTGCCAGAGGAGTTCGGAGATGTACCCTTGAACCAGATGTAAATTGATTTAACGGAGCAGTCAGGCTCAGTCAATTTAATTTGAGGACTTACGGCCATGATTGTGCTAAGTCCAGTTGAAGATGTTCAATATTTTCATTTGTCTTTGGCTTATTATGCCTATACTAGGGCTTTACCCCGGCTTAATAATGCACTACATTTTATTTTGGCCTGTAAGGCCTTTCAAATTGGGCTATGTTCCCTTTATAATGCAGAGCATTTGTTCTGGGTCCATTGGACCTCTTAATTGGGCTCTGTCCCTTTTAAAATTAATGCATTGCATTTTATTAGTCCTGTTAGGCCTTTTTTGATTGGGCTCGGCCCTTCTTTTCAATAATGCAGTGCATTAATTATCTGACAGTGGCCATGTGGCCTGTCAGGCGCTTTGCGCCAATTAATGAGTGCAAGCGCTTGTGGAGGTGACACGTGTCACGCTCTGGTGAGCGCAAGCGCAGTGCGCTGCGCCAGTGCGCTGCGCTGTTGCGCTGCTGGCACGTGGCGCGCTCTGGTGAGTTGCGCCAATTTCAGAGAGCAATGCTCTATTTTAAAAGCGCATAGCGTAAGTGGTTTTGGAGCTGACACGTAGCGCTCTCTGGTGGCTTGCGCCAACCCAGGAGCGCAACAGTGCAGACTTACAAGTGCAAGGCACTGTATTAATATCTTGATCCAATTTTTGGATTCAAGAAAAGAATCTTTTAAGATTCCAGAACCAGTGGTTCATAAAAAAGGCAATGCTTTTGTTCTTATTATATTTTTATTGAAGATCCTTGATCTTGTTCTTAGATCAATGATCTTTTTTAGAAGAAATTCTTCTTTTCAAAGGTTTATTTTTCTTTTTCTTTCTGAATTCTTCTCAAACTTTTTAAGAGTTCTGTGAATTCTCTCTGCTTTTTTTTTGTTTTTTAGACTTGGGGTCTAGGGGCCTTTATATAGTGCCAATTAGTTTGTTAAAATAGTTAAAAAGATCTTTCTCTGAGTGATTTAGGGATTTTTCCCACCGTTGGATCGTTGATCCAAGAGCTTCTATTTTACAGAAGACAATCTTCTTGTTTTAATAAGAACAGAAAGATCTTACTGGAATTTTAATTCTGTTTAGCGCAAGCACACCTGCGCTTGACACGTGTCGCGCAGCGCAGAGCGCGGCGCAACTGCGCTGACACGTGTTGCATAGCGCGGAGCGCAGCGCAACTGAAGCATTGCTTCTTTTGTTTTTTTTACTTTAAATAGAGCCTTGCTCTGATTGGATGCGCTGCCTTGGGCGCTGCGCTGGCATGTCAGCTTTTGACACGTGGCACGTTGCGCGCAGCGCAAGGAATTTGAAGCGATGCTTCAATTTACGGATTTTCAAAATTCAAACAGAGGTTTACTCTGATTGGGGGAAACACTCTTCAATATAGCTAATCATCTTAAGGACATGTTCTCCTACAGATGATCCGACGTCCATCCTTGATTGAAACAAGTTCTTCGATGTTTCGTATCTAGCTATACGAGATTGCTCTCCATACAGTTCCTTGGTGTGGAGAAATATGGATTCTAGATCCATATTCTCGTGCCTCCTCTGATGTTCATTATTCATAGATGCAAGCACGATGCACTTGGCCTTCGCACAGTCTAACTCCCAGGTCTTGTCGATTTCCTTATCCATGACACTGGATTCAGGACCTGGGACGGCAGGGGCCTTTGTAGTAAGGACATACCCCAATTTGTCATAGGTAAAAGCCATCTTAACATTCCGGAACCGATCTTTATAATTTGGCCCTGTCAAAATATTTTTATCTAATAGTAACTTAAGGCCTGTCATGTTCTGGGTCGCTGCAATGAGAGAGAGAGGGAACACTTTAGCATGATGCTCTTGCAAGTTTAGAGTGGTTTTTAGTTTATCTAAACAGGATGGCTCCCACTATTTCTTGAATCCCTCCTCAAACCAAAAAGGAAGAACTAGTCTGGACTATTCTCACCATACAATACTTGCTTAACCGTTCAGTCAGGCTGGTGTTGGTACTTCGAGGGAGGTTTTACAACACTTTCGCGAAGTTCCTTAATTAAATAACCTTTTTTCTCTGGGGGCGTAGTCCCGCTGACACCTTTCTCGACACCTACTTGGTTTATAGCATTGATCGTTAAGTGACGAATCTCCTGATGAGTAGCGGATACTCACAGTAGGATCGGGATCCAAATATCATATTTTGAAAAAGCTGAAGGAATCCTACCAAAATTATCACACTTCAAATGGTATGCAACTCTTAGCAAATTTCAGTTTCTTTAGAAATTCCTGATGTGGATTTTTGCTCCATGCTCTTATGACCTTAGCGTTGGTCAAAATGTCATAAGTCACATGTCAAGTTCTACCCATCATTATCTTGTTAATTTGAACCCATCCGTACATACCCCTGACGTTGGCCAAATGATAATACGACTGTCCCAAACCAACTCATCTATCTATGCAACAAATGAATACCCGGCAGCTACCAAACACTATGCCTTGGCGTTGGTCAAAATACATAGCTTGAATACTACTGAATACCCAAATGAAATGACAGAGGGCTACGAATGGTTTTGGCGAAACCGTGAACGTAGTGAACTTGATATGATCGAAGGAACCTGATAACTTTTAAAAGGAGTGGTTTAAGCTCCGCAATCAAAAAAATATCTTATGTTTTAAAATAACCGAGTGGTTTCTTTTAAACTGTTCCAACGATTCAACTTTGGTTTATTTTCTTTGCATTAATATAATGTGTCCCATCAATTAACCTATCATTGCAGAAAACAAAGAAAATACAACGTCCTCTTATGCCATCCGCATTCGCCACTGGGCCTCGTCATTCACCCGTTAGGATACTTAACTAACGACAGAGCGGGGGCTGGGCTAGCGTAGGTGTAAAACATAAGTGACTCCTAATAGATATCATATATAGATATTGTACATTCATCAGACGCAATAATCGGCATTCCAGATCACAGATGAACATATTGGATTTTCTACGAATCCGCATTCCTTTTGACCCAGCAAAGAAAGACGGATTACACAGTCGCGATGAATAGCCAAAACCCCACTGTAGACCCCTACGGGTACGACAAACTACCCGCCTAGTACCCGAAGTGAAGCGGTCTCCCTCAACGACGTGAGTAGGCTACTAAACACTTCAAAGCACCCGATAGTTTGGGCACCCCACCTTGGGTCTATCCTAGGAGCAGAAAACAGTCAATGAAATAATACAACGGTGGCTACAACCTCAACCCGGATGTGTCCCGCAAAAGAATATTACAACAAATTACAATTTACATTTGAATGAAAGAAACACTCGTCTCACATCCCCGGCTATCCATTCACGACAATCCAACAAGTCCACAATCATAAACCAGTAAAAACCATTACAGAAATGTGCAATCTCCTGCTAACCGACATACTAGCAGTTATGGGAGGTTTACGAACACATTAAACACAACACAGATATAATCAAGTTAGCCAAACATCTTAGAATTTCGATCAAGCAACACTAATGAATCTAATCCAAACAATTCTCTGTGCACATAAAATATGAGCAGAAACAAAACATCCCAGAAAACACAACATCAACACAGAAGAATAACTGAGCAAATTTGGGTTGAATCGGAGTTAACTCGGCTGTGGATCCACGGCGGATCGCTTGGAACGGCGGCGGTTCCACGGTGGTATGGCCGATTCACAGTCCTAAATTTCTTCACAATTCTTAAAAAACCCTGCTTGTATTTTTAAGGGTCCCTGAAAAATTTTAGACCCCGTTTTAAAATCGGCAGAAATATGGTGAAAACGTCGTATTTTCGGGTTCGTTTTGCAATCGAATTTCTAACGACTTTGCTAACATGTTAGTTATGGTTTAGCTAGGCTCTGATACCACTGTAAGTCGACGTTAGACACCCCGCGCTATGCGGGGAGGCGGAACAGGTAAAATAATCATTTTATTTAAGTTAACATCAACTAACTTTACAGATCTTTGCTAAACCCTAACTAAAAACTAACTAGAAGTGATTAACTACTATGATCGATGATTATACCAAAAGATTCAAGTCCTTCATGTTCTTGTAGTTCACCTCCTCGTCGGCCTCCTCGATGTAATAGAAGATCCACCCGAGAGTTCCTTCTCCAAGTTTTAACCTCTCACTTGAGGTAACTAGGTGGCTATGATTGCTAATCAAAGTAACCTAGAGGATATAAAGATGGATTAGGGATCTATTAGTCTTGCTAACCTTTGGGATCTCAACACATGAGAGGATTAGGGTTAGGTCTTTGAAGAGAGAGAGCTTGAGGAGAGAGAATGTGTAAGTGAGAATCAAATGAATTATAACTCATTTGTGAATATATGAAGCATGATAATTATCTAAATGAATAACATATAATAATATCACACATGCTTCATTAATTCACTTTGGATGAATCATCTTATGAGTCATTAAGCAATAAATGCTTCATTAACTCATTTGGATGAATCACTCCATGAGTCACTAATCCATTTAATGCAAATTCCACATAAGCTCTCCACCTCATCATTCTTCTAGAAGCTTCTCGACTAATTACGAGAATGCCCCTCCCATCCGTGAAAACACGGAAATACTGAGACTGTATAAATCCAATAATCCAATACTAGAATCTGGCTTAAACTAAAACCGGCTAGTAAAAACTGTCCGAACATCGTACGTGCATAAATACACGTATGTATCCGAACCCTGTCGTAAAACCATACGACCTCTATATCGTTTCGCCTGAAGCAGGGAAACTCTCTGTGTGGGACTCTAAAAACTCGACACTACGCTGGCAGTGGGTTTAACCACAGGCCGCAAGCGGTACTAGCTGTACGTAACGGTCCCCAGGTAGATGTCGATAAGTAGACCGATGAGGAAACCTATCCGAACTCTTACTGAGCTTGATATGACAATCTTCGTACAGTCCGGTCTGTTCGTCTAAGACCATCGCATATCGGGCCTAGGGGGCGGCAAGCATCAGTCCCCTAAAAGTTGTATAAGTCGTGTCGGTGTGAAGCCCATTACACCTTGAGAAGCTACTGGAAATCCTACTAGTAAATCTCGTTTGCCCTGGCCAGGGACTTTGCGTAATGGCTCTCTAAACACAGCGCGATATCAACTCCCAATACCGGGAGAGACAAATTCTATCTAACCGCCACTGCCTCCAAGTGCTTCGGGACTGCACCCAACTTCTATCTGTTTGCACGACTCCTTTGAGCCGTGGTAGGGTACCAATCTAAGAACAGTGGGAACACACTCGAGACGAAGCAGCAGTGTCAAGTCTGCGGACTATGCTGTACTCATGTCACCTGGGAACTGTTAACTGACGACGGGTATAATACCAACCAATAGTTCCCTGCGAGTCCTGTCCGGTGTACCCATAACCCAACGAGCACCTGTATATTATCTCCTGTACAACGTACTAATGGCTGTGGGACAGACCATTTCCCCTGCTGGGATGAGAAGCATACACACTAGTCTACTCTAGAGTATCGATGCCCTGTCTCGATAATCCTATGACTAGGGACGTGAAAAAGGATGTGCTTGTAGACTACCCAGCCCCCACTAGTATGACTGCCATCACAACGCTGGTAGTCAAGCAAGATCCTAAGGGCTCTATCAATATGTATTCACGATATGCTAACATATACACATATTAAGATAGATACAAACCAAGTACCATACTACTATGTTGAGCGAGACTGTTAATATAACTGTGAATATCTCAAGCTTCCATTAAGTAATATACAAACTAGTATGATACAATAATGGCTCCTAGGGTATATACACTAACACCATCACCAGAAATCCTTGGCCAAGATGGATGAGATTTACTAATGTGATATTAGTAGTTTCTTAGTGGGTGATGAGCTTCAGACCGTCACGACTTATCGGGTTAGTAGGGGTCTAACGTTATCCATCCCCCAGACCCGGTATGGGAATATCTCAGACGAAGAGATCGGAGTGTGCGGAGATTGTCACAGATAGGCTCGGTAGGGATACGGATGAGTTTTCTCGTCGGCCTTCTTTTCGCTCAATACCTGAGTAGACGTTATGTATAGCTAGCGCCGCTGACGTGCTTGCGGTTAAACCCACTGCCAGTGTATTGATGAGTCTTTAGGGTTCCACACAGAGGATTTTCCTGGTTCAGGCAAAATGATGTAGTGGCCGTATATTGATACATGCAGGGTTCCGATTTGGTATGTGTTCAATCGGGAGGATGATAATACTAGTCGGCTTAGAATTAAGCCGGATTAGTAAATCAAGTCTTGATTTAATAATTTTCATATGTATATTTCGATATGTATATTCTAGTATTATGTTCATTATATTTTTCTATCTCTAGAGTATTCGTATTTTGATACGAATACGGGCATTTATTTGCGGGGACGTATTCTTGTATTTATACAAGAATACTTCTAGAAGAAGGATAACTCATTTCTAGGATTTTCTTATGAAGAAATTGTGAAATGAGGTGGAAAAGAGAAATGATGGAGAGTATAGGCAAATGAATTCATTTGCATTTACTATTCAAGCATGGTTGTAATTTTAAATTGGAAAATTCTTTTAACAAAAGAATATGAAACATGCTTGAATTGGTTAAGAGTTTTATTCATTCTACCATTTAGCTTCTCTCTCTTCCATCGCTCCTTCTTCTTCTTCTTCATCTTCAACATTCTCATGAGTTGAGAATCATGAAGATAAAGAGAAAGAAAAATGCTAGAACACTCACACACATCACTAAGTATCCTAAATTAGCAATCTAGGATCTTTAGTTACTTCATTGACGAAGTTGAAGCTTGAACTTGGTTCCCTCGGGTGAATCATCTTTGGCGAAAGAAGACCGGCTTGCAAATACGATCCGGAGCTCTTGAGAGCATACTAGAGTCCAATCCAATTGGAGAAAATGAAGACGTTACAAAGGTTGTGATTTCTATCCTTTTGTGCTTGCTAGTTTAGGTGTTTGGTTTAGTTTCTTGGGTATAAGTTTTTAGTGCCATGAAAATTTTTGTTTTCAGATTTTGCATTGGCCGCAGGTTAGAGGCGAGGGCAATAGGAACTTTCAGTAGATAGCTTCGAATCTTGGCCAACTCTTCAATAATGCCGAATCGAACATGAAATCAAAGGGATCGGAATGAAAGCCATATACAACAAATCTCTACCTTGTCTCGCATTCCAACAAACTTTTCCATAAAATTAATAATAGCTCCACCTTCACCACAAAACTCCTTCAGGGCTCAATAAGTCCGATGCACTCAAATTAAGTGCAAGCAATACTCAAACTTAACAACCGAAAAAGACTTCGTCAACATGTTGGCCGGATTATCCGTTATGCCAACCTTCATCATAATAATCTCTTCTTTTTCAATGACTTCTTGAACAAACCAGTACCGTACATCAATGTGCTTCGTCCTATCATGACGCATCTAATCTTTCATCAACTGAATTGCATTTTGGCTATCACAGTAAACTATTATGGTATCCTTTTGAATATCAAGTTCCAAAAATAGTGTATTCAACTAGATCGCTTCCTTAACGGCCCCAACAACGGCCATATACTCCGCCTCTGTCATAAACAATGCTAATATAGGCTGTAACGAAGTATGCCAACTAATGGCACATCCTCCTAAAG